>CM040125.1:99908567-101224716 GCA_022559845.1 Amorphophallus konjac | reverse complement strand
CAGTCAAAGGCAGACCGGAAGAGCCGTGATAAACTCCAGAGGTCTAGGGATGTCTCACCCTCTGCTGTATAAAAAGTGTTGAACAAAGGACAGAACACTTCAAACATCCCACAGCATAACCCCCTGGAGATGGGATATCGGAATCTGGAAGCAAAAACACTGTGGTATACTCCCGCTCTGATCAGCAGAGGGGCATATTCCGTCAGAACAAACTCGGTAAATTCTACTGCCCCTACTCGGAATAGATGGGAGTCAGTGATCTTGCAGTCTCCGAACCAACCAGCCGACAAATGGTACTTGAACTGAATGGCCGAACAATTTAGCACGAAGGGCTCTTCGCGATATCCCCACTTTATAGGTGCCAAGAACATACCATAGCCGGGCTTCTCCCTATGAACTCGGCCGCCAGCATTGTCCCACCGAGCAGGTGTAAATTCCGGTGCCCGGGTCAGCATCTTCTTCTCCGGTTCTAGTTCCGATATTCCAAGGACTGCATCCCAGTCCCGCTTCTCCCCAAGAAGATATATGGCCTTGCTGCGATACACTGATTCCTTCAGGCTATCTCGCTCGGCAAGGATGGCAGCTTCAACTACGCGAGCTATCCGATAATCTCGCAAGCCACCCACTGTGAAGGTCCGGATGAACCGCATCAAGTGGCGATCCTTCGGGAAGTCTGGCCGGTAGTTATTATCCCGCCTGAAGCATGTCTCGGTCGCTGTGGAGTATACCCGGGCCGTCGACACTGTGTCAGTTTCAGAATCAGACGATTTGTCAACTGAAGCTATTCTATCATATCCAACATCCAAGCTGTGCACGTTCAACCAATTTACTGTGGCCCGAGATATGTCTGGTTGGGCCGATGAACTAACTCCAACAGCTCTGGAAGATGCAGCAGCAGAGCCAGAAGCCATTGCTATATCTGTAAACAAAAGGAGAAATGTGGATTAAAAGTCAGTCTTAGAAGGATTGCAACATGAGATTCTATAAAAAATTTCGGCAGCATCTCCCCTTATTCGGGATCTGCCCAAAAAGAATAGGGAGTCACCAACCAAGAGGGGGTGATCCCGGAAGGGAAGGGATTGAATCCCCAAAAGACGTCACCCAGGACGGAAGGACTCGCGGCCACCGCCGAGAGGATGAAGACGGCTCGCGCCGAAGAGAGGAAATGGAGAAAAGCTGAAGAAAGAGAAAGAATGGTGAAGAATGAAGAAAAACAGGCCGTCGGCGCCCTAAATAGGGGCCCAGGCGACCAGGGTCTCGGCGCGGTGAAACGCGCGCCGAGAACCTCCAGGCCGAGAGCCCCCGGCGGCCAGAAGGCGTGCCGAGAAGACCACGCGCCGAGAAGGCTCCCAGGCCGAGAAGACCCCAGGCCGAGAAGCCCCCCAGGCCGAGGCCCCTCTGCGGCCAGGGCGCGCCGAGAAGGCTCCCAGGCCGAGAACACCCCAGGCCGAGACCCCCTGCGCCAGGGCGCGCCGAGAGGGTCCAGGCCGAGAGCCTAGCCAATCAGGCTGCGCCGAGAAGCTTCGCGCCGGGAGGTCCTGCAGGCCGAAAAGCCCCAAATGCTGAAAATAATGACAGAAAATATGAAGAGAAGAAACATCGATGTGCAGAATACTGTTACAGCGAGATGATCAGGTCTGAGAACTGAATTGAAGATAAATTGAGGAAGATACCCTCCAATAGTAAAAGACACCTGCAACCCCCGTGGCGCTTATTCTGCGCTTACGCCGCCCGCAGGTGGGGGGCATTTGTTGACACCCGAAAAATGAACAAGGGTGGAAGCATAATTGAAAAGAAGATCTGACCAACAGCGAAAGACTAAGGATGAAGCTTATCAACCTTTCACCCGGCTAAAGCCCTTGTCGGCCAAAGCTGATGCCCGGTGCCAATGTCACTCAGACGGCAGCACTAATAAAGCAGCAGTCACTCGACTAATGAGATCTTCCAGCCCTTTAAGAAGAGCTGTACTACTGCTTCGTCCAAGAAGTCACAGATGATATGTCAGGGTAAGTCAGATGTCGGCTTACTGATGGGAGTAATATGAGATAAAGATGAAGCGAGCACCGACAGATGAAGATGATAAAGGCTCCTGAGAAGATAGAGCAGAAGAAGAATCGTCTCCACAGATTATGCACCCGGCTGAGGTCTTCCTAGACTAAGGCTGATGTCCGAGCTCGTCATCATTCTAGTGACGATATTGATAAGATGAAATCCCTGTCTACGGACTGATGAGAACCATGTTGTTGGGTCCCGTAGTGCAGGAAACACGGATCTAGAGGGGGGGTGAATAGATCCTATTGCTAAAAACTATGTCCAATTAAAACACAACTAGCACACAGCGGAATATAAAAGATTGAGTAGATTGATCTAAACAGGTTTAAACTAGATTCACTCAATTCTCACCGAGCTCACACGATTGCACAAACAGATAGGATAGTGAACATACAATCACAAGAAACAAACCACAAGACACGGGGATTTTTAAGGTGGTTCGGGACCTCGACGGGCTCCCTACGTCCACCCCTCACCAAACCGGTGAGGCTTCACTACACGCTACAAAATGTAGCAACACGGGGACGAACCCCAACACACACACACGCTGCTTTCGTAGCAAACAAAACACACGAGGCCTTGCCTCAACCTGCTACCACAGCAGCACACACATACACTCACACACACAAACACTGGGGAACACACCTCGAACCAATTCCTCACACGGAGTCACAACTCCGACCACACACACGTAGGCACTGCCTACACAACTACACGGGAGTAAACTCCCAATCACACACGCTGATATACTCCGCACAATCAGCACACATATATCGACACACACACTCGGAGACCCCCTTCTCCGAACACCCACACCAAATATTCTGTCAAATGTATATGAATCAACAACACATATATGCTATGACCCCCAAACAAATTATAGAGATGAAAACTATAAAGTTGCATCAAGAGTAAGAATCCCCCTTCTTCAACAAAATCTGATTCTTCTAGGCTCTTTGATGGATGATCATGGTCTTGACATCATCTTCTTCCACTCCTCTATCCGCTTCTCTTTTCCTTATTCCAATCTCCTCTCTTCACCTGAAAGAGTAGATAGACATAATGAGTTCAATCTTTAAGCTAATCTCAAACAAGAATATAGACATGAATGGTTTAGAGATTCCCCTCTTCTTCACCTATACAAAAGAATACATGAGCATTAGAGATGTTGTATCACAAAGATTGTAGCTCATATATATAAGCAAGAGAGAGTGAACAAAGAACATGTAAATGATTATTACACTCCTTAGATGCCCATTCAAAACCTTGAACAATCTCAAACAAAAGATATAGAAGTGAAGGATCAAGATTACTCCCTCATGAAATGCTTCTACAGGATGAAGAACGTTCTTGAAGCAATTTTGAAGAGATGCAACACGAACAGAGGTTGGATCTTGATTTCGGATGCCCCTTTCAGTTGTATATGATCTTGGGCCTTGATTCAAGCTTCTTCCCTTCAATTTCAGCTTTAGAACGAGGTGGAAGAGGGCTTGGGAGCTTCAACTCCGAACCTGCACATACAAGGGTTAGAAGAAGACAATTTTTAGATCTAGCATCCTCTTCCTCAGGGTTTACAACCCAAGAGTTGTATATAAGTGTTTAGAATGGTCAAGGAACAGCTTGGAGACCAGATCCACGAATTAGGGAGACATATAGGGCATTAGGAATTGATTGGTAGGACTTTTGGGGCAAGAAAACGGTGGTCAAACATGGTGGCTGGGCGTCCAACCGGAAGGGGTCGACCCCAGGGTCGACCCTTTCAATGGGTCGACCCCAGGGGTCGACCCTTCGCTTCCAGACCCAAACAGAACCTGTTTTAAGGTTCTGGGTTACAGGGGTCGACCCCAGGGTCGACCCCTTTCAGCAGGTTTCAAAAAAAACAGCTTTGAGTGCTCCGGCGACAGGAATTAATTCTCCTAGCTCCGAACTCCGATCGAAGCAAGACCGGAGGCGTTGGAAAGAGGACTCACAGAGCTACAACATATAATTTTTATGGGGAGATCCAACGGTTGGATTGAAAGTGGTGAAGACTGTAAGATAGTTTGAGTTTGAAAAATAACTAAAACCTCCATCAAACCAAAGGGAAACAATTGATTAAATGTTACCATAATCCCATGAAGATCAACCATGATTTTTCATCCTGAAAAACATGATAAAGCAAGGTGTTAGTTGACAATTAAGATCTTTACATCAAGCATTAATACTATGACCAGTTCACATAAATTACTTTTCCAAGAGTGAATGATGAACGAGATATCCATTTAAATCCACATAACAACACTTACCTCATTGTTTTACCTGAATTCACATTTCTTGTTGATTGGTTGAATCATTCATACACATAGTCATGAAATTCAAAATCTCATTCTCCATTGACTGATGGTATGTGTGGAATTCAAAGAGTAAGGAGTCAAGCCACATAGAACAATATTGAGTCACATTCAATTTGATCATCATCCAAGCTTTCAAACCACAGATCATTACCTTGGGGGAAAGCAATGATATTTGCATCTCAATCATTCATTTAGCATTACCAAAGTACACATTCATGATATGAGGCTCAATATGACATGATGCTTAATATGAGAGACTCAATATGACATGATGCTCAAAAAGACATTTATCCAAGTGTGTTTTTCAAAACAATCTCACCAAGTGTAGAGATAATGTATATGCAATGTTTGTGCTAACCTCAAAGCACATATGCATCCACATGATGATAAGCCTTGTAGAATTACAATTCATCCACATGATGATAATCCTTTTAGAATTACAATGCATCCACATGATGATATCCCAATAGAGATAGTTTATGATCATTTCCACAACCAGTTCAAGTGAAGAGCATTCACGCACAAGGCTAAGCAACAAAGGCATTTTGTAATCATCAAAATTACATACACAACAATCTCCCCCATTTTGATGATGACAAAATATTATGCTATAATGCTCTCTCCCCCTTTGACATAATCAGAAATGGGGATCATGATGGGGAATCCAGAATGGCAAGAACCTTTGGACGACTGGAGTATGAAGAGAACCAATGAGCACAATATGCATGAACGAATTGCAGAACTGTGGGATACCAAATGTTGAAATGAACCTCTTATACCAATTGTCTGATACCAATTGTGGAAAGTGGAAATGCAAAGGTGCACGAGTTACAGCAATTGGAATGGTGTATGGCATGAACTATGATGAGCAAGCAAACAAGCACTCAAACACCCTTAGAAGGGTATGGACTCATGCACGTCCTGATGACTTAAGCAGATAAGATCTCATGCAAAGCTCCCCCTTAGACATAGACACATTTGAAGACTATTTTTGATATTCAAATTTTTGATTTTTAGTTTTCTTGTGAGATGCATGAAACATGATGTATGAAAATGATGAGACAAGAAATGCATACAATGTAATCAAGCAGATATCTATAGATACATGCAACATAACTCCTTCACAAGAAGTGATACCAATTGATATTCAGTGAGGGGATAGGTGTAAGAAAACTGCAAATGAGTCATTAAGTTCAGAATGCTCATGGTGACACCTAGAGGATTGTGCAGATAAATAGGAGAAGATGTACAGCAGGTCATTGCAATTAATCAAATTTTCAGAATACATATCAAATCAAATTACCATGTGCAAGTGAGTAACGTGAGAATGAAGTTTAGCCATATGGATAACTAGATTTTCAAGTAAACACAATAGTAACTGTACAGACTACTTCAATTAGAGACAGCGTATTGGAGGCTTCGCTCTACCTCAATCAAATATATCATCAGAAATTTTCATACTGACAATCTGAATTTTTCTAAGAAGGATCAGGTTCAACATAATTCCTTTTTACGCGAGGAGACACATGGAGCTCATGCTAGAATCCCCGGTTACTCAGAATACTGAACCTTGTCACCTCATTTGAACAGAGATACTGTAGTCAACACTTTTCAGAAATGAACCACATCACGTCTCAGGTGACATGTGCCCAGTTTACTCAGTGAGACTTAGCATTGCTCTGCCTTTATCAACAATTTTTTTGTATGTGGAGGCAGGCAGCTTTTTCCTCAACTGCCTCTTATCATCCATGCAGCAAGTTGAATTACTTTAGAGTGTTGAAATGAAATTCCTATATCCTTATGAACAACACTCAATTTCAAAAAGTGTATGAAGTGTACGAATTTGATTTACATGTATGGAGAAAATTTAACTCATAACAAGATAGTGTAGCTCCCCCTATGTAAATGCAATAAGCATGAAATGCTCCCCTTAGAGTTTGACATAAGCACACTTGTTAAGACTCATATGCAACATTATTTAACAATGGAGTAAACGGTCTTAGAAGTTTCAAGGAAGGGGTTGAATAGCATATAATAACATGCAAGCATACAATGAGATATGCATATGCAATGCAAAATGAAGATAGGCACTATATGCATGCTAGAATGCCACTATGCAACAAGACACACGATGGCTTCATCTCCAAAAATATATGTGAATGATATGCATAGAATGATATGCAAATATGCAATGTGATGCGATTTCAGATTTCACATGACACTATATGCACCAATGCAACTGATGCATGACATGCATTATCAATGTTAATTGTGAGGACAATTTTACTCTGAAAAGAGAATTCAGAAATTCATTCAAAGCATCAAAATCATCACATGTGACTTTTCTTGAAACATTTGTGCTTATATCAAAAGATGAGTGGCACAAGGTAAAGACCATAGAACATGATCAACTCCAGTCCTCAGAATGTTCAGCCACAACACAATATCATGCTGATAGAATGGAAAAATCATTTTCAAAATTTTCAGCATGCAAAACTCCCCCATATCAATGCATGATTTCAAAAGTTCATTTAAGTTGGATGCCATATGCATAGATGATTCATGGTACCGGGCGGAGAATATTCTCACGCATGGTGATAGCTTTCAGACAGGCTTGACCTGTCCTTCCACATGTCACCATTTTATATACCATGTAATCATTGAAATGATGATCAGAAAAATACAATACATTCTCATTGACATCGGGTTAAGCAAAAGGGCATTCAACGGCTACACTCTCATATATACTCTTCAGATGTTTCAATACCATTCAGCCAAACATTCATTTTCTCACCTTTACCTTTATTTACACTTTCAGATTCTTTGCTTTATTTCGCTTGTTGTCATCTTCATCAACAAGCTCCTTTCTTTCTATCCTGCAAGAATTAGGATGATATCAGCCAAAGGAGTTCCATTGAGATCCCAAATTCACATCTTATAGATAGCAGCATGTAAGGTTACCAAAAAGACGAAGAACCCCATGCCAAAACCCTTCCAAAACTCCTTAGGATAAGAAGAGAAACTCTAAGGGTAATGGGGTTAAAACTCAAACCAATCGGACCTCAAGATGGGTATTTCAAAACCCAAAGTGTAGACCTATTCTAGATCTAGGCACATGATGATACATTCAATCGTTTGAATTCTTACCATGATTTCAAGGGTTGATGGTCATAATCAAACCTGCACTGTAAAGAGCTCAATTCATGTCAATAGTAAGCCAATGCATATGAAGAAACTAACTGCAAGGCTTTTCATCACATATGACTCTCTCTCTCTCTCAACCTGTAATATTAGAGACTCAATTGCATGTCAATTTCAATTCAATACAAGTGAGAAGCCCAATTTCAGTGCTTTTCTTCCACAAGACAATCTCTTCAAACAAATCAGTGTGAAATCAAGGACAAACCCATGTTTACCAAAGTATTACACCAAAGACTGGTCAAGTCGACTTAGGCCTCAACAAATGTCGACTTGAAGCACCCAAGACCACGGATTGGCCTTACGGCATTCCCCTATCAAAGTTCTCATATTGCAGACTTGAGTATCCAAGCTTCCTTAGATCTTTGGAGTTTGGCAACACTTGAAGAAGAGCATTCCATGGCAATTCATTTTCTGTACTTGTGTCTTGACCATCCATCATCTTCCAAGCCTTCCACTTGGCCTCAAGACAATCCTGCAACAAGGTTCTCATTTGGTTGCTTTGGGTACCCAAACCTTCTTGGGTCCCGGATGATTAGTTGCACCTCTAGTGGGTGTCTTCCACAGTTTTTGGGCATGCATATCATCAAAATACATTAAGGAGCAAACATTCATGGTATGCCCAAACTCACCACAATAATGACAACAACCAAGAGACTTCATAGAATTCTCATAAACATGACAATCAAATTTCTGTGATTTGGCATGAATGTTATCATTATTAGCATGGAAATTTTTCTTCTTCACAACAGGATGAGCATGAAGTTTTTGTGGGTTTGTAAAAGTATAATTATTTTTGACTTTAAAATTCTTTCTTTCATTTGCTTGCCAACACTGTGACACATGGTGTCCTAGCTTTCCACATGTAAAACAACCACCCCTTTTTCTTTTGGAAACAAGTTCATTTTTGCATGCTTTCAAATCATCTGATTTCATCAAAAAGCACTCATGCATCATATGACCAAGTTCACCACAATAAAAACATGAGATTTTCTTTGTGGATGCATGTGTATGTGCAACAAGATTTTTCATGGCATTCATCGTGACACCAACAACATTTTTAGCCTTTTGATGCAAGTTTTGTTTCTTTTTCAGACTTTCATTTGATTGCTTTGTTGTTTGAGGAACAGATCGATTTGGAGACCCATTTGATGTGCTGGCTATATTTGAACTATGGACAAATGATGTGTAGATTTTATTTTCAAAGTTCTTTTTGTTCACAGGATTATAGCCCAACCCCTCTTTTTGGAAATTCACCTTAGTCCCCAATATCTTGTTCAGATTTTCTTCCCCATTCACAAACTTACACAAGGAAGTATTCAGATCAAGAATTTTTTTTCAAGTGATGAAATATGCAATTCATAGGAAATGATCTCATTTTCACAAGAAATGACTTTTTCATTCAATTGAGCATTGATGGTTTGGTAGCTTTCCATCTTTTGTTCAAGCACATGCATCTTTTCACAATCATCAATTGCCAAACTTTTCCCTTTTTCAAAAGTAAGTAATTTTTTAGACATGGTTGTGTTTTGATGTTTCAAATTTTCATTTTCAGATTTTAACAAATCATTTTCTTTTTCAAGAAACTTCATGCTGCATTCAACCAGAGATGTCTGAATTAATATAGCACTGTTTTCCTTTTTGAGTTCTTCATTCTCATTTGCAAGTTTATCATTCATAATCAATTCATTGCAAATATCATGATCAATAGAGTTTGACTCCATTTTGTTTCTTAGATCTTTTTCAGTTTTCTCCAATTGATCAATTGTGTTTTTGAGGGCAACATTTTCATTTCTCAAACAAGCAATGGTTTCTTTGTGACATTCAACATCATGCTCTAAAAGTTCATTGAAGTTAACAAGCTCAGAACATTTGTCACAAGAACCATTTTCATGGACCAAGTTTTCAGATTTCTTTTTCAATTTTCTATTTTCTGACTTGACTTTCTTATATTGTTTTGCCAACTCATCATAAGCTTCAACAAGATCGTCAAGAGTAAATTCTTCAGAATCAGAATTTACCTCTTCTGCATTTTTGTCACTTTGTTGATCAGCATCATCGGCCATGAGACATTTTTGTCTTTCCTTTTCTTGAGCTTTGATCAACCGGTCCATAAGCTCCTTTGCCGTCCTACAAGAAAATACAAATGGATACTTGTTAGTATTCACGGAAGCTTTCAATAAACAAAGCAGTAACATTATCATGATGCATCATTTTATCCTGCTTAGACCACTTGGTCTCATCTAGAGGTAATGTGTGTGGACCATGACAAATCAATTTCCAAAGACTAGGATTAATAGAATTGATCACCACACACAATTTACCTAGCCATGAAAAATTCAAACCAGTGAAGATTGGCAAACAGTTCATTGATATATGTTCAGAAAAATTCATGATTGTGGAATGCACTGGGATCACTCTATAGATCGCAAGATCTAGGGACAATAGAGCCTTGCTCTGATACCAATTGTTGGGTCCCGTAGTGCAGGAACACGGATCTAGAGGGGGGGTGAATAGATCCTACTACTAAAAACTATGTCCAATTAAAACACAACTAGCACACAGCGGAATATAAAAGATTGAGTAGATTGATCTAAACAGGTTTAAACTAGATTCACTCAATTCTCACCGAGCTCACACGATTGCACAAACAGATAGGATAGTGAACATACAATCACAAGAAACAAACCACAAGACACGGGGATTTTTAAGGTGGTTCGGGACCTCGACGGGCTCCCTACGTCCACCCCTCACCAAACCGGTGAGGCTTCACTACACGCTACAAAATGTAGCAACACGGGGACGAACCCCAACACACACACACTGCTTTCGTAGCAAACAAAACACACGAGGCCTTGCCTCAACCTGCTACCACAGCAGCACACACACACACTCACACACACAAACACTGGGGAACACACCCGAACCAATTCCTCACACGGAGTCACAACTCGACCACACACACGTAGGCACTGCCTACACAACTACACGGGAGTAAACTCCCAATCACACACGCGGATATACTCCGCACAATCAGCACACATATATCGACACACACACTCGGAGACCCCCTTCTCCGAACACCCACACCAAATATTCTGTCAAATGTATATGAATCAACAACACATATATGCTATGACCCCCAAACAAATTATAGAGATGAAAACTATAAAGTTGCATCAAGAGTAAGAATCCCCCTTCTTCAACAAAATCTGATTCTTCTAGGCTCTTTGATGGATGATCATGGTCTTGACATCATCTTCTTCCACTCCTCTATCCGCTTCTCTTTTCCTTATTCCAATCTCCTCTCTTCACCTGAAAGAGTAGATAGACATAATGAGTTCAATCTTTAAGCTAATCTCAAACAAGAATATAGACATGAATGGTTTAGAGATTCCCCTCTTCTTCACCTATACAAAAGAATACATGAGCATTAGAGATGTTGTATCACAAAGATTGTAGCTCATATATATAAGCAAGAGAGAGTGAACAAAGAACATGTAAATGATTATTACACTTCTTAGATGCCCATTCAAAATCTTGAACAATCTCAAACAAAAGATATAGAAGTGAAGGATCAAGATTACTCCCTCATGAAATGCTTCTACAGGATGAAGAACGTTCTTGAAGCAATTTTGAAGAGATGCAACACGAACAGAGGTCGGATCTTGATTTCGGATGCCCCTTTCAGTTGTATATGATCTTGGGCCTTGATTCAAGCTTCTTCCCTTCAATTTCAGCTTTAGAACGAGGTGGAAGAGGGCTTGGGAGCTTCAACTCCGAACCTGCACATACAAGGGTTAGAAGAAGACAATTTTTAGATCTAGCATCCTCTTCCTCAGGGTTTACAACCCAAGAGTTGTATATAAGTGTTTAGAATGGTCAAGGAACAGCTTGGAGACCAGATCCACGAATTAGGGAGACATATAGGGCATTAGGAATTGATTGGTAGGACTTTTGGGGCAAGAAAACGGTGGTCAAACATGGTGGCTGGACGTCCAACCGGAAGGGGTCGACCCCAGGGTCGACCCTCGGGCACACCGAAGCCAAACAGAACCAAAAATGTGGTTCTGGGTCACATGGGTCGACCCCAGGGTCGACCCTTTCAATGGGTCGACCCCAGGGGTCGACCCTTGTGCTTCCAGACCCAAACAGAACATGTTTTAAGGTTCTGGGTTACAGGGGTCGACCCACGGGTCGACCCCTTTCAGCAGGTTTCAAAAAAAAATAGCTTTGAGTGCTCCGGCGACAGGAATTAATTCTCCTAGCTCCGAACTCCGATCGAAGCAAGACCAGAGGCGTTGGAAAGAGGACTCACAGAGCTACAACATATAAATTTTATGGGGAGATCCAACGGTTGGATTGAAAGTGGTGAAGACTGTAAGATAGTTTGAGTTTGAAAAATAACTAAAACCTCCATCAAACCAAAGGGAAACAATTGATTAAATGTTACCATAATCCCATGAAGATCAACCATGATTTTTCATCTTGAAAAACATGATAAAGCAAGGTGTTAGTTGACAATTAAGATCTTTACATCAAGCATTAATACTATGACCAAGTTCACAGTAAATTACTTTTCCAAGAGTGAATGATGAACGAGATATTCATTTAAATCCACATAACAACACTTACCTCATTGTTTTACCTGAATTCACATTTCTTGTTGATTGGTTGAATCATTCATACACATAGTCATGAAATTCAAAATCGCATTCTCCATTGACTGATGGTATGTGTGGAATTCAAAGAGTAAGGAGCCAAGCCACATAGAACAATATTGAGTCACATTCAATTTGATCATCATCCAAGCTTTCAAACCACAGATCATTACCTTGGGGGAAAGCAATGATATTTGCATCTCAATCATTCATTTAGCATTTCCAAAGTACACATTCATGATATGAGGCTCAATATGACATGATGCTAAATATGAGAGACTCAATATGACATGATGCTCAAAACGACATTTATCCAAGTATGTTTTTCAAAACAATCTCACCAAGTGTAGAGATAATGTATATGCAATTATTTGTGCTAACCTCAAAGCACATATGCATCCACATGATGATAAGCCTTGTAGAATTACAATTCATCCACATGATGATAATCCTTTTAGAATTACAATGCATCCACATGATGATATCCCAATAGAGATAGTTTATGATCATTTCCACTACCAGTTCAAGTGAAGAGCATTCACGCATAAGGCTAAGCAACAAAGGCATTTTGTAATCATCAAAATTACATACACAACACCTGTCTACGGACTGATGAAATCCTGTCTACGGACTGATGAAATCCCTGTCTACGGACTGATGAAACCCTGTCTACGGACTGATGAAATCCCTTTCTACGGACTGATAAAACCCTGTCTACGGACTGATGAAATCCCTGTCTACGGACTGATAAAACCCTGTCTGCGGACTGATGAAATCCCTGTCTACGGACTGATAAAACCCCTGTCTACGGACTGATAAAACCACGACTGCGGACTGATGAAAATTGCAATCATGATTTCAATACAAGATGTTTCATAGAGGATAGACCCTTTGGGGTGATGATACACTTAAAGAAACCCCAAGTGGGCCTACATGAAGGTGGCGCCGAAAGCCCATGTCGAAGCCCAGATACTGGCGCCGAGAGACCAAATTCGAGCGCGCCGGGAAGCTTACCTCAAGCGCGCCGTGAAGGTGACTGCCGAGAAGGAAGAGGATAAGGGTTATAAAACCCCCTCCCTTCGAAGAAAGAAGAGAGAGGAGGCGGCTAAGAAGAAGTAGGGGGAAGAAGAAGAGAAAAAGCCAAGCCAGATAGAAAAAGGGGATCGAGAGAAAAAGGGGATCGATCGGAAGAAAGAAAAAGAAAAGATAGAGCAATAGAAAGATAGAGAGGGAGTCCCGTTCGGAGAGCAAGAGCCACCCCCCCTTTCAACCAACAGAGAAGAGAAGAAGAAGGAAAGCTCCAGGTGGGCACTGGGGAGGGAGAGGAGTCAATGCTCCACCCTCCCCTCCTCCATGTTTTTCTTTTATCTAATGTAATATAGCGAGTCCTTTCTCGATTTATCAACTGTAGCCGGAGAGTTCCGGCCTTGATTTTTACCTTTCTATCTTGCATTTCTCTTTCATGATCAGTGTAAGATTTTTATGCAATGCAATGAAACATCGATATGGCTCGCCTGGGCACTGATTGATCAAGATATCCGATCTCTGTCTCTCTATGTATATGGTCTTTGTCTGAAAGAAATATAGATTAGACTCCTTGGGTTTCAAAGCCGATCGTATGGGTTTGTTCTTCGAAGAGGGACGAGGATAGGACTCCTACCCCCATCTAATGGGTTATTGAGTTTTGTTCTCTCCTTCCCTCTCCGATCTCAATGGATGTTTCCCTATATATAATCTGAGTTTTCTGACGAGCCCCCTTATGCGGTTTAGGAACCAGAGATATCAGTCTCTTGGTTTCCTGGACTGTCCAGCTCTCATAAATGATGATCCGATCCCAGGGTCCTCCATTCTAAGTATTGAATGCTTAGGGCCTGAAGTTTCTGCGTTGAGAGTCCCTCCTTCTCCGGTTTTCAATGTCACTGGGCTCGTCTGGAGGGGTCGGAGGACATTCATCTCTTGACTCCCCCAAATGGCCTGCAACAGATAGATAAAACCCTCCACAGGATCAGGTGATGGTCTGATTTCTTTCATTGATTCCATCGTCCAATTCCCTTGGCACCCTTCTAATAGAAACATCCATGAGTCTCCCCTTTTGCACTCCTGGCTTGGCATCAATTCGAGCTTGAAATCCCAGAAAACATCTAAACAGAGCATCATTTTTGAGCTCTGAAACCCTGAAATCCTTCTGCATTTCATCTTCTCGGCGTGCGAGTTTCCCCGTCGAGAACCATAAGGCCGAGAGTCCTTCTCCTTCTTTTAGCTAAACGACAAACCAGTCTGTTACAGCACTTTCCACATGACTCCCTGTGCAAGGCTCCCGGCGGCAGATATTTTAGCTCTGAAACCCTAAAATCCTTCTGCATTTCATCTTCTCGGCGTGTGAGTTTCCCCGCCGAAAGCTCCTCTGCCGAGAGAGCTGTCCCCTTTGCTAAACGATAACCCAGTCTGTTACAAATACTTTCCACGTGAGGCTATGTGCAAGGCTCCCGGCGGCAGACTCCCGGCGCTGCCAGGAGCGCGCCAGGAAACCCTCTGCCGAGAGCCCCTCTGCCTTCGCAGCCATTCACACCCCTTTTGCCCAAAACTTGATGATGCCCCTCTCGGCGCCCCCCTTTCCGGCGCGCCCAGGAGCCCGCCGAGAAGCTCCAGGCCGAGAGGCCTCCCTCCCTCTCTTGGCCGGATAGAACCCTGGCCGAGACCCCTTGTTGGCCGCCGAAAACCCCTGGCCGAGACCCTTCTTTGGCCGCCGAAAGCCCCTGACCTTCCTCCCTCTTTTGGCCGGCCAAACCCCTGGCCGAGCCTCTTTTGCCCGCCGAAAACCCCTGGCCGAGACCTATTTTTGGCCGCTGAAAGCCTCCAGGCCGGGACCCCTCCTTGGCCAATATCAAAGCCACACCGAGAGCCCCTTCTTGCCAATCGAAAGCCACGCCGAGATCCCTCCTTCAGTCAATGAAATCCACTCCGAGGCCCATCCCTGCACCATCTTTCTTCAAACTTCTAAATCTCCCCCTACATCTGTTCAAGGGGATACTCACAGACCATCACTTGTGTCTTGATGAGATACAATAATGGGGAAGATCTCCCCTACAGCTCTCGCCCCGAATCCAGATTTCACCGCTGCCTTATGAACCCAAAGAACCATGTCATTACATGTGTTCTGATAGGTTCCAAGGGAATATTGATCAATGATATGAAGGCAAGAGATGTCCCTGGGCCTGGTGCCCATCTTTGTTCGGTCGTTGTCCCGGCTCTCCGTGGATGATGACCTATCCTCCCTTGGCACAATCCAGGTTGAGGGAACATGCTGCCAAAATTTACATATACCCCACCAATCGAGTGTGGTACTCTCTTCCAACCCCGCTGGCCCACGGAGTTATGCCCTTGCGTGATCTCCGATGGTCCTCCTAAGGGGGATATTAATAAGACATCACACTCGTACCGGGTGTGTTACATCAGGCCGGTCCCCATCCGGATTCCGGGTTATGTGTATACACCCGATCTTTTATGGATCCCACCCTGCCGCTGCATGGGTGGTTTCCTATTCCCCACTTGGCATCATCCAAGATGGTGGGAATATGCCGTCAGGTTTCTCCCGTAATTAACAAACCCCTGCTCTGTTCAAATACATTTAACGTCTTGCAAACAGATGAATTTTGTCTCCTTTGAGCATACGGCTTTACCGCTGTCTTCCTCCTACCTCTAGCGTTTAATCAAGGGTTGTCTTCCTTAGGGAGGACGTAATT
Organism: Amorphophallus konjac; assembly: GCA_022559845.1. Taxonomy (NCBI): domain Eukaryota; kingdom Viridiplantae; phylum Streptophyta; class Magnoliopsida; order Alismatales; family Araceae; genus Amorphophallus; species Amorphophallus konjac. The sequence goes on along the minus strand of CM040125.1, from coordinate 101,208,729 downwards.
AACGTCATAGCGTTCAGGGTATGACGGACTTCTAGTCCAGACACGATCACTCACAATCGACTGACCATGTCAGATCGAGCGCACAATAAGAATCGTCACCACGGTGACTGGCATGCCAATGAACCAATAAATCAATAAATAATAAATCAATCCAATAAATTAAATTAAATAAATAAATAAAGATACCACCATAAAAAAAATCGCGTCCACAACCCCTTACTCGACGGGGTCGAGTTCCTCCCACCCGGGGAGAATTGATGCGGACATCAAAGCAAGAGCACTAACATTTTATTTGCATTTGTGTCCTTTAGTTTATTTTTATATCCTTGGAAAAGCATATGTGCAATTGTAAGGATTTATAAGTCAATGTGTCATTCCCTAGGATTATTTGGATTTTTGTGCAAAATGTGAATAGGTCCAATAAGGGGGCCCTCACTCCTTTCTCATTGGTCCACCTAAGCCATAGGGGTCCATGTGGGGCTGGTCAACCATCCTAGGTGGCTTCTAGATGGTTTGACAAGTCAAGGGGGACAAGTGTTACCAAAAGTCCAAGATGCCACCTACCTTGGTCAAGGGGGTGCCCCCCCATTTAATATAGATTAATGTGGTTCCAAACCACATGGGATAAAAACTTGTGAACTCCCTCTTTTACCCCTCCCAATTCTAGATCTAGGATTATTTAGAGTCTTTTTCCATTTCTTATAAATAGCTTGTAATTCACATTTTATTAGAATTAATGAAGTGAAATTTGTGAAATTGGTTGGAATTCCCCTTGGAGGGTACGCCCCTCTCTCCTCTCCCTCTCGTTCTTATTCTTCCTCCAGCAATCCAGGGTGTGAGACCCATTCTACCTCCTCCTCTGATCATCTGAATTCTATTTCTGCCGCCGTCATCAACCTCGGAGTTCTGTCTACATCATGACAGAACCTCAAAGCTCAAATTTTAGATCTCCATCAGGAACTCAGATAGAGTCCAAACTTGGAGGGTGAGTCATCCACATCCACCCCAGCCTCCACAAAAAACATTCAATCATTTACCCATCGTTAAGTATTTTTCCATTTTCATGTTCTTCAGTCTTCCAGTTCTGTCTTATGTTCAGATCCTATCACAGCAACCCTGAGTTTCCACGTTTAGACCATCTTTTATTTATTTTCTTGGGTCACCAATTTTATTCGGAGTTCTTTCTATCACCCCCATGATTCACGAATTTTTTTAGAATTTCTGGAGTCATTTTTGTATTTTTAAAAATTACTGTCTTCTCCCAATTCTGTTCTGTCCTGTGCAGTTCAGATCCGACCCCCAATCAGTATAAAATCCTCAAACAATCGAAACCTCCACCAAAAGTCAAATAAACATTATCCATGTCTTCCTTGTTTCCACTTCTACAACTTTCGTGAAGAGTCCAAGTTCCAGATCTGAGGTTTGAGGCACGGTCAATGCCAACTCTAAGGAAAACTTAGTTCTATTTTAAGATTTTAGGTTCTGTCCAACAGCAGCTTGTAAAATCGATCAAGGCCATATCCAAGAAATTCAAAATTCTTTCTCTGGCCATAGATCGAGGTATTTTGAAAGAGCTTTCCAACGGTATCTCTTGTGCGTCGATCCGACATCGGGAGTAATCGCAGCAGCATATCTCACCTGGTCGCGCGCTGTAAAATAGTAGCTTCGGATCTGTGGGTAGCAAGGTCAACCAGTGAAGACCGGAGCCGACTCGCCTTCCGCGAGGTGATCCGACGTGCTGCCGTCCCAGGGAGTGCCTCTCCAGGAGCCAACGTCACAGCGGTACCACTCCGGGCCCACTCGGACCCGCCGATGAGCACGTGGGCCCACATTCGGGAATACGCGTGTCGCTGAAGCTACATCAAAACGCTACCCGTCAACCCAAGTTCTGTCCTCCCAGGCCCCATTTGTAGCTCGCTACCTCCCTGGGTGGAGTGGGCTATAGAAACTATTTCTGTAATTATTGTAATAATTCTTTAACCGGGAGTTGATGTCTTGGCCGGGATCGTCTTCCCCACGCCTGGAGCATGGAGGTAAACTCGCTCCCACTCTTTATCGCATTTTGCTTTACCTGTATATTTTTGAATGCCACTGCATGTGATAGGTTATTAGCCCGTTATATCATTTGTATCACCGCTGCGAGAGTGAGTGAGTGACCGTCCCGTGACTCAATCCGAGTTAATGCGGAAAAGTCGATACCCAAGACTCTTAGCCGGTTTCTCAACCGCGCACTGTCCCACGTCTTCCCTAGCTTAGGGGCGACTGCGAGCTAGAGTCGCTGGTCGCGTGTCCGTCCCACATCACTATGTATGTTATTAGTCGGTGCTACTTAGTGTTTCACTTTTGATTGAGTCGGTGCAAACATTGGCGCTGCACGACAGTGAGTTTGTGCAATACTTCTTCTTGCACTATCCCCTCGGTGCAGGTCCTGCTTACTCTCATAGTAAGTCGGTGCATTGGTCGTCCTGCACTATCATACTTGATGCATTATCTGTTTTCCGTCTCATTAAGTCGGTGCAATATCTGTGACTACACACGTTCAAGTCATGGAAGTGTTTTTCTGTGCATAAGTTAAAATAGGTGCACATCACTGTTGCACAGCATGGTAGGTCAGTGCATCATTCAGTCCATGCACTCTCCTCAGGCAACTCGATGCAAGTTTACTTAGACTGCATATCTGTTATCGGTGCAAGTCTTGTCTTAGGCAATAAAAGGTCGGTGCACTTTTTGTTGTTGCACGCTTGCACACATTCGGTGCAATTTCTGTCACATGACCTCGGTGCATGTTTAAGTTAGTTCATATCTAGGTCAGTGCATGTTTGTAGTCGGTGCAACCTTTGTTAATGCACACAACTAAGTCTGTGCATGTTGATCTCAAGGCATTTCAAGTCTGTGCAACGCTTGTACTCTACGTATTCATAGTCAGTGCGTCTATTGGCCATATACTGGAATCAAGTCCATGCATCAGTGTGTGCAAACACCACATTTAATCTGTGCACTTCAGCTCTGACATTATATCTACTCCGTGCAATCTCCTTACATCTTGTATAACTGTCTGAAGATGAATTTATGTCTGATGCCTTGGCAAGTGCTTTTTCGTGGAGGTTACGAAGGGCACGTGATCCAAGAATGGAGGAGGTGCCAGGATCATGACTCGTGGAAAGCAGTTGAATTGGGATGCTGCCACGTGGCCTAAGAATGTCAGATCTGGATCAGGCATTTGGGCGGGAAACATGGAGAGCGCGCGCCACACTGTCTGCTGCCAGGATAAATAGAAGATTCCTCGTTCAGAGGATGGCACTGGGAGATCGAAAAAGCTTTTGGTAGCAAAAGAAGAATTGAAGCAGACAGAGAATACGAGCGAGGTAGATCCAGCCTAAGAGAGAGCAGAGGAGAAAGAAGAGAGTTCGTGAGTTCGAGAGAGAATAGAGAAGAGTAGAGTAGAAGAGAGAGAGCAAGAGAACCCGAGGAGAAGATTAAAGCCATCATTGAAGAATAGTTTGTATTGGACCGTGGATCAAATCCAGGCCAGGGAGCTCCTGCGAGAGCCACGTCTGATTTGCAAAGTCTTATAGCTTTCTGGTGCTGCTACTTTCCATCTTTTGTTTTTGTTTTATCTTTGTTACAAGCTGTTAGTCAGCGGAGTATGCTGTGATGCTCAGCGGTGGCAGAGGATCGGTTCCTCTGTACGGCTAAGTTGTAATGCCCACCGGGTCAAGCTGTGAGTCAGCGGTTGGCGTAAGCTGTAGTGCCCAGCGGTCCAAGCTGTTAGTCAGTGGTTGTAGGCAAGCTGTGAGGCCCAACAGTTAAGCTGTGTATCAGCGGAAAGTCACACTCTGGTTTGAGTGTGGGGTGGATGTAGGTCTGCGGACCGAACCACCTAAAAACCTTCTTGTCCATCGTGGTTTGAGTGTCTATCCTGATCTGCTAGATGTATGCTTAGGTTCGATCTGAATCGTTTGTCTAGCGAAGAATTTATTTTCATCTTGTTTATTTGATATTGGTTCTGGAGAGTGTCAAATGCACTCAAGTCATCTGAGCATCTAAGTTCCATTCGTTTGCTTGATTGGGTTCAGTTAATAACGTAAGTTTGCTTAGGAGTCTACACTCTTGCAGCTCAACTGTTTGATCAAGAGAATCATTATCCTTCTTATCGTGTATAGCTTAACTAGTCTTAATTCCGCATTCGTATCTAGTTACAATTTTTAATTGGGCAATTTTAAAGAGTGATTCATTCACCCCCCCTCTGAATCCGGGCCTTGCACCCTATCACTAGGAACCTGGCGCCTATTTATGATTGTTATGTTGAGGGATTCACCTGGCGGGACCGCCAGTGAGCTTGCTAGTTTCACCAGTGCATCTGCCTGGGCGTTTTGACTTCTGCCGACATGTCCTATTTTGATGAAGTAGAATCGTCCCATGAGCTTCTTCGCCTTGGCGCAGTAAGGGATCAAATCGGGCTTCTGGACATCGAATTCTCCCTGTGCTTGCTTGACGATCAACATTGAGTCGCCGAACACCTACAGCATTCGAATCTCCATATGGAGGGCAATCTGAAGGCCAATGATCAAGGCTTCATATTATGCTTCATTATTCGTGCATGGCTTGCTGATCGAGCATGATGTATGCAGCACTTCTCCTTCTGGGGATCTGAGGACGATGCCTGCTCCAACTCTTGTCCTCGCATGCCCTGATTGGGATGTTTCCGTTCTGGATGCTCCGTCAAAGTATAATTGCCATATGGATTGGCGGACTTGGCCCACTTCTAGTGTTTCATCTTCTGGCACGTCCGTGACCAGAGGAGAATTCTCGGGCACAGGATCTGCTGCAAAGAAGTCTGCTATTGCTTGGCCTTTAATGGCCTTTTGCGGCACATATGTGACATCAAATTTCATCAGAATGACGACCCATTTCCCCAGTCGCCCCCTCAGTGCTGGCTGGGACAAGAGATATTTGACCGGATCGGCCCTTGATATTAGCTGTATTTCATGCGAGAGCATGTAATTCCTCATCTTCTTGGCCGTGAAGACCAAGGCAAGGCAAACTTTCTCAATCGCGGTATATTTTGCTTCGGCCCCAACAAGTCTTTGACTGAGGTAGTAAAGCGCTTGCTTCTTCCCTTCGTCGTTGTTCTGGGCCAACATTGCCCCCAGTGAATATTCGGTGGCCGCTATGTAGAGAATTAACGGTCACCCTTTGACTGGTGCCCCCAGTATTGGTGTGGTCTTCAGGTATTCCTTCAGCTGGTCTAAAGCCTTCTGACATTCTTGATTCTAGCCGAATGTCATATCTTTCATCATCAGCTTGTGAAACGGTTGACATCGCCCCGACAGGTTGGAGATGAACCTGCGGATATAGGCCAATCGACCTTGCAAAGAATGGAGTTCTATGAAGTTCTTCAGAGGTGACAGTTCCTGAATGGCCTTTATCTTGGAGGGGTCTATTTTAATACCCCGGTATCAGACGATGAAGCCCAGAAATTTCTCACTGGAAATGCCGAAGGCGCACTTCAATGGATTCATCTTCAGCTTGTATTGCTGGAGCCTTTGGAGTATCACCCTAAGGTTATTTAGGTGGTCTTCTCTTCTCTTGGTCTTGATGACCAAATCATCAATGTAGCATTCAACTTTGTTGTAGAGCAACTCATCGAATATCTTTGTCATCTCCCTTTGGTAAGTGGCACTAGCATTCTTGAGCCCGAAGGGCATTCTTCTGTAGTGGAAAATCCCCTTGGGTGATCGGAAAGCTGTATGAATTCTATCATGCTCGGCTATCCATATCTGGTTATATCCGGACAACCCGTCCATAAAGGATAGCGCTTCATGGATAGTGGTGGCATCTATCATGACTTCAGTGACAGGCACTGGAAAGTCATCTTTCGGACATGCTTTGTTCAGGTCCCGAAAGTCCACACAAATTCGGATTTGACCGTTCTACTTTTTGACGGGCACAATGTTGGCCAGCCATGTCGTATATTGATTTTCTTCGACGAAGCCGACGTCTATGAGCTTGTCGACTTCTTTGTAGATTTGGCTGATCAGTTCCGGCCTCATTTGCCGAGGTGACTGCTTCACCGGCTCGACTTTGGGGTCGATTGTCAACATGTGTTGAGCGACTTCAGGGCCGAGGCCTGGCATCTCCTTGTAGTTCCAAGCAAAGTAGTCCCGAAACTCCTGGAGTAGTTATATATATTGTTCCTTCTCTCCCGGGAGAAGAAGAGCGCTAAGGAAGGTCGGCCTAGGCTCATCTTCTGTGCCAAGGTTTATTTCGACCAGCTCATCAACAGTGGCTTGGCCGCCATCTTTTATTTTCGGGGGAGCCGACAGCAAATCAACAAGCCTTCATCATCTTCTTCGATTTCGAGGACATCATGGGTGTCTCCTTGTCTTGTCCCGCTCAGTGGTAGAGGTTCACCAGCTTCTTTCCCTGGCTCTTGGATCGGTGCTGGCGCCGACAATGTAATTTCTGGGCGGCTCGGATGTTGGCCCGTGGGTGGATCACCCCTAGGGGGGTGGGGATCTCTTCAGCTTCTTGTCCCCATGGAGCATCGTTAGAGGTCGTGCCGATCCCTGCTTTGGTAAATTCCCAGCGTTTGCTGGGGGCCTCGGCCTATGGCCCTTCATGCTTTACTGTGTAGGGTTTTGGAGTATCTCCCGGTGCGAAGGGCCGCAGGAACTCTTCATGGTCTTCTTGATAGTTATCATAGATAGGCTTCGTGGGGCCTTCGCCCGGAGGAGTGGACGAGGATGCTTCACCTGCTTCGGGGTGTCTCCCATTAGCTAGGCTTGCGGCCTCCGTGAAGAGGGAGACCATATGGACTCCACTTTTATGGGTTCCCGCTTCATGTGGTTGCGGGGGCTTCACTTCATAATCCCCCACCTTCAATTCACCCTTCTTGATCAGGCCTTGGACAATATCCTTGAAGACATAACAATCTTCAATTGAGTGGCCCAGGATTCGGTGATAGAGGCAGAATTCGGGGTCTTCACTTCTTATGGCGTCTTCTAGCCTTTTGGGCTATGGCAAGGCGAGCTTGCCATAGTGGCAAGCCCATTTAAAGATCTCTTGAGTTTTATCCCTTGGGAAGGAATAAGGCTGGTTGGTTGAAGGACCGGCTAGTTCTTTCGACTTCCTCCTTGAGCGCAGGAAAGCACTAAAGTTGGCCCTCGGGGATTGACTCTCCCATTCTGCTGTGGTTACAGGGAGTGTCCCGAGTTCGTGGGTTTGTCCTGCTGAGTTAGGCGGACACCCTTGGTTAGATCAGACAACAATTTGGTCGCTTCGGCCAGTTGTGCCTTTAGTATTTCAATCTCCTACTGTTGCTCATAGCATACTACGAACATAACAGGGTCGTATTGGGAGAAGTCTGGAGCACGGCTTGTACCGCTATCTTCTATTCTGACGTTAGACGAGGATGATGTTAGCTCGTCATTACTACCATTTGGGACTAGCCCCTCAGAAGAGGATGGGATCGTCCCTATATCCCTGCATGGAGGTGCGTTCGGGAGGAGCACTTCTTTATTCTTGGGCTTCGTCGGCCAGAGGCAAAGGTTGTGTCTGGCTTTCGGCTTCTTGCGCGCTTGGATCTTCTGGAGGATCATCAGCAGCCGAGGCCAAGACAGCTATCATGTTCACTTCGTAGAATTCTTCTATCGAGAAACCCAAGCCAGGGTGTTGGGTAATCTTCAGTAGTTCTTTGTCCAAGTTGGGTGGATACCACAACTTTTTGAACATTTGATTTCGGCTGGTGGCCTGGAAGAAGGGAACTTGCTACCTCCTGGCCATCTTCACTGCTTTGACGGATATGTCCGGAAGTCCCATGATTGGGGCGACCGGGTCATCAATTTTTTCAGGGAACTTGCAATCATCATCCCCTTTTACCGGCTGTTCATCAGCCGTATAGAATATCGTGGGTGGACCATCCGGGTTGGGCAGCTCCAAGATCTTCAAGAATTCGACGGTTTGACAGTTTATATCTACAAGGGGCTTCGCGATCCCTGGTGGGACCTTTACGCACCCCAACAGATCTTTGAGCTTCGGCATCTCCGGCTCGGGGTAGACATCAGATGGCATTGCTTGAACCACTCCTTGGACCTCGGAGACGTGGGATACCTCCGGCGGAGCCCCATAGTCGGGTGGCTGTTGGCACCCGAAATATGATCAATGGCAATCACGCCTGAACGACAAAAAGAATGCGGCCCGCCAAAGTGGAAAAGCCAAAGAAAATCAATACGCAAGGGTCCTCTCAGACTGCTGAAGCCTCAGGTCATCTGACGAGAGCGTCAGGGACTCCACCTCAGGACGGCCGGAAGAAATCCACAACAAACCGACAGTGCCATTCGGCCTGCCCAATGAATCGGTATCGACTCAATTGTCCCGAACAAACCCCATTTGTCATTCGATCAGGGCAAGAATGTACCTGGTGGTCCGCCACCTGACAAGAAACCCTCCTGAGGTGAAGAAATGCCTCTGACCCCTTATAAAGGTGCCGAAGGCCATATCAGCTGAAGACCCGAGTGACCCGACGCGGATACATCTTCTTACCCGATGGGTCCTTTAGTGATCGAATAGCGGCCCAGCCATGGCGAAAGTACTCCGGGTGGTGACCCACTCCCTCGGAATGTTGCAAATATAGACAAAGCCGGCCCGGCAACACAGATCGCAGTGCCGAAGGCCATGTCAGCGAAAAACCCGAGTGACCGACTTAAGGGCACGGACAGTGCCAGAATTGGCCAGTCAGTGGCCTAAATGTTTCCCCAATACTTCTCATATCAGTCTCATAGGGCCACGATGAGATGAAAGCTCAAGACAACTCTCGGAGCCAGTCCGAGATCCGCAGGCCGAGACCGGCACAAACAAATGTAGCAAGAGGTTAATCCGACAGGCCCCTTAACCTACGCGCTCTACCTGCCATCGGCGCGCCCCTTACCCGGCGTGCTCCTTTCCATTGGTGCCATCCAAGCCCGGCGCACATAGAATCAGCCTTTAACCGGCGTGCTCTTCAAACGCTCGCGCCGGATTAAGCCACGTCGCTTGACCTATAAGAGAGAGTCATTCGCAGTAGGTAAAGAGAGACAAAGACAGATAGAGCGTGAGTGAGAAAAGAAAAGGGGGATCGGAGAGCTAAAGCTTCGGGAGAAAGAAAAGCAGAGAGAGGTTTCCCTGGGCGATCGTCGGCCATTCTTCAACAGAGAAGGGAGGTCCAGTGCGAGGAAAGAAAGCCCCGATTTCGATACTCTATTTCTGCGGTGAAGAACAGAGGTTTGGCGTTTGGCATTTCTTCTGTTAATCTCCTCCCCCTTTTCTACCTATATCCGTGTGAGGATCTATATGCAGACGGGCGATGATATGAGCCCGCAATCCCGTTTCATTTCTTTCTTCGTTTAGCCCTCTTCGGTGATGGATGAAAGATGTAAGGAAATGGCACTGTGCAACAACGCCAAGCCGAATGTATATTTAGTATCTCTTAAGCTATGTTTGAATCCCTCTCTCTCTCTCTGATTGCATTCATTTTCACGTCGCCTGCTATTGTTCTTTGATTTCTTCCATCGACGCCAAACTTGTCGTGGTTTATCCAAAGGGCTATATTAATGCCACCCCCTCCCCGGGGCTCTCTTAGTGGGTTGAGTATATCGAGTACACTGCGTGCTCGTCGTGGGTTTTACCGCTGGAGACACATGTGTATGTGCACCTTCGATTGCCTTCGGGACTGGCCTCCTCATGATTCCTCCGTTCACGATCATGAACTGGAGGGAATATGGCAATCCCTACAGCCTGGGCACAGTATCTTCAGCAGCACAGTTATATTCCTGAAGATGATGCGAGCGGATGCTCGTCGTTAAAAATATAGCGCACACAATTTCAAAATTCCGCACTCACACACAATAAAATTAAAATTTGAGCGTAATGGCAAGTACGAGTTGATCCCACGAGGAGGTTGAGTTTTGAAATTGAAAACTTTAAGTTTCTTTTAAAACAAAAATAGTGAATGTTTTGTTCTGATTTTTAAAATTTAAACTAACATGAATTAAATCTATCTAAAGAATTATGGAGGGTTAAGAAAGAGAAATTTGAAATTTTAGAGAGAGAAAATTTTAATCCAATAAAATTAAATATAAAATAGACGAAGTGTTGTGCCCCTGTGGTTTTGATGATTGGTTTTTGATGTGAGTTATTCACTGTGAGTCATCTTGCTGTGTGTGTCATCATGCTATTATTCAGTCATTCTCTGATCATAATGCTTTTCTTTTATATGCTCGATTAATTCATAGTTTATCATGTAAGTGAATGGAGTTCATATGGCTGTCAGATAACATGCTCTACTTAATTCTATCTACACTCTGTCTGCACAGTCTCCACAGCAGTGCGTCAAGCCCTTGTGCTGATGGGTCGACCCCTCAGTTCATTCATTGGAAGTCTATACACTGCTGGAGCATCGAGTCTGTACAGCCACTGGTCTAGAATCTGAGTTTGTACATCATACTGTGCCCTTAGCTTTCAACGTCAAGTCTGTATAGCGTGAACAGTGCATCACTTCTCGAACTATATACATCGGCCTCCTTGCCTAAAGTCTATACACTGGCTCAAGCTCACCTAAGTCCATACATCACAAACTCTATACATCCGATTGATGTTGTAGTGTTCACCAAGTCTATACATCGCCTTCAGACCTTCAAGTCTATACACTGCTACAGGAACCAAGTCTGTACATCAGCTTCGCACCTGCAAGTCTGTACATTGGCGTCATTTCACCAAGTCTATACACTGGACTTTGTTTCACCAAGTCTGTACACTCCACATCTTTTCCTACGCTTGGCCAAGTCTATACACTCATACCTTTTCCTACGTTTTACTGGCCAAATCTATACATCGCTAAGTCTGTACATTGTCTTCAGCTCAAGCGTTCAAAGCCTAAAGTCTGTACAGCGCAAAGTCTACACATTGGCTCAGGGTCGTCAAGTCTATACATCCACAGTGGACGTTCAAGTCTATACATTGGCCCTAATACTCAAAGTCTGTACACTCGCTGCACTGTACAAGTCTATACACTGGCAATCCTGCTGAAGTCTATACATTGGCTCTAACATTCCAAACTCTGTACAGTCACTCCTCAGAAAGTCTATACACTGGAGTCGTCAGCTGTGAGGACAGCATGTCTGTACACTGGTTCTCATGCATGTTAAACACCAAGTCTATACACTGCACTCATGCATTGTCCTTTACGGTAAAGTGTATACACTGTCCATGTGCTAATTGTTCAAATGTATATACACTCGCTGTTATAAGAGCCTGAACTAACTAAGTATATACATTCCTTTTATCTCTGTTTGCAGACGATTCAGACTGATGATTGGGCCAACGCAGCGTCCAAATGCGTCAATGCAGATGCTGAGAGCGTCGACGCAGCACGCCATCTGCTGAAGACTTGATCACTGGATCACCGATGCGTCAACGCAGCAGGCTGATGGAGTCAACGCAGCAGACTTGAGTTTTGCTGGTCGAATGTCTTTGAAGGCTGCGTCAACCCTTTGGAGCAAGTGTGTTGACGCCACCTCAACTCCAGTTGCTGAGCGTACTGATGAATGGGCACGTGACCCGAAGCTGGCACCTGACACGTGATCCGAGGTGGGTGCTGAGCACGTGATCGAGGAGGAATCTTCTGGACGGAAGGCGTGGGAAGCTCACGCCCTAGCTGCTGCTACTGCTTATAAAGGAAGCCTTCATCCAACAGATGAAGACCTGATCGAAGTTGAGAGAAAAAGGGAAGAAAGTCTCTACAGTGAGAAACAAGCAGCAGAGAGTCTTCGATCCACAGAAAGAGGAAGAAAAAGAGAAGAAGAAGAAATAGAAGAAGAGTGAGCCGGCAGAATAAAAGGAGAGAAATAGTGTGAGAGAAAAGGAGAGCAGAGGAGAAAGAAAGAGAGAGAGAAAGAGAGAGAGTTCGTGGAGAAGAAGGAAGAAGCTATTGAAGATCTATCCTCTGGGGTCTGGATTAAATCCAATCCAGATCTGCTCCTTTGAGAGCTACATTCTTGTTCTTCATTTACAGCCTTCCGATCACTGTGTATTACGTTTCTTATTTTTTCCTTTTTCAGCTGGTTATCTTTTTTCTTCCGATCCTCTGGTCTAAGGTCGGGTTCCTCCTGTGGATTCAGGAGAAGGGAGACTTGTCTCCGGTTCTGGGCTTGTGGTAGCAAGTCCAGGGGTCCCTCCGGTCTGGAGGAAGAGAGACTTTCGGTCTCTGGTTTCCAAGTGGCTGGGAGTCACTTGGGGTTGTCCCTCCGGTTGGGAGGAAGAGGGGAGGCTGTTCCCCTAGTCAAGCTGTGTGGCAGCAACTGTTCGCAGACTGAGTCTGCTTGGTTCTAGCATTGGCTAGTGAAGCCTCACTCGGTTGGGAGTGAGGGGGTGGATGTAGGTCTGGAGGACCGAACCACCTTAAAATTATTTGTGCAGTGGTTTGCCTTGCGTTAGCACCATATCTTCTACCTCCCATTCACAGGTTGTGCATGCTTGGCTAGTTGCATTATCTAGAGAGTTATTTTGAGCATTATATTCTGCTAAGTGTGTTTGGGTTGTTTAGCTCTGCCTTCATTTCTGTTGTTCAGGTGGCTGCAATGTTGCAGTCCAACTGTTTGTTCATTTGTTGCCTTATCATTTCATCTTGGAAAGCTCATTAGTTTTTATTCCGCATATCTGAGCTTAGAGTTTTAATTTGGCTATATTTCTAGAGGATACATTCACCCCCCTCTGTATCCGGGCCTAGCACCCTAACAGTTGGTATCAGAGCGGTGTCTGCATACAAGGTCCAGCGACCTGCAGATTCGATCTCTGGTTTTCGGTGCTAATTTGTTTTTAGTGCATCAATATTCCTGTTGCATTAATCTGTTGTGTCTCATGGCTCATCCTCCACTATTCAGTAGTTCAAATATTAAATTCTGGCTATATCGTATGCACAAGCATGTTAACTCTATTAATCCACAATTGTGGAAGGTTATCTCTCACAGTCCACATGAACTTCCTAAGGATAAGTCCAAGTGGACTCATGTTCACAAGTTGAAAAATGACGATAATGTGAGAGCTCTAAATCTAATGAAGGCTGCAATCGGTTCTGATGATTTTTCCTCTTTCTCAGGTTGTAGCTCGGCAAAGGAAATATTGGATGAATTGCTTCGCATCCACAATGGAAAGGAAGAAGAATGTCTCATGGCAAGAAGGAGTGATCAATCAGATGAGTCCTCATCCCAGGTAAACTCTGAGACCGAGGATATTAGTCATGATGATTTAGTTGCCATGCATGAGCATCTACTGGAAAAATATGAAAGAGTTAAATCAGAAAAGAGAAAATTAAGAAAAGAGAAAATTCTGAAGTCAGAAGTCTGAAAGCTGAAAATGAAAACTTGAAGTCTGACATGATTAAAGAAAAAGATGAGTTAAACATGTTGAAATCTGAAAATGAGAATATTAGAAACAAACTCATCGGTGAAAATAATTCTTGCAAAACATGTGCCATTCTCGAAGACATGATTAATGATTTTGACTCTGATGACAGTTTTCAAAAAGAACAAATCAAATCTTTAAAAGAAGAAAATGTCTACTTGAAAGATCAAAATAAAAAGCTAATGGTTCTTAATACTGTCTTCTCTGAAAGATGGTTGTCAATTGAAAAAGGAAAAACTGTTGTAAGGAAAATGAGAACAACATTGAAATAATGGTTCAACAAGAAAATGAAACTCTGAAGAACCTGAATGATGCTTTGCAACAACAGCTGATTGTTTGTGAATCTGAGCTATCCAAGTATGAAGTGAGTATTGCTTCATTGAATTCTGAGATTGAAGATCTGAAAAATTCTTGTCAAAATTCGTTAAAGGAAAAGACAATTTGAATAAGCTGCTTGGTTCTAAAGTGAATTTTCAGAAAGAAGGACTTGGGTATGTGCATGTAATAAGAAAGTGAATGAAAAGAAGAAGTCAACTGTATTCGTGAAAAGCTCTGAACAAGCTAATCAATCTAGTTCTTCTATTTTTCAATTCACTGCTAAGAAGGCTGAAAATCAGATAAGAAACAGAAAAAGATTCAAAAACAAAAGAAAAATGCTGATTTGAATAAGTCCAAATATGTCTCTGATTTACATGTGCATGCTGCTCACTGCTCAGACACACATTCACACTCTCATGAGAATATCAATCTTGTCAAACAAGTGAATGTGAATAAAAAGGCTATAACATGTCACTATTGTGGGAAAGTTGGCCATATTATGCATAACTTGTGTAGCATTGATAAATGATGAAAGAAATGCTGTTAGAAAGTATCCTAGAAATCATCTTAGGAAACATTCTACTGATCAGGAAAAGAAAATTCAATGCTATTGCTGTGGGAAGTTTGGTCACATTGCTGCCTTCTGCTGGCATGCTCAGGGAAAGAAAACTAACTCTGGATTTGTTAATTTCCCTGTTAATAAAAACATTGTTGATAGAAAGAAGTTTGGTTCTAGAAGCAAACACACTGTATGTTTTGAATGTGGAAAGCCAGGCCACAGAGCTGTTAACTATTGGCTGGCCGGTTATGAAAAGAAAAATTTTCATGTCAATAACAGAATTAATCATGTTCACTCACACCATGTTCACGCCAATGCTGATGTATACAAGGAGAACATGAAATCTGTTATTTCTTGTTATCATTGTGGGCAGGTAGGGCATTCCATGTATAATCGTCATATCATGTGTTGTGATGATAAACATGCGAAAAATCTGTTGAGAAAACCTGCTAGGAGTGTCACTACTAAACCAGGACCCAAGGCTTCTTGGGTACCTGTTACATCAAAATGATGTGTCTGCTACAGGTGTGCCTTGGAAGCTGAGGAATAAAAGGTGGAAATAAACCAAGGCACTCAAAGAAGAACCCCTTCTGAAATTTTCAGGTAATTTCTCTACATCTCCTATTTTGAAATTCTTGCATATCTGCCATTTGTAGTTGTTTGATAATTGTTGAAATGCATAACCTCTGAAAACAAATTGCATTCCGAATTTTTTGGAAAAATATGAACTGCTTATGAATGTGGCTTGAAATTTGTCTATTGTATAGTTCAGTGAAAATCTGTCCATTGCATTCTGAAAAATCTGATTAGCTGAAATTTGATCCATGCATGCTGCCCATGTAGAATTATCATGATTGACCTCATTGGTATATAAATGGTAAGGTATTAAAAGGCAGGAAGTCTGTCTGGAGGTTCTTACTATGTGTGAGGTGGTCTTTTAGACCAAGTGCTCCGCCTAGTACCATGGGTCACTTTGGTGATAGGACAGTCTGATTGTGGACAAGTCACAATATCATTTGGAATCATATGTTCAGATTTTCAGTGCAACATTACAATGTTTTCAGGGGGAGTTAATTGCATGTTTTTGCATACATATAGTGCATTGCATTTCCTTATATTTGAAAAATGCCAAAAAGTGAGTTTGAATGCATATTGTGAGGGGGAGTCAATGCATTACATATAGGTTGTCAAATGCATACTCATGTGAGAATTCATTGCATATCCTTCATATTGATTTTGTTGGCAGACCTTGAACATATTCTGAAAACATTGAGCTTCAAAATCTCTCTTATCAATTGGTATCTTTTGGCTTCAGAATCTATCAGTCCTGTCATGAAGATTCAATGGGACTAATCTCGATCATAAATCTGAAAACTCTTGAACTAGAAATCTTCTATTATACATTTTTATGAATGACTGAAATAACTCATGTGGTTTAAGTTTAATGTATTCAATGAGTTTGACTTTAAAATCTCTTAAAAATATCTGAAGCATGTTTAATAAACCTTAACCATCTGTTTCATGCTGTGTCTTGTAAAATCTTCTGAAATCTGCATTATTGAATACATGACTTTATTTGGTTAAGTACATGAAATTGTTATTGATTTGAAGCAAATGAATTTTTCTGAAATGTCTAAAGGGTATTTTCTGTCAGAGCAATGACCTTGGTCACTGAGAAACACATGTCCAAAGGACTGTGTCATGAGGTACCATAGTTAACTCTGATTAAGAATAATTGAAATTCAGGCAGAGCAATGGCATGCACACTGAGAAATACAACTCACTCATCAAGAAATGATTTGCAGTGTGTCATGATGTGTAAATGCTATCTCTGTTCATATAAAGCATGACAGTTAGTCACACTAAGTGCTTAGGGATATTGGCCTCTGATCAAGGTATATCCTCTAGTTACAAGGTGTGCACTGAACTAGAGTGCTCGTAAAATTTGTAGCATGAAAAATTGTTGAACGAATTGAAATATCTGAATATTGATGCTAAAATCAAATTGCTACAACCCTAGACAAAATCATATGACTTCATAATTGCTTGATTTCAATACTGATGCATGTAATTCTGAAAGAAGTCAATAAATTTGATTGTGTAAGAGAAAGGGAGTTTTATCAAGATAAATATGAGGGCTTGGTTCATTTTTATTAAACCATGGTTTTAGATATCAATACAGAATTTTATTGATAAACTCTACATACATCATGTTTAAACCATGCTGTTCAATAAAGCTCATTCATAAGCCCTTATAATGGAAGACTTTGAAAAACTTATGTTTTGGATTTATGAGATTGAAATCTCTCTGAAAATCTGACTGAATTTCTGAGATTGAGCTTCTTTAAAAATCTGCTAATTGAACCTCTTCTGCTCATTGACCTGAACTTCTCCTTGTTTGCCCCTGTGGTCTCCTTCTCATTCATTTCATAAGGTTCCATTTATTGAGGGGGAGCCTCCTTGTCATATGCATCATGCTGCATAGAAGGAGAAGAATTGTGCTCTTGCATTCATATTTCTGGTATCTGCATCTACATTCATACCCCTTCCCATGGTTTATTTTGATTATACCAAAGGGGGAGATTGTTTGCCAAAGAGGGAGAATATCATTCAATCAGTGCATGCAGGTTCCTTTTGATCATCTCTAACTCATGCTTTTGCTGAAACTCTTAAAGGGGAGAATCATGTTCTTGCAAGGGGGAGAAATTGACTGAATTTTTATACATGCTATAATTTCTCAAACTATTTTCTTTTTGATGAAGTCAAAGGGGGAGAATAGTTTGTGTCATCAGCATTACTCACAGTGTAGTATTGCCATCATCAAAAAAGGGGGAGATTGTTGTGCCCCTGTGGTTTTGATGATGGTTTTGATGATTGATTTTTGATGTGAGTTATTTACTGTGAGTCATCTTGCTGTGTGTGTCATCATGCTATTATTCAGTCATTCTCTGATCATAATACTTTTCTTTTATATGCTCGATTAATTCATGGTTTATCATGTAAGTGAATGGAGTTCATATGGCTGTCAGATAACATGCTCTACTTAATTCTATCTACAGTCTATCTGCACAGTCTCCACAGCAGTGCGTCAAGCCCTTGTGCTGATGGGTCGATCCCTCAGTTCATTCATTGGAAGTCTATACACTGCTGGAGCATCGAGTCTGTACAGCCATTGGTCTAGAATCTGAGTTTGTACATCATACTGTGCCCTCAGCTTTCAACGTCAAGTCTGTACAGCGTGAACAGTGCATCACTTCTCGAACTATATACATCGGCCTCCTTGCCTAAAGTCTATACACTGGCTCAAGCTCACCTAAGTCCATACATCACAAACTCTATACATCCGATTGATGTTGCAGTGTTCACCAAGTCTATACATCACCTTCAGACCTTCAAGTCTATACACTGCTACAGGAACCAAGTCTGTACATCGCTTCGCACCTGCAAGTCTGTACATTGGCGTCATTTCACCAAGTCTATACACTGGACTTTGTTTCACCAAGTCTGTACACTCCACATCTTTTCCTACGCTTGGCCATGTCTATACACTCATACCTTTTCCTACGTTTTACTGGCCAAATCTATGCATCGCTAAGTCTGTACATTGTCTTCAGCTCAAGCGTTCAAAGCCTAAAGTCTGTACATCGCAAAGTCTACACATTGGCTCAGGGTCGTCAAGTCTATACATCCACAGTGGACGTTCAAGTCTATACATTGGCCCTAATACTCAAAGTCTGTACACTCGCTGCACTGTACAAGTCTATACACTGGCAATCCTGCTGAAGTCTATACATTGGCTCTAACATTCCAAACTCTGTACAGTCACTCCCTCAGCAAGTCTATACACTGGAGTCGTCAGCTGTGAGGACAGCATGTCTGTACACTGGTTCTCATGCATGTTAAACACCAAGTCTATACACTGCACTCATGCATTGTCCTTTACGGTAAAGTGTATACACTGTCCATGTGCTAATTGTTCAAATGTATATACACTCGCTGTTATAAGAGCCTAAACTAACTAAGTATATACATTCCTTTTATCTCTGTTTGCAGACAATTCAGACTGATGATTGGGCCAACGCAGCGTCCAAATGCGTCAACGCAGCATGCTGAGAGCGTCGACGCAGCACGCCCATCTGCTGAAGACTTGATCACTGGATCACCGATGCGTCAACGTAGCAGGCTGATGGAGTCAACGCAGCAGACTTGAGTTTTGCTGGTCGAATGTCTTTGAAGGTTGCGTCAACCCTTTGGAGCAAGTGTGTTGACGCTCAACTCCAGTTGCTGAGCATACTGATGAATGGGCACGTGACCCGAAGCTAGGCACCTGACATGTGATCCGAGGTGGGTGCTGAGCACGTGATCCGAGAAGGAATCTTCTGGACGGAAGGCGTGGGAAGCTCACGCCCTAGCTGCTGCTAGCTGCTTATAAAAGGAAGCCTTCATCCAACAGATGAAGACTGATCGAAGCTGAGAGAAAAAGGGAAAAGTCTATACAGTGAGAAACAAGCAGCAGAGAGTCTTCGATCCACAGAAAGAGGAAGAAAGAGAAGAAGAAGAGAAGAAGAAATAGAAGAAGAGTGAGGCCGGCAGAAGAAAAAGGGTTGCAGAGAAAAAGGAGAGAATAGCGTGAGAGAAAAGGAGAGCAGAGGAGAAAGAAAGAGAGATAGAGAGAGAGAGAGTTCGTGGAGAAGAAGGAAGAAGCTATTGAAGATATGTCCTCTGGCGTCTGGATTAAATCCAAGCCAGATCTGCTCCTTTGAGAGCTACATTCTTGTTCTTCATTTACAGCCTTCCGATCGCTGTGTATTTTCCTGTTCTTATTTTTTCCTTTTTCTTCTGGTTAGTCTTTGTTCTTTCCGATCCTCTGGTCTGAGGTCGGGTTCCTCCTATGGATTCAGGAGAAGGGAGACTTGTCTCCGGTTCTGGGCTTGTGGCTAGCAAGTCCAGGGGTCCCTCCGGTTTGGAGGAAGAGAGACTTCGGTCCTCTGGTTTCCAAGTGGCTGGGAGTCACTTGGGGTGTCCCTCCGGTTGGGAGGAAGAGGGGAGGCTGTTCCCCTGGTCAAGCTGTGTGGCAGCAACTGTTCACAGACTGAGTCTGCTTGGTTCTAGTATTGGCTAGTGAAGTCCTCACTCCGGTTGGGAGTGAGGGGTGGATGTAGGTCTGGAGGACCGAACCACCTTAAAATTATTTGTGCAGTGGTTTGCCTTGCGTTAGCTCCATATCTTCTACCTCCCATTCACAGGTTGTGCATGCTTGGCTAGTTGCATTATCTAGAGAGTTATTTTTGAGCATTATATTCTGCTAAGTGTGTTTGGGTTGTTTAGCCCTGCCTTCGTTTCTGGTTGTTCAGGTGGCTGCATTGTTGCAGTCTAATTGTTTGTTCATTTGTTGCCTTATCATTTAATCTTGGAAAGCTCATTAGTTTTTATTCCGCATATCTGAGCTTTAGAGTTTTTAATTTGGGCTATATCTTCTAGAGGGATACATTCACCCCCCCTCTGTATCCGAGCCTAGCACCCTAACACGAAGTGGGCTAGGGAATTGTCCGGCCGTGGTGTGAGGGTAACGGTATCGTATCCTCGAGCCTTTGAATCACAAGTTGTCGGGGACAACCGCGTGCACCCGACCGGAAGACCCGTTTCTCTTGAGCCGACTTTAGATGAAATTTAGAGGGCAAAGGATAAAGAATTTAGAGTGATATTAGAGGGAGATGGAGAGAGATCATGCTAAATTAAATAACAACCTTTCTAGAATTAAACTTAAATTGGAATAAACATACACGTGCAAAAAAATAAAATTACAACAAGAATACCAAAATAAAGTACACAAGTCTTAAGGTAAAGGGACAACAAGAAAAGGGGAGAGGGAAAGCTTCACTATCTTCTACGTAGCTACAAAAGCAAGAGGGAGAGAGATAGAGAAAGAAATATAGAGGGAGCTAGTCTACTCCTAACTATAGAAGAGGGAGGAAGAGAGTGAGTGAGAGACTGCCGCGAGAGGGGGAAAGAAAGGAACTGTTTGGTGCTGGGTGAGCTGTTGATGCGGGATGGGATGTGACTCGATACCAATTGAATGTGATTATGAGACTCTAGGCAAACTCACGACTCATCCCTAGCGAGGGAAACGTGCGGATGTGCGCAATTGAGAAAACCGACAATGAGTCAGGGTGGTCTACTCTCTTTCGTGCTTGGATCGAGACACGGGACGGGTCACACTCTCTTACTCGTAGCGGTGATTGAAATAAAATGAACGAGCTAGTTAACCTAACACTCAAGCAGTGACATAAAAAGAACACATATGAACTAAGCAAATGAGACCAAAAGGGAGGTGAATGTACCTCCACGCTCCGGGCGTAGGGAAGACGACCTCGGCCAAGACTCGTACTCCCGGTACAGTATTTAAACAATAGTTACAGCAGTGAATTTTATGCCCACTCCACGCAGGGAGGTAAAGGGATACACGTGGGACCCGGGAGTAGCGAACTCGGGTTGACGGGCAGCAAGACGGAAGGGCTTTCGGGCTAGAGATGAGCTACTGGTCCGGTTCGGTTCTGTTGGGCCCACGGGACAGCAGGCGGGTCCGGCTGCTGGGACGGCGGCGTCTGAGCGTCTCCTTGCTGCGGCGGCTTGCTGGGACGCTGTTGGGGGGTTGCTGGTCGATCCCCGGGAGCGGCGGTCGCTGGTTCGGAGTAGAGGATTTATGGGAGAATTAACCTTGGACTGCTCTTGCTGGCCTGTTCACGGAACATGTTTGTCCGCCTCCACGAAAACAATCGCCACGCTCAGATCCAGTGTTAGATCGAGGCGGAATTGGTGCCGTTCGAAAGTAGACTCAAAGATCTACAACATACATGATTTTTACATCCATCCAACGGTCTGATTTAAAATACAAAACTCTGTGCCCCATAAACTTTTCTGGCTCGGAATCCAGATCACACAGGACAAAATGAGATATGCCTGAAAATGAATTTTGACCAAAATGAAAACGGTGGATCTAGACTCTGGGAACTTATGGGTGGAAGGGGGGATGTGAGGATGACACACAAATATTTTGGGGATTTTTCTGACGTGGTTTAGGGGGTGGGAAAAATAAAAGAACAGGGTACTATCCTGCAGATCTACAAACTGGTAGATTGCTAGGGGTGGAAAGATTTGACTGGAAAGGGGGGAAAACCGGCTCTGATCGGGGTGAAAATTTAACTGGAGGAAGGGGACGATAGGGGGAAAAACTCTCAAAATTTGAGTTCAATCAGACGGCTGGATTGGGAGAACCAACCTGATCTTTAAGCTTCTGTCCTGGATCTCGAAATCCTGGACATCAGGTTGAAGATTCAATTGTGGCGGCTCGACGGTGGCACGAACGGAGGCGGCGGCTGCAGTGTCTGAGCTTCACACCCAGGGGAGGAGATACACCTTGGAATCCACCAAGTTTTAGGGCATCCACCCTAAGAATTCACAATAATCCAGCTGCAAGTGGAGGAGGAGAGATAGGGGTGCCCAAAGGCTCTTGTGCAAAACTGCAATTATCTTCTCATTAATTCTTCAAAATATGGAAATACATGGGTTTTATAACTCTAACCAAAAGACCTAATTACTCTCAGATCTAGGGTTAGGGAGGGGCAAATAAGGGATAGGAGAATTTTCTCCCATGTGGTCAAATTAATACAAACATAAAAAACTAAAAAAGGGGAAAATAGAGGATATAAAAATCCCACATGGGACAAGAGAGGGGGGCGCCCATGTCACGCCCCGAGCGCGGAAGATACCCGTAGATGCGTGATGAGTTTATATCATTCATATCAATCAGAGTGGTAGTGTATTCGACACAAAGACAGAGTGTGTAAATATAAAGATAACCCAATCCATTTATTCCTTTAATAACAATATATCTATTACAAACCTTTGCAAATACTAGACTCAATAAAAGAAAGGTACATTTCTGACTCAACAAAAATATAGAGAAGACAGGACTGATGGATGCTTGAATAGCTCTAACTCTTTCACTCTTGACCTTCCCCGTCAGTTTGGGTCTCGTCATCGGACTTACCTGAAAAGTATGGAAACACTGAGTGGGCGAACGCTCAGTAGGAAATTATATCTCAAGAACAAGCAAGGGGTTTAAGTAATTACATCTTTCCATGAATGCACTATAGCTATGCATGCTCGCATAAAACGACAAGATAGAGAGTAAAATAAGAGATAATGAAGTGAACTATTCATAAACTTTCAAGAACTTGTATCAAATATATGTCAAGATATTTATCATGTCATGTGGAAATTGGCTATCTCACGCAAGTACTTTGCCCGTGTCGGGCCACGCTAGTAAAGTCACGCAAGTCAAGTCACGCACGCAAGTGAGAGAGAGATTGTGGAATGCCAATTAGATCAAGAGAAAATAGTACTTCGGTGCAATGCTAGACACCGTGATCATTACAACTCCCATGGGCACTAGTACTTTTGGGTGCTCCTCCCAGGACCAGATCGGGCCCTTATATGCACAGCATTCAAGATAGATCTAGACATCCACTTTATTGTATAGCCAATATGGAATTTCAAGGAAAAAGCTTGTGGAAATTTAAGATAGAGTAGAGTTCAAAATCGAACTCGATATAATCACGAATATCGATAAAAGTGGGTGGAATTGGTTCCCTAACTTGGGTACCATGACAAATAAGTGCCCACAAGTAGATGGTCACTCTTTTAATATAGAATTGAGGTCCACAAGAACATCATAATAATGTTTGATATAGAATTGGGGTCCACAAGAACATCACAATAATGACATGCTTTCCCAGTTCATTAAGATAATTCTCATATCATACCCATAGCATAATATGAGGGCCGGTATACCATGTTTCTATTGAGTGACATGGCAAAGTAGTGTAATAGGTTTTTATGGTACAACCCGCTCAATCGGCCTTGAGGGAATCCAAGGCTCGAGGAGTCTTATGGAGGTCTCTATGACTAACTTGCTAGTCTAGAGGAACGGAATGTCTAATGGAGAGCTTGTATGTCACTGAGAATTGAGGGGTAATGCGATAAACCATCGTGAAACGTGGGACTATATTCACGGACTGGAATATAGTGCCGATATACATACTTATGTATATATATATAGATAATGAAATCCTCGGTTAATAGAAACAGTGTAAAATAGTACCACAGGAAAATAGCGACTTATCTAAAGTCATTAGTCATGGAATTAACGCCTTATACAAGGGCGTTTATTTACAAATTGACGGCTTGTTCAGCAGTCGTCCATTCTGTATTTCTATTTTACAGAATCTAGATAATATGTAATTTTAACAAAAACGCGCCCTGGACAGGGGCGTTACTTTTCAATTAGCGCCCTGTTCTGGGGCGTCAGTTCAATAAGAGACGACCTGCATCAGGTCGTTACTTCAACATTTTCCAAGATTTCAGGAACAAATTATATAGTGCGGACCAGAAAAATAGCAGGATTCCACTAGGATGATCATGCATTAGATTAGATTCATGGTTTCATAGATACAAAATTTTAAACATGGGTAATTATCAATTATATGAAATTGACGACTACTGGTCAGGGCGTCAAAATAAGAATTAGCGCCCTTGGAAGGGTCGCCTTATTCAAAATTCACCAAAAACATTTGAAAACATAGTAAAACTATATGCATGAGATCATGGATGAATTATTTCAGAATCTATACTAGTTTGGGCTACGCTCTTGAGAAAACCTACCTGATGAATGGTCTTGGTGCAGGTACGTGAAGATTTTTGAAGAGAAGAGACAACAGAGCCTCTGAAGAGATGTGAAACGGCAATAATAACCGGGTAATCAGCAGATACTGGATGATTGTGTGAGCCAGGAAGAAGATATTCACTGCTTGTAGAAAATCAACGGCTCCTTTCTTGGATGAAGAGACCGTTTTGATGAAGAACCCACGTTCTTCACTTTGACAATAGAGTTACTACTTACGGCAGACTTCCTGCAGCAAAGACGATGATGAAGAATATCAATATTCTTCATGATTATGACCGAAGGCAGGGGAGAGAACATTACCTGTTCTTTACGGTCGACAGCAGCAGCAAAACGAAAGTTAGATCGCCAAAGTAGCGATCTGGGTGAATTAGGAGGGTATTTATAGGTTTTTCAGGATCGTAATGGAGTTAGTGTTGTATTGGAAGTAATATTTCCCTAATAGAGTTCTTACCCTATTCAACCTTCCACGTAGTTATCCAGAAACTTGCTCTGGATAGTCTCCTGGTTCGAACGAAACTCGAACGGAATTAACGCCTTGCAATAGGGCGTTAGTTTAAATTGACGCCTTTGTAAAAGTCATTTCTTATGTAAAACGCGTCCATGTGGAGGGCGTCACGTTTACTTGCCCTTTTTATTATTTTGGCCGTTTAATAATTGACGACATCTGCTATGGTCGTCCTTTCTGGAATTCGCGTCTTGTATAAGGGCGTTTCTTCTTGAAGTAGCGCCTTGAATCAAGGCGTTATTTACATTTTGGTTTATTATTTACTTCTTTAGGCTCTTATCATTTATTCATTAAATCTTTTAATCTTATTTTGATCAATTGGGGTTTTTATTTCCTTTTATTTTTACCAGGGTTGCTACACCCTCCCCCACTTAAAAGAATTTGGTCCCCAAATTCAATCGCATATGTTTATATATATGTGGAGAGTGTAGAGTATATACCTTTTTAGAACAAGTTCGGGAATCGTTTCCTCATATACTCCTCGGTCTCCCATGTGGCTTCGTGTTCTGAACATTTACTCCATTGCACCTTTAGCATGGGGATAACTTTATTCCTTAATGTTCGTACCTCGCGATCGAGGATCTTCATAGGCCTTTGCTCATAAGTGAGATCCCTTTGAATCACCAGGTCTCCATGTTCAATGATATGTGACGGATCATGCACATATTTCTTCAACATTGATATATGGAATACATTATGAACTTCGGACAATTGAGGAGGTAAAGCGATGCGATAAGCAACCTCGCCAACCCTCTCTAGTATCTCAAAAGGTCCAATGAATCTTGGTGTAAGCTTGCCCTTAACACCAAATCTCCTTATTCCACGTCCAGGTGATATCTTGAGAAAGACGTGATCTCCGACTTGGAATTCGAGATCTCTCCTTCTTGTATCAGCATAAGCCTTTTATCTAGACTGAGCTACTTGCAGTCTTTCTCTGATCAATTGTATCTTCTCGGTGGTATCCCTTACCATATCTGGACCTAATAGTTGTTTCTCTCCAACTTCGTCCCAGCATAAGGGTGATCGGCAACTCCTTCCGTATAAGGCTTCGAAAGGTGCCATTTGTATACTTGCCTGGTAGCTATTATTGTATGCAAATTCAACCAAGGCAAGTGGTCATGCCAGCTTCCACCAAAATCAATGATGCAAGCCCTGAGCATATCTTCAACCACCTGATTAGTTCTCTCGGTCTGACCATCCGTTTGAGGATGAAAAGCTGTACTAAAGTTAAGTCTCGATCCCAACGAATGTTGTAGTCCTTTCCAAAAATGCGAAGTAAAACGGGGATCTCTATCAGACACAATCGAGACAGGAATACCATGTAATCTGACTATCTCTTTTATGTATAATGCAGCCAGAACATCAACTGACCATCGACTCTTGATTGGCAAGAAGTGCGCTGATTTGGTCAATCGATCAATGATAACCCATATTCCATCATATCCTCCTTTTGATTTAGTTAGACCCATGATGAAATCCATACCAATATCCTCCCACTTCCATTTGGGAATATCCAGAGGATGTAGTTTTCGGCAGGCTTCTGGTGTTCAGTCTTAACTTGTTGGCAGGTGAGACAGCGAGACACAAAGTCCGCGACTTCTCTCTTCATATTAGGCCACCAGAAGGTCCTTTTTAAATCTTGGTACATCTTAGTAGATCCTGGATGAATTGTGTACCTTGATCTGTGAGCTTCATCTAAGATCTTCTTCTTTAATTCTGGACAATCCGGTATACAAGTTCTATTTTGGAATAACAACCTTCCATCTGAAGCTAGTTGGAACACAGATTGTCCTTCTAGTTTGCCCTTGATTTCCACTAATACCGGGTCACTACCTTGAAGTCCTTGTATTTCGGATAGCAAGTCTGGCTGTATGCTCATATGGGATAAGGTGACACACCTACTGTCCTTGTCCATGCTTATATTAAGTCTAGTGAATTGTTCTAGCAACTTCCACTCCTGAATCATACAATTGGCTAATAATGCTCTCGGCTTTCGACTAAGGGCATCAGCTACAGGATTACCCTTTCCAGGATGATATTGTATAGTAAAGTCGAAGTCCTTAAGATATTCTAGCCAACGTCTTTGCCTCATATTCAATTCCTTCTGAGAGAAGAGATACTTAAGACTTTTATGGTCAGAGTATACAATAAACTGCACTCCGTATAGATAATGTCTCCATATTTTCAGTGCAAATACTACCGCAGCCAATTCTAAATCATGAACTGGGTAGTTCTCCTCGTGCTTCTTCAATTGGCGAGAAGAGTAGGCTATAACCTTCCCTTGTTGCATTAAAACACATCCGAGGCCAATGCCAGATGCATCGGTGTATACCTCGAACTTTTCTCCTTCAATTGGTAGAGCTAAGACTGGGGCAGTAGTTAAGTGATCCTTGAGAGCTTGGAAGCTTCGTTCACAATCCTCGCTCCATTCATAGCGTATCTCCTTGCGAGTTAGCCTAGTGAGTGGTACGGCTATCTTGGAGAAATCCTTGATGAATCGCCGATAGTAGCCCGCAAGACCCAAGAAACTACGGACCTCGCTAGCATTGGTCGGTCTTTCCCAATTCCTTACAGCTTCAACCTTTGATGGATCTACGGATAAACCGTCTTTTGATATAACATGCCCCAAGAAAGCTACTTCTCTTAACCAAAATTCACATTTGCTGAGCTTTGCATATAGCTGATTTGTCCTCAATATCTGTAATGCAATCCTTAAATGTTCCTCATGCTCTCCCTTGGTCTTGGAGTAAATCAATATATCATCAATGAAAACCACCACGAATTGATCTAGATAAGGTCTGAATATACTATTCATCAACTGCATAAAGGCAGCAGGGGCATTTGTTAGTCCAAAAGGCATAACAACAAACTCATAATGGCCATACCTGCTTCTGAATGCGGTCTTATGAATGTCATCATCCTTGATCCTTAGTTGGTGATAACCTGACCTGAGATCAATCTTTGAAAAATACTTGGATCCTGATATTTGATCAAATAACTCATCGATTCTCGGCAGTGGATACTTGTTCTTGATAGTGAGATGATTCAACTGTCGATAGTCGATGCATAACCTCATGGATCCATCTTTCTTCTTTACAAATAGCACAGGTGCTCCCCACGGGGAAGTGCTTGGTCTAATAAATCCCTTCTTGAGAAGTTCCATCAATTGCTCCTTCAGCTCCTTGAGTTCGGCAGGGGACATCCTATATGGTGCCTTAGAAACTGGTCCAGCACCAGGGACCAAATCGATGGTGAAGGCCACTTCTCTTTGTGGGGGTAATCCAGGCAATTCTTCCGGAAACACATCCGGAAATTCTTGCACAACAGGGATGTCTTCTAGTTTAGTTTCCTTAGTCTCCTTAATGGTGACAAATGCAAGGAAAGATACACATCCTTTCCTTATTAGCTTGCTAGCTCGGAGAGCCGAAATAAGAGGTGACTTGCTCCGACTCTTAGGGCTAGAATAGACTAGTTCTGGAAAGTCCTTGAAAGTAACTTTGCTGTTACGGCAATCCACAGTTGCCTGATACCTAGATAACCAATCTGCTCCCAATATGACATCATATTCCTTTAGGTCTAGACATATGAGGTCGATAGGAAGATTTCTTCCTTTTACTAAGACTTCACAGTTTTGATAATGGTGAGTAATATCGGTTTCGTTTCCGAGAGGAGTAGATAAAAATATTTTCATCCATTCCGGCTCCATAGGCAGTGGGTCAGCAAACTTCTTGGAAATAAAAGAATGTGATGCACCCGTATCAAATAAGACATGTGTCGACTTGGAACAAACTTTTAGTGTACCTTCTACTAGTCCGCCTTCGTCTTCTTCGGTCTCCTTAATCGCGTGGAGACGAGCATTCTTTGTTACCGGGCGCTTTCCGTCACCTGGCTTGATCATTGAGTAGGGGACAGTCGGGAATCCGATGATCACGGCTCCCACAACGGAGACACGCTCCAAGTTTCCTCCAACATTCTTCGGCCTTGTGCCCGGCCTTATCACAGTGCTTACATACCACCTTAGCAGGTGTAGTGGTGATGGAGAAAGGTTTGGTCTTCTTGAACTTTTGCTCCTGGGAGGGAATGCCTCCATTACTTGACCTCTTCTTGAAATTAGGTTTGAAGGTGCCGAGCTAGTAACATTCTCCTTCTTGTCTTTCCCACGGATCCTATCAGATAGTTCCGTGGCATCTTCTAGTAATTGGCTCGTCGAACCATCTCCGAATAGACTTGTATGTCCATCGGTGCCAGTTGTGTGATATATTGGGGCCTGAGCCCATTAAGGAATCTTCGAGCTTTCATCTTCTCAGTACTAACTAAGTGTTTAGCGTACCGAGACAGCCTAGAGAACTGCGCTTCATATTCAGCTACCGACAAAGATCGTTGCTTAAGTGCGGCGAATTCAGCGGCTTTCTTCTCTTGAACTCGATCTGAGAAATATCTATTGTTGAAATGTTCAACAAACTCCTCCCAAGTAACTTGTCCTTGATCTAATGTGGCTTCTACCGACTCCCACCAGCATCGGGCATCTCTTTCTAATTGAAATGTGGCTAACAGGACCTTCTCTTGGTCCGAGCATTGCATGACTCTAAAAACACGTTCTGTCTCTCGGATCCAGTGTTCGGCATCATCTGGATCAGTGGATCCCATGAACTTAGGAGGGTTCATGTTCTTGAAGCTTTGGTGGAGATTTCCTGCTCCACGATGTGCACCTCCTTGTGCCACTTGTTGAAGTGCCTGGGTCATGCCTTGGAGAGTGCGTTGCATGTTGCGCCATTGAGCACGTTCGGCAGCCATTGTCCTACAATTATAATAGCTATTAGTATGCGATTGCGTTCAAAGGCTTTTAATTCTATGCCGACTTTAACCCTTGGTTCTACCCAATCTCACTGGTTAGAGGTTCAGACTTATCCTTGGACTTGGGTTTCCTAGGAATTGAATACCCTAGGCTCTGATACCACAAAAACTGTCACGCCCCGAGCGCGGAAGATACCCGTAGATGCGTGACGAGTTTATATCATTCATGTCAATCAGAGTAGTAGTGTATTCGACACAAAGACAGAGTGCGCAAATATAAAGATAACCCAATCCATTTATTCCTTTAATAAGAATATATCTATTACAAACCCTTGCAAATACTA
Organism: Amorphophallus konjac; assembly: GCA_022559845.1. NCBI lineage: Eukaryota > Viridiplantae > Streptophyta > Magnoliopsida > Alismatales > Araceae > Amorphophallus > Amorphophallus konjac. The sequence continues at coordinate 101,179,027 of CM040125.1, read as the reverse complement.
GACTTAATAAAAGAAAGGTACATTTCTGACTCAGCAAAAATATAGAGAAGACAGGACTGACGGATGCTTGAATAGCTCTAACTCTTTCACTCTTGACCCTCCCCGTCAGTTTGGGTCTCGTCATCGGACTTACCTGAAAAGTATGGAAACACTGAGTGAGCGAACGCTCAGTAGGAAATTATATCTCAAGAACTAGCAAGGGGTTTAAGTAATTACATCTTTCCATGAATGCACTATAGCTATGCATGCTCACATAAAATGACAAGATAGAGAGTATAATAAGAGATAATGAAGTGAACTATTCATGAACTTTCAAGAACTTGTATCAAATATATGTCAAGATATTTATCATGTCATGTGGAAATTGGCTATCTCACGCAAGTACTTTGCCCGTGTCGGGCCACGCTAGTAAAGTCACGCAAGTCGAGTCACGCACGCAAGTGAGAGAGAGATTGTAGAATGCCAATTAGATCAAGAGAAAATAGTACTTCGGTGCAATGCTAGACACCTGTGATCATTACAACTCCCATGGGCACTAGTACTTTTGGGTGCTCCTCCCAAGACCAGATCGGGCCCTTATATGCACAGCATTCAAGATAGATCTAAACATCCACTTTATTGTATAGCCAATATGGAATTTCAAGGAAAAAGCTTGTGGAAATTTAAGATAGAGTAGAGTTCAAAATCGAACTCGATATAATCACGAATATCGATAAAACTGGGTGGAATTGGTTCCCTAACTTGATACCATGACAAATAAGTGCCCACAAGTAGATGGTCACTCTTTTAATATAGAATTGAGGTCCACAAGAACATCATAATAATGTTTGATATAGAATTGGGGTCCACAAGAACATCACAATAATGGCATGCTTTCCCCGTTCATTAAGATAATTCTCATATCATACCTATAGCATAATATGAGGGCCGGTATACCATGTTTCTATAGAGTGACATGGCAAAGTAGTGTAATAGGTTTTTATGGTACAACCCGCTCAATCGGCCTTGAGGGAATCCAAGGCTCGAGGAGTCTTATGGAGGTCTCTATGACTAACTTGCTAGTCTAGAGGAACGGAATGTCTAATGGAGAGCTTGTATGTCACTGAGAATTGAGGGGTAATGCGATAAACCATCGTGAAACGTGGGACTATATTCACGGACTGGAATATAGTGCCGATATACATACTCATGTATATATATATATAGACAATGAAATCCTCGGTTAATAGAAACAGTGTAAAATAGTACCACAGGAAAATAGCGACTTATCTAAAGTCATTAGTCATGGAATTAACGCCTTATATAGGGGCGTTTATTTACAAATTGACGGCTTGTTCAGCAGTCGTCCATTCTGTATTTCTATTTTGTAGAATCTAGATAATATGGAATTTTAACAAAAACGTGCCCTGGACAGGGGCGTTACTTTTCAATTAGCGCCCTGTTCTGGGGCGTCAGTTCAATAAGAGACGACTTGCATCAGGTCGTTACTTCAACATTTTCCAAGATTTCAGGAACAAATTATATAGTGCGGACCAGAAAAATAGCAGGATTCCGCTAGGATGATCATGCATTAGATTAGATTCATGGTTTCATAGATACAGAATTTTAAACATGGGTAATTATCAATTATATGAAATTGACGACTACTGGTCAGGGCGTCAAAATAAGAACTAGCGCCCTTGGAAGGGTCCCCTTATTCAAAATTCACCAAAAACATTTGAAAACGTAGTAAAACTATATGCATGAGATCATGGATGAATTATTTCAGAATCTATACTAGTTTGGGCTACGCTCTTGAGAAAACCTACCTGATGAATGGTCTTGGTGCAGGTACGTGAAGATTTGTGAAGAGAAGAGACAACAGAGCCTCTGAAGAGATGTGAAACGGCAATAATAACCGCGTAATCAGAAGATACTGGATGATTGTGTGAGCCAGGAAGAAGATATTCACTGCTTGTAGAAAATCAACGGCTCCTTTCTTGGATGAAGAGACCATTTTGATGAAGAACCCACGTTCTTCACTTTGACAATAGAGTTACTACTTACGGCAGACTTCTTGCAGCAAAGACGATGATGAAGAATATCAATATTCTTCATGATTATGACCGAAAGTAGGGGAGAGAACATTACCTATTCTTTACGGTCGACAGCAGCAGCAAAATGAAAGTTAGATCGCCAAAGTAGCGATCTGGGTGAATTAGGAGGGTATTTATAGGGTTTTCAGGATCGTAATGGAGTTAGTGTTGTATTGGAAGTAATATTTCCCTAATAGAGTTCTTACCCTATTCAACCTTCCACGTAGTTATCCAGAAACTTGCTCTGGATAGTCTCCTGGTTCGAACGAAACTCGAACGGAATTAACGCCTTGCAATAGGGCGTTAGTTTAAATTGACGCCTTTGTAAAAGTCATTTCTTATGTAAAACGCATCCATGTGGAGGGCGTCACGTTTACTTGCCCTTTTTATTATTTTGGCCGTCTAATAATTGACGACATCTTCTATGGTCGTCCTTTCTGGAATTCGCGTCTTGTATAAGTGCGTTTCTTCTTGAAGTAGCGCCTTGAATCAAGGCGTTATTTACATTTTGGTTTATTATTTACTTCTTTAGGCTCTTATCATTTATTCATTAAATCTTTTAATCTTATTTTGATCAATTGGGGTTTTTATTTCCTTTTATTTTTACCAGGGTTGCTACAGCCCCCCTCTTGGAAGTCAACATGGGTGGCTTGGTCCACCTTGGACCATGGACCACCCCTATGGGCCCTAGAGAGTCTAGGTGGCCCAATGGGAGAGAAGGTGGCGGTCCCGCCGGGCCAACATGGCCTTTTTGCAAAGAAACCTACTAATTCCTAAGGACTAACACATTGGCTTATAATTGCCATACAATTGACTCAAGGATATAAATGTAAATAAAAAAAGTTAGTGATCTTGCTTTTATGTCCCATCAATTCTCCCCGGGTGGGAAGAACTTGACCCCGTCGAGTAAGGGGTGCTACTATACAAGTATCGGCCCGGGTGGTCCCCGTGTCGCCGGATGTGGGCCGTGCTCTCCACCGTACCTGGTAGCATGGGTACGCTCCACTCCTCGTAGTCGTCACCTGCTCGTCCCGTATATGTTCTATATGCTCACGCTGCTGTGGGAATGAGGCTAGCGGTGGACACTCCGGGATGGGGTCACTCTGAAAGGAAGGAGACGGCTCAATGACTAACTAGGAATCACCATTGGGTCCCTGTAGGTGACTAGATCCAAGTCCTTGAAGGTAGAGTTGTTCCCATATTCTTCCGGCAAGTCTACAACGTTCGCATGAGATCTGACTTGCCTCACACTCGAAAGGGACTGACACCTGTGAGCTTGCATTAGACCGACTCGACTCGATGTATGCAGACTCCAAACAGACTGTACGAAACAAAGACTCACACATGACCCTAAACAATCCTAATGTTAGACCGACCGATACATATGCAATGGTGGTCTAGGACATCCGAATGTTGATTTAAGGTGGATAGGACCTCGGTCAACTTGGGAGGACTCTAGACATCCTAAAGTGAACCAATCATGCACGGGCTTCCTTTTGGATTTGGGATGTTTGGGTGGGCCAGGAGAGCCGAATTCACCTTCTTCATTACCCCAATTAACGGGCTCCTTGCAGAGTGTAAGTGGACTGGCCTGTGGGGTAGTGGTGTGATAGTGAACTTCCTGGAAGAAGTGGAGTAGATAAGGTGGGTCAAAAGGCTCACTAGGGAAGGGGTCGAAGAGATCAAAGAACGTATGACCCCTCGATATGGGTTCCCTCATGACACGGTCCCAAGTTTGAAATTCTTGAAGGTGTAAATGATCACCTTCATTCATTGTGGTAGGTAGGATGGCGGTCATATGTAGAAGATATGGTTCCTCCCTTGGGATAAGTGGAATGAAGTTAGGCTAGGCCGGCATGGGGAGGAATAAAAGAACCTCCGTGGTGACATGACCCACGGTGCACACGGAGGTAATGGACCCCAAAGCGGGATGGGTGAACCTACGACTTGTGGGTTGGTCGAAGCCTGGGGCCAACATGTGCCTCAACTTCACTTCCCAGTCTAATCCCTTAATAAGGTCTTCCAATGTATCAACATGGTAAAAAGACCGGAAAGTGGTGTGGAATGAGTTAATGGGCACTATTTGTAGTGCGGGGTCCATGGATGAGTAGCAAGGTACTTTAGGGACCAAGCCTTTCTTAAGCCAGCTAAGTAGTGGCTCGTCAATGATTAGCTTCCCCGTTAGAAGTACGGGTGGCTCTGGCTGAGGTGGCTCCAAATAAAGATCGGAAGGTGAGGCTTGTGGTAAAACTTCTCCCTCGGATGGGGAGAGGACTTGGGGACTCCGTAGATGGCGTAGGGTTGAGACTACCTGCTTCGACCTCCTTAGGCTCGGGCAGGAGTCTATCAATTTGAGTGCACATCCGATCCACCCGATCTGAAATGATTTTGAAGAGTTTGGCAATGGTGGGGTTTGGAGTAGGGGCATCGTGATGAATTCGCTCAAGGTCTCTCGGCCTAGTCCTGGACTTAGGCTCGTCTACATGCAGGTCCCTTCATCTCTGACTATGACCTTCTGGGTGGGAGGTGACAAGGTGGGGCTGGTTGGAGGCAACTAGGTGGGGCAGGTAGATCTTTCTAAGCTCGGCTTTCATTTGGCACCATGACTCGATGGGCCATTGCCTCCTAATCTTCCTCAAACATTCAATGTTTCTCCACTTTTCAGTGGCTTTGTAAAAAAGTCACTTTTGAGAAAAAAATGACTTGCATGGCATCGGACATAGTGTAACACTCAAAGTATTCATCCATAGCGGCTTCCCACTTTACGTAGTCACTCGGGACTGTGGAGCCATAAAAGTCTGAGGCTTCGGGCCTACGGAGGTGGAGGGGTTGAATTCCTCATCCTTGGGTGTCGCGCCACCATTCATATGATGTGGGCAATTGGGAATCCATGGGACACGGTGGAACTTATGGGATGGACATGTAGACATAAAGTGACAAGACAAACTTACTCTCTAATGGGCTAGACATGACCCTAAAACAACAATGCAAAGTTGGAATGCAGACTCGACTACAAACCTAGACTCAACCTATATCCAGTAAGTGGCAGAGGTTTGATCCGAAGATCGCACTCACGCAAGTGTGCTACCTTCCCAAAAGGCGTAACCTATCTTTTCGGAGACACCTTTTAATATACCGGGTATCAGAATGCAATGTGACACCTCGGACCGACTACCCTAGAATCTAACTGGCTCTGATACCAATTTGATGTGGGACGGGACGCGACTCGATACCAATTGAATGTGATCCTGAGACTCTAGGCAAACTCGCGACTCGTCCCTAGCAAGGGAAACGTGCGGATGTGCGCGGTTGAGAAACCGGCAATGAGTCAAAGTGGTCTACTCTCTTTCGTGCTCAGATCGAGACACGGGACGAGTCACACTCTCTTACTCACAGCGGTGATTGAAATAATATGAATGAGCTAGTTAACCTAACACTCAAGCAGTGGCATAAAAATAACACATACGAACTAAGCAAATGAGACAAAAAGGGAGTTGAATGTACCTCCATGCTCCGGGTGTGGGGAAGACGACCCCGGCCAAGACTCGTACTCTCGGTACAGTAATTAAACAATTGTTACAACAGTTAATTTTATCCCCACTCCACGCAGGGAGGTAAAGGGATACACGTAGGACCCGGGAGTAACGAACTCGGGTTGACGGGTAGCAAGCCGGAAGGACTTTTGGGCTAGAGACGGGCTGCTGGTCTAGTTCAGTTCTGTTGGGCCCACGGGACAACAGGCGGGTCCGGCTGCTGGGACGATGGCGTCCGGGGGTCTCCTTGCTGCGGCGGCTGGCTGGTACGTTGCTGGGGGGGTTGCTGGTCGATCCCCGAGAGCGGTGGTCGCTAGTTTGGAGCCGAGGATTTATGGGAGAATTAACCTTGGACTGCTCTTCCAGCCCTGTTCACGGAACAGGTTTGTGCGCATCCACGAAAATGATCGCCATGCTCAGATCCGGTGTCGGATCGAGGCGAGATCAGCGTCGTTGGTAAGTAGACTCACATATCTATAACATACATGATTTTTACATCCATCCAACGGTCTGATTTAAAATAAAAACTATGTGCTCCATAAACTTTTCTGGCTCGGAATCCAGATCACACAAGATAGAATGAGATCTGCCTGAAAATGAATTTTGACCAAAATGAAAATGGTGGATCTAGACTCTGGGAATTTTATGGGTGGAAGGGAGGGATGTGAGGATGACCCACAAATATTTTGGTATTATACTGACGTGGTTTAGGGGGTGGAAAAAATAAAAGAACATGGTACTATCCGGTGAAAATTTGATTGGCAGATTGTTGACGTGGTTTAGATCTGCAAACTGGCAGATTGCTAGGGGTGGAAAGATTTGACTGGGAAGGGGGGCAAACGGGCTTTGATTGGGGTGAAAATTTAAATGGAGAAAGGGGACGATGGGGGGAACAACCCTCAACATTTGAGGTCAATCAGACGGTTGGATTGGGAGAACCAACCTGATCTTTAAGCTTCTGTCCTGGATCTCGAAATCCTGGACAGCAAGTTGAAGATTCGATTGTGGCGGCTCGACGGTGGCCCGAACGGAGGCGGTGGCGGCGGCGGCGGTGGCTGAGCTTCACACCTAGGGGAGGAGATACACCTTGGAATCCACCAAGTTTTAGGGCATCCACCCTAAGAATTCACAGCAATCCAGCTGCAAGGGGAGGAGGAGAGATAGGGGTGCCCAAAGGCTCTTGTGCAAAATTACAATTTTCTTCTCATTAATTCTTCAAAATATGGAAATACATGGGTTTTATAACTCTAACCAAAAGACCTAATTACCCTCAGATCTAGGGTTAGGGAGGGGCAAATAAGGGATAGGAGAATTTTCTCCCATGTGGTCAAATTAATACAAACATATAAAACTAAAAAAGTGGAAAATGGGGGATATAATAATCCCACATGGGACAAGAGTGGGGGGCGCCCCCCTCTTGGAAGTCAACAAGGGTGGCTTGGTCCACCTTGGACCATGGACCACCCCTATGGGCCCTAGATAGTCTAGGTGGCCCAATAGGGGAGAAGGTGGGGGTCCCGCTGGGCCAACATGACCTTTTTGCAAAGAAACTCACTAATTCCTAAGGACTAACACATTGGCTTATAATTCCCATACAATTGATTCAAGGATATAAATGTAAATAAAAAAAGTTAGTGATCTTGCTTTTATGTCCCGTCAACTGCGGTGGGAGAGAGGGAGAGATGGGAGGTGTGGGGATGTGCATGTGCGATGGTGAGAGTTGGAGGAAGAGAGAGGAATAGTGGGATAGGTGACAGCAGTGGGTGTTCGGCGCGGTGGGTGCAGAGGTGAGTAGAGGAAAGAGAGAGGGAGCGATCGCGGAGGGTACTGGATGCCGGCAGAGGCTTCGCAGTTGTGGCGGCGTGGTCACAATGGGAGAGAGGAGGTGCTGCCACGTTCAGAGGTTAGCATGGAGAGGAGAGAGTGCGGTGGGGAGAGCAGGAAGGAGAGACATGTGCGGCTTGGTGTGTGGGAGAGAAAGGGAGAGAGATGAGGGAGGTGATGGGTGAGACACGTTAGAGAGAGAGGGAGGTGCGGCTATGTGTGCATGCGGTGTGCAGTGAGAGAGAAGGGGAGGAGGGCAGTGGTGGACACCGGACGGGGGTGTGGAAGGGTGCGTAAAGTGTGTGTGGGTGAGATATGAAGGGAGAGGGGGTGCAGGGTGCTTGGCCCTGGTATGAAGTCCAAGACAGGTTAGAGAGAGAAAGTGAGAGGGAGAGACTGACGGAGGGTCTTGCAGGTAACGCTGGTGAGGATGGTTAGCCGGGAGAGGAGAGATGGAGCAGATGCGGTGTGGGAGGTTATAGAGAGAAGCAGAGAGAAGGAGACGGCGATGACAATGGCGATCACGGGTGTGGGTGTGTGTGTGTGTGTGAAGGGGACCTGCCGCGGTGTGTGTGTGTGTGTTAGAGAAAGAGGGCGACTACAGTGAGGGGAAAGAGCTGGCTGCCGATGGTGGGTGTGCTACCGGGGTTGTGAGTGGGTGAGGGGGAAGAGAGAAGTGGATAGAAAAAGAAGAGAGAGGGGGTGGTGTTAGAGAGAGTGAGATGAATTGAAAAAGAAAAGGAGAGAGGGGAAACGTGAGAGGGAGAAAATGTGAAGAGAAGGAAGGAGAGAGAAGATGGGAGAGAGATGGGGAGAGGAGAAAGAAAGCTTAGGTAGGTGTGTTCCAAAAAAATCCCCCTAAAAGAGCCCTTAAGCTCCCCTTTTATAGGGCTAAGATTACCCCAAATCCATGTTATTTTCTCCTTATCCACACTTATTGCAAACCTTTCGGTGCAACCACTTTTGCATGCCATTTAATCACATATTGAATCCCACCCATGCACACCCATGTGAGCTTTAAAGAAACCATATGTGAGTGTAGGGAGATAAGAAGAGTGAAGAGAGGGAAGAGGGAGTGGTATACAGAGGGGGTGGAGGTCACATGGTGATGGTGGGGTGTGTGTGTGTGGAGTGAATGGGAGAGAGGGATGTGGGGTAGTGCGTCTCCCTCTTTCTCTCTTTAAAATTCACACTTAACTTTACACACCTACATATGAATTTATGTGTGTGCATGGAGGGGGTCATGGGAAGGTGAGAGTGTGCATGGGCCCTTGGCTATGTGAGGTGGAGTGTTAAAGAGAGAACGAGGGAAAGGTAGAGAGAGGTGAGAAAATGGAGGGGGCCACGCATGGGGTAGATGGTTGTGTGAATTGTGTGGTAGTGAGAAGGACGACGAACGAGGGCTCCGCGGCGAAGGGGTGTGCATTGGCAATGACAGACGTGGTGAGGCTCATGCCGGCTTCTTCTTGCTCTTCAGCCGTTCGTCACACAAACATGGCTGCCGACACTCCTGTACATGCCACCGTCTCCCTCTGCAACTCAGTCAGTTGTTGTCGTGGGGCTCGTTCGTGAGCAGGCGAAGACCATCCCACCGTCTTGGGCACTGTTCATAAAAGAGAGACTTTGATCAAAGTTTGTTTAAATGTAAGAAAATTATAATTAAGTCTCTCCAGCATATGAATATTAACCATGCAATTTCTATATATCTCAAGCCCCATTAATTATCAAAAGATCTCAATTTTATGTAGGACTAAGATTAATATGAAAAACTTGCATAATTAATTATATTTAAGCCCATAAATAATGCGTGTGACATGAATAAATGTACAGAAATACGCACTTATCACACCCTCTAACTTACTCGTTGCTAGTCCCTTAGCACTGAAAATAGGTTACAAATTACGGACCAATAAGAGTTTAAATATTTCATGTCCCACGTTAAGATCATCCTTCATAGAATCAACTAGAGATCAGAAATCCGGAAGTATTAATGCACCCTAGTCTTAGATTGGAAATTTAGGTACAAGACTAAGAATGTAAATCAAAGTTCAATAGCACTTGTGCATGAGTAGTACTAAATCCACAGCATAGACAATTGCACCCCTCATTAGCCTTTTTAGATAAGTGTCCTTCAACTCTGCACTTCCTGGATCCGAGCATTGAGTACAATAGCTTTTTGTCTGCCTTCGGCCTTCACTTTTTTTCTTTTCTTTTTTTAATACACACATGATGGTGCATAACCCTTCACTGTTTGATGCGAACCTCAACTCTTGCCTTAAGAGAAGCAGGCCCGGTTACTAGGATCAATGGCATTTTTCATGGTATTTTTTTTCAATGTGTTTTTGCACTTATTTGATGGATAACTTTGGCAAATAGATTTATTAAAAAGATCACATCTCCAAGAAATGCAGAGTATCAAACACCACTCCAAAATAACAGAAAGCTTGTCCTGCTTGTTTCATTAGTGTGCAATGTGATTTTTCTTTTTCTAAAGTGCAAATGAACTTTTAAAGAGATTCTTAAATCATTTTTCCATGGCTAGGTCGAATAAAATTTTCCATCATTCTTCTCCCTGGTCTTTTCTATTTTAGAATTACTTTTAGTGAGAGTTTGAAACAAGAATACTCAGTTGCGGTTTTGGATGAGTAGCACTCTTTTTTTTTCAAAAATAGGTTGTAAGTAATTTTGAACATAAATTCTCTTCCCCCCAACTTAATTGACATTGTCCTTAATGACATGAACAATATATAATAATAAAATTTTATAAAGGAAAGGTACAACCTGGGACGTTTAAAAGTGATTCTCGACGGGCTTCTTTTCATGAATAAATGGCGGCACTTGACATCATCTCTCCCCTCAACTTGTCATTTATTCAAACCTACATCAACAAAATTACAATAAAACTCTTAAAAGCTTGGGTTGTCTCCCAAGAAGCCATTTATTATTACACGAAAATTAAAACTTTGGGTTGCCTCCCAAGAAGCGGTGAGTTTACCATCTTCAGCAAGACGCATGTAAGCTCAAGACTATTTATTCTGGATCACACAAGCTAATGGATTATTTTGGCAACAACTGTTCATTTTCCAAGTAAGGTTTTAGTCTTCGACCGTTAACATTGAAAATGTGACCATTTTGAGGATTTAAAATTTTGACGGCACCATGGTCAAAAGCTTTGATAACAATGAATGGACCGTCCCACCTGGACTTCAATTTCGCAGGAAACAAACGTAGCCTAGAATTAAAAAGCCAGACTTTTTGATCAGGTTGAAAAGATTTTCTTATAATGTGTTTATCATGAAAGGCTTTGGTATTGGCTTTGTAGATCTTGGAATTTTCATAGGCTTCATTACGTAACTCCTCCAACTCATGTAGTTGAAGAGCTCTATGGGAACCAGCTTGGGCCAAGTCCAGATTCACTTGTTTGATGGCCCAATACGCCCTATGTTCTAGCTCAACTGGTAGGTGACAGGCTTTTCCAAAAATCAGCCTATAGGGAGACATACCAATGGAGGTTTTGTATGCAGTCCGATAGGCCCACAGAGCATCATCCAATCTCTCTGACCAATCTTTCCTATATGGCCTAACGGACTTTTGCAAGATGTTCTTGATTTCCCTATTAGAGACTTCTACTTGGCCACTTGTCTGTGGATGATAGGGGGTAGCAATTTTGTGAGTGATCCCATATTTCTTGAGCAAAGCTCAGAATTGGGAGTGAATGAAATGCGAGCCCCCATCACTGATGATAGCCCTGGGACACCCAAATCTAGAGAAGATGTTCTTAAAAATAAATTTCATCACAACTTTATGATCATTGGTCTGGGTGGCTATTGCTTCTATCCATTTAGACACATAATCTACTGCCACAAGAATGTATTCATTTTCAAATGATGGCGAAAATGGTCCCATGAAATCAATCCCCCAAACATCAAAAATTTCAACAACCAAGATGGGACTGAGTGGCATCATCTCTCTCCTATAATTTTTCCCCACAGCTTGACACCTTAGACAAGTCTTGCTAAATTCATAGGCATCCTTCAAAAGAGTGGGCCAAAAGAACCCACTTTGCAAGACCTTAGCAGCAGTTTTCTTTCCTGAAAAATGTCCCCCACAAGCTAGAGTGTGACAAAAATTCAGAATACTTTGATGCTCTTCCTCGGGGACACATCTCCTGATGATATGATCTGGACCCATGTGAAACAGTTCTGCGTCCTCCCAGAAATAGTGTTTGGCTTTAGAGAAAAAGTGCTACCTCTCGTACTTAGACCATCCCTCGGAGATTTTTCCCACTGCAAGATAAGTGACAATGTGAGCATACTATGGTGATAAGATGTGAGAGATAGCCAAAAGATGCTCATCGGGGAAGGAGTCTTGCATTGGTGCACTTTCTGGTATAACTATCTGGGAAAGATGATCTGCAACAACATTTTCTGACCCCTTCTTATCTCGAATTTCCAAATCAAATTCTTGAAGTAGTAGAATCCATCTAATGAGTCGGGGTTTGGCTTCCTTCTTAGACAATAAATACTTTAAGGCCGAGTGATTAGAGTAAATGATGACTTTTGCCCCTAAAAGGTAAGATCTGAATTTTTCCAAGGTAAAAACTATGGCCAGCAACTCTTTCTCCGTAGTGGTGTAGTTCATTTGAGCATCAGCAACTGTGCGACTTGCATAATAGATCACTACGGGATGCTTATCAAACCTTTCTCCCAAAATAGCTCCTACTATAAAATCTGAGGCATCGCACATAATTTCAAAAGGCAGCGACCAATCTGGAGTTTGTAGAATTGGAGCTTTAGTGAGGGCCGCCTTTAAGGAATTAAAAGCCTCCAGACATGACTCATCAAAGTGGAATGGGGCATCTTTTGATAGGAGACGAGTTAAAGGCCGGACAATTGTGGAGAAGTTCTGAATCAACCGGCGATAGAAACCGGCATGGCCTAAGAAAGAGCGCACTTGCCTTACGGAGGTAGGGGGAGAAAGATTAGAGATTAGATCAATTTTTGCCTTGTCTACCTCTATACCCCGTTCAGACACAATGTGGCCTAAGACTATGCCCTCTCTGACCATAAAATGGCTCTTCTCCTAGCTTAGCATAAGATTTGTTTCAATGCACCTTTCCAATACCTTCCTCAAATTTGCAAGGCAATTTTCAAAAGAATCCCCAAATATTGAAAAATTGTCCATGAAAATTTCGAGGACTTCTCCCACCATGTTCGAAAAAGTTGCCATCATGCATCTTTGGAAAGTAGCATGTGCATTATAGAGGCCAAATGGCATTCTCCTAAAAGTAAATGTGCCATAGGGGCACGTGAATGTGATCTTTTCTTGATATTCCGGGTAAATTTCCACCTGATTATACCCGGAGTACCCATCTAGGAAATTGAAGAATTTTTGTCCAGCCAATTTCTCAAGAATTTGATCCACAAATGGGAGTGGAAAGTGGTCCTTCTTAGTCATGGCATTGAGCTTTTGATAGTCAATGCACACTCTCCACCCTGTAATAAGTCTAGTGGGTACCTCCTCTCCTTCATCATTCTTAACCACAGTAAGTCCAAATTTCTTTGGTACCACTTGGGTTGGGCTCACCCACTGACTATTCGGAATGGGATAAATGATTCATGCATCTAACCACTTAACTACTTCCTTCTTTACCACCTACTTCATGTATGGATTTAACCTCCTTTGCATCTCTCCACTTGGCTTAGCATTTTCCTCCAAATAAATGTGGTGCATGCAAGTCGAAAGACTAATTCCCTTAAAATTGGCCACCGTCGAACCTATGGCACCCCTATGAGTCTTAAGCACATCTAGCAATTGAGTTTCTTGAGTAAGGGTGAGATCAGAGGCAATGATGACTGGCAAGGTTTGATCAGGGCCTAAAAAGGTGTATTTGAGGGAATCTGAGAGAGATTTAAGCTCAAGCTGAGGAGGATTTTCAAGCAATGGAAGAGTAGGTTTAGTTTGCAAAGCAGGCAGTGGTTCGACCCTAGACCATGTAATTGGAAGAGTCGGAGAATCATGTAAAGCATTTGCTTCTTCTAAAGGGTCAAAACTTGGACCATCTTCTACTAATTCCTCAATAATGTCAATAGAGTGACATTCTACATCCTAGCCCGGGTACTGAGAGGCTTTAAACACATTTAACGAGACGTTTTGACCTCCAAAGGAGATGTCCATCATCCCCGTAGCACAATTGATATTGGCCTTAGCCGTGGCCAAGAAAGGACGTCCCAAAATGATAGGAGTGTGACTAAGTTCTTGGGACACAACCATGTCATGAATCAACAAATCCACGGGGATGTAGCACTCATTAACCTTAACAATAACATCTTCTATGAGTCCCCGTGGGGTCTTGACAGACCTATCAGCAAGTTGAAGGATGATGGAGGTAGGTTTAAGCTCTCCTAAATCAAATTGTTAATAGACAAAGGTGGGTAAAAGATTAACACTGGCCCCTAAATCAAGGAGTGCTCGCTCAAATGTCATACCACCTATGTTACAAGAAATCAGTGGAGCTCTGGGATCCTTCAATTTCTTTGGGAGGTGGTTCATCACCACCGCGCTTACATCCTCAGACAACATAACTTTCTTGGGAGCCGTTCTTGGTTCCCTTCTTGGAGTGCAAAGTTCCTTTAAAAATTTGGCATAGGCCGAGACAGGTGTGATGGCATCAAGGAGTGGAATGTTGATATGCACTTGTTTGAATAGTTCCATTAACTCCTCATTTTGGGCCGGTGGCTTCTTATTGAACTTTGATTTTAGAGCATCTGGGAATGGTACTTTAGGTTGGTAAGTGCTAGGCTCCTCTCCTATTTTCTTCTTTCCTTTAAGATCAGTCTCCAAAATAGGTTCTTCTTTGGTCTCCTTCTCATCTTGTTGAGCCGCCTGGGCCGAAGTTTCTCCTTCCTCCCTAATTTTGTAGGGATCTTCAAAGGTCTTACCACTCCTAAGGGTTGAAATGACTTTAGCATTTTCAAATTGGGGTCTTGTAGGAGGGGGAATCTGAGGAATCTGAGGAGGGTTGGGCTGAGGAAGAAGAGGAGCTCTTTGAGGAAAGCTAGGAGGTTGATTCCTGGGGTTGGCCACTGGTTGGCTAGGGAGCTACCCTACCTCTCTCCTCATGCTAGCTGCCGCTAACTGCCCTATCTGGCTTTCCAACTTAGAAATGGATTGGTGTTGAGTAAGAATTAGTTGTTGGAGTTGATCAAATTTCTCATCAAAGTTGGACTGAGGAGGTTGTTGGTATGGAATTTTGGCCTGATTGAGTCAAAAAGGAGGGTATTGGGACTGAGGATACTGGGCCTTGGTTGGAGTACTATATTGGGCCTGTGACCCTCGAGCATAGGCATTTCCTTGAAAATTTTGTTGATTTTAGATGAATTGTTTTGGGGCCTAAGAAGTGGAGGGATTTGTTGGTTGAGGTGGAACTAGTTGATTTTTCCAAGAAAAATTGGGATGATTTCTCCAGCCCAGAAGTGTTAGAGTAAGGATCATAATTGGGTTTGGAGAACCCCTGAGCAGCCTGAACTTGTTCTTGGATGAAAGGTGGGAGTTGGGCTGCAGTCGGACAATCAAACACATGGTGGTCCGGACTAGCACGTAGAACACACACCTCGTGGGGTGTGGGATCCGCATATGGATTTGGTGTGGATTGGAAGATGGGCTCTTGCTTGTTAAGAGCCAGGCGTTGGTCTAACTTATGGGCCATCGACTCTACTTTCTCCATTTTCTGGGTCATGATATCCATCTTATACAATCTTTGGGTGATGAAATTCATGGCCAAGAGAAATTCATGTCCATCCTGGCCTCGGGCTCCCCACGATTCTTTATCTCATAAAGCCCAGCCCGTTTTGAGGGCCCAATTGATCTTTCATAGGATGACAAAGAGGCATGATTGATGGAATTTTCACTGAGCATTCCAAATAATTTATAGGCTTCATCCTCACTTTTGCTCATGAAAGCCCCCACACATGATGCATCCACCATTTGCCGACATTGATCAGAACAATCCCTCATAAAAAGCTTGAACGATTTGCCACTGAGACAAACCATGATGGGGACATTTTCTAAGCAATTTCTTTAGTCTATCCCAAGATTCATGGATTTGCTCCCCTGGGTTTTGAGTGAACCCTGTGATAGCCCTTCTCATTGTATTGGTGTGACATATGGGGTAAAATTTCTTAAGAAATTCCTTCTGCATATCAGCCCACATTTCAATAGGTCTCCCCAAGGTTCCCAACCAATATTTAGCTTTGTCTTTTAAAGAGAATGGGAAAAGAGTCAGTTTGAGGGCATCATCAGAAAATTGTTGAATTTTGACGGTGGAGCAAATTTGTAGGAACTCATCCAGGTGCCTGTAAGGTCCTCATTTATGTTTCCATAGAATGAGGGTAACATTTGAATGGTACTGGATTTGATTTCATACTGAATGGCCTACTTCTGGGAGAGCTGAATGCCATATGAAGGTTGATATTGATTGGGAGTGAAATAATCCTTCATTTGCTTAGGTGGGTCTTGGTTGTCGGCCATGGATGTTGATGTTGATTTCATTGGTGTAAGACCCTTTCAATTTCAGGTATTGGTCCTAGCAACTTAGGATGTAGAGATCTTCTACCTTGCATACACTAGGATGAAAAGAAGAGAAGAAATAGATTTTTTTATTTTTTTTATTTTTTTATTTTTTTATTTTTGGCAAAGACAAATAAGTTAACACACAAATTAACCTAACGACCTAGGTGTGATCTAGACCTAAATGTTTGGTTTTACAAAGTGATATAAATACAACCTGAGTCTATTCTCAAGTCTGTCCACTGGCTAGGTAAGAGGTGGGGAAGTGGGAGGCTCCCCTTGCTTTCGCAAGGACCTAATTAAAAACCACTTGACCGCTTATGGCGTTTACCGTTGACCTCTAGCCTTCGACACCAGTTTACAAAAATGATTATAAACTTAAACTACACCTACTCTCAGTGTGATCCTAAGGCCCACGTCTGCTAATTTTTATTAGGTTTGGAAGATGCAAAAGATATATGGAATTGTTGTTTTGGGCCAAAGAAGGGTGATGAAATCCCTCCCTTATCTTGATTAGGGGGTGTTGCCCTTAGAGTATTTTGAAGTGAAATGCAACAATCAAAGTTCAAACAAGGTGTTCTATGCAATCATGAAAATTCATGAGTAGGCTATTTAAAAGATCTCACCTTGTCCCCCGTGTTGTACCCATGTGATTTTGATGATGTCAAACACTATGACTCATCTTATGTCATGATGATGATGTCTGATTTTGATGATGTCATATGTGTCGTCTGATTTTGATGATGTCATATGTGCTTTGATGTTTTGATGATTTTGTTGATCCAAACACTATGACTCATACATGCTTCACTGTGCATGTGCTACTATGGTTCTGGACAAGGTTGATGCACATGCATATATGTTGCATAGTTAGGACAGTGCTCATGAACACATTGTTTGCATCATAAGGACTGAGCATACGTGCGTATGTAATAACATCAAGTCGATGTGGATAAAGATATCATGCTGCAATAGGTAAAAGCATATTCAGTGCATACATGGAAATAGATCATGCATTTGCATAGAGTCTATGCTCTCATAGTCATTTCGTCAAACAGGTTATGCACATTCATTACGTCAAGTAGGTTGCTCGGTGTTGTGAGCGACATCACGCGGTTCGGGGAGCGAAGAAGACGCGGAGCGCGCGGGCTCCTCTTTTGTTTGCTGCAATACAGAAATAAGAGAAAAGAGAAGGGGCCACCACGGGAGATTGATCCGGCGGGGCGAGCGGGACAAATGTAATATAGCAAGATATGGGGGTTAAACGGCCATAGCGGGAAGTGACTCGCCGCGGCCTCGGGGGGACGGGAATGGTGCAGAAATTAAATAGCAAGAATTGAAATGGCCATTGGGGAAGTGACTCGCCGCGGCCTCGAGAATATGAGCAGAATATAATAGAATATAAAGAGAATATAAGAACGAAAATTTAAACGGCCATTGGGGAAGTGACTCGCCGCGGCCTCGAGAACAAGATGTGATCGCCAGGGGCCAAAAGACCCCAAAATAAAGAAAGTGATCGTGCCTACCTCAAGAGCGGGAGATGGCGGGTTGCTTCTTCCTCCCCCTTCGGCCGGCCGACGGAGAGGGCTTTCCTTGATTACCCTTGCAAAATAGTAGATAATAAACGAACGGAATTAGAAAATGGCAGTGTAGTAACAATTCCTTGCAATAAAAGTAACGAGATCGTGACCTGACACACACCTGATTGGTGTGGTTTTAAACCCCTCTCGGACTCGAGTAGGAGGAAAATGCGATGATGAATGCAAGAAGTATGCAAGAGACGGCGCCCTTATGTAGGGAGATAGAGGATGCAGTATGATGAATGTAAAGAACTATGGAGAAAAAGGGGAAGAAAAGGCTTATTGGAGGAGCCGAGGGTGAGATCCGGCGGAGCTCCGGCAGCGTAGGGATGACGTGGAAGCGCGGTGGATGAAGGTAGCCTTCCTCTCCCGAGCCTGGACACCCGAGAAGCCGGCAGAACCTCCACCTACAAATGACCTCACGGGTTAGAAATGACTCCGTAGCCTCTGGGCTCCGACAGCCTATCGGATCTCTTAGAAGCTCCCCCAGAACTGAGGGGGTGGGCCTCTATTTATAGGGCTCCGGAGGGTGGAGGCGTCCAGGACCCTGGACACCTCCATCAGGGCCGAACTAATATTTTATTCTATTTTTATTTATTTTTTCGGAATATTTTTGTGGAGGCGTCCAGGGCCCCGGACGCCTCCAACAGGTCCACCGAACCCCACCGACGACCGCACGCGGTTTGGCACAACGCGTGGTTTCATGAGCGGCGCCTCATGATTCAGAAATGGACGCGTCCAGCTGACTGGACGTCTCCATAATTTGGATTTTTTCACACACGCTCCAAGAAAATATTTTTTATTATTTTTGTTTTGTTTTTCTATGCCAAAGCTGGCATTTTATATTTTTTATTTGTTTTTATGGAGGCGTCCAGGGTCCTGGACGCCTCCATAAATTATTATTTTTTTTAGTCTTTTTTATGCCAAAGCTGGCATTATATATATATATTTTTTATTTTTGTTTTCATGGAGGCGTCCAGGAGCCTGGACGCCTCCATAAATTATTATTATTTGTATGTATTTTTTTTGGCGTTTTGTATATATTAAAGTAATGGGGGCGTCCAGGGACCTGGACGCCTCCATGAAGACCCCCCGGGTCCCCTAAAAAAAGCTTCGACAGCCGCCCGCCAGACCATCTTCTTGGTTCTGGAACCTTCCGGTGCGTCCGATTGGTGTTGATGCCGTCCGAATGCCGCAACAAGACGGTTCCGGATGCCGAAAAAGGCAGAAGAATACCCAAGAAAAGGAAGCACTCAAGTGATTTAAAATGCGTAAGCCGTCGCGGGGCGTCGTATAGTAATATGAGACTTTCTCAGGAGACGTCAGGAATGGCGTGTCTACAGCTGCCCCGCCTTGGCGTCTGCTTTGCAAGGGAGTGACACGTAATAGAATGGCATCGAAGTGGAGTGAAATGAAGTGGGAGCGGACTGATAAGTTGATGTCAAGGTGTGATGAGACACGCTTTTGATGTTATTGTCTGGAATCTTTCCTGAAGTTTCAATGAGACGACCTTGAAGGAGGTCTTTCAAGTCTTGACGGTTGCTTGGACGAAGATCAAATAAGGGAGGGTGAGATGTGCACTCAGGCACGAAAATAAAGGAGACCAACTTCTCGGTGTGGAAGTACCTGGGTCATAAACCTTCAGGTTTCACCTTTGGGGAGCGGTTACCAGCCAATGTGGAAGTGCTGCGGCCAAGGTGGGTCAAACAAGGTAAAAAGTAAAGAAATATCTGAGAGTCTGTCCAAACAAGGGTCTCCTTTGGAAGAGCAACGTAGAGCCGTTTCAAGGAAACTCAGTGTTTCATTCGGAGTGGAATATCTCATATTTGTAAGAATTGAAGCACATCGGCTTTCGCAATCGAATCACTTGAATGATCTTCCGCAATAAATCAAAGTCCTATGTGAATGCATGCTGGGTTAAAATAAAAATTTAAAACAAACTAAAATAGAAAATAGCCAAGGATAATATTGTCAACTTGTTAACAACGGGTTAGGATACCGATCCGGTGAGCCGACACTGGGCTGGGGCCCATTTATCCACGCACCAATTCACCGAATGGCACCGTCGTCCCCATGCTACCACAAGTTAACGGCCTATCTGTACAACCCAAATTCTTCCGGGATCATCACTGTTTTTGTTGAAGGGGAACTCAAATCCCAGATTCGTTCGGGCCGCAAGGTCCTTGACATGTTCTAGTAGCGTAGGTATCATATACTATGATGCATGACATGGTGGGACCAACTATTGAAAGGTGGGATAGGAGATAGGACAAAGACGTCCGTTAGTAAAACCTGCACAGGCCAGCATGGATTAATAACATCAGAAAGTAACATAATCGTAAAAGAATCGCACCACAATGGAAAGGAGATCTAGTCAAAATCCTGACATTGACCGCTGATGTGACATGTTCCGTCCTGTAGTGCCGTACCCTTCTTATAAGAACTCCCCTTAGGCTAGTTCATTCAAATGCACCAAGGTGGGTTTTGGAAGCTCAGTAGAGGAAGGAGAGGAGAATCTAGAGATTTCAGGATGGAAGGAAAGTCTTCCCGCGTTATGAAGAGGAGCAGGCCTAGCAGCGAGATCAGGCGACTCTCCGACCTCGAGGGTCATCTGAGTGGGACGATCATGTCGCATATGGTAAGCTGATTCATTTCAAATTTCTTCCACGTGAACCTTCTTCTTACTTCCTTCCTTTCTTCTTCTTTCTTTTCTCTTCCAGCTATATCCACTCTTCCCAGGTCCGAGGAAGTTTTCCAAACTGCCATGGCTTTCAAAGCTAACTTCCAACATCTCCATCGGCATGAGGGCCATACTCTCGAAGTGGCATCTGCAGGGGCTCCTTATTCATGCCAAACACTACGAGAAGATTCGTATGGACTGGGCGGCTATGGGCGCACTAGTGGAGATCTGGCATCCCCAGACCCACACTTTTATCTTCCCGACCTTCGAGGTGACCATCCTCCTCGAGGAGGTGGAACTTCTGCTCGGATTGAAGAAATTCAAGAGTGACGGGAAGGTGAAGGCTATGCGGATGCTGACACGGGGGACTTCCGAAAGCATCCTTGGAAGCTTCATGCCGCCTGACGCAGCCCGAAAGGTTCGTACTCAAAAGGGAATTGATTTGCAAAAGCTCGCGGAATGGGTCATGGAGGCCTTGAGAGGGTTACCAGACGATGACTATTTGGAGGGAATCATGAAAGGGTTCACCATTTGTCTGGCGGGTGCTCTCTTGTTTCCTTATACCGACAACATGGTGGAGGAAGACCAACTGAGTGCTATCTGCGGGATCTGGCGTCAAAAGAGGGTGGGACCCGCTGTCCTTGCCTACCTATATAGTGGCCTTACTGCCTCGAGCATGGGTAAGCCTCCTTTTGGTTGCGCACTTGTCCTGAATTGCTGGCTGGATTTGCATTTCAAGTTTGATCACCGTGAGGGAATGCCAACCGCTTCGAAGCTCTTCCAACAAAGCTCCCTTTATCATATAGCCGACGTGTTAGGCTTCGGTGGCACCGTGGCAAACCGTGTACCGTGGCTAAAGAGACGTGAAGACTGGCGGTCTCACTTCCGCACCGTGACACAAAGCTTCTTCACTTGCGCACCGGCATATTTGCTTTCGCTTGATCTGCTCATGAGGCCTTCTCTCGAAGTTGATCTTCAACTGATCGGCGCGACCGAGTTCGTCCTTTATAATGCGCATCGGTGCTGCCTCCAGATTGGCATTCCACGCCATTCGTTCCCACCACCGACTGGCATCGTTCCTTTGAAGAAGAGAGAGTTGGGCACTGAAGTGGATGCGAAGGAAGCGAAGGCCGTCAAAGCACCCTGGAAGACAAGTGTTGCGGGAAAGGCCTTAGCACATGTGGGGGAAGAATGCGAGCTGTGGAGGGCTTATGTAACTGAACTGGGGAAGTTAAGGCCTAAGGCGCCTAAGCCCCTGATGTAGCTCATTCTGCTTTTCTGATGGAATAAAATCTGGCATTTGGAAGTTTTGGACCCTTATCCCCTTATGATGTGGCACAGCCCAAAGACCACTAAATATGATGAGATGACCCTAGGACTTAGACCCGCAAGCATACAAGCGCTCAATGATTCTCACAATGACGATTTTTGCTCACTCGGCTCACACGTTCACCCGATGGGTCCGGGAGATGATGGTGAGGGTCCGAGGCGGGACCCAATTGTCCTAATGGACTTACAATGCTAAGGCTGACCCCCAATGGGCCTGGGAGACCCAGCTTTGTGGGTGGCTGGCCCGCAAGGCGGGGTGTTGGGTGGCACTCACTCACGGGCCGCGGTGGGCACGAAATCGCTTAAAATTAAGTCCGAGCGCTCTCTTACCGCCCGACGGGCATTCACGGCAATACTACATTTGCAGAAATGAAGCTACAAGGGTGTGATCAGAAGCTCACCTGATCGGTGTGAAGACACCGATCCCGTTCGGAGATGAGGGCGCGCCGGGAAGCGTGGGTAATTACCCGAACGCTGCGGCGATTGTCGCTTGACCTGAAACTTAAAGAGTACAACACTACACCTCACGCAGGAGGGATGAACTTGGGGTAGGGATTAATCTTATTACACTCAAAACTACCTCCACGCAGGGAGAGGCCTTCAGCCGGCCAAGCGGGGTGGGGATTTATGCAAAGGAAAAGCCGATCTTCCGAGTCCGCCGGTTCTGCCAATCTGCAGGTTTGCAGGATAGGATGTTGCTGTTGATGCTGCCACGGGATCCACGGGGCTCCAAACTTGACAAAACCACTGCCAAAAGTTTCTCAGCTGATAGGGGATGAAGCTTGAATTTTTGGGGCAGCTTTGACACCCGAGGCTGGCAGTGCCGACGATGGGAACAGGACAGCAATGTCTGGCTCCGGGCAGGTACCGAACTGATGCAGCAGGTTGCAGACGTCGCTGTGGCCGCTCCTGAACTCCGATTGGGACGAGATTGGCGGTGACGTGATCGTGGTCGGAGTAGCTTCGAGCAGCAGTTGACGGGGCCTCGATCCAAGGTAGGAGGAGAGCGGGGTAGCCGGAAGAGTAGGTACAGGTCGAACCTGGTCCCACAGTGGGAAGACTACCCACCTTGACGAAGAAAATGTTAACTTGCAGCTCCGGTAGCCGAATGAGGTCCTTCTTCTTGGAGAAGACAGCTAACTGGTAGTAGTTTCAGCCCTCCAAAAATGGCGCTCAGATCTTCAGGGAGGAAGTCGTGGTCGGACTGTGACTGCAGCTATGGTTCCCTGCCTGAGAGCTTCTGCGCAGTTGAGGGAGATCGGCTCCTGCGGACAGCTCCGACCTCGGATGTTGACGAAATCACCTCGCCTTGAAAGCTCTCTGGACGCCCTTTCCATAGATGTAGGCCTTGACACCAGGAGGACCAGGGAACGGCCGGTCCTGTTGCGATCTTCAGGACCCAACTCTGCAGCCTGCGACCTGCTTTCTGAAATGGCAAACTAGCAAGAATGAAGGGAGTGGGAGGGGGGGTAACAAAGCTTGAGGATGATGGCTGAAGGTTTAGGGAGGGGGGGAGGACGTGGCTAGGGCTCCAGGAGGTTAGGAATGGCAGTGATGGAGGGAGAAAGGGGGCTGGAACTGTTAGAGGTGGAGATGGGGGAGTGGATGTGCACAAGAGAGAAGATGAGTGTGAGGGAAGGTGGGGGGCGAACTTGGCTATGGGGAGGGAGTGGATTTCGACCTAGGTGGAGGGAGGGATGGGAGAGGGGAGGGGAGGGTAATTCGAATTTGGGCTTTGGGAGGGGTTAATTTAGCCTTGGGAAGTGAAGGGAGGTGGGTGGTAGTTGGGAAGTAGAGTTTGGATTGGTGGAGGGTTGTTGGGACTAGGTGGAGAGTAAAGGAGGGTTGTGGGAAGTTGTGGGGTATTAATGGAGGTAGGTGGGGGTTGGAATTGAATGAGAGAGGGGGAGGAGAGAGGGGAGGTTCGCCCCTTGCCTTGTGGGAGAGAGAAGGAGAGCTAGAGAGAGAGGAATGGAATAATGAGAGATTTGAAAGAGTTTTCTTCAATATTCATCAAAAGTTAGTACATGGAGGGAGATGGGGGCTATTTATAGGCAACCCATCTTTACAAGACAAAAATAACCCTGCAATTTAAGGCAAAAGACCAAACATGTCCTAGACTCAGTCCAATAGACCCAAACTAATGTATTAGGGCCCAATTAGACCAAATAAGGGAAATAGACTAGTACAACATGACATAATAAAAGGAAATACATGCGACATGACCCAATAAAAGGAAAATTACATATGATAAGACTCAATAAAAGAAAGATACATAAGATGAGAATGAGTCAACCCAAATCAAGGGTGTGCAGGCGACCCGAGCCATAGCGAGTGTCGTGAGATGTCCTCATCAAATCCCTCGGGGTGGGGAGAACTCGACCCTGTCGAGTGTGGGTCTGCCTGGCTGTCATAGTGCTCCAGAATGTCGGGATCCAACCGCAGCAGGTCCTCCTAGCTCACCCAAGTACCCTCCGTCGGGGAACGGTTCTTCCACCTAACCAAGTAGCGCTGATACACCTTGTGCCTCGTAATGATGCTCTGCTCATCCAGTATTGCCTCTATCTGCTCTCATCGGTCTCTTAAGCTGGGAAGTGGAGTCCCTCCGGGAGTGTCTCTCATAAGGGGGGGTAAAGGCTCAAGCTCCTCACTGGGTTCCATCGCGGGGCCTTTATAGGGTACCAGGTCCGCCACGTTGAAGGTAGGGTGCACCCCATAGCTCTCTGGTAGGTCAATCTTATAAGCATTGCTGCCAAGTCGTCGTAGAACTCGAAAGGGTCCCGACCCTCGTGCCCTCAACTTGGAGGCAGGCCCGGGAAGGAGCCGCTCCGTCCTCACCATCACCGGGTCTCCCACTTGGAATTCACAGTGGCGCCGGTGAGCATCTGTCTGTCTTTTGTAAGCCTCATTGCTTTTCCCTATATGCTTGCGGATGTCATCATGCAACTCTGTGATATGCTGTGCAAAGGACTCAGCTGAGACTGACACCCTAGCATGTGGGGGAAGGGGAATGAGATCCGAGGGCTTTCTAGGCCTAAAACCATGCACCGTCATGAATGATGATCCTATAGGGATGAAGGGAGGGCCTGGACAGCCAAATTCAGCCCTATCAAGTGTTAGATTGGTTTTGACAGACTTAGGAGGACCAGGGCATCCATGAATTGACCTATCATGCTTAGAAACCATGTGGACCTTGATGCACTTAGGTGGACCGGGGCAGCCACAAGTGGCCCTATCATGCATGAGACGGATGAAGAGTGGGGGAAGACCAACTTGTCCAAATGTAAGCCTATCATGCACTGGACCTAGTGTGTGAATGACACAAATGATGTGACTAGCCTGACCACATGATGCAAAAGGTTGTGATACATGGATTCCTATCAAGATGGTCCCATTTGTGAGATTTGGGGGTTTCCACTCATGGGGGTCGAAGCGGTTCCAAGGGGTGGACATCTTGGGATGGGTCACTCCCTTATTTCCAAGGTTGATGCCACCCTTGGCATTGACTCTCATAGTGTGGGCGGAATTTCGGAATGGGTGGGTTAGGCCTGACATGGTGGGTGAGGGTAGGAGGGAGTGGGTGGTGGTTGAGGAGTACTTGGAAGCCCATAGGGAGTGGCCAAACAGATCAAGATGGGTTAAGGGGTGGGTGATGTGGAGGTGGGTTTCAATCCAAGTGGTCGCCCTAGGGTCCCTAGCACACATAGGGAAGTGGAAATCATGAACCCAGTGGGACTTATCGTAATGCTCCTTGCAAAGGGGCGAGGGGTAGGGAGCGGTGTAGGAGGGCCAGGAGGTGGGTTGGTAATGAGGGGCTAGTGGGAAGGGAACATGTGGATCTAGGAGGACTTGGGTTGAGGGGAATGAGGCTTCTTCCCATCCTGGACCTTGAGCATTCCAAAGCATACACTCCCTAGTGTGGGCTGGGCACTCGTCTCCTAATGGGGTAAGCACCAAAGTGGATTCCTTAGGTTGATTGCCCTCTCCTTGTGGTAGGGGAGTGGTGTAAAACTCATCGGGAATTCAAATCCCTTTCCTTGTGGAAGGAGGGGATTTCCATTGAGTGGGGTCAAAAGGATCATAGAAATTCAAACTCTTATGGAGGGATCCCTCTATGTCCTTCGATAGGTTGGCCCAAGTAGGACGTTCCCCGATGCATGTTGAACCTTCATCGACAAGGGGCAATAACAAGAGTGTGGACTCACTAGGAAGTGTGACCTTGAGGAGAGGAGAGCATTTTTTTGTGGGGCTCATTGGGTCAAGTTCCCTAGGGGTTGGCAGGAAGATTAGAAGCTCACGAGTGCATTGGCCTATAGTGCAAATAGATGTAATGGAGCCAATGGATGAGTAGGTAAAGGCAAGGTACTTGGGCTTAATGGGTTCCATGGCCAACATGCTAGTCAACCCCATTTGATAACTCAAACTCCTAAGTAGGTCTTCAAGGGTTTCCACAAGGCAAAAGGATTGATATGTTGTGTGACGAGAATGACATGGCACTAGTTGAACTTGCTCTATGGGGAGGTTGTATGGGGTTGAAGGGTACAAGATGGGACCTTTCTTGAGCCAGGTAGCTAGGGGCTCCTCTATGGTTAGCTCACCAGTGGGTGGGATGAGTTGCTCATGTTGGGGTTCGGGTTGGTTTTGTGCAATGGAGATTTGAGGCTCATTTTCCACTTTAACTGATCGCTTTTGAATGGTTTGCTCAAACTTGGAGGGGGCTTGGTTATAAGAATTTGGGAAGTGGAACCTTTTCTTGTCTCCCGGGGATTGCAAGTGACACCCTTTTCCTTCGGGGTCTATGATCGCTTGTTGTTCTTCCATCCATTCTTTTCCCAAAATAATATGTGACCCAAGGGGCCGAATTTTACACCATGCTCCACTACCCCACGTAATGGATTTGGAGGGAATGCGGCTTACACAAGGTACATAGAACTCTACGAAAACCCATTCCCCATGGATGACAATTTTCCCTTCTTGTGACAAGGAGTTCACAAGAGTTTGGGAGACATAATTTCCCGATTGGTACTCATCAAGGAACACAGTGGTGATTTTGTTGTGGGGTAGGACTACTTTGAAGCTAAAGGACATGGTGAACCGGTCACCGTGGGAATTGGGATTCATGGTGTTATTGGAAGAAGATGAATTATCTTGATAATGAGTTCACTACGAGTGGTCATGCAAAGTTGGGTGGGCTATGCAAGGGTGTGCGAATGCACCTAAGAAAACTTAGTGTGACCCAAGACTAGACTTGTAAGGACAAGCCTATGACCGCTCTGATACCACTTGATGTGGCACAGCCCAAAGACCACTAAATATGATGAGATGACCCTAGGACTTAGACCCGCAAGCATACAAGCGCTCAATGATTCTCACAATGACGATTTTTGCTCACTCGGCTCACACGTTCACCCGATGGGTCCGGGAGATGATGGTGAGGGTCCGAGGCGGGACCCAATTGTCCTAATAGACTTACAATGCTAAGGCTGACCCCCAATGGGCCTGGGAGACCCAGCTTTGTGGGTGGCTGGCCCGCAAGGCGGGGTGTTGGGTGGCACTCACTCACGGGCCGCGGTGGGCACGAAATCGCTTAAAATTAAGTCCGAGCGCTCTCTTACCGTCCGACGGGCATTCAAGACAATACTACATTTGCAGAAATGAAGCTACAAGGGTGTGATCAGAAGCTCACCTGATCGGTGTGAAGACACCGATCCCGTTCGGAGACGAGGGCGCGCCGGGAAGTGTGGGTAATTACCCGAACGCTGCGGCGATTGTCGCTTGACCTGAAACTTAAAGAGTACAACACTACACCTCACGCAGGAGGGATGAACTTGGGGAGGGGATTAATCTTATTACACTCAAAACTACCTCCACGCAGGGAGGGGCCTTCAGCCGGCCAAGCGGGGTGGGGATTTATGCAAAGGAAAAGCCGATCTTCCGAGTCCGCCGGTTCTGCCAATCTGCAGGTTTGCAGGACAGGATGTCACTGTTGATGCTGCCACGGGATCCACGGGGCTCCAAACTTGACGAAACCACTGCCAAAAGTTTCTCAGCTGACAGGGGATGAAGCTTGAATTTTTGGGGCAGCTTTGACACCCGAGGCTGGCAGTGCCGACGATGGGAACAGGACAGCAATGTCTGGCTCCGGGCAGGTACCAAACTGATGCAGCATGTTGCAGACGTCGCTGTGGCCGCTCCTGAACTCCGATTGGGACGAGATTGGTGGTGACGTGATCGTGGTCGGAGTAGCTTTGAGCAGCAGTTGACGGGGCCTCGATCCAAGGTTGGAGGAGAGCGGGGTAGCCGGAAGAGTAGGTACAGGTCGAACCTGGTCCCACAGTGGGCAGACTACCCACCCTGACGAAGAAAATGTTAACTTGCAGCTCCGGTGGCCGAATGAGGTCCTTCTTCTTGGAGAAGACAGCTAACTGGTAGTAGTTTCAGCCCTCCAAAAATGGCTCTCAGATCTTCAGGGAGGAAGTCGTGGTCGGACTGTGACTCCAGCTCTGGTTCCCTGCCTGAGAGCTTCTGCGCAGTTGAGGGAGATCGGCTCCTGCGGACAACTCCGACCTCGGATGTTGACGAAACCACCTCGCCTTGAAAGCTCTCTGGACGCCCTTTCCAGAGATGTAGGCCTTGACACTAGGAGGACCAGGGAACGGCTGGTCCTGTTGCGATCTTCAGGACCCAACTCTGCAGCCTGCGACCTGCTTTCTGAAATGGCAAACTAGCAAGAATGAAGGGAGTGGGAGGGGGGTAACAAAGCTTGAGGATGATGGCTGAAGGTTTAGGGAGGGGGGGAGGACGTGGCTAGGGCTCCAGGAGGTTAGGAATGGCAGTTATGGAGGGAGAAAGGGGGCTGGAACTGCTAGAGGTGGAGATGGGGGAGTGGATGTGCACAAGAGAGAAGATGAGTGTGAGGGAAGGTGGGGGGCGAACTTGGCTATGGGGAGGGAGTGGATTTCGACCTAGGGTGAGGGAGGGATGGGAGAGGGGAGGGTAATTCGAATTTGGGCTTTGGGAGGGGTTAATTTAGCCTTGGGAAGTGAAGGGAGGTGGGTGGTAGTTGGGAAGTAGAGTTTGGATTGGTGGAGGGTTGTTGGGACTAGGTGGAGAGTAAAGGAGGGTTGTGGGAAGTTGTGGGGTATTAATGGAGGTAGGTGGGGGTTGGAATTGAATGAGAGAGGGGGAGGAGAGAGGGGAGGTTCGCCCCTTGCCTTGTGGGAGAGAGAAGGAGAGCTAGAGAGAGAGGAATGGAATAATGAGATATTTGAAAGAGTTTTCTTCAATATTCATCAAAAGTTAGTATATGGAGGGAGATGGGGGCTATTTATAGGCAACCCATCTTTACAAAATAAAAATAACCCTGCCATTTAAGGCAAAAGACCAAACATGTCCTAGACTCAGTCCAATAGGCCCAAACTAAGGTATTAGGGCCCAATTAGACCAAATAGGGGAAATGGACTAGTACAACATGACATAATAAAAGGAAATACATGCGACATGACCCAATAAAAGAAAAATTACATATGATAAGACTCAATAAAAGGAAGATACATAAGATGAGAATGAGTCAACCCAAATCAAGGGTGTGCAGGCGACCCGAGCCATAACGAGTGTTGTGAGATGTCCTCATCACCTTAATTATTATTTTTTTGGTGATTTTTCTTTGTGTTTTTATTTTGTGCTTTTGTTTGGATTATCTACATACTCTTGTCTTATTTCTCTTTTATTATTATTTTTTTAAAATTTTTATTATGGGGGCGTCCAGGGGCCTCGACGCCCCTACATTTTTATTTTAAAAATTTTTATTATATTTTTTTTGGAGCGTCCGGGGTCCTGGACGCCCCTAATTTTTTATTTTAATTTTTTTTTTAGTTTTGTTTTGGGGGCGTCCAGGCGCCTGGACGCCCCTAATTTTTTTGAATTTTGAAAAAAATAAAAAACGTGGGGGCGTCCAGCCGCCTGGACGCCCCAAAGAAGGTGGATTCTATATATATGGGGGGGCCTCCCCCCCTTGCCCATTTACTATTCATTCAGACGACCCAGTCAAGCCAGACGACCCATTCTTAGTCCCAATGGAGCAAGGAGGCCCGAGCCAGGGTGGAGAGAAGCGGAAACGACGGGCTCGTCGTCCGAGGAGGCTGAGGGATGATGCCGAGGAGGCTGCTGCGGCGGAGGAGATTGCCGTGGAGGAGGAGGCTCCTCCTTTGGCAGTGGAGGCTGCTGCGGGTGCTGGCGACGTGGGAGATGACGATCACGACCCGGTAAGCCCCTCGAAACTTCAATCTGTTGGTTTAATAGGCTGGATAGGCGAACGAGAGGCCGTGTGGTGAGGGCCGGTGAGTGAGGGAAGGAGGCGTCCAGGGGCTTGGACGCCTCCACATTTTCTTTTTTCCTTTTTTATTTATTTATTTACGTAAATAATAAAAATAGAATTAAAAATAAGGAGGCATCCAGGGCTTGGGACGCCTCCATGATAATATATATATATATATATATTTTATTTATTTTGGTTTTGGGTTTTTCTAAAAATAAAATAAAGAAAATGTAAAGGAGGCGTCCAAGGTGTTGGACGCCTCCAAAAAAAATATAAATATTTTTTTAAAAAATAAAAATAAAATAAAATAAATAAGTAGTATATACAGTGTTATTGTTTATTACTATTTATGATGCTGATGTGTTCTTTGTTGGTTTTGTGGTGTGCAGGGCGTGATGAAGGGCCGGATCAGCTGGTCCCTAGTGGTGGCGGCATACCGTGGGCTACCAGACTTTCAGAGGGCGCGTGTGGACGCCATGGGCTTCGGAGCTTTCCTTAGGATCGAGCCCTTTCGGCTCGACCTTCCTCTTATCCAGGCATTGAGGGAGCGGTGGCACGCACCGAGCCGGGCGTTTCTGATGCCCTGGGGACACATGGTGCCGACACTAGAGGGCGTGGCTCGGATCACCGGGCTACGAGTTGACGGAGAGGCGGTGAGCGGGGTCACCTACCCTGACTACCGAGAGAGTGTCCTGGACCTGCTGTGGTTAGAGACGAGCGTGACTGACAGGGACAGTAGGGTAGTTGGCCGAGTGGAGATCATGGAGGCGCTCGGATTCATCGACCCGCGCCAACGGGTTAGCGAGACTGGAGCGGAGTTTCTAGCACGACTCGAGGGAGACGCTCGTGCAGCTTTCACCCAGGACCCGAACGAGCGGGAGCTGGTGGATCTAAACCTCCGGAGGTTTCTTTTCTTCTTCTTGGGCCGCCTTCTGCTGGGGATGAAGGGGGATGGCATCCACTGCCGTTTCCTCGGGATCTTGGCGGACCTTGACAGAGTGGGGCACTACGCGTGGGGAGCGGCTCTGCTTGCCCATCTGATTGCCGATCTCTCCCAGACTTCGGAGAAGGAGACGACAGTCAGTGGCTTCGCACCTTTTCTCCAGGTAAACATTTTATTTATGCATTTCCACAGTTAAATATGCAATTATTGTACTAATGATGTATGATGGATGCAGGTGTGGAGCTATTACTATTTCCCGATGGGGAGGGCTAGGCATGGGAACAGGAGGGCCGTGCCTCTGGCGCGGCGGTGGAAGCCTGTCGTGGTAGCGGCACCACACAGCTACCAGCTGGCGTCACTTCGTCGGGAGCTGAGCGAGTATCTTGAGGCCATGGTATGATGCGTATGATTTTTTGTGTTTTTTATGCATGTGACTGAATGGTAACTATCATGATGTATGTATGGTGATGCAGGTGGTGTGGAGACCTTACCTGGGCATGGGCGACGCTGGCCAGCCTTGGGTTGCAGCGGGTCTTCCTCGTTTCAGGCGGGACGTGTGGGTCCATTGCCTGAACGAAATCGAGCCGCTTCGGCTGAGGCTGGTTATGAGGACGTTGGGGCTAGCCCAGGAGTGGGTTGATGTAGATGAGCCGGCCCGCATCAGGCGGAAGTCCAAGGGGAAGGCGAAGATTGTGGACTAGCGTACGCGCTTCCTGGCACAGTACCAGGACTGGCAGCAGGGCGGGGTCCCAGTGATGTCCCATGTACAGGACAGTACTGATTACCTGAGACGGTACCGGGCTACGTACGGGGACCGCCTCTTCCTTGGTGGTATGGCAGGGGTAAGTGAAATGAAAATGCTTCACCCTTCTATATGTATATGCTTGTGGCACTAACTTATGTGTAATGCAGGATGCTCGTGACAACATGATTGCCGACCTGCGGGCCCAGCTGGCAGACGCCAGGCGGCAGTTAGTGGCCATCCGACAGGAGTTGGAGATCCTAGTGAGTCTATGCAATGCATTTCTTGTGACCTGGATTTCGATGCTTAGGCTTTGACTGACGTTTGCCCCGTGTTTCAGCGGGCCCATCTGGCAGCGACAGCCTGGATGGCTGGTGGAGCGGGTTCCAGTTCGCGGGGCCCTCCTCCGGAGGTTTCTGCCCTCCAGGAGCAGCTGGCGTATGCGGTGGCTCGGGCTGAGGAGGCCGAGCGTGACCGCGAGGCTCGAGTGAGTGTTTGCCTGACCTCGACTCTCCTTCTGGCTGCTCTCCTTCTATCACTGTTCTCTTACGGTGCATGCGTGCTTTGACAGGTGGCCGAGATTCGGGAGGCCCTGGCCCGTGCTGTTCATGCTGAGCAGGAGCGTGATGCTTGGGTGGTAGAGCGTGACGCCCGGATTTCGGAGCTAGAGGAGGAGCGGTGATGGGAGGCTGAGGAGCTTCCTCGCGACGTAGTGGATCTGCGGATCACCCTCGAGCTGTCGAGGAGAGAGGCGATGAGGGAGAGAGAGGAGAGGGAGAGGGAGAGGGAGACCATAGAGAAAGAGAGGGATTACAGGATGGCAGAGCGACATCGAGATTGGGACGAGAGGAGAGCTCTGGTGGCCTTGGTGTCGGAGCTCCGGTTGAGTCTTGGCACGGCGGAGGGGAGACTTCGGGAGAGTGAGGAGCGGTATCAGAGGGCGAAGGAGTGCGGGGCGCGACTTCATCAGTACGGTTCCTTTTCTGTCGGCAGCTTTCTAGTTTCTTCGGCCGAGGAGCGTCGCCGCACCTTGGAGGCCGGCATGGTACCACCTGGAGAGGCGAGCACGGCTTCTCAGGGTTCGCAGAGGTCGCAGAGGCCCCCTAGGGATCCCCGTCAGAAGAGGGAGGAGAGAGATGACCAGGAGGGTGGTGGTGAGAGTTAGAGAGTTGCTTGTACACTCCACCCTCCTTACTGCATGATGTACTTTCGACTATTATATGAAATAAAAATGGCTTTCTTGTGTTGTGTGTACTTTTTCTATCTCACTTTTCTGCTGCACCGAGTTGTTTCGAGGCATGCCTTACGAGACTTTGCCCTGAACAGTGGGGAACTGCGCTTTGCACGGGGGGATTCTGTTTCCTTTCTCCCTTTTTGGGCGCGTCCAGGCGCGAGGACGCGTCTTAATCCTTGAATTCAAATTTAAAGCGCCGGGTGGCCTTTCTTCTCCCGTGCCTTACCCTCAAACGAGCCCGCCTCCTGTCGAAATATGCTCACCCCTTTCCGTCTTCTTCCTCTCAATCGATGGAGTTCGGCGGTCTGGACCACGACGAAGGTGGAGAGGGACGTGGGACCCCTCGCCTGAGGAGGGACGCGCCAGAGCACGGAACGGCGTCCATGGAGGAGGAAGGGCTGCTTCGGGCCCCCGAGGGACCCGAGGGGCCCGATGTCACGGAGAGAGGTGAACACGGTCTGGTAGGTCCTCCGATCTCTTCCTCTTTTGATCCACTTTGAGTTTTGAAGCGAGCCGCGCGAGGGGGGAAAGGGTTCGGCGAGTGTTGTACTAAAATGATGGACGCGTCCTAGACAGGGGACGCGTTCTTTGTTATGATGTGAGGCCCTTCTTTCTTGGTGCAGGACATGGCGAGGACCCTGGGCCTGGCCGATGAGTGGGCGAGTGCAGACGAGCCGAGCCGCGTCAGGAAGGAGAGTCGCAGCAAGGCGAAGCTTGAAGATTGGCGCATACGTCTCCCTGGGCAGCAAGGGAGCGTACTTGATGCGGAACGGGACTAAAAAGGACTGGACCTACTATGAAGACCAAGTGCGGCCAGCACTCACACGTGACAAGGCAAGCCGAGAGATCGACCTCCGTACTATTCCTCCGAAGAGAGGCGTCTCTCAACAAGAAACCCAAGTCCACGGCCGTCCCTATGAGGGAAACGAGTGGATCAAAGCGGCAAAGGGAGCCGACGCGCAACTATGGGAGTCTAGTCCGAGCTCGGTGCTCGACTAGGGCCACGGAATGGTGCTCTCAACTCGCAAAACCCACGGTGAATTGAATATGTAGCTAGGATCCTACACTCGCACGCGGCATAATCGAGAGCATACTAGCAAAGCAAATGCTAAGGGAAGGAACGTCGCACGTACCTCCACGCCTAGGCGTGGGGAAGGAACCCCGGCCGAGACCGACAACCCCGATACACACAATGAAAGAATAATTACAAGCCAACAAATGCCCACTCCACGCAGGGAGGTAACGGGCTACAGCAACTCTGTTCGGGGCGACCGGTACACGGGCTGACGGGCAGCACTCGGTGAAGGGGATGGCCGCGAGGAGGGTGTCGACGGTGATCTGCCAGTTCGCAGCAGCGCGTGACTCGGCGGTAACGGCTCCCACGACCTGGTCCGGTGTCCGATGGAGGCACCGTTAGCGAGGGCGCATAGCTGGGTCACGGGAGGAAGCCTCGGCCAAAGGGGGCACGCAGATTCCGCCCGTGGAAGCCGTGGCCGCACCTGCAAGTCGCGACGGGATTTCTGCTCGCAGAACAGCACACTCGAGCGGGGAAATTGAGAACTCGCAGTTATGGAAGGCGAATGGGGCGCCGCTTGAGGGAGGACGTCGGGGACGCAGAGCAGCAGGTCCCGGTCGAACGGCTTGGCCAGATACGTCCGGGGTTGGCCGGGAGAACGTCTGCAAGTCGTCGTTGTCCCCGGCGCCGGACTGTGCAGATGGATCTGCGCGGCTCCACGAGGATCAACGCCACGCTCGGCACCGACGTCGGAACGAAGCGAGGTCGGCGGCGTTGGAAAGAGGAGGACGAGAGGTACCAACCCTGAAGAAATCAGGTCCAAACTCGGAGTTTGTCGCTCGGGAGAACTTCTGCAAGATGGCAGGCAGGATCTGGCTCGCAGTGGGAAGGGGTCCTGCGCGATCTCACGAGAAAAATCGATGCCGGCGATGTGGACCTCGGATCGAGGCGAAACCAAAGCCCACGCGTCGGGGACTCGCAGGGGTACCTCCCGAAAAAAGGGGACGAGCAGATTCGTCCGGATCTGGGCGGAGGCGCTGCTGCAAGTCGGGGTAGAACTCAGGCGAACAGCTACGTGCACTTGTGACAGGGGATAAAGAAGGGGGAAGCCTCGGCGTCGCACCGAGGGATGGGGAGTCGCACCCCGAGGTGATCCCGTCGCAGGATCAGAGAGAGAGAGGAGGAGGGGGCGCAGCCACCAAAGTTCTTGATCAGCAAAATTTCTTCATTATTCTTCAAAGAAAAATACATAAGATCTTTTATATGCTAGGGTTGAAACCCTAGCCAAGAGGGGGGGGGGGAAAGGGGACGCACATGACATGGGGGAAAGGGGGGGGGGGTGCGCAACAAGGCAAGGGGGAAAGGGGGGGGGGGGGTGCGAACCACTCCTAGATTCTAGGGATGGATTGGGGAAAAGGGGGCGGCCAAGGAGGGAGGGAGGAGGTCGGATGGGGAAGGGAAAGGGGAGGGGCCGCACCCCTCTTCCTACAATCTAGGAGAGGGGCGGCTGCCACCTTCCAAGAGGAAGGAAAGAGGTGGGGGCGCCCAAAACCCTAAGCCTAGGTGGGCTAAGCAAGGGAGTGGGTGGCCAGCCCAAATGGGCCAGAAATTGAACCAAAGAAATGGCCCAATAGCCCTATCTCCTATCTAATAAGCATAAAATGGCCCAACTAAAGCCTAATTGGCTCCAAATGGCCTACAAAGGTCCATAACAATGCAAAAAGTGTCCACGCAGGGACTAAACTAAGGCCCAGCATGGCCTGAAGCATAAAAAGGGACTCTGCTAGTCCGCCAAGTGGTCGCCGAGCCAAAGGGATGCCGGCATGCTCCGTGTGCTCCGTCGAGTGATGCGGCGCGTGTCCTCACCAATTCTCCCCGGGTGGGAAGAACTCGACCCCGTCGAGTAAGGGTCACGGTCGCTCAAGTAACGCTCCAGCAGGTCCGGGTCGATCCGCTCCAGCTCTCCACGTGTGATCCAGGTGTCGTCTGTCGCAGGGCGCCCTCTCCAACGCACTAGAAAGCGCTGGTAGGCTCCGCTCCTAGTCGTGGTCACCTGCTCATCCAGTATGCAATCTATATGCTCGCGTGTCTGTAAAGGGGCTGGAGGAGGTGGGCGCTCCGAAGGTGAAATGCTCTCAACAGGAGGGGTAGGCCCAAAAAGCTCACTGGGAATCACCGCGGGATCCCGATATGCCACCAGATCAGAGACATTGAACGTCGAACTGATCCCATAGTCGTCTGGCAGCTCAATCTCATACGCATTCGACCCTAATCGTTTCAGAACTCGGAAGGGTCCTGCACCGCGGTCCTGGAGTTTCTTTACGGCCCCCGAGGGGAACCGTTCAGGTCTAACCCTGATCATGACGTGCTCTCCCACTTGGAACTCACGGGTGCGTCGATGCGCATCAGCTAAATCCTCATAACGTGCGTTGCTGGCCTCAAGATGGTGATGATGATGTAGACTCCGAACTAGCTGTGTGGACTCATACCTATATGAATGCAGGGGTGGTCCTGGACATCCAAATATGGACCTAATAGGCCTATGACACCTACCAGACTTGACAACGTGGGGAGGACCAGGACAACCAAAGTTGTATCTATCATGCATGGGTGTCCTACGGAATGTGGTAGACTCATGGGGACTAAATTGCCCAAACTCACTCATGGCATTCCCTATATGAGACAAACCCCTATATGATGGTGGACATGAAGAAACATGGGGAAGAGACATGTGTCCCTGGCCTCCTAAGCTCGGGCATCTGGATGCCGGTAAGGTGAGGTGTTGACTAGAAGGCCTAGGTGGTGTATGATAGTGGACCTCCTCGACAAGGTGGGGAAAAGAATATGGGTCGAGAGGCTCACTAGGGAGGGGATCGAAAGGGTCAAAGAAATGATGACCCCTCCCGACAGGTCCCTTCACAATACTTGCCCATGTGCAACATTCGCCCAGGTGCAGATAATCACCTTCAGGCACTCTCATGTATGGGGCAAGAGGCTCATGAGGAAGGCAAGGAAGGCAAGGTTCCTCCCTCGGGACCGTGAAACCATAAGCGGGGACAAAATCAACCTCCATGGGTATGGGAAATAATAAAAGGACCTCGGATGTGATATGTCCTATGGTGTAGACCGAGGTAATAGACCCCAAAGCAGGGAGTGTAAAGCTATGACTATAGGGTTGGTCAGACCCTAAGGTCAACATATAAGTCAACTCCCATTGATAATCTAAACTCCTAAGGAAGTCCTTCACATTTTCAAGAAAGCAGAAGGACCGAAAAGTGGTGTGAAAGGAGTTAAGGGGTATTATTGGGAGGGCTGGTCCCATGGGTGTATAGCAAGGAATGGAGACATCTAGAAGTGGACCCTCCCTTAGCCAGCTAGCTAAAGACTCTCCAATGACCAGTTCACCCTCGGAAGGTAAGAATGTCTCTATATGAGGGTCTAAGGGTGAAGCCTCTCTCTCGGGAGTGGAAACTGAGTCCTCTATGATGTGGGGGGGGTCACTCCCTAACTCCTCAACCTCAGTTAGGTACTCCTCCATCAACTCATGTTCAGCCTCGTAACTCACTGGAACAAACCCTGGTGATGACATGGAGGTGGTCGGCGTAACGCCGTCATGGAAGACAAACTCACCGGGAAGGTGAGATGGGTGTAGGGTGCAGGTCCTCCTATCCAGGTCGATGGTCGCACTTCTTTCCTCCAACCAAGTTCACCCTAAAATGATGCATGGACCAGCAAGTGTGCTGATCTTGCACCAAGCGCCATCGAAATATTTAACGGGGCCAAACCACCGTTGGAACTCGATAAAAGCTAAACCATCACGGAGAACAATCTCCCCAGTCTTGGAGAGTGACTCAACAATGTCTTGTGAGACACAGTTAGACGACACCCTACTGATGAAGTCGATCTCCGTATGCATCCCATTAGGTAGGATGGCAGTGGACATGACAGGGCGCTGGAATGACTCGGTCATCGGTATAGGGATCGGGTCTCCCGACGACTGAGTGGTAGGGGCGACACTTAGGGGTCGTACCATAAGAGCATCGAATCGGGCCAATAGGGATGACGATGCATGGGCTCGAGGAATCGCCATGGGGCTGGCGGGAAGCTGGACATGCAAGACTCAACGAGATAAGGGTAAAACTCTAACTAGACACAAACCTAAAATGACAATGCAATGGTACGTTACCTAGATGAACTAAGAGACTCAATGCACCCTAGACAACCTAAAGACTCAAATGAACTCCAGCAAATCTAATGACTCGACATGGCCTAGGACCTCACTCTGTAGGGACAAACTGGACGACCATGCTCTGATACCAAATTTGATGCGGAACGGGACTAAAAAGGACTGGACCTACTATGAAGACCAAGTGCGGCCAGCACTCACACGTGACAAGGCAAGCCGAGAGATCGACCTCCGTACTATTCCTCCGAAGAGAGGCGTCTCTCAACAAGAAACCCAAGTCCACGGCCGTCCCTATGAGGGAAACGAGTGGATCATAGCGGCAAAGGGAGCCGACGCGCAACTATGGGAGTCTAGTCCGAGCTCGGTGCTCGACTAGGGCCACGGAATGGTGCTCTCAACTCGCAAAACCCACGGTGAATTGAATATGTAGCTAGGATCCTACACTCGCACGCGGCATAATCGAGAGCATACTAGCAAAGCAAATGCTAAGGGAAGGAACGTCGCACGTACCTCCACGCCTAGGCGTGGGGAAGGAACCCCGGCCGAGACCGACAACCCCGATACACACAATGAAAGAATAATTACAAGCCAACAAATGCCCACTCCACGCAGGGAGGTAACGGGCTACAGCAACTCTGTTCGGGGCGACCGGTACACGGGCTGACGGGCAGCACTCGGTGAAGGGGATGGCCGCGAGGAGGGTGTCGACGGTGATCTGCCAGTTCGCAGCAGCGCGTGACTCGGCGGTAACGGCTCCCACGACCTGGTCCGGTGTCCGATGGAGGCACCGTTAGCGAGGGCGCATAGCTGGGTCACGGGAGGAAGCCTCGGCCAAAGGGGGCACGCAGATTCCGCCCGTGGAAGCCGTGGCCGCACCTGCAAGTCGCGACGGGATTTCTGCTCGCAGAACAGCACACTCGAGCGGGGAAATTGAGAACTCGCAGTTATGGAAGGCGAATGGGGCGCCGCTTGAGGGAGGACGTCGGGGACGCAGAGCAGCAGGTCCCGGTCGAACGGCTTGGCCAGATACGTCCGGGGTTGGCCGGGAGAACGTCTGCAAGTCGTCGTTGTCCCCGGCGCCGGACTGTGCAGATGGATCTGCGCGGCTCCACGAGGATCAACGCCACGCTCGGCACCGACGTCGGAACGAAGCGAGGTCGGCGGCGTTGGAAAGAGGAGGACGAGAGGTACCAACCCTGAAGAAATCAGGTCCAAACTCGGAGTTTGTCGCTCGGGAGAACTTCTGCAAGATGGCAGGCAGGATCTGGCTCGCAGTGGGAAGGGGTCCTGCGCGATCTCACGAGAAAAATCGATGCCGGCGATGTGGACCTCGGATCGAGGCGAAACCAAAGCCCACGCGTCGGGGACTCGCAGGGGTACCTCCCGAAAAA
Source organism: Amorphophallus konjac (assembly GCA_022559845.1). Classification (NCBI taxonomy): domain Eukaryota; kingdom Viridiplantae; phylum Streptophyta; class Magnoliopsida; order Alismatales; family Araceae; genus Amorphophallus; species Amorphophallus konjac. The sequence continues at coordinate 101,139,610 of CM040125.1, read as the reverse complement.
AGGGGACGAGCAGATTCGTCCGGATCTGGGCGGAGGCGCTGCTGCAAGTCGGGGTAGAACTCAGGCGAACAGCTACGTGCACTTGTGACAGGGGATAAAGAAGGGGGAAGCCTCGGCGTCGCACCGAGGGATGGGGAGTCGCACCCCGAGGTGATCCCGTCGCAGGATCAGAGAGAGAGAGGAGGAGGGGGCGCAGCCACCAAAGTTCTTGATCAGCAAAATTTCTTCATTATTCTTCAAAGAAAAATACATAAGATCTTTTATATGCTAGGGTTGAAACCCTAGCCAAGAGGGGGGGGGGGAAAGGGGACGCACATGACATGGGGGAAAGGGGGGGGGGGTGCGCAACAAGGCAAGGGGGAAAGGGGGGGGGTGCGAACCACTCCTAGATTCTAGGGATGGATTGGGGAAAAGGGGGCGGCCAAGGAGGGAGGGAGGAGGTCGGATGGGGAAGGGAAAGGGGAGGGGCCGCACCCCTCTTCCTACAATCTAGGAGAGGGGCGGCTGCCACCTTCCAAGAGGAAGGAAAGAGGTGGGGGCGCCCAAAACCCTAAGCCTAGGTGGGCTAAGCAAGGGAGTGGGTGGCCAGCCCAAATGGGCCAGAAATTGAACCAAAGAAATGGCCCAATAGCCTTATCTCCTATCTAATAAGCATAAAATGGCCCAACTAAAGCCTAATTGGCTCCAAATGGCCTACAAAGGTCCATAACAATGCAAAAAGTGTCCACGCAGGGACTAAACTAAGGCCCAGCATGGCCTGAAGCATAAAAAGGGACTCTGCTAGTCCGCCAAGTGGTCGCCGAGCCAAAGGGATGCCGGCATGCTCCGTGTGCTCCGTCGAGTGATGCGGCGCGTGTCCTCACCAGTACTGGTGCAGGATAGTGTCGACTTCCTGCGACGACAGAGAGAGAGTTATGCAGGGCTTCCCCAAGCCGGGGATACGCGCGACGTCGACGGGTCTCGTGCCCAATTAGCCTAGGTCAGGCGGCAGCTGGCCGCCACTCAACAGGAACTATCGCTCTTGGTAAGCCAAGTGCTGCATTTTCTATTTTTAAATGTGGAGCTTAGCTGACGACTGTTGTTTGTTCGTTCCAGCGTGCCCAGCAGACAGCGATGGTGGGAGTGACTGGCGGCGCATCTTCTAGTTCCTCGGCCCCTTTTCTCGAGATTACCTCCCTTCGGGAGCAACTTGCTGGTGCGGTGGCTCGGGCTGCCCGGGCGGAAGAGGAGCGTGATGTCTGGGTTGCGACTGTAGCAGAGCTGCGACATCACGGTGAGGAGAGACCTTCTCCAGACATCCTGGAGTTAAGGGTTCTTCTGCAGATGATGAGGAGAGGGGCAGAGAGAGAGAAAGCCGAGAGAAGGTCCGAGCGACAACGGGATCAGACCGAGAGGAGGGCCTTGGAGGCCCAAGTGAGGGAGCTCTAGCTGGGCCTTCAGGCCGTCGTGCAGAGGCTAGGAGGGATTGAGACGTGCTACGAGAGAGCGCGAGAGTTCGGGGAGCGACTGTGCCAGTCTGGTCGCTTTGCCGCTAGTGGCTTCTTCGCCACGCCAGGGGAGGAGCAGCGAGTCATTGCTGTGGAGCCGGCGCCATGAGGCGAGGCGGGTGCTGCTGCACGGGGATCTAGGAGGCTTCTGAGGGACCCTCACCTCAGGGGAGAGGAGAGGGATGCCTAGAGGGACGAGCATGAAAATAATGGCAAGAGTTGGCGAGCTAGTAGACCCGCCACCTCTCTATGATTGTAGTGTTTATGACAGCTTATGTAGAATTATGAATAGAGTGATTTAATTTTCTGCTGCTTGTTTGTTCTCTTGCGCGTTCCTTCTTCCCTACACTTCTTCTTCTTTACACTGTTCCCATGTGATAGGTTTGCCGAGACTCCACCCCAAGCGGAGAATCGCGTCTTGTTGTGACCATTTTCTATGGGAATCTGCCGTCGAAGTCAATAATGGCGGCCCTAGTCCCTTTTCCCGGATGTTGTGTCAAGTTTTACGGATGTCCTCCAAAACATGATAGGGTATCCCTAGACAACATAGGGGGCTAGTCGTCATATCTTCGTCCAATCAATCACCCTGTGCGAGCGGTGAAGTGACACACGGGACCGCATGGTAGGTGCCTCATCGCGAGGGCTATCATTAAAGGTGATGGAGGCAATCTTGGCCTGTACTCCTTCCATTTCTATAAATTCTTGTCCCTTTTATCCTTCCAGGTATATCGAGAGCTAACTCGAGGAGCACAAGTTCTCACGGGAGAGGAGGAGTTCAAAATTCCGAGAGTTGGATGGAGGGCGAATCTTCCCACTCCTCGAAGAGAAGCAGGTCCAGTGGTAGTAGTTCCAGGAGGCTTTCGGACCTCGAAGGGCACTTTAATGAAAGGGCCCAATAACAACTCGTAAGCTGAGCTTTCCTGCCCTTTTCTCATTCTTTCTTCCTTCCTCTTGACAACACCCTTCTCCATTTCTTATGCACGCACAGAGTGTGATGAAATCACACATTTCATGGGAGTTAGCAGTGGCCGCATACAGGGGTCTCCTGGATTTTCAGAAGGCCAGGCTAGACGTGATGGGATTTGGTGCCTTTCTTCGGATCGAGCCGATCCAGCTCGACCTGGTCCTGATCCAAGCCTTATGTGAGAGATGGGACCCAGTGAGTCGGGCATTCCTGATGCCCTGGGGGCACATGGTGCCCAGCTTGGAGGATGTGGTCCGAATTACGAGCCTCAAGGTGAATGGCGAGGCAGTGACCGGAGTTACTTACGCGGACTACCGAGAAGGTGCTCGGAAGCTACTGGGTTTGGACCTAGATGGTCGGAAAAGCAGGTCGGTAGCTAGGGCGTCCCTCATGGATGCATTAGGGCTCACCGACACTCGTCGGCGGGATAATGAATCCTCAGAAGAGTTCATGGAAAGGATGGAAATAGGATGCCGTGCCGTGTACTGCACATATTTCGGCAACTGGGAAAGATGCAACATAGATTTGAGGAGATTTCTCCTCTTCCTTTTGGGGAGATGGGTACTGAGCTCGAAAGGGGATGGTATCCAATGTCGCTTCCTGGAGCTACTGTCAGACCTTGAAAGAGTAGGATACTATGCCTGGGGAGCTGCCATGCTGGCGCACTTGTTTGCAGGTCTGTTCCAAGAAGCGGACCGTGAGATGACTGTGAGTGGTTTCACACCATTCATCCAGGTATTTTTGGTTTTGCTTGTTTTGTATTTTTTTTTAATATTTTTGCAAGGTACTGATGACCTACGCCGAGTAGCTGTGGAGCTATTATTACCTCCCCATGGGGAGAGCTCGGCATTGGCGACCCGCGATGGTGCCGCTAGCCAGGCGGTGGGAACCCATCATGAGTGCGGCACCCCTAACCTAACAACTGATGGTGCTAAGGCGGGAGCTACAGGAGTTCCCTGCAGCGATGGTAAACTGGAGACCCTACTCAGACATGGTCGATGCCGACCAGCCGTGGGTTCTAACAAGTCGTGCCCGGTTTGGACGAGAACTGTGGATGCACTGCCTGAATGAAATCGAGCCGCTTCGGCTACGATTGGTTATGAGGACTTTAGGACTGGCTCAGGAATGGGTGGATACGGTTGCACCACCTCGTGTCGAGAGAAAGACGCGAGGACCGGCGACCTGCATTGACTGGCGCGTGCGGTTCCCTGAACAGTATGAAGACTGGCAACGGGGTGGCATGATTGTAGAATCACATGCGCGGGATAGCGAGGACTACTTGCGTCTATACAAGACAAAGTACGCAGAGCGGCTCCAACCCCGGGGACTTGTGGAGGCAGGTTTCCCCTTTTTCCCCTTTTTTTTTCTTTTTTTGGTTTTCTGGTGGAGATGCTGACTCGTATGGTTGCAGGATATCCGGGATGCCATGATAGCGAATTTACGAACTCGCTTGGCAGAGATGGAGCAACAATTGGGCGATGCCCGTGAAGCTTTGAGTGCTTCGGTAGGTGTACAGTGCGTTTGTAATTAAAACTGCAGATTCCAGATGTTGGCTGCTAATTCACGCGGTCGTAGCATGCCCAGATTGGCGCGACTTTCCCAGCGATGGGAGTAGGTGGTGCCTCTTCCAGCTTGTGGATTCCTACCTCAGAACTTGACTTGCTTCATGAGCAACTTGCTCACGCCACGCAGCGTGTTGCGGAGGCAGAAGGGATGCTCTGTATACAGGTAAAAGTTTCAGTGTTGAGTTCTCTTTGTTTACGCCTTATCGCGTATCTGAGATGGTACACTCGGCAGGAAAAGGAGACGGAAGAAGCGCTTGCCCAAGCTGCGCAGAGGGAGGCTAGGATAGCAGAACTAGAGAGGGAACTGTGGCATCATCCTAATGACGACTCCTCTAGGGACGCCGTGGAACTGAGGATCACTCTCCAGTTGGAGAGGGAAGACCGCGAGAGAGAACGTGCAGAGAAAGAAAGAGACGCAGAGAGAGAAAGAGCCAACAGATTGACTGAAAGGGAGGAACGAAGGGCCATGGAGGCCCAACTATTCGAACTCCGAATCAGCCTTGGTCTTGCTGAACAGTGGCTGAGAGATGGTGAGGAGCGCTACCGAAGAGCATGAGAGCGTGGCTTTCGTGTTGGTAGCTTCTCTGCTGCTTCCGTGGATCAACGCCGGGATGTGGGAATAGGAAGGGGAGTACAGAGCGGTAGGAGTACCGCTTTTCGTAGTTGGGTAGCACCTTTGAGAGCGTTTTACCCGGAGAGTAGTGGGACGAGTAATGCAGAGAGAGAGGGCGGAACTTGATGTAATTTTTTTTGGTTTTTGGAATAAAATACAAGGTTCGGTTTGTTTGTTTTTCACCTTTGCTTCTGTTGCCTGAATCCCTGCACACATCACTGAAACAAACAAATCAGAATTTCTGTTCTGACTTGGCCCCTTGCTCAATAAGCAAATGGTCATATTGACTGTCCTTGATAACTGGTCAAGGGGCAAAGCCTTTATTCAGCGAAGGTAAGGGAAAGATGCGGTGATGATAAATGTGACAAGCAAGCACATGAATGCAAGCGGTATTGAAAGTGAGATGCTGCACGCAAATGCAATCTTGTAAAATTGATTTGTTTTCTTTTTTATATTTGGCATTTTTTTGTTTTATCATAAAAAAGATTTTTTTGTTTGCAAATATGTACATTTTCTTTTTTTTTCTTTTTTTGTTGTTTTTATCATTTCAATTTTTTTTAACGCCTGGCCAGCACCCGAATGGCACCTAACCTACGTGAGAACAGGGGTTTCTTACTAACCTCACAGGTATCCTAAGTGCACATCTAGGTTGATTTGGGCCTTTAGACCCCTCGAATGATGATCCCGCCGGCTAAGACTTACCCTGATGACAATACCGTCATGCCATGCTTAGGCTCCCAGTCGCTTCCGACCACAGGGATTCACCCAAAAGATGTTTGAGGTAAATGATTTGTCCGACCCGGGTCTGTTTCCTCACAACTCTAGATGGTATATGATGGAACACCCTGGAACTCTAATGATCAACCGCGTGACGCTGACCCAGAATCAGACGCCGTCGCACCCATAGGTGACGCGCTTGCATTGGCCTAAGCCCAAGGTTAAGCAAGAAGACATCAAGGTGGTAAACAGGGGTCTTGACTAGCCAGAAACACGGAGACTCCTTCGCAGTGATAGCTTTTGCTTTTCAAAGTAGGCAACCAAACGTGTATATTAAAATAAGGTCGCAGACCCTAGGCAGTTTTCACCCTTCAGAAACTCCATCGAACCTTCATCTTTAGAGGGAGAAGGAAGAGTGTAGGGGATAAACCTCCTGAGAGGACCGGCAAAGCCGTTAACCCGGCGAGCGAATAAGGGCCCATTAACTCTTTCCTTTCGGACAACTTCGGACCAAGTCTCGAGCATTTACATTCCATAGCCCCCCCCCCCTTTTGTGGATTTAAACTTTTACTTTGAGGGGTTCCATTTATCGCATCAGGCACGGTCACGACCAGGCTCTTGATTTTGATTTTGTATTTCTTTTTGTGAGGGAGATACAGTCGTTTGACGTTTGCGGGCTCCCTTTCGTATGCCTGCGGGGACACTGCCCTCTTCTCGTGCTCTGATCGATGCTCGAGGAAATGGATCATACTTTTGCTTTTTGGGGTTTGAGTTTCGGTTTCTCATGCTCAGCGTTTTAAGGGCGCCGACTGTCTCATTTGGTCGAAGAGAAAAGAATAAAGATTACAGCTTCCGGAGATCTTCTGGGTGGGGCCCCACCGTAGGTGATGCTACCGACTTTTTTGAATAAAATACATAAGTGAGCACATGTTAGCTTTCTTCGAGCGAGCATAGGCCGATGTGGCCGGACAGGGATCTCCACGGTTCTGGCAAACCAAGACCCGGTGCCTACCAAGCCTTAATGGGCCCTATCCTAACATGAAGGTTAGATGCAGTGACTTGACTACATGGTGACCACCAGGCATTGACATTTTGAATTTTCCATATTTTTAGTGGTTTTCGGTATTTCTTTATTTTTGATGTTTTCTATCTTTTCATCATTTTTTTGTGTGCTAAGGGTAGTATTTCTTATGATAAAGCCCATTCCAAGGGTGGGATAACTCGGTCCCTTCGGCGTTGACTAGCTTGTAGGCGTTGCCAGGGTACACGGCTTGAATTACATATGGTCCTTCCCAATTAGGTTGGAGCTTAGAACGCGGTCCTCCAGGTTTGACAAAAATTCTTTTTACGACCATCTCACCGACTTTGAATTTTCTCTCAATGACTTTCTTTTGGTAAAAGCGAGCGAGTCTATTTTGATACACATGCGCGTGTTCGGCAGCGGCCAGCCGCTTCTCATCCAAGAGTTCCAACTGGGCGAGGAGTGAATTACGACGATCGTCGAGGGGAAATTCCTCGTCCAATTGTACCCTGAGAGAAGGGATCAGAGTCTCGTACGGGACTACCGCTTCCATACCATAAGTAAGGGCAAATGGAGTCTGCCCGGTGGGGGTACGGATTGAAGTGCGATAGGCCCATAGGGCTTCGATAAGTTTTTCTGGCCAGTCTGAAAACTTACTAGACTCGTAGGTTTTTTTGATGATTTTGAGCAATATTTTATTGGTGGCCTCCGCTTGGCCGTTACCTTGTGGGTAATAAGGCGATGAATGATGCAATGCAATTGCGTACCTTTTGCAGAGGCCCTATAGGTCCTGAGAAATGAACTGTGGCCCATTGTCGGTGACGATTGTGCTTGGGACGCCGAATCTGGCGAGGATGTTCTTCATGATGAACTTGTAGACTGTTGACACCTTGATTTCCGCGTAAGCTTCGGCTTCGGCCCATTTGGTGAAGTATTCCGTCGCAGTAAGGATGAAAGATTTCTGCTTGGTGAGGGAATTGGGATCACCTAGGGGACCAATGATGTCGAATGCCCACATGGAGAAAGGCCACGGGGAGGATATTGGATGAAGTGAGGAGGATGGTGAATGGATTTTATCGGCGTGAAGTTGACACTTGACACACCTACGGACATAGACAGCACAATCCTCTTCCATAGTGGGCCAGTAAAAGCCTTGGCGAATGATCTTCTTGGCGAGCATCTGACTATTCACGTGGCCACCGCACACACCCGAGTGCGTCTCCTCTACACATTTCCAAACCTCATCGTCACCAAGACATCTTAACAGAATACCAGTCTGGCTCCTCCTATAGAGTAGACCTCCAACCAATGTGTATTTCTGAGCCACCCTTCTTATGGCTTTCTTGTCATCTGTGGTGGCCCCTTCAGGATAAGACTGATCTTGGCAGTATTTGACGATTTCATAGAACCATGGTTTCTCTTCATCAGCCAGTTCTTCTTCGGCCTCTGCCAACATGATTTCCCTCTTCTCAAGGATATCTTCCTGCTGGATCTTCCTTGCTATCCTGTCTTTGGTATTTACGTAGGAAGCATCATCGATTGCAGGGGCGTGAAGTTTGTAGATGGAAATGGACTCAAACCATCTTCCTAGAGGGAACCTTATGGATGATGCCAACGAGGCGAGGGCATCGGCGAGAATATTCTGATGACGAGGGACATGAACAAAGATCAGTTTGGTGAACAGTTTGGCAAAGGCAGCAGTGAGTTCTTGGTATGGCTTGAGTTTGGGATCGCGAGTGCGATATTTAGTGAGCACCTGGCGAAGGATGAGTTGACTATCACCTACGACTCGTAACTCAGTGATACGAAAAGAATGAGCGAGTTCTAGGCCAGCTAGAAGAGCTTCATATTCGACTATATTATTGGTAACTGGAAATTTGAGCTGGTATGCCAATGGGAATGTGAGGCCTTCAGGCGACAGGAGGGCGACGCCGATTCCTCTCCCTTGAGAATTCAGAGCTCCATCAAAATATAGCGTCCACATTGGCTCATCTGATTGGTTGACGGACATTAGTTCCTCATCTGGAAACTCTGATTGGACGGGATCGAACTTGGGAAGAGGATGGTGAGCGAGATGCTCGGCTATGGCATAGCCTTTAATCACCTTTTACTGGATGTAGGTGATGTCGAACTGAGAGAGAAAACTTTGCCAGCGTGCTAGCCTATCCGTAAGGACGGCTTTCTCCAGAAGGAATTTGATAGGATTCATTCGGGCAATCAAGTGGACCTCATGAGCCAAGAAGTAGTGCTTCAATTTTTGCACTACCCAAACGAGGGCAGCACAGGTTTTCTCCATGACGGTGTACTTCTGCTCACAGGGATTGAGAAGTTTGGACAAGTAATAGGTTGCCCGTTCCTTGCCTTCTTCATCAGCTTGTGCGAGTACTGCTCCCACGGAGTCATCCAAGACTGAGACGTAAAGGATCAGAGGTTTTTCTGGTTTGGGTGGAATGAGAACGGGTGGACTAGCCAGATATTCCTTCAACCCTTCAAAAGCTTTCTGATATTTAGAATTCCAGTGGAATTCTACTCCTGGCTTGGTCAACTCGTAGAGAGTTCTACACCTTTGTGAATGTTGGGACACAAACCGACGAATAAACTGCAACCTCCCGATTAAACCTCGGACTTCCCTCAAATTCTTGGGAGGCGGCATATCCCTGATAGCCTTAGCTTTGTCGGGATCTATCTCGATCCCTCTTTTACTCACAATGAACCCCAGCAATTTACCCGACGACACACCAAACACACACTTTTTCGGGTTCATTTTCAGTTGGAACTCCCTTGACCTCTGCAAGACCTTAGCCAAAACTTCTGGATGTTCCATCCTGGTCCTTGATTTCACCAATAAGTCATCCACATACACTTCCAGATATATGTGCATCATGTCATGAAATATGGCCATCATAGCTCTTTGGTAAGTAGCTCCAGCATTCTTTAACCCAAACGGCATGACCACGTAACAATATGTTCCCCAAGGGGTAGTGAATGACGTCTTCTCCTGATCCTCTTCTGCCAAACGAATTTGATTATATCCTGAAAATCCATCCATGAATGAGAGGGTCTCATAACCTGCCGTGTTATCGATCAACACATCAATGTGAGGCAAGGAAAAATCATCCTTTGGACACGCGCGGTTAAGGTCCCAGAAGTCGATGCAAATCCTGACTTTCCCATCTTTCTTCATGACCGGGACAATGTTCGCCACCCATTGAGAATAAAGGACGACTCTAAAGAACCTGGCTTTGTGGAGCTTATCGACCTCTTCTTTCATTTTCAAAGCCATCTGAGGGTGGAAACGCCTTAACCTTTCTTTTACCGAGACGGTCCCTGGTTTTAGGGTTAAACGGTGTTCGACCAAGGTTGAATCTAGACCCGGCATATCCTCGTAGCTCCATGCAAACGTGTCCTTATATTCCTTGAGAACCTCAATTAATGCTTCTTCTTCAGAGGGTGGTAGGTTGTCACTTATGAGGATGATCCTAGGGTCTTCCTCAGTTCCCAAGTTGACTTCTTTGGTGGATTCTTCTACGGCGGTTGACGGCTCGTCGAATCTCCTCATTCCACTAGCGTATGCGCCCGCCGCATCCTCATATTCTTCACCCTCATCTTCAGTGGGACATTCTTCATCCGTGATCTCGTAGACTCCATACCCTTCATCAAATGCATAGTCGCCCTCACATTCTATTTCCGGTAGCTGGATGGGATTTTCTAACAATTGGGGGATGGCAAGGAGGGCTTGACACCTGGCGGCAAAATCTAGAAGGAATCGATGAGGGATCTGCCTACCCTTGGATTTCTTCCTAGGTACTACCCTTGGCCTATCATTCCTAGATTGACTGATAATATTTACAGAAGAAGAGGAAGAAGAAAAGGATGGTGTAGAATGTACAGGAGAAGACCCCTCAGAGGAGGGGTAGAAAAGGTCGCTCATCGAACCTTGGACGGGTGCTCCGCAGGGCAGGACGCACCCGTGGGAGATGTAGGAGGTTTCCTCAATGAAGATGTGTTGTTGGGGAGTTTGAAAATTGATGTTTTTTTTTCGTTTTCATTTTTAATGACAAAGCAGTGAAAAGAGATTGGAGGAGAGAGGAAAGTGGTTATGACTAGAGGATTGTGAGGCTCATAGAGCAGATCATGGTTGAAGACCTGGCGCGGGTTGAAAAGCCCGCGTAGGTATGTAAGCAAAGAAGGGGATCTGGGAAGATCATCAGACAACTGTCTGGCCCAGGAAGAAAATATCAGCAAAGGCTGAGATGAGTGGATGGAGAAGATGGCGGCTAATGAGCCATCGACGGTAATGTTGAGGACGGATGAAGATCCGTCGATGACAGGGTCCTTCTGACGAGGACGAGGATAGTTTGGAACCTTGGCAAGAGTGGTAATATTCTCTGGTATTCCGGAGATCAATGGCGGTCCTTCAAGCTGCGGAGACGAGAACATCCTTTCCAGTGCAACGGAAATGTCCCGTATGTCCAACCATTTGTTCCACTCGCATTCCGGATCTTTGATCTTGCCTCTTTTGGTGATCCTCGGACATTTTTCAGCCAAATATACAGCATGTAATCCCCCATATGCTTCTCGTGGGTGATCTCCCATCTGAACAACGGGCCCTCTATTGAAGTGGTTTGATAGAGTCAATCCGCTATGAACGGTCCTTTGAAGCCTAGGCCAAACCTGCGGTTCGGCCTAATTTCCTTTGGCGGTTTGAGCCTACCCTGTAATTGTGCGCCCAGACCTTTACCCTGTTGGTAGCCGATGTTCCTCATAATCTCCCATCCTTTGGAGTGAAAAGGGAGATATGATGTTGCGGTTGTCCTGACCGGCTCCTTTGGTGCTAGTGGAACGTGAGATGAATCACGTACGTCCAGTAGTGACAATATGGGCCGATGAGACAGCCAAACAGAGGGCAGAGAGGTGTTGATAGCATCCACTGTGTGAAGGACAGGTGTACTGACCACTTTAATAATCCTCCTATTGTAAGGAAACTTCAGGCACTGATGGTTGGTGGAAGGCACAGCGTCCATGGCTTTGATGTAAGGGTGACCCAGTATAGCCTTGAATGTAGGGTCCATGTCGAGGACATGGAATCCTGTGGGAATTGACAAGGGGCCTAGTTCTGCCTTCAGAATAATCATCCCCTGCGGCGGCCTTTTGCTATTGTCATAAGCCGTGACCGTGATCGAGGAAGGTCTTATTTATTCCTCGTTCACCCCACACAACTGAAGGGTGTCCATGGAGATCACATTTATGGACGCACCCATGTCCACAAGACACGGGTTTATGGAGACCCCATTAATTTTTATTGAAATGCACAGTGCATATTTTCGAGCCTCCTTGGGAGCGAGCTCGTAGTTGTGGAACATGATGGCCGGTTGTGTGTCTGTTGGGGTCAGGACGGTAGAGATCTTTTCTACAGGGAGGTCCTCATTCACCATGACCCTTTGAAGGTACTCCATTAAGGCTGCCTGGTGGGATGTGGATCTTTGAAGTAGCTCCAGGATGGAGATCCGAGCAGGCGTCTTGTCCAAGTGTTTCAATAGATCATACTGTGTTCCAGGGATAGCTCTTTCTGGTTGTTCTCCATCATCCTTCTCTGGCTGAGATCGCTCAGGATTCTGACTGTTGTGGGGGAAAACCCTGTGGAAAATCCTTCCACCCGGAGCACCATTGCCTGCGGATTTTGTACCTCTGTGGGGGTAGCAGTGGGTTTTAACAGGGATTTGAGGGGTAGTGGTGGAGGAATGGTTGATGAAGCAGGGGTGATGACGGGAGCAGGGATTCTGATGAGGGGTTTGTTAGGTGGAGGCATGGTAGAGGTAGAGGGGATATCGCGTGGATTATGAAGGATAAGGGGTCTGGAAGGTGGAGGTGGAGACGAAGTAGAAGTGGGTAGGGCTTGAAGCGGGCAATGATTTTGAGGTGGGTGATGGGTAATGAGTGGTTTTGAAGGCATTAGTGATGATGCGGTGGAGAAAGATGGGGTTATGTATGGTTGATGGATGATAAGGGGTTTAGAAGGCGTAGGGGTAAATGTGGTAGAGGTGGATGGTAAAGTGGGGGAGTGGGAGAAGATGAGAGGGTGTGAAGGCGTAGTGGAGAGTGTCAGTTGATAGGGGATCGGGGTACGGATGAGAGGGCGTAATGGTAGTGGAAATGGTGAAGGTGATACTGACGCGGGTTGATGAGAGACAGGTGCTACCCGGGCAATGCAAGGGTGTTGCTTGATGATAGGATTGGCGGTAGAAAGAATGGAGGTACTTTCCTGGTGCCACACCTGCTCTCTCCCGACTTCCGGGAAGGAGGAGATGGGGTTAACCTGATGATTGGGCTGTTGGTGCTCCGGTAATGGATTCTGGATTATGCCCATGTTGGGCTGTTGTTGTGGGGCCTGCTGAGGCTGTTGTTGTTGTTGTGGTTGCTGTTGCTGCTGCTGTTGTAACTGTTGTTGTTGTAACTGCTGCTGTGGCCTATGAGGAGGTCTCCTAGCCTTGAGAGCCACGACGTATCGTCTCATTTCATCCCAATCTATTTGATGTTCATCATTCATATCGTGGATGTAATCTTTGAAATGGAAGCAGTAATCTACTGTGTGTCCTGGCTGCCTGTGGTAGACGTAGTATTTGGAGGTATCAACATTCGGGGGCCACACGGGCCTTTCTCTGGGTAGGGCGAGTTGGTTTGATGCCATGAGGGCATTAAAAATGTCTGCTAAGGTTTCTGGCAATGGTGGATAGTAGGCTCTCTTGGGACCGACCGGCCTCCTTTGTTACTATTGGGGACCATAGTTCCCCGGGGGTGGAACTTGGTTGTACTGAAGCGGTGGTTGTTGTTGCTGAGGTTGTGGTTGTTGTTGCTGGGGTTGACGTAATGGAGGCATATTATCCTGGGGTGGATTATTTTGGGGTGGAGGATGAAGAGGAAAAGGACCTGGTTGGAGGGGAAGTCGGGGCATTTGTGGAGGCCTTGGGTTGACTGCATAGTTGGCATTGTTGACCGCACCCACTTGCTCATTTGTCACGATCCCTTCTGTGGCTCCGCCCGGGACACCAGCGCCTGTCTTTCTGACCACTTTGGGCTTCGGTGACTCAAACATGTTCATAATGGGGGAGTCTTTTAACTGGGTTTGGATGTACCGGGCCCTTTCATAGAGTTCCTCCATTGTAGTAAGTTTATTCATGGCCAGGACGTGTCTGAACTGTGGGGTTGCATTAGACACAATCATCTTCACTTGTTCGGGCTCGGAGAGGGTATCCCTTATTCTTTCCGCCAGAGACCTCTATCTATCAGCATAGCGGATAAAATCCTCATCGGGCTTCATCTTTTCGGCCACTAGGTCGGTAATGGAGAGTGAGGGACGGACCCTATCCCTATATTTCTGCAAGAACCTTCTCTGGACTATTTCAAAGTTCTCGGCCTCGCGGGGCTCCAAGGAATAGAACCACTCAAGCGTGGGACCATCAAATGATCTCCGAAAGAGGTATGCCAGGGACCTCTGATCGTTTTGCCAATAGGAGGACTCATACATGAAATCCTTGAGGTGAATGAAGGGGTTGCCGGTACCATTGTATCTGTGGTACGTGGGCATTTCGGAGGGAGGAAGATGAATGACGGGAAGGATTGGCAAAGCAACCTCCGGGGTGGCTTTCACGTCCACCATTCTTCTCATATTTTGAAACTGCTCGTCCATGCGATTGAACCTATTGAGGAACGATTGGGCGAGCTCCTCTGGAGGTGAAGGTGGTACTTGCCACTGGGGGAGAAACTGTCTCCCAGAGACTTGAGTGGGGAACCCCGAATGAGAGGGAGCTGTCGGACCGCCGACAGTTGGCCCTGGCTAAAGCGGTATGTGGGGAACAACGGGAGTTTGAGATTGTGACGGGAACTGGAATGAGGGTGGTTGTTGGCTCGCTTGTCCTTGAAGCGAGGGAGACTGGATGGCTTGCGCCAATGAAGGAGATGGAATGGCCTGCACGGACTCTTGGAGAGGTGCGATGGCCGGAGTTGATTCCTGGGGCGTGGGGGACACAGATTTCCCCTTCAGAATGGCCTGGAAGGCCCGGAGCTGTTCAGAGGTAAGCTCTGTGTTGGCGAGGACGCCCAGTAAGGAAGAGATATCCTGTTGTGGGGACATGTCCCCGACAATAACCTGCACCTCATACGAGGGCTCATGAGAAGGACCCGAGTCCATAGCATAGACTCGCGGGTCGACTGACAAACCACGACTAGGGTGGTTCTCCTCAAAAGACTCGTGAGCTATGCTCACAGTTTTCCCAGAACGTAAAAACATACACTAGCAAGCAGGTAGCAGAGATTATCGAACAAGTGGATGCCTTTACACCTTTTTTGTGTTTTGATTTTAATGATTTTTTTATGTTTTTAGCGAGATCCGAAGTTCACACAAAATAGGGACCCTAGTTTATTTTTGTTTCACTGCCGTGTCTGCTAGGGTCTCTCGTCTCACTACGAATGGGATGACTAACTCCGGGGAACTTCAATGGTACAACCAGCCCAGTGAACGAAGAGGAGATTCTTCGATGTCGGGGACTTACGGAGGTCCCAATGGAGGAGATTCTAGTCCGTTGAGAGGAATTCTCAAATGGAGAGTCCTTCCTTCACCGGGAAAGGGTGATCCTTAGAAAAAAATGAAAAAAGGATATAAAAGAGGGATGGATGTATGCAATGGAATGCTGATAGAGATATAGAGTAAGAAAATAACAGAAATAACAGACATATAATAAACACCCAACCAATCACAACTGATAGTGCTGCCGTGAGCACAACGGGGGCGTGCGAGGGCGCCAAGGTGGAGAGGCATGGACGGTGCCGAACTTGCAAGGGTAGCCAAAAGGAAGCAGTAGAGGTCCCACCGTGATCGCCAATCTGTGAGCGACGTCACGCGGTTCGGGGAGCGAAGAAGACGCGGAGCGCGCGGGCTCCTCTTTTGTTTGCTGCAACACAGAAATAAGAGAAAAGAGAAGGGGCCACCACGGGAGATTTCTCCGGCGGGGCGAGTGGGACAAATGTAATATAGCAAGATATGGGGGTTAAACGACCATAGCGGGAAGTGACTCGCCGCGGCCTCGGGGGGACGGGAATGGTGCAGAAATTAAATAGCAAGAATTGAAACGGCCATTGGGGAAGTGACTCGCCGCGGCCTCGAGAATATGAATAGATAAGAATATAACATATAAGAACGGGAATTTAAACGGCCATTGGGGAAGTGACTCGCCGCGGTCTCGAGAATATGAGCAGAATGTAACAGAATATAAAGAGAATATAAGAACGGAAATTTAAACGGCCATTGGAGAAGTGACTCGCCGCGGCCTCGAGAACAAGATGTGATCGCCAGGGGCCAAAAGACCCCAAAATAAAGAAAGTGATCGCGCCTACCTCAAGAGCGGGAGATGGCAGGTTGTTTCTTCCTCCCCCTTCGGCCGACCGACGGAGAGGGCTTTCCTTGGTTACCCTTACAAAATAGTAGATAATAAACGAACGCAATTTGAAAATGGCAATATAGTAACAATTCCTTGCAATAAAAGTAACGAGATCGTGACCTGACACACACCTGATTGGTGTGGTTTTAAACCCCTCTCGGACACGAGTAGGAGGAAAATACGATGATGAATGCAAGAAGTATGCAAGAGACGGCGCCCTTATGTAGGGAGATAGAGGATGCAGTATGATGAATGTAAAGAACTATGGAGAAAAAGGGGAAGAAAATGCTTATTGGAGGAGCCGAGGGTGAGATCCGACGGAGCTCCGGCAGCGTAGGGACGACGTGGAAGCACGGTGGATGAAGGTAG
Source organism: Amorphophallus konjac (assembly GCA_022559845.1). Taxonomy (NCBI): domain Eukaryota; kingdom Viridiplantae; phylum Streptophyta; class Magnoliopsida; order Alismatales; family Araceae; genus Amorphophallus; species Amorphophallus konjac. Next base: position 101,123,440 of record CM040125.1, on the reverse strand, counting down.
CCTTCCTCTCCCGAGCCTAGACACCCGAGAAGCCGGCAGAACCTCCACCTACAAAAGACCTCACGGCTTAGAAATGACTCCGTAGCCTCTGGGCTCCGACAGCCTATCGGATCTCTTAGAAGCTCCCCCAGAACTGAGGGGGTGGGCCTCTATTTATAGGGCTCCGGAGGGTGGAGGCGTCCAGGACCCTAGACACCTCCATCAGGGCCGAACTAATATTTTATTCTATTTTTATTTATTTTTTCAGAATATTTTTGTGGAGACGTCTAGGGCCCCAGACGCCTCCAACAGGTCCACCGAACCCCACCGACGGCCGCACGCGGTTTGGCACAACGCGTGGTTTCATGAGCGGCGCCTCGTGATTCAGAAATGGGCGCGTCCAGTTGACTGGATGTCTCCATAATTTAGATTTTTTCACACACGACAAACCGTCGTTCGGTGGACGGCGCCCGTGAGGGAGTTGATGGAGGCGTCCAGGGGCCTGGACGCCTCCAAGAAAATATTTTTTATTATTTTTGTTTTGTTTTTCTATGCCAAAGCTGGCATTTTATATTTTTTATTTGTTTTTATGGAGGCGTCCAGGGTCCTGAACGCCTCCATAAATTATTATTATTTTTTTTAGTCTTTTTTATGCCAAAGCTGGCATTATATATATATATTTTTTATTTTTGTTTTCATGGAGGCGTCCAGGAGCCTGGACGCCTCCATAAATTATTATTATTTGTATGTATTTTTTTTGGCGTTTTGTATATATTAAAGTAATGGGGGCGTCCAGGGACCTGGACGCCTCCATGAAGACCCCCCGGGTCCCCTAAAAAAAGCTTCGGCAGCCGCCCGCCGGACCATCTTCCTGGTTCTGGAACCTTCCGGTGCGTCCGATTGGTGTTGATGCCGTCCGAATGCCGCAACAAGACGGTTCCGGATGCCGAAAAAGGCAGAAGAATACCCAAGAAAAGGAAGCACTCAAGTGATTTAAAATGCGTAAGCCGTCGCGGGGCGTCGTATAGTAATATGAGACTTTCTCAGGAGACGTCAGGAATGGCGTGTCTACAGGTGTTAGTCATGTCAGCTAGTCATTTCAATACTCACTCATATCTTAAGTCGATAAGGTCGGAACATATTTGTGTCTAAGTCTATATAATAAAGTCAGAGCATCTTCTCCAGGGTCAGTGCACATGCACAAAGTTTGCACAGTCAGGTCTGAGCATATGTACAACATTGCAAGTACAAGGTCGAAGCACATGCATTCACATCAGTGTACATGTGTTATGCAGGTCAGAGCATACTCATACAGGTCTGAGCATATGCACAAAGTTTGCATAGTTAGGTCTGAGCATATGTACAAGTCTGCATAGTCAGGTCTGAGCATATGTACAAAACTGCATGTTCAAGTCGGTACACATGAATTCTCTTAACGCATCAAGTCAGAGCATATGAACAAGGCTGCATAATCAAGTCGGAGCATATGAACAAGGTCGCATAAGCAGTTCAGAGCATATGCATTCGAAGTTGGTGCACATGTAGACATTTTGGGTCAAAGGTCGGAGCACCTTTCTATAAAGTAGAAGCACATGCATCATAAAGTCTGAGCACATTCTCGAACTGTCTGAAGTCTGTGCACATGCATAGCATAGGTCTGTGCACATGCATTGTCTGAGGTCTAAAGTCTATACACATGCATAGTAAGGTCTATGCACTTGCTGAATTCATGATCTGTGCACATGTAGAGTCTATGCACATACTTTGCATATTAAGGTCGGTGCACATGCATACATCTCGCATACTGAGGTCGATGCACATATTGCATCTTGTGCTCAGCAAGGTCGAAGCTCATGTTGAGTCTTAGTATTAACTGGTATGTGCATCTTACATGTCAGGTCTGTCTGTGCATCATTAAGGTCAGTACATCTTCATTAGTTCCTGTCTTCATGCATATAAAGTCTACCTATGTATTACACAGGTCAATGCATATACATCATTTTATACACCTCTGATTTGAGTGTTTTAATAAAATGATGTTGACTAAGTTTGCATTTGATTATGATAATAAAGTGTTTGATGAAATGCCTCTTTACTCTATTTTGATAAACCCAGATTGATGAATCAAACACCTGGGTGACTTAAACTATTGACAGCATCAACTCTCACGAGAAGACTTAAGTCACACCCGAAGCATGAGCTCGTGGATATTAGGTTAACCAATGATTGGCATGTGATCCTAGGTGAATGCTATTTTGATATTCTGCCACGTGGATCATCATACCATTTGCACCTGACGCGTGGCATCTCTGAAAAGCACGAGAATGAGCTTTCCACACGCCCGAAACGTGAGCTCGTGGGATCCCAAGACTAAAGCTCTATAAAAGGCTCTCCAGCAATCAACACAAGAAGAAGCGCAGAAGAGAGGAAAATTGAAGAAGATAGAAAAGAATAGTGAGATGCGAAGAAGAAGAAGAAAAAGAGAGCCAGCAAAAGTGTGAAAAGAAAAACCAGTCAGTAAGCAAAGAAGAAGAAGAGAGCCAGAGTGCGAGAGAAGAGGATTTCTATTGAAGATCTGCTTTCATCTATTCTTGGATCAAATCAAGAACAACTGTGTTCCTTGGAGCTAAATGTATTTTGAGTTTTCCCTCAGTTCTATTTGTCTTTGTTGTTTCTCGTTTTCCATTTTACTTTTTTAGTACTCTGTTTGGAGTTCAGGGTTCCTCCTGTGGGAACAGGAGAAGGGAGACTGGTGTCTTCGGTTGTGAGTGACTGGGTGTCACTCACGGGTTCCTCCTGAGGATTCAGGAGAAGGGAGATTTATCTCCGATTTCCCTCTGGGTGTCAGAGGAAGGGAGACTGTGTCTCCGGTCGCGAGTGGTGGTGTGCTACTCGTGGTTTCCCCTCTAGTTTGGAGGAAGGGAGGATTGGTCCTCCGATTCTGATCTTACTGGTGGCAAGGTCAGGTTCCAAATCTTGTGGGTTGCAGGATCGGTGTTGAGGGATTTGTCTCCCTCAGACTCAAGCTGTTTGGTAGCCGTTGTTTGCAGACTGAGTCTGCTTCTTGCTTGGAGCAAGGGAAGCCTTACTCGGTTGGAGTGGGGGGTGGATGTAGATCTCGGGTTGAGATCGAACCACCTAAAAAAATCCTGTGAGCAGTAGTTTGATTCGTGTGATTGTTCCCTGTCTCTTGCCTCCTTCACAGGTTTTGTTGACTGCTCTTTTGAGCACTGGTTATTCAATTCAATATCTGTGTTACTTGAGCTGTGAATGCTGTGGATTATATCTTGTCTCTCGCTGATTCAGTGTTAACATGATAAATGTTTGTCCACTGGTCTAGTAGAAGCCTTCATTTCGAAGTGTCTTCCGTGGAGCAGTTTTCATTTGTCTCTTAGAGTGATGTTTCTATTTTAATTAAGCAAAATTTCAAAAAAGATCCATTCACCCCCCCTCTAGATCTATTTCCGTGTACCACCATTTCTTTCAATTGGTATCAGAGCGGGTTACTGGTTCTACAGTTCTAACGATCTGCAGTGATCCCTGGTGCTCCTTGGTGCTATTTCCATTTGCTGCTCCTTGCTTTTGGTTGATTGTTCCTGAATCTGTCCTATGGGTCATCCACCGGTTTTTTATGGTACTAATTTTAATTTGTGGTTTAATAACTTGCGTATGTTTGTTAAGTCTATTGATCCAGATCTGTGGAAGCTAATTTCACGTGGTCCACATAGACTACCAAAAAATAAGTCCAGCTGGACTGACATTCATAGATCTATGTGTGGTAAAAATCAAAAATCTCTGGAATTGATGAAAGCAGCTACTGACAAGGCTTTTTACTCTTGTCTCCATGATTGCGGGTCAGCTAAGGATATTCTGGATAAGCTGAAACTAGCCCACAGGAGAGGCAACGATAGTTGCATGATGGCTGACAACAGTGATCAAGGCAACAGTCAAAATGAAGGGGAGGATGATGATCAGGTAAATCCTTTTGAGAACCTTTCTCTAGAAGATTGGCAGGATGCCTATGCTGATTTGATATAAACACATGAAAAATTAAGAAAATAATACAAAAAATTAAAAAAGTCAATTGATCTGAATAACTCAAATTCTTCATGTGAAAACTGTTTGAAAACGAAACAGTTGTATGATGCTTGTTTGTCTGATGTCCAAACGCTAAAGAAACAAATTGGATTATTAAAAAATGAAATCAAGAACTTGCAAATGAGATTTTTAAACTAGAAGAAAAACTTAGCTCAACTGATGATGATCAGCTTCTTATCAATAATCCAGTTCAGAATGAAATTTTGTTGGAAGATCTTGAACGTGTTAACTCAGAAATGACTAAGCTGAAATCTGAAAATAAAGTTCTCAAAATTTTCAATGAAGAAAATGAAGTAAAGATTTAAAAACTTGAAGAAAAAAACAAGCTGAGATATGAGAAATTTGATGCTATCAAGTCTGTGAATATGGAGTTTCAAAAAAATATTGAAAAACTACAAAGAGAATCTGAAACTGTAAAAAATCAGTGGGCATCTCATGATGATCAAGTGTTAATAAATGAGCTAATTCAAAATGACGAACTCAAGGAAGAAATTGAGAAATTAAAATATTTAAACACTACCCTATCTGACAGATTGGTAACCTTCAAAAAGGGTAAGTGTGTGATGTCGGATAGCTCAGAAAATTTTGACAGTCTCAAAACGGAAATTGAAAATCTCAAAACTATCAATGCAATGCTTAATGACAGACTGGCAAACTATGATGAAGAAATTGCAAACTCTGAACTGTTAACTGCTTCTTTAGAAAGTGAAATACAAGATCTAAAAAATTCATTGTCTAAATGTGTTGAAGGCCAAAATAACTTGGATAAGTTGCTGGGAATGAAGGTAAACTTTCAGAAAGAGGGGCTGGGTTATAATCCAGTAAACATGAAGAGCTTTGAAAATAAAATTCATACATCATTTGTGGGCAGCTCTGAACAAACCAGGACCAAGAATCCATTAGGTTTTCAGTTCACGGCTCAGAAGAATCCAAAGCAAGTTATGGTTCAGAAAAATCAGAAAATAACTGAAAAGGTTAAAAAGGGTGGCCATTTGCAGAAAAAGCCGACACACACTTATGTTAAAAATGTGCATGCTGTACACAACATGAACACACACTTTCATGCACAGAAAAAGGGAATTTCATGTCATTATTATGGTAGGCTTGGCCATTTGATGAATGACTGCGATTTGATGAAAAAGGATGACTTAAACTTTGATAGAAAGCTTGTTAGGAAACATCCTTCTGTTCACAATAAGAAGATTAATTGTCATTGTTGTGGCAAGATAGGCCACATTGCATCTCATTGTTGGCACAACCAGGGGAGAGATGTTCACTTCAAATCTGTTAAATCCCCTACAAAGCATAATGTTGTCGGCAGGAAAAAGTTTGGTGTTAATAGACAATATCATGCATGTTTCAATTGTGGTAAACCAGGCCACCGAGCCTCAGACTGCTGGTTAGGTGGTCACAAAACCCAATATGCTCATGTTAAAAATAGAAATGCTCATGGTAATGGATGGAAAACTCATGCTCATGCTCATGTGCATAACAACAAATCAAAACATTGCACATCTTGTCATTACTGTGGTAATCTTGGGCATTCCATGCATGATTGTTATTTTGCTAAAGCATGATTATTTGATGGCTCAGATGCTGTGGAAAGCATCCCACAGAGATACTACTAACTCTGCAGGTCCCAAGGAGACTTGGGTACTGAAATGTGCCAAATAAGAATTGGCTTGCAGATGTGCCTTAGAGGATTGAGGAATAAACAGGGGGTTCAATAAACCAAGGCACCCGTCAATGGTAAAAACCACATCTCTAGCTTACTGGTTGTAGTTGTTAGTGTAAATAAATTCATGTCTGAAAATTTGCATATCTAGTTATATCAGTTCAGTTGAAAATTTTCATATGTGCATCTGTCATTGGCATTCATGTCTTTCAATGCAAATGTTGAGTCACCTGTTGTGACGACCCGGACTCCGGATACCGGATATACCCGATAGGACTACCGAGTAGACTGGATACCACTCGAAACCCGTGAAGCTTCCCAAGAGCTATAAAGCTCCGAAGGGATAAAAGGATTGTTGTGTAGTACATTGAAGTCGCAGATATAACAGTAAGTAATTAAATTTCATTAGATCGGTTTGCTAAAATAGTAGAAATAAAATTACTTTTTAATTAATAGTTTAGATTAACAATTATACTAGAGTCCAGTCCAAAGGAGAGACAAGTACAGTCCAACAGAAAGAAAAACGTACACCGAGGTTGGGGGAAGCCCGACGCAGGTACCGGTGGCAATTACGAACACGCCACACCAGGAACCGTAAGGAAGCAGAGACGACCACACCTGAAAAGTAGGGGTGAGCCTCGTGTCACTAGCGCAGTAGGGGTCACGCGGATCCCCACTGAAAAACAACGCAGTAACACGGAACAATAGCTAAAACAACAATAGTAGTAAAGCAGGAAAAGCTAAACTAAAACTAGAAAGCTGTAAAAGAAAATCGTAACAGCAGGAGTAGAATAGCTAAAAGAAAAGGGAAAAGAGAAGGGGAAGAGAAAGAGGCCATACCTGACGAAACACGAATGCCGAAGGGAGTACGGCTCCTTAAACTACTCTGAAGAGCAACATAAAGGCGAACCCTGATCTCACAAAGTTAAGAGCTATCGATCTGTCAACCAACCATTAGCCCAAAGGCTAAAGCCCACGAAACCAGGCAAAAGCCCTAGAAAAGACCTAGACAAACAACAAACACTAACGCATACATGACTAGATCGTCGTGCACGGAACACAAAGCTATCCTCGGCAAAGCCAAGAACAGACCAACTCGGAAGGGGAAGCTGAACATGGACGAAGCCAAGAACAGACTAACTCGGAAGGGGAACATAGACTTCGAGAAACACGAGAGTCATGTGCCAAGTGACAGAAGCACCTCCTCACTAGAAGAACATCCAGATGCGTCCACTGACGTCTTACACTTCGCCACAAGTATATCGCTATGGATGCCGAGAACGACAGAGACTGAGATACTCACTGAACTGAACTGAACTGAACCAGGAACTACAGAAACGAGTGACTAGTCAGGGTCATGCCCGTCGACGTTCGTCCAAAATGCCCCTGACTACGTGTGCACACACAAGCTCAATGTCTTGAGCCAGGCCTCTAGCTAGTTTTCACCCCTAACAGGATGCTACTGCAAGATAAGGGAGCCCACAGAAACTAGCCTACAAACTGTATCTTGGGAACTGCCCCACCACCTACCCCCAGGTGGGCCGACACTCGAGGTCATCAGGCTACGACTAGTGGTGGCTCACTAGACACAGAGACTCTAAAACACGAGTGCTGAAGTATAGATAGGCTAAGAATGCACTGTCGCACGTACTACGAAGTACCCAGACACATGGTGGTATACCAACTGTCACATACTCAGGATAGGACAACTAGACCTGCTGACACAACGATCCTTGAGTCCCATGACTCAGAGTCAAGATCGCCGCACAACGACGGTGACAAGCCGCCAACCAGCCTAATCCTAAGCCGAGGAAAATGACACTGGATCATCAGATCCTGACAACCGTATAAAATGACTCACGGAGACCTGAGGGAACACCAAGACCCTCAAAGCACCTGGACATGCAAACCGAGGTAAGACAGCACCTCTAGGCATCCAGAACAATGCCTTGATTGGATGAGACACTTTCTAGGTCACTTATCGACCACTGGATCACACCGGGTCTACCAGAAACCAAAGATGACTCTGAAGCGTCACGAAACACTACTCGATGTGATGGCACTCCCGGCTACCTTATAACATGGTCATAGCCCTCATAGGACATCCAAGACATCCACGGAACGACGGGCAGACCACCAGGCTAAGCCAAGACAAATGGAGGCCAAACCATCAGAAAAACAACACAAAATAGCACTCCGGGAAATAAACGGTCGTACACCTGACCACTTAACAGGTCAAACGGTCAGATAGGAGGATGTTCCATTGCCCAGAACACATGGGCAAATCACGGTCGCCAAGAAGCCATGCAAAGCCAAAGATGGTCAAAAGCATGCCGTCCCACTGAATAGAACGGTCAGGGGTATGGCCGCTCAAACCTATAAATGGTGTACAAAAGGGCCATCTACCTATAGAAAACACAAACACTGGACGGTTAGCAAAGGGCCATGCCAACGTACAAATGGTCTATTCATGGGCCGTGTCACTGAGTAAACGGTCAAGGGAAGAGCCGTTCCCCTCAGAGACTCAACGACCAAAACTGCAATAGCATAGGGTTACACGGTTTCCCATGGAGCCGTGCGATGAATGGAGGGGTCACGGACAAGGCCACTTAACCCTGTCGTCCCCCGAGCCAACTAAACCACTAAACGGTTTACCTTGAACTGTTCCACAAACCAGACGGTCACCCAAAGGGCCGTCCAGGACACCAAACGGTCAGTCGCAAGGCCGTCTTGCCAGCGAACCGACATATAGTCATGGTCCCCAATAGGCCGTTCACTTGGCTAAGCGGTCCTTCAATGAGCCGCTTGCCAACTCACACGGTCTATCGAATGACCGCGCAGACTTAAACCGACATAGAACCGATAGAACTCAAACGGTCGCCACTGGACCACTTACAAGGTCTGGCGGTCACTATAAGACCATTTACACACCACACTGGGAAAAATAGGGGAAGGGCCAATCCCGGCCTTTCCACGCCCCGTTCGCTCTAAAACGAAGGGGAAACGACCCTAATGACAATACAAACCTTCCACAGACCGGAAGGGATCCAAACGATGCCAAAATCACAAGAAATGGGCGATTCTAACGAATCGACCCAAACCAAGTCACATGGGTTCCCGGGCTTCTACCGGCCCCAAATGACCACCGATTGTGATAAAACTTGCTGGAATGGAATGCTAACATGCTAGGGGTTCTAATGGAACTAACTGATCTGAAAACCGTCACCATTTTCTGGCAAACCCAACGAACACCCCAAAAGTATGATTTTCCCGAACTTGAATGAAACTCACTCGTTCTCGCACCGTTCGGCGTGAAACTGTGAGGAAACGTAGAACAGGAGTAGGGCTTCCATCTCCCTACCTCCACCGAAGATTCCGTGTGCCAAAGTGACAAAACCACGCCGAAACAATCACGATGATCAAACCACGCCGTCTTTGAATCCACCGAGGGATCGCGCCAACGTACGCTCCATTCATCACTCCATCACGCTGCACGATCACTCCATCGCGTTCCCACCTCGCCCACTTCACCAACAGTGCGCGCCCCGCGTCGAGAGGACCAGAGAGGAGAGAGAATGAGAGAGAGAAAGTAAGGGTGAGAATGAGGGAGGAGAGAGTGTGAAAGATGAATAAATAGAAAAGAAATTAGGAATTTTCCTAATTTCTGAAAATCCGATTTTTGTGTCAAAAATCCACTAATTCAGAAAAATATGAAAATATAGCCAAAATGATCCTTTCGAAGAGTACATTGCAACTGTAGCATCCTCGAGTCGATGACCTAAGAATTAAACTCACCACAAGGTTCCGTAACTTGTACGAGAGGAAAACCCACGCGGATCGTAAAACTCAACTCAGGACCCACAAAAGCGATCCGATAGGAGGACGAATTAGTGGTAAGTTTGATATACGCAACCCTTACTTTTGGCAAGCGTGGAACTTAGGTAAGGAGGACGAATTAGTGGTAAGTTTATTCTAGGAATATGTTTGTTTTAGTTAGAACTAACTACTCTCCAATTTTCGTGATAGGAGATTAAGCCTACAGGAAGTTAGAGTCTTCTAAAGTTACTGATTCTACCTTAAGTACTCAGGAATTAGTGCATTTAACCCAAGAAGAGCAAGGAATTCGGAGTCCTAAACAAGGTATTTAGCAAAAGTGTCTTTAGAACTTTATGTTCCCATTCATATCTTCTATCTACCCTCAAAATTTGACATTCATAGATCAAGGAATCAGGAGATAGAGGGATGTGAAGTTGCTGATTTTGCACAGAACGTGCAGGAACTAGGGCTTGATTCTAATCAGAAATTCGAAGTCTAGGAGCACTATTAAAGGTAGGTTATCTCATGAATGGCTCAAATTTTATGTCAGGAATAAAGGCCCTCTTGTTTCATTCATTTTCATGCACTATATCTTGAGAATTTCATGTTTTACTTGGGACTATGCATCTAGTTTAGTCTTCATGCATGAACTAGCCATAATGAATGAAAAAAATGAACTTTTCTTGTTAACCACATGAATCTATGCATATTGTTGGCCTATAATTGTTCTATCATGGTTATGATAGTTGCAATATGTTGATTTTCATGCATGATATGCATTAATTTAGTATTGAGTCTTATTCTCTTTTAAACTCGGATTTACACAGTAAGAAATGGTCTTCCTCTCAATTGCCAGGGAAATCTAGCGGTCGTACGATAGACCGCTCGCCAAAGATTAACGGTCCTACATTTGACCGTTTTCTATATTTGATTTTGTAATATGGGTAACCCGAACCATATTGTAGAATTAACCATAGTTAATATATAAGCCTAGTTAACTAAGTTTTATCCCTGTTTTAAGTGTTGGTTTATAGACTTAGTTATTTTTACTGTTCATTTCATGTTTTTATGCACATTGGTATTATTTTTAACTTATGTTAATTTGTGACCAAAAATTACATATATTCTTGTAATTAAATACATGTTTTAAATATGATCCATGATTTAACTTGATCATTGTTTTATCATGATTCTCTCTCTCTTTCTAGAGTCATTTTCTTAAGTACATGGCATATACTCAGGTATGTGACCATTAGTTACACTTTGCACATTAGGAACACAACTTGGACTTGATGACCTCTCATTTGGATATTCCTTCCAATGGATTAGGAAATCTTGTTTCAAGGCCTCCGTAATTCTCCGCGAGCCTGGGATTCCCACTAGGACACCGAGTTGGTTGTACCATTAAAGCCCAAATGTCTAGAAGGCACTTATATAGATGTTTTATTTTCTGGATTATTAGAGGCTTTCTGGTTGATCGCCAAAGACTGCTAGCGGCCTTACATTTGACCGCTAACGGATCCTAAACGGTACTGCATTTGACCTCTAAGACTCCAGATATCCTGTTTTAAAATATCGAACTGTCTTATCATTAACGGTCCTGTACTAGACCGCCAGGGACAAGAGACGGTCCAGTAAATGACCGCTAGCGTCCTGAATTTGATTAACCTGGGGTTTAACTCAAGGGTTGATTTTCCTAAGTTCCTAGATGGTCCAATTGATTATCTAGAACCTGTCATATTATTCCAAAGATACCTAAGAAATTTAGAGAGTTAAAGAATGTATAGTTATGCTACCTATTTGTTTCCATGGCATAACCTAGTTATTAAATGCATTTATTGAAATCTCTTATTCTCAATAGAAGCATTCTTATTTTTGGTTACTTTATCATGGAACTATAGTTTAAATTGTACATTCTTGGCCATATTATTGTTATAAACGTGGAAGTAGCTTGATTTATACTTGAAGATGCAGTTCGAGCACTTATTGTGTTCAAGGGCTCTATGCTAGTCCCCTCGGCTGATTGTCGGAAACATACTATATAAACCATGGGGTATGATGCTACTGGCGTCGCATTGCGTTGGGAGTACTTTCTTTATAAATAAGTGAAATATCCACGGGAGTGATCCACATGAATTCATGAAGTACTTGTTACTAAGTAAAGAGTACATTCTTGCTTGTTACATGACTTTCTAATGCATAGCCTTCAAGGTTATGGAAAGTACATTCTTGTTACATTCTTGTTCATGAGAGGCCATAATTACATTCTTGCTTGATCATACTTGCTCAATCATATTCTCAATCTATCTTGTTACTATAGCTTTATTCGCATGTTTCATCGTATTTGCGTGATTTATCTTATTCTTTAGAGCTAAAATATTAATTACTTTAACATTATCTATATGTTGATACGAAGAAACCTACTGGGCAAGTGTGCTCATTACCTAATTTCTCAATGTTTCAAGAAATACGAGTGAATCAGATTCGGATTACTCAAGTAGCGGGTCCGAGAGCGATTGAAAGTCTATGGATTCTAGTGAAGACTTAGAATGTCAAATATGTCTAGATTGAGTCTTTACATGTAATTTTATTTTTATTGAGTCTAGGGAGAGTTAAATATTCATGTATTTGGAATTATGATTATTTTATATGAAATAAAGATGAAGGTTGATTAAGTTATTGTGTAATTACCTTGTGTGATTGTTCTTGCGCTCTGATTATATTGCTTGCTCGAGACGTACTAGTTGACTGTTCACGTTCCCCGAATATCTTCCGTTGCACATAAATCTCGGGGCGTGACAGATATATGCTAAACAGATGCACTTGAAACGCTCCAAAGCATACATCTATCGTTAACCAATGATGAACTTAAAACACATCTACAACATGAGGCGCAATGATTTTTAGGTGGTTCAGTTTTCACCTACATCCATCCCACACTCAGATCTGAGTTTGGATTCCGCTGACTCACAGCTTGAAAACTGCTGATCCACAGCTTTGGGGAATAGATCCCTACAACCCGCTGATCCACAGCTTTGGGAAGTAAATCCCAGACTATTGAGCCTTACAGCTTGCTCTGCTGAGCCTCACAGCTTGCTATCCGAGGTATCCACCTCGCCCGCTGAGTATTACAGCTTAGCTCTGCTGACACACAGCTTGAATGAGAATAATAAGGAGAAACTAGAACAGAAAAGAAAGATAGAAATCAGATCTGACTCGATATGCACTATAGCTCACTAAGGAGCAAATGATCCTAGATCTGATCCAGGGATCATGACCACCAGCTGGCTCTACAACTCTCAAAAACTTCTTCAGCGATGATACTTTACTTTTCTCTTCTTGAAGTTCTCTCTGTAGCTCCCTCTTCTTCTCTTTTCGCTCTGGCTTTCTTTTTCAACTTTCTAGATCACTCCGTATAGTCTTGCTCAAGCTTGCTCAATTCAAAAGGCGTGATCATCTTCTCTCGAACGATAGAGGTCTTTTATTTATATAGCTTTTAGATTCCGTGGTCCCCACAGTATTAACAGTTTGGCGCGTGGAGGGAACATTCCCGCCCACTCCTTTCAAAAAAGATAACACAGAAAACATCGCTGGATTCCACATGTTAGATGCTGAAAGTGTGCTATCCACGTGGCAGAAACTCCAATCCAGACTAGCCTTGGATCACGGGCCTATAGGTTAAGAACTCGAGCCACGTGATCATGCCGAGTATAAACCTTTCAGCCTTTTATGTGTTTGATTCTAGGTCCCACAGTAACTTAATCCTGTCAACAAGAATGCAAGGCATTTTATCAAACACCTTATAGTCATAGCATTTGAGAGAATATATGCTTAATATTGAATGTAGTCCTTTTGCACTGACCTGTGTAGAACACAGGTAGACTTTAGAGAAAAAGAAAGTATGAATATGCTTAGACTTGTGAAGCACACAGGTAAACTTATTTTGCAAAACCATGAGACAATACAAGGACCTTACAGTGAACTAGATGAACATAAGCATTGTCCTGACCATGCAATTTTATGCATGTGCACCGATCTGCGTAGATATGCATGTGCTCAGACTTGCCTAATGTGCTCTGACCTGATGCCTTCATATGCACTGGCTACATAAACAATGCTTCGACCTTAGATATGCAAGATACAAAAGTGCACAGACCATAGAAGATAAAAATACATAATGTGCTTCCACCTTAAAAGGCAAGATGCAAAAGTGCATAGACCTTAGAGGACAAAAATACATAATGTGCTTCGACCTTAAAAGGCAAGATGCAAAAGTGCACAGACCTTACATGCTATCGCTAACACATGTGCATCGACTTCATTCATGCACAATGCAAATGTGCACCGACCTCAGTCATGCAGAATGCCAATGTGCACCGACCTTAGTCATGCACACTTCAAACGTGCACCGACCTTATAGATGCATTTGGTAAATGTGAACTGACTAGACCATGCTGTATGCAAAATGTGCACAGACTTAATCATGCACTAACCTTCATATGCATAAGGAAAAAATGTGCACTGACCCTTACATGTGTATGGCAAAACATGCACCGACCTCTTACATGCATATTACAAATGTGCACTGACCCTTACATGTGAATAACAAAACATGCACCGACCTCTTACATCATATGGAAAATGTGCACAGGCCTAACGTCGTTAATGCAAAAGTGTGCACAAACGTTATATCAGTTGTGCACAGACCTCATATGCATGCTACAATATCTGCACCAACCTTATACGCACTTCTACAGAAACGTGCACTGACCTTGTATGTCAGAATAGAAATATGCACGGACCCTCTATATGCTTAATAGAGATATGCACCGACTTTCTATATGCACAAGGGAAATGTGCATCGACCTTAGTTACTTTAGAACAAGACTAGCATCGACCTTAGATGCTTGACATCTCAACAAGCATCGACCTTAGTTGCTTGAAACCACAACTAGCGTCGACCTTAGCTGCTTTAGAACAAGACTAGCATCAACCTTAGATGCTTGACATCTCAACAAGCATCGACCTTAGTTGCTTGAAACCACAACTAGCGTCGACCTTAGTTATGCATGATAGCTTTGCTACAGTAAACATGCTCTCGAATGAATATGCAACTTCCTGTGTTCTGATACTTAGTTAAAATTAGGTTTGTTAGAGGTATTTATGTATTTCAGTCTCAACATGATTCATAGAATGTCATTATCAAAACCAAGGTTCCAACAATCTCCCCCTTTTTGATGATGATAATTATGAGTCATGTATGTTTCCAAAAAGGTGAAATTAACCAGCATTTTCACACATTCATTCAATTAATCACTCAATCAAGTGTGATCACAAGTTTTCAATGACAGTCATTATTTTTCATTTTATTCAACCCAAGATTCAGGGACTAACATGCATGGCGAGGATATTCAAAACAAGTATGCAATACTGACATTTCTGTGTACAATAAGGAAGATCAAATTGATGTTTGATTGGATATCACATCACACAAGTGCTTTAAAAACAAAAATTCAAAAACTTTGTCTTTTTCATTCAGAACATTTAAAAAACCAGAAACTTGTCTTTCTTTTTCCATACAAGACTCTCTCGTAGACCAAGAACTGTCATACATGATCAAAACATTCTCCCACTTTGTCATTATCAAAAAAAATAGGAAGGGTGATCTCTTAATTATCTGCAAGACAGGTTCTGCTGGAGCTGGCACCTCTTGAGCTCACCATCCTTCTGGGTGGTGTGCTGCTAGAGCTACCCCTCAGAGGTATTGCCTATGGGAATGGTATTCTTTCTACTTTAGTACCGAGAGCTGCAAATTTGGTCAACACTTTCTGGTCATTTTGCTGAACTAGGGCATGAAGCTCTTTGACATTAGTTGACAAGTCTACAAACCAGTTTTGCAGCATAGTACAAATGTTATCTGTTGTGTGGTTTGCTGGTGGTGGATTTCTGCCATATAGGTTGAAGTGCTAGTGGCTTGTGCAGAGACAATATCTCTGAGGTTATTGGACAGATTCTGCACTTTTTCTTGAACTGTGTCAAACTTGTCACAAACACTTCCCATCTGAATGATACTGTCTCGAACATCTTCTGATAAGCCATCCATTCTGTGGGACAGTGATTGTTGTTCTTGTCGAATGATATTCATTTCATCTCTGATTCTTTGTAATTCTCTTCTGATATCAAAAGCCTGGAATAGATTTTGAGTTATCTTTTCATGATATTCTAACTGAGTTTCTTTTAGAAGACTCAGTATAGCACCAGCTGTTTGACTAACATGTATAAGAGAATCCAAGAAACCATGGAGTCTTTCATCTGATCTGTATTTATCATACACAAACTTCTCCCACTGACTGTTTACAATTTGTTCCACATGTATCATTCCAGCATCCAGTCTCCGAATAGCTGAATTTAAGTGCATAAATTGTGCATTCATAGTTCTGCTTTGATTCATAATAAGAATTACCAGTGTAGTAAACATCTCTGCAATTTGTGGTCCTGAGTTAGGTCCGGTTGAACTAGAGGCTTGAAAGTCTGGTGGGATGAATGATTCTTCAAGAGACAAAGGAGGTTGTATCCCTAATGCAGTCATAGGTCCATGATAAGGTCCACAATAATTAGCAGAACCTAGAAATTCTTGTGGAGCTTCAACCTCAGCTTCTTGATCTTCCTGGGGTTGCTCTTCCTCTACCTCTTCCTCCCTTTGCTGCTCATCTATCTGTTCAGGCTGGTCGGCTGATACTTGTTGATATGGCTGCTATCCAATTTGCTCAGTGAGCTCAGCAATATGCTGATCTAATTGTTGCATGAATTTCTCATCAGCTAAGTGCAGTTCATGAATTTCTTGTTCCAAATGTACTTCTCTAAGTTGCTGCTCTGCAGCTTGAGGCTCTTGGAGAGGTTGTTCAAAAATTGGTTGAACATCTTTTTCTGCCTGTACTCCCACTACTTGCTCAGCTACTGGTGGCTGACCATCCCCCTGACCATGTTTGTCCATCTAAGGATGTTCTACTGATTGTTGGCTTTCTTCCATTTGTTGTTTTTCTTTTCCCTTTACTTGATGTTTAGCCCTTTGCATTTCAGATTCATTACCTTGTCTCTGTACTTGACTAGCTCCAGATGGTTTCATCTTCATGAATGTGGTAATGAAATCCATGTTGTAGATATTAACCTTAGGGATTTCTTTGAGGGTCTCATCCTCTAAGGGAATGTTTACTTTATTAAAGATGGTAGTCAAGTGGGCTGCATAGAGTAGACTTCTCCTAGACTATTTGCAGGTACCCATAATCTGAATCATTAAATCTGGCAAGCATACCCTGATCCTTTTGAACAAGCAAAGAAGTATAAATCTCTGAGACTCAGTTAGTCTCCCTCTTCCTCTAACTTGTTGGGTTATCGGCATTGTAAGCATGTGGTGTAATAACCTCTTTAGTGGGGAAAATTTATTTGCATTAAACTGAGTCAGTTTTGTTTGCTTCTTATCTTTGGGTTCACTACGCAAATCAGTGATAATAGAGTAGGCTTGATGTTGATTATACTCAAAATCTCCTTCTATTACCCCATCTTCTGGAATTCTAAAAACTTTATGAAGAGAATGCCTAGAGATTTCAATCTTTGTCCCTTTAACAAGAGTCCAAATTTTAAACTAGTCTTGATCAAACTTTAGATTCTTGTAAAACTCGGTGACCAGTCTAGGGTAATAAACTCGATGTTTTCCCATGAACTTCTTCCATTTTTGAAAACTAATCAATTCCAACAATTCAAGAAATATTGAAAGCATTATCTAGTCATGGAAGTCCACATACTGTGGGAAAATAATTTTGCCAGCTTCAAATACTAACTCTGCTTGCTTTGATGCCCTAACAGTAGAACTTTCTTCTTCAGACTCTCCGTGAGTGGTTTCCGCAGCAAGTGTCCGGTGCCGCTTGGATAGAGTTCCCACTACCTTTTCCTTTCCTTTGGCTAATTTCTCTTTAAGCAGACCAGAAATGATACCTTGATCATGTACCATCTTTGATCTCTTCTCCTTTTGAGGAACCTCTGCAGTTTTTGCTGACATAGTATCCTTCGTGTCACGCCCCGAGCGCGGAAGATACCCGGAGATGCGCGACGTGTCTATATCAATCATGTCAATCAGAGTGGTCGTGTATTCGACACGAATACAGAGATGCGCAAAATAGCAAGATAACCCAATCCTTTATTTCATAATGGATAGACTATTACAAATCCAATACTCTGTTTAATAAAAAGGAAAAGAATACATATTTGACTCAAGAAACTATAGAAAAGACTAGACGACACTTGTAGAAGCTCTATCACTTTCACTCTTGACCATTCCCATCCGATTGACTTCCATCGTCGTCGGACTTACCTGAAAAGTAGAAAGGGACAAACGGAATGAGCGAACGCTCAGTAGGAAATTATATCTCAAGTACTAGCAAGGGGTTTAAGTAATTACATCTTTCATGAATGCAATAAAGCTATGCATGCTCGCATAAAACGACAAGAAAGAGAGAATGTAATATCAAAGAAATAAGATGAACTTAATCATGAACTTCCAACAAGATGACAAGTATATTCAAGGTATTCAAACAAGCACGTTTAACAAGTCATGTCAAGAACTTTGGCTATCATGTATCAAGCAAGTAAATTACCCTCTTTCGGGCCACGCATTTCATGTAAAGTCAAGTACGATTCAAGTACAAGATGTGTGTGGAATGTCCAATCAAGCAAGTCAAGTACTCGGTATAATGCCAGATACCTTATCATTTTAACTCCCATGGGCACAAGTACTTTCGGGTGCTCCTCCCAGGACCAGATCGGGCCCTATATGCGCAGGCATTTATCATGTGTTTTGACATCCACTCTTGTTTGTATAGCCAATATAGAATTTCAATAATCAAGCTTGTAGATACGTATGACAACTTTGATAGAATAGAGTTCAAAATATGACAAAGGACATAGAATGGCGATAATAACGGTATAATCACGATGTCGATAAAACTAGGTAGATTATGGTTCCCTTAACTTAGGTACCATGACAAATCAATATGGACATTCTTTATATAGAATTGAGGTCCACATGAACATTAGATCAAGCAAGATACCCTCATTCTTATCATAGAATTGGGGTTTACAAGAATGACACGATATGGCATGATATCATCATCCCATCAAGAATTGCTTATGATATACTCTTTGTATAATCATAAGGGCCGGTATACCATGTTTCTTTAGATTGACATGGCAAGGATCGTGTAATGGGTTTTTAGGGTACAACCAGCTCAGTCGGCCTTGAGGGAATCCAAGGCTACGAGGAGTCTTACGGAGGTCTCTATGACTAACTCGCTAGTCCAAAGGAACGGAATGTCCAATGGAGAGCTTGTATGTCAATGAGAGTTGAGTGTGATCGGTAAATCAACATGAAAACATGGGACTATACTCACGGAGTGGAGAATAGTGCCGATATATATAAAACCATCGATTAGCAAATCAGATGAAAATCAGTTTATAGTAAAATAACGACTTAGGTCAAGTCGTTTCTCAAGTAATTAACGCCTAACATAGGGGCGTTTACATATTTCTATTTTACAGAATTTTCAATAATCTCATTAATTTATGAAAAACACGCCCTTGTCTGGGGCGTTTTTCAAGTAACTAACGCCTAGTATCAGGGCGTTTATATATGTTCCGTTTCGCAGAATTTCATTATTTCGATACTCTATCAAAAAAAACGCCCTGGACAGGGTCGTTTCTTCATATTTGACGACTGCTGCTGCAGGCGTCTCATAAATTACGGATTTGACAGAATATAAATAAGTTGCAGGACTTATATAAGACACGCCCTGGGAAGGGGCGTTACTGGCTTAACTCTATGTTACAGAACATACCAGGACTCTGGATAATACGTGCCTAAGCAAGGGGCGTTACTTTTAAAGTCACGCCCTCTGATGAGGCGTTAATACGTGGAAAACGACCTTGTACAGGCCGTGAATTCAAGAAATTGCAGGACATTAGATTTGGAGACAGGATCATGCATTAATAATCAAGGTTTCATATATAATCCGTTCTTATCATGCTTAAGTCATGATCTCGTAAAATTAACGCCTGTGTACAGGACGTTTCTTAATAAATTGACGACCGCTGTTATGGTCGTTTATTTTAAAATAGCGCCCTATTCCAGGGCGTTTCTTTCAAACAATTCAGAAAACGCATGAAAACTATAATAATCATATGCATGACATGCTTATATATATATATATCTTGCATTAATTTCATTTGGGCTACAGTAACTTGAGAAAACCTACCTTAAAAATAGATTTGGAGATGACCGGTGAATAACTTGAGAAGAACACCTTGGACAGGAAGAAGGAAGATTTTAGTTGATGAATATGACGGAGATGATAGCCTTCAATCAACCTGTAGGAAAAGAGAGGAAGGAATATGAAGATATGAAATCAATCTTCACAGGTATATGGTGAAGAACATACCTTGTTCTTTCACGTACGCCACCTTACAGACCTATAACAGAATCAGATGAAGAACATTAGTTCTTCATGTAATAGAAGCAGAAAAATAAAAGAATAGAGGAACCGTTTTTTCTTCACGTACCTAGCAGCAGACGTTCGATCAAATGGGTTTTAGGGTTCGATCGAACATGTTATTTATAGGATTTTGGAAGTCCTAACAAGAGTAGTGTTTGATTGAGGGTAATATATCCTTAATAGAGTCCTTACTTTAATAGACACTTACTAGATTAGGTTAATCTTTCCTTGGATAAGCTCTGGGTTCGAACGGTTCACGAACTGAATTAACGCCTTAGGTCAGGGCGTGTATTCTTGAATTAACGCCTTGCATAAGGGCGTTTCTTAAAAAGCGCCTTGAAAAAGGGCGTTTCTTGTTTTAAAACACGCCCAAGATAGAGGCGTTTCTTTTACTTACCCATTTGGTCGCGTGAGAACTGACGACCGTAGGTGTGGGCGTCCTTTCCTTATTCACGCCATGGGTAGAGGCGTTTCTTTATAAATTAACGCCTTAATAAGAGGCGTTATTTTTAATTTGTTTTATTTCGTCCAATTAACCCTATTCCTTTTATATATATTACTTCTGTAATATATGTTTTAATTTATTTCAATTATTCATTTATTAGGGTTGCTACACCCTCCCCCACTTAAAAAAGAATTTGGTCCCCAAATTCAATATATATATAATTATACACGCGGAGAGTGTAGGACATATACCTCTTAGAATAACTCGGGAAATCGTTTCTTCATAGATTCCTCGGTCTCCCATGTCGCTTCGCGTTCAGGATTCTTATTCCATTGCACCTTGATCATGGGAATAACCTTATTCCTTAGAGCTCGTATTTCTCGATCTAATATCTTCAAGGGCTTCTGTTCATATGTGAGACCTTTCTGGATCACCAGATCTCCATGCTCAATAATATGTGACGGATCGTGCACATACTTCTTCAACATAGATATGTGAAATACATTGTGTACCTCGGACAACTGAGGAGGCAACGCGATGCGATAAGCAACCTCGCCAACTCTTTCGAGTACCTCAAATGGTCCGATGAATCTTGGCGTAAGCTTGCCCTTAACACCAAATCTCCGTATGCCACGTCCAGGGGATATCTTGAGAAATACATGATCTCCAACCTGGAATTCAAGATCTCTTCTCCTGGTATCAGCATAAGCCTTTTGCCTTGTCTGAGCAACTTGTAATCTTTCTCTGATTACTTGTATCTTCTCGGTTGTATCCCTTACCATGTCTGGACCTAATAGTTGTTTCTCTCCAACTTCGTTCCAACATATGGGAGATCGGCAACTCCTTCCGTATAAGGCTTCGAAAGGTGCCATTTGGATACTAGCTTGGTAGCTATTATTATATGCAAATTCAACTAAAGGTAAGTGGTCATGCCAGCTTCCTCCAAAGTCAATAATGCATGCTCTCAGCATATCCTCAACAACTTGATTAGTTCGCTCGGTCTGACCATCCGTTTGCGGGTGAAAAGCAGTACTAACGTTGAGTCTCGTCCCCAACGAATGTTGTAATCCCTTCCAAAAATGAGAAGTAAAACGGGGATCTCTATCCGACACGATTGAGACAGGAATTCCATGTATCCTGACTATTTCTTTGATGTATAGTGCAGCTAGCACATCAATTGACCATCGGCTTTTGATTGGCAAGAAATGTGCCGATTTAGTCAATCGGTCAATGATAACCCAGATTCCATCATGTCCTCCTTTAGATTTAGACAAACCCATGATGAAGTCCATACCAATATCCTCCCATTTCCACTTAGGAATATCTAGAGGATGTAGTTTTCCCGCAGGCTTTTGGTGTTCCGCCTTGACCTGTTGGCATGTGAGACAGCGTGATACATAGTCCGCTATTTCTCTTTTCATATTGGGCCACCAAAAGTTCCTCTTTACATCTTGGTACATTTTAGTTGATCCAGGATGAATAGTGTATCTTGATCTGTGAGCTTCATCTAAGATCTTCTTCTTTAATTCCGGACAATCGGGTATACAAGTTCTATCTTTGAACGATAATCTTCCATCAGAAGTTAGTTGAAAATCAGATTGTCCTTCTAATCTGCCTTTGATTTCTACTAACATAGGATCATCATCCTGAAGTGTTTGTATCTCAGATAACAAATCTGACTGTATGCTTACATGAGATAGTGTGACAAATTTGGATTCCGTGTCCAAGCTTATATTGAGCTCGGAGAATTGTTCAAGTAACCTCCATTCTTGTATCATACAATTTGCTATCTTTGCTCTCGGCTTTCGACTAAGGGCATCAGCCACATAATTACCCTTTTCCGGGATGGTATTGTATACTGAAGTCGAAGTCCTTGAGATATTCTAGCCAGCGTCTTTGTCTCATGTTCAGCTCCTTTTGTGAAAATAGATATTTGAGACTTTTGTGATCGGAGTATACAGTGAACTGTACCCCATAGAGATAGTGTCTCCATATCTTTAGGGCAAATACTACCGCGGCCAGTTCCAAGTCATGGACGGGGTAATTCTCCTCATGCTTCTTCAGTTGACGAGAAGAGTATGCTATGACCTTCCCTTGTTGCATTAGAACACATCCGAGGCCAATGCCAGAAGCATCAGTATAGACCTCGAATTTCTCTCCTTCAATTGGTAGGGCTAAGACCGGAGCTGTGGTGAGATGATCCTTGAGAGTTTGAAAACTGCTTTCACATTCTTCACTCCATTCATATCGGATCTCCTTACGAGTTAATCTTGTAAGTGGTACGGCGATCTTAGAGAAATCTTTGATAAATCGCCGATAATAGCCTGCAAGACCTAAGAAACTTCTGATCTCGCTTGCATTAGTGGGTCTCTCCCAGTTTCTCACAGCTTCAACTTTTGACGGATCCACAGATAAACCGTCCTTGGATATGACATGTCCGAGAAAAGCCACTTCTTCAAGCCAGAACTCGCATTTGCTGAGTTTAGCATATAATTGATTTGTCCTCAAGACTTGCAATGCAATCCTCAAATGCTCTTCATGTTCTTCCTTAGTCTTAGAATATATCAATATATCATCGATGAAGACTACTATGAATTGATCCAAGTAAGGCCTGAATATGCTATTCATTAACTGCATAAAGGCAGCAGGGGCATTTGTTAGTCCAAAAGGCATAACAACAAATTCGTAATGGCCATACCTGCTTCTGAATGCGGTCTTGTGAATGTCATCATCCTTGATCCTTAATTGATGATATCCCGACCGGAGATCAATCTTGGAGAAATATTTGGATCCTGAAATCTGATCAAACAATTCATCGATTCTCGGCAGTGGATACTTGTTCTTGATAGTGAGATAATTCAACTGTCGATAGTCGATACACAATCTCATGGATCCATCCTTCTTCTTTACAAATAAGACTGGTGCTCCCCACGGGGAAGTACTTGGTCTAATAAACCCTTTTCGGATTAGTTCCATCAACTGCTCCTTCAACTCCTTGAGTTCAGCAGGGGACATTCTATATGGTGCCTTTGAAACCGGACCAGCACCAGGGACTAAGTCGATGGTAAAGGCCACATCTCTTTGCGGGGGTAATCCCGGCAATTCTTCCGGAAATACGTCTGGGAATTCTCGCACTACCTGAATGTCCTCTATCTCGGTTTCTTTAGCTTCTTTAATAGTGACAAAAGCAAGGAAGGATACACATCCTTTCCTGACGAGCTTGCTTGCTCGAAGAGCCGAAATAAGAGGGGATTTGCTTCGACTCTTAGGACTAGTATAAGTCAGTTCCGGAAATTCCTTGGAAACAATCTTGCTATTACGGCAATCAACCGTTGCCTGGTACTTAGATAACCAATCTGCTCCTAGTATAACATCATATTCTTTTAGATCTAAGCAGATAAGATCAATAGGAAAATTCTTTCCTCGAACCAACACCTCACAGTTTTGGTAATGATGCGTGATATCCGTCTCGTTTCCGAGAGGAGTAGACAACACTATTTTCATCCATTCTGGTTCTAGAGGTAATGGGTCAGCAAACTTCTTGGAAATAATGGAATGCGATGCACCCGTATCAAATAAGACATGTGCATATTTGGAACAAATTTTTAATGTACCTTCCACCAATCCGCCTTCTTCTTCTGGTTCGGTCTCTTGGATTGCATGAAGACGTGCGTTCCTTGTCACTGGGCGTTTACCCTCACCATCTTGGTCATTCATTAATGGACAATCGGGAATCCGATGTTCACGACTCCCACAACGGAGACATGCTCCTAATTTCCTCCAGCATTCTTCTGTTTTGTGACCAGCCTTGTCACAATGCTTGCATACTACGTTTGAAGGGGTAGTGGTGATAGAGAAAGGCTTAGATTTCTTGTACTTCTGATCTTGAGAGGAAGAACCTCCATTATTGGGCCTCTTCTTAAAGTTGGGTTTAAAAGAACCCGAACTTGTGACTTGCTCCTTTTTGTCTTTCCCACGGATCCTATCAGATAGTTTCGTGGCATCTTCAAGCAACTGAGCTCGGCGCACCATTTCAGTATAAACTTGAATATCCATAGGCGCCAATTGAGTAATGTAGTGAGGCCTAAGCCCATTAAGAAATCTACGAGCTTTCATCTTTTCCGTGCTAATTAAATGCTTAGCATATCTAGACAGTCTAGAGAACTGTGCTTCATAATCAGCCACCGATAAAGATCTTTGCTTTAATGCGGCAAATTCGGCGGCCTTTTTTTCCTGGACCCTATCAGAGAAATATTTGGCGTTGAAATATTCAACGAATTCACCCCATGTAACTTGAGTTGGGTCAATAGTAGCTTCAATCGACTCCCACCAGCATCTAGCATCCTTTTCTAACTGGAAAGTAGCTAATAAGACTTTGTCCTGATCCGTGCATTGCATGACACGGAATATACGTTCAATCTCCCGAACCCAATGCTCGGCATCGTCTGGATCGTTCGATCCCATGAACTTCGGGGGATTCATATTCTTGAATGCTTGGTGTAAGCTTCCAGCTCGTGGAGCACCACCTTGTGCTACCTGTTGTAGCACTTGGGTCATCCCTTGAAGGGTACGCTGCATGTTGCGCCATTGAGCACGTTCGGCAGCCATTATCCTACAATTACAATAGCTATGTTAGTATTATATCACTATGATTTTATAAAGGACTCATTGATCATTTAACCCTTGGTTCTACCCACTCTCACTTGGTTAAAGGTTTTGAAACCTATCCTTGGACTTGGGTTTCCTAGGAATTGAATACCTTAGGCTCTGATACCACAAAGACTGTCACGCCCCGAGCGCGGAAGATACCCGGAGATGCGCGACGTGTCTATATCAATCATGTCAATCAGAGTGGTCGTGTATTCGACACGAATACAGAGATGCGCAAAATAGCAAGATAACCCAATCCTTTATTTCATAATGGATAGACTATTACAAATCCAATACTCTGTTTAATAAAAAGGAAAAGAATACATATTTGACTCAAGAAACTATAGAAAAGACTAGACGACACTTGTAGAAGCTCTATCACTTTCACTCTTGACCATTCCCATCCGATTGACTTCCATCGTCGTCGGACTTACCTGAAAAGTAGAAAGGGACAAACGGAATGAGCGAACGCTCAGTAGGAAATTATATCTCAAGTACTAGCAAGGGGTTTAAGTAATTACATCTTTCATGAATGTAATAAAGCTATGCATGCTCGCATAAAACGACAAGAAAGAGAGAATGTAATATCAAAGAAATAAGATGAACTTAATCATGAACTTCCAACAAGATGACAAGTATATTCAAGGTATTCAAACAAGCACGTTTAACAAGTCATGTCAAGAACTTTGGCTATCATGTATCAAGCAAGTAAATTACCCTCTTTCGGGCCACGCATTTCATGTAAAGTCAAGTACGATTCAAGTACAAGATGTGTGTGGAATGTCCAATCAAGCAAGTCAAGTACTCGGTATAATGCCAGATACCTTATCATTTTAACTCCCATGGGCACAAGTACTTTCGGGTGCTCCTCCCAGGACCAGATCGGGCCCTATATGCGCAGGCATTTATCATGTGTTTTGACATCCACTCTTGTTTGTATAGCCAATATAGAATTTCAATAATCAAGCTTGTAGATACGTATGACAACTTTGATAGAATAGAGTTCAAAATATGACAAAGGACATAGAATGGCGATAATAACGGTATAATCACGATGTCGATAAAACTAGGTAGATTATGGTTCCCTTAACTTAGGTACCATGACAAATCAATATGGACATTCTTTATATAGAATTGAGGTCCACATGAACATTAGATCAAGCAAGATACCCTCATTCTTATCATAGAATTGGGGTTTACAAGAATGACACGATATGGCATGATATCATCATCCCATCAAGAATTGCTTATGATATACTCTTTGTATAATCATAAGGGCCGGTATACCATGTTTCTTTAGATTGACATGGCAAGGATCGTGTAATGGGTTTTTAGGGTACAACCAGCTCAGTCGGCCTTGAGGGAATCCAAGGCTACGAGGAGTCTTACGGAGGTCTCTATGACTAACTCGCTAGTCCAAAGGAACGGAATGTCCAATGGAGAGCTTGTATGTCAATGAGAGTTGAGTGTGATCGGTAAATCAACATGAAAACATGGGACTATACTCACGGAGTGGAGAATAGTGCCGATATATATAAAACCATCGGTTAGCAAATCAGATGAAAATCAGTTTATAGTAAAATAACGACTTAGGTCAAGTCGTTTCTCAAGTAATTAACGCCTAACATAGGGGCGTTTACATATTTCTATTTTACAGAATTTTCAATAATCTCATTAATTTATGAAAAACACGCCCTTGTCTGGGGCGTTTTTCAAGTAACTAACGCCTAGTATCAGGGCGTTTATATATGTTCCGTTTCGCAGAATTTCATTATTTCGATACTCTATCAAAAAAAACGCCCTGGACAGGGTCGTTTCTTCATATTTGACGACTGCTGCTGCAGGCGTCTCATAAATTACGGATTTGACAGAATATAAATAAGTTGCAGGACTTATATAAGACACGCCCTGGGAAGGGGCGTTACTGGCTTAACTCTATGTTACAGAACATACCAGGACTCTGGATAATACGTGCCTAAGCAAGGGGCGTTACTTTTAAAGTCACGCCCTCTGATGAGGCGTTAATACGTGGAAAACGACCTTGTACAGGCCGTGAATTCAAGAAATTGCAGGACATTAGATTTGGAGACAGGATCATGCATTAATAATCAAGGTTTCATATATAATCCGTTCTTATCATGCTTAAGTCATGATCTCGTAAAATTAACGCCTGTGTACATGACGTTTCTTAATAAATTGACGACCGCTGTTATGGTCGTTTATTTTAAAATAGCGCCCTATTCCAGGGCGTTTCTTTCAAACAATTCAGAAAACGCATGAAAACTATAATAATCATATGCATGACATGCTTATATATATATATATCTTGCATTAATTTCATTTGGGCTACAGTAACTTGAGAAAACCTACCTTAAAAATAGATTTGGAGATGACCGGTGAATAACTTGAGAAGAACACCTTGGACAGGAAGAAGGAAGATTTTAGTTGATGAATATGACGGAGATGATAGCCTTCAATCAACCTGTAGGAAAAGAGAGGAAGGAATATGAAGATATGAAATCAATCTTCACAGGTATATGGTGAAGAACATACCTTGTTCTTTCACGTACGCCACCTTACAGACCTATAACAGAATCAGATGAAGAACATTAGTTCTTCATGTAATAGAAGCAGAAAAATAAAAGAATAGAGGAACCGTTTTTTCTTCACGTACCTAGCAGCAGACGTTCGATCAAATGGGTTTTAGGGTTCGATCGAACATGTTATTTATAGGATTTTGGAAGTCCTAACAAGAGTAGTGTTTGATTGAGGGTAATATATCCTTAATAGAGTCCTTACTTTAATAGACACTTACTAGATTAGGTTAATCTTTCCTTGGATAAGCTCTGGGTTCGAACGGTTCACGAACTGAATTAACGCCTTAGGTCAGGGCGTGTATTCTTGAATTAACGCCTTGCATAAGGGCGTTTCTTAAAAAGCGCCTTGAAAAAGGGCGTTTCTTGTTTTAAAACACGCCCAAGATAGAGGCGTTTCTTTTACTTACCCATTTGGTCGCGTGAGAACTGACGACCGTAGGTGTGGGCGTCCTTTCCTTATTCACGCCATGGGTAGAGGCGTTTCTTTATAAATTAACGCCTTAATAAGAGGCGTTATTTTTAATTTGTTTTATTTCGTCCAATTAACCCTATTCCTTTTATATATATTACTTCTGTAATATATGTTTTAATTTATTTCAATTATTCATTTATTAGGGTTGCTACACTTCGGCTACTGCTCCTTCACTGCCTTCCTCTTCCCCTTGCTCTTAGCGACCGGAGAAGACATGGTAGATGAAGTGAAGAGTGGAAGATGAAGAGTAGTAGAATGAGTAGGAGAAATGTAGAAAAGGAAAATGGAGAGGCCAAGGCTATGGTTTGGAATGGAATAGCATGAGCGTAGGAATCGTGGATGCAGAAGGGAGCTTCGACTAGAATGAAGAGGGTAAGAAAGACGTTGTAAATAGGGTTGAGTTTTATATTTGCAATTCTTTCGACTTTACCAATTTCAAGAGTTAATACCCAGAATACCCTTCACTTTAAAGAAAATGCCTTTCTACACACTTATGTGATTTCCAACATATGGGATTATATCTTATAGCATAAATCTTCAGACATTATTCCTTTAAAACACAATCAATGGAAATAAAACAATCTAATCAAAGACAATGCCCAAACAGAAAAACCATTAATCTTACTAGCCATTTTCATTAGCCAAAACTGATTAAAATAAAACTTGTCTTATATTGAGCTTAAGACAGTTTTAGTTTACTGAAAAAGAACCCAGAGTCAACCATATTTTTCATTGTTCTTTTATATATTTGATTGAGCATTCCAGTCTTACTACACCTTTTTACACAAGGAGACATGTTGATCAAACACCAGAATCCCTAGTTACTCAGTGCAGTTTACCTTTATGCTTCGAGATAGCATTTATTATCATGACATTACTTATGAAGTTCATTGATACAGACAGTCAGTTTCTCAAACGATGTGCCATTGCTCTACCTTTTTCTCATTTTTATTTAATGGTGTATTCCCTGGTCTTTTAACAAGTTCTTCTTAAAACATGGCTTAAGAACTATATAAACACAAGATCTTCTACCAGATTGACTCATTACTAATGATTTTCAGATTTTTGGAAAATCTTCTGAACAGTTCCAATTTTTAGACAGTTTTAAGACCATTGAAGATACATTCAAGGATAATTGTGAACAATTTAACATAGGATTTAATCTTCATAAACAGAAAATCACATTTCAGTAAAGTCCAGCAAATTTCTTTTTGGTTCAGAGTGATCTTAGTGACCAACAGTTGAAATTTAGTAAAGGTGACATATTTTAGATCTTTACTCCACCTGAATAACAGAGTCTAAAGACTTATTATAAAGTTCAGATGAGAAAATGGATGTGGACAAGTCAATGTGAGAATAAGCAAGGAAGTAGGAAAGAAGACCACATAGGAGCAAGGATAAGACTTAGGACAAATTTGCAGACAACCAAAGACTTAGCCTTACTAGCTTCGCAACTAACCAACAGCCTTCTGTATAAAATCCAACAACACTCAACCTTCAGCTTATTCTGAGTGTAGTAAAATCAGTGTTTCCATAAAAGAGTACATATCCCAACTAATGACTTGCTATCTTAATCATAACTAGAACTAGAGCCAAAAAGAGTATCCCAGCAGCAACACTTCACTTTTCATAAGACAAATCTAGATCATTATCAAAATAGCATTTCGGCAATACACCAAGCAACACTTAGCAGATCTCATATCCTAACAACTAGCTATAAATAGCTATATCTGACAAACTCAACTCAGCTCAGCTCAGCTAAGCTCCCCCTCACTATGTGCAGTGGTTTCAACCAAACATCAATTCTTTTTTTAAGGTACACAGTGATGCAGTAATGAAATGAACATTACATATTTACACTACATGCAATGTTTTGGACCCTTGGTACTTGGCGGAGGTCTAATCTCTACGCACAGCATGGGTTTCCAGACAGAAAAGATATGCCCTTCTCCCAACTTACCATTTGATATACCAAGGAGTCATGCAGACTAATGCATCTAGTATGAACATGACTGACTAACATTGACAAATTCTTAGCATGAAAATTCTCATATGAGTTATGCATATGGCAGGTGATCAGAAATTCAACATTTATGTCAAGATAATATCAATCAATGGCATTAATTGATGAGATAGCATTCATCAGCAATAAAAGAATCATTCTGACCAATCATGCAGAAACTCAAAGAAGAATTATTTAAGCAATACAATAACCAAAACAAGAGTGGCATTTGACTAACATTCATGTGCCTTGATTTTTATTTAACCCCTTTATTTCCTGCCACCAAGGCACTCCTGCAAGCAAAAATTAATTTGCATATCTAGGAACCCAAGATCTCTTGGGTCCTATCAGATGAGGAACACCTCTAGCAGGTGTACTCCATGAGTTCCAAGTAGCTAAATCATCAAATTTCATAGCAATGCAATTGTTCATGACATGCCCCACATTCCCACAGTAATGACATGATTCAAATACATTCATGTTCTTCCTTGATACTGTTGGGGATAGAACCCCGGAGTACCCAGAACAGGAGGACAAACAGCAGAGAAGGAAGAAGATAAAAAATCAACCACACAAGAACACAGGGATTTTTACGTGGTTCGGAGGCAAGATGCGTTCCTACGTCCACGGCCGCAACAGGATTCCACTAGTAATCACCAACCAGATTCAGGTTACAATACAAAGAGACAGCCCACCCTTTTATACTAGGAGATTAGGGCGTCACTAATCAGGGCATTAAGGACAATAATACCCCTGATAAACAGAAACCCTCTTCCTCGATACATTAGACGCGCATGCTTGCCTGTCCCACCGGATGCTCTCCTGGGATCGAGTATGTGCTCCAGCGACTGCAGATGCTCTCCTACCAACAGTCAGATCACTGCATTGCCAAGACTGCGTCGACGCACTCCAAGTGACATTGACTTGCCTTGAACCCGCATGCATGCTCCCCTGACGCCAGTGATGCTCTCCAGAGGTCATAGATGCTCCCCTGAGACTTCATATGCTCCCGTGCGAGAACGCACAAAGACATGCTCTCCTGGCATGCTCTCCTGGCATAGTGGATGCTCCCCTGGAGCAGTGGTTGCTCCCCTGGAGACAGCAAGTGCTCGCCATGCTCCGCTGATGCAGCGAATGCTCCCCAGGAGATAGAAGGATGCTCCCCTGGAGATAGCATATGCTCGCCATGCTCACCTGACGCTGGGAATGCTCCCCTGGAGCAGTGGATGCTCCCCTGAGACAGAGTGTGATCCCGTGCAGATGCGCATGAGTTCTGACTCCACACTCTAACAATCTCCCACTTGGAGTCTAAACTCCAAACAAAGCAAACATCTCAATGTATTAACCCTGCTTAATGTAACTGTAGAAATAAACTGCTACGGCACCCCTCCATCAATCATCCATGGAGGCCAACTGAGGACTTGCACAGCCTCAGTTTCTCTTTGGTAACCACCTTGGTCAACATGTCTGCTGGGTTCTCTGCACCAAGTATTTTTTCCAACAGCAAAACATCATCTTCAAGCAAACCACGAATGAAGTGATATTTCAGTTGTATGTGCTTAGTCCTTGCATGAAAGACTGGATTCTTGGCAAGGTGAATTGCACTTTGACTGTCACAAAACAGCACACTGTTGCTTTGTTCCTTGCCCATCTCCTTCAGAAAATTTTTCAGCCATACCATCTCTTTGCTACCTTCAGAGATAGCTACATACTCTGCTTCTGTTGTTGAGAGAGCAACAACCTTCTGAAGTTTTGAAACCCAACTCACTGCAGTGCCACCCAAGGTGTAAACATATCCAGTGGTACTTCTTCTGGTGTCCAGATCACCACCAAGATCTGAATCAACAAAACCTTGTAAGATAACATCACTTTTCTTGAAACAAAGTGACTTACCTGAGGTGCCTTTTAGGTATCTCAGAATCCATTTCACTGCCTCCCAGTGTTGCTTGCCCGGATCTGCCATATGTCTGCACACAACTCCCACTGCATGTGCTATATCCGGCCTGGTACAAATCATGGCATACATCAGACTTCCTACAGCTGATGCATAAGAAATTTTCTTCATGGACTCATGCTCTTCAGCAGACTTTGGTGACTGCTCTTTAGACAGCTTGAAGTGACTTGCCAAAGGAGTGCTAACTGGTTTTGCATCCTGCATGTTGAATCTGCCCAACACCTTCTGGATGTAACCTTCTTGAGATAACTTCACAGTGCCAGCTGTTCTATCTCTCACAATTCTCATCCCAAGAATTTGCTTTACTGCTCCTAAGTCCTTCATAGCAAATTCCTTTGATAATTGTATTTTTATATTGTTAATCTCTGTCATACTTGATCCTGCTATAAGCATATCATCCACGTACAACAATAATATGATATAACAATTATCAAACTTCTTAAGATAACAACAATGGTCCATATTACACCTAATGAAACCATTGTTACATATGAATCCATCAAACTTCTTGTACCATTGTCTAGGGGCTTGTTTCAGACCATACAAGCTTTTCTTGAGCTTGCACACAAGGTTTTCTTTGCTTGGGACTGAAAATCCTTCTGGTGGCAACATGTAGATGTCTTCCTCCAAATCACCATGGAGAAAAGCTGTCTTCACATCTAGTTTCTCTAAATATAAGTTCTCAGCAGCAACAATGCTCAACACCAATCTAATAGTGGTTAGTTTCACAACTGGAGAAAAGATCTCAGTGTAGTCTATACCTTCCTTTTGCTGGAAGCCCTTCACTACCAACCTTGCTTTGTACCTCTTACTGCCATCAGGTTCATCTTTGACTCTGTAAACCCACTTGTTATGCAATGTCTTCTTGTTCTTAGGGAGTTTAGTTAGCTCCCAAGTCTGATTCTTTTGCAATGAGTTCATCTCATCTTCCATGGCTAACTCCCACTTAACAGAATCTGTAACCTGCATTACTTCATCATAACACTCGGGTTCACCTTCGTCAGTCAACAGTAGGTAATGTAAAGATGGAGAATACCTTTGTGTAGGCCTAGGTATTCTTGCAGATCTTCTCAGTTGTACCGGTGTACAAGGTTGTGCTTCTATTTCAGATACATCATGTATCTTATCATTCACATCATCTTATGAAATTTCTTCTAGCTCAACCTGTCCACCATTCTCATTTTGTTTCCCTGCACTGTCAGATTCTACAACAGCCCTGTCTTTGTACAAGACATTTTCATTGAATATAACATTTTTCCTTCTGAGAATTTTTCGATTTTCATCATCCCAAAATCGATATCCAAACTCATCAGAACCATATCCAATGAAAAAGCACTTTATAGACTTAGCATCTAGCTTATCCCTTTCATTAGAATCTACATGCACATATGAAACACAGCCAAAGACTCTCAAGTGTGAAAGATTTACCTCTTTCCCTGTCCAGACCTCCTCTGGAATTTCACCATCCAAAGGGACAGATGGTCCTTGGTTTATCAAGAAAGCTGATGTGTTAATTGCATCTGTCCAAAATATTTTAGGCAGTCCAGCATGTATCCTCATGCTTCTAGCCCGTTCATTCAAGGTTCTATTCATGCGCTCGGCAACTCCATTCTGCCGTGGTGTTCTTGGAACAGTTCTTTCCATTCTAATACCACTAGCTGCGCAAAAGTCCTTGAATTCCTTGTTGTCATACTCTCCACCATTGTCTGATCTCAGACATTTCACCTTCAAACCTGTCCCATTCTCTACAAGGGTCTTCCAATTTTTGAAAGTAACAAATACATCAGATTTCCTTTTCAAAAAATAAACCCATACCTTGCGAGTAGAGTCATCAATGAAAGTGACATAGTAGAGTGAGCCTCCAAGAGATGGTACTGGTGAAGGACCCCATACATCTGTATGTACAAGCTCTAGCTTCTGTGTCTTCAAAGTTCTTACAGTCTTTGAGAATGTAACCTTCTTTTACTTCCCAAAAATACAGTCTTCGCAAAGACCAACTTCCACAGATTTCAAGCCAGACAATTTTCCTTTTGACATCAGTACCTTCATCCCTTTCTCACTCATGTGACCAAGCCTGTAGTGCCATATATTGGAGTCAACTCCTGAATTTGCCACTGCCATTATATCTTTGTTGTTGCTAGTCATGTAGAGAGTACCCATCTTGTTACCTCGTGCTATAATCATAGCACCTTTGGTGATCTTCCAAGATCCACCCACAAAGGTTGTGACATAACCTTCATCATCAAGCTGTCCAACAGATATCAAGTTCCTCTTCAAGCCAGGTATATGCCTTACATTCTTTAACTTTCACAAAGTGCCATTTGTGGTCCTTACAATTACATCACCCTTCCCCACAATATCTAAAGGCTCATCATCAGCAAGATAAACCTTCCCAAAGTTTCCAGCAACATAATTTTGCATACTTTCTTTATGTGAGGTAGAGTGAAACGACGCACCTGAGTCAAAAATCCATGACTCTAAAGGAATGTCAACACAAAGAACTAAAGTATCTTGAACTTGCTCTGCTGCAGCTGCATTGGCGAACTCTTCATTGTGATTTTTCTTCTTTGGAGCCTTGCAATCTTTCTTTAGGTGCCCCTTTTTACCACAATTCCAGCACCCATCACCACCAAACTTTGATTGACCTTTCTTCTTGGACCTAGATCTGCTCCTATTTTGACCCCGCTGTTTTGTTCTTCCCCTGCTCTCTGTATTCAATGCAGAACCTGAGACTTCACCTGATTCCCTTCTGCGAATATCTTCGCTAAGAATCAAGTCTCGAACCTCATTGAGCTTCAATTTATTTGAACCAGAAGAACTACTTACATCCGTCACAGTTGCACCCCAACTTTCAGGTAAGGAGGATAAAATAATCAAGGCCCTAACTTCATCATCAAAGTTTATTTCTACAGAACTCAACTGAGTTGTAATCACATTGAATTCATTGATGTGGTCTGTAACAGAAGCACCTTCGGCCATCTTCAGATTAAATAAACGACGCATCAAATATACCTTGTTTGAAGCTGAGGGCTTTTCATACATATTTGATAGCGCCTTCATCAATCCTGCCGTGGTCTTCTCGTTCACGATGTTGAAGGCGACGTTTCTGGCCAACGTCAAGCGAACAACTCCGAGTGCTTGTCTGTCTAGTAGATCCCAATCTTCCTTCTTCATCCCTTCCGGCATCGTTCCAAGAAGCGGCTCATGCAGCTTCTTCTGATACAGGTAGTCTTCGATCTGCATCTTCCAGAAATCGAAGTCCTTGCCATCGAACTTGTCGATCCTCACCTTTCCTTCATCTGCCGCCATTGCTCCCACTACTCCCTCGAACCAGAACAAGGCTCTGATACCAGTTGTTGGGATAGAACCCCGGAGTACCCAGAACAGGAGGACAAACAGCAGAGAAGGAAGAAGAGAAAAAATCAACCACACAAGAACACAGGGATTTTTACGTGGTTCAGAGGCAAGATGCCTTCCTACGTCCACGGCCGCAACAGGATTCCACTAGTAATCACCAACCAGATTCAGGTTACAATACAAAGAGACAGCCCACCCTTTTATACTAGGAGATTAGGGCATCACTAATCAGGGCATTAAGGACAATAATACCCCTGATAAACAGAAACCCTCTTCCTGGATACATTAGACGCGCATGCTCGCCTGTCCCACCAGATGCTCTCCTGGGATCGAGTATGCGCTCCAGCGACTGCAGATGCTCTCCTACCAACAGTCAGATCACTGCATTGCCAAGACTGCGTCGACGCACTCCAAGTGACATTGACTTGCCTTGAACCCGCATGCATGCTCCCCTGACGCCAGTGATGCTCTCCAGAGGCCATAGATGCTCCCCTGAGACTTCATATGCTCCCGTGCGAGAACGCACAAAGACATGCCCTCCTGGCATGCTCTCCTGGCACAGTGGATGCTCCCCTGGAGCAGTGGATGCTCCCCTGGAGCAGCGGTTGCTCCCCTGGAGACAGCAAGTGCTCGCCATGCTCCGCTGATGCAGCGAATGCTCCCCAAGAGACAGAAGGATGCTCCCCTGGAGACATCATATGCTCTCCATGCTCACCTGACGCTGAGAATGCTACCCTGGAGTAGTGGATGCTCCCCTGAGACAGAGTGTGATCCCGTGCAGATACGCATGAGTTCTGACTCCACACTCTAACAGATACATGGGTATAGTGTTTTTGTGGGATGGCATTAGCTCTGCCATTTCTATGATGGAAGATAGAGTTTCTTCCCATATGCCAACAGTTCTGGATTGTGTGGCCAATTCTCTTGCAGTTTAAACAATGAGGCCTTTTGTTTGAAAACAGGTTTGGCCCTTTTTGATCAGAAAAACTTCTTTGGTTTTTTAGTCCAACATTCTTAAGAACCAACAGTCATGCATTGTAAGTCCAAATCTATTACAGTGAAGACATTAAATTTTCTTTTTTGTGCTTAGCATGATTGTTGACATTTTTGAATTCATTCGGTTTCTTAGATGCATTCATGTCATCTAATTTCATATCAAGACAGTCATGCATTACATGCCCTGCCCTACCACAGTAATGACATGAGATTTTATTTCTATGTGCATGTAGGTATGTGGGAGAAGTATGAACTACATGCATGGGGATAGCAGAAACATTTTTGGATTTGACAATCTTTTTCTATTTTTCAATCTTTTTCAGATTTTTAGTTGGTTTTACAGATTTCTGAGTAATAAATTGACAAGCAGATGAGCAGGATGTTTTGGGTTGTTCAGAACTTCTCACAAATGAAGTTGAGAGTTTATTTTCAAATTTCTTCTTATTAACTGGATTATAACCCAGTCCTTCTCTCTGAAAGTTCACTTTTGTTCCAAGAATTTTATCTAAATTATCTTTCCCTTCAACAAATTTAGACATGGAATTTTTTAGATCTTGGAATTCAGATTTTAGAGATACAATTTCAACCTCATAACAAGCAAC
This sequence comes from Amorphophallus konjac, assembly GCA_022559845.1. Classification (NCBI taxonomy): domain Eukaryota; kingdom Viridiplantae; phylum Streptophyta; class Magnoliopsida; order Alismatales; family Araceae; genus Amorphophallus; species Amorphophallus konjac. The sequence goes on along the minus strand of CM040125.1, from coordinate 101,086,256 downwards.
GTCAGATTCACAGATAATTACTTGTTGATGTAGTGTATCATTCAAACTTTTGAGATTGTCTATTTCTTGTTTTAATTTCAATTCATTGTTAACTTCAGTTTCCTTCAAGACACATTTCTCTTTCTCAACAGTTATAAGTCTTTCTGAAATAACAATGTTTAGAACCATCAGTTTCTTATTCCGTTCTTTCAGACTTTCATTTTTCAACTTCTTCATTTCTTGACATGGAATTCAGCTTTTTACTCAGCTTCTCTTCACTCTCTTCAATCTCTTTCTTTCTGTTTAGTAGTTCTTCATTTTCTTCCATTAAAGAATCAATTAGTTCTTCTGACCAGTTAAGCTCATATTGAAGATCTGCATTCAACTTTTCTTTAGACACATTTTTCACAAGAGTTTTCAATTCTTTTTACTTCAGTTTTCAGCTGTTCATTTTCAACACTTAATGAACTTATTTCAGATGACATGACCTTTTTCATTTTCTTCTTTTCATATTTGACAGTTTTGTACTTATCTAATAAATAATTATAAAGATTCGTTAAATCTTCAAAAGTAATTTCATCAGACCCAGAACTTACCTGTGATGAAGATTCATCTAGTTGATAACTGTTGTGATATCTGACCATCAGACATTTGATATCTTCCATATAAGTCCTGACCTTCAACTTGTCTAAGCTCTCTTTAGCACTCCTGCATTCAGGGACACGGGGAAATCTGTCAGCATCTATCGCCCTTTTTACTAGCTTCAAGGCTTTTACATTTCAGCATTTTTGAGTCTATGTACGTAACTCCATTGGGATTCATCCTCAGGAATATCGTACTGACCATATGCAATTAAAACCCAAAGACCTGAATCTACTGAATTCACATAGTCTCTGAATTTTCCAATCTAGTTATAAAAACGTGAGCCATCGAACATTGGGGGATCAACCATCGAGCTCATATCGAAAATCAGAAATGACAATCAGCAAAAACAAATGACCATACAGAATGAGTGCACCAAAAACTAGCAGGATCACTGCAGATCGTTGGATCTAATATACCAGTAACCTCACTTTAATACCAATTGTTGTGTCTATGAGACGGTGCAAATCAAGATTCAGAGGGGGGGTGAATGAATCCCCTTTTAAAAAATTACGGAATGAAACTTTTCTCTGAAAGATTTATGCAGAATAAAACTCGATAACTCAGTTAAACTATGTTCTGTTGAAGATCACACTCGAACAATTATAGAACTCAGATATATGCTAAACAGATGCAATTGAAAAGCTCCTAAGCATACATCTATCGTGAACCAATTATGAACTTAAAACACATCTATCACATGAGGCACAAAGATTTTTAGGTGGTTCAATTTTCACCTACATCCACCCCACACTCAGATCTGAGTGTGGATTCCGCTGACACACAGCTTGAAAAACTGCTGATCCACAGCTTTGAAGAGTAGATCCCTACAACCCGCTGATCCACAGCTTTGGGGAGTAAATCATAGACCGCTGAGCCTCACAGCTTGCTCTGCTGAGCCTCACAGCTTGATGTCCGAGGTATCCACCTCACCCGCTGAGCATTACATCTTAGCTCTGCTGACGCACAGCTTGAATGAGAATAATAAAGAGAAACAAGAACGGAAAAGAAAGAGAGAAATCAGATCTGACTCGATATGCACTATAGCTCACTAAGGAGCAAATGATCCTAGATCTGATTTAGGGATCGTGACCACCAGCTGGCTCTACAACTCCCAAAATCTTCTTCAGAGATGATACTTTGCTTTTCTCTCCTTGAAGTTCTCTCTGCAGCTCCCTCTTCTTCTCTTTTCGCACTGGCTTTCTTTTTCAACTTTCTAGATCACTCCGTATACTCTTGCTCAAGCTTGCTCAATTCAAAAGGCATGATCATCTTCTCTCAAACGATAGAGGTCTTCTATTTATAGAGCTTCTGAGATTCCGTGGTCCCCACAGTATTAACAGTTTGGCACATGGAGGGAACATTCCCGCCCACTCCTTTCAAAAAAGATAACACAGAAAACATCGCTGGATTCCACATGTTAGATGCTGAAAGTGTGCTATCCACGTGGCAGAAACTCCAATCCAGACTAGCCTTGGATCACGGGCCTATAGGTTAAGAACTCGAGCCACGTGATCATGCCGAGTATAAACCTTTCAGCCTTTTATGTGTTTGATTCTAGGTCCCACAGTAACTTAATCCTGTCAACAAGAATGCAAGGCATTTTATCAAACACCTTATAGTCATAGCATTTGAGAGAATATATGCTTAATATTGAATGTAGTCCTTTTGCACTGACCTGTGTAGAACACAGGTAGACTTTAGAGAAAAAGAAAGTATGAATATGCTTAGACTTGTGAAGCACACAGGTAAACTTATTTTGCAAAACCATGAGACAATACAAGGACCTTACAGTGAACTAGATGAACATAAGCATTGTCCTGACCATGCAATTTTGTTCATGTGCACCGACCTGCGTAGATATGCATGTGCTCAGACTTGCCTAATGTACTCTGACCTGATGTCTTCATATGCAGTGGCTACAGAAACAATGATTCGACCTTAGATATGACAGATACAAAAGTTCACAGACCTTAGAAGACAAAAATACACAATGTGCTTCGACCTTAAAAGGCAAGATGCAAAAGTGCACATACCTTACATGCTATCGCTAACACATGTGCATCAACTTCATTCATGCACAATGCAAACGTGCACCGACCTCAGTCATGCAGAATGCCAATGTGCACTGACCTTAGTCATGCACCCTTCAAACGTGCACCGACCTTATAGATGCTTTTGGTAAATGTTCACCGACTAGACCATGTTGTATGCAAAATGTGCACAGACTTAATCATGCACTGACCTTCATATGCATAAGGCAAAAATGTGCACTGACCCTTACATGCATATGGCAAAACATGCACCGACCTCTTACATGCATATGACAAATGTGCACTGTGAATAACAAAACATGCACCGACCTCTTACATGCATATGGCAAATGTGCACAGACCTAACGTCGTTAATGCAAAAGTGTGCACAAACCTTATATCAGTTGTGCACAGACTTCATATGCGTGCTACAAGATCTGCACCAACCTTATATGCACTTCTACAGAAACGTGCACCGACCTTGTATGTCACATTAGAAATATGCACGGACCCTCTATATGCTTAATAGAGATATGCACCGACTTTCTATATGCACAAGGGAAATGTGCATCGACCTTAGTTACTTTAGAACAAGACTAGCATCGACCTTAGATGCTTGACATCTCAACAAGCATCGACCTTAGTTGCTTGAAACCACAACTAGCGTCGACCTTAGTTGCTTTAGATCAAGACTAGCATCGACCTTAGATGCTTGACATCTCAACAAGCATCGACCTTAGTTGCTTGAAACCACAACTAGCGTCGACCTTAGTTATGCATGATAGCTTAGCTACAGTAAACATGCTTTCAAATCAATATGCAACTTCCTATGTTCTAATACTTAGTTAAAAATTAGGCTTGTTAGAGGTATTTATGTATTTCAGTCTCAACATGATTCATAGAATGTCATTATCAAAATCAAGGTTCCAACAAATTCTCCGCCAAGTACCATGGGTCAACTGGTTCTAGGATCTTGCATATAGTTCTCAAAGATCATGATAGATTTAAGTCCTACATTTGTTGCATTTAGAGTCCTATCATACAGTGCATACAGTTAGGGGGAGTAAGACTAGGTAATTTCTGTGGTTCTTGCATACATGTTTAGATTAAGTCCCCTGCATGGTTTGCATATCAAAGTTGTTATTTCAATGCATTGACTTAAAGAAGGCTCATGTGTGCTCATCATTCTTGTATGTCTTCCTCCTCTCTCTCTGGCATATACACTTCTTGCTAGCTCATGCATACATTCAGAGGAAGCATTTGTCATTCTTCGATATTGATTCAGCTTTTGACCCTCATTTGTCCTCGAGCTATGATAGGTTGACCTATTCCCTGACCAGGTTGACCTAGCTGGTTAGAAAAACCTCTGTCATTTTGTCTCTTACTGTCAACTTCTCACCTGATTTCCATTTGTATCAATTGGTATCAACTATTCTCATGATCATGGAATTTTCTGTGTGGTGTTTCTACATTATCTGAATGGAGCTGGATGTCTTAGATTCAATCTGTTTAAAGGTCTCCTGGTTCTTCTATAATTTCTCTGAGCTTATCCCTCTCTACTTACTGCCGGCTATTAACTTGATCTCAGCTGTTACATTAGTTTTTTCTCACTTTGCGAAATCCTCCTTGTGGTTATATATTGACTGATTCTATAATGCTTTTAGTTTGTTTGAAATCTCAGGAAGACTTCAATGTGCATACCATGTTCATAAATCTGAAAACATACTTAAGAGGAATCTTCTATTATACGGGATTATGAACATCTGAAATTTTCAACTGGTTTAAGTTTCATGCATTTCTTAAATTTGAATATGAACATCCTAAAAATATCTGAATCAAATCTGGTAATAAACTTTAACCAGGTAGTTCATGTTATATCATGTAAGATCTTCTGGAATCTGAAAATTCTGAGATCATGGCTAACTCTGGTAGAGATACATGTAGAGAGTATTGTCTTTAAACATCTATAAATCTGAAAATGTCAAAAAGGGTAAAAGTTGGTCAGAGCAATGACTGTGGTTACTGAGAAACCATGTCCAAAAAACTGTGTCATGATGTACCATAGTTAACTCTGCTGAAAAATTATTGTAATATCTGTAGAATTAAGGCAGAGCAATGGCTAAGTTGTACCGAGAAATTGGGTCCTTCATCAAAGAGATGGAGTAAACCTATGTCATGAAGTGCCCTAGTTATCTCTGTTCAGTGTGAAGCATGACAGTTAGTCATACTAAGTGCTTAGGGATACTGGCGTCTAAATAACGTGTATCCTCTAGTTACAAGGTGTGCACTAAAACTCGACTACTCTTGAAAAATGTGACCAACAATTGGTATGAAAAGAAATTATGTTCTGAAAAATAATTACTTTAGAAAAAAATTCAGAAATGGTAGACAAAATCAGATGCATTTATACTTGTTTAACCTCAATACTACTGTTTGTAACTCCTAGAGGGGTCATTGAAATTGATTAATTAAGATGAAGGAAGGTTTAAACTAGATGTTAATATGGAGGCTTGGTTCACTTTTATTAAAAAGATTGATTCTCATATATGAGTACAAAATTTATGAACAAACCTTGAATACATCATATTTAAACCAGGCTACTCAATAAAGATTATATCATAAGCCTTTATAGTGGAAGAATATGAAATATCTTTGAATTTTGGATTTATGACATTGATATCTCATTGAAAATCTTCTTGAATAACTTGATCTTTTGGGCCTTCAATCTGGTCTCTTGTGCTTAACTTTACTCTGCTGGAAAGCTTTTGATTGTTCTCATTCCCACACTGCTGAAACTCTTGGCTTGTTCTTGACTGCCATATTTCTTGATTGCACTTCTCACTGCTTGCACTGTCTAAATGCCCCTGTGCTTTTGCTGATACATTCTAATCATCTCTTTCACTCCTTCTCTCTACTCTGTCAAAGGGGGAGAGTGTCTTCTCAGCATCCCTTATGGCTCTTAGGGGGAGATTTGTCTGATTTCTACATTTTAACTTATGACTTAATCATATCATGCATGCTTTGTCTTTATCTTTTACTGATTTTATCAAACTATTATTTAATTTTTGATGAAGTCAAAGGGGGAGAATAGTTTGATATGAGTCAGCATCTTGTTTTATGGCTCATAGTGTTGCCATCATCAAAAAGGGGGAGATTGTTGTATCCCTGAGATTTTGATGATGTCAAACACTATGACTCATCTTATGTCATGATGATGATGTCTGATTTTGATGATGTCATATGTGTCGTCTGATTTTGATGATGTCATATGTGCTTTGCTGTTTTGATGATTTTGTTGATCCAAACACTATGACTCATATATGCTTCACTGTGCATGTGCTACTGTGGTTCTAGACAAGGTTGATGCACATGCATATAGGTTGCATAGTTAGGACAGTGCTCATGAACACATTATTTGCATCATAAGGACTGAGCATACGTGCGTAAGTAATAACATCAAGTCGATGTGGATAAAGATATCATGCTGCAACAGGTAGAAGCATATTCAGTGCATACATGGAAATAGATCATGCATTTGCACAGAGTCTATGCTCTCATAGTCATTTAGTCAAACAAGTTATGCAAATTCATTACGCCGAGCAGGTTGCTCGGTGTTAGTCATGTCAACTAGTCATGTCAGTACTCACTCATATCTTAAGTCGATAAGGTCGGAGCATATTTATGTCTAAGTCTATATAATAAAGTCGGAGCATCTTCTCCAAGGTCGGTGCACATGCATAAAGTTTACACTGTGAGGTCTGAGCATATGTACAACATTGCATGTACAAGGTCGAAGCACATGCATTCACGTCAGTGTACATGTGTTATGCAGGTCAGAGCATACTCATACAGGTCTGAGCATATGCACAAAGTTTGCATAGTCAGGTCTGAGCATATGTACAAGTCTGAGCATATGTACAAAACTGCATGTTCAAGTCGGTGCACATGAATTCTCTTAATGCATCAAGTCGGAGCATATGAACAAGGAAGCATAATCAAGTCGGAGCATATGAACAAGGTCGCATAAGCAGGATAGAGCATATGCATTCGAAGTCAGTGTTGCGGGCACTCAAAAAAAAAGAAAAAAAAGAGAGAAGAGAAGAAATATGAAATGGGCCAAGCAAATGGGCTAAGCCCAATACAAAAAGAAGAGGAAGGAAAGGGCATAGTGGATATTTGTGCAAATGAGAGGAAGGAGAGGGTAAAAAGGAAAAAAGGAGATTTTTTTAAAAAAAAGAAATAGGAGGAAAATATGTGAACAGTGCCTACTGAAGAGGCGAAATCTCGCGCTTGTATCCTGAGCGAGCTGTGGATCACCTGAAGATGAACTGCAAGACAGGGAAACGTATCAGAGGGCCCAGGGGGCTTCCCTAGGGTAAAACCCTCCGATGGCTAAGTCAGTAGAGCTATGGTGGAAGCAATAATGGGGAGGAGAAAAGCTAGCGCGCGAGATTCCTCTCCACCAGAGGGTGAAGCGGATTGCTCAGGAGCTTGGGTCTATGAGTACCTGGATGGCTCTCTTCTTCAATCGGAGGGTAGCCCTGGTTTAAATAGTGTGCCGCCTTCAGGAGTCCAGTAAGCTGAGGGGTCTCCGGCGGGAGTTACGTCCTTGACGTGGGCTTTCATGGCCTTATCGTGGGGACGTTATCGCCTTGAAGTCCGGCGGTTTCCTGGCTTCCCTATCCGTTGGGGACTCTTGAACGGATGATGTTTGGTCTGGCCGAGCTCCTGAAACGTCCGCCCTATCCGGGTGATGAGCATAGCTCGGTGGAAGAGGGGTCGGATAGGTCGGCTAATGCCTGTCTCTCCCGGGTGGGGAAACAGCTTGGGCCGGACCTTCCTTATGACCTGACCATCACTCGGGCCCTCCGAGCCTAGAGGACGCCGGGGAGAGTTGGTTCCTCGAGTGTTTTCTTATTGGGCTTTTCTTCCCTGAGTGGGCCCTATGGGCTGTCACCCGGGTGGGCTTGCCTCGTTGGACCCTGTTGGGTCTAGTTGGGCTGCTCTTTGGGTGGGCTACAGAAATCCCCCTCTCCACTTGTCCCCCTCCTACTCCCGAGCCATGGAGGCTCGGTCGAGTAGTTTTTGAGGCTTTAGACCGGCGTGGCTCAGGTGGGCGGAATTCTGTTGGCGTGATGGAGCCACGTATAGTGGTCGCCTGGGCCCATAATGATGATCATGGCGGATTTGAACTGAAGGGGCCCCCCTTTTCTCGGAGCACAGAACGACGCGCCGCCTCCCTCCAGGGTTTTATAGGCGTTGGGCGCTGTTCGTCGTTCTAGGCTTCTCAGGGTTTTGGGCTTTCCTTAGTTTCTTTGTTTCTGGGGCTCCTTGATGCGCCGTGAGGGCACAGTGGAGGTGCAGAGCCTTGCGGCGGTGTTTGAGGAGTTGGCAAGGATAACCACAGAGGCAGTCCGGTAACTTCCTTCCCCTCCGGAGTCTTCGAGCTCGCATGAGGGATCATCTTCCGGCTTGATGGGTGGTCTGCCTCTGGAAATCGGGCAGGTGAGGCGGGAGCCCGTCTCCAACTGTAGTGAGTTGGGGGAGGCCGAGGTGAGGAAGCTGGAGCATCGCTTTCGCTTGCCTCTCAGGTACAGCTTTGCTGCCGCCGCCCCGTATGAGACGAGTCTAGATAGCCGTACGGGGCACATTTCCACTTTCCTTCTGGCCTGGAAGAGTGGGTTCCGCCTTCCCTTCGAGCCTCTTGTACTCCAGCTTCTCGAGTTTTTCCAGTTGGCGCCTATTCAGTTGGTGGCCAACTCATATCTCCTTCTTTCCGCCTTTCGGATTCTCTGTCGTCAGCACGACATTTTTCCTTCCTTGGACCTCTTTCATTATTTTTTCGAGTTGAAAGTGCACCCGTCGGCGGGGAAGGGCTTTTACTTCATCCAGGCAAGGAGGAACAGGAGTTGCATCTCCCTCGCTGCGAAGGACTCCTCGCACAAGGGGTGGAAGACCCAATTCTTTTGGGTGAAGGCGGAGGCGACGGACGAGTTTTGGAGATGTCCGATCTCGCCCAATTTTCATCCGAATCTCCCCCCTCGCCTAGAGGAGTTCCCTCCCCACGTGGAGCGGCAGGCCGCTCGTCTGCTGGGTAACCGTCAGTCGACCGAGGAGCTGGTGACGCCGGAGAACATCGAACGGTGCTTGCTTACGCGGTTGACGTCGAAAGGTACCGCTCTCGAGGCTCTTCTCCTGGGATGGTAGTTACTTTTTTCTCCTGACCGGGTCTTCTCCCTTTGTGGCAGACGTTAGGCGGGAACCTCTGGAGGAAACTGCTGAGGTCATTGATCTGGGAGATGACTCGGCGGCCGATGAACCAGATGCTTCTGCGAGTTACGCCCAAGCCCGAGATAAGGGCAAGGGGGTGGCTCCCGCGGGGTCTTCACGGCCGACTGGTATGAAGCGCAAGGATCCCATGGCGGGAAAGTTGCGGGAGGCCGTGAAGGCCAAGAAACGGGCCAAGAAGGCCGGTCTTCCTCCTACCGCTGGGGGCGACTCCGGCTCGGTGGCGCTCCCCTCTCGGGGGCAAGATGGGGTCGACCCCTTGGGGCCAACTCCCCCACCTGCCAGGCGAGAGGGGGCCGAGGAGACCGGGGGCCCATCAGAGGGCGGCGATGGGTCGGCTCTCCCACCCACGGAGGCAGAGGGGGTCGATGTCGAAGTAGCTAGCGCCGAGGCCGGGGGATTGGCCGAAGGCGGGGATGTCTCGGTCGGCGAGGTGCGGGCCGAGACAGGCAGGGATGGGGGTTCGCCCGCTAGGGCGTTGCAACCCCAGGTGTTTGGAGCTCCCGGTGCGGTCGGTCCCATGGCGCCGGTCGAGGTTAGGGGTTCACCTGGGGAGGCGTCGCAACCCCAACCGACCGTGGCGCGAGAGGCAGTTGGTTCTGTCACTCGAGCGGAGTCTTCTGGCGGGGTGCCCCGGGCGGAGCGGTCCCCTCTGTCGGAGCCCTTGGCAAGGCTCGGCATTACGGGCGACCTGTATCGGGTCTGCCGGTCGATTACCGCAAGGACGAAGGGGGGAGAAAGGCGCAATACCCCCCCCCCGGGATCCTTGATGTCTTGATGGAGGGCGGCCTGGTCATAGCTCGGTCAGCGGCTTTGATGGCGGAGGCGTACGCCCGGACGGAGGCGGAGCGGTCGAAACTTGCCTGGACCCTTGGGGGCTGCGAGAGGAAACTGGCCCAACTCAAGGGGGAGCATGAGGGGCTCCGGCAGGAGTTCTCCGCGTTCCGGGAGGTGGCGCGGGCGAGCCGACTGGAAGCCGGGGTGCTGGCCGAACAGCTCGCCAAGACTCGAGAGTCTCTCGAGAGGACAAGCCGATTCCTTGAGGAGGAGCGTCTGCGTCGCCTCGAGCTAGATAGCCGATGGGAGCTCGAACGCGCCGAGCTGCTAGATCGGGCGGAGGTGGCGGAGCGTCTCCGAGCTGAGGCTGAGGCGGACCGGGCCTGGGCAGAGGAGTGCGCGACCGAGGCGGAGCGAGCTCTGGTCGAGCTTGCCGGAAGGGCGGGGCAGGTCGAGGCGGAGGCAATCGAGCGTTACAGGAGCTCGGATGCTTACTCAGCCGACCTGATGAAAGCCGCCCTACCCTACTACGAGGTAGCATTACGACGGGGTGCTCGAAAGGGGTTCAAGCAAGGCTATCGCCGGGCGGTGGACTACACCGATGAGCAAAACTCCGCGATCGAGTTCCCCTTCGGCCAGTGTTATGACTCGGATGAGTCGGTTTCCAGCTCTTCCTCGTCTGTCGGGGGAGATTCGGAGGGGTAGCCTCCATCGGGGTCACCGACTCCGGGCGTTTCGGGAGGGCTCACGACTGGGACAGTTCTCGCACAGGCGAGGTCAGTGTCCGAGCCAGCCGTCACCGAAGGCGCCGGGGGTGACGCGTCTCCTTCCGCCGTTCCCAAATGTCAAAGTGGGCCCGAGGCCTGATGTACTTTGCCTCCTTCCCTTTTTGTCTTTCTTCCCTCTTTGTAGAGGGTTTCCTTTTGGTGTGATAATAAATGACTTGCTCTGTTTGAGTACCATCCTTGCCATGATTTGGTTGGCGGATCTTGAGTGGTTGGGAGGTGCCGATATGCCCTGCGTGGTATTCGCATGCAGTTTTGGTAGGCTTTTGACAGGGCGTTTTTCCGTTTCCTCATGCTTTGAATGTCAGGCCGCTTCGTGAATCCCGCTAGGGCGGGGGACGAGGAGTTGGAGGTGACTGTTTAGGGGAGAAATCCTTTGGCGTGTTTCTGAGGAGGGGGGGTCATTTAAGGCGTGTAGCCTCCTTTGGCCTATAAGAAGGACTGAAAGGCGCCCTTTCCTCTTCACTGCTTGGGATTTTCTCTAACAGTCTTTCCTCGCTCCTTCCTCTTCACTGTGCGTTGTGCCCTTGTATTCGGAGCATGGAGGATCCTTCGGAGGGTGACGCCGCCAACGACGGGGAGCGGCGAGCTCCCGCTGCCCTGTAATGTTGAACGGATCCCACGGTCGCCGCGCATGCACTAGACGGGTCCGACAGTCGCCGCGCAGATCTGGAGAGGGCTTCGATGTGTGAAAGCACGGTTCTTGCCCTTTCTCAGTTCCAGCGTGGCTTCCGGGTGGACGCCGAGGCGGAGGATGGATGGGGGCATCAGGGGAGCCCGCCGTTACTTCCCTCCGTGTGAGGGGAGGAGGCGTATCAAGCTCCCTCCTCACCGAAGCCTTCCTCCGTCTGCAGCCTATTTCTCCCTCTTCTGCTCTTCATTTCTTTCACTCTTTGGGGGCTGCTTGCTCTCTCCTTCCTTCCAAGGAGTTGGCAGTTTGGAAGGGGGGAGGCCTTCACGGTGCTCCTTTTTCCTGGTTGTTGCCAGCTTGGGAGGTAGCCTTCCTCAACGTTAAAGGTGGCCTTCCTCCTGCAATCCCTCTGTCACCTTTGTCACGGGCCACCCGAGGCAACTGGCTTGACCACCTCTTGCCCGAGCCAGTTTCCACACGAGGCAGAGTCAGTGGCTGGATACGAGGAGATCAAGACCGAGTCAGCCGAGCGATGACCCCTTGAGGCGGTGTTAGACGGATTTTTGCTTTTTGCTATGTGATGTACTGGCATTTGCCTATCTGATGTACCAATGGTTTGGAATGAAAAGAAAAGAGATTTATTCTGTCCATCTTGCTGTACAATTTCAAAAATAGAATTTGCGTAGTGCGGCTGCGTTCCATGTCCGAGGAATAGGTTCCCCTTCCAATGTCGCTAACCTGTACGCACCTTTTCTGAGCATCTCGACCACTCGGTAGGGGCCTTCCCAGTTGGGGGATAGCTTGCCCGCCGCCTCTAGTGGTCGAGAGGCTTCGGCTTTCCTGAGGACGAAGTCCCCCGGTTGGAAACGGCTGTCCCGGACCTTGGCGTTGTAGTATCGAGTGAGGCGGCGCTGGTACTCCGTTGCCCGGACGTTCACGATCTCTCGGAGTTCATCTGCTAGGTCGAGGTTCTCGAGCAATTTTTGCCCGTTTGCCTCGAGTGAGAAGCTGATCACTCGGAGAGACGGATTGGTGATCTCCAATGGAACGACGGCTTCGGTGCCATATACCAACTGAAAAGGGCTTTCACCGGTTGCCGTCCTGGGGGTTGTTCGGTGCGACCATAATACGCTAGGCAATTCCTCGAGCCAGCTACCCTTAGCCTTGTCGAGTCTGGTTTTTATGCCTTTCAAGATGGTCTTGTTGGCATTTTCAACCAGCCCGTTGGCCTGAGGGTGGGCGACCGAAGTGAAGTGGTTGCGGATATTTAGGTCGGCACATCTATCTCAGAAGTACCGAGAGTCGAACTGCCGACCGTTATCGCTTACTATCACTCGGGGGATGCCAAAGCGACAAATGATCGATTTCCAAACAAAGCCCCAAACGACTGTCTCGGTGATCCTCACCGTAGCCTCGGCCTCGATCCACTTGGTGAAGTAGTCGATGGCGACGATGATGAACTTCTTCTGGGACTGGGCGGTTGGGAATGGCCCAAGGATATCGATTCCCCACCGAGCGAAAGGGTAAGGCTCGGCTAGGGTGACAAGTTCCGTAGCCGGCTGATGGACCAAGTGGTCGAACCGCTGGCATCGGTCGCACTGTTGAACATAGGCCGAGCAGTCGCGCTGCAGGGTGGGCCACCAGTACCCCTGTCGTAACAGGATTCTGGCCAGTGACCTTGCCCCTGAGTGCGCTCCGCACAGGCCTTCATTAATCTCTTGGATGGCTCGGCTTGCCTCGTCGGGACCGAGGCACTTTAGGAGGGGACCGGAGAACGATCTTCGGTAGAGAGTGTTGTCGAAGATGACGAAGCACCGAGCTTGATACTTCATTCGGCGGGCTTCTTGAGGGTCGGAGGGCCCTTGGGAGTCTTGTAGCCAGGACAGGTAGGGGGAGCGCCAGTCACTTAGAGTGGCCGAGTCAACAGCGAGGAGCTCCGTGTCAATGCTCGGGCGCTCTAGCTCTTCTAGGAGGACCGATCGTGTACCTTCCGGGTCTAGGGAGGAGGCCAATCGAGAGAGGGCATCCGCCCGAGAGTTTTGCTCCCGAGCTATCCGGACTACCCCAAATTCCTCTAACTGTTGGGCCAGGCTCCGGGCCAACTGAAGGTATTTGATCATGGGTGCCTCCCGAGCTTCATACTCGCCGTTGACCTGACCTGCGACTAGTTGAGAGTCGGTGTGGATCCTGACTCGCTCGACCCCCAGCCGTCGGGCCATGCGCGCTGCTGAGATAAGGGCCTCGTACTCATAAGCATTGTTGGATGCCTGAAAGTTGAATTTCAAGGCGTATGGTAGCTCTATCCCTCGGGGGACCTCAGGAGTATCCCCGCACCGCTGCCTGCCGAATTGGACGATCCATCGACGAACAGTTCCCAGGTTGGCCCGGTCGTGGTCGGAGGCCTGTCCTCGGCGGGGATGGTGCTTTCGGCAATGAAGTCGGCGAGCGCTTGGCCTTTGATTGCTGATCACGGCCGGTACGAGATGTCGTAGGCCCCGAGCATAATGGCCCATCTGACGAGTCGCCCTGAGGCCTCGGGGTGGGCCAGAATCTTCTTCAACGGCTCGCCGGTTAGCACGGTGATGGGGTGCCCCTAGAAGTAGGGGCGGAGGCGCCTTGCGGAGGTAACCAACGCTAGCACGAGTTTCTCGATTGCGGGGTACCTCCGTTCGGCCTCATTGAGCACCTTGCTGGTGTAGTAGACTGGTCTTTCGATTCCCGAGTCATTTCTGACTAGGACCGAGCTGACCGTGGATGGCGTCGCCGAGAGGTAGAGCAGCAGGACTTCGCCTGGGGCGGGCTTGGAGAGCACTGGTGGCGAAGCCTGGAACTTTTTAAGCTCGGCGAATGCTGTCTGGCACTCCTCATCCCATGCGAACGTAGCAGACGCTAGCTTGGGTCCCCTCATCAGTTTGAAGAAGGGCAAGCATCGTTCGGCCGCACGGGATAGGAAGCGGCTGAGAGCGGCCACACGCCCTGCCAGACGCTGAACGTCTTTGATGCATGTGGGCGGGCGCATGTCCAGGATGGCTTGGACTTTGTCGGGGTTGGCTTCGATCCCACGCTGAGTGACCAGGAAACCTAGGAACTTCCCGGATTTTACTCCAAAGGCGCACTTGGCGGGGTTGAGCTTCATGTTGTACTTCAGGAGGGTGCCGAAGGTTTCGGCAAGGTCGGTGAAGTGGTCTTGGGCCTTGGGGGTCTTGACGAGCATGTCGTCAATGTAAGCCTCGATGTTCCGACCCAGCTGTCCCTCGAACATGTGATTTACCAGTCGCTGATATGTGGCTCCGGCGTTCTTCAACCCGAAAGGCATCCGGGTGTAGCAGTACACGCCGCAGTCGGTGATGAAGGCGATCTTCTCGACATCTTCTGGGTTCATTCTGATCTGGTGATAACCTGAATAGGCATCCAGGAAACTGAGTATCCCGTTGCCCGTGGTTGAATCAACCAATTGGTCGATGCTCAGTAGCGGATAGCAGTCCTTGGGGGTAGCCTTATTCAGATCGGTGAAGTCTACGCACATTCGCCATTTGCCTGTAGTTTTTGGCTCCAGGACGACATTGGCTAGCCACGTAGGGTACAGGACTGGTCTGAAGAGGCCTGTATCTTGTCCCTTGGTGACCTGCGCCTTGATGATCGCCTGTTTCTCGGGCGCATGCTTCCTTCTCCTTTGTTGTACGGGCCTCACGGTAGGGTCGAGGCTGAGCTTGTGCATCACGGTCTTCTCTGGTATGCCAGGGAGTTGATCATCGGACCAAGCGAAGACCTGAACGTACTCAGAAAGGAATTTCTTGTATTGCTGCTGTTCCATGGGTGGTAAGTCGGCTCCGATCCTTACTCCGAGGGCCGGGTCATCGTTTAGGAATACCGTTAGCAATTCGCCACCGGGCTCGGCGGTTACGATCTTCCCTTCGATTCCCTTGGGGCCCTTGTCTCCCCCGTCCGGCCTTGAGGCTTCCACCGAGATGTTGTAGCACCTTCTGGCCGTGGCCTGGTTACCTCGGACTTCCCCCAACCCATTTTTGGTGGGAAACTTCATTTTCTGGTGATAGGTAGATGGTACGGCCTTTATCCGGCTGAGGATTTTCCGGCCGAAAATGGCGTTGTACGCTATCATACCCTTAATCACTATGAAGTCCACCATGACCGTAACGTTTTTGGGTGGGGTGCCGATGGTGACCGGCAGGCTTAGGGCTCCCTCGGGATAGGTGCCTAGGCCGTTAAACCCGCAAAGGGGTGTTCGGATCGGGCAGAGCTTGGATGGGTCTTCCCCCATCTTAAGGAAACAGTCGTAAGATAATACATCGGGGGTGCTCCCATTGTCAACCAGAATTCTATCTACGTTACAATGGTTTATTGTGACCGAGATAACGAGGGCATCATCATGCGGGGTCTTCAGCCCTTCCAGGTCTTGGTCAGAGAAGACTATGACCTGGGGCTCCCTCGGCGGGCCGCTGGAGGGTTCTAAGACCTGGCTGGCCCGCTCAGCATGACGCTTCCTTCCTCGGCTGGTGTCGCCGCCCGACGCCGTTCCTCCGGAGATGACATTGATGTGGACCCCTCGGGGGGCGTTGTCGATCTCCTTGGCGGCGTCCCGATCTTCTTTGCGCCCGGCTGAAAACCGGGCCAGGTGCCCCTGACGGATGAGACGCTCGATCTCGTCCTGGAGCTGGTGGCAGTCGCCGGTATGGTGCCCGTGGTCGCCGTGGAACAGGCAATGCCTGTCGCGCTTGCGGTTCTTCGACCTCATCGGTTCGGGCCGGCGGAGGAGTCCCGAGTCTTTGATGTCTTCGTAGATCCCGTAGACTGGTGCGGTCAGCGGGGTGTACCGCTCATACTTCCTCTTGCGCTCTCCTTCCCGATCGCACTTCTTGCCCGAGCCAGGGTTTGGCTCGGAGGCTCGCTTCTTGTCCCCCTCCCGACCCGAGCCGGTTATGTCTCGGCAGGCGCTGAGTACTTCTTCGCACTCGGCGTGGTGCAGTGCCAGAGTCACTAGCTCGGCAAGGGTCGAGGGAGGGTGGAGGACAAGTTCGCGGCGGAGGTTCTCGTCCCGGGTGCCCCCGGTCAGAGCGGTTGTGGCCGAGGCCACATCCAGGCGGGGAATTCTGAGGGCTTCCGATTTAAATCGGTGGACATAAGCCCGGAGCCTTTCCCCTTGCGTCTGTTTGAGGGCCAGGAGCCCCGCTACTGACCTTGGGGGGGCGCTTCCGGGGAAGCTCTCCTTGAAGACTCACCCGAATTGCCTGAAGTCCCGGATGGTCCCAGGGGCGAGGGCCCGGAACCATGCCTGAGCGCCTTGGACCAGAGTGGCCGCAAAGGCTCGGCATTTAATAGGATCCGGTGTTCCATGCAGAGTCACCAGGGCGTCGAAGCTGTCGTAGTGGTCGGCTGGGTCGCCCTGGCCATCATAGAGCTTGAAGGTCGGAATGGAGGTTCTGGGAGACACTGATGCGGAACGGGACTAAAAAGGACTGGACCTACTATGAAGACCAAGTGCGGCCAGCACGCACACGTGACAAGGCAAGCCGAGTGATCGACCTCCGTACTATTCCTCCGAAGAGAGGCGTCTCTCAACAAGAAACCCAAGTCTACGGTCGTCCCTATGAGGGAAGCGAGTGGATCAAAGCGGCAAAGGAGCCGACGCGCAACTATAGGAGTCTAGTCCGAGCTCGGTGCTCGACTAGGGCCACGGAATGGGATACTCTCACTCACGATCTCGCGGTGTTGAATGCTAGCTAGGATCCCTACGCTCTCACGCGGCATATAAGATCACATACTAGTAAAGCAAAATGCCAAGGGGGGGAGCGTCGCACGTACCTCCACGCCTAGGCGTGGGGAAGGAACCCCGGCCGAGACCAACAACCCCGATACACACAATGAAAGAATAAGTACAAGCCAGCAATGGTGCCCACTCCTCGCAGGGAGATAACAGGCTACAACAATTCCATTCGGGGCGGCCGATACACGGGCTGACGGGCTGCACTCGGTGAAGGGTTGGCCACGAGGAGGGTCCGGATGACGATCGGCAGGAATTCGCAGCAACGCGCGACTCGGTGGTAAACGTTCCCACGAATGGATCCGGAGTCCGATTGGGGCGCCGTCAGCGAGGGCGCGTAGTTAGGTCGCAGGAGGAAGCCTCGGCCAAAAGGCGTGCTCAGATTCTGCCCGTGGAAGCCGTGGCCGCACCTGCAAGTGGGGACAAGGAATCTGCACCCAGAACTGCGCTGTCGAGCGGGGAAAATGGTAACTCGCTGCTCCGGTAGGCGAACGAGGCCCCGCTTGTGGGAGGACGTCGGGGACGCAGAGCAGCAGGTCCCGCCCAAAGGGCTCGATCAGATCTGATCGTGGCTGAGAGCAGCAGGCTCTGAAATCCGCTGGTGGTTCTGGCGCCGGTTGGGCAGGGCAGACCTGCGTGACTTCACGGGAACGGATGCCACGAGCAGCTCGGACGTCGGAACGACGCGAGGTCGGCGGCGTTGGACAGAGGACGGGGAGAGGTACGATCGGTGAAGATCCCGCGCCCAAACTCGCAGACGTCCGTCCTGTGGGATTTTTGTAATGGGGCGAACAGAACCAGGCCCGCAGGGAGAGGGGGTCCTGCGCGTGCTCACGAGAAAAAATGCCACGGGCGGTGCCGATCTCTGAATGAGGCGAGACCACCTCGCACGCGTCGACGACTCGTAGAAGAACCACACAAAAATGGGCTGGTCGCCCAAGATCCTCACGAACAGGGGGTTGTCATCGCTGCTCTTGGAGGAGAAATCTGGGCGCACCGAACTAGAACTTGAGAAGGGATAGGGGAGAAAGGGGCCCTCGGCGTCGCACCGAGGGTTGGGGAGTCACACCCCGAGCTTGCTCCCGTCGCAGGAGCAAGGAGGAACAAAGGATGGGGCGCAGCCACCTTCAGCAAAAGCTTCTCAATTCTATTCAATAATTATTCCTCCAAAGAAAATACAAAGCTTTTATATGGGGAGGGGGAAGGCTAGGGTTGAAACCCTAGCCACAAGGGAAAGGGGGGGGGTGCGCAATGTGGCATGGGGGAAAGGGGGTGCGCACATTGGCTAGGGGGGGAAAGGGGGGGGGGACGCACCACTCCTAGATTCTAGGGATGGATTGGGGAAAGGGGGCGGCCAAGGAGGGAGGGAGGAGGTCGGATGGGGAAGGGAAAGGGGAGGGGCCGCACCCCTCTTCCTACAATCTAGGAGAGGGGCGGCTGCCACCTTCCAAGAGGAAGGAAAGAGGTGGGGGCGCCCAAAACCCTAAGCCTAGGTGGGCTAAGCAAGGGAGTGGGTGGCCAGCCCAAATGGGCCAGAAATTGAACCAAAGAAATGGCCCAATAGCCCTATCTCCTATCTAATAAGCATAAAATGGCCCAACTAAAGCCTAATTGGCTCCAAATGGCCTACAAAGGTCCATAACAATGCAAAAAGTGTCCACGCAGGGACTAAACTAAGGCCCAGCATGGCCTGAAGCATAAAAAGGGACTCTGCTAGTCCGCCAAGTGGTCGCCGAGCCAAAGGGATGCCGGCATGCTCCGTGTGCTCCGTCGAGTGATGCGGCGCATGTCCTCACCAATTCTCCCCGGGTGGGAAGAACTCGACCCCGTCGAGTAAGGGTCACGGTCGCTCAAGTAACGCTCCAGCAGGTCCGGGTCGATCCGCTCCAGCTCTCCACGTGTGATCCAGGTGTCGTCTGTCGCAGGGCGCCCTCTCCAACGCACTAGAAAGCGCTGGTAGGCTCCGCTCCTGGTCGTGGTCACCTGCTCATCCAGTATGCAATCTATATGCTCGCGTGTCTGTAAAGGGGCTGGAGGAGGTGGGCGCTCCGAAGGTGAAATGCTCTCAACAGGAGGGGTAGGCCCAAAAAGCTCACTGGGAATCACCGCGGGATCCCGATATGCCACCAGATCTGAAACATTGAACGTCGAACAGATCCCATAGTCGTCTGGCAGCTCAATCTCATACGCATTTGACCCTATTTGCTTCAGAACTCGGAAGGGTCCGGCACCGCGGTCCTGGAGTTTCTTCACGGCCCCCGAAGGGAACCGTTCAGGTCTAACCCTGATCATGACGTACTCTCCCACTTGGAACTCACGGGTGCGTCGATGCGTATCAGCTAAATCCTCATATCGTGCGTTGCTGGCCTCAAGATGGTGATGATGATGTAGACTCCGAACTAGCTGTGTGGACTCATACCTATATGAATGCAGGGGTGGTCCTGGACATCCAAATATGGATCTAATAGGCCTATGACACCTACCAGACTTGACAACGTGGGGAGGACCAGGACAACCAAAGTTGTATCTATCATGCATGGGTGTCCTACGGAATGTGGTAGACTCATGGGGACTAAATTGCCCAAACTCACTCATGACATTCCCTATATGAGACAAACCCCTATATGATGGTGGACATGAAGAAACATGGGGAAGAGACATGTGTCCCTGGCCTCCTAAGCTCGGGCATCTGGATGCCTGCAAGGTGAGGTGTTGACTAGAAGGCCTAGGTTGTGTATGATAGCGGACCTCCTCGACAAGGTGGGGAAAAGAATATGGGTCGAGAGGCTCACTAGGGAGGGGATCGAATGGGTCAAAGAAATGATGACCCCTCCCGACAGGTCCCTTCACTATACTTGCCCATGTGCGACATTCGTCCAGGTGCAGATAATCACCTTCAGGCACTCTCATGTATGGGGCAAGAGGCTCATGAGGAAAGCTAGGTTCCTCACTCGGGACCGTGATATCATAAAGGGGACAAAATCAACCTCCACGGGTATGGGAAATAATAAAAGGACCTCGGATGTGATATGTCCTATGGTGTAGACCGAGGTAATAGACCCCAAAGCAGGGAGTGTAAAGCTATGACTATAGGGTTGGTCAGACCCTAAGGTCAACATGTAAGTCAACTCCCATTGATAATCTAAACTCCTAAGGAAGTCCTTCACATTTTCAAGAAAGCAGAAGGACCGAAAAGTGGTGTGAAAGGAGTTAAGGGGTATTATTGGGAGGGCTGGTCCCATGGGTGTATAGCAAGGAATGGAGACATCTAGAAGTGGACCCTCCCTTAGCCAGCTAGCTAAAGACTCTCCAATGACCAGTTCACCCTCGGAAGGTAAGAATGTCTCTATATGAGGGTATAAGGGTGAAGCCTCTCTCTCGGGAGTGGAAACGGAGTCCTCTATGATGTGGAGGGGATCACTCCCTAACTCCTCGACCTCAGTTAGGTACTCCTCAATCAACTCCTGTTCAGCCTCGTAACTCACTGGAACAAACCCAGGTGATGACATGGAGGTGGTCGGCGTAACGCCGTCATGGAAGACAAACTCACCGGGAAGGTGAGATGGGTGTAAGGTGCAGGTCCTCCTATCCAGGTCGATGGTCGCACTTCTTTCCTCCAACCAAGTTCGCCCTAAAATGATGCATGGACCAGCAAGTGTGCTGATCTTGCACCAAGCGCCATCGAAATATTTAACGGGGCCAAACCACCGTTGAAACTCGATAAAAGCTAAACCATCACGGAGAACAATCTCCCCAGTCTTAGAGAGTGACTCAACAATGTCTTGTGAGACACAGTTAGACGACACCCTACTGATGAAGTCGATCTCCGTATGCATCCCATTAGGTAGGATGGCAGTGGACATGACAGGGCGCTGGAATGACTCGGTCATCGGTATAGGGATCGGGTCTCCCGACGACTGAGTGGTAGGGGCGACACTTAGGGGTCGTACCATAAGAGCATCGAATCGGGCCAATAGGGATGACGATGCATGGGCTCGAGGAATCGCCATGGGGCTGGCGGGAAGCTGGACACGCAAGACTCAACGAGACAAGGACAAAACTCTAACTAGACACAAACCTAACATTACAATGCAATGGTGGGTTACCTAGATGAACTAAGAGACTCAATGCACCCTAGACAACCTAAAGACTCAAAAGACCTAAGACCCCAATTTGTTAGAACAAACTGGTTCCCTAAGCTCTGATACCAAATTTGATGCGGGACGATATGCTCTGATACCAAATTTGATGCGGAACGGGACTAAAAAGGACTGGACCTACTATGAAGACCAAGTGCGGCCAGCACGCACACGTGACAAGGCAAGCCGAGTGATCGACCTCCGTACTATTCCTCCGAAGAGAGGCGTCTCTCAACAAGAAACCCAAGTCTACGGTCGTCCCTATGAGGGAAGCGAGTGGATCAAAGCGGCAAAGGAGCCGACGCGCAACTATAGGAGTCTAGTCCGAGCTCGGTGCTCGACTAGGGCCACGGAATGGGATACTCTCACTCACGATCTCGCGGTGTTGAATGCTAGCTAGGATCCCTACGCTCTCACGCGGCATATAAGATCACATACTAGTAAAGCAAAATGCCAAGGGGGGGAGCGTCGCACGTACCTCCACGCCTAGGCGTGGGGAAGGAACCCCGGCCGAGACCGACAACCCCGATACACACAATGAAAGAATAAGTACAAGCCAGCAATGGTGCCCACTCCTCGCAGGGAGATAACAGGCTACAACAATTCCATTCGGGGCGGCCGATACACGGGCTGACGGGCTGCACTCGGTGAAGGGTTGGCCACGAGGAGGGTCCGGATGACGATCGGCAGGAATTCGCAGCAACGCGCGACTCGGTGGTAAACGTTCCCACGAATGGATCCGGAGTCCGATTGGGGCGCCGTCAGCGAGGGCGCGTAGTTAGGTCGCAGGAGGAAGCCTCGGCCAAAAGGCGTGCTCAGATTCTGCCCGTGGAAGCCGTGGCCGCACCTGCAAGTGGGGACAAGGAATCTGCACCCAGAACTGCGCTGTCGAGCGGGGAAAATGGTAACTCGCTGCTCCGGTAGGCGAACGAGGCCCCGCTTGTGGGAGGACGTCGGGGACGCAGAGCAGCAGGTCCCGCCCAAAGGGCTCGATCAGATCTGATCGTGGCTGAGAGCAGCAGGCTCTGAAATCCGCTGGTGGTTCTGGCGCCGGTTGGGCAGGGCAGACCTGCGTGACTTCACGGGAACGGATGCCACGAGCAGCTCGGACGTCGGAACGACGCGAGGTCGGCGGCGTTGGACAGAGGACGGGGAGAGGTACGATCGGTGAAGATCCCGCGCCCAAACTCGCAGACGTCCGTCCTGTGGGATTTTTGTAATGGGGCGAACAGAACCAGGCCCGCAGGGAGAGGGGGTCCTGCGCGTGCTCACGAGAAAAAATGCCACGGGCGGTGCCGATCTCTGAATGAGGCGAGACCACCTCGCACGCGTCGACGACTCGTAGAAGAACCACACAAAAATGGGCTGGTCGCCCAAGATCCTCACGAACAGGGGGTTGTCATCGCTGCTCTTGGAGGAGAAATCTGGGCGCACCGAACTAGAACTTGAGAAGGGATAGGGGAGAAAGGGGCCCTCGGCGTCGCACCGAGGGTTGGGGAGTCACACCCCGAGCTTGCTCCCGTCGCAGGAGCAAGGAGGAACAAAGGATGGGGCGCAGCCACCTTCAGCAAAAGCTTCTCAATTCTATTCAATAATTATTCCTCCAAAGAAAATACAAAGCTTTTATATGGGGAGGGGGAAGGCTAGGGTTGAAACCCTAGCCACAAGGGAAAGGGGGGGGGGTGCGCAATGTGGCATGGGGGAAAGGGGGTGCGCACATTGGCTAGGGGGGGAAAGGGGGGGGGGGACGCACCACTCCTAGATTCTAGGGATGGATTGGGGAAAGGGGGCGGCCAAGGAGGGAGGGAGGAGGTCGGATGGGGAAGGGAAAGGGGAGGGGCCGCACCCCTCTTCCTACAATCTAGGAGAGGGGCGGCTGCCACCTTCCAAGAGGAAGGAAAGAGGTGGGGGCGCCCAAAACCCTAAGCCTAGGTGGGCTAAGCAAGGGAGTGGGTGGCCAGCCCAAATGGGCCAGAAATTGAACCAAAGAAATGGCCCAATAGCCCTATCTCCTATCTAATAAGCATAAAATGGCCCAACTAAAGCCTAATTGGCTCCAAATGGCCTACAAAGGTCCATAACAATGCAAAAAGTGTCCACGCAGGGACTAAACTAAGGCCCAGCATGGCCTGAAGCATAAAAAGGGACTCTGCTAGTCCGCCAAGTGGTCGCCGAGCCAAAGGGATGCCGGCATGCTCCGTGTGCTCCGTCGAGTGATGCGGCGCGTGTCCTCACCAGACACCTCTGCCTTCAAGATGTATTCGGAGAAAGGAGATTTCTCCTCATCCTCCGGGAAAGAGGTTTTCTGCAGGGCGCGGAGGGCACGCTCTTGCTCTGCAAAACGTCTTTCGATGTCCCTCAGCCGGAGGGAAAGTTCCGACTGTGGTCGTGCCGTGGGACTGGGGGGAGCGTCGTGGCGATCCTCAGGACTGCCGGCGCTCGGGCGTGGAGGCCTCACCCCCTGTTTCCATTTTCTGGGCATGGAGGAAGCCTCTTGCTCCGGGGGCGGAGCTTGCGAGGGTCCTCCCACGTTGTTGCGGATGAGCTGCTGACCGCGGAGGGTGAAGCGGCCCCCAGCGGTATGCTGGACGTGCTTCGGGGGGGGCTCCCGGACGGGGCGCGGGACCTGGCATCCCTTGCCGCCTGGGCCCTCATGAGCTCCACGAGGACATCAAGCTTCTTATTGAGGGCCTGGAAGACCTCGTCGCCACTGTTGGGGGGTACCACCGTCGTCGTCGGAGGGGGCGGCGGTCCGTTGGTGGGGACGCTGGCGTTGGAGGGAGGGTTCTGTGAGGCCCTAGAGGGGCCATCTCCTGCCGCCACCACGGCCTTGCCCTTCTCGTCGGCGGATCTCCTCCCTGAGCTTCTTCTCACCATCTCAGCTCTTCGTGCGTTTCCCACGGACGGCGCCAGATGAAGAGGCGAAATCTCGCGATTGTATCCTGAGCGGGCTGTGGATCACCTGAAGATGAACTGCAAGACAGGGAAACGTATCAGAGGGCCCAGGGGGCTTCCCTGGGGTAAAACCCTCCGATGGCTAAGTCAGTAGAGCTATGGTGGAAGCAATAATGGGGAGGAGAAAAGCTAGCGCGTGAGATTCCTCTCCACCAGAGGGTGAAGCAGATTGCTCAGGAGCTTGGGTCTATGAGTACCTGGATGGCTCTCTTCTTCCGTCGGAGGGTAGCCCTGTTTTAAATAGTGTGCCGCCTTCAGGAGTCCAGCAAGCTGAGGGGTCTCCGGCGGGAGTTACGTCCTTGATGTGAGCTTTCATGGCCTTATCGTGGGGACGTTATCGCCTTGAAGTCCGGCGGTTTCATGGCTCCCCTATCCATTGGGGACTCTTGAACGGATGATGTTTGGTCTGGCCGAGCTCCTGACACGCCCGCCCTGTCCGGGTGATGAGCATAGCTCGGTGGAAGAGGGGTCGGATAGGTCGGCTAATGCCTGTCTCTCCCGGGTGGGGAAACGGCTTGGGCCGGACCTTCCTTATGACCTGACCATCACTCGGGCCCTCCGAGCCTAGAGGCCACCGGGGAGAGTTGGTTCCTCGAGTGTTTTCTTATTGGGCTTTTCTTCCCTGAGTGGGCCCTCTGGGCTGTCACCCGGGTGGGCTTGCCTCGTTGGACCCTGTTGGGTCTAGTTGGGCTGCTCTTTGGGTGGGCTACAGAAATCCCCCTCTCCACCTACTATCACACCCTCTCCTCCCATGTCCCTCCTTTCTCAATTCCAGCCTCCTTCGTGTCTTCTCTTCCGAATGGCATTTAATGCCCGTCGAAGCTCCTTCGAACACGTCGGCAGGCCGGAGCCCCCCATGCCGTGCACGCACGCCGGCCTACGGCCAGCTGCGCGGCGCAAGGAGAGGGCCCCTTGCTTTGCCACATCCGTCCTACAAAGCAACGGCAGCAGCAGCCACTGCACCTTCGACAATGCAGTAGCACCCGTTGAGCCTTCGACATCGAAGTAGAGCAGCAGCAACCACGTAGCGGGGCAACAGCAGCAGCGGCACCAACCGCGCCAGCGCCAACATGACATCAGGGAGAAAAAGAATAATAAAGATGTAGGGAGGATGGCCATCCGAACAGGGGGCTCTGATTCCCGATATAGTGGCCCCGACGGTGAAGATTTGGCCCCCCTGAACCTGGTTCTTCTGGGTGCTGCAAGAAGAAGAGAAGCCAAGATAGAGTGAGAAAAGATGGTTGAGAGCCTGGGGAACATCCATACTAGGGTGGGTCTTTTGTAGCTTTCTCTTTTCTTCTCAGATGAATTGTAAAGCCCTCTTCATGGCTTTGGCGTAGCTCTGCATTCAGAAATGAAAGAATGGGGGCCTTTGGCTCTGATGTTTTCTTTACGAGCATTAGCATTTTCTCCCGATGCTGTAATTGTCCTTTTCTGTCCATTCTCTGTTCTTTTGCTTTAGAAGATAGGAAGATTTCTCCTCCAGTCTAACTATGTTATCTATATAGCCATATTGCGTTGCCTCTAATTCTGCACTCTTCCCCAATGCGTATATGTATGTGATATATTTTCGTTGTTCCGTGTTATCTCCCTTCCCGCAGTAGATAGATGAAACCCCCTATTTTTATTTCTTCAAAAGCAACCCATTCGGTGATTTTTATCACGATGGCCACCGGCCCGTGGTCTATCTAAATCCATAGATATGTCTCTGAGGTTGCAAACCATCGGAAGCCCAATGTTCCTCGCGTTCTGATTCCGATTTCTTAACCAACTTTGGACCGCCGGGGTTTCACTTCGTCATAGCGTGTCCCCCGGCACTCCTCGTTTTGAAGGTGGATATAAAAAGCCCTATACAGCGATGAAAGAAGGAAAAGAAGTCCACGTCTCGGCGACGAGTTCGTGGCGGCCCGTGGATCGGTGGGGTCCCTCATAGGCTAGCCCTCGGGATCTCCGCCCCCACAATGGGTGACGGGGTGTTGTCGCTTTCGCGCATACCCCGGGGATCACGTCGCTTCGTGCGTATCCCTTTTGTTCGGGGCCATCGGAGTTCTCTCCATAGGGCGCGTCCCCATTTGTCACCCCCCCACGCTCCGGGTATTGGGGAGGTGTTGTCGGATTTTTGCTAGATAATTAGAAGATCAATGACACAAGAAGGGCAATAACGAATGGACTTTAAGTTTAGAGAATTATTGAAACCAAGATGAGTAAATAAAAATTGATATTTCGGGACCTTGGTTTAACTGACTGTTAAAAGAGATGGTGGACACCAAAAAAAAAGGATTATCATATCAAAATAATAATAATACTAATAATAAAACAGCAGGTTCTCAGATTGGAAACAGAAATTCAGGATAAAAAAAATTGCATGCATATGCATATGCATACCATGCATGCTTAGTTTGAAGTCCCTTTAAGCTGGGCTGTCCTCCAAATGAACTGTCCTGATGAAAGGACTAAAAATAGTTACATTTGCATGTGCATAATGGTTCCTACCAGCCCTTTTACGGGGATTGCATGAGGGTGACTGAATGAAGCATATGCATGCTGAATTGTATTGGATTTTCATTACAGCTGCATCGACTTAAACATATTTTCTCCTTCACGCATGTTAGAACTAAGCATACTACATACACCCTTATACAACCTTTGATTCATATACACATTGACTCATAAGTCCAGGTAAAACCCCATGCTGGTCGTATTTGCAATTCTGGTATTCAGTCATCTCAGACGGCTTTAAAGTTGGCTTTCACTTTGCCCGCTTCATGCTACGCCATAATGGACATAAGGGAATTGTTGAAAAGTTCCACTTCTGTTGCATATCAGAAGACTCTGAATTCTGAACTAAAACTCTTAAAAAATTAAACTTTTGATGGTGCTTGGACTGCATTAGGACTTCTGATGCACTGCCAATCCAAGCCTACACGCATAACTTCTAGCATTCGTATTAGAACTCATATCCCACATGCATGAGTTCAGAGATTTCATTCTGAATGTGTGGGATCCAGCACACATCACCATACATGTGAGCCCAAAAGGAGTAGGCCGGCAGTCGGCTAGCAGCTCTGTTTCTGGGATATATCCATGGGTCATGATAACAATGACTTTCAAAGCCAAATTTTTCAACCAGTTGGGGAAGGCTATTCAAATTTCCGTCAAGCCTAAGATTATTTTCTCTACCAGAATTTGAGCCTGATGACCATCTTCAGATCCATCTGAGGCTAATGGTCTAGCTGAGCAACAATTTTTGCTTGGCATCCAGGATCAGGTGCAAAAAAAAATTGGGTTGAGGATTTTTCATTAGGTAGCGGCATGTTGGGAATTAGTTCTAGTGTTGTAGATTCATGCTCCATTCCAATAAAAAAATGTATGGTCAGTACGAGAAAGGTTTGGCAAGGTTAGATAAAGATGCAAGTTCTAGATATGTCTGACATTTTTTTAAGGGAGAGGCCACAACAAATCCCAGGAAACCGGGAAATTCATTCTAGAACTGGGAAATTGCTTCAAACTTACCATGATGCAGGCGACAATTTTCTGGATACTTCATTGCCAGTCATGGCATCATTCCTTTGCCTTGATATCTTTCCTAGTGGGATTTTACATGAACTAAAATATGGTAATGGTGAAATTCCTAGTAGTGGTCAGCCACCTATGTCAACAACAACCGGACAGTTGTTTCCCAAATCCTTTTTTTTTCATCACAACCCAGAGAAGCAATTTTTCCTCAATGTGCAATGTTGGCAATCCATCAGGGAACATCTCTTATGAATACAGGACCCGAATTGAACAAAGTCCTGCTGGTTCTAATTTTTTCGGTGATAGTGGATCAAATATTCAAAATTTCTTTGGGGTCACAGTTGCCTGTTGTGCTCCCTCTCTTCTGTCATCTCAATCACGGACTGCTTCTTCACATTCTTCAGCAAGTCCTATGGTTCAACCTTTAGCCTTTCACTGTGGACAAGCTCATTGCAGTACAACCCAATTACCTGAAAAGCCATTAGAAGTGATTCCAGACACCTCAACATGTCCAGCTTCCAATAGATTCCCTTTGTCAGAAATGAACTCACCAAAAGACGAACAAATGGGTTTGCTAGTTTCCAGTGCAAGCAATACATTGGGCTTCAAAGTCCAAACTGATGTAGTGTGTGAAGGTCCCCAATTGGTTTCAAGAGAGCTCCTCTCTCCTGAACATGTTGATATTGTTAATTTGCTTCAGTTATCAATTCTGCTTCAGAGTGCAGCAGAAAAGGGATTAGTCCAAGCCAAGGAGGAATGTGGAGTGTTCAGCTGTCTTCTCATTAGAGGTGGAATAGTGGTTGCTGCATGCTATGCAGATCGCGAAGATCGATAGCCAAGTACAAAAAAATCACCGTAAAATATCAGATTCTGGTGACTTGCAATGCCGAAGGGCATAAGCCATACATGTTCTTCGATTATTTTCCCTATCTATCTTAGGCTACGCCGACCTTGCCTCTCGAATATTTGATGCTCTAAGGGGATCGTACCTTTCTTTAATACGAGGATCGTCCTTGTATGATTCATGCATGTTTTGTGCGTTAAACAAATATTAAAAGATCAGATGAAAGATGGGACCCAAAAATTATATAAAGATCAACAAATCTCTGGAATTGCATCATCCATTGGGTTCGGTCGACCGAACCAAACTTACAGCCGACCGACCTATGGCTGAGTCGACGCACTGAGCACGGTGCGTCGACCCATCCGGCATCCCCCTTGCTCTGAGAGAATCGGTCGATCGAATTGAACTTTCGGTCGACCAAAATCCCCCTTTTATCCAAAAAAAAAAAGAACAAAACAACGATGAAATACAAGCCAAAATCAATATAAACAAAAAAAATCAACAAAGCGACGATAAAAGAATAAATGATGAATCTAAAAATCATCCTCAAGAGATAAATTGTGTTTGATTCCGGATTCCTCCCTTTTGACCCCGTGTGAGGGGAATATCAAAAGAGGCCGATGCAAGTCATGCCCGGGCCTCGGGGACCCCCCTGTTATGGCCGTGGCCTGATTTCGCGCCTGGCCAATTGCCCACCGAATTTGATTTGCTCGACTGGGATCTCAGTCTCATGGCTTCTATCCCAAATATCAAACTTACCGATTCCCGACATACATATGCTCCGGTTTTACCGCGATGATTATGACGTTCCAAATTGGACGTTGATCCAAATATTAAATGGTTGATTTATGACCAATGTAACTCCAAATGTCCTTTTGCACCCCAATATGGGGAATTTCGATCCTTTTCAATATGCTATTTACTTCTTTCATTAAAATTGATGTTTAAGTCACGAGGCCCCTTTTATTGGCGATTAATCAAAGGTTTTCCCCTCTTTGAGGGGATGTAATTAACGCCGTGACATTTATGACACGGCGGGTCTCCAGTCCCGACCCGATACTTGTAAACACGCTAAAATTGACATTACTGAGTACATCTCATATTACCTCATAATATCCCAATTTGATCCTCAAATTGACTTTGTTTGAGTGGTTTTTCTCATTTTTCTTAGATTTCTCCTTTTTTCTACTTTTTCTTATTTTTTTCTTATTTTTTTAGAATTTTTAGGTATTTTTCTCTATTTTTACGGATTTTCTAAAAATTAATGACAGGAGGGGGCCGTCATTTGATTTAAAAAAATAATATTAAAAAAATAAAAAGGGAAATGACGCCTTTTTGAGGAGGCGTCCATTTTTCTATATTTTTCTAGAGTTTCTGAGTAGTTTTATTCCCTTTTATCAATTTTTCAGGAATTAACGGCATGAGGGGGGCGTCATTTGATTAAAAAAATAATAATAAAATCTCAAAAAGAAATGACGCTTCGTATGGGGTCGTCATTTCAATTTGTTAGTATTTTATATTATATTTCTGGCCCTCTTTCAATGGTGTTTTGGTGACCTTTCGAGTTTCAGAAAAATACGAAAAAATAGGAATTAGAATCAGCACTATTAGATGCATATCCACCGAAAAATTGGGAAAATAATAATGAGAAATAAAAATTACCCTTTTTTTGAAGAAACTGAAATAATGTCTATCACCTAGGCGTCATTTCAAATGACGCCCGATCAAGGGGCATCATTTCTTTTTGGCATTTTTTAGATTTTTTTTGATTCACGACACTTTGCAAGTCGTTATTTCAAATAACGATAGCACGAAGAGTCGTCATTTCCTCCAGATTTCTGAACCGTCCCGAGTCCCGTTCTTTCTCCGTTTTGAGCCCCTTTTCACTTCGGAAAGGACTCTAATGGCTTTCCATGACTGGGGGGATTATTTCCAATGCTTATCTCCTACTAAAATCAATTTCCTAATGTTACTAGGATTGAAACCCACGTATCTATTTCCTATAAATAGAGCCCTGCGGCTCTTGTTCAAGGGGGCCAACTTCACACAGAAGGCGAGGTGCTGCCCAATTAACGGCTTGAGGAGGGAGTACTCCTGCACGTTATTGCTCCATCCTACAGAGTCTTCTTCCCGAATGCTCATCCGAAGCTAATACAGGAGAAACATCCCAGGCTCCTTCCTTCTCTATTCTTAACTTTCTATTTTTATCTTCTTTAGCTGCATGCATGCATTGTGCCCCCTTTATTTTAGTTTCTCTCCTTCTCAACTACGTTGAGATAACTCCCCCAGTGCAACACTTGCACACACATCATTAATTTCATTCATATCATCATCCTCTTATCCTACCCTTCGCATGGGGTTTAAAGGGCCAGTGCCCAGCAGGTGTGTCATCCTCTGTATGTTCACGTCATGCATATTTATTTGGGATTGATACCACGCGTTTAGTTTGCTAATCCATATTTTATTCTGTTGGTTGTTCCATCTTGCAAGGGTAATCTAAAGAGAGACTCTCTCCATCGGCCGGCCGATAGGACGAGAAGAAAGTTGACTCACAATCTCCCACGCTTAAGTTATTTATATCGCGATCCCTCCTTTATTTATTTGTTATATCCTTTGAGGCCCGCGGTCTCTAGCGATCACCCTCCAAATTACATCCACGTATGCTCCCTTTTCTTTTTTCCCCTTTCCCACATTTTTATCACATATGCTTTTTATTATTTTTTAGTGGATTTTTAATTAGATCTACAAATTGACGATCACGGTGGGACTTCTCTTATTTTACTTTTGATTACCCACTCCCTTGGGCACCCACGTGTGCCATCTCTCCTTTGCACCCACAGTGTGCCTCCCTTTGTGCTCCACGTAGCACTCTCCCTATGTGATTTGTTAGTTTGATTGATTTTTAAAAATTCCATTTATCTGTCCATCACAAAAAAAAACATGAACATGTCATGCTTTATTCCATGATCTTATTGTGTGGTTGTGAGTGTTCCTTTTTTCTTTTCCTTCTATCGATTTTTTTTCTCACTGTTTTAGCTTTCTGGCCATTGGAGTGTTTCTAGGACAGGGATATAGCGCCCTCTCACAGGAGCGCTATTTCTCCATTTGGTAATAGGGGTCAGGGCGCCATTTCCCTGCCCCTCTAAAAAAAAAGAAAAAATTCACAGGAAATAGCGCCCTTCACAGGGGCGCCCTTTACAAAAATAGGGGCTGGGCACAGGGTGCCATTTCCCCGAGTTTCTACAGTGATCTCCTTTCCTGTGTGTTCTGCCTCATTCTTATCATATCCTGTTCATGCATGTATATTGTTTCTATCTTTTGGCCATACCCCCTCTTGGTTAAGGAAGGACCCTCCATTGAACATTCCGTCTCTTTGGACCGAAAATTCCTAAACCAAGCCTCTATAAGTCCCCGCACCCGTGGATTCCCTCACGGACGCTTGGGCAAGTTGTACCTTTGAAGTTCCCCGAGTTTAGTTGGCCTATGCATGGTGAGAGAGTGAACCTAGTTGACATTGAAGTAAAATCATATTGAAACTAGGTTCCTACCTTGTGTGACTTATATCACATTCTTTTTCCAAAATCATCTAATTCACCAAGGTTTAAGTCAAAACAAAAGAAAGCATAAACATCCCAACTTGATTAATATCTTTGTAACATTGCTTTGATTGGTTGAATTGTTTGCTTGCATGATGTTTAATCTTGATAACAAAACTACCATGCCTAATCAATCATATATTCATGAGGATGATAAACCTAGCATATCTTATAATCCTCAAGCTTATAAGTCTCACCACGATCCTTCTAAGGGACCACGTCCTCACTTTTATGGTGTTGCTCGACCCATGGGCAATTTCCAGTCTCATGGTCCCTCGCATTCATTGCACGCCAGTACTCCCTCGGGACCATATCCTCCCAATGATGAGAAGGTTTCCCAAGTCATCCGTGCATTAGATCATCTCACCCCTCAACAAATCCAAGTCCTTAAGGCTATTGTTGAGGGCACATCTTTTTCTCATCCTCCCTTTAATCCCACACGGGTGGCCCATCACCCACCTCCTTTCATTCATACCCGGGTGGCCCATCACCCACCTCCTTCCATTCATACTCGGGTGGCCCATCACCATCCTCTCTCTCTTATTTGCACTCCCGTTCGAGGAGTCCATCCACCCCCTTCTGCACATACTCCTCCTCAGGCAATCCATCACCCGCCTACTTCTATTCCTCCTCCTTCACGGCCCCAAGGCCCACAAGTTCCTTGCAACCCAACCCGTCTGGATCCTTTTGTGGGTCGGCCCATTAACCCACCTCCACGGCCTTCATATCAAGCCACCCCTCCAAGGCAATCATGCCAGCCTTCCAATGTTCAAGTTACACTCCTCCAGCAAAATCTCTTTGATAAAATTACTTCCACGGAGGAACAATTAAAGAAGGCCACAAGCCCGCAGCCCGCTCCTTCTCCTCCTCCTCCAGTCGTCAATCCTCTTCACGATTTCATGAACAATATCACTAAGATGGAAAAATATTGGAAGGAGAAGAGAGATAATGGCATCGATGACACGTGTGAGCAAGATATCAAAAATCAAGTGGACGCCGTTCACCTTCCACTCATACACCCCACTTATCCACATGGCCCTCCGCCTTCGCCTTCGCATTTACCTCCACAAAATTCCCCACAATATGATGATCCCCCGATTACGTTTTTACTTAATCCTCTACATCATGCTCATCCTCCACTACCCATAATTACGCCTCGACCACAGCGTCCACTTGATGTTTTTGATGAAGATGAAGATTTGGAGATGGCACAAAATATTGAAATTTCGTTGGCACCCCTTCGGAGTTTCCTTCGTTTTCCTCTCCCTCCATTGCCATCTGATGAACCCCCTACTCAAAACGAAGCCACCATCCTTAACCCTATTTATGACACTAATTGGTGCTAGGATGATGGGTCGATACTCCAATCACCCACACCGGTGCATCATGCGTCTTCTCCTATCCCTAATACCTCTCGCACCATCCGGCACTTCCTATGCACCAAACCTTCTCCTTTTACACCTTCAATTACCATACCGATGCGGGATAGACACGCGACTCGACTCCAATTGGAAATACAATCCTCGGACTCTAAGCAAGCTCGCGATCGTCCCTAACAAGGGAAGCGTCGGACGTGTGCGATTGAGAAACTGACAAAGAGCTAGGGTGGTCAACTCACAAATTCATGCCCGGGTCGGGTCACGGGACGGTCTCGCTCTCTTTCTCAGCAGCGGTGATATAAAAAGTATAGCGAGCTACGATCCTAGCATGCTCTCTAGCAGCGGCATAAAGAAATATATACGAAATAAAGCAAATGCCGAGATGTGAGCGAATATGATGCCTCCATGCTACCGGGCATGGGGAAGACTTCCCGGCCGATCTCGTACTCCCGGAACAATAAATACACAATAATTACAGCAAGACAAATTACTGCCCACTCCACGCAGGGAGGTAAAGGGCGACACGATGGGATCCAGGAGTAGCGGTTTCGGGTTGACGGGCGGCTTCATGTGTTGTTTCGGTGGCACACGTATTCCCGACCGTGGGGCCCACCTGCTGGTCCGAGGGGCCGTGTGGGACCGGGGTGGCACCAGTGTGGTGGGGACGTCTGGAGGGGCGCTCCCTAGGTATGCTGGTTCGCCGGTCGGAGGCCGGGCGGCTCCGATCTTCACTCATCGGAGTTGCTGCCCACGGATCTGAACTGATGTTTCAGACCCGTGCGTCCCGACAAAATCCGCTGCTGCGGTCACTCCCGACGTCGGATCGATGCACAAAAGGTACCGATGGAAAGCTGACTTGAAATCCTTCGATCTATGGCCGCAGAAAGAAATTTGAATTTGGTTGATGGCCTTTATCGAATATTCAAGCTGCTGGTTCACAGGATCCGAAAACTTAGGATAGAACTAAGTTTTCCTGAGAGTTGGCATTGACCACGATGTAGACCTACGAATCAGAAGATGAGCTGTTCATAAAAATTGTAGAGCCCGAAGAGAGGAAAACGGGGATATACTTTATGAAAGGTGTGGTGGAAGTTTCGATGTTTTGTGAATTTTATACTGACTCGGGGTCAGATCTGGATAGCAGAGATAGAACTGAATTTGGGGAAAAGACACAATTTCTAAAAATAGGTAGAGGGCTTTTGAAATTCGAAAAAAAAAATTGGAGGATGGGGAGGGTAGACAGAACCTCAAATAAATTTAGGGATTCAAAAAAAAATTAATAAGGGGGTCAAAAGGGCGAAATTCAGAGTGGTTGTGACACAGGACAGAGATCTGGTAGATCTGATGGACTGGAAAGCACGAAAATGGAAAAATATAAAACGAAGTATAAATGATGTGATTGTTTTACTGGAGGTTGGAAATCAATAGAGGAACCAACCCTGAAAATATCACCTCCATATGATGTCGGAGTTGGGAGTTAAAAATCTCGGAGTGAATCTCTATCCAGCAGAACAGAGATCTGGACAGCACTTCGGAAGTGGCTTCGCGGGGCCTCGATGGCGACACAAACGGCGGCGGCGGCACCAGAGATGATTCTAGAGATAGAGGGGCTAAGATAGAAGGGGTCGACACTCTGAAATGCAGAGGGAGGAAGAAGGAACCAGATGGAGAGAGAGGGGGCGCAAATCTGCTCCAAGCATTCATAATTTTTTCTTCTCATTAATTCATGAAAAAAGGAAATACAAGCCTTATATAATAAATAGAAAATGACCACACCCTCAGATCTAAATTGGGGAGGGGTATATAAGGTATATAACTAATTAGCTCTAATAGCATTTTTTCAAAAATTAAATTTGGACCAAAAATGGGGGGGCGCCCCCTTGACTAGGTAGGTGTAAGGTAGGTGGCATCTTTGAATTTGTTAACCACTTGTCTCCCATGTGTCCGATTGACCTTCTAGATGCCACCTAGCACTTTGACCAGCCCCACATGGACCCAAATGGTGCCACTTGGGCCAATGAGGAAGGAGTAAGGGTCCCCTTGCAGGTCCTATTGATATTTTGCATAAAAACCCACTAAGACTCACAATTTTGTACCTATATAACACAAGGGTATACATACAAATATAAAAGGACATAAATGTAAATAAAGAATGAGCGGTCTTGCTTCGATGTCCCCATCAATTCTCCCCGAGTGGGAAGAACTCGACCCCGTCGAGTAAAGGGGGGTGACTGCTCGAGTAGCTCCGGCGGATCTGTCACCGTACCAAGTAGTGCGGGTACGCTCCACTCTAAGTGATCGTCACCTACTCATTCCGTATATACTCGATATGCGCATGCTGCTATGGGAAGAGACTAGTGGTGGAACACTCCGGGATGGGGTCACTCTCAAGGGGAAGGAGGCGGCTCGAAGACTCACTAGGAATCACCGTTGGGTCCCTATAGGTGACTAGATCCGGGACATGGATGTCGAGCTGATCCCATACTCCTCGAGCGAGTCCACTCGCCTCTCACTCATAAGAGACCGACAACGAGCTTGCACAAGATACATGTAGACTCACCAAGTACTAACACAAATATGTAAACCACACAAATAAGCCACACAAAACAAACCACGCAAAGAAGAAACAAACCGGCTCATGCATTACCCTAGACTTAATGCAATGACATCACCCACCAGGTGGCCATCATCCCAGTGCCGCATCCTGAGTGTCGGTAGGCTCCTCCAGACTTTCGTACTCATCAGCTAGTTCCGGGTCGGCCTCGTAGCAGACATGTAGAAGTCCAGAAGGTGAGGCTTCTCCAACCCCTAGGATTAGTGTGGCACGAGTGGGACATTGGTTGGCGATATGGCCAAACACATGACAGTGGAAACACTGCACACGGGACCTACTGGTCTCTCTGATAAGAGGGCCCTTACCCTTATCCTCCCGACAGGCAGGGGGTGTAGGCAACTGAGGTGGGGCTGTAGGTGCCGTTGGCAATGGGGGTGGGGGTGCCGGTGCCAGAGGACGGGCAATGGGTGCTTGTGGTTGGGGTGGAGGTAGATCCCGTGGTGGGGGAGGGCGAGGCCTTGGAGCGAAATGCTCCTGACGGGTGGGCTCCTGAGATCGAGCCATGGGGGCCCGCTGAGGTGGGCCTAAAGAGTGACGAGGCTCGGTATTACGAATAGGGGTGGGGCTCGACCGATGGCTAGGCTCGAACTCTCCCTCAAATTTCTCCAACTCGAGAGCAACCTGATATGCCTCTTACAATATTTTGGCATTGCGGCGGAAAAGCTCATACTAATAGTGTGGCCGTAAACCACGTCGAAAGAGGGAAACGGGCCTGGTACTCTCCTCCGTGACACCACATCGCAGAAAGTACTCATCAAATTTAGCGATGTATTCAGAGACGGACCGGTCTCCCTGGTTAAGACTCTGCCACCTATCGATGAGTCGCTGACGGTACTTGGGAGGAAGGTACTTTTGCCGAAGCTTAAGCTTCATTTCGCCCAATGTATCAATCGGGGGCTCTAGCCGCTGAAATAACAGGCTCTCTACATTCTTCCAATAGGTTTGAGATTGTCCCATGAGCTTCATGGTAGCAAATCAGATCCTTCGACGCTCCGACATATCATACCAATCGAAGTCTCGGTCCATGCCGAACTCCCAATCTAAATAGACTTTCGGATCCAAAGACCCGTAAAAAATGGGAGGGTCCGCTCGCACGGTCTTAAGGACCCTATCGTCCTCCTCATCTCTCTGTGGTTGGAGGCCACGATGGCGTTGACCATACCCCTCATAGGCGTTATCGGACCCATAGTCCTCGAGACCAAGGTCACGGCGCGGTAGTTCAGGAACCCGAGGAAGGGTGAGCGGAGAGCCTATGGTGGCGGAGGAGCATGTACGGGGGAATCCTGGGCCACAACGGCGGGCTGGGCCTGGGCTATGGGAAGGGCTTGGCCTTCGACAGCTGCCTGAATGGGTGCGGGTGGGCCCTGGGCCACCCTAGGAGGGTCTCCGTGTGACATCCTATCCAACCGTCCGACCAAACCTTGGACGGATCTGTCGGATGACTCCATCCGTTCCTCCATGGCGTTAAACTGACCATCTATACGGTCCGAGAAGCTCTTGAAGGCTGCCTCGGATTGGTCCATCCAGTCTACGAGGGCCATGATCGCCTCGCGCAAGGAATGAAGGTCTCCCGAGATGGTATCCCGTGGGTTGGCCATAGGTGCAGGGCGATGGTATTGGGTACCTCGCCGAGTGGGCATGCAACGACACACGGACTAGGAGACACGGGCTAAGGCAAAGATGATGCACCTAGACTTAAACCAAGAGTTGGTACGTGGCGGAGTTAATCGATCCGAAGATCACTCGCGCAAGTGTACGGCCTTCCCGATAGGCGTAGCCTAACGTTCGGACAACACCTTTTTATATACCGATTAATGGGATGCAAGTGCAACCTAGACCGACTTAGACAATGACTAGACGTAAATGACACCCTTTTTTTATTTTTAGACACCCTAGACTCAACTGGCGCTCTGATACCATATTGATGCGGGACGGACACGCGACTCGACTCCAATTGGAAATACAATCCTCAGACTCTAAGCAAGCTCGCGATCATCCCTAACGAGGGAAGCGTCGGACGTGCACGGTTGAGAAACCGGCAAAGAGCTAGGGTGGTCAACTCACAAATTCATGCTTGGATCGGGTCACGGGACGGTCTCGCTCTCTCTCTCAGCAGCAGTGATATAAAAAGTATAGCGAGCTACGATCCTAGCATGCTCTCTAGCAGCGGCATAAAGAAATATATACGAAATAAGGTAAATGCCGAGATGTGCGCGAATACGATACCTCCACGCTACTGGGCGTGGGGAAGACATCCCGGCCGATCTTGTACTCCCGGAACAGTAAATACACAATAATTAAAGCGAGACAAATTACTGCCCACTCCACGCAGGGAGGTAAAGGGCGACACGATGGGTTCCGGGAGTATACGTTTCGGGTTGACGGGCGGCTTCGTGTGTTGCTTCGGCGGCACACGTATTCACGACCGCGGGGCCCACGTGCTGGTCCGAGGGGCCGTGTGGGACCGGGGTGGCACCACTGTGGTGGGGACGCCTGGAGGGGCACTCCCTGGTATGGTGGTACGCTGGTTCTTCGGTCGGAGGCCGGGCGGCTCCGATCTTCACTCGTCGGAGTTGCTGCCCACGGATCTGAACTAATGTTTCAGACCCGTGCGTCCCGATGAAATCCGCTGCTGCAGTCACTCCCGACATCAGATCAACGCACAAGAGGTACCGATGGAAAGCTGACTTGAAATACTTCGATCTATGGACGGAGAAAGAAATTTTAATTTCCCATTGATGGCCTTTATCGAATATTAAAGCTACTGGTTCACAGGATCAAAAAACTCAGGATAGAACTAAGTTTTCTTGAGAGTTCGCATTGACCGTGATGTAGACCTCCGAATCAGAAGATGAGCCCTTCATGAAAGTTGTAGAGGCCGAAGAGAGGAAAACGGGGATATACTTTATGAAAGGTTTGGTGGACGTTTCGATGTTTTGTGAATTTTATACTGACTCGGGGTCGGATCTGGATAGCAGAGATAGAACTGAATTTGGGGAAAAGACACAATTTCTAAAAATAGGTAGAGGGCTTTTGAAATTCGAAAAAACTTTGTGGAGGATGGGGAGGGTAGACAGAACCTCAAATAAATTTAGGGATTCAAAAAAAAATAAATAAGGGGGTCAAAAGGGCGAAATTCAGAGTGGCTGTGACACAGGACAGAGATCTGGCAGATCTGATGGACTGGAAAGCACAAAAATGGAAAAATATAAAATGAAGTCTAAATGACGTGATTGTTTTATTGGAGGTTGGAAATAAATAAAGGAACCAACCCTGAAAATATCAGCTCCAGATGATGTCGGAGTTGGGAGTTAAAAATCCCGGAGTGAACCTCTATCCAGCAGAACAGAGATCTGGACAGCACTTCGGATGCGACTTCGCGGCGGCTCGATGGCGGCACAAACGGCGGCGGTGACACCAGAGATGAATCTAGAGATAGAGGGGCTAAGATAGAAGGGGTCTACACTCTGAAATGCAGAGGGAGGAAGAAGGAACCAGATGGAGAGAGAGGGGGTGCAAATCTGCTCCAAGCATTCATAATTTTTTCTTCTCATTAATTCATGAAAAAAGGAAATACAAGCCCTATATAATAAAAGGAAAATGACCACATATACCCTCAGATCTAAATTAGGGAGGGGTATACAAGGTATAGAACTAATTAGTTCTAATAGTATTTTTTCAAAAAATAAATTTGGACCAAAAATGGGGGGGCGCCCCCTTGACTAGGTAGGTGTAAGGTAGGTGGCATCTTTGAATTTGTTAAGCACTTGTCTCCCATGTGTCCAAAAATGGGGGGGCGCCCCCTTGACTAGGTAGGTGGCATCTTTGAATTTGTTAATCACTTGTCTCCCATGTGTCCAATTGACCTTCTAGATGTCACCTGGGACTTTGACCAGTCCCACATGGACCCAAATGGTGCCACTTGGACCAATGAGAAAGGAGTGAGGGTCCCCTTGCAGGTCCTACTGACATTTTGCACAAAAACCCACTAAGACTCACAATTGTGTACCCATATAACACAAGGGTATACATACAAATATAAAAGGACATAAATACAAATAAAATATGAGCGGTCTTGCTTCGATGTCCCCATTAATTCTCTCCGGGTGGGAAGAACTCGACCCCGTCGAGTAAAGGGGGGTGACTGCTCGAGTAGCTCCGGCAGATCCGTCACCGTACCAAGTAGCACGGATACGCTCCACTCCAAGTGATCGTCACCTGCTCATTCCGTATATACTCGATATGCGCATGATGTTATGGGAAGAGGCTAGTGGTGGAACATTCCGGGGTGGGGTCACTCTCAAGGGGAAGGAGGCGGCTCAAAGACTCACTAGGAATCACCGTTGGGTCCCTATAGGTGACTAGATCCGGGACATGGATGTCGAGCTGATCCCATACTCCTCGAGCGAGTCCACTTGCCTCTCACTCATAAGAGACCGACAACGAGATTGCACAAGATACATGTAGACTCACCAAGTACTAACACACATATGTAAACCACACAAATAAGCCACATAAAACAAACCACACAAAGAAGAAACAAACCAACTCATGCATTACCCTAGACTTAATGCAATGACATCACTCACCAGGTGGCCATCATCCAAGTGCCGCATCCTGAGTGTCGGTAGGCTCCTCCAGACTTTCGTACTCATCAGCTTGTTCCTGGTCGACCTCGTAGTTGACATGTACAAGTCCAGAAGGTGAGGCTTCTCCAACCCCTAGGATTAGTGTGGCACTAGTGGGACATTGGTTGGCGATATGGCCAAACCCATGACAGTGGAAACACTGTGCCCGGGACCTACTGGTCTCTCTGATAAGAGGGCCCTTACCGTTATCCTCCCGACGGGCAGGGGGTGTAGGCAACAGAGGTGGGGCTGTAGGTGCCGTTGGCAATAGGGGTGGGGGTGCCGGTTCCAGAGGACGGGCAATGGGTGCCTGTGGTTGGGGTGGAGGTAGATCCC
Organism: Amorphophallus konjac; assembly: GCA_022559845.1. NCBI lineage: Eukaryota > Viridiplantae > Streptophyta > Magnoliopsida > Alismatales > Araceae > Amorphophallus > Amorphophallus konjac. The sequence goes on along the minus strand of CM040125.1, from coordinate 101,045,335 downwards.
GTGGTGGGGGTGGCCGAGGCCTTGGAGCGAAATGCTCCTGACGGGTGGGCTCCTGAGATCGAGCCATGGGGGCCCGCTGAGGTGGGCCTAGAGAGTGACGGGGCTCGGTATTACGAAGAGGGGTGGGGCCCGACCGATGGCTAGGCTCGAACTCTCCCTTAAATTGCTCCAACTCGAGAGCAACCTGATATGCCTCTTCCAACATTTTGGCATTGCGGCGGAAAAGCTCATACTGATAGTGTGGCCGCAAACCACGTCGAAAGAGGGAAACGGGCATGGTACTCTCCTCCGTGACACCACATCGCAGAAAGTACTCATCAAATTTAGCGATGTATTCAGAGACGGACCGGTCTCCCTGGTTAAGACTCTGCCACCTATCGATGAGTCGCTGACGGTACGTGGGAGGAAGGTACTTTTGCCGAAGCTTAAGCTTCATTTCACCCAATGTATCAATCGGGGGCTCTAGCCGCTGAAATAACAGGCTCTCTACATTCTTCCAATAGGTTTGGGACTGTCCCATGAGCTTCATGGTAGCAAATCGGATCCTTCGACGCTCCGACATATCATACCAATCGAAGTATTGTTCCATGCCGAACTCCCAATCTAAATAGACTTTCGGATCCAAAGACCCATAAAAAATGGGAGGGTCCGCTCGCACGGTCTTAAGGACCCTCTCATCCTCCTCATCTCTCTATGGCTGGAGGCCACGACGGCGTTGACCATACCCCTCATAGGCGTTATCGGACCCATAGTCCTCGAGACCAAGGTCAGAACGCGGTAGTTCAGGAACCCGAGGAAGGGTGGGAGGAGGAGCCTGTGGTGGCGGAGGAGCATGTACGGGCGGATCCTGGGCCATAACGGCGGGCTGGGCCTGGGCTTTGGGAAGGGCTTGGCCTTGGGCAGCCGCCTGAACGGGTGTGGGTGGGCCTTGGGCCACCCTAGGAGGGTCTCCATGTGACATCCTATCCAACCGTCCGACCAGACCTTAGACGGATCTGTCGGATGACTCCATCCGTTCCTCCATGGCGTTAAACCGACCATCGATACGGTCCGAGAAGCTCTAGAAGGCTGCCTTGGATTGGTCCATCCGGTCTATGAGGGCCATGATCGCCTCGCGCAAGGAATGAAGGTATCCCGAGATGGTATCCTGTGGGTTGGCCATAGGTGCAGGGTGATGGTATTGGGTACCTCGCCGAGTGGGCATGCAACGACACACGGACTAGGAGACACGGGCAAGGGCAAAGGCAAAGATGATGCACCTAGACTTAAACCAAGACTCGGTACGTGGCGGAGTTAATCGATCCGAAGATCACTCACGCAAGTGTGCGGCCTTCCCGATAGGCGTAGCCTAACGTTTGGACACCACCTCTTTATATACAGATTAATGGGATGCAAGTGCAACCTAGACCGACTTAGACAATGACTAGACGTAAATGCCACCCTTTTTTTGTTTTTAGACACCCTAGACATAACTGGCGCTCTGATACCATACTGATGCAGGACGGACACGCGACTCGACTCCAATTGGAAATACAATCCTCAGACTCTAAGCAAGCTCGCGATCGTCCCTAACGAGGGAAGCGTCGGACGTGCGCGGTTGAGAAACCGGCAAAGAGCTAGGGTGGTCAACTCACAAATTCGTGTCCGGATCGGGTCACGGGACGGTCTCGCTCTCTCTCTCTCAGTAGCGGTGATATAAAAAGTATAGCGAGCTACGATCCTAGCATGCTCTCTAGCAGCGGCATAAAGAAATATATACAAAATAAAGCAAATGCCGAGATGTGAGCGAATACGATACATCCACGCTACCGGACTCGGGGAAGACTTCCCGGCAGATCTCGTACTCCCGGAATAGTAAATACCCAATAATTACTGCAAGACAAATTACTGCCCACTCCACGCATGGAGGTAAAGGGTGACACGATGGGATCCGGGAGTAGCGGTTTCGGGTTGACGGCCGGCTTCGTGTGTTGCTTCGGCGGCACACGTATTCACGACCGTGGGGCCCACGTGCTGGTCCAAGGAGCCGTGTGGGACCGAGGTGGCACCACTGTGGTGGGGACGCCTGGAGGGGCGCTCTCTGGGATGGCGGTACGCTGGTTCATCGGTCGGAGGCCGGGCGACACCGATCTTCACTCGTCGGAGTTGCTGCCCACGGATCTGAACTGTTGTTTCAGACCCGCGCGTCCCGATGAAATCCACTGCTGCGGTCACTCCTAATGTCGGATCGATGCACAAGAGGTACCGATGGAAATCTGACATGAAATCCTTCGATCTATGGCCCGAGAAAGAAATTTGAATTTCCCGTTGATGGCCTTTATCAAATATTAAAGTTGCTAGTTCAGAGGATCCGAAAACTCAGGACAGAACTAAGTTTTCCTGAGAGTTCGCATTGACCGTGATGTGGACCTCCGAATCAGAAGATGAGATCTTCATGAAAGTTGTAGAGGCCGAAGAGAGGAAAACGAGGATATACTTTATGAAAGGTTTGGTGGGAGTTTCCATTTTTTTGTGGATTTTATACTGCCTCGGGATCGGATCTAGACAGCAGAGATAGAACTGAATTTGAGGAAAACACACAATTTCTAAAAATAGGTAGATGGCTTTTAAAATTCGATGAATATTTGTGTAGGATGGGGAGGGTCAACAGAACCTCAAATAAATTTGGGGATTCAAACAAAAATCAATAAGAGGGTCCAAAGGGCGAAACTCAGAGTGGCTGTGACACAGGACAGAGATCTGGCAGATCTGGTGAACTGGAAAGCACGAAAATGGAAAAATATAAAATGAAGTCTAAATGACGTGATTATTTTACTGGAGGTTGGGAATCAATATAGGAACCAACCTGAAAATCTCAGCTCCATATGATGTCGGAGTGGGGAGTTAAAAATCTCGGAGTGAACCTCTGTTCAGCAGAATAGAGATCTGGACAGTACTTCGGAAGCGGCTTCGCAACGGCTCGAAGGCGGCATGAACGGTGGCGGCGGCACCAGAAATGAATCTAGAGATAGAGGGGCTAAGATAGAAGGGGTCTACACCCTGAAATGCAGAGGGAGGAAGAAGGAACCAAAGGGAGAGAGAGGGGGGCGCAAATCTGCTCCAAGCATTCACAATTTTTTCTTCTCATTAATTCATGAAAAAAGGAAATACAAGCCTTATATAATAAAAGGAAAATGACCACATATACCCTCAGATCTAAATTGGGGAGGGGTATACAAGGTATATAACTAATTAGTTCTAATAGCATTTTTTCAAAAATTAAATTTGGACCAAAAATGGGGGGGCGCCCCCTTGACTAGGTAGGTGTAAGGTAGGTGGCATCTTTGAATTTGTTAACCACTTGTCTCCCATGTGTCCAATTGACCTTCTAGATGCCACCTAGGACTTTGACCAACCCCACATGGACCCAAATGGTGCCACTTGGACCAATGAGGAAGGAGTGAGGGTCCCCTTGCAGGTCCAACTGATATTTTGCACAAAAACCCACTAAGACTCACAATTGTGTACCCATATAACACAAGAGTATACATATAAATATAAAAGGACATAAATACAAATAAAATATGAGCGGTCTTGCTTCGATGTCCCCATCACATACCATTAACCTCTACTCCCCTGGCTTCTGCCGAGCCTCCATCAACCTCCACTCCACCGACCTCTGCCAAACCTCCCTCTAAACTTCAAGCCATAACACCTCTTCCCTGTTCGCCACCTAAAGCCTCCATTATCCCCATAACACCAAGGCCAATTATCTTAAACACAACTTTGCCTTTACCCGAACCCGTGGCTAGTCCTGGGCACGAATCACCTATTTTTGCACTCAAGCCGATCCCAGTCGCTTCCGAGCAAGGGGAGAAGCCCGATGTGTTTGAACCTCTACTTACCCTTCCATTAAAACTCTCCATTACACCTCCCCTGCTCATCAAGCTTACCGCCTTCGCTTCACCTTCCTCTACCACTCGGAGTGGATGTATTCCTACAAGCACATGTGCCAGGGATGTCCAAGAATCGGGCAAGAAGGACTTGACCTCGGCTATGCCATTCAAAATTCAAGATCTTATTTGCCAAATGCCGATCCGTGCCATTATGCTGGGTATATTTGAGAAGTCTCCTTCAAGGCTCGCTACGATAAATTCTTCCAAATTGATGCCATATCGACCCTTTATCAAAGTCACCTTATTCATTGGTCGATGCTCTTTTAATGCTCTCATTACCCATCGTTCCGTCATTATACAACTCCCTTGTCAAACGAAGGGGTTCTCTTCCCATATTGCCATAACACATGAGAGTATTCGGGCATTAATTCCATCCATTGAGCCATCTGGCCGGGCATTCTCCTTGCCATGGAGGGGTGGGCATCCTTTCGCTAAAGGACTTTCCACCAATTCATTCACTCCTTATTCTGTTCCACCCACATTTTTCTCTATACGGACCACTCCATGGGTGAGGAGGAGTATCTTACCCTCTCGTTCCATGCATTCTCTACACTCTTTGCACATCATGCATTTCATGTATCTCTTACAACCATCATATGGCATTCACATGCATTTGCATTTCTTCTTTCATGGGTTTCTGAACCCCTATCTTCCCTGCCTTCTGGAACCTCCAGACCTTCCACATCTTCCACCTCTGGAACCTCCGGACCTCCCTCTCCAGGCATCGCGCCCCAATACACCCACATGTCCCCATCCTTCGGGCTTCTCACTGATTCTCCCAGGGCATTGCGTCCCTCGGTACTTGCCTCCTCCGGAACCTCCGGACCTCCCTTTTAGGACATCGCGCCCCTCCACACCTCTATATTCGGATCCTCCGGATTTCTCTCCCGTCCTTCCAAGGCATCACGCCCTTTTACATCTTCTTCTTCCGGTACCTCCGAATTCCCCAGGGCATTGCGCCCCTTTTTATCTCCTACCTCCGGACATATCTGATTACCCAGGGCATCGCGTCCCTCGGCACTTCCTTCTTCGGAACCCCTGGATCCTATAACTCTCTCTTCTTATTTACCTCCGGGTCCCCTTACATTTGTCGGGCATTGCACCTTACTTCTCCACATCCTTCCAGAACCTTGGGATCTCTTACCCCATTCCTCGATTCTTTCTGGGCATCGCACCCATCTCTATCTTTCCCCTTCGGAACCTCCGGATCCCCTATCTTTCTTCCGATTCATCTTCTTACTTCTCCAGGACATCTCATCCTTTGTTCTTTTCTTCCTCTTTAATCACCTTTTCCATACCTTTTCCCAGGGCATCGCGTCCCTCGGGATTTTCCTCCTCCGGAACCTCCGGATGATTCCTACCCGCATTATGATTCTCCTACTCTCTTGCTTCCAGAACCTCCGGATCCGCCTCTTTCCATCTATCAATTTCTTCTTCTAATTCCTCCCAATCATGGGTCCAACCCAACTTCTTCCACATCCACTACTTTGGACATCTGCCCGTTCTCCCACTACTTCCGAGGCTTTAGTCCTCACCCCTCCTCTTGAGTTTCCTCTCCTTCTGTACACCTTTCATGTGATCAGGGTCTTCGCACCTTAGTGAGGGAGTTCTAGCCCTCGCCTCTTTTTCTTTTATCCCTGTTCGTCTGAGTCAGGTCTGGCACCACTCTTTCTTGTTAAGCCATCTCAAACCTTGCCTTCCAATCCTTTTATCTGCCATTTGAGGATAATCTCACGATGATCAAGATCACCTCCAGCAGCTATTGCTTCTACAAGGTTGCAAGGTAACGTTTTGCATGAGGTTTGCATTCAACATCTCTATGCATGGTTTTCAACATGAAGTGCTTCTTAACATGATCAGGACTGTTAATCTAGATCTTTATCTTAGGCCTTTTCATTAAGTAAATTTCAGAAGAAAAAAAAGAGTCTTTAGGCTTGCTATACAGCACTTTGGTTAATAAGAACCCCGCGCTGGAAGTTCGGCATTCTCTCCCTGCTTGTTAAGGGCAACCCTTAGCTGGGCATTCCACACACTTCACGACGTCCTTAGCCGGCTCCTTTGGATAAACACTGTTGTTGCTTTGGCCATGCCATGAGTATACTTGAATGTCTTTTCTCTTCTTTACTCGGCCAAATGTAGGTGCAAGAGGTTGACAGATGACATGACCAACCTAGGTACTCCCCAATACGAGAGAAGTCTTAAATAGGGGCAGTCTTGACCCAAAATAAAGTGAAATTTCATGATACATATAGCCAAAAGGGGCTATTATGAAAATCAAGTCAAAATTTTGATAAATTCAAATTTATGAATTAAGGCATGTGAAGAGTGGCAAAGTCCTCGCAGGGGAAACCCTGGTCGTATGCATGTCAAGGGTCTAAAAATCAAAGGCACAAAGTCCCAGCCCAATAGACTACCTCTTTGAGGGGTAATACTTTGGAAGGGATTTGAAGTCCCGATATCTCCCATCCTACACAAAGCTTATCTCCAATTATTCTTCTCTTCTCCCTCTAAGACCAAATGTTTCTCAGGTATGGCCTTGGTAGGGGCACCGTTAACCATGGGCAGTCAGCTGTAGGGTGCCACCTTTAAATGCACGCCCGGCTTTGGGTAGTTTTTTTAGCGAAAGGGGAAGGAAGGAGGACCCTAGCCAGTGGTTTAAACATCCCTCCGATGATGTATTAGCAAAGTCTAAGTCAAAAGTCAAACAAAATTAAAAAAAAATCATATATTTTCCAAAGTTCGTAAAAATTGAAAACATTCCAAAAAAACTCATAAAAGTTCGCATATTTCATTTTCAACAAATAATAAAAAAAATAACAAAAAAATTATTTTTAAATAATACCCACCAATTCATATTTCTTCATCATTGGCTCACACGCATTTCGATGCACATTTGCATAAATTTAAGCATCGTAGGTGCATGTTCAAAGTCTTAGCATAAGTCTTAGCAATGCACAAGTTTGTGCATATCCAACGTCCAATCATTCCCCAAGTCTTAGCAATGCATAAGTCTAAGCATCATACGTCCAACCATTCCCCATGTCTAAGCATATTCCAAGTCTAAGCATATTTTTCCAAAGTCTGAGCATATTCTTCCCAATGTCTAAGCATCACCTCAAAGTCTAAGCATGCTTCATCTCCAAAGTCTAAGCATATTTCTCCAAAGTCTGAGCATATTCTTCCTAATGTCTAAACATCACTTCAAAGTCTAAGCAACACAAGTCTATGCATCATCCTCCAAAGCATTCCATCCAAGGTCTAAGCACCTCCTCCCCACGTCCAGGCGTGCTCCTTCCAAAGTCCAAGCGCCTTTCCTCCCACGTCTAAGCATTCCATCCAAGGTCTAAGCACCTCCACCCCAAGTCCAAGCATGTTCCTTCCAAAGTCCAAGCACCTTTCATCCCACGTCCAGGCATGTTCCTTCCAAAGTCTAAGCAATGTCCAAGTCTAAGCAATGTCCAAGTTTAACAATGGCAAGGTCAGTGCATTCATATACCAAATCCAAGCCAAGGTCAGTGCATTTATATGCCAAATCCAAGCCAAGGTCAGTGCATTCATATGTCAAACCCAATACAGGTCGGTGCAGTCCCCCAGCCAAGCCAGCATCTCCAGTCCTCAGCCCAGTCCCAACGTCTATGCATCTTTCCAAGCCAAAGTCCTATGTTTGAGCATGTTTTCCATAAGCCTAAGCCATACGTCTTTCCAAGCCCCATTCACAAGGTCGGTGCATGTCCCTCAGTCCAGCCAGGTCGGTGCATGTCCCCCAGCAAGCCAAGGTCGGTGCAACCACCCTCATCCTCACTCCATGTGTCGGTGCATGTCCCTTAGTCCAGCCAGGTCGATGCAATGTCCAGTCTAACCATCCCAGCATCAGTGTGTTAGCGCAGCGAAGAGTGATATAGAAAGGGGGGCATGAATAGATCACTCCCGATTTGGAAAACTTCAGTGAAAAATCACTACTTTGAAATACAACCCTTCAGAAATAGCTAAACAATATAGTTAACGTAGTAAGAAACTAAGACAGAATAATAAGGTGCGATTGGAAGAGGCCGTCCACACACAAACACAATGCCAAGCAGAAGGAGAGCACAAATGATAATAGCAAACCACAGAGGAGACAAGAGATTTTAAGGTGGTTCGATTGTAGTCCACAATCTACATCCACCCCTCACTCCAACTAGAGTGAGGATTCCACTAGCCACTGCTAAAAAACTGCAGACTCAGTCTGCGAACAATATGCTGCCACATAGCTTGAACAACCAAGGGAAACAAATCCCTCAACCAAACTCTGCTACCCACAGAGCTTGACACCTGGACCTGCTACCAGCAAGACCAGAACAGGAGATGGCTCTCCCTTCCTCCAACCCGGAGGGAACCTGCTAATGACAACCCGTCACTAGCAAAACCAGAGATCACATATCTCTCTTCCTCTGCAGCCTAGAGGGGAACCGGAGTAACTCTCCCTTCCTCCAAACACTGGAGGGTAACAACTCGGAATCAGATATATGAAGAAATGAAAGGAAAAATAGAAATGTAAACAAGACCAACGATGAACAACAATCGTTTCAGAAAACCAAAATCAAATGTAGCTTCCGAAGAAGCAAATTAGACTCTTCTCTCTCACTCAGACTTTTCTCTCACAGCAATACTCTCAGATCTTTTCTCTCTATCTTCTTTCTGGAACGTGGAGGCTCTCTCTCTCTTTTCTTCTTCTGCTCAGGGATTCTTCTCTTCAGCTTTTTCTCTAGTTCTAATCCATCTAATCGCAGAAGACACCTTTTATATGGCATTCGACCTGACTTTCAAGTCTTCACATGAGTGGGTCTCGTTCCCTCCTTTTCCAGAGCATCCTCAGATCACGTGCCAGGCATCATCCTCGGTTCACGTGCCCAATCATTAACCTGAATCATCTGCAGGCAGAGACAATGAAATGTGATTAGTTAGTTCAGTCATATATCAACGAATGTATATACTTTAGAAGTAGTAACTGAGTAAGTGTGTACACTGAGAGAGTGTATAGACTTGTAGGTCTTCATGCGACCTCAATGCATATACTTGCTGAAGAATGCATTATCATAACAGGGGGAATGTGTGGACTTCTGTGAAATGTATGAAGCCATCGAGTGTATAGACTTAGAGATGTCAATTAGGCAAGTGTGTCAAATGTGAGAGTGTATACACTTGAAAACAACATATAGGCAAGTATGAACAACGAGAGAGAGTATACACTTGAAGGCCTTCAGCATCCTCAGTGTATAGACTTGAAATCTGATGCATTAACGAGCCTATCCAATGTATAGACTAGAAACATTTGAACACATGGACAATGTATACACTTGGCCTTTAAGGAATGGTGTATTGACTCTGAACGTGAAGGCAGGCTGTATAGACTTAGAGAAAATTGAAGCACTGTATAGACTTGGTAAACCTGAACCAATGTACATACTTGGAACGCCTGAGGACCAGTGTACAGACTTGGAATCAATGAAAGCGTTGGCTGTACAGACTTGCATGAACGATGTATACACTTTGCCAATGTGTAGACTTAGGGTGTAGCTAAAGCAGTGAACGTAGGAATAGGTTGGAACGTATAGACTTACGTTCGATCAGCAATGTACAGACTTAACCTAGGGAAGCTACAGTGCTATGTCTAGACTTAATGATGCAAGCCTTGTATAGACATTGGAACGCTTGAAGCGATGTATAGACTTGGTGAGCGCCAAGCAATGTACAGACTTTGATGAACGCCGCTCGCTGTACAGACTTCGATGAACGCCGCTCGCTGTACAGACTTCGAATCAAGGCATGAATAGTGAATCAATGTCTAGACTTGGATGCCCAAGCCAATGTATGGACTTGTGCAGTGCAGCCAGTGTATGGACTTGTACAGTGCAGCGCAGTGTACAGACTTTGAAGTGCGACTAGGCAGGATGTGTAGACATTGAATGCAACCAGAATGTCTAGACTTGTTATAAAGCAATGCACAGGCTGTACATACTTGAAGTAATGCTTGCAGAAGGCGATGTATGGACTTGGTTTGTGACTAGAGGCTGTACAGACTTTGGGGCATGATGCGTGAGACGAAGGACAATGTATTGACTTTGAAATGGCAGACGATGTATAGACCTGCGGTTCAACAGAGGATGTACAGACTTGGGGTTCAACGGAGGATGTATAGACTTGGAAGATGTGAGGCGATGTGTAGACTTGGAAATGAACGTGAGAATGTATAGACTTGGCCCCTTGAAGGATGTATAGACTTCAGATGTGCAAGCTACAGTGCCGTTGTATGGACTTGATCTCAAGGAATGGTTGTACAAGCTTTGAATATGAAGACCATTGTATGGACTTGGAAAGCAAAGGCCAATGTATTGACTTGTGAAACTGGGGGGTCGACCCATCAGAAGGGGGCGTCGACCCACAACTGTCCAGACTATGCAGACAGAGTGTAGACATGATCAAGTGTGCATATCTATCTGACAACCATATGAACTGCACTGTCCTACATGATGAAGCATGAATTAATATAGAGATAGAAGATTGATTTATAGTGTGAGACATCATCAAAACCGTAGGTATGCAATAATCTCCCCCTTTTTGATGATGGCAACACTATGAATCAAGCAATATCAAAGCTTAACAAGAAATTAACTGCAGTTTCAACAATCAAAGCAAATTCAAAGCAAGTGCAAGCACAGCCAAATTAAACACTACTGCAGAAGCACTTCTTTCTCCAAAACCACTCCCCCACAACTCACTCTCAGCTCCCCTACAACCCATTCTCAGATAAAGCCATCACATGACAAGGTAATCTCCCCCTTAGCTCATGAACAAAACTCCCCCAAAACTCATGACAATACATGATCTACTGATATTGCAAAACCTCTCTCTCCCTTTGACATCAGCAAAAGGAAATGCAGAATATATGAAAGTGCTAGAGACATGAAGAAGAAGTACAGTAACTTCTTAGTGCAGAAAAACACAAGCAAGTCTTAAGAAAATAAGTGAGGTGCTAAACTCAAGTGAAGATTCTTGAACTCCAGTACACACCAGAGAAATAGAATGATAGAAAAGTTTATCAGCATACATAGAGTATGATTTAGAGCAGGAGTTAACAAGTATGGCCAGATATAGCTGAACTGTCAACAATCCAAAAAGACAACAAGAGACAAAGTCAGAGAGGTGTTCTCAAGGTATTGAGGACAAGCAATCCATTAGTTGCATAACAATAAGGAATTTTTTGAGATGATTTTCAAGAAGATCAATGAGTAAGTTGGTAATTCACTCTTTTGACATTAGGGAGACACCTTGATTAGAGGCCTGAATCCCCAATTACTCAGAGTGAGTACCTCATTACTTCCTCCTTTTTTATTTATTAAAGGAACAGAGTTAGTAACTGTGGCTTTTGACATGAGGAAACACCTTGATTAGAGGCCAGAGTCCCCAGTTACTCACCAGCAAGCCACCATTGCTCTGTCATGTCTTTTTCATTCATTTTAAGCATTTGACACCTCTGACATAGGAGAAATATTCATTTCATTGATGAAGCTCCCAGTTTCTCAGTGAACAAAACAAGACATGTTTGTTTAGTTAAGCCCTTGTGTTGAAGAGATGGAATGATTGAAAACAATACCAGAAGGACTATTACTTGAAGTGAATCTTGAAGTCTAGATTTCAAGCTGATTGGGTCAGATATCAAGACATACAGGTTTTGGCCTGAACCAGAATCATTGACAATGTAGGAAGATATACTTTTTACAATTAATCCAGATCTCTGAAGGAATACCAGAGGAAAGATTCTAACTGGACTTTAGTATCACTCACTTATAGACTTAAGAATTAAGTGACCTTCTACTGTCTGAGAGAACCACACTAGATCTGTCATGAAAACCAGCAAAGACACACACCTGGTCAATCTTTTTGAATCTGTCAAAGAACACTTCCTCTCATAGCTCAACTAGCTCCCCCTCACTCACAGCATTCCCGAAATCTAACCAACAGTCATACAGAACTCCCCCTCACAAAAAGAATAGACTACACAATTAAGACAATTTGTATAAGCCTAATTCTCTTCTCAGTATTGTGAATTTTTCATTATCCAGAGGTTTAGTGAAGATGTTAGCAATCTGATTATCTGTGCCTACATGAATCAGTTCAAAATTGCTTTTAGAAACCTCATCTCTTATGAAATGATGCATTATCTCTATGTGTTTGGTGCGTGAGTGCAAAACAGGATTTTTGGCAAGATTAATAGCACTGGTATTATCACAATAGATAGGTGTGCACCCCAGGTCTACTTGGTAGTCCTGAAGCTGGTGTTTAATCCAAATGACTTGTGTTCCACAACTAACTGTAGCCACATATTCAGCTTCTGCAGTGGAGAGGGCCACAGAATGTTGTTTCTTGGAACCCCAAGACACTAAACACCCACCCAAAAATTCACAATGACCACTAGTGCTTTTCCTGTCTAGTTTACATCATGCATAATCAGCATCTGTGTATGCAACTAAGTTAAATGTGTGTGATGCAGGAAACCATAAACCAAGAGAATGAGTAGCTGACAAATATCTGAAAATTCTTTTCACTGCAGCTAAATGTAATTCAGTAGGTCTAGACTGATACCTTGCACACATTCCTACACTGAATTGTATATCAGGTCTAGAAGCTGTCAAGTAAAGAAGAGATCCAATCATACCTCGATAGAGCTTGGCATTTACTTCTTTACCTGTCTCATCTGCATCCATTGAGGTATTGGTACCCATGGGTGTTGTAATGTGCTTCAGGTTTTCCATACCAAACCTCTTGAACAGTTCCATTATGTATTTGGTCTGGTTGATGAAGCACCCATCCTCTAGCTGTTGTACCTGCAAGCCAAGAAAGTACTTTAGTTCACCAACCAAACTCATCTCAAATTCAGCAGACATCATTTTAGAGAATTCAACACATAGTTCATGCTTAGTTGATCCAAACACAATGTCATCTACATATACCTGAACTATGAGGAGATCTTCATTTGTACCCTTGGTAAATAAAGTTTGATCTACTTTACCTCTTTTGTGGCCCTTGCTGATCAGAAATTCAGTCAATCTATCATACCATGCTCTTGGAGCCTGCTTTAGACCATACAAGGCTTTGTTTAACCTAAAAACTTGGTTAGGTTGAGGAGAAAATTGAAATCCAGGGGGTTGTTCAACAAAAACCTCTTCTTTAATGACTCCATTTAAAAAGGAACTTTTAACATCCATTTATTGGAGTTTTATGTTCTTTGAACATGCAAACGCAAGCAACATTCTTATAGCTTCCATCCTACCAACTGGTGCATAGGATTCATCGAAATCTACACCAAATTCCTGACAGTAGCTCTTGGCTACTAATCTGGCCTTATTCCTAGAAATGATTCCATCTTCATTCATTTTATTTTTGAACACCCACTTAGTTCCTATGATATTAACATTATCTGGTCTTGGAACAAGTTCCCAGACATTATTTCTTTCGTACTGGCCCAATTCCTCACACATAGCATTGACCCAAGCTTGATCAGCCAAGGCCTCTTCTATTGATTTGGGTTCAATTTTTGAGACTAAAGCAATTAAGTCTTCATTATTCACATTCCTAAAATGAGACCTAGTCCGAAGAGGATCTTCAGGATTGCCTATGACATTATCTATCGGATGATCTTTAAGAAATCTAACATTTATTGAAGACTCACCTGCTTCTCTTGGCTCTTCCTGGTTGGGAGGATTTGCTATTCCACTTGGCTGAGTCTTCTCTTCTTCTTGGTCTTCTAGGAATTCCCCATCATGATTGGAATCCCTGTCAAAATTTTCAATATTAGAAACACCTTTCTTTTCACTAAAAATAATGTGTGGAGACTCTTCAACCTTTTTGTCTGTTATGTTAAAGACCCTATATGCCATAGACACTTCTGAATATCCCAAAAATATTCCAGGGGAGCTTTTAGCTTCAAACTTGTCTAAATCTTTCTTGTCATTGTTATGAATAAAATATTTTGCTCCAAAAACTCTGAAATGAAACAAGTTTGGTTTCTTACCTTTTAGAAACTCATAGGGTGTTTTCTTGTGAATGGGTCTTACCATGGCCCTATTGATTATGTAAGTTGCTGTATTGGCCGCCTCTGCCCAAAACCTCCTTGGTAATTGACTTTCAATTAGCATGGTTCGGGCCATCTCCACCACAGTTCTATTTCTTCTCTCCACAATTCCATTCTGTTCAGGTGTCCTGGGAGAAGAAAATCTGTGTGTTAGTCCCTCTCTTTCACAAAGATCAGAAAATATGGAGTTTTCAAACTCACCTCCATGGTCAGATTGAATAAAACAGATCTTGTGTTTTCCTTCTTGTTTGACCTTATTGAAAAATAGATTAAACTTTTGAAATGCATCACTTTTATTTGCTAAGAAAAAGATCCATGAATATCTAGAGAAGTCATCTATGATGACATAGCCAAACCTGTTCCCATTAAGACTCTGAGTTCTAGTAGGACCGAAGAGGTCCATATGGAGAAGTTCCATTGGTCTAGAGGACAATGGCTCATATCTTAATTTGAAAGAATTCCTGATCTGTCTGCCTAGAGCACATGCATCACATGATTTTGAAATAGAATTGAATTTAATTCTAGGCATGCCTCTCACTAAATCATGCTTGACCAATTTATTTAAAGTAGTAAAGCTAGCATGACCTAGACGTCTATGCCATTCAAAAGCATCATTTTCAGAATTGGTAGATAAACAAATATTAGATTCAGATTCCTCATCTAGGTCTACCATGTAGACATTATTAATCCTGTTGGCTACAAATTTAACCACATCAGAATTTATTTCAAAGATTTTGCATGAATTATCATCAAACACAACCCTGTGACCCTTGTCACATAACTGACTAATGCTAATCATGTTGTGTTGAAGACCTTCCACAAGTAGAACTTTTTCAATGGAGTTTGTGGAAGACTTACCTACTGTACCAACTCCAATAATCTTACCTTTGTTCTTTCCTCCAAACTTGACCAGACCCCGTACCTTCATCTCTATCTTGCTGAACTTGGATCGGTCTCCTGTCATGTGCCTGGAGCAGCCACTGTCGAGGTACCACTTGTTGTCTTCAACTGCCAGGCCGACCTACACAAATAACATCAAGCAGAGTGATTTGGAACCCAAGATGAGTTGGGTCCAAGGACATTATTCAAATCTCTAATCAAATGTTTAGGAATCCAAATTTGCTTCAGCATGGATTTCCCTGGCACCTTTTCTTCTGGTTTATTGAAATTAAGTCCAGCTGGTCTGGAGAAGTAAGTTCTATTCCATTCATTACGCTTGCCATTCCTAGGATTTCTCCTGTAAGTTTGTTGATCAACAGATTTTTGAAGATGATGATCATTTCTCCAGTAGGTCCTCTTTGGACCCATCTGATTGTAGTAATTCCAGCTTTTCTTCTGATCCACTTGCTTGGTCCATTTACCATTTATGTTCTGATTGGTAGGCTTAGTGAAATTCTTCACAGAATTCATTCCAATTTTAAATGGTTGACCAGCACTGTTTTTAGAACTTTCCTTCTGACCTTGAGTTCCCTTACTGCTGTTTGAGCTGGATGGTGTGTCCAGCTTTTCTTTTCCCTTCTCTGGGTAGAAGGTAATGGTTTTGAATTGTAAGGGTCTTTTGTTAGTTGGGTCATAGCCTAGACCATCCTTATTGAAGTTAACCCTAGCCCCCAGTATAGCATGCAGACTAGATTTTCCTTGGACAAATTTTTCCAAAACTTTCTGTTTGTCTTCCAGCTCCCTTTGATGGGACTCATAATTTTTTAGAAGTTCACCATTGACTTTCTTAACAGCTTCATATTTTTCTGAGTTCACTCTACTTTCATTCAAGCTTTCTTCAATTCTTATTTTGAGTTCATTGAGCTGATTTTGACTTTCTTGATTTTCTCCCTTGAGCTTATCATTTTCTTTTCTTAGTGAGGTCATTTCTTCTAGTTGCTCTTTTAGTTTCTGATTTTCCTCACAGACCTGGGTTTGTTCTTAAACATTAGTATTAAATTTTCTTTTCAGAACCCTATGCTCTTTACTAAGAGAATTGAACTTATCTAATAACTCAGCATAAGCATCTTCCCAGTCATCAATCGTAAAATTTTTAAAAACATTGGTTACCTCCTCTTCACTGTTTGCCATTAGGCAAATTCCTTCTTCATACTCCTCTGAGGAAGTCTCTTCAGGATCTTCTTCCTCCTCGCTCCATGTGCAGACCATCGCCTGTGGCTTCTTCTTCTTCTGCACCTTTGTGTTCTTCTTCTGGAAGTAGGGACCCTTCTTCTGAAGATCTGGGCATTCGCCTTTCATGTGTCCCTGTTTGTTACAATGATAACAAGTCAGTCTCTTAGGATTTCTATCCCTATGATTGGTAGATTCAACATTCTTGTTAAAGGAGTATGGCTTTTTCCTCCTAAAGGTCTTCCCCTTTCTCCTTAAAAATTTAATGAACTGACGAGTGAGCATTGTCTGCTCCTTCTGGTCGAGATCGGAGAAGCCATCAGACTCACCGCTACTGCTGCTGCTGCTGCTACTGCTACTCTTGTTGCGGGATGCCTTGAGAGCTACATTCTTAGCCTTCTATCACTTCCTTCACCACCTCCTTTGAAATTCATCTCATAGGTCATGAGGGATCCTATGAGTTCATTCACTGTCAAGGTCGTCAGATCTTTTGACTCTTCAATCGCGATGGCCATAGTGTGCCATGCTGGGGATAAATATCTAAGAATTTTCCTGACTATATATGCCTCAGCTAGATCCTTCCCTAGCCCCTTAAGAGTGTTTGTGATCAAGGACAACCTGGCATACATTTCAGTAATATTCTCCTCTGCATTCATCATAAACAGTCCATACTTAGAGGTGTAGAGGTTTACCTTCGAGGCTTTCACTTGAGCTGTACCTTCGTAGATTAATTGCAGCTCATCCCACACTCGCTTGGCAGTCTTGTAGGCAGATATACGGGCATATTCCTCTGGGTGAACAGCACACTGGATGATGTTCAGCGCCGTCCAGTTGAGTGAAGATAGCTTGACATGGTCATCTGTCCACGCGTCCTCGTTGGGTGGCAGATCATATGGCCCAACAGTAATTACCCTCCACAGCTTGTGGCTCTGTGCCCTGATAAACACTTCCATCCTGTTCTTCCAAAAGAGATAGTTATTACCATCAAAAAATGGAGGGCGACTAATGGATTGACCTTCAGCCATGAAGCTTCTAGGACCATTAGCATTTCCCTGACCATTCGTCCACATGATGCAAACCTGCTCTGATACCAAATGTTAGCGCAACGAAGAGTGATATAGAAGGGGGGGGGATGAATAGATCACTCCCGATTTGGAAAACTTCAGCGAAAAATCACTACTTCGAAATACAACCCTTCAGAAATAGCTAAACAATATAGCTAACGCAGTAAGAAACTAAGACAGAATAATAAGGTGCGATTGGAAGAGACCGTCCACACACAAACACAATGCCAAGCAGAAGGAGAGCACAAACGATAATAGCAAACCACAGAGGAGACAAGAGATTTTAAGGTGGTTCGATTGTAGTCCACAATCTACACCCACCCCTCACTCTAACTAGAGTGAGGATTCCACTAGCCACTGCTAGAAAACTGCAGACTCAGTCTGCGAACAATATGCTGCCACACAGCTTGAACAACCAAGGGAAACAAATCCCTCAACCAAACTCTGCTACCCACAGAGCTTGACACTTGGACCTGCTACCAGCAAGACCAGAACCGGAGATGGCTCTCCCTTCCTCCAACCCGGAGGGAACCTGCTAATGACAACCCGTCACTGGCAAAACCAGAGATCACATATCTCTCTTCCTCTGCAGCCCAGAGGGGAACCGGAGTAACTCTCCCTTCCTCCAAACACTGGAGGGTAACAACTCGGAATCAGATATATGAAGAAATGAAAGGAAAAATAGAAATGTAAACAAGACCAACGATGAACAACAATCGTTTCAGAAAACCAAAATCAAATGTAGCTTCCGAAGAAGCAAATTAGACTCTTCTCTCTCACTCAGACTTTTCTCTCACAGCAATACTCTCAGATCTTTTCTCTCTATCTTCTTTCTAGAACATGGAGGCTCTCTCTCTCTTTTCTTTTTCTGCTCAGGGATTCTTCTCTTCGGCTTTTTCTCCAGTTCTAATCCATCTAATCGCAGAAGACACCTTTTATATGGCATTCGACCTGACTTTCAGGTCTTCACACGAGTGGGTCTCGTTCCCTCCTTTTCCAGAGCATCCTCGGATCACGTGCCAGGCATCATCCTCGATTCACGTGCCCAATCATTAACCTGAATCATCTGCAGGCAGAGACAAGAAAATGTGGTTAGTTAGTTCAGTCATATATCAACGAATGTATATACTTTAGAAGCAATAACTGAGTAAGTGTGTACACTGAGAGAGTGTATAGACTTGTAGGTCTTCATGCGACCTCAGTGTATATACTTGCTGAAGAATGCATTATCATAACAGGGGGAATGTGTGGACTTCTGTGAAATGTATGAAGCCATCGAGTGTATAGACTTAGCGATGTCAATTAGGCAAGTGTGTCAAATGTGAGAGTGTATACACTTGAAAACAGCATATAGGCAAGTATGAACAACGAGAGAGAGTATACACTTGAAGGCCTTCAGCGTCCTCAGTGTATAGACTTGAAATTTGATGCATTAACGAGCCTATCCAATGTATAGACTAGAAACATTTGAACACATGGACAATGTATACACTTGGCCTTTGAGGAATGGTGTATTGACTCTGAATGTGAAGGTAGGCTGTATAGACTTGGAGAAAATTGAAGCACTGTATAGACTTGGTAAACCTGAACCAATGTACATACTTGGAACGCCTGAGGACCAGTGTACATACTTGGAATCAATGAAAGCATTGGCTGTACAGACTTGCATGAACGATGTATACACTTTGCCAATGTGTAGACTTAGGGTGTAGCTAAAGCAGCGAACGTAGGAATAGGTTGGAACGTATAGACTTACGTTCGATCAGCAATGTACAGACTTCACCTAGGGAAGCTACAGTGTTATGTCTAGACTTAATGATGCAAGCCTTGTATAGACATTGGAACGCTTGAAGCGATGTACAGACTTGGTGAGCGCCAAGCAATGTACAGACTTTGATGAACGCCGCTCGCTGTACAGACTTCGATGAACGCCGCTCGCTATACAGACTTCGAATCAAGGCATGAATAGTGAATCAATGTCTAGACTTGGATGCCCAAGCCAATGTATGGACTTGTGCAGTGCAGCCAGTGTATGGACTTGTACAGTGCAGCGCAGTGTACAGACTTTGAAGTGCGACTAGGCAGGATGTGTAGACATTGAACGCAACCAGAATGTCTAGACTTGTTATGAAGCAATGCACAGGCTGTACATACTTGAAGTAATGCTTGCAGAAGGCGATGTATGGACTTGGTTTGTGACTAGAGGCTGTACAGACTTTGGGGCATGATGCGTGAGACGAAGGACAATGTATTGACTTTGAAATGGCAGACGATGTATAGACTTGGGGTTCAACAGAGGATGTATAGACTTGGGGTTCAACGGAGGATGTATAGACTTGGAAGATGTGAGGCGATGTGTAGACTTGGAAATGAACGGGAGAATGTATAGACTTGGCCCCTTGAAGGATGTATAGACTTCAGATGTGCAAGCTACAGTGCCGTTGTATGGAATTGATCTCAAGGAATGGCTGTACAGGCTTTGAATATGAAGACCAATGTATGGACTTGGAAAGCAAAGGCCAATGTATTGACTTGCGAAACTGGGGGGTCGACCCATTAGAAGGGGGCGTCGACCCACAACTGTCCAGACTATGCAGACAGAGTGTAGACATGATCAAGTAGTGCATATCTATCTGACAACCATATGAACTGCACTGTCCTACATGATGAAGCATGAATTAATCTAGAGATAGAAGATTGATTTATAGTGTGAGACATCATCAAAACCGTAGGGATGCAACACAGTGCATTTCCCAGTCTAAGTCTAACCATCCCATAGCTGTCGCAAAAAAAATGCAAATACTTTCAAAAAAATTCAAAAAATCTCAAATACTTAAAAAAAAATCTCAACTACTTTAAAAATCAAAAAAATTCAAATTCCAAAAAAATATATGTTTGAAAAATCCATAAAAAGTTCAAATATTTTCAAAAAATCCATAAAAATTCAAATATTTTCAAAAAATCCATAAAAAATGTTAAATATTCTCAAAATCCAAAAAAATAAATTTCTCATAATCCATAAAAAATTTTAAAAATTCTCAAGATCCAAAAAAATTAAATTTCTCAAAATCCATAAAAATTCAAATATTCTCAAAATCCATAAAAATTTGGAATACTTTTCAAAACCCATAAAAAATTTTGCATACTCCAAAAATCTAAAAAAATTGCATTAGATTTTTCTAATGGTACTTTTTGTAGGGACAATTCCTTTGCAAGGACCAAGAACACGGGATGAGTCATCTTCATTCATTGCTATCAATCTTATGATTCTTCCCAATATTCGCATGATATGTCGCCCTGGGCACTTCGATCATCTCTCCATCATTTTGAGTAATTCATGTCAATCTGATCATCCCTGCCACTTGGCGTATCACTCTGATTATTCACGTAAATCTAATTATCTCTGCTGCTCTGCGCATCACCCCCATCATTCAAGAGCCAGCTTCTCTGATTATTCCTGCTAATGTTTCATGCATAAATCTTCTGATTTGCCAAGATTGTCATCCTCATGACGACATTGAACAAAAATACTTGGAGTGCTCTCCTGCTTTACGGCTTTATATATGATGCTTTCCATGATACTTTTCAATGCTATGCAATGTTGTTGAATGTTTTGATTATGATTTCATGCTTAAACAGCTTTCATTGCTTTATGCATCCTTATATCTTGGCTAATGAAATTTTTGAGCACAGGATAAGAAGTTCTTTGGTCCCACCGTCTGGGCATCATCATCTAAGTTCCACAGTGCTTGCACCTCATTTCTCAGTTCCCTCATGCTCATTGCCCCACCATCTCTCCCTGTATGCATTCCTACCCTATGTTATTACGCTATTAGATTATATCAAGGACCTTGTGGCTTTGGTAAATCTAGAATTTGAGTTCCCCTTCATCAAAAATGATGATGATTTCAGAGGAATCTTAGTCACACGGATAGGCCGTTGAGCCGTCCAAGACTAGGGACGATGGTTCCCTTTTACGAGTTGATGAGCGGATAAACGGGCTTCGGCTGAGTATCATCTCATAAAATCAATTTCTTGACTCAATCTGGACAGCTTAGCAATATTATCTTTGATTATCTTATATTTTTATTTGTTTTAATTTTTCCCTTTTAACCCAGCATGTATTCATATAGGAATTTGAATCAACTTTGAAAAATCATTCTGATAAGCTGATTTTGAGAGTCAAATTGATCTTAATCTATCCAGATATGAGATATTCATTGTCGAAATTGAATCCTCAAATCGTTTTGTCACTGTTTCGGGTCATTTTCTCAAAAGCTCTTTGTTTGGATTTCTATCCTCTATTTTCACTCTCTTTTTCCTTAGATCCGCCTTGGCTGCAGTACGTCCACATTGGCTGGTAACCGCTCTCCAATGGCGAAATCTACAGGTTTGTGACTTGGGGTACTTCCACCACGTTGGAAGTTGATCATCTTTTTTTATCTCCCTCGTGCCCGCGTGCACATTTGCTCGCTCTTTTATCCAAACATCGTTGATTTCATTGAATTTCTTGAGATTACTTCATCTCGAGCTTTTGATTTAATTCTCATCAGGTGATGTTGATCGCGTATCTCATCACACATTGGCATCTACTTTTCAGTTCACTCTATTCCCGTACAAAGTAGACGCCAAGGCGGGGCAACTGTAGACACGCTAAAATTGACATTACTGAGTACATCTCATATTACCTCATAATGTCCCAATTTTACCCTCAAATTGATTTTGTTTGAGTGATTTTTCTCATTTTTCTTAGATATCTCCCTTTTTCTACTTTTTTTTATTTTTTTTCCTATTTTTCTATATTTTTAGGTATTTTTCTCCATTTTTATGAATTTTCCAAGAATTAACGGCAGGAGGGGGGGCGTCATTTGATTTAAAAAATAATATTAAAAAAATAAAAAGGGAAATGATGCCTCTTTGCGGAGGCATCCATTTTTACCTATTTTCTTGGAGTTTCTGAGTATTTTTATCCATTTTTATCAATTTTCCAGGAATTAACGGCATGAGGGGGGGCGTCAATTGATAAAAAAAACAATAAAAAATCTCAAAAAGAAATGACACCTCGTAAGGGGTCGTCATTTCAATTGGTTAGTATTTTATGTTATATTTTTGGCCCTCTTTCAAGGGTGTTTTGGTGGCCTTCCGGGTGTCAGAAAAATACGAAAAAATAGGAATTGGAATCAGCATTGTTAGATGCACATCCACCGAAAAAATGAGAAAATAATAATGAGAAATAAAAATTGACCTTTTTTTGAAGAAACTAAAATAATGCCTATCAAGGGGCATCATTTCTTTTTGGCATTTTTTAGTTTTTTTTTGATTCATGACACTTTGCAAGTCGTTATTTCAAATAACGATAGCGCGAAGAGTCGTCATTTCCTCCAGATTTCTGAACCGTCCCGAGTCCCGTTCTTTCTCCGTTTTGAGCCCCTTTTCACTTCGGAAAGGACTCTAATGGCTTTCCATGACTGGGGGGATTATTTCCAATGCTTATCTCCTACTAAAATAAATTTCCTAATGTTACTAGGATTGAAACCCACATATCTATTCCTTATAAATAGAGCCATGTGGCTCTTGTTCAAGGGGGCCAACTTCACACAGAAGGGGAGGTGCTGCCCAATTAACGGCTTGAGGAGGGAGTACTCCTACGCGTTATTGCTCCATCCTACATATTCTTCTTCCCGAATGCTCAGCCGAAGCTAATACAGGAGAAACATCCCAGGCTCCTTCCTTCTCTATTCTTAACTTTCTATTTTTATCTTCTTTAGCTGCATACATGCATTGTGCCCCCTTTATTTTAGTTTCTCTCCTCAACTACGTTGAGGTATCTCCCCCAGTGCAACACTTGCACACACATCATTAATTTCATTCATATCATCATCCTTTTATCCTACCCTTCGCATGGGGTTTAAAGGGTCAGCGCCCAGCAGGTGTGTCATCCTCTGTATGTTCACGTCATGCATATTTATTTGGGATTGATACTACGCGTTTAGTTTGCTAATCCATATTTTATTATGTTGGTTGTTCCATCTTGCAAGGGTAATCTAAAGAGAGACTCTCTCCATCGGCCGGCCGATAGGACGAGAAGGAAGTCGACTCACAATCTCCCACGCTTAAGGTATTTATATCGCGATCCCTCCTTTATTTATTTGTTATATCCTTTGAGGCCCGCGGTCTCTGACGATCACCCTCCAAATTGCATCCACGTATGCTCCCTTTTCTTTTTTCCCCTTTCCCACATTTTTATCACATATGCTTTTTATTATTTTTTAGTGGATTTTTTATTAGATCTACAATACCCACAATTGTCTGGTAAGTCAGACGGAGTGCACCGCAGGTTTCGGACCACTCCAATCTCGAAGCCTGAACGTATTGTCACTTTAGTGACTGGCATGCCCCCGCACTTGATAAAATGACGATCTGATAAACCGATAAACGATACCCCGGTATTATAATAATACCAGTAAATTTTTAGTGCGTCCTACAAGTTGGCATGCCCCGTGGGACAGATGATCCCGAATCGATATAACAACCGATACAACAGTAATATATTAAAGAATCTAGAGTGCGTCCAACAAGTTGGCACGTCCGGTGGGACTGGATCACCTTTCATCTTCTCGTCAAGATTTAGGGCCTCACGGCCTCTTCTTAAAATTCTAACTTCCTCAATTTAAAATTGCAGGGGGTTGAATTCCAACGAACGAGATGGCAGTCACTTTTGGACCACTTGTGGTGGCCAGCCATGCCGAGCATGGCTACCTTGCTGTGCCGACCCGGTTCGGCAGCTTTCCTCTTGTTGTGGGCTTCCCCAACTTCTTGGGGGTGGCCTTCGTCGAGCTCCTAGACGTCGAGGAGAACAACTTTGTTGCCGCTGCAACGGTGACACCAAAGAAGACCGAAGCGGTGGGCAACCACGTCCACCCCGCTCACCACTCCGCCTTAAGCAAGGGGTGCTCCCCGGCTGCCAGGAGGGCGGCGAAGAAGGACACTGGCACATTACGGAGCCGGCTTTCAACCTCGGGCAAGTCCATGCTCATTGGAGGCGTCCGAGTCTTTCTGAATGGCGAACAGGCCAAGGTCACACTTGATAGGGTGATTTTCACAGTACCAGTGCACAACTCCTTCCAGGCACTGGTCCAAAGTAAGGCAGACCATTTCGAGTCCAAATCAACGGGGAGATTGGCCCCTAAACCAACCAGATTCAAATAGATATGGGTGCCCAAGGCACGGGCCCCGGCTCCAAGAGAAAAAGAACAAGAAGAAAAGATCAAGAAGCCTACCCGGGCATCTCGCAAATCAACCTTCCGAGCCTATGGTCGGCAGGTTAGCACTCACTCATATGATGCTGGGAGAGTCATCCAAAGAAGCCGGCATCTCCAGATATTCGCTTCCAATATGGCTGGGGTAACCGGCTGCTATGGGCCTTCGCCCGCAGATCATAATGAGGCGGCGCAAGCCCGCGCTGAAAATATAAATGCAAATCTGGTCATGATGGCTGCAAATGTGATCACTGCTGAAGATGATGGCTAGAGACCACTACCTTCTCTAGATGCACCGGAAGGGGGAAGCCAAGGTCCCAACCTGACCACTCCCGATTCGGCTATCATGATGGTGCTACTCCAAGAATATAAGCAAGAAATTGAAGTGCTAAGAAGACAGATTAGAGAGATGAATATGCAAACTTCAACTTTGAAGCAGACCGAGGTCCTTCCTGAAGCCTCGCCACAATGCACAGCTGAATTAGAAGCTTAACCACAGAAGATGGCTGCTCGGCCAGCACTTAACTACACTAGGGGCATGACCCCACAACCTGCTCTTCAGCCTCAGGGGCCTGCTATCTTACCTCAAGCAACAGTTGTGGCGACGCTGCAGATGCAGCAACCTCAAACCTGCTCAAGCACGGTTGATCCGACTATAATGAATAGAATAATGATAGAACAAATGATTGAAAAGACGTTTGCCGACAGAGGCAATGATGAGTATGCTGCTTTTGATGCGTACCGGGTGCCATACCCTATCCATCACGCTGCTAAGAGATTGTCGCTAGGCATCAACAAACCACCAAAGTTTGATAAATTCAATGGGCAAGGTTCACCGAAAAAGCATATAGCCTATTACATCAACGTGATGGGTAATCTGGCGACCGATGAATTCTACCTACTCAAGTTCTTCGGGTCCTCCCTCACGGGACTCACTTTCGAGTGGTACTCGAACCTGCCGGATGGCAGATATGCAAAGAAAGTTTCAGGAACGGTTTCATGTTGCTAAATGAGAAGTGACCGTGCCTGAATTATATGCTTCCAAGTAGAAGAATGATGAAAGTGCTTTGGAATATGTGAAAAGATGGCAGAACCTCAGCATGAGATGCAAGCAGCCGCCACACCAAGAAGATGCCGTGCAAATCTGCAAGCAAAACCTGAAACGGGAGATTCTTGAAAAGATGATCGGGATCGAAATCAAGTCTTTCGACCGGCTGAACAATGTGGTGGCGGAGATCGAGGCCGTCCTCTCTAGTCACTCCTCTGCTCCTGCTGTTGCAAGCCAAAGAGCCAACCCGGCTGACAGGCGGCTTGTGCCCAAAGGGGTTCACACCATTGACTTCAAGGAGTTCGAGCTGCTAAAAGATAAAGAAAATAGGGTTGTCAACCCTGCCCTTGCTGAGCCCGCTGAACAAAAAGAAGGCCCATCCCTGCGGACCAAAATGAAGAAGCTCTACTCCTTCCCCAAGGAGAGGACTCAGGCACTATTCAGATGGGCCGCTGAATACAACAAAATTACTCTCCTGGAACCAAAGAGACCGGAAGACGCAAGAAGAAAAGATGATCCCCGCTTTTGCCCGTATCACCAAATGATCGGGCATTCTATTGATAATTGTTATCCATTCAAGGATGCTATTGAAAGGCTGATCAGGAAAGGGGAGCTCCAAATAGGCGAATACAAAGTGGATCCTCCACGCACTCACGAACTCCCCGATCTGAAGAGAACTGTCAACATGATATCTATATATTGACCCGCGCCTGAAGAGGTATCCGAAGCTCATGCTATTGAAGAAAAGGATGATGAAGAAATATGCCCCGTGCTGGCAAGCGTTGATCAGGCTGAAGCCGCTACTTCTCAAAATACTGATTGGCCCTTGGAGAATCGAGGGCACTTTCCACCGCCTAATGAAGAGGCATGTTGTTATACCCCTCCTCCGTTTGAGGGCCTGGGGGCAGAAACTTCAACTGCTGAGGGACTAAACATGTCCGGAAATGATGATAGGACGCCATTGGCCCCACCCGAAGTCAAGACGAGAAGCAACATTCCCGGCTCTTATCAATCTGATCTTGCCTTAGTGGTAAGGCTATACCAAAACCTCCAAGAAGGAGAAGTGTTGAGAAGAGAACTAGGCAGGATGGGTTTATACCTAGCTACACTCGAGCAGGCAGGACCCTCATCCGAAGCTATACATGGCGGTATTGAGCTGCTCAAAGCCACACCGGCGCCGAAAATGCCCCGAATGATACATGACCAGATAGGGGGCACCCTCCCTCAGTAGCTACAGCACGCGCCCTCCGCGGGTCCCTCAACTTCTCGGGTACGTCAGGAGCTAAAAATGCAACAAACCGCTAAAACGAAGCTAGCCGAGAGAGAAGTCACCGAGGTGCAACTACATATGGCCAAGCAAAAGGATGGTGAGGCCGCTGCGGTCTACATCCAATGATGGAGAAATCTCAGTGCAAGGTGTAGACACCCACCCGTCCACAGGGATGCTGTACAAATGTGCCAGCGTAGCATGAAGACACATAACCTGCTAAAAGAAATTGGCGCCGAAGTCGAGTCCTTTGATTAATTGAATGATCTGGCAACCGATGTTGAAGCCCTTTTGGCAAAACATTACCCGACTACTGCTACCCCGATTCAAAAGAACAAGCTAGCTGGCGGACGGCCGGCACATAAAGAAATGCACACTATTGATTTTACAGCTGTCGAGCAGTAGAGGAACAAATCAAAAGAGGCGGCCGGCCCTTCTGCCACCAAGCCTGCTAAGCAAGGATCCTCGTTGAGGGGAAGAATGAGGAAGCCATATTCCTTTCCGAAAGACAAAACTCAGACACTGTTTGAGTGGGCCCGTGAATACGGCAAGCTCGTCCTCCCGGAGCCCAAAAGGTCGAATGATGCCAGATGGAAAGATGATCCTCAGTTCTATCCCTATCTCCAACAGAGGGGGCACTCTATTGAGGACTGCTATGTATTCAAAGATATCGTCGAAGGCCTAATCCAGAAAGGTGAATTACGAATGGGTGAGCACAAGGTGGACCCACCTCGCCCGCACCAACTTCCCATCTTTAAGACGTCAGCCAACACGGCATCGCTGTGCTAGCTAAAGCAACACTTATGCTAAAGGGTATTTCAGGACTCTCAAGCTATGGCGAGAGGCCGAAGAAAATTCAAGATGCAGATGGTGCTCCGCTCTGGGGGCAAATGCTGAAAACAAAAGAAGAAAGAAAAGTTGAAGATGAAAGAAGAGCCTGTCGGCGTAGAGTGCAGAGGTTCCATCCTTCAGCTTAGCCATCCAAGCCAAAGCCTACTTTCACGTACATGTTAAATGTCCCATTATTTGGCTTTTATAGCCTACTCTCCCAATATCCTGTGGCTTTATAGCCTACTTTCCCAAATATCCTTTTCAGCTTTATAGCCTACTCTCAGATGTCCTTTGGGTTTTACAACCCGCTTTCCCGCTATCCTCTAGGTTCTACAACCCGCTTTCCCACTATCTTTTGGGTCTTATAACCCACTTTCCCATTGTCTTTTGGGTTTTATAACCCGCTCTCCTAATGTACTTTGGCTTTATAGCCTGCTTTCCAATATCCTGCGGCTCGGTCATCCCGGCCTAAGCCACTTTCACATATTCGAGATATCCTATCTCTTGGCTCAGCCATCCCCGCTGAAGCCCGCTATTGGGACCAATCCATCCGTCCCATCGCAATAACCAATACAATTCAAGTGGTGTAGACCCTTAGTCGAAGCCTGCTCCATAATTTTGGGCTCTCGCAGCCCGCTCTCCCAAATATCCTTTGGGTTTTACCACCCACTCCCCCACTATCCTTTTGGGCTTTATAGCCTGCTTTCAAATATCCTTCGGGCTGTTACGGCCTACTCTTCAGCTATCTTTGGGTTTCACGACCCACTCTTCCAATATCCCTCGGCTTCACAGCCTACTTTTCAACGTCTCTCAGCTTCACAACCTGCTTTCCAATATCGCTCGGCTCTATAGCCCGCTTTCTGATATCCCTGGCTCTATAGCCCGCTTTCCGATATACCTCGGCTCTATAGCCCACTTTCTGATACCCCTCGGCTTTATAGCTTGCTTTCGATACCTTTTGGGCTTTCATAACCCGCTTTCTCACTTTCCTTGGGTTCTATAACCCGCTTTCCCGCTTTCTTTGGGTTTTACAACTTGCTTTTCCGCTCCCCTTGGGCTTACGCAGCCTACTCCCATGCTCTCTTTGGGCTTATACGGCCTGTTCTCCCACTATCCTTTGGCTCTCGCAGTCGGCTCCCCAATTTTAAAACTTTTGGACTTGGTCCGTAGCCCGCTGTCTCGCTCTTTGCTTAAGACTTTCCGTCAAAACTTGCTGTCCTATTCTGGTCCCACCAGGATTCACTCAAAAAGAAAAGAGAAACAAAAAAAACTCTCTGAAGTGCTCTTGATTTTGAATGTTTACTTGCCCTGCTTGCATGCTTGTCTATTATACATTTAATACACTTCCTTCGAACTTTCTAGGACCATGCTTTCTTGCTAAATAATGCAACCCCGATTCTGTATATGTGTGCCTCACGACACATTCAAAAAAAATCTACAGATATATGCGTCAAGGGGAAGAGTCATGGCTATATTGTTAGTATAACTCGCAAAATATACTCGAGGCAAAACTCCCACACTTTACGCACACTGTGATCAATGGCTTTTAACCATAAGGATCACAGAATTTCTTCCTAACACTCCATGGATGCTCGACCCTTACACTCACAATGAAAGGTAATCGTGAGGAAAAAGTTGCCTGCTCCCTTCAAAGAAAAAAAGAAAGAATGAAATGAACGATGAAAAAGTGAAAATGCGAATCCAAGTAGCCGAGAATCTCCACTGAAACAAATGAGGAGACTCGGGCGAAAACGATAAAGAAAATTACAATAAGGATGAATCCTAGTAGCCGGGAATCCCCATTGAGACACGTGAGGAAACTCGCGCCAAACGGTGAAATTCGTAATTCAAAATAAACAAGGGGGCTATGTGAAGCTACCGAAAGTCGAAAGCCTGAAATGCATGTGTAGGCCCTAGAGTAATCCTCTAGTGTTGCTTAGAACGTCTGCATATCCCTATGTTTAAGGTTCACTGCTCATATACTTGCACTTTTGCCCCACAAAAATTTACCTTGGTGTAGATTATGATTTAAAGCTATGCGCATAAGCTATGTGATATCCTCTTGACGAGCACACATCCCTTTTAGTTGTGCTTCGCGGGCCGCACTCTACCTGTGAGTCATAGGCACTTTCCTTATCCTATCCCCGATAGAGGGGAGCTATGCTATATATGTCTACCTTTGTTTGCTTGTTGCCAATGGATGCCTGCATGCTTGAATGAAAGGAAAATGATAAACGAATCAAAACAGAATAAATGAATGAAAACTCCCTCAATTTTGGCCCTCGGCCTGCTTTCCCGCTATCTATTGGCTCTTGTAGCCTGCTCTCCCGCTATCCTTCGGCCCTCGGCCTACATTCCCGCTATCTATTGGCTCTTGCAGCATGTTCTCCTGCTGTCTACTGGCTCTTGTACCCAGCTTTTCCGCTATCCTTTGGCCCTCGGCCTGCTTTCCCACTATCTACTGGCTCTTGCAGCCTACTTTTCTACTATCCTTTGGCCCTCGGCCTGCTTTCCCGCTATCTATTGGCTCTTGCAGCCTGCTCTTCCGCTATCCTTTGGCCCTCGACTTGCTTTCCTACTATCTATCGGCTCTCGCTGCCTGTTCTCCCACTACCCTTTGGCCTACTCGGCCTGCTTCCTTAATGTTGGCTTTCGCAGCTTGCTTTCCTGCTGCCCCTTGGCCTATTTGGCATGCTCCCCTGGTGTCGGTTCTCGTAATCTACTTTCCCGATTTTCACTTCCACAGCCTGCTTTCCCGAATTTCGGCTCTCGCAGCCTACTCTCCTAATCTCTAAATTTTGGCTCTTAAAGCCTGCTCTCTTAAGGTCGGCTCTCGTAGCCTGCTCTCCCAAATTGGTTTCTCACGACCTGCTTTCCTGATTTCAGCTCTCACAGCCTGCTTCTCTAATCTCCCGACTTCGGCCCTAAAAGCCAACTCTACCGAAATGGGTTCTCGTGACCTGCTCTCCCGATTTTGGCTATCGCAACCTGCTCTCCTAATCCCTGAACCTCGGCTCTTAAAGCATGCTCTCCCAATTTTAGTCGAATCCCGCTCTCTCATCCTTCAGCCATCGGCATCTAGGCTGACAACTTTCCAACTATTAGCATCTAAGCCGACATCTCCCTGATTATTGGCCTCTAAACCGACAGCTTCTCGACGATCGACGTTCGTGTTGATAGCTTTCTAATTATCAGCGTTCGAGCCGACAACTTCCTAACCATCGGCATTTGGCCTGATAGCTCTCCAATCATCGGCATCCAGGCCGACAGCTGGTCAAAGTGTTCGAAGACGCTTCCCCCGATCATGATAAAGACAAAGATACATGTATAACAGCTTTCAAACGGGTTGCACTCCCAGGCCCCGCTCTCTCGTCCCTCGTTTGCGATGCCTACGAGTGGGGGGCATTTGTTGGC
The DNA here is from genome assembly GCA_022559845.1 of Amorphophallus konjac. Lineage (NCBI taxonomy): Eukaryota > Viridiplantae > Streptophyta > Magnoliopsida > Alismatales > Araceae > Amorphophallus > Amorphophallus konjac. The sequence continues at coordinate 101,014,297 of CM040125.1, read as the reverse complement.
ACTAAAAAAAAAAGAAAAAAAAGAAGAGAAGAAATATGAAATGGGCCAAGCAAATGGGCTAAGCCCAATACAAAAAGGAGAGGAAGGAAAGGGCATGGAGGATATGTGCGCAAATGAGAGGAAGGAGAGGGTAAAAGGGAAAAGAGGAGATTTTTTTAAAAAAAAGGAATAGGAGGAAAATAGGTGAACAGTGCCTACAGTCACACCCTCTCCTCCCGTGTCCCACATTTCTCAATTCCAGCCTCCTTCGTGTCTTCTCCTCTGAATGGCATTTAATGCCCGTCGAAGCTCCTACGAACACGTCAGCAGGCCGGAGCCCCCCATGCCGTGCACGCACGCCGGCCTACAGCCAGCTATGCGGCAGAGGGAGAGGGCTCCTTGCTCTGCCGCATCCGTCCTACAAAGCAACGGCAGCAGCAGCCGTTGCACCTTCGACAACGCAGTAGCACCCGTTGAGCCTTCGACATCGAAGCAGAGCAATAGTAGCCACGTAGCGGGGCAACAGCAGCAGCAGCGGCACCAACCGCGCTAACGCCAACATGACATTAGGGAGAAAAAGAATAATAAAGATGTAGGGAAGATGGCCCTCCGAACACGGGGGCACTGATCCCCTATATAGAGGCCCCGGCGGTGAAGATTTGGCCCCCCAGAACCTGGTTCTTTTGGGTGCTGCAAGAAGAAGAGAAGCCAAGATAGAGTGAGAAAAGATGGTTGAGAGCCTGGGGATCATCCATACTAGGGTGGGTCTTTTGTAGCTTTCTCTTTTCTTCTCAGATGAATTGTAAAGCTCTCTTCATGGCTTCGACGTAGCTCTGCATTCAGAAATGAACGAATGGGGGCCTTTGGCTCCGATGTTTTCTTTACGAGCATTAGCATTTTCTCGCGATGCTGTAACTATCCTCTTCTGTCCATTCTCTGTTCTTTTGCTTTCGAAGATAGGAAGATTTCTCCTCCAGTCTAACTATGTTAGCTATATAGCCATATTGCGCTGCCTCTAATTCTGCCCTCTTCCCCAATGCGTATACGTATGTGATATATTTTCGTTGTTCGGTGTTATCTCCCTTCCCGCAGTAGATAGATGAAACCCCCTATTTTTATTTCTTCACAAGCCACCCATTCGGTGATTTTTATCATGATGGCCATCGGCCCGGGGTCTATCTAAATCTATAGATATGTCTCTGAGGTTGCCAACCATCGGAAGCCCAATGTTCCTCGCGTTCCGATTCCGGTTTCTTAACCACCTTTGGACCGCCAGGGTTCCGCTTCGTCATAGCGTGCCGTTTTGAAGGTGGATATAAAAAGCCATATACGGCGATGAAAGAAGGAAAATAAGTCCACATCTCGGTGATGAGTTCGTGGCGGCCCGTGGATCGGTGGGGTCCCTCGTAGGCTAGCCCTCGGGATCTCCGCCCCCACAATGGGTGACGGGGTGTTGTCGCTTTCACGCATACCCCGGGGATCACGTCGCTTCGCGTGCATCCCTTTTGTTCGGGGCCGTCATAGTTCTCTCCATAGGGCGCGTCCCCATTTGTCACCCCCCCACGCTCCGGGTATTGGGGAGGTGCTGTCGGATTTTTGCTAGACAATTAGAAGATCAATGACACAAGAAGGTCAATAACGAATGGACTTTAAGTTTAGAGAATTATTGAAACCAAGATGAGTAAATAAAAAATGATATTTCGGGACCTTGGTTTAATTGACTATTAAAAGAGATGGTGGGCACCAAAAAAAAAGGGATTCTCAGATCAGAATAATAATAATAATTATTATTATAAAACAGCAGGTTCTCAGATTGGAAACAGAAATTCAGGAGAAAAAAAATTGCATGCATGTGCATATGCATACCACGTATGCTTAGTTTGAAGTCCCTTTAAGCTGGGTTGTCCTCCAAATGAACTGTCCTGATGAAAGGACTGAAAATAGTTACATTTGCATGTGCATAATGGTTCATACCAGCCCTTTTACGGGGATTGCACGAGGGTGATTGAATGAAGCATATGCATGCTGAATTGTATTGGATTTTCATTGCAGCTGCATAGACTTAAACATATTTTCTCCTTCACGCATGTTAGAACTAAGCATACTACTTACACCCTTATACAACCTTTGATTCATATACACATTGATTCATAAGTCCAGGTAAAACCCCATGCTGGTCATATTTGCAATTCTGGTATTCAGTCATCTCAGGCGGCTTTAAAGTTGGCTTTCACTTTGCCTGCTTCATGCTACGCCATAATGGTCAAAAGGGAATTGCTGAAAAGTTCCACTTCTGTTGCATATCAGAAGACTCTGAATTCTTAACTGAACTCTTAAAAAATTAAACTTTTGATGGTACTTGGACTGCTTTAGGACTTCTCATGCACTGCCAATCCAAGCCTACACGCATAACTTCCAGCATTCGTATTAGAACTCATATCCCACATGCATGAGTTCAGAGATTTCATTCTGAATGTGTGGGATCCAGCACACATCACCATACATGTGAGCCCAAAATGAGGAGGCTGGCGGTCGGCTAGCAGCTCTGTTTCTGGGATATATCCATGGGTCATGATAACAATGACTTTCAAAGCCAAATTTTTCAACCAGTTGGGGGAGGCTATTCAAATTTCCGTCAAGCCTAAGATTATTTTCTCTACCAGAATTTGTGCCTGATGACCATCTTCAGATCCATCTGAGGCTCGATGGTCTAGCTAAGCAAGAATTTTTGCTTGGCATCCAGGATCAGGTGCAAAAAAAAATTGGGTTGAGGATTTTTCATTAGGTAGCGGCATGTTGGAAATTAGTTCTAGTGTTGCAGATTGATGCTCCATTCCAAAAAAAAAATGTATGGTCAGTACGAGAAAGGTTTGGCAAGGTTAGATAAAGATGCAAGTTCTAGATATGTCTAACATTTTTTTTTAGGGAGAGGCCACAGTGAATCCCAGGAAACTGGGAAATTCATTCTAGAACTGGGAAATTGCTTCAAACTTACCATGATGCAGGCGACAATTTTCTGGATACTTCATTGCCAGTCATGGCATCATTCCTTTGCCTTGATATCTTTCCTAGTGGGATTTTACATGAACTAAAATATGGTAATGGTGAAATTCCTAGTAGTGGTCAGCCACCTATGTCAGCAACAACCGGACAGTTGTTTCCCAAATCCTTTTTTTTCATCACAACCCAGAGAAGCAATTTTTCGTCAATATACAATGTTGGCAATCCATCAGGGAACATCTCTTATGAATACAGGACCCGAATTGAACAAAGATCTGCTGGTTCTAATTTTGTCCGTGATAGTGGATCAAATATTCAAAATTTCTCTGGGATCACAGTTGCCTGTTGTGCTCCCTCTCTTCTGTCATCTCAATCACGAACTGCTTCTTCACATTCTTCAGCAAGTCCTATGGTTCAACCTTTAGCCTTTCACTGTGGACAAGCTCATTGCAGTACAACCCAATTACCTGAAAAGCCATTAGAAGTGATTCCACACACCTCAACATGTCCAGCTTCCAATAGATTCCCTTTGTCAGAAATGAACTCACCAAAAGACGAACAAATGGGTTTGCTAGTTTCCAGTGCAAGCAATACATTGGGCTTCAAAGTCCAAACAGATGTAGTGTGTGAAGGTCCCCAATTGGTTTCAAGAGAGCTCCTCTCTCCTGAACATGTTGATATTGTTAATTTGCTTCAGTTATCAATTCTGCTTCAGAGTGCAGAAGAAAAGGGATTAGTGCAAGCCAAGGAGGAATGTGGAGTGTTCAGCTGTCTTCCCATTATAGAGGTGGAATAGTGGTTGCTGCAAGCTATGCAGATCGCGAAGATCGATACCCAAGTACAAAAAAATCACCGTGAAGTATCAGATTCTGGTTACTTGCAATGCTGAAGGGCATAAGCCATACATGTTCTTGGATTATTTTCCCTATCTATCTTATGCTATGCCCACCTTGCCTCTCGAATATTTGATGCTCTAAGGGGATCATACCTTTCTTTAATACGAGGATCGTCCTTGCATGATTCATGCATGTTTTGTGCATTAAACAAATATTAAAAGATTAGATGAAAGATGGGACCCAAAAATTATATAAAGATCAACAAATCTCTGAAACTGCATCATCCATTGGGTTCGGTCGACCGAGCCAAACTTACAGCCGACCGACCTATGGCTGAGTCGACGCACTGAGCACGGTGCGTCGACCCATCCGGCATCCCCCATGCTCTGGGAGAATCGGTCGACCGAATTGAGCTTTCGGTCGACCAAAATCCCCCTTTCATCCCAAAAAAAAAATGAACAAAACAATGATGAAATACAAGCCAAAATCAATATAAACAAAAAAAATCAACAAAGTGATGATAAAAGAATACATGATGAATCTAAAAATCATCCTCAAGAGATAAATGGCGTTTGATTCTGGATTCCTCCCTTTTGACCCCATGTGAGGGGAATATCAAAAGAGGCCGATGCAGGTCATGCACGGGCCCTGGGGACCACCCTATTATGGCCGTGGCCTGATTTCGCGCCGGGCCAATAGCCCACCGAATTTGATTTGCTCGATTGGGATCTCAGCCTCATGGCTTCTATCCCAAATATCAAGCTTGCCGATTCCCGACATACATATGCTCCGGTTTTACCGCGATGATTATGACGTTCCAAATTGGACGTTCGTCCAAATATTAAATGGTCGATTTATGACCAATGTAACTCCAAATGTCCTTCTGCACCCCAGTATGGGGAATTTTTATTCTTTTCAATATGCTATTTACTTCTTTCATTAAAATTGATGTTTAAGCCACGAGGCCCCTTTTCTTGACGATTAATCAAAGGTTTTCCCCTCTTTGAGGGGATGTAATTAACGGCATGATATTTATGGCACGGCGGGTCTCCAGTCCCGACCCGATACCTACAATCATCTGGTTAGTCAGACGGCGCGCATCGCAGGTTTCGGACCACTCAGTCTCGAAGCCTGAACGCATTGTCACTTTAGTGACTGGCATGCCCCCACACTTGATAAAATGATAATCTGATAAACCGATAAACGATACCCCAGTATTACAATAATACAAGTAAATTTCTAGTGCGTCCAATAAGTTGGCACGCCCGGTGGGACAGATGATCCCAAATTGATATAACAACCGATACAACAGTAATATATTAAAGAATCTAGAGTGCGTCCAACAGGTGCACATGTAGACATTTTGGGTCAAAGGTCGGAGCACTTTCTATAAAGTACAAGCACCTGCATCATAAAGTCTGAGCACATTCTCGAACTGTCTAAAGTCTGTGCACATGCATTGTCTGAAGTCTAAAGTCTGTACACATGCATAGTAAGGTCTACTTACCTGCTGCATTCATGGTCTGTGCATGTGTAGAGTATATGCACATACTTGGCATATTAAGGTCGATGTACATGCATACATCTCGCATACTGAGGTCGATGCACATATTGCGTCTTGTGCTCAGCAAGGTCGAAGCTCATGTTGAGTCTTAGTCTTAACTGGTCTGTGCATCTTACATGTCAGGTCTGTCTGTGCATCATTAAGGTCAGTACATCTTCATTAGTTTTTGTCTTCATCCATCATCTTCATGCATATAAAGTCTACCTGTGTATTACACAGGTCAATGCATATACATCATTTTATACACCTCTGATTTGAGTGTTTGACTAAAATGATGTTGACTAAGTTTGCATTTGATTATGATAATAAAGTGTTTGATGAAATGCCTCTTTACTCTATTTTGATAAACCCAGATTGATGAATCAAACACCCGGGTGACTTGAACTACTGACGGCATCAACTCTCACGAGAAGACTTAAGTCACGCCCGAAGCATGAGCTCGTGGGGATTAAGTGAACCAATGATTAGCACGTGGTCCAAGGTGAATACCGTTATGATATTCTGCCACGTGGATCATCATACCATTTGCACCTGACGCGTGACATCTCTGAAAAGCGCGGGAATGAGCTTTCCACACGGCCGAAGCGTGCGCTCGTGGGAGCCCAAGATTGAACCTCTATAAAAGGCTCTCCAACGATCAACACAAGAAGAAGCGCAGAAGAGAGGAAAATTGAAAAAGATAGAAAAGAATAGAGAGCTGCGAAGAACAAGAAGAAAAAGAGAGCCAGCAAAAGTGTGAAAAGAAAAACCAGTCAGTAAGCAAAGAAGAAGAAGAGAGCCATAGTGTGAGAGAAGAGGATTACTATTGAAGATCTGCTTTCATCTGTTCTTGGATCAAAGCCAGAACAGCTGTGTTCCTTGGAGCTATATGTATTTTGAGTTTTCTGTCAGTTCTATTTTTCTTTGTTGTTTCTAGTTTTCCATTTTACTTTTTCGATACTCTGTTTGGAGTTTGGGGTTCCTCCTGTGGGAACAGGAGAAGGGAGACTGGTGTCTCCAGTTGTGAGTGACTGGGTGTCACTCACGGGTTCCTCCTGAGGATTCAGGAGAAGAGTGATTTATCTCCGATTTCCCTCTGGGTGTCAGAGGACGGGAGACTGTGTCTCCGGTCACGAGTGGTGGTGTGCTACTCGTGGTTTCCCCTCCGGTTTGGAGGAAGGGAGGATTGGTCCTCCGATTTTGATCTTGCTGGTGGCAAGGTCAGGTTCCAGATCCTGTGGGTTGCAGGATCGGTGTTGAGGGATTTGTCTCCCTCCGTCTCAAGTTGTTTGGCAGCCATTGTTTGCAGACTGAGTCTGCTTCTTGCTTGGAGCAAGGGAAGCCTCACTCGGTTGGAGTGGGGGGTGGACGTAGATCTCGGGTTGAGATCGAACCACCTAAAAAATCCTGTGAATAGTGGTTTGATTCGTGTGATTGTTCCCTGTCTCCTGCCTCCTCCACAGGTTTTGTTGACTGCTCTTTTGAGTGCTGGTTATTCAATTCGATATCCGTGTTTCTTGAGCTGTGAATGTTGTGGATTATACCTTGTCTCTCGCTGATTAAGTGTTAGCATGATAAATGTTTGTCCACTGGTCTAGTAGAAGCCTTCATTTCTAAGTGTCTTCCGTGGAGCAGTTTTCATTTGTCTCTTAGATTGGAGTTTGCATTTTAATTGAGTGAAATTTCCAAAAAGATCCATTCACCCCCCTCTGGACTTATTTCCGTGTACCACCATTTCTATCACCCCGCAATCTTCAACAAAACAAAATTGAACAAGAATAGAGACAACTACAAATGCAAGCCTAAATGATGCATGTCCTACAACATGAAGGTGTGGTTTCTACTCTTAACATGAAGTCTTTTATTCCAGTTCAAGTTTTTTTTTAATTAATGATCCTATCTAACCAAGAAAGTAAATTAAATCAAAAGAGGGCAGGTTAGGATGCTTACCTTAATCATAATCCCTCGTTCAATTTTTTTTTTTGAAAAAAAGAAGGTGGATAGTGAGTAAGACACCCAACAAATTTTTCTTTTCTGATTTTTTTGTGCTTTTTTTACAATAAGCTAAATTTGAAAATCATAAACAAAATAATTAAGAAAATTAAGAAAATTAAGGGTGAGATACGTACCTTAAGGCGCAATCCCCCGTTCAAGAAAATGTATAGAATAAAGGAAAGAAGGGGGGAATAATGCTTACCTCACACCAGAAGATTTTTTTTAATTTTCTTAGCCTTTTTTTGAATTTTTTATTTTTTTCAAGTCCATTTTTTTCAATTTTTTGTTTATTTCCTGCAAAACATCAGAAAAGACAGCTAGTGAGAATATATATACAAGAAATACAAAATTCTCAACTGAAAATTTATATGCCTCCCCGACAACGACGTCAAAAATTGATCGGACAGAAATGTGCGTCGTTAAACACAATAGCCGTCAATCTAAAATTTATTTACCAAACTCGCAAAAAATAAATGACGTAGTATTAAGGCGAGTCCGAGTCGATCCCACAAGGATGTTGAGTTTTGAAATTTAAAACTTTGAGTTTCTTTTAAAACAAAAATAGTGAATGTTTTGTTTTGATTTCTAAAAGTTAAACTAACATGAAAGAAAATTAACATGAATTAAATCTATCTAAAGAAATATGGAGGGTTAAGAAAGAGAAATTTAGAAATTTAGAGAGAGAAAATTTTAATCTGATAAAATTAAATATAAAATAGACGAAGTGGGATAAGGAATTGTGCGGCCATGGTGTGAGGGTAACTGTATCGTATCCTTGGGCCTTTGAATCACGAGTTGTCAGGGACAACCGCGTGCACTCGACCGAAAAACATGTTTCTCTTGAGCCGACTTTAGATGAAATTTAGAGAGTAGAGGATAAAGAATTTAGAGTGACATTAGAGGGAGATGGAGAGAGATCATGCTAAATTAAATAACAACCTTTCTAGAATTAAACTTAAATTGAAATAAACATATAAGTGTAAAAAAAAAATTTACAACAAGAATACCAAAATAAATTACACAAGTCTTAAGGTAAAGGGACAACAAGAAAAGGAGAGAGGGAAAGCTTCACTATCTTCTACGTAGCTACAAAAGCAAGAGGGAGAGAGATAGAGAAAGAAAGATAGAGGGAGCTAGTCTACTCCTAACTATAGAAGAGGGAGGAAGAGAGTGAGTGAGAGACTACCGCGAGAGGGGGGGAGAAAGGAACTATTTGGTGTCGGGTGAGCTACGGTGGGAGAGAGGGAGAGATGGGAGGTGTGGGGATGTGCAGGTGCGGTGGTGAGAGTTGGAGGAAGAGAGAGGAATAGAGAGATCGACGACAGCAATGGGGGTTCGGCACGGTGGGTGTAGAGGTGAGTAGTGGAAAGAGAGAGGGAGCTGCATCGGAGGGTACTGGATGCCGGTAGAGGCTCCGCAGTGGTGGTGGCGTGGTCACGATGGGAGAGAGGAGGTGCTGCCACATTCAGAGGTCAGCATGGAGAGGAGAGAGTGCGGTGGGGAGAGCAGGAAGGAGAGACGTGTGTGGATGGGTGTGTGGGAGAGAGATGAGGGAGGTGATGGGTGAGAAACGTTAGAGAGAGAGGGAGGTACGGCTACGTGTGCATGCGGTGTGTAGTGAGAGAGAAGGGGAGGAGGGCAGTGGTACGGTGGACGCCGGACGCGGGTGTGGAAGGGTGTGTAGGTTGCGTGTTGGTGAGAGATGTAGGGAGAGGGGGTGCAGGGTGCTTGGTCGCGGTGTGAAGTCAAAAATAGGTTAGAGAGAGAAAGTGAGAGGGAGAGGTTGACGGAGGGAAGGCAGGCAATGCTGGCGAGGATGGTTAGCCGGGAGAGGAGAGAGGGAGCATATGCGATGTGGGAGGTTAGAGAGAGAAGCAGAGAGAGGGAGACGGTGACCGCGGGTGTGTGTGTGTGAAGGGGACCTGCCGCGGTGGGTGTGTGGGTGTTAGAGATAGAGGGCGACTGTGGCGAGGGGAAAGAGCTGGCTGCCGATGGTGGGTGTGCTACAGGGGTTGTGAGTCGGTGAGAGGGAAGAGAGAAGTGGAGAGAAAAAGAAGAGAGAGGTGGTGGTGTTAGAGAGAGTGAGAGGAATTAAAAAAGAAAAGAAGAGAGGGGAAAATGTGAGAGGGAGAAGATGTGAAGAGAAGGAAGGAGAGAGAAGATGAGAGAGATGAGGAGAGGAGAAAGAAAGCTTAGGTAGGTGTGTTCCAAAAAAATCCCCCCAAAAGAGCCCTTAAGCTCCCCTTTTATAGGGCTAAGATTACCCCCAATCCATATTATTTTCTCCTTACCCACACTTATTGCAAACCTTTCGGTGCAACCACTTTTGCATGCCATTTAATCACATATTGAATCCCACCCATGCACACCCATGTGAGCTTTAAAGAAACCATATGTGAGTGTAGGGAGATAAGAAGAGTGAAAAGAGGGAAGAGGCAGTGGTACGAAGGGGGTGAAGGTCACATGGTGATGGTGGGGTGTGTGTGTGTGTGGAGTGAATGGGAGAGAGGGATGTGGGGTAGTGTGTCTCCCTCTTTCTCTCTTTAAAATTCACACTCAACTTTACACACCTACGTATGAATTTATGTGTGTGCATGGAGGGGGTCATGGGAAGGTGAGAGTGTGCATGGGCCCTTGGCTATGTGAAGTGGAGTGTTAAAGAGAGAACGAGGGAAAGGTAGAGAGAGGTGAGAAAATGGAGGGGGCAACGCATGGGGTAGATGGTTGTGTGAATTGTGTGGTATTGAGAAGGACGACGAACGGGGGCTCCGCGGCGAAGGGGTGTGCATTGGCAACGGTAGACGTGGTGAGGCCCATGCCGGCTTCTTCTTGCTCTTCGGCTATTCGTCACACAAACATGGCCGCCGATGCTCCTGTACATGCCACTGTCTCCCTCCGCAGCTCAGTCGGTTGCTGTCATGGGGCTCACTTGTGAGCAGGCGAAGACCATCCCACCGTCTTGGGCACTGTTCACAAAAGAGAGACTTTGATCAAAGTTTGTTTAAATGTAAAAAAATTATAATTAAGTCCCTCCAGCATATGAATATTAACCATGCAATTTCTATATATCTCAAGCCCCATTAATTATCAAAAGATCTCAATTTTATGTAGGACTGAGATTAATATGAAAAACTTGCATAATTAATTATATTTAAGCCCATAAATAATATGTGTGACATGAATAAATGTACAGAAATATGCACTTATCAGTAACTAAAAATCTGATTTAATTACCAAATGTGTTTCGGGATCCACGGAAACGCTCCGAAACCCACGGATCCTGATCTAAAAAATCCTAGGTGTTACAGTCCTCCCCTCCTTACAAAAATTTCATCCTCAAAATTTAAGGTAACCACCATGCCACAGGGGAAGAACGACTTATTCCAGCTGGCAATGCTCCCAGAGCACTAGCTAAAATCTCAATTTTCGCAAAATCACAGTTCCTAAGGGATATAGCCAAACGAGGATCACGAGCAAAGTCATCCCGCTCCATATCCCAAAATACACCGATTCTCAGAGCGAGCATAGCACACAAAGAACACAAGTCTAGCACCACCTCAACCACAATGGAACTCCAACCATGGCATCTACTGCCACCATCTCGCACACTGAGAAGACTCGACCTGCATTACAAAAATCTGCCACCGATAAAATCCATGCTCGGTAGACCAACCAAACATCAGCTTCTCATCCTACTGACCGACCTTACGCACTACACAAGGGATAATCAACTCTGGGCCTCAACCAGCTCACACAGCCACCTCGATTGATTGCCACAATTTCATCGACTCCATGCCACGAACACTCTCATATCCAGCGAGCCGAATACCAACAACACCACTGGACTAACTCTGGACCCCACATAAACCTTCCATGAAACTAGGTCCCATCCTAGGAAAGATATAACATGATCGGCCACCCAAGGCCTCACCTGCACATGGCTCTCACCATTCTCGATATACCTCAACAGGCATCTTCTGACTATGAAAGTCCAATCACCAACCACCAGCTATTCGTCCACAGAAAATTCTTACTCGCTCAATTTTCTTTCCATGTTCCTTCATCAGGCCCAATAAGTTCATTCTAAATCTCGACGGGCCATCTGTTGACTCTTATACTGACCATTATCACTTCTCGAGTCGATCCTCACTCGGACACCACATCCGATTTTGATCCTCACGCCAACTCTACCCTCTTAGGGGAGCTCGGCAAACCAAACAACAGGACTCCACAATCCTTGGTCCACAACAACTCTAGACTCAGAATTATAGGGAATTCCTCCCAAGCTAGCCATAAGACCAAGGCTTTTATTCAACGACATCCCTCCTAGGACCTCTGTACATAGACATCATCCATTATACAACCTCATCGAATCTTGTGCCTCAATTATTCCAAATGGACACCTGCCAAGCCCAGCTATGCTCTCAACACAGAGCCAAATGACACAATCTTAGCAAATCACGGCACACATCACCAAGATAGATAAGTGCCATTATCTACCTTAGCCATCTGGTTGACGATGCCGCAACCAATCTACACGGATCTCCAGATATCATAGATTCTTGCCATAATTGGGTCCTTCTCACAACATTTTGAACTCTTGAACTCAACTGGGCCTCTTCCTGGCATTATTAGAACGGACCGCTCGGCTAGTCTCACCAGCCGCTCACAGCTACCAACTGGGACCCACAATCATCTCTCAAAAATCATATCTCTTGGACCATGATTCCATCCCGAGGACACAGCCTCCAACACAAGTCGAGGACCTCGCCTATCGACTCCGACCATACTATCCTCATTCTCTACCAGGCTAATTCCTAGCAATCACCAATTGGGTCCACCACCAAACACCTAACATCACTTCCATTGGGTGGATGGGGCACTCATCCAGCAAACTGCCGTCATATTTCCCCAACTCCTTATTCCACCGGTGCCACAAACTACAATGCCTCAAGGAATGGCACAGCAATCGACATGGCTTACACATCCAAAATCAATCTTATATTGAGGAAGTGACCTTCTCTATTGGTCAAAACCTTTGACACTCTACTAATTCTCTGGAATCCTTCCAATTTCTGCCATCAGTATAATCCTGTACCTGTGGGTCATGACGACCCACCACGCTTCCGCTGCGCACTCTGGACAACACGTAGAATCATTGCAAACTGCTCAACATCTGTATTCCAAAACATTCTCAACACGGTTGGCTAACTCCAGACAACAAGGTGAGGAAATCTCAAATACCCCGAACCCCAGAGCACAGGCTCCCTTTCTTGACTTGGCAATCTTCCTGCAACTCCACAGGCTCCGATCCACAACGCATCAAAAATCACATCTCCAGCTGTGAATTCTCGCACACATAGCCCCAATTGACACTCATCCTTCCATAATAAAGCCAACACACCCTTACGCATCAAGGGGATGGGCATGAATTCTCACGGGCACCCGTACTGCCAAAACTGATAACACTTCTCATAGACCACCACCCTTCCAATAAGTAGGGCACTTCCCACACAAACTCCTTGGCATACTCGAGGAGACCAACCAATCCAAACACGTGATGCAAGACCATAGAATTCAACCAAAACGCAATTCTCTTCAACCAAGGAGACACCGATACCTTTCACGAAGGGGAAAATTTTCACGCTTGACCTGATCTTGAATCTCATACAGGCTAGGAACCTCACCTTCTAGCACTGGGATGAACCATTGCTACTATCTGCTCAGCTCCTCCGACAACACTCGCCAAGGGTCCCGTCGGACCATACTGGTAGCATCTCCCGGCACACCATCACAACTTGTCGAACTACAACTCGCCAAGGGTCCCGTCGGACCATACTGGTAGCATCTCCCGGCACACCATCACAACTTGTCGAACTACAACTCGCCACGCCTTGAGCACTGACCCTGTTGATCACCAACCATACTCTGCCACAGCGGTTGAGCTAGCCGCTGCCACAAGCTCCTTACCTATGCCTGTCTCTGATCTGTGAGTCATTAATACGTCAAGACACGAACCGAGGAGCGAAGAAATCACTAAAGATGCCAGGCTCGAAGGCTGCTACACTAACAATCTCAGGATGTTATTCCCTTTGAAACAATCCTTGATGACACTGACCCATTCTCAATTCTCGGGTCCTCAAAATATCCATCTCTTGAGCTGTTGCCACGCGGACCACCATGCCAAGAACCATGACACGAACCATGATCGGCACCTTCCAAAGCTTATCCTCAAGTCCTCGAATCTATCGTTGAACCTTCACATCTCATATGTCGCCTCGTTTAGCAGATCTATTGCAGTTCATAATGGCCTCAATTTCACTACTTGGGCCTCGAACTAAGCCACCACTGCACTATCTCGAACCAGATTTAGAGCTAACACAACTCATTCACACGCAGACACACAAGACTTAAAACTCACTTGGGCATCTCTACCCAATCTTGCGTCGAAATCCACAAAAATAATCGGGATTGTAATCTCACCTCCGATGCCACAGAGCATGACAAGAAAGTCGGGCTCGACCAACAACATCTCACCAAGAGGATCCTCCACTCGTCCGAGCACTTTCTCAATTGAGGAAAGTGACCCGAAGAAATAAGATGCTACGGGTTTACACTTGCAATATGGCCGGAGTAGCCAGTCAGTATGGGCCCTCCCCGAAGACCATGAAGAAGTGACCAGGCTCGTTGAAAGGCCGGGTCCCATCGCCAGGAGAGGGAGAGCCACAGCCGAAGCAATACTAGCCCTCACCGGTGAAACAAGCTCAGAAGCGGACCCATGGCGGCGAACGTAATTACCACTGAAGATGAAGGAGAGAGGCTAGCCCCTTCTCTAGATACTCTTATGGAAGTGGGAGGCCAAGCTCCTAGCCCATCCGCCCCCGATTTGGCAATGATGATGCTACTTCAAGCATATCGACAGGAGATTGAAGCTCTGAAGAGGCAAGTGAGTGAATTGACCACGCATGCTTCTACCTCGAAGCAAGTCGAAGCCCCTCCAGAAACATCTTGGCGAGGTGCTGATGAATTTGAGGGTTCGCCACAAATGACAACTTCTTAGCCAATTCCCAACTATAATAGGGGCACGTCTCCAATAACCCCTCCGGCTCCCCAACATCAAGTCACCGCCACGGTACCTCAGGCAATGGTGTTGGCAACACCCCAAAGCCAGCCAACGCATTTATACCCACAACCGGTGGACCCGGGAATGGCAAACAAGCTGATGATCGAACAAATGATCGAGATGAAGCTGGCCGATCGGGGTGTCGAAGAATACGCTGCTTTTGATGTGTACAAGGTGCCTTACCCTGTCCATCATGCGGCCAGAAGACTGCCTCCCGGTGTCACCAAGCTGCCGAAGTTCAAAAAATTCAATGGCCAAGGTTCACCGAAGGAACACATAGCCTATTACATTAACGTGATGGGCGATTTGGCAACTGATGAATCGTACCTACTGAAGTTCTTCGGCTCCTCTCTCACGGGGATTGCCTTAGAATGGTACCCAAACCTGTCGACAGGGTCCATCATTGATTGGCTGGATATGCAGAGAAAGTTTCGGGAGCGGTTTCACGTTACCGAAAGGGAGGTCACCATGGCCGAACTCTATGCCACCAGGCAGAAGAATGATGAAATTTCCCTGGAATAAATTAAGAGATGGCAGAACCTCAGCATGTGGTGTAGGCGTCTGCCGCATCAAAAAGATGCAGTTCAAATCTGCAAACAAAATTAGAAGCGAGAAGTCTTCGAGAGGATGATCAGCATGGAGATCAAGTCATTTGACCGATTGAACAATGTGGTGGCAGAGATTGAGGCCTTCCTCTCCAGATACTCTTCCACCCCAGCTACCTCAAGCCAGAAGGCAAAGTCAATTGATAAGCGGCCCACCCCCAAAGAAGTCAACACAGTTGACTTTAAGGACTTCAAGCAGCAAAAGAACAAGGATAAAGGAGTTGCCAACACTCCTCCTACCAAGCCCGCCGAACAATAAGAAAACACCTCCTTGCGGTCCATAATGAAAAGACTTTATTCCTTTCCGAAGGAGAAGACCAGGGTCCTCTTTTAATGGGCCACCAAATACAACAAGATTACCCTTCCAGAGTCGAAGAGACCCGACGATGTCAAGACGAAAGATGATCCTCGATTCCGCCCGTACCATCAGATGCTCAGGCACACCATTCAAAATTGCTATGTGTTTAAAGACATCATTAAAGACATGATCAAGAAGGGACTCTAAATGGGTGAATACAAGGTGGATCCACCACACCCTCACGAGATGCTTGTGATAGGGGCCACGGCCAATATGATATCCTTATATCAACAATTGCTTGAGGAGGTGTCAGATGCTTGTACAAAGCACATCTACAAGGCATTTGTTCTGGCCCCTACAAAGGACTAGGGAAATTGGCAGACGGTGCCGAAGAAGACAAGAAGAAAGCCGACATCCTGCCCTACCCTGGGAGTCTGAATTCATGGCGTCACACCTCTGCTACCACCACCGGTTGTAACCCCGGTCTGGTACGAAACCACTCCTCAACTAGTCCTCCGAAGGCCAACTGACAACAAGAAGAAGTTGCTCCTACTGCAGATGCACGTACAAGTCAGCCCGGCAATCAAACGACCGCAAGCGATCATTGATGGGTTAGAAGACTATGAACAACCTAAGATCCAGTCGGTGCAGCTGAAGGAATATGTCCCTTGGGAGCATTTTGAATCCCTGGGATTGGCCAAAGAAGCCAAAGTTGAAACAGAAGAATCAGGACTATGGGATCAGCCTTCCCAAGAACAGTCGCCAGCTGTGAAGGAGAAGACAAAGAATAAAAGAAAATGCAGCATTGTGTCTTGCAATACTTTGTCGGCTTTGTTCAACATAGCCCAAAACTCCGAAGAGGAGGATGAAGAAATATGCTTCGTGCCGGCGGAAGCAAACCAGGTCGAATCTTCTACTTCCCGGCATGCCACCAGATCTGGGAGGAGATGGGGCACATGACCCCGGCCAATCACAATATCATATTCAGGGATGAATAGTTATACCAAATCCCCGAACCAGAAATGAAAGGTGCGACAGTCCTGCCTCCATCGAGCCTCTACCCTGAAGATACAACCAGTAATGTGGTTCCCTCATTTGCCGAATTCCTGCTTGCGCAGAAGGGCAAACAGCCAAGCAAGCAGGCCGATCCAAAGGCCAAAAGCACTTCTACTTCAACCTCCGAAGCGCCGTCCCTGGCAAACAAAGATAGTGAGGGCACTCCCTTTGCGATTAAGCCCGTCCAGATAAAAGAACCATCCGACCAAGCACGTCGGGACCGGGCAACTCCCAAAGAAGAAAACAAGATATCTTCTTCGCTGACTCCTCCGGCACTGAAGCATGGCAAGCACAACAAAGTCGAAGAAGCCAGGCTGGCCAATGTCAGAGCCAGCAATAGGATAATGAGGCAACTGAAGATAATCCCGGCAAGATTCAGCATCTGGAAGATACTCTCTCTAGATGAAGAAACCAGGCAGGCTGTCATCGTAGCTTTGCAAACCCTAGGATACTATGAGAGCTACTTCGTCGAGATGCATTCGGGGACAACCATTACTTTCACCGAAGAGTATATGCTCCTGTCTTCAGCCAGCCACAATAGACGCTTGTACATGAGGGGGCAGTTGAACGGCCAGCCCATAAATAGGATCCTGGTTGACCTAGGGGCAGCAGTGAACATACTCCTCTACCAGATCTACCAGAAGCATCATTTCGATGTGCACCTGATCGAGGTCAGGGACATGAAGATAGTTGGGTTCAACCAGAAGTTTGAACTCCCATTGGGCATAGCGAAGTTCGAGCTTTCGTTGGAGACTTCACCACCAAGGTACAGTTCCACGTCATCAACTCTGATACTTCATACAAAGCATTGTTAGGCCGGCCCTGGCTGCATCAAAATCGAGTGGTGTCTTCTACCTTGCACCAGTGCATCAAGTACTCCCGGGAAGGAAAAGAAGAAAGAATATTTGCTGACTTACACCCCTTTGAGGTGTTTGAATGTCATTTGCTAGATGCATCACTCTATATGGAGAAGTCGAAGCAGATTCCCTAGCAAGCTCAAAGAAAAGGGAAGAAGATAGCAAAAGACAACGACTGGTTCCCTCCGCCACCGCCCGACTATGTGGCTCCACAAGAGGTGTCGCACATTCTGAAGTTGAAGGGAAGGTTCGAGCAATTCCATCTGATATCCACCCCGAGCCGAAGATGTCGAAGCTCAAGGATTTGCTGGGGTATGTGAAGGTCCCTCCAGGGATCAAAAAGCCACTTACAAATATAGACCATCAAACGGTCGAATTCCTGAAGATTTTGGAGGTGGCCAGTTCTGAGGGCCAACCCACAATGTTCTACGTGGCCGATGAACAGCTGGTGAAAGGAGATGACGATTGCAAATTCCCCGAAGAAATTCATGACCCACTCCTGATATATCTGGCAAAATGGTGAAGATGGCCAGGAGGCTGTTGTGTCTCCTGTGGTTCTGGGGTTTTGATGATGACAAATATTATGGCTCATTATGTTTACATGTACATCCTTGATGAAATAATCCTGATGTACTATGAGAAACTGTCAGAACATGTTTAAGGATGACTCACAGGTCATGAAGTCAACCCAAGTCAAAGTCAAATCTCAGACAGGTACGGTCAATTCATAGTCAGATCAGGTAATGTTCTGCCTAATCTCAGATCTGTGCAAATGTTAATTTTTATACAGAAATGTTGGTGCATGTGTTAAGTCCATGCTAGTCTTCATATGTGCATCATTTCACAAGTCCATACATCTGCATGCTATCAAGTCCACACTGTCTATACATTGCATGAAGATTCTGCATCACTCCTTTGGCAAGTCTATACAATGCATCGTCTCATGCATCGTCTTTCAAGTCTATGCATTGTAAGACCAAGTCTATACATTGCATCGTCTCGTGCATCGTCTCATGCAGCGTCTCTATGTGCAAGTCTATACATTGTCTGGGTGCATAACACAAGTCTATACATCGCCACTTGGCTCGTGGCTTAGTCAGTGCATCCATGCATACATAAGTCTGTACAGCGTCGTGTTCACATGCTTCAAAGTCTATACATCGTGTGCTTCGAGCATTCAAGTCTGTACACTGGTGTCGTCGTCTGCATGATCACGTCTATACAGACTTAGCGAAAGCTTAGCAAGTTTGTACACTGGTGTCGTCTGCTGTAGGCACAGCAAGTCTGTACATTGTCCACTTGCAGCATGCTCGCACACACAAGTCTACACATTGCATTTTAGCATGCTAGCACACACAAAGTCTGCACATTGCTATAGCACGCATGTAGAGTCTAGATAGTCATGAGCAAGTCTATACATCGTGTTGCATGCAGGCATTCAAGTCTATACATTCTTTAGCTCAGTTCGCAGCAGAGTCTGAAGTCTGTACATTGATGCTTGCATTACTTAAAGTCTGAACAGCATGTGTCTGCAAGGTCAAGTCTGTACATCAGATCAAGTTTGTATAGCCTATACATTGTTCAGAACACAAGTCTACACAGCGTGTGCTGGCAAGTCTGTACATCGCATCTTTTGTTCGTGCATTATCTCTAAAGTCTATACACTGCTTAGTGAATTGCATGTGCACGCAGAGTCTATACATTGACTGTGCATTCATTTATCTGGCTGCAGAACACTAAGTCTATACATTGCACTGTAGCATGCACGAACTCTAAGTTTGTACATTCATTGCATCTTGTGCATGCATCATTCAAAGTCTGTACAGCCAGTGTTCACAACACAAAGTCTTTACATCGTTCTGCTTGCACAAACGCCAAGTCTATACATTGGCTTTGCTTGCATGAGCTGAAGTCTATACATTGTCCACTTGCAGCATTAGCACAAGTATGTACAGCCTGTGTGCTTCATTCACAAAGTCTATACATTGCTTCACGCATTGCACGAAGTCTGCACATTCCTCGCTAGCAAGTATGTCTAAGTCTATACATTGCTTCTTCATGCATTGCATGAAGTCTGCACATTGTGTGCTGCATGCTTACCAAGTCCATACATTGGCTAGTCTGCACAAGTCTGCAAGTCTATACATTGGCTGTCGCATGCTCATCGAGTCTGCACATTCGATAGTGGCAAGTATGTACATCGCCCAGTGTCATGCATTCAAAGTCCACGCATGCACACACTTAGTTTGTGCATTCTGTTTTCATGCTTTAACACTAGGCATTGCAATGTCTATACACTGTTGTCGAATGTACATCAAGTCCACACATCTGTTGACGACACGTCTATGCATTCATCTTCAATGTACACACTTTGCTTGATGCATTCTGCATTACACACTACAAAGTCTATACATTGCAAAGTCTACACACTGCATTACACACTTCAAAGTATGTACATTGTTCAGAACACAAAGTCCATACAGCCATTGTGCATTCATTCTTGATGTACATACTTTGCTTACTTAAATTGATAATTCTCTCTGTCTGTCAGGTACTTTTCGTGAAGTTTCAGAACAGCACATGATCCGAGAAGGAAGGGCTGATAGGATGCTGCCACGTGGAGGAATTCTCTGGGCGGGAAATGTGGAAGCCACACGCCCTCTTGCTTGCTGCTGCTATAAAAGGAAGTCTTCTTCCTCAGGAGAAGACCGATCGAAGAAGAAGCAGAGGAGAGCCTGCACGATCCAGTGTGAAGAGAAGAAGAAGAAAAAGAGAAGGGGAGATTGAGAGATTAGCAGAAGAAGATAGAGAGTTCGTGAAGAAGAGGAAGAGGAGATTACCTGAAGATCATTCCTACTGGATGTTGGATCAGATCCACTCCAGTCAGCTCCTTTGAGCGCCACATTGTGCTTTATTATTTACAGCTTTCAGTCGTTGTTACTACCTATTTTTGTTTTCTTTTCAAACTGTTCTTCAAGCTGTTGGTCAGCAGTGCAAGCTGTGATGCACAGCGGCGAGGTGGATACCTCAGACGGCTAAGCTGTATTGCCCAGCGGAGCAAGCTGTGATGCTCAGCGTTGCAGAGGTGGACTCCTCTGGACAGCAAGCTGTGATGCTCAGCGGGATGGCAAGCTGTGAGGCCCAGCGGTTGTAGGTAAGCTGTGAGGCCCAGCGGTTCAAGCTGTGAGTCAGCTGAATCCACACTTTGGTTTGAGTGTGGGGTGGACGTAGGTCTGCAGGACCGAACCACCTAAAAAGCCTCTTGTCCACTGTGGTTTGAATTTCATATCTGACTGGCGCTAGATGCATGCATAGGCACGAGGATTGTATTCATCTCATTGCTGTGCACATTAGATGTTTGCTTAGGATCGCTCTACATATCTGCAATAGTTTTTAATTCTGCATCTCTGATTGCATTAGATTTAATTTGAGCGAAGTTTTTAAAGGGGAGATTCATTCACCCCCCTCTGAATCTATAGAACCGAACCCAACAATTGGTATCAGAGCGGGTCTCTAACTTAACAGATCTAACAATCTGCAGAGGATCCTGCTAATTTTTTGGTGCATTGCAGAGTGAGTTTCCTGTGTTCTGTGTTTTGTTTCACCGGTTTAGTGTCTTGATCTGCTCATCTGATTTCAGTGCATTCATCATATCTCGATGGCTAATCCTCCGATATTCAGAGGTAATAATTTTGATTCTTGGTTAGAAAATTTTCATCGGTATGTAAAATCTACTGATCCTAATCTTTGGAAGGTAATAACTCATGGTCCACACAAATTATCAAAAGATAAATCTAGATGGACAGAGAAGGATAAATTGAAAGACACTATCAACACTAGAGCATTAGTTTTAATGAAAGAATCAATTGACAGAGCTCTAATCGAATGTGGAGAGGGGGATTTCTGTAGCCCATCCAAAGAGCAGCCAAAGAAGGTCCATCAGGACCCAACGAGGCCATGCTCGTCCAAGTGATAGCCCACAGGGCCCACTTAGGGCAGAAAGCCCAATAATAAAAAAAAACCACTCGGGGACATAACCTTCCTAGGCGGCCTCTAGGCTCGGAAGGCCCGAGCTTCGGTCAGGTCACAGGAAAGGTCCATGCCCGAGCCATCTCTCCGCCCGGGAGAAGAAGGCGCATGCAGACCGATCCGACCCATCTTCCGTCGAGCTAAGCCTATCGCCCGGAGAGGGCTGGCCCCTTTGAGCTCAGAACGGACGCCGATTGCTTATCCAGGCAGCTGTTAAGAGTCCTCTATGAGCAGGAAGTCATGAAGGCAAGGGACTCCAGCTCCCCAAGGCGATAACGCTCCCACGACGAAGCAATAAAGACCCACGTCGAGGACGTAACGCTAGCCTAAAACCCCTCAGCTTACGGGACTCCTGAAGACGGTGCACTATTTAAACCAGGGATACCCTCCGGCGAAACGTAAGGGCAATCATACGCTCAAAGCTCCTGAGCAAGAACCACTTCACCCCTTTTGGTGGAGAGGGATCTCGCGCACAAGCTCTCACCTCCCTTTATTGCTCCCGCCATAGCTCCACTGACTTAAGCATCGGAGGGTTTTCCCCAGGGTTTCCCCCTGGGCCCCCTGATCCATTTCCCTATCTTGCAGTTCACTATCTGGTGATCCACCATCCGCTCAGGACCAGCGCGAGATCACGCCTCTTCATCTGGCGCCATCTGTGAGAAACGTACAAAGAGCCAGTATGGTGCGAAGGAGCTCAGGGAGGAGGTCTACCGGCGACAGGGGAAAGGCTAGGGTAGCGGTAGGGGATGGCCCTTCTCGGGCCTCACAGAACCCTCCCTCCAACGCCAGCGCCCCCACCGACGATCCACCACCCCCTCCTGCGGTGGTAGGGCTACCACCCAATGGTGGCGCCAAAGCCTTCCAGGCCCTCAACACGAAACTGGATGTCCTCGTGGAACTCATGAGGGCCCAGGTGGCTAGGGATGGAAGGTCCCGCGCCCCGTCTGGAAGCCCTCCCCGCGGGAGTATCTCCCAGCACACCGCTGGAGGCCGCTTCACCCTCCGTGGCCAGTATATCATCCGCAACCAGATGGGAGGTCCCTCGCATGCTCCGCCTCCAGAGCAAGAGGCTTCCTCCACGCCGAGGAGAGGAAAACTGGGGGCGCGCCGTCCGAACCCATAGGCTGACGTTCTCAGAGATCACCAAGACGCTCCCCCCAGCCCCACGACGCAGCAGCAGCCGGAGTTATCCCTTCGACTACGAGATTTTGAGAGGCGATTCACAGAACAGGAGCACGCCCTTCTCGCCCTACAGAAGACCTCTTTCCCGGAGGACGATGAGAAATCCCCATTCTCCGAGTACATCTTGAAGGCAGAGATATCTCCCAGAACCTCCATCCCCACCTTCAAGCCCTACGACGGCTAGGGCGACCCGGTCGATCATTACGACAGCTTTGACGCTTTGATGACCCTGCACGGAGCGTCCGACGCCATCAAGTGCCGAGCCTTCGTGACCACCCTGGTCCAAGGCGCTCAAGCATGGTTCCGGGCCCTCGCCCCTGGGTCCATCCGAGACTTCAAGTAATTTGGGGGAGTCTTCAAAGAGAGTTTCGCCGGAAGTGCCCCCCCAAGGTCGGTAGAGGGGCTCCTGGCCCTCAAACAGGCGCAAGGGGAAAGACTCTGGGCTTATATTCACCGATTTAAATCGGAAGCCCTAAGAATCCCCCGCCTGGACGTGGCCTCAGCCATAACCGCACTGACTGGGGGCACCCGGGACGAGAATCTCCACCGCGAACTTGTCCTCCACCCTCCCTCGACCCTTGCCGAGCTAGTGACTCTGGCATTACGTCACGCCGAGTGCAAAGAGGTGCTCAACGCTTGCCGAGACGCAACCGGCTCGGGTCGGGAGGGGGACAAGAAGCAGGCTTCCGAGCCAAACTCAGGTTCGGGGAAGAAGAGAGACCGTGATGGGGAGCGCAAGCGGAAGTACGAGTGGTACACCCCACTAGCCGTACCGGTCTATGAGATATATGGAGACATCAAAGACTCGGGACTCCTCCGCCAACCCGAGCCGATGAGGTCGAAGAACCGCAGCCGCGACAAGCATTGCTTATTCCACGGCGATCACGGGCACCACATCGGTGACTGCCACCAGCTCCAAGACGATATCGAGCACCTCATCCGTCTGGGTCACCTAGCTCAGTTCGCTGCAGAGCGTAAAGAAGATCGAGGCGCCGCAGAGGAGATTGACAACGCCCCCCGAGGGGTCTACATCAACGTCATCTCCAGAGGGACGGCATCAGGAGGCGACAGCAGCCGAGGAAGGAAGCGTCATGCCGAGCGGGTGAGCCGAGCCATAGAGCCTCCCAAGGCCCCGCCAAGTGAGCCCCAAGTCATAGTATTCTCCGATCGAGACCTGGAAGGGCTGAGCACCCCGCATGACGACGCCCTCGTGATCTCTGCTACGATAAACCATTGTAATGTAGATAGAATTCTAGTTGACAATGGGAGTACCCCTGATGTATTGTCTTATGACTGTTTCCTTAAGATGGGGGAGGATCCATCCAAACTCCGCCCGGTCCGAACCCCCCTCTGCGGGTTTAATGGCCTGGCCACCTATCCCGAGGGAGCCCTAAGCCTGCCGGTTACCCTCGGCACCCCACCCAAAATCGTTGCGGTCATGGTGGACTTCATAGTGATTAAAGGTATGATAGCGTACAACGCCATCTTCGACCGGGGGATCCTCAGCCGAATAAAGGCCGTACCATCTACCTATCACCAAAAAATGAAGTTCCCCACCAAAAATGGGTTGGGGGAAGTCCGAGGTAACCAAGCCACGGCCAAAAGGTGCTACAATATCTCGGTAGAGGCCACAAGGCCGGACGGGAAGGACAAGGGCCCCCGGGGAGTCGAGGATAAAACCGCAACCACCTAACCTGGTGGAGAATTACTGACGGTTTTCCTAAACGATGACCCGACCCTAGGAGTAAGGATCGGAGCCGACCTACCGCCCAAGGTTCAGCAGCAATATAAGAAATTCCTTTCTGACTACACCCGAGTTTTTGCTTGGTCCGATGATCAACTCCCTGGGATACCAGAGGAGACTGTAATGCACAAGCTCAACCTCGACTCCGCCATGAAGCCCGTTCAGCAGCGCAGAAGGAAGCATGCACCCGAAAAGTAGGTGATCATCAAGGCGCGGGTCACCAAGGGACAAGAGACTGGCCTCTTCAGACCGGTCCTGTACCCGACGTGGCTAGCCAACGTCGTCCTGGTGCCTAAAGCCTCGGACAAATGGCGGATGTGTGTGGACTTCACCGATCTGAATAAGGCCACTCCTAAGGACTGTTATCCGTTACCGAGCATCGACCAATTGGTTGACTCAACCTCGGGAAATGAAATACTCAGCTTCCTAGACACCTATTCAGGTTACCATCAGATCAGGATGGACCCAGAAGATGTCGAGAAGACCGCCTTCATCACCGACTACGGCGTATACTGCTACACCCAGATGCCTTTCGGGTTGAAGAACGCTGGAGCTACGTATCAAAGGCTGGTCAATCACATGTTCGAGGAACAACTAGGTTGGAACGTCGAGGCCTACATTGACGACATGCTCGTCAATACCCCCAAGGCCCAAGACCACTTCACCGACCTCGCTGAAACCTTCGGTACCCTCCTGAAGTACAACATGAAGATCAATCCTGCCAAGTGCGCCTTCGGAGTGAGATCTGGGAAGTTCCTGGGTTTCTTGGTCACTCAACGTGGGATCGAAGCCAACCCCGACAAGGTCCAGGCCATCCTGGACATGCGTCCGCCCACCAGCATCAAGGACATCCAGCGCCTAACTGGGTGTGTTGCTGCTCTCAACCGCTTCCTGTCCCGTGCGGCCGAACGATGCCTGCCCTTCTTCAAGCTATTGAGGGGGCCCAAGTTGGCATCTGCTACGTTTGCATGGGATGAGGAATGCCAAAGAGTGTTCACCGAGCTTAAGGAGTTCTTGGCCTTGCCCCTGGTGCTCTCCAAGCCCGTTCCCGGTGAAGCCTTGCTGCTCTATCTCTCGACAACACCATCTACAGTCAGCTCGGTCCTAGTCAGAAATGACTCGGGAGTCGAGAGGCCGGTCTACTGCACTAGCAAGGTGCTCAACAAGACTGAGAGGAGGTACCCCACAATCGAGAAACTCGTGCTAGCGTTGGTTACCTCCGCCAAGCACCTCCGACCCTATTTCCAGGGCTACCCCATCACCGTGCTGACCGGCGAACCATTGAAGAAGATTCTGGCCCACCCCAAAGCTTCGGGGTGACTCATCAAATGGGCCATCATGCTCGGGGCCTACGATATATCCTATCGGCCGTGCTCAGCTGTGAAAGACCAAGCGCTCACCGACTTCATCGCCGAGAGCACCGTCCCGATTGAAGAAAGATCTCCGTCCGCCCCCGGGCCAACCTGGGAGTTGTTCGTCGACGGATCTTCCAATTCGGTCGGTAGTGGTGCCGGAATCCTCCTGAAGTCCCCCGAAGGAGCAGAGCTATAGTACGCCTTGAAGTTCAACTTACCGACATCCAACAACACTTCCGAGTACGAGGCCCTTATCTCGGGAGCCCGCATGGCCCGACGGCTGGGGGCTGAGAGAGTCAAAATCCACACTGACTCCCAGCTGGTCGCTAGCCAAATCAACGGCGAGTACGAAGCTCGAGAGGTACCAATGATCAAATACCTCCAATTGGTCAGAGACCTGGCCCAACAGTTTGAGGGATTCGAGGTAGTCCAAATAGCTCGGGAGGAAAACTCCCGGGCGGACGCCCTCTCTCGGTTGGCCTCTTCTCTCGATCCTGAAGGCACCCGATCAGTCCTCCTTGAAGAGTTAGAGCGCCCGAGCATTGACTCGGAGCTCCTCGCTGTTGACTTGGCTATTCTCAGCGACTGGCGTACCCCCTACCTGTCGTGGCTCTGGGACTCCCAAGAGCCTTCCGACCCTCGAGAGGCTCGCAGATTGAAGTACCAAGCTCAGTGCTTCGTCATCCAGGACGACACTCTCTATCGGAGGTCCTTCTCCGGTCCCCTCCTGAAGTGCCTCGCCCCCGACGAAGCCATCCAAGCTGTCCGAGATATCCATGAAGGCCTATGCGGAGCGCATGCAGGAGGAAGGTCGCTCGCCAGGTGTAGATCGTGATAAATCCACACAAGTGGAACGAACCACTCATATGAGATATATATAAAAGGGTGGAGATGACAATAAGAACAAAAGAAAGCACGTGGTGCTAGAAGGAGTGTGATCACCAGAGGGGTTACCTCAATAATAAAACAAATGATCGCGAATACCTGGTGATAATTGGGATGCGGGATGGATTGTGAATTCCTTCCTCCTCCTTCAATCGACCGGCCGATGAAGGGGGTTTTCATTGTTGATTACCTTGCACAAAGACAAAATAAACAAGCAAAAGGAAGTGGATCAGCCGAGTGAATGTAGTATCAATCCCAATAAACCATATGATGAAAAATAAACATGACATGCGCACCTTTTTTTTGTTTGTTTTAAAACCCCTAAAGAATTAGGGAGAGGAGAAATATGATACTAAACTAATGCAAGAAAAGAAAACAGTGGATGATGACCGATGGAAAACGCAAATAGATAAAGCAAAAGACCCCTGCTATCCCTGACGACAGTAGAGGGGAACTGAGGCTGATGCTGCCGGGAGGAAGAAGAGGAAACAGAGAGCTCTTCTAAAAGATCGTACAGGAAGAAGATGAAGAGAGCCTCTGTGCGCCTGTGTGTTCTCTGCTCTCTGCCTCTTGCTGCCAACCTCGCGCGAGGTCGATCAAGACATCCCTATATAGGTTTCCAGATCCAAGATAACCTCAAAGTTGGGAAGATAAGAATGGGCAATCATCAAAAGAAGGCAGGACTCTAGTTCCAATTCGAGCAAGGGGACCATTGGAGGCAAGGAACTATTCAGGAAAGGCATACTCAAACATGACTCTAAAGGATAAAACACGACCTTCAAAAGGGCGTCAAATTACAAATTGACGACCTACATCAAGACGTTACTCAAAACACGACCATGATCAAGGGCGTCACTTCTTGGATTTAATTTTGGCAATAAAACTTACTTTATTTGAAAATTATGAGAAAACGCCTGAGATGAAGGCGTTACTTGAAAACACGCCCTGAGGAAGGACGCCAATCAGTAATTGGAATTTATTTTGAAACTGGATAATACCAGGAATTGACGCCCTGACATTCAGTCGTCCTTTCTTTTGAACACGCCCTAGGTAAGGTCGCTTTTAAAATAACGCCCCTCTTCAGGTCGCGAATCACAAAAATGCAAGAACAAACCAAAAAATACACAAGAAAGAAAAACTTCATATTATGAATGTATTGAAGTTCACTTTGGGGCGTCAACATAGTGACATGAGATTTGACCAACATAACGTCAATTTTGGCTTGTCTACAACTGCCCCGCCTTGGCGTCTGCTTTGCAAGGGAGTGAGACGGAATGAAGGTGAAAGTGCAACAAACGGAATGAAGTGGAACGAACTGATAAGTAGATGCCAAGGTGTGATGTGACACGCCTCAGACACCAAGTATTAGAAATCTTTCCAAGATTCTGAATGAAACAATTCCGAGTGATTCCAAGGAAGCATCGATTTGCTGGATAAAAGAGACTAAACTAAACAAGTAAAAATGTGCGCATGGCACGATAAGGAGACACCATTGGAGAGCGGTTACCAGCCAACGTGGACGTGCTACAACCAAGGTAGATTTGTAGAAAAATAAAGAGAATTGAGATGGAGACCCAACAAAGGGACATTTTCAAGGAACCAGCCTGAGCGGCTTCAGAGAGAATAAAGTATTCGATTTGGAGTGGAATATCTCATGTCAACTTAATCAAGAACGAGTGACTTTCATTATCGCCATAATATGAAGATTTTCATCATGAACCTCAAAGTCCTACATGATGCATGCTGGGCTAAAAGAAAAAGATAAGACAAACTAAAAAATGGAAAATAACCAAGGATAATATTGTTAAGCCATCTAGATTTGGTCAAGAATCCAGATCTCTGAGCTGACACTAAGCCGAAGCCTGTTTGTCCGCGCATCAACCCAGAAAGTGGAACCATCGTCCCAGACCTTTAATGACTCAACAGCCTATCAGTGTGATTAAGACTCTCTTGGAACTATCACTGTTTTTGATGAAGGGGAACTCAAATTCCAGGTTCATCAGAACCACAAGGTCCTTGATATATTATAATAATGTAGAATACCATATAGTAATAATGCTTACAAGAACAACATGATGTTACTTCCACAGTGATCCGGGCATCTCGAAACCTGCAATCTTCTGCACTTTGAAAGTTCATTCGCCCTCCCATAATTTCAATATGAATAATCCTAAATTCAAAGTATGACATGATCATAAGTGCTAAATAAAATAAAATTCCAACGAAATAATAGCACTTAAGTTCATCAGAGCACGTAGGGAAGCAAATTCATAAGCTCACAAATTCACGCCTGGATAGAACGGCGTTAAAAACATAAAAAGTGCCTGACATCAGGGCGTCAATAGATAAAACACGCCTTTTACTGAGGCGTTAAATGCACCAAGAGTTTAAGAAGAAAACGACCCACTAAAGGGCGTTAAATAAAACACGACCTCGGTCAGGTCGTCAATTCAACAATTGACGCCCTAACATAAGGCGTTAATTAAGCACAAGCTTCCGTTTCCGATTCGAAAGCTAAACGCAGTCCTAATAGCCATAAACTTTCTAACTCCGATCAGCCTTAAGACCCTACCGAACTTCTATAAAGGGAAGGCACTTCCTCAAATCAATCAAAGCAATCCTTCGGAGCTTTGTTTCTTCTGCTGCTTCCTCTCCTGTTCGTGTTCTTTTCGCAAACCAGAAATAGAAAGGGCAATTAAGAGATCAAAGTCCTCAACTCCCAGATTAACTGAGATTAATGGGCATATCAACAGTAGAATCTCCATGAATCAGGTAAAGACTGAGTCTTCTGTTCCTCTATTTTCTTATCTTCACTGAACTACTTCTGTCGCTCATGCATTCTCCTTCTTTTCTTTCTCCCACAGGATTATCCAAATGTCCCAGGAGCTAGGAGATTTACAAAAATTAAATGGCTACCTCTTCTTCTCTCCAAATTTTCTTCAGATATGAGGGTGTACCTAGCAAGATGGCACCTCCTGAGCCTGATTACCCATGCCAAACACTACGATCAAATCCATCTTGACTGGGCAGCTATAGGAGCTCTTGTAGAGATATGGCATCCTTCTACTCATACCTTTCTCTTCCCTACCTTTGAAGCCACCATCCTATTAGAAGAATTAGAATTGATCTTAGGCTTGAAAAGAATGAAGCAAGGGGATGAGGAGAAGATGGCCAACATGCCAAAACCAATTTCTTCTCACGAGCTATTAACCACATTGATACCTAGCCCAAACTTAGTGAATCAGATCAAGGTTACCAAAGGAATCAATCTTCTAAAGCTCGCTTCATGGGTGTACAAGAGAGCGGATCAAGCTAAAGAAGAAGAAGAGATAGAAGAGGTAACCAAGGCCTTCGTGGTATGCTTAGCAGGAGCACTCTTATTCCCATCCACGGAGGACTTTCTAGAGGAGGCACAGTTAAGCGCCGTGGTGAGCCTATGGGAAGGAGAGAGAATCGGACCGGCTATTCTAGCCTATCTCTATAGCGGGCTAACCTCAGCAGCAATGGGGAGGCCCATCTACGGATGCATGCTAGCATTCTCTAGTTGGGTGGATCTTCACTTCAAATTTGATCCATGTGATGAAGCCCAACAATCCTCGAGAATCTTCTCAAAAAGCCCACTCTTTTACATAACCGGTTCACTTGGGATAAGCAATAGAGTGATGAACCGAATTCCTCAAATCAAGAAGAGAACGGAATGGAGAGAGCACCTCAAAGTAATGCTAAAGAACCTCTTCACTTGCGCCCCGGGAATACTCAAGACTCAAGAACTCCATGCAAGATTCTCCCCCGGCACGGACCTTCGACTCATAGGCGCTTCAGAATTCATTTTGTATAATTCACACCGATGCCTTCCTCAACTCGGGCTTCCACGGCAAATATTCGAGGATCCATCACACCTCCCTCCTATCAAAACAAGGGACCTTGGCAGCAATGAAGATGGAGAAGAAACAACCACAATCCAAGCATTGTGGAAAATCAATAAAGCTCATCAACCTGTGGAAAACTTGGAAGAAGACAGATATGAATGGAAGTCTTATGTAATTGCTTTAAGAAGCTTGAGGCCCAAAATGACTCATTGAAGCAGTGTAATCTTTTTTCCTAATAAATCAATAATACGTTCTTATTGAGCCAATTTCAAAGTGTTATGGATCAAATCTTCCAATAACCTGAGATTCTGTTGCAAATAACGCCTCAAGCGATGTCGTTAATTCTAAAAGTGACGCCTCCGCATACGTCGCTTTCAATATTCCAGCTCACAAATTTGACGCCTCCACGAATGGGCGTTAACTGAATAACGACTTAAAATAGGGCGTGAATTCGATTTATATTCCAAAACGTATTCGTTGAAATTCCAAAAGTAACGCCTTCAGCAAAGCCACGTTTCATATAAATAACGCCTCAATCATAGTCGTTACTCAAAAGCAGTAATGATCACTCCCATCACATCAATCAATCCCCATTGAATGCGTCTGACGACGGTTATCATTCCCCATGCAAACAAAAATAACGCCTTAAGAAATGTCGTCCATTATCAAGAAACGCCCTTGTTTCAGTCGTTAATTCCATAAGACACGGCCTTCCTTAAGTCGTTAATTCCTTTTGACCGTTCGACTTAACTTTCCCTCCTTTCTTCTTCTTCCTTTTCCTTCGTCCTCTTTCCCTCTTTCTCTCCTTCTTCCTTCGACCTCTTTCCCTCTTTCTCTCCTTCTTCATTTTTTGCTTTGCTTTGCCCTCTTCCTGCAACTGTAATCCACACTTTGAACAAACAGGTTAATTCATCTGTTCGACTTGGCCCCTTGCCCAATAAGCAAGGGGTATCAATATTTTGACCTTAATGACGGGTCAAGGGGCCAAGCCTTTAATTAAATAAGGTAAATAAAATATCTGATAATGGGGAGATGCATCATGCAAACACGCATATGCAAACCATAAATAAAGATGCCCATGCAGAAATGCAAACATACTTGGAGAATGCATCATCTTTTTTTTTCACTCATTTATATTTTTTTTGTTAATTTTCTGAAAAATGCGCCTTAGAGTAGGTCGTGGTTCGCATAAAAGAGGCCCTAGAAGACGGCGTGAATTTGAAAAGGAATCTGATTTTTGAAAAAGTAACGACCTGCTCAGGGACGTTATTCTATAGAACGCGCCTTTATTGAAGGCGTTAATTAACTTGCACGCGCCTTAGATAAAGGCGTTAATTGAATTATTCTACAAAAATGGGTTGACAATCAAGACCACGGGTCCTACACGGTCACCACCTAAAATTCATTAACCTTTCTTGAGTAATTAAAAAAGAGTTGACGTGATCATAGTTGACTTGTATTCGAGATTTCGTACAGTGTAATTTCCTAAGTCTGTCTTGACCATCCTGCCAGTTCGTGACTTACCACATAGAAAGGATGGAAGAAAATATAAGGGAAGCCCATAAGGGATTCTGAGATGCTCAAGGTAAAGTTACCTCCCCTACCCTATGCCTGTTGGGATTCGGTCTTTGGCGTAGGGAAATTTATTGCCTTTTTTGCCTCTTTTATATTGCACGCATACGCCCAAGGTTTTTCCTTGCGGGGACTTTGTCCTCTTGACATGCCTTTCTTTTCACCATTTGACTTTCGCTTTGAAATTGACTTGCATTAATGAACCACCTAATTGTACTTGGACTTTTGTGGCATTTGCTCCCTTTTGGGCCCTGACTTCCACCTACTAGGGCGGCGAATAGGCTTGGCGTGTCTACCCTGAGGTCTCCCTTCCTCCCTTATGGGCCGAAGAAGAAAGAACGGGTATTGTCTTTCACTTTTAGTCAGGTTTTTGACTTCCCATCGGATTTTGCACTGCTTGAGTTCAAGAATAAAGAGTGTAGCGTGTGCGGGAGTCAACCCCCTTTTAAGTTAGCAAGACTGATGAATGAATTCTGAATTTTGACCTTTCGGACCTTGATCCTTCGTGTGCCATGGCACCAATTTTGATCTCTTTTGATTTTGAAGAATTTCTATTTTTTTATTTGTTTGCTTTTGGAATTTCTATATATTTTTTTTATTTTTGGTCTTTGGAAATATTCCACTTTGTTTTGGATTTTTGAATCAATTTTCATTTTTTTGGATTTTGAAAAATACTCTCTCTATATATATTTTTGGATTTTTGAATCAAGGGTAGTATTTCTTAAGATACAAACCATTCCAAGGGTGAGTTAACTCTTGTCCTTCAGCATTAATCAGTTTATAAGCATTGCCAGGAAAAACGTCTTTTATAATAAACGGTCCTTCCCAATTGTGTTGGAGCTTTGAGCGAGGCCCACCGGGCTTTACAAAAATTCTTTTAATTACCATCTCACCGATTTTGAATTTTCTCTCAATCACTTTCTTTTGATAAAAATGCGAGAGCCTGTTTTGATAAATGTGCGCATGCTCAGCGGTGACCAAACGCTTTTCATCTAGGAGTTCTAATTGAGCAAGGAGTGAATCCCGACGCTCATCAATAGAGAGTTCCTTGTCAAATTGTACTCGCAGAGAGGGAATGAGAATCTCGTAAGGGACTATCGCCTCCATTCCATAAGTAAGGGTGAAAGGGGTTTGCCAAGTGGGGGTACGAATGGAAGTGCGATAGGCCCAGAGAGCTTCAACTAGCTTGTCTGGCCAATCCGAAAATTTATTAGCCTCACACGTCTTTTTGACAATTTTTATCAAAGTTTTATTAGTGGACTCTGCTTGGCCATTGCCCTGCGGATAATAGGGAGAAGAATGATGCAATGCAATGTTGTACCTGTTGCAGAGATCCTTGATTTCTTGAGAGATAAATTGAGGTCCATTGTCGGTGACGATGGTACTCGGGATGCCGAACCTCGTGATGATGTTCTTTGATGAGGACATCAAGAGCTTATGGGTTGTATTGTATGTATTGGCTTGTCTAGGTGTGTAGTATGGGTTGTATTGGCTTGAAGTGTATGAAATTTTTGATTTTTTTCATTTGGGCCATCCTTGTAAGGCTTAATTAAGCAATGGGCCACTTTTGTAGGAAGAGTCCATTAATAGGTTTCATGTTTTACGTCCACTTAAGAGTGCTACTTCATATTGGGTCATTTGGTTTCAAATGGGTCATTAAGGCACTTAAGGCCCAAATGGGGTTCCACTATCTCATGGGCCATCTAAGTGGGAATGGCCCATGCCTAGCATGAGCTATTAGGTGGCTCTTGGCCCATGAAGGGGGGCGCAAGCTTCTTTGGCCTTATTAGGCTTGGTGGCTTGGTTGGTGTGAATTAGGTGGAGTTTGAATGTAATTAGTCTAAGGTTGAATGGAGATGGTCAAGGTAGATTAAAAAAATTATATTTGGTCTGTTATTCACACCTCATCTCAGCCATTCAATCCCCAACCCTTGATCCAAGGGTCCATATTAGATTTGATTGGAGTCATATATAATGTTGTATTTTCATGAGAAATTCAATGAAAAATCAGAAAATTTGTGAGTGTTCTTGAAGCTTGGTGCGCCCCTCTCTCCTCCCTTGGTGTTCTTCCTTCCCCAACCCCAGATCTAGAGTGGATTCTATCTCCTTCCTCCCCTCTCAACCTCTGGTGATCGTTTGTGCCGCCGCCGCCGCCGTTCGTGCCGCCTTCGAGCCGCCACGGGATCATCTTCAGTTTTCTATCCTGCTGGATAGAGGTGTGGTTCGTGAATTCCTGAAGCCAGCCACGAGTTCGGATCGACTTGAAATTTTGAGGGTTGGTTCCTATCTTCTATCCATTTCTCCACAAAAAACTCCAGGTTCAAAAGCCACCGTTTCATATTTTCCCCACTTCGTTTAACTCTCAATCTCAGATCTGTTCTGTCACTCTCTACAGTGACAATAGCCCTGAGTTCTCCTCCTTCGACCACCCTTTTGATTTTCTTTAGACCTCCCAATTTAACTGTGTGTTCTATCCATCGTCCCCTACCACCACAATTTTTATTAAATTTTTATCATCCTTCTACCTATTTTTCAAAATTCATGTTCTACCGGAGCTACAGTACTTTCAGCCAGATCCCAGATCCGACCTTTGTCCACTGAACAAATCACAGAAAATCATAGATACATCCAAACATGTCCAAACCAATTTTTTTCATCTTTCCATCTCAATTTCCAACAACTTTGATGAATAACAAATCTTCGAATTCGGACATCCACATCACGGTCAAAGGCAATCAACAGTCAAGTCCTCTGCAGGCCTGAGTCTTCGGTTACTGTACAACAAAAGATTAAAAATTCCATAAGTCAAGATCCAAGCAGATCCAGGCCATATCTTTGGGCCTAGGTTGAATAACTTCAAGGTAGCTTTCCAACGGCGCCAGTCTCGTGTCGATTCGATATCGAGGCTGATCGCAGCGCCCATTCTCGCCGGAGCGCGCGCTGCAAAACAGCAGCAACCAGCCTGTGGACAGCAAATCCGACGGGTGCCGATCGGAGCCGCCCGACCTCCGGGCGACGTTCCAGCGTGCCGCCAGCTCGGGGATCGTCTCCACCAGTGTCCCCACCACAGTGGTGACACCGGGTCCCACACGGCCCCTCCGGACAGCACGTGGGCCCCACCGTCACTAGTTCGGGTGCTGCCGAAGCTACGCGGAAAGCCGCCCGTCAACCCGTATTCGGTCCTCCCGGGCCCCGTTGTGTCGCCCTTTACCTCCCTGCGTGGAGTGGGCATATTTCCATTGCTGTAATATTCATGTATTAACTGTCCCGGGAGCACGAGTTCGGCCGGGCCCGTCGTCCCCACGCCGAGCGCGTGGAGGTATCGTCTTCGCTCCTACACTTGGCATTTCGCTTATTTCATATATGCTTGTTTATGCCACTGTTAGAGAGCATGTTTTAGGACCTAGCTTGCTATAATTTCATATCACCGCTGCTGCGAGAGAGTGAGCAAGACCGTCCCGTGACCCGATCCCGGCACGAAAGTGCGAGCCGACCACCCTAGCTCTTGCCGGTTTCTCAACCGTGCACGTCCGACGCTTCCCTCGTTAAGGGACGATCGCGAGCTTGTCGTGTCCGTGGTCCCGTCCCGCATCATTCTTCATTATGAATTTGCAGACAGTTGATGCTTTAATCTCCACGTAAGCTTCTGCTTCCGCCCACTTGGTGAAGTACTCCGTTGCAATGAGGATGAACGACTTTTGTTTGGTCAAGAGGTTTGAATCACCAAGAGGTCCAATGATATCAAAAGCCCACATGGAGAAAGGCCGTGGGGAGGACATAGGATGGAGTGAAGAAGCAGGAGAATGAATTTTGTCGGTGTGAAGCTGGCACTTAACACACCTTCGAACATAGATGGAGCAATCCTCTTCTAGAGTTGGCCAATAGAAACCTAGTCTAAGAATCTTCTTAGCTAGCATTTGGCTGTTCACATGACCACCGCATACTCCAGAATGCGCCTCTTCCACAACTTTCCATGATTCATCATCATCGAGGCATCTTAACAAAACACCGGTGAGCCCTCTCCTGTAGAGCACACCTCCAACCAAAACATACCGTTGAGCCACTCTTCTAATTGCTTTCTTCTCTTCCACAGTGGCTTCCTCGGGATAGGACTGATTATTGCAATACCTGGCAATCTCATAATACCAAGGTTTTTCTTCGTCAGCCAACTCTTCTTGCCAATCTAAAAGCATGACCTCTCTGCCTTTAAGAGCTTCCCTCTGCTTAACCTTTTCAAGCACTTGATCCCTAACATCGAGGAACGCACGATCCTTAATAGCTGGAGTGTTACGCTGATGAATCAGGGGAACATGAAAATCACGCTCAGGAGGGAAGACTAAAGCCGAAGCTAAAGAGGCAAGGGCGTCAGCCAACATATTCTGACTACGAGGGACATGAACAAAGATCAATTTGGTGAAGAGCTTGGCATAAGCTGAAGCAAGTTCCTGGTAGGGTTTGAGCTTGGGATTGATAGTGTGGCACTTGACGAGCACCTGGCGCAGAATAAGCTGACTATCACCAACAATCCTCAAATGGGTGACACCATATCGATGAGCGGTTTGAAGACCGGCCAAAAGAGCCTCATACTCAGCTATATTGTTGGTGGCAGGAAAAGTGAGCCGAGCAGCAAATGGGATGGTGACCCCTTCTGGTGTTAAAAGAACCATGCCGATCCCTCTTCCCTGGGAATTTAGAGCTCCATCAAAATGTAATGTCCACATAGGATCGTGGGGTTGATTAATGGACCTCAGTTCTTCATCTGGAAACTCCGAATTAACAGGAAACTCCGAATTGACAGGATCAAAGCGGGGAAGAGGGTGATGAGCAAGATGTTCGGCAATGGCATAGCCTTTGATAGCTTTCTGTTGAATGTAAGTGATGTCAAATTGAGAGAGGAAGCTTTGCCAGCGTGCTAATCGATCAGTGAGGACAGATTTCTCAAGGAGGACTTTAATTGGATTCATGCGTGCAATGAGGTGAACCTCGTGAGCTAGGAAATATAGTTTTAACTTCTGAACTACCCAAACTAAAGCAGCGCAAGTTTTCTCCATGGCTGAGTACCTCTGTTCACAGGGGTTAAGAAGTTTAGACAAATAGTATGCTACCCTCTCTTTACCTTCTTCATCCACTTGAGCTAAGACAGCACCTACGGAGTCATCCAGGACAGAAACATAGAGGATAAGCGGCTTGTCTGGAATTGGCGGCCTCAGGACAGGAGGATTGGCCAAATAATCCTTCAATCCGTCAAAGGCTGCCTGACACTTGTCATCCCAATTAAACTTGACCCCCGGCTTAGTGAGCTCGTAAAACGGCCTGCATCGTTGTGAGTGCTGGGAGACGAAGCGGCGAATAAATTGCAACCTCCCGATTAATCCTCGAACTCTCTTCAAATTCTTGGGAGGAGGCATATCTCTAATGGCCTTCGCCTTGTTGGAATCAACTTCAATTCCCCTTTTGCTAACAATGAAACCAAGCAACTTCCCTGAAGAAACGCCAAATACACATTTCTTGGGGTTCATCTTCAACTAATACTCTCGTGATCTTTGCAAGACCTTAGCTAGAACCCCAGGGTGCTCAATCTTTGTCCTTGATTTCACTACCAGGTCATCCACATACACTTCAATATAGATATGAATCATGTCATGAAAAATCACCATCATAGCCCTCTGATTGGTGGCTCCAGCATTCTTGAGTCCAAAGGGCATGACCACATAACAATATGTACCCCATGGTGTAGTGAAAGATGTTTTGTCTTGATCTTCTTCAGCCAGACGAATCTGATTGTAACCTGAAAAGTCATCCATGAAAGAGAGAGTCTCAAATCCTGCCATATTATCAATTAGAACATCAATATGAGGGAGGGGGAAGTCATCTTTAGGACACGCACGGTTGAGGTCCCGGAAGTCTATACAAATCCGAACCTTTCCATCTTTCTTCATGACCGGGACGATGTTAGCCACCCAATTCGGATAGAGGACAACTCTAACAAATCTAGCCTTATGGAGTTTGTCGACCTCTTCTTTCATTTTAAAGCCATATTAGGGTGGAAACGCCTCAACCGTTGCTTGACCGGGACAGACCCTGGCTTAAGTGTAAGCTGATGTTCAACGAGCGCAGGATCTAAACCAGGCATATCTTCATAACTCCATGCGAACGTGTCCTTGTATTCTTGAAGAACCAAAATAAGTGCCTCCTCTTCGGCAGGCGGCAAGTTCTTGCTGATGAGGACAATCCTAGGGTCTTCTTCGGTACCCAAATTAATTTCTTTGGTAGGCTCTTCTACGGAGGCTGATGGTTCGTCAAATCTCCTCATGCCACTAGCAAAGGCATCAGCCTCGTCCTCATATTCTTCATAACTTTCATCCCCCTCTTCAATAGGGTCTTCATCATTCATAATATCGTAGACGCCCAAACCCTTATAAGAAACAACAGCATCCTCATATTCCGACTCTGGCAGGATGATCAGATTTTTCACGAATTCAGGAAGAGCCAAACAAGCCTGGCACCTTCTGGCTAACTCCAACAGAAACCTACGGGGAATCTGCTTACCCTTGGATTTCTTATGAGAATCTACCCCATGAATTTTATTAGAAGAAGAAGAACAACTAGCTTGATTAGGATAAGCTGAAAAGGAGGAAGGAGGTAAAAAAGTGGATACAGGAGGTGATACAGATGGAGACCCCTCGCCAGAGGGGGAGAAAAGGTTTATCAATGAATCATGGAAGAGTGGCCCCTGGGTCGGGACGCACTCGGGAGAAAAATAGGAGGTCTCCTCAATAGAGACGAAGGATTGGAAATTTGGAAATTTGGCATTTTTTTTTCGTTTTTATTTTTATCTTTATTTTTATTTTCTTTTTCTAGAAGAAAGTAATGTGAAGGGAGAATAGCAGGAGGAGTGGAGATTGAAAGCTTGGAGAAAGATTGAATTAGAGATGACCCGCGTGGGGGTGTGATGGAGAGTCTGGAGAATTGCTCGAGGAGCAAAGGAGGAATGGGGAGAGAAACTTGGATTGAACTTGGAGAGAAATTGATCATAATCGGTGGCGGTCTCGGCACGCGACCAAACCAGTGGGAATGTAAGGAAGCAAGAAGAGACGGATGCATGGAAGTGAGGGAAAAGAGGCCGGCCCACAGCCTGTCCACAGTGAAACCTTCTTCAAACGGAATATCTGGCTCCCCAGTGTCTGTGTAATCACTCAGCAACTGTCTCTTGTCTGTAATTGCAGCTAGCATTTCAATCAATTTGTGTATTAGTGGCGGCCATTCCGGATCAGTCGGCATAAAGAGGTGGCTCAAGGAGATAGTGATATCATTCATATCAAACCACCTGTACCAGTCACATTCCGGATCATCCATTTTCCTTCTTTTGTCAGGCCTTAAGGACTCCAGGGCTTTATATGTGGCCAGCGGGACAATATGACGAGCAAACTGTCTAGCATGAACATCCTGACAGTTTAATATGGAAGTGATTATTGTAATTTGCTCACTATTCTGAAAGCCACCCGTGACAAAATGTGTCTGCAACGTCCAGGTAAGCGGCTGGCGATCTGTCTTTAATGTAGATGTCATAACTGCCCATGGTTCATCTTCATTTTTGCTCGGCCCTTTGTAGCCCAAACCTCCTCTTGCAATCAATTTCTGAGGCCTTACAGGCCTAATCCTGCCTTGACAATTGGCACCCAGACCTTTGCCATTTTGATACCCCATTTTTTTTAAAATGTTCCTACCAGGGGTGTTTATCATGCTTTTTTTCTTCTTCCCCTTGGAAGGTAGGGGTGTCATAGCAACTGCTGTGATAGTCTCGGATGGCGTCGACTGTGGGCGAGGGACATCCAATATAGATAACAATGGCTTATTGGCAGGCCAAATAGAAGGAACTGATGAAGCCACATGAATATCCTCCTCTGGTAGAATCGGCATACTGGTGACTTTAATAATGCGGCCCTTGTGTGGAAACTTGAGACATTGATGATTTGTGGAGGGCATTGCATCAAGCTGCTGGATGTAGGGACGGCCAAGGATGCCATTAAATGTTGGATCCATGTCCAAAATATGGAAATCTGCAGTGATGGTGGCTGGACCCAAACTTACCTTCAGTGTTATCATGCCTAAAGGAGGCTTATTAGTGTTATCATATGCAGTGACTGTTATGGTGGATGGCCGAATCAGATTCTCGGGAATGCCGCACATCTTCAAAGTGCTTGGCGGCAAGGCGTTGATGGATGCCCCAGTGTCCACTAAACACTGTTGTACAGCCACATTATTGATATCAACTGTGATGCATAGAGCATATTTTCTTGCTGAGATCGGTGCCAGCTCATGCTCATAAAAAGTGATTGCTGGTTGACTGCCAGTAGGTGTTAAGACTGCGGTTATCTGCTCGACTGGAATGTCCTCATTGACCATGACTTTCTGTAGATATTCCTTTAGAGCCATCTGATGAGTGGTCGACCTCTTGATCAGTTCTAGAATTGATATTCTTGCCGGAGTCCGGTCCAAATGCTTTAACAAGTCATATTCTGTGCCTGGTATGGACTCCTGTTCCTGTTCCTGTTCTTGCGGCCCCTGCGCGGGCTCTAACCCTCTCTGTGGAAAAATGCGGTGGAATATCCGTCCACTGCGGAGCGGCGCCACGCCTTGACGTGCCTCTGTCGGGGCAAATGTGGGAGGAGGGTTAGAAGAAGAAGAGGGTGTGTTAGTGTTGATAAGCGATGGAGGAGTGTTTGAAGAAGGAGCCCCCACAGGGGGTGTTAATGAAGAGTTCAATGAAGATGCCCCCGTAGGAGGCGTAGGAGTAGGAAGGGATACCCGGATGCGGGGGGAATTGGTGGGTGGAACGAGGAGAGATCTGGGCATAAAAGGTGGGGGAGCCGATGGTGGAGGGATCCTTGCCGGTGGAGGAGTAGTGGTGGTGGGTGAGATTTGTTGTGGTGTAGGCCGTGGAGGTGGTAAGCGGGTAAGAAGGGGGCGAACCGGCAAGGTTGGAGGATAGGTGGAGGTAGGTGGATTAACGGTGCGCAGAAGGGATCGGCTCAATTGGGTGGTAGAAGAAGAAGAAAGGGTGCACAAGAGGCGCGGAGGTTGGTTTTGATTGTGATTAAATGCCCCGACAGAGGCATTTTCTTCATGCCACCCCTGCCCTCTCTCCACCTCAGGGAGAGACGTGACAGGGTTTACGTGCTGGTTTGGCGGGTGCTCCGGCAATGGATTGTGGACAATCCCCATATCCTGCTGAGGCGCTGGAGCTTGTTGTTGCTGCTGTGGAGCTGGTTGCTGTGGCTGCTGAGCCTGTTGCTGCCGAGGAGGCCTTCTTTCTTTCATGGTGGCAATAAACTGCCTCATCTCATCCCAGTTGATGCCGCCCTGGTCATTTAGATCATAAATATAATCTCTGAAGTGGAAGCAACGATCAAGGTTGTGACCAGGTGCGCGATGGAAAGCACAGTAACGGGATGTGTCAACATTCGTGGGCCACGCTGTTCTTTCCCTTGGTAACATGAGCAAGTTGGCGGCCATTAAGGCGTTGAAAATATCCGGGAGACTTTCTGGCAGTGGAGGGTAGTGGGCTCTCTTGGGGCCAAGTGGTGGTCTCCGTTGTTGTTGTTGGCCATAGTTGGTAGGTGGTGGTACCTGGTGGTACTGTTGCGGAGCTGGAGGGTTAGCGCGGGGCGCTTGGTTTTGCGATGGAGCAAAGGAATGTTGGGGTGCGAATTGGTGTTGTGGAGTGGAGTTGAAATGGGGGTTTTGTGGTGGAGGTGGGTTAGGCCGTGGGTTAGATTGATGGTGGGGGTGGCCAACTACACCAACCTGCTCGTTTGCAATTGTGCCCTCGGTCGTGGGCCCGATGTTGTTGACATTTATACTTTTCTTAAATAGCCGTGGCTTTGGCTCAAACATGCACATAATGGGCGAATCCTTCATCTGTGTCTGGATGTAACGAGCTCTTTCATAGGGCTCTTCCATGGTTGTTAATCTGTTCATGGCCAGTATGTGCTGGAACTGAGGAGTTGCATTGGAAATTATCATCTTAACTTGTTCTTGTTCCGCCAAAGTGTCTTTCAACTTCTCGGCCATTGAACGCCACCTATCAGCAAATATGATGAAGTCCTCCTCGGGCTTCATTTTTTCTGCAACCAGATCTGTGACTGAGAGGGAGGGTCCGACCCGGTCTCTATACTTCTGCAGGAACTTCTTCTGAACAATATCAAAGTCGCTGGCATCAGCAGGATCCAACGAATAGAACCATTCAAGGGCTGGCCCCTCCAGAGATCTTCTGAATAAATAGGCCAAAGAGGCCTTGTTGTCTTGCCAAAAGGAGGTCTCGTACATAAAATCCTTCAAATGAATGAAGGGGTTACCAGTCCCATTATATCGTCGAAAATTCGGCATCTCAGATGGTGGCAGATGGAAGACTGGTAGTGTGGGGAGAGAGATTTCCGGTGCATTCTTGGCCGCAGTGACTTTCTTAAGTTGCTCTTCCATGCTAGCCAACTTCTGAAGCAGTAGAATATTAGTATCAGACTCGACTGGGGCCGGATTTTGAATGAAAGAATGCGGTATAGGCGTCCGTAGAATTCGGGGAGGTTGGAGAGGTTGGTGCCTAACCACAGAGTAGCTCGCCTGTTGGGCCGGCATGGCCGCAGCAGGCGTTGGTGGACGGGAAGGAGGTTTATGTAAGACCACCTGGTCATTAGTGAGGTGATGGCCACTCTCAGCCGGAGGGGGATTAGATGAGGAAGAGGGAACGGACTTCCCTTTCAAAGCGGCCTGGACAGCCTGCCGCTGGGAATCATCTAACTGAGACAAAGCTTGAATTAAATCGGTGACATTAATGGATGGGGAAGAATTCCCCAAGGTGTTGGAAAGTACAGCATGAGTGGAGGGCTCAACCTCTTTGGAAGTGGTGTCAACCACATGAACTTGCGGATAATGGGAATGAGGAGGGTAATTTTCC
This sequence comes from Amorphophallus konjac, assembly GCA_022559845.1. Taxonomy (NCBI): domain Eukaryota; kingdom Viridiplantae; phylum Streptophyta; class Magnoliopsida; order Alismatales; family Araceae; genus Amorphophallus; species Amorphophallus konjac. Next base: position 100,971,415 of record CM040125.1, on the reverse strand, counting down.
TCATGATAGATGGAATCTTGGAGGGGGATTTCATATTGACCAAAAATATTCTCATCCTCATCATCATATGAATACCCGTAGCCTGCCATGTTGATGATCTTACCTGAACGGAGTTGCATGCTTAAAAAGAGAGAAAGCTTATGAAGGAATTATCACAATCAACCACCCAATCAAAACAAGCTTAAGCAAATCAACCCAACCAAGTTTATGCAATCAAGTTGAGATGAGCGCAAGATTTTAGTGTTATCTTGAGATTAGAGTGGATTAATTTGCAGAATTGTTCACTCCTTTTGCAAAGTGAAACCTAGTTTTGGATCCAAGTGTAGCCTCCGTGTCAACTAGGTTCTTTCTCTTTTCTCACCAACGATAGGTTCTTCTAAACTCCGGGCACTTCAAAGGTACAACCTGCCCAGCGTCCGTGAGGGAATCCACGGGTGCGGGGACTTGTGGAGGTCTTGGAAAAGGGATTTCCAGTCCAAAGAGACGGAATGCTCAATGGAGGGTTGTCCCGATTCCAAGAAAGGTGTGTGGAATCGTAGTGTAGAGAGAGGAGGTCTCTCAACCAAATGCCACAAAATGCAGGGTAATATGAGCCAATCACAGCAATGCAATCAAATGATCAATATAAGCATGAACCCAGCATGAAAAACCACAGACAGGAGGATTCTGTAAACCCGCAGGAAATAGACGACCTGGCAACGGTCGCTACCAACAAAATAGACGACAGCGTGGCTGTCGTGAATCGCTGTGGTGGCCCACAGGCAGTGCAAAAAACACGCGCCTTCGTGTGAGGCGCGTAATGTGAAAAGGACGTCTCTATAAAATGGCGTCAAATATTAGTGGTGCACACGGTCGAGGAAACACGCGCCTTGGTGTGAGGCGCTGCAAAATAAAAAGACGCCCAAAGGGGAGGGCGCGAATTATCAGACAGAACAAGCAGACAGCAGATATGATAAAAGACGCCTTCTGGGAAGATGTAAAACAGCAAATAGACGCCCTCGATGAAGGCGTTAAATGAAAAAGCGCCTCTGGGTGAGGCGTTAATTCAGGAAAAATAATCAAACAATCACAAACTGGCTGATCCCAGGAGTGTGCAGTGCACGGTGGAGGGTGCCCGTGGGGCACAAAAGGAGGGGTACCATGGGTACCGAGGGGAAAGGGCACACGTGGGTGCCGAAGGGGAAAGGGCACACGTGGGTGCCAATAGGAAAGGGCACACGTGGGTGCCAATAGGAGATGGTAATCAAAAGAAATATAATGGAAGTCCCACCGTGATTGCCAATTTGAAGATCGTGATAAATCCACACAAGTGGAACGAACCACTCATATGAGATATATATAAAAGGGTGGAGATGACAATAAGAACAAAAGAAAGCACGTGGTGCTAGAAGGAGTGTGATCGCCAGAGGGGTTACCTCAATAATAAAACAAATGATCGCGAATACCTGGTGATAATTGGGATACAGGATGGATTGTGAATTCCTTCCTCCTCCTTCAATCGGCCGGCCGATGAAGGGGGTGTTCCTTGTTGATTACCTTGCACAAAGACAAAACAAACAAGCAAAAGGAAGTGGATCAGCCGAGTGAATGTAGTATCAATCCCAATAAACCATATGATGAAAAAGAAACATGACATGCGCACCTTTTTTTTTTGTTTGTTTTAAAACCCCTAAAGAACTAGGGAGAGGAGAAATATGATACTAAACTAATGCAAGAAAAGCAAACAGTGGATGATGACCGATGGAAAATGCAAATAGATAAAGCAAAAGACCCCTGCTGTCCCTGACGACAGTAGAGGGGAACTGAGGCTGATGCTGCCAGGAGGAAGAAGAGGAAGCAGAGAGCTCTTCTAAAAGATCGTACAGGAAGAAGATGAAGAGAGCCTCTGTGCGCCTGTGTGTTCTCTGCTCTCTGCCTCTTGCTGCCAACCTCGCGCGAGGTCGATCAAGACATCCCTATATAGGTTTCCAGATCCAAGATAACCTCAAAGTTGGGAAGATAAGAATGGGCAATGATCAAAAGAAGGCAGGACTCTAGTTCCAATTCGAGCAAGGAGACCATTGGAGGCAAGGAACTATTCAGGAAAGGCATACTCAAACACGACTCTAAAGGATAAAACACGACCTTCAAAAGGGCGTCAAATTATAAATTGACGACCTACATCAAGACATTACTCAAAACACGACCATGATCAAGGGCGTCACTTCTTGGATTTAATTTTGGCAATAAAACTTACTTTATTTGAAAATTATGAGAAAACGCCGGCGTTACTTGAAAACACGCCTTGAGGAAGGACGCCAATCAGTAATTGGAATTTATTTTGAAACCGGATAATACCAGGAATTGACGCCCTGACATTCAGTCGTTCTTTCTTTTGAACACGCCCTAGGTAAGGTCGCTTTTAAAATAACGCCCCTCTTCAAGTCGCGAATCACAAAAATGCAAGAACAAACCAAAAAACACACAAGAAAGAAAAACTTCATATTATGAATGTATTGAAGTTCACTTTGGGGCGTCAACATAGTGACATGAGATTTGACCAACATAGCCTCAATTTTGACGTGTCTACACCAGGATCCTACTACGGCAAGGTTACTGGTGGCCCACTCTGCAACGCGACTGCACGGCCCATGTGCAACAGTGCGACCGATGCCAGCGATTCGACCACTTAGTCCATCAGCCGGCTACGGAGCTCGTCACCCTGACCGAGCCATATCCGTTCGCTCGGTGGGGGATCGACATCCTTGGGCCGTTCCCCACGGCTCAGGCCCAGAAGAAGTTTATTATCGTCGCCATCGACTACTTCACCAAGTGGATCGAGGCCGAAGCCATGGCAAGTATCACCGAGACAGTCGTCTGGAGCTTCGTCTGGAAATCGATCATTTGTCGTTTCGGCATCCCCCGAGTGATAGTGAGCGACAACGGCCGGCAATTCGACTCTCGTTATTTTCGAGATAGATGTGCCGACCTAGGCATTCGCAACCACTTCACTTCGATCGCCCACCCTCAGGCCAATGGGCTGGTCGAAATTGCCAATAAGACTATCTTAAAAGGCATAAAGACCAGACTCGGCAAGGCCAATGGTAGCTGGCTCGAGGAATTGCCCAGTGTACTTTGGTCACACAGAACGACTCCCAGAACGGCAACCGGTGAGAGTCCTTTCTAGCTGGTGTATGGCACTGAGGCTGTTATTCTGTTAGAGGTTGCCAACCCTTCTCTCCGAGTCATCCGCTGCTCACCCGAGGTAAACGAGCAAAAGTTACTCGAGTATCTCGACCTAGCAGATGAGCTCCGAGAGATCGCCAGCATCCGAGCAACGGAATACCAGCGCCGCCTCACTCGATACTACAATGCCAAAGTCCGAGACAGGCACTTCCAGCCGGGAGACTTCGTCCTCAGGAAAGCCGAAGCCTCTCGACCACTAGAGGCGGCGGGCAAGTTATCCCCTAACTGGGAAGGCCCCTATCGAGTGGTCGAGACGCTCGGGAAAGGAGCATACCGGCTATCTACACTGGAAGGGGAACCCATCCCTCGGATGTGGAACGCAGCCGCACTACGCAAGTTCTACTTTTAAAGATGTGCAAACAATTTGAGGGAAATAAAATTCTCTTATTTTCATTCAAACGATTGTTGATACATCAGAGAGGCAAAAAGCCAATACATTACACAGTAAAGAGCAAAAGATCCATCTAGCACTAATGTAAGAGGCCATCACTTGGCCGACTCGGTCTTGATCTCCTCGCGTCCAGCCACTGACTCTGTCTCGTGTAGAAACTGGCTTGGACAAGAGGCAGTCGGTCCAGTTGGCTCGGGTGGCCCATGACAAAGGTGACAAAGGGAACTGAGAAGAGGAAGGCTACCTTCCAAGTTGATAGAAGCCAGGGAGAAGGAACGCCTGTGAAGGCCTCCTCTCCTCCAACCTACCAACTCTTTGGAGCGAACAGAGAGCAAGCACCCTCCGAAGAGTAAAAGAAAAAAGAAAAGCAGAAGAGGGAAAAAGAGGCTGCCAGAAAGAAAAAGAAACCAGCAGAGCTGGATGAGGAGGTAGGGGAAGGCCCGGAGGGGATGGGCATCACGGATACTCCCATCCCCCCGGGACCATCGCCGCAACTGATAAAGGATAAACGGCGTGCCTCCGCACGTCGGACCCGTCTCCAGATCCACGCGACGACCATCGGACCTGCTCAACAACCCGAAACATCCAAAAACTCTCTGCTCTCCATCATCGGTAGCATCGTCTTCCTCCATGCTCCGAATGCAACGGCATAACGCAACGTGAAGAAGGGGCGAGGAAAGACTGTTAGGGAAAATCCTAAGCGGTGGAGAGGAAAGGACGCCCTTCAGTCTTTTTATAGGCTAAGGGAGGCTACTTGCCTTAAATGACTCCCCCCTCGAAAACACGCCAAAGGAATTTTCCCCTCTAAATGGTCACCTCAAACCCCTCGTTTCCTGCCTCAGCGGGATACACGAAGCGGCCAGGCATTCAAAGCGTGAGGAAACGAAAAGACACCATGTCAGGGGCCCATCCAACCAGCATGCGAAAACCACGCAGGACGTATCGGCAATTTCCAACTACTACAGATACGCTAATCGAACCACGGCAAGGAAGGCAAGAAGCAAGTAAGTCATTTATTGCCTTGCAAAAAGAAAATCTTTCTTTTTTAGAAAAGGGAAAGAGACAAACAAAGAAAGAGGCAAAATAGAGTGATACATCAGGCCTCGGGCCCACTTTGAAGCTCGGGAATGGAAGGCATGGTTGTTTCGCCCCTGGCACCCTCGGTGACGGTCGGCCCTGGAACTGACCCCGCCTGCGCGGGAACTGCCTCGGCCGCCTCCCGAGACAGCCGGAGTTGGTGACCCCACCGGAGAAGAGCTCTCTGGATTTTCCCCGCTCGACGCAGAGGAGCCATAAGACGATTCGTCCGAGTCGTAGCAATGGCCAAGGGGGAAGTTGACGCCGGAGTCTTATTCGTTAGCGTAAGCAATTGCCTGATGATAACCCTGCTTGAACCCCTTGCGGATGTCTCAACGGAGGGCCGCCTCGTAGTAGGGGAGGGCAGCTTCCTGCAGGTCGGCCTGGTAGGCCTCCGAGCCCCTGTATTACTCAATCACCTCCGCTCCGGCAGGCCCCATCCTCTCAGCAAGCTCGGCCAACTTCCGCTCTGCCTCGACCGCGCGCCCCTCGGCCGCCGCCGATCATTTGTCTGCCTCGGCCGACCTTCGCTCGGCCCCAGCCGCCCATGCCTCAGCCTCGACCGATCGCTCCTCCGCCTTAGCTCAGTCGGCCTCGGCCTCCAAGCGCTGGCGCTCCGCCGCCTCCGCCCGCTCCACCAGCTCAGTGCGCTCAGCCTCCCAACGGCCGTCCAGCTCGAGATGTTGAAGGTGCTCCACCTCAAGGAGTTTGTTTTTTCTCTCGAGCGATTCCACGGCCTTGGCTAGCTACTCGATCAGCGCTCTGACCTCCAGACGGCTCGATCGCAATGACTCCCTAGTCGCAGAGAACTCCCGACGGAGCCCCTCATGCTCCTCATTGAGCCGAGCTAGCTTCCTCTCACACCCCCCGAGGGTCCAAGCGAGGTTCGACCGCTCTGACTCCGCCGGGCATAAGTCTCCGCCATCGTGGCCCCCATCTGGGCCATGACTAGGCCGCCCTCCATGATGACGTCGAGGACCCCGACCGGGGAGTGACGCTTGTCTCTGCCTTTTATCCTCGCGGACACCTCGCAGCAGAGCTTGTACAGATTGCTCAAGATACCGAGCCTTTCCAGCGCCACCGGCATGGGAACCCTTCCGCGCCCTGCGCCTCACCAGAAGGTCCGGATCGAGATGCGGGTTCAGCCGCTCCGCGCACTACGGTCGGCTGGGGTTGCAACGCCCCTGCGGGCGAACCCCTGGCCTCGATTGGCTCTGCGAGCTCAACCGACCCGTGCACCACGGACGTTTGGGGCTACGACGCCTCCGTAGGTGAACCCCCAACCTCAACCGTCTCGACCCACACATCGCCGCCCGAGACATCGCCTACCTCGACCGGCTCCCCGGTCTCGGCCACGACTGTTTCTGCTTCGGCCCCCTTTGTTCCCACCGAGGGGAGAGCCGATCCATCGTCACCACTCGCTGAGGTGCCCCTAGTCTCCACGGCCCTCTCTCGCTCTGCAGATGGGGGAGCCGGCCCAGTTGGGTCGGCCCTATCTTGCCCCCGAGAGGGGAGCGTCGTCGAGCTAGAATCGGCCCCGGTAGTGAGGAGAAGACCGGCCTTCTTGGCCCGCTTTTTGGCCTTCACGGCCTCTCGCAACCTTCCCTCTATGGGATCCTTGCGCTTCGCGCCGCCCGGCCGTGAAGTCCCCTCGGGAGCCACCCCCTTGCCCTTGTCCCGGGCTTGGGAGCGACCCACAGGGACGCCCGGCTCATCCGCCGCCGAGTCGTCACCAAGGTCAATGACCTCAGCGGCCTCCTCCAGAGGCTCCCGCCTGGTGTCTGCAACAAAGAAGAAGGCGCAATCAAGAAGAGAAGGACGACCTCCGCATCCTGAGGGGGATCTAAGTGGTGGTACCTGATGGCTTCAGCCGCGTAAGGAGACACCGCTCGATATTCTCCGGCGTCACCAGCTCCTCGATAGACTGACGATTCTTCAGCAAGCGAGTGGCATACTCCTCCACATCTGAAGGAAACTCCTCCTGCCGGGGGGGGGGGATATTCGGATGGAAGTTGGGCATCACCTGACACCTCCAGGTGTCCTGCACCGAATCCATCTTCACCCAGAAAAATTGGGCCTTCCACCCCTTATGCAAGGAGTCCTTCGTCGCCAGCGAGATGCAGCTCCTGTTCCTCCTCGCCTGGATGAAGTAAAACCCTTTCCCCGCCGATGGATGCGCCTTCAGCTCGAAGAAAAAGTGGAAAATATCCAAGGAAGGAGGAACCCCGCATTGACGGTAGAGGATTCGAAAGGCAGAGAGGAGGAGGTATGAGTTGGCCACCAACTGGATAGGCACCAACTGGAAAAAATTGAGGAGCGTAAGGACCAAGGGCTCGAAGGGGAGGCGAAACCCGCTCTTCCACGCCAGAAGAAAGGTGCAGATGTGGCCCGTGCGATCGTCCAGGCTCATCTCATACGGGACAGCAGCGGCAAAGCTATACTTATGGGGCAACCGAAACTGATTCTCCAGCCTCTTCACCTCGGTTTCTCCCAACTCGCTGCGGTTGGGGACCGGCGCCCTCACCACCGGTTCATCGCCCCATCCTTTGGCATCCAAACGCTGATCCGCCATGGGTTCCGAGGAAGAATTGGAAGAAGTGCTCCCAGAGGACCTCGAAGGTTCCGGAGGAGGAGGAAGCTGCCGGACCGCCTCCGCGGTTATCCTCGCCAACTCCTCGAACGCCGCCGCAATTTTCTGCTCCTCCGCTGTGTACTCATGGCACATCAAGGAGTCCCAAAAACCAAGAAGTGAAGGAAAGCCAAAACCCTAGCAACAGAAAGAGTATGGGATGACAAGAAGCGCCCAACGCCTATAAACCCACGCGGGAGGCGGCGCATCGTTCCGACCTCCGAAAAAAGGGGGCCCCTTCGTTTCAAATCCGTCAGGATCATAATTATTACAGGCCTTGGTGACCACGGCATGTGGCTTCATAACACCAGCAGCTCTCCACCCACCTGAGCCACGCCGGTCCGCAACCCTCAAAGGCTACTCACCCGAGCCTCTTTTGGCTCGGGAGTAGGAGGGCGACAAGTGGAGAGGGGGATTTCTGTAGCCCATCCAAAGAGCAGCCAAACAAGGTCCATCAGGACCCAACGAGGTCATGCTCGTCCAAGTGATAGCCCACAGGGCCCACTTAGGACAGAAAGCCCAATAATAAAAAAAAAACACTTGGGGACATAACCTTCCTAGGCGGCCTCTAGGCTCGGAAGGCCCGAGCTTCGGTCAGGTCACAGGAAAGGTCCATGCCCGAGCCATCTCTCCGCCCGGGAGAAGAAGGCGCATGCAGACCGATCCGACCCATCTTCCGCCAGGCTAAGCCTATCGCCCGGAGAGGGCTGGCCCCTTTGAGCTCGGAACGGACGACGATTGCTTATCCAGGCAGCCGTTAAGAGTCCTCTGTGAGCAGGAAGTCGTGAAGGCAAGGGACTCCAGCTCCCCAAGGTGATAACGCTCCCACGACGAAGCAATAAAGACCCACATCGAGGACGTAACGCTCGCCTAAAACCCCTCAGCTTACGGGACTCCTGAAGACGGTGTACTATTTAAACCAGGGATACCCTCCGGTGAAAGGTAAGGGCAATCATACGCTCAAAGCTCCTGAGCAAGAACCACTTCACCCCTTTTGGTGGAGAGGGATCTCGTGCACAAGCTCTCACCTCCCTTTATTGCTCCCGCCATAGCTCCACTGACTTAAGCATCGGAGGGTTTTCCCCAGGGTTTCCCCCTGGGCCCCCTAATCCGTTTCCCTGTCTTGCAGTTCACTATCTGGTGATCCACCATCCGCTCAGGACCAGCGCGAGATCTCGCCTCTTCAGAATGTATTTCTTCTTGCAGGTCTGCCAAAGAAATTTTGGAAAAACTAAAGCTTATCAGGAATCACAACAAATGCTTGATGGTTGATCGGAGAAAGGATGATGAAGAATCATCATCTCAGGTAAGCTCTGGATCCGAAGAACTTTCGATTGATGATCTATGGAATATAAATGAGGAACTTAATGATAGATGTGAAAAATTAAAATCTGAGAATAAAAGATTGAAAAAGAAATGTGATCAGATAAATTTGAAAGCTCCCTGTGAAAACTGTCCAAATTTGAAACAATCTTATGATACATGTATGCTAGATGTTCAGAACTTTAAGGAGCAAAATGGTTCTCTAAAAATTGAAAATCAAACATGCTTAGACAAGATATCAGAACTTGAGAATCAGCTGAATGAGAAGAAAAATGAGCATCTAAAAAGCATGCAAGAGCTGACTGAAATTAATTCTGTAATGGACAAACTAAAGCTTGAACATGCTGAAGTTCAAAAAGATAATGAAGATCTCAAGGCTAGTCTGAATAAAATCAACAAGGAAGCAATGCATATCTCTTCTGTAGAGTCAAGCTGTAATATGTGCTCGGCTCTAAGAGAACGAAATGAAGATCTCTATAATGAAAATGAATGGATGAAGAAACAAATTACCGTGTTTAAAGAGGATCACAGAAATCTGCTTGCTGAGAAAATTAAAGTGGAAGAAAGGGAAGAGGAGCTAATTGAAAAACTGGAGCTGATGTCTGGAAGAGAAAGATGTGCTGGTAATGAAATTCAGGCTAAAAATTTTGAGGAAGAAAACACTGAACTGAAAGCTGAAGTTGAAAAATTGAAATGGTTAAACATTGGTATGTCCGAGCAACTTCTCATGTTAAAGAAAGGAAAAATTGTCTGTGATGAAGAATCAAAAATCTTGAGCGATCTGGAACAAGAAGTTGAGAAGTATAAAATTGCAAATAAAGTCTTAAGTGAATGCGTTAATTGCAATGAACTAGAGATAGCCAGTTATGAACTCCACATTACTTTTTTGGAAGATAAAATTCATGATCTGGAAGACTCAGCATCCAAGTCTGCTAAGAATGAAGGAAAAATGAAAGCTGTCATGAAAGATAAAAATGACAATTCAAGAGAGGGGATAAGTTACAGTTCTGATGTTAAGGAAATCACTAAAAACCAGCTATACACCACTTTTGTGCAAAGCTCTGATGCAGCTGGTACCTCAAATCAATCCCCAAAACAAAATAAAAATCAGAAATCACCTTCAACATCTGCTTTTCAGTTCAAAACCCAGAAGAATGAAAAGCAAACAAAAATTGTTGAGAATAATCAGAAATTGAAAAGGAAGGGTCAAACAAAGAAGGTAAAGAATATTTCTGGTTACACCTTAAGATCTGCCAACTCAGTTGAAATTGATGGGTCAATGCACAATGCACAAGTCTCATGTACTCATTCACATGCATCTAGTCAGTCTGTTAGTAATCATGTTGCCAGGAAATCACAAGTGTCATGTCACTATTGTGGTAAGATAGGGCATGTAATGGATTATTGCAGACTGTTGCTTGAAGATGAGCATGCTAGTGAAGAAATGCATTCTAGGAATCCAATTAATAGAAACCATGCCACTAAGAAATCTGATGCATCCTGTTATTACTGTGGTAGGCGTGGTCATCAAATGAATGCATGTTTTATAATGAAAGAAGACAACAATGTGAATTCTAGATTTTTCACACATGCTCATGGCCCATATAGATACAGATCTATTTCAAGCCAGCATACTATTTGTTTCACCTGCAACAAGCTAGGGCACAAGATAAATGAGTGCTGGACTGAAAACTATTGGGGTAACAATAACTCAAAAGGTAAGCACCTTAGGTGTTTTGAATGTGGTAAGCATGGACATGCAGTCAAGGACTATTGGTATGCTCAGGGAAATCACTTTAATTCCAAATTTGTCAAATTCCCTACAAATAGAAATTTTTTGGGTAGAAATAAAGCTATTTTTAAAGAAAAGACATTTGTATGTTCTGAATGTGGAAAACCTGGCCACCGAGCTTCTGAATGCTGGTGGGTAGGTAATGGTAAATCAAAATTTCATGCAAGTAACAGAAATCTTCATGCTAACTCACATAGATTCCATGATTATAACAATGTTCACAAAAAGAATTCAAGGGCTGTTACATCATGTAGATACTGTGAAAAATTTGGTCATTCCATGGATAGTTGTTACCTAATGGATCATGATGATAACATGGCTAAAAGATTGTTCAGAACACCTGTCAGAGTTAACGCAGGACCCAAGACTGCTTGGGTTCCTGCAGGATCAAATTGATTAACATGTTACAGGTGTGCCTTGGAATGAAAAAGAGGGGTAAATAAACCAAGGTACTCAACATGAAGACCCCAAGATTCTGCTTTTCAGGTTTGTTCTGAATACTCATCTTAAATTCCATCATATGAAATTGTGAACTTGAAATGATTGCATATCATGTTGATTTGTTAAATTGAAAATTTTTGAAATGGAACTGCCCAATCATGTTCATGGTAACTCACTTATGTCTGAAGTGCATGGATTATAATTGAATGTCAAACTTGAAATCATGTGATGTGCTTTTATCATACATCATGCACCTAGTCAGGGGGAGTTAAATCAATATTGATTAATCATACTGTTGCTCATACTTTGTTGCATATATGATGCATCTAGACAGGGGGAGCTTTTCTGTCTCATCTCTTCATTTCTTGAACTCTCTCTGTCTAGGTATCTGATCCATTCGCTACACTTGAGTGGTTCACCTAAAATTCCTTGCAGTCATTACTGAAATGGATGATCAGTTCGCATTCCAGACTCAGCTACTGGATTCAATCTGAGGAACAACCTTGATGCTCTTCTCTTGCTATTTGTTGCACTACCAGCTGACACTCATCTTTCACATACTTCTTAGCTGGTGTGACTGACTTAATTCTATTGTTGACTAGTTGGTCAGTTATTTTTTTTTTGACTTGATCTGAGGAACACAAGTTGCATGTCATACAATCTAGTCTGAATCATGTAGAAATTCCTATCATATAGGTTTAAGAATAACCACTGAATCAGACTGATATAAGAACTATGTATTCTCATCTTTACATTTAAATATCTTGAAAATATCTGAATGATAAGATTTAATGAACTTTAACCACATGTGTTATGAGAACCTTAGACTCTCTCATCTGATATCTAAAAATTTGAAATCAAGGCTACTTTGAAAGAGATACATAGAGTGAGTACTGTGGTTAAACATTAACTTGAGAAATGTTGACTAAATGAAAAACTGTGAATTCAGAGCAATGACTTGGTCACTGAGAAACTGGGTTCTTTATCAATGAAATAAAGTAACTTATGTCATGAAGTGCCATAGTTATCTCTGGTGAAAATTTATTGAAAAACCTGACAGAGCAATGGCATATTTGTGTCAAGTAACTGGGGAGTCTGGCCTCTAATCAAGGTGTCTCCTCACGTAAAAAGACATTTCTATTGCTAACTCTGGTCTCAATGTTGAGAGGCAATGACAGTTATCACACTGAGTAACTGGGTCACTTCACCTGAGACGTGTTGTGCCTCATGTAAAAAGATGTTGATCAACCTAAATTGCTCAGGTAATGTATAATATGCTTCAAATGAAAATATTTTACAAACTCTGTCAACTCATGCTCCTGTAAAAAGTGTTTAATCTCAATACTAATCTGTGTAACTCTCAAAGCAGTCACTGAGATCTTGTGTGTAAGATGAAGATGATTAGTCATGAGTATTATCTGGTTATTTGGTTCACCTTTATTAAAACTTGATTTCAGATATGAGTATTGAATTTAATTGATAAATCTGGTATACATCATAATTAAATCAGGTTGGTCAAGTTGCTAATTCATAACCCTCTATGATAAGAGAGTCTTTTCATGTTAAGACTTATTGTAGTTGTGCATGCCCTACAATCCCTCATGATCTGTTTCATCTCTGACAACTTGTTCAACAGAAACTGTATTGACAAATCCTCTCTTATCAGTTTTCTGACCATACAAATGTGAGATGCTACTCCCATTATTATCTTGTTCACTTGCAGTCTTCTGAACTTCAGAATCCTTATGGTGGTGGACTTCAGATTGATTCATTGGCTAACCAGAGTTCATTCCTGCTCTTCATGGGAAATTCTGGGTCATCTGTAGTTAAGGGGAGAGTTGTCAAACATTCATGTTGATAGGGGGAGTTTCAGATGACAGTAACTCAGCATTGCATAATAGCTCCTATATCATCTCCTTCAACGGTCAATGATCACTCCATTCTTTTTGATGTTGTCAAAGGGGGAGAAACTTTTGTGAGTCATCATTTGCATACATGGTGCATTACATGCTTGTCATCATTTGCATACATGGTGCATTACATGCTTAATTCTGAAAGAGCTATTCTACTGTGAATGTTCATGAACTGTCATATGGTATTTTCAGAATCATCATGATGAATCTATTGCAATGACTCATAATATTGCCATCATCAAAAAGGGGGAGATTGTTGTGTCTCCTGTGGTTCTGGGGTTTTGATGATGACAAATATTATGGCTCATTATGTTTACATGTACATCCTTGATGAAATAATCCTGATGTACTATGAGAAACTGTCAGAACAGGTTTAAGGATGACTCACAGGTCATGAAGTCAACCCAAGTCAAAGTCAAATCTCAGACAGGTACGGTCAATTCACAGTCAGATCAGGTAATGTTCTGCCTAATCTCAGATCTGTGCAAATGTTAATTTTTATACAGAAATGTTGGTGCATGTGTTAAGTCCATGCTAGTCTTCATATGTGCATCATTTCACAAGTCCATACATCCGCATTCTATCAAGTCCACACTGTCTATACATTGCATGAAGAGTCTGCATCACTCCTTTGGCAAGTCTATACAATGCATCGTCTCATGCATCATCTTTCAAGTCTATGCATTGTAAGACCAAGTCTATACATTGCATCGTCTCGTGCATCGTCTCATGCAGCGTCTCTATGTGCAAGTCTATACATTATCTGGGTGCATAACACAAGTCTATACATCGCCACTTGGCTCGTGGCTTAGTCAGTGCATCCATGCATACATAAGTCTGTACAGCGTCGTGTTCACATGCTTCAAAGTCTATACATCGTGTGCTTCGAGCATTCAAGTCTATACACTGGTGTCGTCGTCTGCATGATCAAGTCTATACAGACTTAGCGAAAGCTTAGCAAGTCTGTACACTGGTGTCGTCTGCTGCAGGCACAGCAAGTCTGTACATTGTCCACTTGCAGCATGCTCGCACACACAAGTCTACACATTGCAGCATGCTCGCACACACAAGTCTACACATTGCATTTTAGCATGCTAGCACACACAAAGTCTGCACATTGCTATAGCACGCATGCAGAGTCTAGACAGTCATGAGCAAGTCTATACATCGTGTTGCATGCACGCATTCAAGTCTATACATTCTTTAGCTCAGTTCGCAGCTGAGTCTGAAGTCTGTACATCGATGCTTGCATTACTTAAAGTCTGAACAACATGTGTCTGCAAGGTCAAGTCTGTACATCAGATCAAGTCTGTACAGCCTATACATTGTTCAGAACACAAGTCTACACAACGTGTGCTGGCAAGTCTGTACATCGCATCGTTTGTTCGTGCATTATCTCTAAAGTCTATACACTGCTTAGTGAATTGCATGTGCACTCAGAGTCTATACATTGACTGTGCATTCATTTGTCTGGCTGCAGAACACTAAGTCTATACATTGCACTATAGCATGCACGAACTCTAAGTCTGGACATTCGTTGCGTCTTGTGCATGCATCGTTCAAAGTCTGTACAGCCTGTGTTCACAACACAAAGTCTGTACATCGTTCTGCTTGCACAAACGCCAAGTCTATACATTGGCTTTGCTTGCACAAGCTGAAGTCTATACATTATCCACTTGCAGCATTAGCACAAGTCTGTATAGCCTGTGTGCTTCATTCACAAAGTCTGTACATTGCTTCATGCATTGCACGAAGTCTGCACATTCCTCGCTAGCAAGTATGTCTAAGTCTATACATTGCTTCTTCATGCATTGCATGAAGTCTGCACATTGTGTGCTGCATGCTTACCAAGTCCATACACTGGCTAGTCTGCACAAGTCTGCAAGTCTATACATTGGCTGCCGCATGCTCATCGAGTCTGCACATTCGATAGTGGCAAGTATGTACATCGCCCAGTGTCATGCATTCAAAGTCCACACATGCACACACTTAGTTTGTGCATTCTGCTTTCATGCTTTAACACTAGGCATTGCAATGTCTATACACTGTTGTTGAATGTACATCAAGTCCACACATCTGTTGACGACACGTCTATGCATTCATCTTCAATGTACACACTTTGCTTGATGCATTCTGCATTACACACTACAAAGTCTATACATTGCAAAGTCTACACACTGCATTACACACTTCAAAGTATGTACATTGTTCAGAACGCAAAGTCCATACAGCCATTGTGCATTCATTCTTGATGTACATACTTTGCTTACTTAAACTGATAATTCTCTCTGTCTGTCCGGTACTTTTCGTGAAGTTTCAGAACAGCACATGATCTGAGAAGGAAGGGCTGACAGGATGCTGCCACGTGGAGGAATTCTCTGGGCGAGAAATGTGGAAGCCACACGCCCTCTTGCTTGCTGCTGCTGTAAAAGGAAGTCTTCTTCCTCAGGAGAAGACCGATCGAAGAAGAAGCAGAGGAGAGCCTGCACGATCCAGTGTGAAGAGAAGAAGAAGAAAAAGAGAAAGAGAGATTGAGAGATTAGCAGAAGAAGATAGAGAGATCGTGAAGAAGAGGAGATTACCTGAAGATCATTCCTACTGGATGTTGGATCAGATCCACTCCAGTCACCTCCTTTGAGAGCCACATTGTGCTTTATTATTTATAGCTTTCAATCGCTGTTACTACCTATTTTTGTTTTCTTTTCAAACTGTTCTTCAAGCTGTTCGTCAGTAGTGCAAGCTGTGATGCATAGCGGCGAGGTGGATACCTCGGACGGCTAAGCTGTATTGCCCAGCGGAGTAAGCTGTGATGCTCAGCATTGTAGAGGTGGACTCTTCTGGACAGCAAGCTGTGATGCTCAGCGGGATGGCAAGCTGTGAGGCCCAGCGGTTCAAGCTGTGAGTCAGCAGAATCCACACTCTGGTTTGAGTGTGGGGTGGACGTAGGTCTGCAGAACCGAACAACCTAAAAACCCTCTTGTCCACTATGGTTTGAATTTCATATCTGACTGGCGCTAGATGCATGCATAGGCACGAGGATTGTATTCATCTCATTGCTGTGCACATTAGATGTTTGCTTAGGATCGCTCTACATATCTGCAATAGTTTTTAATTCCGCATCTCTGATTGCATTAGATTTAATTTGAGCGAAGTTTTTAAAGGGGAGATTCATTCACCCCCCCTCTGAATCCATAGCACCGAACCCAACAGAGGCAACAACTTCCCTTCTTTCAGACTGAAAGCCAAAAGCAGATGTTCAAGAAGTTGTGGTACCCGCCCAACTTGAACAGAGAACTCCTGAAGATTACCCAACACCCAGGCTTGGGTTTCTCAATAGAAAAATTCTATGAAGCAAACATGATATCTGTCTCGGCCCCAGCTGGCGATGATCATCCGGAGGATCCAAATACACAGGAAGCGGAGGGCCAGGAGCATCATGTGCCTCCGACTAGTGAAACCCAAGATGAAGAAGTGTTCCTTTGGAACCCACCTCCATGCAGGGATATAGGGATGGTCTCATCCTCTTCTGAGGGGCTGGTCCTGGATAGTCATGGTGACAGGGTGCCTCCACCCCCGCCCGACGTTGAAATGGAAGATAGTGGTCCAAGCCACGCCCCGCATTTCTCCCAATATGACCCTATTATGTTCGCCGTATGCTATGAGCAGTAGTAGGAGATCGAGATGTTGAAGGCACAGTTGGCCAAAATGGCCACACTCCTGTTCGATCTAACTAGGGGCACCCTCCTCCGATAGGGCAGATCTATGAGCCCGGGGTACTCCCCTATAACTAAGGTAGAATTGTACAACCAAAGGCATAAAGACAGTGAGTCCGTCATGGGTTATATTAAGAGGTGGAGGGACCTCCACGAAAGATGCGAGCCTCCTCTAGGCCACGAAGCCGCTATCGAGGTTTGCAAACGAAGCTTGAAAGAAGAAATTTTCCAAATGATAGCTGGCATCAAATTCCAGTCCTTTGATCACTTGAGCATAAAGGTAGCCGATATAGAAGCTCAGCTATGGAGGCACCACCCAGCCGTTGCCACGACAGAATGGGAGAACCAATCCCCAAGCACCAACTTTAGTGCGCTCGTGCACTCGAGGAGGAAGGTGAAAGAAGTAGCCGGTCCTTCAACTAGCCGACCGACGGAGCAAATCCCCACACTACGGGAGAAGATGAAGAAGCCGTTGCCATTGACCCCAAGGCCGAACCAGTGAAGCAGTCACTCCGGCGAATGAGGCCAGAACTGATAAGCAAGGTTTGCAAGGAGGTCGACATACTCGTGGACGTCGACTTCGTAGTAGAAAGCAAATACACCACCTGGCTGGCCAATATTGTGCCCGTCAAGAAGAAGAACGGCCAGATCCGAATATGTGTGGAGTTTCAGGACCTAAACAAGGCATGTCCGAAGGATGATTTCCCATTGCCCATCACTAAAGTCATGATTGATGTCACTACTAGCCACGAAGCTTTATCTTTCATGGACAGGTTGTCTAGATACAACTAGATATGGATAGCCGAGCATGACAAAATTCATACGATTTTTCGATCACCCAATGGGATATTCCACTACAAAAGGATGCATTTCGGCCTTAAAAATGTGGGTGTCACTTATCAAAGGGTAATGACAAAGATATTTGATGAACCGCTCTATGACAAAGTCGAGTGCTGCATCAACGATTTGGTCATCAAGACCAGGAAGAAAGAAGATCACCAGAGTGACCTAGGGTTATATTTCAAAGGTTCCAGCAATATGAGCTGAAGGTGAACCTGTTGAAGTGCGCCTTCGGCATTTCCCGTGAGAAATTTCTAGGCTTCATTGTCCGATATCGGGGAATTGAAATAGACCCCTCCAAGATAGAGGCCATTTAGGAGCTGCCTCTTCTGAAGAACCTAACCGAACTGCAGTCATTACAAGGCCGATTAGCCTATATCCGCAGGTTCATCTCCAACTTGTCCGGGCGATGTCAGCCATTCCATAAACTAATGATGAAAGATACGCCGTTCGGTTGGAATCAAGAATGCCAAAGAGCGTTTGACCAGCTGAAAGAATATTTGAAGACCCCACTAGTACTGGGGGCACCTGTCAAAGGCCGGCCGTTGATTCTCTACATAGTCGCCACAGAATATTCTGTAGCAACCCAGAAATTTAGAAGAAAAATAAATAATAATGACTATATGATAATAGTTATATAACAAATTATAGAAATACCTAAATGGGCCTTAACGTTAAAATTAGTGGACTTCGAAGCCACTATAAATAAATCCTCAAAGGATAAAAAAAAAAACTAACCCGAAGACAATGAAGAATAGCGATAATAATAATTACCACATAATAATTAGTAAAGATAAAATTTTAATATGAATTAATCATGTTGGGATTTCATAAATAGTTAATTAAGGCAATGGGCTAAGAACAATTAGTCTATTGGCCTTCTCCATTAAACCTGTATAGTGAAGGCCATTACCGTTTGAGCTTTTGGGGCCTTATATTAACAATGGGTTTTTGGCACAGGAGGTCTCCGTAGATAGAAAATGGGCTTTTGAGGATATATATGTATACGTATATAATGGGCCATTAGCATGGTTAAGGACTCTTCTTACCCACGTTATGTTCGATGTGTTTCTATAGGCTTTATGGTTTTACAGAACAAACGTGATAGGGTTGAGTCGGCCAGGATAGATGGCGGCTGCTATTTGGGTAACAAGGGTTTGGAAATAAAACCTTACGTGATTAGGATTTACATCGAGGGAAACGATAAGGCTAACCTAAGGAATTCCAACATCAACTCGGATTCTTAATACATACCCTATAAATAAACGTCCCATGCAGAGCAGCGTTGTTGTTGTTGTTGCTGCTGCTGCTCCATCGAAGAAAGGATCCTACACCGTGTCTTCATCCGTCTTCTTCCTCCTCCTTCGTCCTGCTGCTGCTGCATCGAAGAAAGGAGGGAGGCCGTTCCTACACCGGCTGCCATTGCACAGTGCCGATGTGCATGGATAATTGAATATAATTGAATATGCTAAAATAATTATTCCATAACTAACTGTATGGATAATTGACTATGTTAAGGATTAAAATCTTTCGGGATTAAACAGTGGAAAGAAAACCGCCCCAGTCGATAAAACGACTTAAATATGACGGAAATGCTATATTACATGCATGGTTTAACGAACACGTATAGTTACAAAACAAGCGGTCGAACAACGAACCGCCGCGTGTTGTTATATAGACTGGCCGTGAAGTTTCTACCGCCATTCAAATTTAATTCATTTACGCGGTCAGTCGTCAGCCGCTCGGGTCAATAAACGGTTTATGGCGGACCGTTATAAAATCTAAAATAAATTAAACGTAATCCTTATCAGAGAACCGGATCCACCAGAATCATAACCGGATCCCCTCCCGGTCGACTCAAATCGACGGGAGTTATTGTTTTTAACATGTTCCCTGCCATTCCACCATCATAACATAACAATTTATCGCCTATGAACTCAGCAACGATGGACATGTTAGTTAATCTATGAACTCAGCGACGATGGACTTGCGATTGTTAATCTATGAACTCAGCGACGATGGACATGCTATTAAAACATAAAGACGATGGACATGCTATTTGGAATGAACTAATGGGCTAGGGCAACAATCCCCCTACCTTAAATGCGATGAAAATGCTCGATCCAGCCGCATGCAAGCCGAGGGACGCGCCTCTTTCACCGTGAGAAGGGGAGATAGGCCGCCGTCTTCCACCGCGGGTTCGTCCCTCCACGCCGGGGTTCGGCTCCGAAGGTGGCGCCGCTGGGTTCTACTCATTGCAGGTTCGTCGACGGAGCTCCGGCTCCTCTGCAAAGGCCGTCGGGTCATCGGCGTGCCGAGAAGAGAGAAAGAGGGAGAGAGGAGGTCGCCGTCCTCCGCCGCGGGTTCGCCTCCGACGAGGGTGCCGCCGCGATCCTCCACCTCTGCAGGCCCTCCGGCGAGGTCGCCGCTCCTCCACCGGCCTTGGGTCGCCACACGTGCCGAGAAGGAGAGGAAGGGCGAGGGGGGGGGGGGGTCGCCGGTTTCGTCCGCCTCCGTGCACCGTGAAAGGAGAAAGGGGGGCGAGAGAGGGGGAGGCCGGTCCCGGTCTTCCCCTTGCCCGGTCGCCGGCGGGGTCGCCGGACTCTGCCGCCGTGGCCGCCGATCGCTGCACGTCGAATAGACGGAGGAGGGGAGGCGGGTTCGCGGGTTCCGCCCGCGGGTTCCCTGAGCCCTGCGCTTCGGGTGAAATGGGGGGAAGGGAAAGTAAGAGAGAGGGGGAGAGATCGAAGAAGTTGAAAAAATGAATTAAAATATATATTTTTTATTTTTAACCTTTATTTACATTCTAAACCCCCAAAGAAGAATAATTATACATATACCTATTAATTTCTTAAAACTCTTTAAACTAATTAGATTAGATACTAGAAAAAGCCCATAAATTTCATGAAAATGGCCGAAATTCATGGAATAAATTTTATTTTATTACCGGTAAAGATTCGTCAAAGAACAGGTCTCACAGTCCCTCCCTCCTAATAGAAATTTTGTCCTCAAAATTAAAAAGGAAGAATAAGGAGAGAACTAAAGAAATCATAGTCTTCAGGAAGAAATGAATGAGAAACACCTGAATCAAATAAAACACGAGCTACATGGCCATAAATTATAACCGTACCTTCAACAAGATGAGACACCACAACTTCAGCACGAGTAATATGAGAGACCTTCCCTTTTTGCTTCGTGCCCGCTGTGGTAGATTGCTGGGAAGAAGACACTGACGTTTGAGGATAATACTGCTGAGGTTGAGGTGGTGGAGGAGGTCTGAACTGAAATGGCTGTGGTTGAGAAAACTGCATCGGTTGCGGCCTCAGAGGACAATCTCGATCCACATGTCCCGGTTGATCACAACGGAAACAAATCACTGGCATCGAACACAGCTTTCTCGGATGATAACCACCACACCTCAGACACGGTCTCGGCTGACTAACCACTGACCCCTGACGCTGGAAAGAAGTTGCTAATTGCTGCTGCTCGGGATCAGACGATGCTTGCTGGTCATACCGCTTCTTAGACTTCTTGAACTTGGGTTCGAAACAAGAAATGCCACTGGCAGTAGGTACAGCAGATGGAACTCCTACCACAGATGGCTGACTGAACTGTTGATGATGCACACTCGGCTGGACTGAGTCAACTAGAAGACACCCTCGGGATCTTGCCATGTCAAGCTCTAAAGCCACAGTTGCCTGATAAGCTACGTCCATCTCTGCTACTCGGGTTGCAATCAGAGGCTGCCTCAACTCTGGTTTTAATCCACGTAGAAATTGCTCGGTCTTTAAGCTTTCATCAGCAAGAATGTGGGGCGCATATCGACCCAATTCCATGAACTTACTCCGATATTCCAGCACAGTCATATTGCCTTGAGCTAGCTCCGTAAATTGATGCATCTTATTTATTCTGAGGTAAGCTGGACTGAAAGTGCGCTCAAAGGTCGTAACAAACTCCCGCCATGTGATCTGACGAAGCGGACGGGATCTGAAAGCAACCTCCCACTCAGTGGTCCACCACGTGAGTGCTGCTCCCTGAAGTTGGAATGTAGCTAGCATAACTTTTTCATCCTCCGTGCACTCCATGGAATGGAATACACGTTCGGTTGCATCAATCTATACTCTGGCTGCATCCAGATCTACGTGTCCTTCATAAGTCGGTGGGTGGAATAGTAAAACTCTTTCAATGCCCTACCATGACCACTTGGAGGTAAATCGGCTTGAGGAGCAGGATCGGCTTGAATTGCTGGCACATTAGCCGGAGGAGAAGTACCACTTTCTTCCCTCGGGACACGTGCCCTTTTACGAGGTGACATTTTAATCTAGAAGAAGACACGTAATGACAGAAAATCCATCAGTAGTCACGGAAAACATCCTAAGCCAGTAGTAGACTCACATGGACTTGTTCTGAACTAATGCAATTCCAATTCCTTATACAAATCCTCAACACCGCTCTGATACCAACTATGACGACCCAGGAGATCCGGATACCGATAACCTGATATCATCGATTTACTGATACCAAGAGCTCGGGGAAGTCACCCAAGAGGCTGATGAGGCCTCGTAAGGGTTAGTGAGTGTTTGTCGAGGGGATGCATAACGAATAGAAATTACACGTGTAATATTAATTAAAGCATTCATTTGAACTTTAAACAGAAGCAATTACATATATCAAAGTGGTAAATTTATACAAGTAGTCCAGATTCATATATCACAAGTCCCACACTGTACAATGGTCAAAATAAATAACTACACGGGGCATACCCCAGCCAAAAAGACAAAAAAAATAGACTGACTACTAACCGACCACGGACAGACCACTACTAGCTCTAAGACTTTTCGCCAAAAGCATGTGAGAATCCTACAGCCGGTTGCTCCGCCTCACCTGTAAGTGGAAGGGGTGAGTCTCACAACAGAGACTCAGTAGGGTTCACAAGGATCCCTAACTCGCAACTAACTAAAGGAAAGCAGTAAAGCATGCATTGGCATAAATAAATGACAGTCTAGTAAAGCTGTAAAACTAACGAAACAGTTTATAATCAGCTAACTAATATGCCAATTGTAATCTAAATAATTTAAACAAATGCGAGTACTCGAAATCTACCAATAGACAATAACTCAATCATTCCCAAGTGACAAGAGAGAGAAGGAGAGGAGATCCACCAGAAGAAGAAACCAGATGCGTCCACTGACGGCTTACACTGCGTCTCAACAATCTACGCAAGCCTGATCGTAGCAAGCGAGACGCGTAACAGTACCAGAAACAAGTAACTAGTCAGAGCAACACTCGTCAGTGTCAGTCTAAATCTCTGACCACGTTTGCACACACCCGCTCATCGCCTAGAGTCATGTCTCTAGCTAGTATTCCCCTCCGTAGGATGCTACGGTTGGACTGGGGCCCACGGAACTAGCTTAAAAACCGTATCATGAGACTACCCCGCCACCTCTCCCGGGTGGGATCAACACTAAAAGTCGTCAGACTACGACTGATGGTTCCATCACTAGGAAAGAGAATATAATTCTATTGGGATCTAAAAATATGCCATAATTTATGATAACAATTAAACATGGCAAATATGCAAGATTAAATGCATAACTGATCGAGCAATTATTCATTAATTACATGCATAAATAATTGATTATGCTAAAATGGCAAGTATGCAACTATTAAATGTATAGTTAATTGAATATGCTAGGCCATTATTCAATAATTCAATGTGAAAATAATTGAATATGCTAAAACAATTATTCCATAACTAAATGCATGGATAATTGACTATGTTAAGGATTGAAATCGGTCGGGATTAAATGGTTGAAAGAAAATTGCCCCAGTCGATAAAACGACTTAAACATGGCGGAAATGCTATATTACATGCATGGTTTAACGAACACGCATAGTTGCAAAACAAGCGGTCGAACAACGAACCGCCGCGTGTTATTATACGGACTGGCCATGAAGTTTCTACCGCCATTCAAATTTAATTCATTTATGCGGTCTAGTCGTCAGTCGCTCGGGTTAATAAACGGTTTATGGCGGACCGTTATAAAATCTAAAATAAATTAAACATAGTCCTTACCGGAGAACCGGATCCACCGGAATCATAACCGGATCCCCTCCCTGTCGACTCAAATCGACGAGAGTTATTATTTTTAACATGTTCCCTGCCATTCCACCATCATAATATAACAATTTATCGCCTATGAACTCAGCAACGATGGACATGCTAGTTAATTTATGAACTCAGTGATGATGGGCATACGATTGTTAATCTATGAACTCAGCGACGATGGGCATGCTGTTAAAATATAAAGACGATGGGCATGCTATTAAAACATAAAGACGATGGGCATGCTATTAAAACATAAAGACGATGGGCATGCTATTTGGAATGATCTAATGGGCTAGGGCAGCGATCCCCCTACCTCAAATGCGATGAAAATGCTCGATCCAGCCGCATGCAAGCCGAGGGACATGCCTCTTTCACCGTGAGAAGGGGAGATAGGCCGCCGTCTTCCACCGCTGGTTCGTCCCTCCACGCCGGGGTTCGGCTCCTTGCGGTGGCGCCGCCGGGTTCTACTCCTTGCAGGTTCATCGACGGAGCTCCGGCTCCTCCGCCAAGGCCGTCGGGTCGTCGGCGTACCGAGAAGAGAGAAAGAGGGAGAGAGGAGGTTGCCGTCCTCCGCCGCGGGTTCGCCTCAGACAAGGGTGCCGCCACGATCCTCCACCTCTGTAGGCCCTCCGGCGAGGTCGCCGCTCCTCCACCGGCCTTGGGTCGCCACACGTGCCGAGAAGGAGAGGAAGGGTGAGGGGGGGGGGGGTCGCCGGTTTCGTTCGCCTCCACGCACCATGAAAGGAGAAAGGGGGGCGAGAGAGGGGGAGGCCAGTCGCTGTCTTCCCCTTGCCAGGTCGCCGGCGGGGTCGCCGGACTCCGCCGCCGTGGCCGCCGATCGCTATGCGCCGAAAAGACGGAGGAGGGGAGGCGGGTTCGCGGGTTCCGCCTACGGGTTCCCTGAGCCCTGCGCTTCAGGTGAAATGGGGGGGAGGGAAAGTAAGAGAGAGGGGGAGAGATCGCAGGAGTTAAAAAAATGAATTAATATATATATTTTTTATTTTTAACCTTTATTTACACTTTAAACCCCCAAAGAAAGATAATTATACATATACCTATTAAATTCTTAAAACTCTTTAATCTAATTAGATTAAATACTAGAAAAAGTCCATAAATTTTATGAAAATAGCCGAAATTCATGGAATAAAATTTATTTTATTACTGGTAAAGATCCGTCAAAGAACGGGTCTCATAGCCGAGATGGAGCGCGGCTTCTTCCCCCGTTCTTCTTCTTATGCTTACTGCTGTTTCTTTTTCTTTCGTTTCTGTCCGTTAAAGCATCAAAAGGTAGGCAATCTACCAAGCAAAACTTAAGATAACTATCATGATAGATCATTATAGCATGTAGATTCCTTCATGAGCTTCCTGCATATATATCTAGCATGTTTAACGCGATTTTTGAACGTTTGGATTCGTTACTGCATGAAAAGGAATTAGCGACCACTACATGGCCACTATTCATAAGAAACTGCGACCGACCAAACGGGCGCTAATTAAACAGCGACAGTACAACTGCCGCTAATTCTTTTTGATAAATATTAATTACAGCATGTTCAAAATTTAATAACTATGGGGCCATGTACCTAAAAATCAGGTAATGCATATTTCTGGAATTCCTATAATTTTCTCTATTTTCCCATGTCTTTAGATTCCTGAAAATATTTTTGAATTGAAAGTAGCACTGTTCATCCCCTAATGAACAGTGTCAAATGGAAGCATGAGCCTGCAAGCACATTCACGCGATGCGTAGCGGCAAAAAATGTTAAAAGAATGGGCGACCAGAACCCCGTCGCCTATTATGAATGTGCGCTCGAGTGAGCAGGCTCTATTTCCTGAAGTATATATATATAAAAGAAAATATTTATGGAATTAACGACCATCCATTTGTCGCATATTAAAGAACCTACGCCTCTTTGACAAGGCGCTATTTCTTGTATTTTCTAAAAATGAATATATGCAAAGAAATAAATAAAAGGATTAACGCCTTATCTCAAGGCACAAATTAAAGATACTTCACCTCTTCGAAGAGTCGCATATTTCAAGTAATTTACTTATTATTTTGGAATTTCATGAAAGGATGCCTGAACAGTGGGCGCTAATTTAAATGGTGACCACTTCCAGGGCGTAGTTTTCTTGTGACTATTTTCCGTTCGTGTTTTGATCCATTGACCGCCGAATCTTGACACCACTATCTCACATCCGAGACTTGGTCCCTATTTTGGTTTCTATCGATCACACTCAACTCTCGGTGATGATTGGACCCTCCACGGGATATTCCTTCCTTTGGACCTGTACATTCTTCATTGGGACCTCTGTAAGCCTCTGCTAGCCTTGAATTCCCTCAAGGCAGCCGAGCTGGTTGTACCAAAAAAATCCTAGAACCATGTTTGTCATGTCACTCTGAAGAAACATGACGCCCGGCCCTCATAGAACGCTGTTCTGGCAATTCTGTGGGTGATCTGTCTCTGCCTAAAAGGGCGACCAGTCCAGCGGGCGCTAATTAAAAGAGCGACCGTCTGGATGGACGCTATTTCCTCAAGCTTGTCCTGTTCTGTCTGGAATGAGCGACTAGGGCGTGGACGCCAAATAAAATTGGCGGCCCGTCAGCGGGCACCATTTACTATTCTAGCGACCGTACATTGGACGCTAATTACGAATGAGCGACCTCTTGAGGTGTCGCAAATTCTTCAGGCTTGAATTAGTGGCAGTCGAGTGGGCGCCAATTATCCCAGATTCTCGAGTCATCGTGCTTTTCATGTGGTTTATCGCATATGTTATTCTGTCTACAGTTCTAACCTTGAACTCATAATTCCATGATTCTACCATAATGTTCCTACATGCTTGACCCTTGGAACTCTTTGGCCATTATTTTAAGTGGAATTGGTCTAGACACAAAAAGGGGCTATGGGTCCAAACAAATTGATACTCAATGCTAGTGTATAAAATACGGGGTCCGGATCTGATCCCATGGGTGATGCAAAGTCCAAACGTGTGTAGGTATCATGATTGATCGGGTGTAGCATTACACCAAAGATAGCAAAAGTTGGTCTACGACACTTCCACAAGTGATTGCCATTACTCGAATATTTGAACTAAGTGATCGTGAATTGCTCTAGTGAAAGTGAATGCCTTTTTGAAACAATTGTTATTGTCTCCTCATGAATGCTCTTGAAAACCTTATTGAAAGGCTTGATATCTCATCCTGAAGGTTCTTGTAATTATTGTCATATCTATCTATTGTCTTTATAGTACTTGAAATTATCTATTGTCATATCTACGTTCCTTTATATTATCTCCGGATTATTAATCTAGCTCGTGCCATTATAGTTCTCGATTTTGATACCTTGCATGACTTGCATGTTCATGTTAAAACTTTTAATTACGTAAGGCTATCTTGGAGCATGAGAGATTAAGACCTACTGAGTGTTCGCTCACCTAGTATTTTCTAATATTTTTCAGGTAACGACCTTACTGATGGCGAGAACGAACAAGATAGGCAAGGGCAAGAGTGAAGAGTGCTCCGACATCTAGATGAACCGACTAGTCTTGTTATCTTGCGTCTATGTCAAGATTAGTCAGTCATGAGTCTATTGTAAATTTTCCTTTATTGAGTATTTTCTTTTATTGGGTCCAATTTGTGATAAACTTATATTTGGAATGAAATTCTATTTTGTTCAAATTATATCTTGTCTTGACTATGTTCTGATTGACACAACTGTTTAACTGTCACGTTCCGAGCGAACGACACATTCCGCTGCTATCGGTTCGGGGCGTGACAGAAGGTGGTATCAGAGCCTAGGCTTTCGAAATCCCTAGGTCGTTAAGTCCAAGTTATAGATCGAGTTATCCTTGTCGGTTATCCTATTGGAATCCCGTGAGATTGGGTAGAACTATGGGCTAACCAATAAAACACGTCTCGTCTACGTTACATTAATGTCAAGATATGTAAATCATTAATTTAAAACTTGTTTTGTAGGCTAAAATGGCTGCCGAGAGGGATCAATGAAGAGACATGTAGCGTACCATCCAAGGGTTAACACAAGCTTTACAACAAGTTGCACTAGGTGGAGCACAACATGGAGCCGGGGATTTGCATCGAAAGTTCCAAAAGATGAATCCCCCTAAGTTTAGTGAGTCTACCGACCCGGATGAGGCGGAGGATTGGGTACAAGAAATAGAGAGAACATTCAAGGTTAAGCAATGTACCGACCAAGAAAAGGTACTATTGGGGACTTGTCAACTAGAAAAGGATGCTCGGGCATGGTGGGGATCCGTGGAAGCGATCTTACCCAACGATCAAGTCACATGGGATGAGTTCCTTGAACACTTCAATGAGAAATATTTTTCGGAAAGGATCCGAGAGAACAAGGCAATGGAGTTCACGGCACTAAAATAATGTAGTCTATCAGTAGTGGATTACGAAGCGAAGTTTTCTACATTGGCCTGGTATGCACCGCACTTAGTTTGCACGGAGAGGATGAGATCGAGAAGATTTATGAACGGTTTAAAGGTGGAGCTTATGCTCAATTAGCTCCGCTGGAAATCTAAACTTATACGGAGATGGTTAGGAAAGCACAACTCTTGGAAGATGTTATGGATATGATAGAACGAATCCAAGAGAAAATTGCTAAGAAGGAGCTAGTCAATGGATCCAAGAATAAGGAACATGTGAATGGCAAGAAGAGGGTAAATGGAGACAATGGTTTCCGTAAGGGCAAGAAACCCCGGAGTGATTATCAATAAATTATTCCGGCCAAAGAAAAATACGAGCATTGTAAGAAATGAAGGCACAAATCGGAGGAGTGTTGGTATAAACTTAGGAAGTGCATCCGTTACGGAAGCGGAGATCATAAAATCGCCTGTTGTCCACTTTTAAAGGAACAAGCACCACGAGAGCAACAACAAGGCAGACCAAAGCGTAAGGGTAGGCTACAAGCATTGGAAGGTAACCCTAAAATCCTACCTCTGTTATAAATCACATGATTGGAGATGGTGATCATAACACTTAGCTTGCTATGAGAATGAACCTAGCTAGAATATATATTTTTGAACATGGTGATTCTACCCCACTAATATGGAAAAGAAATCGTGTGAATTTAAGGACCAAATTCTTTTAGGTGGGGGAGGGTGTAATAACCCAGAAATTTAAAAGGAAAATAAATAATAATGACTATATGATAATAGTTATATAACAAATTATAAAAATAGCTAAATGGGCCTTAACGTTGAAATTAGTGGACTTTGAAGCCACTATAAATAAATCCTCAAAGGATAAAAAAAACTAACCCGAAGACAATAAAGAATAACGATAATAATAGTTACCACATAATAATTAGTAAAGATAAAATTTTAATATGAATTAATCATGTTGGGATTTCATAAATAGTTAATTAAGGTAATGGGCTAAGAACAATTAGTCTATTGGCCTTCTCCATTAAACCTGTATAGTGAAGGCCATTACCGTTTGATCTTTTGGGGCCTTATATTAACAATGGGTTTTTGGCACAGGAGGTCTCCGTAGATAGAAAATGGGCTTTTGAGGATATATATGTATACGTATAGAATGGGCCATTAGCATGGTTAAGGACTCTTCTTACCCACGTTATGTTCGACGTGTTTCTATAGGCTTTAGGGTTTTACAGAACAAACGTGATAGGTTGAGTCGGCCAGGATAGATGGCGGCTGCTATTTGGATAACAAGGGTTTGGAAATAAAACCTTACGTGATTAGGATTTACATCGAGGGAAACGATAAGGCCAACCTAAGGAATTCTAACATCAACTCGGATTCTTAATACATACCCTATAAATAAACGTCCCATGCAGAGCAGCGTTGTTGTTGCTGCATCGAAGAAAGGAGGGAGGCCGTTCCTACACCGTGTCTTCATCCGTCTTCTTTCTCCTCCTTCGTCCTGTTGTCGCTGTAACTGTGGTGCTGCTGTTGCACAATGTCGAGAAGGCGCAGCTTCTTCCCCCGTTCTTCCTCTTCTGCTTATTGCTATTTCTTTTTCTTCCGTTTCTATCTGTTAAAACGTCAAAAGATAGGTAATTTCTCAAGTAAAACTCAAGATAACTATCATGATAGATCGTTAGAGCATGTAGGTTCCTTCGTGAGCTTCCTGCATGTAAATCTAGCATGTTTAACGTGATTTTTGAACGTCTAGATTTGTTACTGCATGAAAAGGAATTAGCGACCACTACATAGCCGCTATTCACAAGAAACTGCAACCCACCAAATGGGCGCTAATTAATCAGCGATAGTACAACTGTCGCTAATTCTTTTTGATACAGATTAATTACAGTATGTTAAAAATTTAATAACTACGGGGGCCATGTACCTAAAAATCATGTAATACATATTTCTGGAATCCTTATAATTTTCTCTATTTTCTCATGTCTTTAGATTCTTGAAAATCTTCTTGAATTGAAAGTAGCACTATTCATCCCCTAATGAACAGTGTCAAACAGAAGCATGAGCCTGCAAGTGCATTCACGCGATGTGTAGCAGCAGAAAACGTTAAAAGAATGGGCGACCAGAACCCCGTCGCCTATTATGAATGTGCGCCCGCGTGAGCAGGCGCTATTTCCTGAAGTATATATATACATAAGAAAATATTTATTGAATTAACGACCATCCATGTGTCGCATATTAAAGAACATATGCCTCTTTGACAAGGCACTATTTCCCGTATTTTCTAAAAATGAATATAAGCAAAGAAATAAATAAAAGGATTGACACCTTATCTCAAGGTGCAAATTAAAGATACTGCGCCTCTCCGAAGAGTCGCATATTTCTAGTAATTTACTTATTATTCTGGAATTTCATGAAAGGACGCCTGAACAGTGGGCGCTAATTTAAATGGCGACCACTTCCAGGGCGCAGTTTTCTTATGACTATTTTCCGCTCGTGTTTTGATCCATTGACCGCCGGATCTTGGCACCACTGTCTCACATCCGAGACTTGGTCCCTATTTTGGTTTCTATCGATCACACTTAACTCTCGGCAATGATTGGACCCTCCACGGGATATTTCTTCCTTTGGACCTGTACATTATTCATTGGGACCTCCGTAAGCCTCCGCTAGCTTTGGATTCCCTCAAGGCAGCCGAGTTGGTTGTACCATAAAAACCCTAGAACCATGTTTATCATTTCACTCTAAAGAAACATGATGCCTGACCCTCATAGAACGTTGTTCTGGCGATTCTTTGGGTGATCTGTCTCTGCCTAAAAGAGCGACCAGTCCAGCGGGCGCTAATTGAAAGAGCGACTATCTGGATGGGCGTTATTTCCTCAAACTTGTCCTGTTCTGTCTGGATTGAGCAACTAGGGCGTGGACGCCAAATAAAATTGGCGGCCCATCATCGGGCGCCATTTACTGTTCTAGCGACCGTACACTGGACGCTAATTACGAATGAGCGACCTCTTGAGGTGTCGCAAATTCTTCAGGCTTGAATTAGTGGCAGCCGAGTGGGCGCCAATTATCCCATATTCTGGAGTCATCATGCTTTTCATGTGGTTTATCGCCTATGTTATTCTGTCTAATGTTCTACCATAATGTTCCTACATGCTTGACCCTTGGAACTCTTTGACCATTATTTTAAGTGGAATTGGTCTAGACACAAAAGGGGGCTATGGGTCCAAACAAATTGATACTCAATGCTAGTGTATAAAATATGGGGTCCGGATCTGATCCCATGGGTGAGGTAAAGTCCAAACGTGTGCAGGTATCATGATTGATCGGGTGTAGCATTACACCAAAGATAGCAAAAGTTGGTCTACGACACTTCCACAAGTGATTGTCATTACTCGAATATTTGAACTCCTTTATATGGCCAATCCTATAAAGTGATCGAGAATTGCTCTAGTGAAAGTGAATGCCTTATTGAAACAATTGTTATTGACTCCTCATAGATGCTCTTGAAGACCTTATTGAGAGGCTTGCTATGTCATCCTGAACGTTCTTGTAATTATTGTCTTGTCTATCTATTGTCTTTATAGTACTTGAAATTATCTATTATCATATCTACATTCCTTTATATTGTCTCTGGATTATTAATCTAGGCCGTGCCATTATAGTTCTCGATTTCGATACCTTGCATGACATGCATGTTCATGTTAAAACTATTAATTACATAAAGCTAGCTTGGAGCATGAGATATTAAGACCTATTGAGTGCTCGCTCACCTAGTGTTTTCCAATGTTTTTCAGGTAACGACCTTAGTGATGGCAAGAACGAATAAGATGGGCAAGGACAAGAGTGAAGAGTGCTCCGACATCTAGATGAACCGACTAATCTTCTTATCTTGCGTCTATGTCAAGATTAGTCAGTAATGAGTCTATTGTAAAATTTCCTTTATTAAGTCTTTTCTTTTATTGGGTCCAATTTGTAATAAACTTATATGTTGAATGAAATTCTATTTTGTTCAAATTATATCTTATCTTCACTATGTTCTGATTGACACAACTGTTTAACTATCACGTTCCAAGCAAACGACATGTTCCGCTGCTATCGGCTCGGGGAGTGACATATTCACTGGGGGCAATGCTGGACCAAAACAACAACGAGGGAAAGGAGCAAATGCTTTATTACCTCAGTCGAAGATTGGTCGGGGCGAAAGTAAAATACACCCCGATCTAGAAAGTTTGCCTTACGTTAGTCTTTGCAGTTAAGAAGATGAGACATTACATGGTCTCGCATGAAATACAACTGATATCAAGGGCCGATCCGGTCAAATATCTCTTGTCCCAACCGGCACTAAAGGGGCAACTAGGAAAATGGGCCATCATTTTGATGGATATTGATATCACATATGTGCCGCAAAAGGCCAGGCAATAGCAGATTTTTTTGCAGCACATCCCATGCTCGAGAATTCCCCTCTAATCACGGAGCTTTCAGAAGATGAAACACTAGAAGTGGACCAAGTCCCTCAAGCCATATGGCAATTATACTTTGACGGAGCATCCAGAACTGAAATATCCTAATCAGGGCATGTGAGGATAAGAGATGGAGCAGGCATCGTCCTTAAATCCCTAGATGGAGAAGTGTTGCATACATCGTGCTCCATCAACAAGCCGTGCACAAACAATGAAGCAGAATATGAAGCCTTGATCATCGACCTTCAGATTGCTCTCCATATGGAGATTCGAATGCTGCAGGTGTTCGGTGATTCAATGTTGATTATCAAGCAGATACAGGGAGAATTCGATGTTCGAAAGCCCGGACTACTCCCTTATTGTGTCAAGGCAAAGAAGCTCATAGGGCGATTCTACGTCATCGAAATAGGCCATGTCGGCCGAAGTCAAAATGCCCAAGCAGATGCACTGCCGAAATTAGCAAGCTCGCTGGCAGTCTCGCAAGGCGAATCCCTCAATGTAACAGTGATGAGCATGCGCCAAGTTCCTAGCATGATAGAGGAGCCGGACGAAGAAGAATATGAAGTTGCAACAACAGAAGCAATCAGCTCTACTGACTGGAGAGAGCCCCTGATGAAATGGTTTAAACACCAAGAATTGCCTAAGTAGAGGGAAGAAAAGATCAAATTGATCTGAACAAAGCCTCTTATGAAGTCAGAAACAGAACCTTGTTCCGGATCATGGCAGTTGCCAAAAGAAAGGTGCTTCTCCGATGTCTGTCTATGCAGGAGGCTTGGACGGTCATGAAGGAAGTTCATGCCAGATCAGCTGGTGCCCATCAAGCTGGGCCGAAAATGAAAATTGAAATCAAGAAGTTGGGAGATTACTGGCCAACTATGTTCGATGATTGTTGCAAGTACGCCAAGTCATGTCATAAATGCCAATAGCATGTTGCAATCCAAAGAAGACCCCCAATACATTTGCATCCGATGGCCCCCAGTTGGCCTTTTGCTCAATGGGGCACTGATGTTGTGGGCCCACTGCCCGCGTCTTCATCAGGATGCAAATACATCCTAGTTGTAACAGATTACTTCTCCTGATCGGCGGAGACTGTGGCTCTAAGAGAAGTGACAGGATAAATCATGGTCAGATTTGTCCGTTGAAACATCATATTCCGATTCGACGTGCTTGATCGAATTGTCTCCCACAACGGAAGCCATTTCCAGAATCAGAAGGTCTACAAATTTGCCGATAAATTCAAGATTGATTGGAGGACATCCACTTCGTATAACCCACGAGCAAACAGGTTAGCGGAGGCCTTTAACAAAACACTATGCACACGTCTTGCCAAGGCGGTCACCTCTAGCAAGAAGGCTTGGGAAGACAAGATGTATGAAGCACTGGGGGCGTACCGTACCGTGTACAAGATCCCAACAGGTTGCTCACCCTTTTCACTGGTGTATGGCTCGGAAGCGGTCGTCCTGATAGAGCTAGAGATACCCTCATTGCGAGTGGCGATCCAACACGAACTGGTCAAAGATAGCGAAGCCAATATAGAAAGATGACTAGAGGAACTCTCCGATTTGGAAGGACAGTGGCTCAAAGCCCAGTAGAGCATACTGGTCTACCAGGCCCGTATGGCCCGCACCTTCGATAAGCTCGTCAAAGAGCGAGAATTTAAGAAAGGAGACCTAGTCATGGTCAAATGAAGAGAAGTCATGGCGGCCAATCCCAAAGGTAAATTGAATGAAAATTGGATAGGACCTTACATGGTTCAGAAAGTTTATGAAGGTGGTGCTTATGTCGTCGTCAACCATCGAGGGGAAGTTCAATTTTTACCCCTCAATGGGAAACACCTGAAGTTATACCATGCGCTGCTTCATCAGCTCGACGATCAACTGAAACCAACACCCCACAATGAACAAGACTGTATGTCAGAGCTCTTGTAGTGAGTCACCGTGTACCACTTAACTCGGCGACCATGGCCTTCCGAGGTCTTAGCCGAGGGGTACGACCTAGACCTTTCATCGAATTTGGAGAAACCCGAACTCCTTGCATCGGTACAATCCCAGTATCGATGAACCACCTGGAGAGGGGAAATCTAACCGCCCAAACGGAGAGGCCAAACGAGGTCTAATTTGACCCAACGAGGCCCAGCTCCTTGAAGTGGTAGCCCTAGGGCCCACTTATTATAAGACTAATAACTCACTCGGATCAAGCACTTCCTAGGCGGCCTTCGGGTTGGGAAGTCTGAGCATCAGTTCTATCAGAAGAGCTCCTTCGGAGCCCCATATTCTCTGCCCAAACCACGCACTCATCGCTCGGGAAGCATCTCCTGGGCCAGTGCCTCACGCTCGGGCCAACTGATGGAACCTTATCTGTACGGCCGTTACGAGACCTTTAAAAGCTGGGAGCTCAAGAGGATAAGGGAGATCAAGAGTCCGGGTGCTATAAAGAGCCCGCACTAAGGACATAACACCCTCTGAAACTCCTCAGCTTACAGGGATCATGCACTCAACGAGCCACTATTTAAGCTGGAAGAGCCCTACCGTGAGGAGGTAAGCCAAAAATCCTGAGCATGAACCACTTCACCTTTTGATGGAGAGGGATCTCGCCCCCATCTTCCTCTTAATTACTTCCTTCGCACTAGTGCTCTACTACTCTTGCTGACATAAGCATCGGAGGGTTTTCCTCGGGGATCCATCCCTGGGCACCTCTGACTTGTTTCCCCCCTTGCAGTTCACACTCCAAGTGTACGTGGTCATCCTCTTCCCTGCTCAGGAGTAGCGCGATATCGCCCCTCCTCATCTGGTGCCGTCTATGAGAAACTTACAAAGAGCCATCATGGTGTGAAGAAGTTCTGGTAGGAGAGCTGCCGGCGACAAGGGAAAAGCCCTGGCAACGGAAGAAGGTGCACCTTCCCTCCCCACGGAGAATTCCCCATCGAGCAACCACGCCAATGAAATACCTCCATCAGTGGCGGGGGAACAGCTTCCCAGCGGGAGTACCGACGCCCTCCAAACCCTCAACGTAAAACTGGATGTCCTCGTGGATCTCATAAGGGCCCAGACGGCCAGGGAGGAGAAGTCACATCTCCCCCGGAAGAGCGCCCCCCCCCCCCGCAGAGATGCCTCCCAGCAAACCGTTGGAGGCCATTTTACCCTCCGGGGGCGGCGGCTCATCCGCAACCAGTCAGGAGGACCATCGCGTGCCCCTCCCCTGGAGCAGGAAGCCTCCTCCACCCCGAGGAGGGTGAAGTCTGGAGCACGCCGACCATTCACGGATACCAAGGCCCCCAAGGAGCGCCGGGACAGCATGCAAGTGCGTCCCCCCAGCCCCTCGGGTCAGCGACAGCCAGAGCTGTCTCTCCGACTGTGAGACTTTGAGAGGCGTTTCGCAGAGCAAGAGCGCACCCTCCGCACCTTACAGAAGACCTCTCCTGTGGAGGACAAGGAGCGATCCCCGTTCTCTGATTATATCTTGAAGGCCGAGATTTTCCCCAGGATCTCACTTCTGGCCTTCAAATTGTATGACGGCCAGGGAGACCTGGTCGATCATTACGACAGCTTCGCTGCCCTGATGATCTTGCATAGGGCGTCTGACATGATTAAGTGTCAAGCATTCGTGACCACTCTGGTTCAGGGCGCTCAGGCATGGTTCAGGGCCCTTGCCCTCGGCAGCATCCACAACTTCAAGCAATTCGGGCGAGTGTTCAAGGAAAGCTTCGCCGGCAGCGGTCCTCCCCGGTCAGTTGCGGGGTTACTGGCCCTCAAGTAGGAACAGGGGGAGAAGTTACGGGCTTATATCAACCAATTCAAATTGGAAGTCCTGCGCATCCCCCGCCTAGATGTTGCCTCGAACATCACCGCACTAACCGGGGGCACCCGCGATGAGAACCTACAGCGCGAGCTAGTGCTTTATCCTCCTACCTCCCTCGCCGAGCTAGTGACCCTGGCCCAGCGCCACGCAGAGTGCGAGGAAGTCCTCAGCGCCTGCCGAGACATGACAGGCTCGGGTCGGGAGGGGGACAAGAAGCGACTGTCCGAGCAAGGGATGGGTCAAGGAAAAAGGTGGAACCAGGACGGAGACCGCAAAGATCCGTCCCGAAAGTATGAGCGGTATACCCCTCTTACCGCTCCTGTCTACGAAATCTACGAAGACATTAAAGGCTCGGGTCTCCTCCACCAGCCCGAGCCTATGAAGGCCAAACACCGCAATCGCCACAAGCATTACCTGTTCCACAACGATCACAGGCATCACACCAGCGATTGCCATCAACTTCAAGATGAGATCAAGCACCTCATCCGCCAGGGACACCTATCCCGATACGTGTCCGGGTAAAAGGAAGACCGAGGCGCCCCCGAAGAAATCGACAATGCCTCCCGTGGAGTCCACATCAACGTCATCACGGGCGGCGTGGCATCAGGAGGAGATAGCAGCCGAGGAAGAAAGCGTCACGCCGAGCGGGCGAGCTGAGCCTCTGTTGAGCACCCTAAGGCCCCGCAGGCGAGTGAACCACAGGCCCTGGTATTCTCTGACCAGGACCTGAAAGGGTTAACCACCCCGCATGACGACGCTCTCGTTGTATCGGCTATAATAAACCATTGTAACGTAGATAGGATCTTAGTTGACAATGGTAGTGCCCCTGATGTATTATCCTATGAATGTTTCCTCAAGATGGGAGAGAATCCATCTAAACTCTGCCCGATCCGAACCCCCCTTTGTGGGTTCAACGGCCATGCTACTTATCTTGAGGGAGCCCTGAGCCTGCCAGTTACTATCGGCATCCCACCCAAAACCATTACGGTTATGGTGGATTTGATCATGATTAAAGGGATGACGGCCTATAATGCATGAAAGCGGTGCCCTTTACCTTTCACCAAAAAATGAAGTTCCCCACCAAACATGGCCTGGAGGAGGTCCGGGGTAACCAGGCAGTGGCTAGACGGTGCTATATAATCTCGGTCGAAGCCACGAGGCTAGAAGGGAAAAACAAAGGAGTAAAGGGAGCCGAGGAGGGACCAGCAACATCTGAGCCTAGCAGCGAGTTGCTAACAGTCTTTCTCAACGGTGACCCGACTCTAGGAGTCAAGATCGGAGCTGATCTACCACCTGAAGAACAAGAAAAATATGAAGATTTCCTTGACCAGTGCATCCAATTATTTGCATGGTCGGAAGAACACCTCCCCGGGATCCCGGGAGACATGGTAATGCACAAGCTCAACCTTGACCCAACGGTGAAGCCTGTCCAGCAACGTAGGAGAAAGCATGCCCCAGAGAAGCAAGCGGTCATCAAAGAGCAAGTCATCAAAAGGCAAAAGACTGGTCTAGTACCCTACGTGGCTCGTCAACGTCATCCTGATACGGAAGGATTCGAAGGAATGGCGAATGTGCGTAGACTTCACCGACCTCAACAAGGCTATGCCAAAGGATTGCTACCCGCTGTCGAGCATCGATCAACTGGTCGACTCAACCTCTGACAATGAGTTACTCAGCTTCCTGGATACCTACTCCGGTTACCATCAGATCAGGATGGACCCGGAGGACATTGAGAAGACCGCCTTCATCACTGACTTCGGCGTAAATTGCTACACCCGAATGCCGTTCGGGTTGAAGAACGCTGGAGCAACATATCAGAGACTGATCAAGGATAACTCGGTCGGAACGTCGAGGCCTACATTGATGACATGCTCGTCAAAATGCCGAAGGCCAAAGACCACCTTGCTGACTTAGCCGAGACCTTCGACACCCTCCTGAGGTGCAACATGAAGCTCAACCCTGCTAAATGTGCCTTCAGAGTTAGATCCGGGAAGTTCCTAGGCTTCCTGGTAACTCAGCGTGGGATTGAGGCCAACCCCGACAAGGTTCATGCCATCCTAAACATGCGGCCACCCACCTGCATCAAGGACATCCAATGCCTTATGGGACGCATTGCTGCGCTCAACCACTTCCTGTCCCGGGTGGCCGAACGATGCCTACCCTTCTTCAAATTGTTGAGGGGACCCAAAATGGCATCTTCTACGTTCGCCTGGGACAAGGAATGTTAGAAGGCGTTCGCCGAACTCAAAGAATTCTTGGCCTCGCCCCCGGTGCTGTCCAAGCCAACCCCGGGCAAAGCTCTACACCTTTACCTCTCGGCGACCCCTTCCACAGTGAGCTCGGTCCTAGTCAGAAACGATGCGGGGGTCAAGAGACCGATTTACTATACCAGCAAGGTGCTTAATGAGGCTGAAAGAAGGTACCCCGCAACCAAGAAACTCGTGCTAGCTTTGGTTACCTCAGCCAAGCGCCTCCGACCTTATTTTCAAGGCCACTCCATCGTCGTAATGACCGGTGAACCCCTGAAGAAGATTTTCTTTCACCCTGAATCCTCGAGACGCCTCGTCAAGTGGGCCATCATGCTCAGGGCCTACGACATTTCGTATTGCCCCCGCACGGCCTTCAAAGGATAGGCCCTCGCGGACTTCATCACCGAAAGCACGGTCCCGATTGAAGAAGCACCTCCACCTGCACCCGGGCCCACCTGGGACCTATTCGTTGACGGGTCCTCCAACTAAGTCAGAAGCGGTGCCGGTATCCTACTCAAGTCCCCCGAAGGAGCAGAGCTTCGGTACGCTATGAAATTCAACTTCTAGGCATCCAACATTGCCTCCGAGTATGAAGCCGTTATCTCGAGGGCCGGGATGGCTCGAGGACTGGGGGCCAAGCGAGTCAAGATCTACACCGACTCCCAATTGGTCGCTAGCCAGGTTAACGGTGATTACGAAGCTCGGGAAGGATAAATGATCAAGTACCTCTAGGTGGTCAAGAGGATGGCCTGACTTTTCGAGAGCTTTGAGGTAGTTCGGATAGCCAGGGAGGAAAACTCCCGAGCAGACACCCTCACTCACCTGGCCTCCTCCCTTGACCCCGAAGGTTCTTGGTCGGTCTTCCTCGAAGAGCTCGAGTGACCGAGCATCGAGTCCGAGCTTATTACCATTGACTCGGCACCCCCGAACGACTGGCGGACCCCCTACATATCCTGGCTCCAGGATTCTCAAGAGCCTCCCGACTCTCTCAGGAAGCTAAGAAACTCAAGTATCAAGCTTGGCGTTTCGTCATGCTGGACGATGCCTTGTACTGTAGATCTTTCTGCGGTCCCCTCCTCAAGTGCATCGGCACCGACGAAGCCAGCCGAGCGGTTCAGGAAGTACACGAAGGCATCTGCGGCGCGCACCAAGGAAGAAGATCGCTCGCCAGGATCTTGCTTCGGCAAGGTTACTGGTGGCCCACTCTCCAGCGTGACTGCACGACCTATGTACAGAAGTGTGACCGATGTCAACGCTTCAACCATCTGATCCACCAACCCGCCACGGAGCTCATCACCCTTGCCGAGCCATACCCCTTTGCTCGGTGGGGGATCGATATTTTGGGACCATTCCCCACGGCCCAGGCTCAGAAGAAGTACGTCATCGTCGCCATCGACTATTTCACCAAATGGATTGAGGCCGAGGCCACCACCAGGATCAACGAATCAGTCGTATGGAGTTTCGTTTGGAAGTCGATCATTTGTCGCTACGGTGTCTCCCGAGTGATCGTGAGTGATAATGGTCATCAATTTGATTTTCATTACTTCAGAGATAGGTGTGCTGACCTAAACATTTGCAATCACTTCACTTCGGTAGCCCACCCTCAGGCTAACGGACTGGTCGAGAATGCCAACAAAACTATCTTGAAAGGCATCAAAACCAGGCTCGGCAAAGCCAAGGGAAGTTGGCTCGAGGAATTACCGAGTGTACTATGGTCGCAGCGAACTACTCCGAGAACGGCTACAGGTAAAACACCTTTCTAGCTGGTGTATGGCACGGAAGCTGTGATTCCATTGGAGGTCGGCAATCCTTCTCTCCGAGTCGTCCACTTCAAACCCGAGGTGAACGAGCCAAAACTGTTGGAAAACCTTGACTTAGCGGACGAGATTCGAGAGATTGCAAATATCCGAGCAATGGAATACCAACGGCACGTCACTCGATACTATAACTCCAGAGTCCGAGATAGACATTTCCAGCCAGGGGACTTGATCTTGAGAAAGGCCGGAGCCTCTCGACCACTGGAAGCAGCGGGGAAGCTAGCCCCTAACTGGGAAGGCCCCCACCGAGTGGTCGAGACGCTCAGGAAAGGGGCGTATCGATTGTCCACCATGGAAGGAGCACTCATCCCTCGGACATGGAACGTGACAACACTTCGCAAGTTCTAATTTTGATCATCTGGCAAACATACACATGTAAGCAAAGTAGAATAAACGCCATTCTTCTCTTTTCATTAAACGCTGGTGTACATCAAGTAGGTCGCAGCCAATATAATATACAGTTCAGCAAAAGAAAAAATTACATCCACTGGTACTATGACACGAGCAGAACACTCAGCCAACTCGATAAGCACTCCTGCATCCAGCCACTGACTCTGCCTAGTGTGGAAACTGGCTCGGATAAAGGATAACCTTCACCGTTGGTTTGAGAAGCTCGGAGGAAAGGTGCTAGAGGGATTGGAAGGACAACAAAAAAAGAAGGGGGAAGTCGACCCAAGACAAATGAAGAGGAAGCTTGAGAGAGCACCCCTTCTAGGTGATGGGATCGACGAGAAAGGAGGGAGCTTAAAGAGCTTCCCCTCCCCTCAGGATAGCGTCGGCGGGTCTGGGACAAGAAGGCGACATGCTCCAGCATGTCGAACCCTCTCCCAAACTAACCTCCGACTGTCGAACCCCCTTCCAAACTGGAGTAGCAGGAGCTTCCCTCCTATTGCTGTCCGCATCATCATCTTCTGAAGCGCTTTCCATGCTCTGTGGAGATCGACATCACAACGCTTCGTGGAAAGGGAAGAAGGAGAAACCGTCAGGGATGGCCTTAAGCGATGAAAGGAAGAGGAGACTCCCCTCGGACCTTTTATAGGCCGGAGGGGGAGCTGATCACCTTAAATGACTCTCCCCTTAAAAACACGCTAAAGGAGCCTTCCCTAAGACGGTTACCTCATTTCCCAACATCCCTCCAGGGGGACGCGCGAAGCGGCAAGTCATTTAGGGCGGCATGGAGAAGCAGAAAGGTGCCAGTGCCATGTCAGTTATCTGACAGATCGGCACGCGCGATATATGCAGAGAAAATCGACGCCTTCCCCAACAACTACAGATACGGTAGTCAAATCATGCCAAAAGCGGTAAGGAACAGTCAATTCAGCACTTAATATTGCCGTTATTATACTTTCCAAAAAAAGATTTTCTCGCAACTACATAAGGGAAAAGAAAAAGAAAAAAAGAGTTTATACATCAGGTCTCGGGCCCATCTCGAAGCTCAGTAGACGAGGGCCCCTCAGCACTAGATGATCTGCCCCGGTACTCTCGGTGATGACCGACCCAAGCACTGACCCCACCTGCGTGGGAACTGTCTCGGTCGTGTGCCCTCCCGAGGCTGCTAGAGTTGGCGATCGCTCGGACGAGACTGAGGCATCCCGACTCCCCTCTTCGCTCGACGTATAATGGGAAGAGTCGGTGGAACCCCAGTCCGAGTTATAGCACTGCCCGGAAGGAAAAATGAGCCCAGATGCTTGGGCCTCAGCCTCTATGATGGCCCGATTGAAGCCCTGGGAGAGGCCCTTCCGAAGGCCCCGACGATAGCCCGACTCATAATAGGGGAATGTAGTCTTCTGAAGAGCCGGGTGGTAAGCCTCCGAGCATTTATGTTGCTCGAGTGCTTCCACCTCAGCCAGCTCTGCCTTCCTCTCAAGCTCGGCTATCCTCTGTTTTGACTCGGACAGCCTCCTCTCGGCCTCAGCCCGTGCCTCCTTGGGCCCCCAGACTCGGTCCTTGAGCCCCTCTCGCTCGGCCTTCCATTGCTTGTCGCACTCGACCTAAACTCTGCGCTCTGCTTCCAAGAGCTCATTCTTCAGATCGACCATACGACGGGCCTAGGCCAGCTGCTCAACCAGCGACCGAGCCTCCCCCTAGCTCGATTGCACCTGTGACCGGAGCGGGGCCACCTCCCAACGAAGATCCCCAAGATCGAGGATCAAACGCTCGACCTTCCGATCAAGCGCACCGCGGGCACATGAAAGAGTCTCACGCT
This sequence comes from Amorphophallus konjac, assembly GCA_022559845.1. Taxonomy (NCBI): domain Eukaryota; kingdom Viridiplantae; phylum Streptophyta; class Magnoliopsida; order Alismatales; family Araceae; genus Amorphophallus; species Amorphophallus konjac. The sequence continues at coordinate 100,929,019 of CM040125.1, read as the reverse complement.
CTGACTCCACCCGAGCATACGCATCCACCGCCTCGGCCCCCAGCTGGGCCAAGATTAGACCACCCTCCATAATCCGCATGAAGAGCACGGAGGGGGAACCTTTCCTGAGTTCTCCTCACGTGGCTCCCGAAGCTACGGAGTGGCACCTTCGATAGAGAGGGGCCCGGACACTGAAGGTACTGGTTGGGGGAGGGGAGACCCCCTCCGGAGCGATTGAGATGGGGGCGCCTCCCCCGAGCGACCCCGCCTCGGGGGCCCCACCGGTTAGCTCGGGCTAGGTAGCCTCGCCCCGTACCTCCCCGGCCTCGGTCGGCTGTGACTGAGTCACTTCATCCTACGACCTTCCTGCCTCGACAGGCTCGGACCGGACTCCTCCGTCTGGCGCCCCCTCTGTTCCGCTCAGTGCCCTGACATCAGCTACGGCCCCTTCACCATCTGCCCCCTCTTGCTCTAGAGAGAGAGAAGGCAACAGAGGGGCCGCATCGACCGGGCGGACGACCTCCACCTTTCTCGCCCGCTTCTTCTCGACAGACAAGGCCTGCAATGAAGACCTCAGCAACTTCACCATGGGATCCTTGCGCTTGACCCCCCGGCGTTCGAAAGCGTCGTCCCGGGAGACCCGCTTGCCCCTATCTCGAGCGTGGGATGAGCCCTCCGAAGCTTGAAGATCACTCGGAGTCGGCGTATCATCCACGTCGATGACCTCCAGCTCGACTGGCAGTACCTCCTCCTCAGTCGCTCACCTCAGGTCTGAACGAAGGAGAGCAAATTGAGAGAAGGAAGGCACTTACCTGAAAGAGAACAAGCCCCTGAGACCCTTACCTGTCGGCAACAGCGCTCGAGAAAGGTATGCCTCGATGTTGGACGGGGTCAACAACTCAGCAGTCGGCCGACGATTCTGCAGAAGGATAGCAGCATCCCTCTCCACCTCCGGGGAGACCTCTGTTTGCTTCGGAGGAATGTTCGGGTAAAAATTGGGCACCATCGGGAAATCCCATACCACACCGACTGTGGACGCACCCACCCAGAAGTATTGGGTCTTCCATCCCTTGTGAGAGGAGTCCTTCATGGAAAGGGACACGCAACTCCTTTTTCGCTTCGCTTGGACGAAAAAGAAGCCCTTCCCCGCATGAAGATTCTCCTTCAGGTCGAAAAAATAATGGAAGAGGTCCAATGAGGTGTTCACCCCACTCTGGCCATAGAGGAAAATGAAGGAGAAGATAAGGGTATAGGAGTTGGAAACCAGCTGAACAGGAGCCAGCCGGTACAACCGAAGAAAATCGGCAACAAAAGAATGAAGAGGAAGGCGAAAGCCGCATTTCCACGCCAGAAGAAAAGGGCAAAAGAGGCCGGAACGAGTGGCCAGGCTAGACTCATGAGGTTCAGGCGCGAAGAACTGAAACCGCCAAGGCAGCCCATACTGGTTCTCCAGTCTCTTCACATCAACCTCGCCCAGTTTGCTGCGGAGAGGCTCCAACGGAACCAAAAAAGACCTTGGGGCATGTTCTCCACCCCGCCCCTCGGCCTCAGGATTTTTGTCCGCCATGGAATAGACATAAGAACTAGAAGAAGAAGGGGAAAGCTCTAGACTAGAGGACTCCGGAGGAGAAGGAAGCTGATAGATCGCCGCCGCGGTAATCTCTTCCAGCTCCGCGAAAGCGGCTGTGATTCTCCACTCCTCCGAACTGCTCTCACGGCACATGAGCCCCCCTCAAATATAAAGGTAATAGAAGGCAAAACCCTAAACCCCAGAGATAAAGGGATGCAAACAACGTGCAATGCTTATAACCCCTAGCTGGAAGTGGCGCGGCGTTCCGATCTTCTGTAGAGGGGCCTTCCTGCGATAATTTTCAAAATTATCATCATGACGGTCGTATTTTCAGGACAAGCCGCATCATGTGGCCCCTGCAGAGAGAGATCTCCACCCAACTAGAGTCACAAAAACTCCAGCCCAGATGCTACTCATCCGAGCCTAATTTTGGCTCGGGAGTAGGAGGGGGACAAGTGGAGAGGGAAAATCTAACCGCCCGAATGGAGAGGCGAAACGAGGTCTAATTTGACCCAATGAGGCCCACCTTCTTGAAGTGGTATCCCTAGGGCCCACTTATTATAAGCTTAATAACTCACTCGGATCAAGCACTTCTTAGGTGGCCTTCGGGTTTGGAAGTCCGAGCATCAGTTCGATCGGGAGAGCTCCATCAGAGCCCCGTATTCTCTGCCCAAACCACGCACTCATCGCTCGGGAAGCATCTCCTGGGCCAGTGCCTCACGCTCGGGCCAACTGATGGAAGCTTATCTGTACGGCCGTTACGAGCCCTTTAAAAGCTGGGAGCTCAAGAGGATAAGGGAGATCAAGAGTCCGGGTGCTATAAAGAGCCCGCACTAAGGACTTAACCCCCCCTGAAACTCCTCAGCTTACAAGGATCATGCACTCAACGAGCCACTATTTAAGTTGGAAGAGCCCTGAAGAGGCGTGATCTCGCGCTGGACCTGAGCTGGGGGGATGATCACCGAACAGTGAACTGCAAGGAAGGGAAACGGATCAGGGGGCCCAGGGATGATTCCTTGGGGAAAACCCTCTGATGCCTAAGTCAATAGAGCAATGGTGGAAGCTATGAAGGGAGGAGAAAGGAGAGGCACGAGATCCCTCTACACGAAGGTGGTGAAGTGGTTCCTGCTCAGTGAGTTTTAGGCGTGTGTTGGCCTTACCTTTCGCTGGAGGGAGTCCCAAGTTTAAATAGTGCGCCGGCCTCATGAGTTCTGTAAGCTGAGGAGTTTCAGGCGGGAGTTACGTCTTCAACATGGGCTCTTTACGTCCTCATCGTGGGATCTTTATAGCCTTGAGGGGTCATGGGTCCCTTATCCTCATAAACTCTTGCTCAAAAAGGGTTCTCAACGATAGCGTGGATAAGTAATCGTCGGTCAACCCAAGCATGAAGGGTGCCAACCCTGTCCAGGGGATAGGCATAGCTCAGATGAAGATAGGTCGGAGTGGGCGCTGAGTGCTTGCCTTTATCCCAATGAGGGGATAGGTCGGGCATGGGTCTTCCACCGTCCTGACCGACGCTCAGGCCTTCCGAGCATAAGGGCCGCCGAGGAAGGGTGTGATCCCGAGTGATCTTATTGGGCTTTTTAGTCTAAGTGGGCCCTACGGGGCTGTCACTTAGATGAGCTGGGCCTCGTTTGGTCATGATGGACCTAGTTCGGCTGCTCTTAGATGGGCTACAGAAATCCCCCTCTCCACTTGTCCCCCTCCTACTCCCGAGCTTTGGCAAGCTCGGAAGAGTAGCTGTTTAGGGTTTTGGACCAGCGTGGCTCAGGTGGGTAGAGATCTGGCGGTGTTAAGGAGCCACCTGTTGTGGTCACCTGGGCCCTTAATAATGATGATCCTGATAGATTTGAACTGAAGGGGCACCCTTTTCTCGGAGGTCAGAACGAGACGCCGCCTTCCGCGTGGGAATATAGGCGTTGTGCGCTTGCCGTCGCTCTAGACTCCCTCCATTTTTTAGGGTTTTGGCTCTCCTTCGTGCTTGCTTTTTGGGCTCTTTGATGCGTCGTGAGGACACGACGGAAGAGCAGAGGCTTGCAGCGGCGTTCGCGGAGTTGGCGGAGATAACTGCAGAGGCAGTCCGATAGCTTCCTCTTCCTCCAGAGTCTTCCGGGGTCCCGGGAGTATCTTTCTTCAAGTTCCTCTCCGGATTCCATGGTGGATCAGCGTCCAGATGTTGAAGAGTGGGAGGGCGAGCCTGCGGCGAGGGCGGCGGCTCCAAACTGCAGCGAACTGGGGGAGGCAGAGGTGAAACGACTGGAGCACCAGTTTCGTCTGCCCCACAAGTTTTTCTTCTCCACGGCTGCCCCGCACGAGTCGAGCTTGGATTCTCGTACGGGCCACATCTGCACCTTTCTACTGTCGTGGAAGGGTGGGTTCCGCCTTCCCTTCGAGCCCTTTGTTCTCAAGCTTCTCAATTTCTTTCAGTTGGCACCCGTACAGTTGGTAGCCAACTCTTATCTTCTTCTTTCACCTTTCGCATCCTCTGCCGTCAATGCGGAGTTCCTCCTTCCTTGGACCTCTTTCACTATTTTTTTGAGTTGAAGGCGCATCCCTCGGTCGGGAAGGGCTTCTATTTCATCCAGGCGAGGCGGAATAGGAGCTGTGTCTCCTTGGCCGCGAAGGATTCTTCACACAAGGGGTGGAAAACTCAGTTCTTCTGGGTGGGGATTTTCTCGGTGGAGGAGACTTAGAGGTGTCCTGTAATTCCCAATTTTCATCCGAACATTCCTCCGAGGCAGGACGAGTTTCCTCCGGACGTGGAGGAGTACGCGATCATTTTGCTGAAGCGTTGTCAGTCTACGGAGGAGCTGGTTACTCAGGAGAACATCGAGCGATGTCTTCTTGCGCGGCTACAGCCGATAGGTTCAGGCGCCACGAATCAGATTCTTCTTCGGATGTTGAAACCATTTTCTTTTCCTGACCATATCTTTCTTCTGTGCAGACACTAGGCGGTCGGCTTTGGAGGACGCCGCAGAGGTGATCGATCTCGGCGATGACTCGGCTGCTGATGAGTCAGCTGCTCCCACGGGTCGCTCCCAAGCCCGAGATAGGGGCAAGGGAATGGCCCGGGAGGGGTCTTCCAGGTCACGGGGGTCCATGCGTAAGGATCCCATGGAGGGCATGATCCAGGACGCCGTGAAGGCCAGGAAACGGGCCAAGAAGGCTAGGGCCGCCCCCGCAGTCGAAGGTGACCTTGCCGCGGCTCACCCCTCCACTGATGGGGCCGACCCTACTGGGTAAGCTCCCCCACCTACCGAGCAAGAGGGGGCCGAGGAGGTTGGGGCTGCTCCTGCGGTCAGCGATGATGCTGGCTCGGCTCCCCCCTCGGCTGGAGCCGAGGGGGCCGAGGCTGCTTCTACGATTGGTAGAGGTGCTGGCCCGGCTCTCCCCTCGGCAGAAGCCGAGGGGGCCGTGGATGAGGCAGGTGACGCTGGGACCATGGCCGAGATTGGGGCGTTGATCTCGGCGGGTGACGCTCCAGGTGGCGGTGCAGGTGCCGAACCGGTCCAGGCTGGGGGGTTGCAAGAAAAGGTGACGCAGCCCCAATCGACCGAGGCACGAGGGGCGAACGAAGCCGTGGCTCGATCTGGGCCATCCGGCGGGACGCCGACCGAAGAGGGGGTCTCTATTCCGGCGGCCTTGGAGAGGCTCAGCATCCAGGGCCCTCTGCATCAGGTATGTCGTGGTATAGCCGTGAAGGTGAAGGGGGGAGATAGGTAGCACTCCCCGTCCGTGGCCCTCGGGACGGTTATAGAGGGCGGCTTGGTCTGGCCCAGATGGGGGCCACTCTGGCAGAAGCTTATGCCCGGTCAGAGTCAGAGCGGGCAAACCTGGCCTGGACCCTTGGTGGGTCTGACAGGAAGATGGCTCGGCTCGCCGAGGAGCGTGATGGGCTTCGGCGAGAGCTTTCCTCAGTTAGAGAGCTGGTGCGGGCGAGCCAGGTGGAGGCCCGGGCACTAACAGAGTAGCTAGCTAAGGCCCGCGAATCGCTCGAGAGGAAGAGCAGGCTTCTTAAAGAGGAGTGCATCATTTGCGTCAAGCTAGATGGCCGATAGGAGGCCGAGCTGGTGGACCGGGCAGAGGAAGCCAAGCGCCTTCGGTGGGAGGCCGAGGCTGATCGGGCCGAGGTGGAGAAGCAGGGGGCGGAGGCCGAGAAGCAGACGACTGAGGCCGAGTGGAGGTTAGTCGAAGTGGAGTGGGAGAAGGTCGAGCTCGTTGGTAGGGTGGGATCGGCCGGGGGGGGAGGCGCTCGAGTGGTACAAATGCTCGGAGGGCTAATGGGTCGACCTTAAGGAGGTTGCCCTCCTCTACTACGAGTCAGCACTTCGCCGAGGCATCCGCAAGGGGTTCAAGTAGGGCTACGACCGGGCCGTCTCTTATGCTGAGGAGCATGCGTCTGGGACAATCGATTTCCCGTCCGGGCAATGTTATGACTTGGACTTATCATCCTCTGGTTCCTCTGCTTCGGCGTTGGAGGAAGAAGAACAGGGGGGCTCTTCACCCGAGGGGTCACCAACTCCGGATGCCTCGGGAGGACGCGCAACTGAGGCATTTCCCACGCCGGTGGGGTCAGTGCCAGGGTCGGCCGTCGCCGAGGATGCCGGGGGCAGACCGTCTGAGCCTTCCTCTTCCGAGCTTCAGGGTGGGCCATAGGCCTAATGTATCTGCTTTGCTTTCTCTTTTTGTATGTCTTTTCCTTTTTTGAAGGAAAACATTCCTTGATGTGTAGGAAAAAGGTAAGGCAATAGCATTATGATGAAGACTTAACTATTTAGTATCACCATTGCCATATTTTGTTCAACGTATCTGCAGTAGTTGGAAAGTAACGATACTTTCTGCGTGGTTCTCGCATGATGATTGGGTGAGCGTCTGATAGGGTGCCTTTCCGTTCTCTCATACTTTGAATGTTTGGCCGCTTCGTGTGTCCCGCTGGGGCGAAAATGAGGAGTTTGAGGTGACCGTTCGTAGGGAGAGGTCCCTTTGGCATGTTTTCGAGGGGAGAATCATTTAAGGCAAAAATATCATCCCTTCGCCTATAAAAGGTCTGAAGGGCGTCCCTTCCTCTCCACCGCTTAGGATTTTCCCCGACAGTCTATCCTCATTCTCTCTTCACATAGCGTTGTGCCATTATATTTGACGCATGGAAGACGCTCTGGAAGATGAAGCTACCGATGACGGAGGGCAGAGAGTCCTTGCTGCTTTGGGTTTAAAGGGGGTTCGACGGCCGGCAGGAGGGGTTAAAGAGGGTACGACATGCGGAGGCACGTCGTCTTCTTTTTATCAGTTCCGGTGGCGCTTGCGGGGAGGGGCGAGATGATGGACGGATGGGGGCATCAGGCATCCTTGCCGCCCGTCCCTTCCCATTCGCTCCATGGAGGGGAGGAGGAAGCCAATTAAGCTCCCTCCTTTTTGGGCTTTCCCCTGCCTCCTCATCCAGCTCTGCTGGTTTCTTTTTCTCTTTCACTCTTCGGAGGGTGCCTGCACTCTCTTCCTTCCAAAGAGCTGGCAGATTGGCGGGGATGGGGCCTTCATTTGTATTCCCTCTTCCCCTTCCTCCATCTCTGTCAACTTGGAAGGTAGCCTTCTTCTTCCTAATCTCTCTGTCACCTTTGTTCCGAGCTACCCGAGCCAACGAGGTCGACTACCCTTTATCCGAGCCAATTTCTGCACCAGGCTGAGTCAATGGCTGGATGCAGGAAGGTTAACCAAGTCAGTCGAGCAATGGGCTCATATGGCCGTGCCAGACGATTTCTTACTTTTTTGACATATATTTTCTTGGCTTCGGCCTTTATGATGTACAAGCGAGTTGTTTGAATAAAAGAAAGGAAGCTTTTGTTTTTTTTCATGTCGCCTACACAATGTTCAGTATTCAGAAGTAGAACTTGCGTAGTGTAGTCGCGTTCCAGGTCCATGGGATGGGTTCTCCTTCCATCGTAGATAGCTGGTATGCTCCTTTCCCGAGCGTCTCGACCACTCAATAGGGGCCTTCCCAATTAGGGGATAGCTTGCCTGCCGCCTCAAGTGGTCGAGAGGCTTCGGCTTTCCTGATGATGAAATCTCCCGGTTGAAAGTGTCTATCTCGGACTTTGGCGTTGTAGTATCGAGTGAGGCGGCGTTGATATTCCGTTGCTCGGATACCGGCAATCTCTCGGAGTTCATCCGCTAGGTCGAGGTTTTCGAGCAGTTTCTGGTCGTTAGCCTCGGGCGAGAAACAGATGACTCGAAGGGAGGGATTGGCAATCTCCAATGGGATAACGACCTCGGCGCTGTACACCAACTGAAAGGGACCTTCACCGATTACCGTTCTGGGAGTCGTTCGGTGTGACCAAAGTACGTTCGGCCATTCCTCAAGCCAGCTGCCCTTGGCTTTGCCGAGCCTGGTCTTGATGCCTTTTAAGATAGTCTTATTGGCATTTTTGACCAGCTCGTTAGCCTGAGGGTGGGCGATCGAGGTGAAGTGATTGCGAATGTTTAGGTCGGCGCATTTGTCTCGGAAATAACTAGAATCAAATTGCCGACCATTATCGCTCACTATCACCCGGGGGATGCCGTAGCGACAGATGATCGACTTCCAGACGAAACTCCAGACGATTGTCACGGTGATTCTTGCTGCGGCTTCGGCCTCGATCCATTTGGTGAAGTAGTTGATGGCGACGATGACGAACCTCTTCTGGACTTGAGCCGTAGGGAACGGCCCGAGGATGTCGATTCCCCAGCAAGCGAAAGGATATGGCTAGGCTAGGGTAACAAGCTCCGTTGCCGGCTGATGGACCAAGTGGTCAAATCACTGGCATCGGTCACAGTGTTGTACGTAGGTCGAGCAGTCGCGATGTAGCGTGGGCCACCAATAACCTTGCCGTAGCAAGATCCTGGCGAGTGACCTTCCTCCCAAATGCGCCCCGCACAAGCCTTCGTGAACTTCTTGACTCGCTCGGTTGGCTTCGTCAGTATTGAGGCACTTCAGGAGAGGGCCGGAGAAGGATCTCCGGTAGAGAGTGCTATCCAGAATGACGAATCTCCGAGCTTGGTACTTCAATCTTTGGGCTTCCCGGGGGTCGGGAGGCTCTTGGGAGTCTTGGAGCCACAACAGGTAGGGGGTGCACCAGTCGCTTGGGGAGGCCGGGTCAACAGTCAGGAGCTCCGAATCGATGCTCGGTCGCTCTAGCTCTTCGAGAAGGATCGATCGAGTACCCTCGGGGTCAAGAGAGGAGGCCAGCCGAGAGTGGGCATCCGCTCGGAAGTTTTCTTCCTGAGCTATTCAGACTACCTCAAAACTCTCGAACTGTTGTGCCACGGCTCTCACCAACTGGAGGTATTTGACCATTGGTGCTTCTCGAGCTTCATAATCGCCGTTGACCTGGCTAGCGACTAGTTGGGAGTCAGTGTGAATTCTGACTCGCTCAGCCCCCAGTCGTCGAGCCATGCGGGCTCCCGAGATAAGGGCTTCATACTCGGAGGCGTTGTTGGACGCCTGGAAGTTGAACTTTAAGGCATATTGCAGCTCCACTCCTTCGGGGGACTTTGGAAGGATTCCAGCACCGCTTCTGGCCGAGTTGGAGGATCCGTCGACGAACAGTTCCCAGGTTGGCCCGGGCGCGGATGGAGATTTTTCTTCGGTCGGGATAGTGCCCTCAGTGATGAAGTCAACGAGCGCCTGCCCTTTGATAGCCGAGCGAGGCCGGTATGATATATTGTAGGCCCCGAGCATGATGGCCCACTTGATGAGGCGTCCCGAGGCTTTAGGATGAGCGAGGATCCTCTTCAAAGGTTCACCGGTGAGCACGGTGATGGAGTGCCCTTGGAAATAGGGTCGGAGGCGCTTGGCCGAGGTAACCAACGCTAGCACGAGTTTCTCGGTTGCGGGGTACCTTCTTTCAGCCTCGTTGAGCACCTTATTGGTGTAGTAGACCGGTCTCTTGACTCCTGAGTCATTTCTGACCAGGATCGAGCTAACTGTGTTGTGCCCCTGTGGTCTTGATGATTGGTTTTGATGATAGCAAATACTATAAGTCATCATATGCATGTGTGCATGAAAGACCTTGTTGATTCATTTAAGCGCATTCATATTTCATATGTGTTCATGTATTTGTGAATGTGTGTTTGTGAATGGCATTCAGTTGTTCTGTCTGACATCTGGACAGAAGTGGGTCGACCCCCCTCTTAGATGGGTCGACCCCCCCAAGATTCGCATGTCTATACATTGGCTGCTGTATGCTCACACGATCATTTAAGTCCATACATTACTTCTAGCATGCACACACACACCCAAGTATATACACTGCTGCATGCTCAGTGCATTTGATGTCATGTCTGCACATTGCTTAAGTCTGTACAGAGTTAACATTATCTCGCACACAAATTCACTTCCAAGTCTATACATTCTTGCATATTGTGCTTCACGCTTTGTTCAAGTCTATACACCCTGTTGCATATTGAACATGAAGTCTATACATCATCCAGAGCCTTGTTGCATTGTGTCACAAAGTCCATACATTCACATGTAGGCAAAGTCTGCACATTGGCAACACTGTGCAAGTCTATACATTGCTGATCGAACGTAAGTCTATACATTCCAACCTTTTCCTACGTCGCTGCTTTAGCTACACATCATGTCTACACACTGCATATAGGCAAAGTCTGCACATTGTGCCTTGAAGATGTTCAAGTCTATATATTGGTTTTCACTTCTAAGTCTGTATATTGGCATATGCATTCACTGTAAAGTCTATACATAGCTGCGTCTTATTCAGCGTCTCATATGCATATTTGAGTCAAAGTCTGCACAGCCCAAGTCTGTACATCCACTATCTCACTTGGACTTGAAGTCTATACAGTGGACCGTCTCTGTCAGCATCTCAAGCTGCAAGTCTGTGCAGAGTCTGGCAGCCTACAGTGCATCGTCTCTTCAAGTACGTACAGCCTTGGCATATGCATCATAAAGTTTAAACATCATGTGCTTCGAAGCTTTTAAGTCTGTACATGGTCTTGGCATTTGCATTGAAGTCTATACATTGGTTTTCGTTTCAAGTCTATACATTGGCTCAGGGTTTCCAAGTCTGTACACTGGTCCTCAAGCGTTCCAAGTCTGTACATTGGTTCAGGCTTACCAAGTCTATACATTGGCCTTAAGCTTCACAAGTCTACACAGTGTCTTCATGGCATCGCAAGTCTATACAGCCTGCATGCCTCATAACGCCAAGTCTATACATCGTGGGCTTCGGTTCTTCAAGTCTATACATCCTTTAAGGGCCAAGTGTATACATCGTTCACAGCACACACGTTCAAAGTCTGAAGTCTGTACAGCCTTGGCATGTGCTTCGTAAAGTCTATACAACGCTCAAAGTCTGTACAGCATGCTTTGTCGTTCAAAGTACAAAGTCTATACATAGCAGTGTTCAAGCTTTCAAAAGTCTGTACATTCCCTTCTGTAATGTTCATGCATCGATTGTCAAGTCTGTACAACGTTCGCTTAAAGTCCATACAGCAGTGTCTATACATTGGCTTGCTTCTTCATGCATTTGCTAGTCTTTACAGCAACTAAGTCTATACATTGTGTTGCATCGCATGCATTACCTAAAGTCTGTACATTGCGTCCCACAGCATGCATCGAAGTCTATACATTGTTGACAGCCTGCACTGCATGCCACTTTAAGTCTGTACATCCATATGTGCATTGTGCTTTGTTCAAGCCAAAGTCTGTACATCGATATGTTGCTTTGATGCCGTAGCCAAGTATATACACTCGATGGTGTGCATATGCAAAGTCTGAACATTGCCACATGCATTACCTTTGGCAAAGTCCATACTTGGTCAGGCAGCCTGTCGCAGCAAGTCTATACATCGACTGGCAGTCTTCAGCAAATCTGAACATTGCATCATTGTGCATGCATTGTTTTCATCAAGCCTATACACTGCATCATATGCATTCTACAACATGTGTTATCAAGTCTATACACTCGTCCTCCTTCACACGACTAACTCTATACATCCATTGTCTTGCCTGCTGAATAAAGTATGTACACTGTCTTCAGCTGATATTGTTCATTGACTGAACTTTTAATTAATCTTGCAGGTGTCTGGGCACGTGATCCGGTTGGCACCTGGCACGTGATCCAAGGAGCTGAGATGCTGACACGTGGTAGCGTCAATTGGGCGGGAGATGTGGAAGACACACGCCCTAGTTGCTGCTACTATATATATGAAGTTTCTTCATCTGTAGAAGATGATAAAGATAGAAGAGGGCTGATCGAGACTGTGAGTAAAGAAGAAGAGAGGCAGAGAGCAGAAGAAGAAGAAATAGAAGAAGAGTGCAGCAGAAGAAAAAGAGAAAGAGAGAGAGCTCGTGAGGATTGAGAGAAGAAGAGTAGACAGTGAGAGAAAGAAGCAGAGAAGAAAAAGAAGAGTAAGAAGAGGAGAGATCGAGAGATAAGAAGCTTCATCAGAAGATTTGATCCTGCTGGACCGTGGATCATATCCAGGCCAGTCAGCTCCTGCGAGAGACAAATTGTGATTTCGTTTTCCAGCTTTCTGCTTGCTGTGTTTTTATCATTTCTTATTTTTCCTTTCTTTTTTTATCTGTTCATCATTGTTCTTCCGACTCTCTGGATTGAGGTCGGGTTCCTCCTGTGGACTCAGGAGAAGGGAGACATTGTGTCTCCGGTTGCAAGTGGCTGGGAGTCACTTGTTGGGTTCCGTCCGGGTTGGAGGAAGGGAGACTTGTCTCCGGTTCTGGTCTTGTGGGTTCCAAGTCCAGCTGTTCCCTCCTGGTCTGGAGGAAGAGAGACTTAGTCTCTTGTTCCAAGTGGCTGGGAGTCACTTGGGGTGTATCTCCGGTTTAGAGGAAGAGGGGAGGTTGTTCCCCTGGTCAAGCTGTTTGGCAGCAAGTGTTTGCAGACTGAGTCTGCTGTTCTAGCGTTGCTAGTGGAAGCCTCACTCCGGTTGGGAGTGAGGGGTGGATGTAGGTCTGGAGGACCGAACCACCTAAAAAATTATATGTGCAGTGGTTTGCCTTGTACGTTAGCTCCATATCTTCTGCCACCCTTCACAGGTTGTCTGAGCTTTCATATTGCTATCTGTGTAGTAGGTTGATTACCTTCTTCTGCTTCCGCTAGTTGCTTGTTTAGGAGCGCCTCATATATATTTGCTCTAATGTCTAAGCCATCTGTGTTTTAATTCTGTAATATTATTTGAGCGAAAAGTTTTTTAAGGGTGGGATTCATTCACCCCCCCTCTGAATCCATCGCACCGATCCTATCAATTGGTATCAGAGTAGTGTCTGCATAGAAGGTCCAGCGACCTGCAGATACGATCTTACAGTCTTCGGTGCTATTTTTTTTTTGGTGCATCAATATTCCTGATTGAATTAAATCTGATCTGTTTCCATGGGTGATCCACCAGTTTTCAACAGCTCCAATTTTAATGTATGGTTTGTCAGTCTGAAAAATTATGCTATATCAGTTAATCCTGATCTGTGGAAGTTAATTTCACACGGTCCTCATAAATTATCAAAGAAAAAGTCCAAATGGACTGACAGTCACAGATCAATGTATGAAGAGAATCAGATAGCTATGAATCTAATGAAGGCAGCTACTGATAAGGCTTTACATTCCTGCTTTCATGATTGCAGCTCTGCTAAAGACATTCTAGATATGCTGAAGCGAGCTCAGAAGAGAAGTGAAGACAGCTGCATGATGGCTAACAGAAGCAATCAAAGTGGCAGCCAAAATGAAGAAGAAGATGATGAAGAGGTAAACCCTTTCGAGAATTTCTCTTTGGATGATTGGGAAAATGCATATGCTGAATTGCTTGAATCTCATGAACATTTAAGAAAATAATATAAAAAATTGAAAAAGGGTACTGGGTTAGATAGTTCAAGCTCTCCATGTGAAAATTGTTCTAATATCAAGCAATCCCATGATGCCTACTTGTCTGATATCCATATGCATGAAAATCAGAATGGAAAATTGAAGAAGGAACTTGAATGTGCTTGCTCTGAACTAAGTAGGCTAGAATATGAAAATGACTCTCTGAAACAATCTGTTAAAGAAAATGAAGAAAAATTTGGGAAACTTGAGCAAGAGAAGAACTTGTTTGCTGAAAAATTTAATGCCATAAAATCTGTAAATATAGAATTACAGAAAGATTTTGAAAAACAACAAAAAGAATTGAAGGAGTTTGAAGCTGGGAGAGAAAGCAAGGTTAACTCAGAAGATCAAACTCTAATAAATGAGTTAATTCAAAATGATAAGCTTAAGGAAGAAAATGGGAAGTTAAAACTGCTGAACTCCACTATGTCTGAGAGACTTCTAGCCTTAGAAAGAGGAAAAACTGTTTGCATTGAAGATTCTGAAAAACTGAGCAATCTGGAACAAGAGATTGAAAAATACAAAATAGCTAACAAAGTTTTGAATGAAGCTATGAATTGCAGTGAGCAAGAGATTGCCAGTTATGAGTTACACATTTCCTCTCTAGAAAATGAAATCCAAGACTTAAAAAGATTCTTTGTCTAAGTTTGTGAGTGGGCAAGAAAACCTAGATAAGCTACAAGGTGTAAAAGTCAATGTCAGGAAGGGAGCGTTGGGCTACAATAATCTGAATAAAAAGGCCTTTAAGAATAAAGTAATGACATCATTTGTAAATGCTTCAAATGTAGCCTCAACATCAAAAGATAAACAGCCCATTGTTCAGAAAAAGCTGGGAACAAAGGTTAATTGTAAGAAAGAGGGACTGGGTTACAATCCAGTCATGAGGAAGGTTGATGGAACCAACCTGAAAACTGCTTTTGTTAAATCTTCTGAATAGGAAAAGCTTTCTACCTCATCTACATCTCAGTACAAGACTAAGAAAATAGAAAAACAGGATAAAAATCAGAAAAGGACTGAAAACAGAAAATAAATAAAAAAGATTCATCAGTGCATGTTGATCACAGTCCTCACACACACTCACATGCATCTAAAAAGAAAATGATTTGTCATTACTATCATAGATTTGGACATCTGATGCATGAGTGTAAATTGATGGAGAAGGATGATAGGAATACTAGGAAATTTCATGATAAAAATCCTTCACCTCAGAAAAAGAAAACTGAATACTTTCACTGTGGCAAAATTGGTCATAAGGCATTTGAATGTTGGCATGCTCAGGGTAGAAAGTTTAATTCTGAAACTGTCAATCTCCCTGCAGACAGAAATGATTATGATAGGAACAAATTTGTTGTAAATAGAAAATATTCTACTTGTTTCAATTGTGGCAAGATGGGCCACATTGTAGCTCATTGCTGGCATGATAAGGGGAAGAAATTTCATTCTGAGTTCGTTAATTTCCATGACAACAAAAATGTTTTTGAAAGGAAAACTCTTGCATGTCTTGAGTGTGGTAAGTTAGGCCACAGAGCTAGAGATTGTTGGCATGCTCAGAAGAACTATGTTAACCCCTATGTTATCAAATTCTATGCCAGAAAATCTGTGAGTTTTTCATGCTATAACTGTGGAAAGCCAGGTCATAGGGCTGCAACTTGTTGGCTGGCAGGATATCAAAATCAAACTGGTTTTGGTAGCAGAATTTTTATTCTGTTAACAAAAAAGTTCATGCATATACACATAGAATTCATGCTAATAAGAATGTGCATAAATCAAATCAGAAATCTGCTGCTTCTTGCCATCATTATGGCAAATCTGGACATTTGATGGATGGTTATCCTCTGATGAAATTTAATGATCATTAAGTTAAAAATGTGCTAAGAAAACCTGCTAGAAGTGATACTGTCATGTCAGGACCCAAGACTTCTTGGGTGCCTATTTGTGCAAAATAGTTTGCTAACTTGCAGGTGTGCCTTGGAAGCTGATTAATAAAGAGGGGATTAATCCAAGGCACTCAAGAATGAAAACCCCTTCCTGAACTTTTCAGGTAAATTTCTTGCATTTCCTATTTTAGTTTTACCGCATAGCACATTAAATCTGTTTTTGCATATTCATTCATCATCTGCCATTTGCATTATTTTCTGATTATGCACTTGCTGAATGTTCTGTGCATATATGAGTTTAAAGGGTTGTCTGCATCTGATGTATACATATCCCAATTGTAGTTGTTTGTTAATTGTTGATATGCATAATCTCTGAAAACAAATTGCAACTTCTGAAAATCTAAACTGCATATGAATGTTGTTTGAAATCTATCTGTTGCATAGCTCACTGAAAATCTGGATTGCCTATAGGACTGCATATTGATATATCATGATTGACCTCTATGGTATATTAAATAGTAAGCCACTAAAAGGCAGGGAAATCTGTCTGGAGGCTTTTACTATGTGTGAGATGATCTTTTAGACCAGGTTCTCCGCCTAGTACCATGGGTCATAGTGCTTGATAGGGCAGTCTGAATGAGCATGAATCACAAATCCATATGTTCAGTTTTCATGGCAAACATTGCATGTTTTCAGGGGTAGTTAATTGCATGTCTTTGCATGGCAATCAATGTTGAGTCTTTGCATGTCTTTGCATACATGTAGTTAATAGCATTGCATTTCACTTCATTGAAAAAGTCAAAAAGATTGACTGAATGCATATTGTGAGGGGGAGTCAATGCATTGCATGTAGGTTGTCAAATGCATACACTTGTCAGAATTCATTGCATATCCTTCCTTATTGATTTTGTTGACAAACCTTGATCATATTCTGAAAATATTGAGCTTCAAAATCTCTTCTATCATTTGGTATCAGAATTCCGTCAGTCTTTCATAAAGATTTCAATGGGCTATCTCAATTATAAATCTGAAAACACTTGAACTAGGAATCTTCTATTATACGATTTTATGAATGTCTGAAATAACTCATGTGGTTTAAGTTTAATGTATTCTTTGAGTTTGACTTTAAAATCTCTTAAAAATATCTGAAACATGTTTAATAAACCTAAACCATCTGTTTTATGTTGTGTCTTGTAAAATCTTCTGAAATCTGCATTATTGAATACATGGCTTTATTTGGTTAAGTACATGAAATTATTATTGATTTGAAGCAAATGAGTTTTTCTGAAATGTCTAAAGGGTAAACTCTGTCAAAGCAATGACTTTGGTCACTGAGAAACACATGTCCAAAAGACTGTGTCATGAGGTGCCATAGTTAACTCTGCTTAAGAATGAGTGTTAATCAGGCAGAGCAATGGCATGCACACTGAGAAATACAACTCACTCATCAAGAAATGATTTGTAGTGTGTCATGATGTGTAAATGCTATCTCTGTTCATATAAAGCATGACTGTTAGTTACACTAAGTGCTTAGGGATATTAGCGTCTGATCAACGTATATCCTCTAGTTATAAGGTGTACACTGAACTAGAGTGCTCGTAAAATTAGTAGCATGAAAATTTGTTGAACAAATTACAATATCTGAATATTGATGCTAAAATCAAATTGCTACAACATTAGACAAATCATATGACTTCATAATTGCTTAATCTCAATACTAGTGCATGTAATTCCGAAAGAAGTCAATAAATTTGATTGTGTAAGAGAAATGGAGGTTAATCAGGATATGTGTATGTGGGCTTGGTTCATTTTTATTAAACCATGGTTTTAGATATCAATACAGAATTTTATTGATAAACTTTGCATACATCATGTTTAAACCATGCTGATCAAATAAAATTCATTCATAAGCCCTTATAATGGAAGACTTTGAAAATTTATGTTTTGGATTTATGAGATTGATATCTCCTTGAAAATCTTGTTGAATTTCTTATGATTGCAGCCTATTTGAAATTCTTTTCCTCACTGTCCTTGTTTCATCATGACCTGGACTTCTCCTTGATTGCCCCTGTGGTCTCCTTCTCATTCAGTTCATAAGGTTCCATTTATTGAGGGGGAGCTTCTTTGTCATCTGAATCATGCAGCATGGAAATTCATAAAGGGGGAGAATTGTCTTGCATTCATATACTTAGGGGGAGTTCTTACATTTCTTGTTGCATCTGCATCTCTGCATTCATACCTGCTTAATTGTTATGAGTCATATTGCTCTTTGGGGTAGAATGTGCTTTCATGTAGTTAAAGGGAGAAATGTCATATCAATTGGTATCACATCTGCTTACTTTTCCTCTCTCTAACTAATGTCTTTTTGCTGAAGTCAAAGGGGGAGAATGTTTTTGACTTAAGTCTGTGTGACTCATAGTGTTGCCATCATCAAAAGGAGGGAGATTGTTGTGCCCCTGTGGTCTTGATGATTGGTTTTGATGATAGCAAACACTATAAGTCACCATATGCATGTGTGCATGAAAGACCTTGTTGATTCATTTAAGTGCATTCATATTTCATATGTGTTCATATATTTGTGAATGTGTGTTTGTGAATGGCATTTAGTTATTCTGTCTTACATCTGGACAGAAGTGGGTCGACCCCCCTCTTAGACGGGTCGACCCCCCCAAGATTCGCATGTCTATACATTGGCTGCTGCATGCTCGCACGATCATTTAAGTCCATACATTGCTTCTAGCATGCACACACACACCCAAGTATATACACTGCTGCATACTCACTGCATTTGATGTCTTGTCTGCACATTGCTTAACTCTGTACAGAGTTAACATTGTCTCGCACACAAATTCACTTTCAAGTCTATACATTCTTGCATATTGTGCTTCACGCTTTGTTCAAGTCTATACACCCTATTGCATATTGAACATGAAGTCTATACATCGTCCAGAGCCTTGTTGCATTGTGTCACAAAGTCCATACATTCACATGTAGGCAAAGTCTGCACATTGGCAGCACTGTGCAAGTCTATACATTGCTGATCAAACGTAAGTCTGTACATTCCAACCTTTTCCTACGTTCGCTGCTTTAGCTACACATCAAGTCTACACACTGCATATAGGCAAAGTTTGCACATTGTGCCTTGAAGATGTTCAAGTCTATACATTGGTTTTCACTTCTAAGTCTGTATATTGGCATATGCATTCACTGTAAAGTCTATACATAGCTGCGTCTTATTCAACGTCTCATATGCATATTTGAGTCAAAGTCTGTACAGCCCAAGTCTATACATCCACTGTCTCACTTGGACTTGAAGTCTATACAGTGGACCGTCTCTGTCAACGTCTCAAGCTGCGAGTCTGTACAGAGTCTGGCAGCCTATAGTGCATCGTCTCTTCAAGTATGTATAACCTTGGCGTATGCATCATAAAGTTTAAACATCGTGTGCTTCGAAGCTTTCAAGTCTGTACATGGTCTTGGCATTTGCATTGAAGTCTATACATTGGTCTTCGTTTCAAGTCTATACATTGGCTCAGGGTTTCCAAGTCTGTACACTGGTCCTCAAGCGTTCCAAGTCTGTACATTGGTTCAGACTTACCAAGTCTGTACATTGGCCTCAAGCTTCACAAGTCTACACATTGTCTTCATGGCATCGCAAGTCTATACAGCCTGCATGCCTCATAACGCCAAGTCTATACATCGTGGGCTTCGGTTCTTCAAGTCTGTACATCCTTCAAGGGCCAAGTGTATACATCGTTCACAGCACACACGTTCAAAGTCTGAAGTCTGTACAGCCTTGGCATGTGCTTCGTAAAGTCTATACAACGCTCAAAGTCTGTACAGCATGCTTTGTCGTTCAAAGTAAAAAGTCTATACATAGCAGTGTTCAAGCTTTCAAAAGTCTGTACATTCCCTTCTGTAATGTTCATGCATCGATTGTCAAGTCTGTACAGCGTTCGCTTAAAGTCCATACAGCAGTGTCTATACATTTGCTTGCTTCTTCATGCATTTGCTAGTCTCTATAGCAACTAAGTCTATACATTGTGTTGCATCGCATGCATTACCTAAAGTCTGTACATTGCGTCCCACAGCATGCATCGAAGTCTATACATTGTTGACAGCCTGCACTGCATGCCACTTTAAGTCTGTACATCCATATGTGCATTGTGCTTTGTTCAAGCCAAAGTCTGTACATCGATATGTTGCTTTGATGCCGTAGCCAAGTATATACACTCGCTGGTGTGCATATGCAAAGTCTGAACATTGCCACATGCATTACCTTTGGCAAAGTCCATACTTGGTCAGGCAGCCTGTCGCAACAAGTCTATACATCGACTGGCAGTCTTCAGCAAAGTCTGAACATTGCATCATTGTGCATGCATTGTTTTCCTCAAGCCTATACACTGCATCATATGCATTCTACAGCATGTGTTATCAAGTCTATACACTCGTCCTCCTTCACACGACTAACTCTATACATCCATTGTCTTGCCTGCTGAATAAAGTATGTACACTATCTTCAGCTGATATTATTCATCGACTGAACTTTTAATTAATCTTGCAGGTGTCTAGGCACGTGATCCGAGGTTGGCACCTGGCACGTGATCCAAGGAGCTGAGATGCTGACACGTGGTAGCGTCAATTGGGCGGGAGATGTGGAAGACATACGCCCTAGTTGCTGCTGCTATATATATGAAGTTTCTTCATCTATAGAAGACGATAAAGATAGAAGAGGGCTGATCGAGACTGTGAGTAAAGAAGAAGAGAGGCAGAGAGCAGAAGAAGAAGAAATAGAAGAAGAGTGTAGCAGAAGAAAAAGAGAAAGAGAGAGAGCTCGTGAGGATTGAGAGAAGAAGAGTAGACAGTGAGAGAAAGAAGCAGAGAAGAAAAAGAAGAGTAAGAAGAGGAGAGATCGAGAGATAAGAAGCTTCATCAGAAGATTTGATCTTGCTGCACCGTGGATCATATCCAGACCAGTCAGCTCCTGCGAGAGCCAAATTGTGATTTCATTTTCCAGCTTTCTGCTTGCTGTGTTTTTATCATTTCTTATTTTTCCTTTCTTTTTTTATCTGTTCATCATTGTTCTTCCGACTCTCTGGATTGAGGTCGGGTTCCTCCTGTGGACTCAGGAGAAGGGAGACATTGTGTCTCCGGTTGCAAGTTGCTGGGAGTCACTTGTTGGGTTCCCTCTGGGTTGGATGAAGGGAGACTTGTCTCCGGTTCTGGTCTTGTGGGTTCCAAGTCCAGCTGTTCCCTCCTCGTCTGGAGGAAGAGAGACCTAGTCTCTGCTTCTAAGTGGCTGGGAGTCACTTGGGGTGTCCCTCCAGTTTGGAGGAAGAGGGGAGGCTGTTCGCCTGGTCAAGCTGTTTGGCAGCAAGTGTTTGCAGACTGTGTCTGCTGTTCTAGCATTGCTAGTGGAAGCCTCACTCCGGTTGGGAGTGAGGGGTGGATGTAGGTCTGGAGGACTGAACCACCTAAAAAATTATATGTGCAGTGATTTGCCTTGTGCGTTAGCTCCATATCTTCTACCACCCTTCACAGGTTGTCTGAGCTTTCATATTGCTATCTGTGCAGTAGGTTGATTACCTTCTTCTACTTCCGCTAGTTGCTTGTTTAGGAGCGCCTCATATATATTTGCTCTATTGTCTAAGCCATCTATGTTTTAATTCTGAAATATTGTTTGAGCGAAAATTTTTTTAAGGGTGGGATTCATTTACCCCCCCTCTGAATCCATCGCACCGATCCTATCAAACTGTAGATGGAGTTGCCAAGAGATAGAGATGCAAGGCTTCACCTGGGACAGGCTTGGAAAGCACCGGGGGTGAACCCATGAACTCCTTAAACTCGGTGAACGCCCTTTGGCATTCCTCATCTAATACGAACGTAGCAGATGCCATTTTGGGCCCCCTCAATAGCTTGAAGAAGGGTAGGCATCGTTCGGCCGCACGGCACAAGAATCTGCTGAGCGTGGCAATGCGCCCAGTAAGGCGTTGAACGTCTTTGATGCAGGTGGGTGGGCGCATGTCCAGGATGGCCAAGACCTTGTCGGGGTTGGCCTCGATCCTACGCTGGGTGACTTGGAAACCCAGGAATTTCCCGGATCTAACTCCGAAGGCGCATTTGGTGGGATTGAGTTTCATATTATACCTCAGGAGGGTGTTGAAGGTCTCAGCTAGGTCGGCGAAGTGGTCCTCGGCCTTGGGGGTCTTGACGAGCATGTCGTCAATATAGGCCTCGACGTTCCGACCGAGCTGTCCTTCGAACTTATGATTGACCAGCCTCTGGTACGTGGCTCCAACACTCTTCAACCCGAAAGGCATCCGGGTGTAGTAGTATACGCCGAAGTTGGTGATGAAGGTGGTCTTCTCGATGTCTTCTAGATCCATTCTGATCTGGTGGTAACCTTAATAGGCGTCCAGGAAACTGAGTATCTCATTGCCCGAGGTTGAATCAACCAGTTGATCGATGCTCGATAATGGATAGCAGTCCTTTGGTGTATCCTTGTTCAAGTCGGTGAAGTCCACGCACATTCGCCACTTTCCCGAAGCTTTTGTGATGGGACATCAAAGGCTAATGAGTTATATTTGTGTGTAATGGCTTGTAATAGTGTGTCTTATGGATATATGGGCTTGTATTAGTGTGTTTATTTGGGTTTTTTCTCATTTGGGCTCCTTTGTAAAGCTTTTAACAAGCCAATGGGCCACATTCCATGTATAATACATCAATGTGTTGCATTTCGAAGAGTCCATTAAGGGGTTAGTTCATATTGGGTCATTAGACTTCATATTGGGTCTTTACTCACTTAAGGCCCAAGTGGGCTTTTCCTTCTCATGGGCCATCTAGGTGGGAGAGTCCATAGACCAAGCATGGGTTAATGGGCTTGATTGGATGGCCTTGGACCAGCTAGGCCCAAGAGGAGGCCCATGAAGGGGGCGCCCCCTTCCTTGTCTTATTAGGCAAGGTAGGTGAAGTTTGAATGGAATTATATTAGTTTGATTAGAATTTGTTTAATGTGTTTTGACCACATGGGAGAAATATTTTCTTTTATCCCCTTAATACTCCTTTCAACCCTAGATCTGAGGTCATTTTGAGTCTTTTTACATTTTGTATAAATGCTTGTATTTCCACATTTTGTTGGAATTAATGAGAATTAATGAGAAGAAAATTGTGTGAAAGCCAAGAGCTTCTTGCGCCCCCTACCTCTCTCCCTCTAGTTCCTTCTTCCTCCTTCTGCATTTCAGGGTTGAGAACCCCTTCTACCTAAGCCCCTCTATCTCTGATTTCATCTCTGGTGCCGCCGCCGCCATTCGTGCCGCCATTGAGCCGCCGCGAAGCCGCCTCCGAAGTTCTGTCCAAGGTTTTGTTTGGCTGGACAGAGTCCCACTCCGGGATTTGTAACTCCGAACTCCGACATCATCTAGAGTTGAGATTTTCAAGGTTGGTTCCTCTCTTGATTCCCAACCTCCAATAAAAAAATCACGTCATTCATAGTTCATTTTATATTTTTCTATTTTCGTGTCTTCCTGATCTGCCCCTTTTCAGATATGTGTAGCAGAAGCTTAGTTCTTCCACCTTTCGACCCCCTTTTTGATTTTTTTTTGGAATCCCCAAATTTATTAGAGGTTCTGTCCATCATCCCCACCCTCCACAAAGTTTCGTCGAATTTCTAAAGCCCTCTACCTATTTTTAGAAATTGTGTCTTTTCCCCAATTTCCATTCTATCTCTGTTGTCCAGATCCGACCCCGAGTCAGTATAAATCACCAAAAAATCAAAACTTCCACCAAATCTTGTATAAGATATATCCCCATTTTCCTCTCTTTGGTCTCTACAACTTTCATGAAGGGCCTAAAGGCTGAATAGAAGGTGTACATCACGGTCAATGCCAACTCTCAAGAAAACTTGGTTCTGCCCTGAGTTTTCAGATCCTGTGAGTCAGCAGCTTGAAAATTCGACAAAGGCCATCAACGGGAAACTCAAATTTCTTTCTCCAGCCATAGATCGAAGGATTTCAAGTCAACTTTCCATCAGTACCTCTTGTGCGTCGATCCGACGTCGGGAGTGACCGCAACAATAGATCTCACCGGGTCACGCGCTGTAAAATAGAACTGCAGATCCGTGGCCAGCAACTCCGGCGAGAGGAGAACGGAGCCGCCCGACCTCCGGCCGGTGAACCAGTGCACCGTCGTCCCAGGGAGCGCCCTTCCAGGCGTCCCCACCATAGTGGTGCCACCTCGATCCCACACGGCCCCTCGGACCAGCATGTGGGTCCCACGTCGTGAGTACGTGTGCCGCCGAAGCAACATAAGAAGCGGCCCGTCAACTCGAAACCGCTACTCCCGGGTCCCATTGTGTCCCCCTTTACCTCCCTGCGTGGAGTGGGCAGTAATTTGTCTTGCTGTAATTATTGTGTATTTACTATTCCGGGAGTACGAGATCGGCCGGGAAGTCGTCCCCACACTAGGCGCGTGGAGGTATCATGTCCGCTCCTTACTCGGCACTTTGCTTAGTTCGTATATGCTTTATATGCCGCTGCTAGAGAGTATGATAGGGTAACTTAGCTCGTTATTTATTGATATTCACTGCTGCTACGAGAGAGAGCGAGACCGTCCCGTGACCCGATCCGGGCACGAATTTGTGAGTTGACCACCCTAGCTCTTTGTCGATTTCTCAACCGCGCACGTCCGACGCTTCCCTCGCTAGGGACGATCGCGAGCTTGCTTAGAGTCCGAGGATCGCATATCTAGTTGGAGTCGAGTCGCGTGTCCGTCCCGCATCAATTTGGTATCAGAGCCAGGTTGAGTCTAGGGTGTTTAAAATAAAAAAAAAGTGTGTCATTTACGTCTAGTCATTATCTAAGTCGGTCTAGGTTGCATTTGCATCCCTTTACTTGGTATATCAAAAGGTGTTGTCCGAACGTTAGGCTACGCCTATCGGGAAGGCCGCACACTTGCGCGAGTGATCTTCGGATCGATTAACTCCGTCACGTGCCGAGTCTTGGTTAAGTCTAGGTGCATCATCTTTGCTTTAGTCCGTGTTTGCATTAGTCGGTGTCTCCGTGTGTCTTTGTATGCCCACTCGTAGAGGTATACAGCTCTCACCCCCACCACCACCTATGGCGGATCCCTGAGCCCCTAGTCTCGATGCGTCGTCGGTGGCTGAAATGTTCCAAACCCTTATGGGACAAATTCAAGGGTTGACTATATGTATGGAAGGGTTGGGTACACGCATGGATGTGTTGACTACATGGGTAGATCGGATGGATGGGTTGAGTACGCGGATGAATGGCTTAGGCACACGCCTAGAAGAAAGGATGAAGGCCGTAGAGGATAAGGCCGTCGAGTCAGAGCAGTCTGTTCAGGGCTTGGTAGAGAGAGTTGCCACACTAGGTGGAGCCCCATCCGAGGCACCCCCGAGGGCCCCAGTCGAGGCACCCCTCCCACCTACTCATGGTCAACAAGACCCGGTTCAGCAACCCGCTGCTCCATGGGTTGAAGGGATAGAGGTTAGGGGGCATCACATCCCCGAGGTGCATGACTACGAGTCCGATAACGAGCATAGGGGATATGGTCGAGATCATCATCCTACATGGCGGACCCATGATCAAGATGTGGATGAACGGGCCCTTGGGACCGTTCGTGCAGATCCTCCCACTTTTGACGGGTCCTTAGAGTCGAAGGTCTACCTTGATTGGGAGGCCGGCATGGACCGATATTTTGAGTGGTTCGAGATGTCGGACCAACGGAAGGTCAAGTTCTCCTGGATGAAACTCTTAGACCAAGCACAAACCTATTGGAGGAACATGAAGAACCTATTGTTTCATCGTCAGGAGCCCCTGATAGAGACTTGGACCTAGATGAGGGACAAACTTAGGAAGAAGTACCTCCCTGTCACTTACCGCCAGCGTCTCATAGACAGGTGGCATAGTCTTATCCAAGGAGATCGATCCATCTCCGATTACATCGCTGAGTTCGATGAATACTATTTGCGATGTGACGTCACGGAGGAGATCTCCCTTACTGTTTCCCGATTTAGGCGTGGTCTACAACCGCACCTACGGTATGAGCTTCTCCGCCGCAAAGTGGTTAAGTTGGAGGATGCATACCAAGTTGCTCTCGAGATGGACCAATTTGAGGGAGAGTTTGAGTCTATCCAACGGTTGGGCTCTGTCCCTCACCGTAGTGCCGAGTCACGTAGTTCCTTAGGTCCATACCCAAGGGGCCCCATGGCTCGACCTCATGAGCTCGCCCGTCAGGAGCACTTCACTCCTAAGCCTCGTCCTCCCCCACCACGGGATCTACCTCCACCCCAACCACCGGCACCCATTGCTCGCCCTCTGGCACCCATTGTCCACCCTCTAGCACCGACACCCCCACCCTTGTTGCCCACGGCACCTACGCCTCCACCCCTATTGCCTACACCCCCTACCCGTCAGGAGGATAAGGGTAAAGGCCCTCTTATCGGGGAGACAAGTAGGTCACGGCTGCAGTGTTCCCACTGTCATGGATTTGGCCACATCGCCAGCCAATGTCCTACTCGTGCCACACTAGCCCTAGGGGTTGTTGAAGCCACGCCTTCTGGACTTGTGACTGTCAGCTACGAGGCCGATCCAGAACTAGCTGATGAGTACTATGCAGCGGAGGGTCTAGAGGAGCATACCGATGCTCATGATGTGGCTCTCGGATGACAGCCACTTGGTGGGTGATGTCATTGCATTTAGTCTAGGGTCATGTATGAGTTAGTATTGTTTCTTCTTTGTGTGGTTTGATTGTGTGGCTTGTTTGTGTGGTTTGTGTGTGGTTTATTAGGAGTATGCATGTGTCTTGTGCAAGCTCGTTGATGTCAGTCCCTTAAGAAGCGAGTGGACTCGCTCGATGAGTATGGGATCAGCTCTACATCTATGCCCCGGATCTAGTCACCTACAGGGACCCATCGGTGATTCCTAGTCAGTCTTTGAGCCGCCTTCTCCCCTTAAGAGTGACCCCACCCTGGAGTGACCACCTCTAGCCTCATTTTCACAGCAGCTTATGCATATCGAGTATATACGGAATGAGCAGGTGACGATCACTTGGAGTGGAGCGTACCTGCGCTACTTGGTTCGGTGACGGATTCGCCGGCGCTATTCGAGTAGCCGCACCCCTTACTCGACGGGGTCGAGTTCCTCCCACCCGGGGAGAATTGATGGGGCATCAAAGGCTAATGAGTTATATTTGTGTGTAATGGCTTGTAATAGTGTGTCTTATGGATATATGGGCTTGTATTAGTGTGTTTATTTGGGTTTTTTTTCATTTAGGCTCCTTTGTAAGGCTTTTAACAAGCCAATGGGCCACATTCCATGTAGAATACATCAATGGGTTGCATTTAGAGGAGTCCATTAAG
The DNA here is from genome assembly GCA_022559845.1 of Amorphophallus konjac. Classification (NCBI taxonomy): domain Eukaryota; kingdom Viridiplantae; phylum Streptophyta; class Magnoliopsida; order Alismatales; family Araceae; genus Amorphophallus; species Amorphophallus konjac. The sequence goes on along the minus strand of CM040125.1, from coordinate 100,902,349 downwards.
GGGTTAGTTCATATTGGGTCATTAGACTTCATATTGGGTCTTTAACTCACTTAAGGCCCAAGTGGGCTTTTCCTTCTCATGGGCCATCTAGGTGGGAGAGTCCATAGACCAAGCATGGGTTAATGGGCTTGATTGGATGGCCTTGGACCAGCTAGGCCCAAGAGGAGGCCCATGAAGGGGGCGCCCCCTTCCTTGTCTTATTAGGTAAGGTAGGTGAAGTTTGAATGGAATTATATTAGTTTGATTAGAATTTGTTTAATGTGTTTTGACCACATGGGAGAAATATTTTCTTCTATCCCTTTAATACCCCTTTCAACCCTAGATCTGAGGTCATTTTGAGTCTTTTTACATTTTGTATAAATGCTTGTATTTCTACATTTTGTTGGAATTAATGAGAATTAATGAGAAGAAAAATATGTGAAAGCCAAGAGCTTCTTGCACCCCCTACCTCTCTCCCTCTGCTTCCTTCTTCCTCCTTCTGCATTTCAGGGTTGAGAACCCCTTCTACCTGAGCCCCTCTATCTCTGATTTCATCTCTGGTGCCGCCGCCGCCGTTCGTGCCGCCATCGAGCGGCCGCGAAGCTGCCTCCGAAGTTCTGTCCAAGGTTCTATTTGGCTGGATAGAGTCCCACTCCGGGATTATTAACTCCCAACTCTGACATCATCTGGAGTTGAGATTTTTAGGGTTGGTTACCCTCTTGATTCCCAACCTCCAGTAAAAAAATCACATCATTCAGAGTTTGTTTTATATTTTTCTATTTTCGTGTCTTTCTGTCTTCTTGATCTGCCCCTTTTCAGATCTGTATAGCAGAAGCTTAGTTCTTCCACCTTTCGACCCCTTTTTTGATTTTTTTTGGAACCTCCAAATTTATTGGAGATTTTTTCCATCATCCCCACCCTTCAAAAATTTTCTTCGAATTTCTAAAGCCCTCTACCTATTTTTAGAAATTGTGTCTTTTCCCTAATTTCCATTCTGTCTCTGCTGTCCAGATCCGACCCTGAGTCAGTATAAAATCCCCACAAAATCGGAACTTCCACCAAATCTTGCATAAGATATATCCCCGTTTTCCTCTCTTCGGTCTCTACAACGTTCATGAAGGGCCCAAAGGCTGAATCGAAGGTGTATATCATAGTCAACGCCAACTCTCAGGAAAACTTGGTTCTGCCCTGAGTTTTCAGATTATGTGAGTCAGCAGCTTGAAAATTCGACAAAGGCCATCAACGGGAAACTCAATTTTCTTTTTCCTGCCATAGATCGAAGGATTTAAAGTCAGCTTTCCATCGGTACCTCTTGTGCGTTGATCCGACGTCGGGAGTGACTGCAACAGTAGATCTCGCTGGGTCACGCGCTGTAAAATAGAACTATAGATCCATGGCCAGCAACTCCGGCGAGTGGAGATCGGAGCCGCCCGGCCTCCGACCGGTGAACCAGCACACCACCATCCCAAGGAGCGCCCTTCCAAGCGTCCCCACCATAGTGGTGCCACCCCGGTCCCACACGGCCCCTCGAACCAGCACGTGGGTCCCACGGTCGTGAGTACGTGTGCCGCCGAAGCAACACAAGAAGCGGCCCGTCAACCCGAAACCGCTACTCCCGGGTCCCATTGTGTCGCCCTTTACCTCCCTGCGTGGAGTGGGCAGTAATTTGTTTTGCTATAATTATTGTGTATTTACTATTCCGGGAGTACGAGATCGGCCGGGAAGTCGTCCCCACGCCAGGCGCGTGGAGGTATCATGTTCAGTCCTTACTCGGCACTTTGCTTAGTTCGTATATGCTTTATATGCCGCTGCTAGAGAGCATGATAGGGTAACTTAGCTCGCTATTTATTGATATTCACTGCTGCTGCGAGAGAGAGCGAGACCGTCCCGTGACCCGATCCGGGCACGAATTTGTGAGTTGACCACCCTAGCTCTTTGCCAGTTTCTCAACCGCGCACGTCCGATGCTTCCCTCGTTAGGGACGATCGCGAGCTTGCTTAGAGTCCGAGGATCGCATATCCATTTGGAGTCGAGTCGCGTGTCCGTCACGCATCATTTTGGTACCAGGACGACGTTAGCTAGCCATGTTGGGTACAAGATCGATCTAAAAAGACCAGTCATTTGCCCCTTGGTGACTTGCTCCTTGATGATCGCCTGCTTCTCTGGCGCGTGCTTCCTTCTACGTTGTTGTACGGGCTTCACGGTCGGATCGAGGTTGAGCTTATGCATCATCGTCTCCCCCAGTATTCCGGGAGTTGATCATTAGACCATGCAAAGACTCAGATGTACACGGAAAGAAACTCTTTGTATTGTTGCTGAACCTCAGACGGTAGGTCGGCTCCAATCTTTACTCCTAGGGTCGGGTCGTTGTTTAGGAAAACCGTTAGCAGCTCGCCTCTGGGCTCGGAGGTTGTGGGTTTTTCCTCGACTTCTCGGGGGCCCTTGTACTTCCCGTCCGGCCTTGTGGCTTCAACCGAGATATTATAGCACCTTCTGAGCGTCGCATGGTTACCTCGGACTTCTCCCATCCCATTTTTGGTGGGGAACTTCATCTTTTGGTGATAGGTAGAGGGCACCTGATGTGGCACAGCCCTAGGGTGATAAGGGATGACTTGTTGAACCTAACACCTAGACCAGCAAGCATACAAAGTAGAAGTCGGACTCATGCTAGCGGCTCACTCGCACGGCGCACACGATCTCCCGGTCACCGGCTCACTCGCACGGCGCACACGATCTCCCGATGGTGACCGGGGGAAGATGGCGAGGGTCCGAGGTGGGACCCAATCGATTCTAAAGACCTAGTGGGCTTAGGATGACCCCTAAGGGCCTAGGGTTCCCAACTTTGTGGGCGGCTGGCATGCCGGGGCGTGGGTTGGGAGGCACTCACGCACGGTCTGTGGTGGGCACACTTAACGTGGTGTGCATGTCCGGGCTCTTGTCTCACCGACCGACGGCAAGTAAAGACTATACTAAATAAGCAAGATTGCAACCAGAAAAGGGGGTATCAGATGCTCACCTGACTGGTGTGAAAACACCGATCCCGACCGGAGACGAGGGCGCGCCGGGAAGCGTGGGCATACGCCAGCACGCCGCGACGATGGCACTTGACCTGAAAATAAGTGGGTTACAACACTACTCCTCTCGCAGGATGGGGGATCTCAGGGTGGGGGTTAGGTGATTTACAACCAAATACTACCTCCACACAGGGAGGGGCTGTAAGCCGGCCAGGCGGAGAGGGGAAGTGAAGCTAGAAATCACCGTGCCGAGTTCCGCCGATGCTGCCAGCTTCTGGGACCACCGGATAGACAGTCGAAGATGTCACCGCCACTGTCGCCACCGAACTCGAAATGGGCTGAATTTAGTGCCGAAAGTCTTGTACTTTTCCCAGGAGGACGCCTGAATTTTCTTGAATTCCCCAGATGATGTTGCTGGTCGGGGTAGGACCTGGACTAGGGCCAGACTGCTTTGGTTCTGGCTGCTTCAGCACCACTGCAGTAGGAAGACAAGGTCACCCCGGGGGCTGCTGGGCTCTGATTCAGGCGTGGCTAGAGTCGTTGGATCTGTTGTCGAGTCCTCTTCGAAACGGGACCCGTGGGGATGCCAGAGGAAGTCAGAGTAGATTGGGAGAGCACGAAGAGTGGACATGGGTCGGTTCAACCCCAGAGGGGACAGAACTGCGCACCCTGGGGAGGAAATTAAGAACTCACTTGTCTGGGGTCCAATCAGGATGCCTCTTCTTGGTACTGGAAGGTGACTCGTCGTAGAAGATCTCGGCCAAGCCCCGCCTCTAAATCCTCAGATGGCCGGCTGTGGGAGCTTCTGAAAGCAGCTTCAGGTTGGCAGTCTGGATGAAGACGCGTAGTCATAGGAGATCGGCTCCACCGGGCAGCCACGAGCTCAGAACGAGACAAGGCCACCGCCGTTGCAAAGAAGATAGGGAGACGCTTCCAACGGTACTTCTTGGGTTTTCAGAAACGTTGAGATAACATCATGTCTGGAGCTGCAAGTGACTGGTTCTCTGCAGGTCCACAACTGCGAACAGACCTCTGGTGTATCTCCAAGAGGACAAGAGAAGGGGGTGAAGGGATGATGCCAAATGGTGAAGGGGGTGGAGGGGGGACTAGAGGGGGATGTGTGGAGGGTGTGGGGGGGCTAGAGTTGCTGGAAAGGGGGCTGGGCTGGGTGTGCACTAGAGAGGGGGGGAATGGGGGGAATTGGTGGGTTCTATCTTGGGGTGTGGGGGATGAAATTCAAATTTGAATTGGAGATAGGGAGGGGATTTAATTGGTGTCTAGAGAAGGGTGAGGATGCCTTGGGAAGAGGGAGGGTTCTCTTGGGAAGTGGGAAGGGGTCTTGGGGAGTGGGAATAGAGGGAGATACAAATTCAAATTTTGAGTTGGGGATGGGGTGGGGAGTTAGTGGGTGCTTGGGAAGAGGGAAGGGTGCCTAGGGAAGGGTGGAGCAGACCTTGGGAAGAGGGAAAGTGTCTTAGGAAGTGAGAGTGGAGGGAGAATCAAATTTAAATTCGTCTTGGGAAGTGGGAGTGGAGGGAGATTCGAATTTGAATTCATCTTAGGAGAGGGGAGTAGAGAGAGAGAGAGAGAGAGAGAGAGAGAGAGAGAGAGAGAGGAGAGTCACACTCCAACTAGAGGGGAGGGAGGATTCACTCAAAATGAACTTCAATTTGTCAAGCATCAAGTGTTCTAATGGGAGGGGGTTGGGTCCTATTTATAGGCACCCAACTCTTTACATGATCGAAATGCCCTTAGCATTTACACAAAAGACCAAAGCTATCCTAAACAACCAACATGGGCCCAAAGTAGGATACAAAAGCCCAATTAATACAAAACAAGGGAAATTGGACTCATGACCACATGACGCAATAAAGAAAATACATAAATAAGACTTCAAAGAAATGAAGATAACATGCGATCATTATAGCCGGACATCTTCAAAGTGATGCAGGCGATCCAAGCCAAAGAGAGCGCTGTGAGATGCCCTCATCAAATCCCCCGGGGTGGGGAGAACTCGACCCCATCGAGTATGGGTCCGTCTGGCTATGGTAGCACTCCAAAATGTCCGGGTCAAGGCATAGCAGATCCTCCCGACTCACTCAAGTGTCCTCTGTCGGGGGACGGTTCTTCCACCTCACCAGGTAGCGCTGATACACCTTGTGCCTGGTAATGGTACCCTGCTGATCCAGTATTGCCTCTACCTGCTCACGTCGGCCTCTCAAGCTAGGAAGTGGTGTCCCACCGTGGGTGTCTCTCTCAAGGGGGGGTAAAGGCTCAAGCTCCTTACTGGGTCCCACCGCGGGGCCCTTGTAGGGTACCAGGTCCGCCACGTTGAAGGTAGGGTGTACCCCAAAACTCTCAGGTAGGTTCAGCTCATAAGCATTACTGCCAAGTCATTTTAGAACTTGAAAGGGTCCTGAACCTCGTGCCCTCAACTTGTAGGCAGGCCCTGGAAGGAGCCGCTCCATCCTCCCCATCACCGAGTCTCCCACTTGGAACTCACAGTGACGCCATCGAGCATCTGCTTGCCTTTTGTAGGCCTCATTACTTTTCCCCATATGCTTGCAGATGTCATCATGCAACTCTTTGATATGCTGTGCAAAGGACTCAGCTGAGATTGACACTCTAGCATGTGGGGGAAGGGGAATAAGATCTGAAGGCTTTCTAGGCCTATAACCATGCACGACCTCAAATGGACTCTTGCCTATTGACCTATTGACAGAATCATTATATGTAAATTCGGCCTGGGGCAAGAGGAGATCCCAATTCCCGGGGTGGTCTCCAACTAGACAACGGAGCAAATTCCCAAGACTTCGGTTGATGACCTCATTTTGGCCGTCGGTTTGAGGGTGGTAAGCAGTTGAGAATTTGAGGAGGGTTCCCATCTGATGCTAGAGGGTTTTCCAAAAATAACTGGTGAATTCACATCCCGGTCGGACACAATGGTCTTAGGTAATCCATGGAGTCGGACTACCTCATCAAAGAATAAACGGCCGACCCTAGAAGCATCCGACGTCTTGGAGCATGGGATAAAGTGGGCCATCTTAGAGAACCTATCAACAACTACAAAGATTGAATCATGTTTATGCAAGGTCTTAGGCAGGCCAAGGATAAAGTCCATGCTCAAGTCCTCCCAAGGTCGGTATGGGATGGGAAGGGGCGTGTAAAGCCCAGTGTTTTGCCTTACTTGCTTGGTCGAGGCACAAATGCGACAATGTCCCACAATGTTGGCCACATCCTTCTTGAGACTGGGCCAATGGAATTGCCTCTCAACTAGCTCTATGGTCTTTTGGACCCCAAAGTGATCAGCTAGGCCACCACTGTACAACTCCCAAACTAAGAAGTCCCGAAGTGAAATTCGGGGTATGCATAGCCTAGCTCCCTTGAAAAGATACCCCTCTTGGAGTATGAATCCCTCATGTCCCCTGTGGGGTTGAGTGGAGAGGGTGCTGTAGTGAGTCCCAAAGTCTGGGCAATTTGGATATTCCCCTTTGATTCTCTCAAACCCCGTGACTTCCACCTGGACAGTGGAAAGCAAGGCTACCCGCCTACTCAGCGCATCGGCGACGTGATTCTCACTACCTATCTTGTACTTGAGGATAAAGGTATAGGCCTGAATGTATTCTAACCAACGGGCATGACGGGCATTGAGCTTTTGTTGGGTGGTCCGAGAAGATCACAAACTCCTTGGGTAGGAGATAGTGCCTCCAATGCCGAAGGGATTGAACCATAACATAAAGCTCTTTGTCATATGTGGAGTACCTAGTTCTAGCCTCACAGAGTTTCTCACTAAAATAGGCTACCGGGTGACCCTCTTGACTAAAAATGCCTCCAATCCTTACCCCGGATGCATCACAAGTGACCTCAAAGACTTTAGAGAAGTCGGGTAGGCAAAGGACCGGGGCTTGGGTCATCTTTTCCTTGAGATCTAGGAATGCTTTGGAGGCTGCCCTAGTCCACACAAAAGTTCTATTCTTGAGGCAATCCGTGATAGGAGCGGTGATAGTGCTAAACCCACGGATGAATCTCCTATAGAAAGTGGCTACCCCGTGAAAGCTTCGGGCCTCATTGAGGGTCTTGGGCTCAGGCCACTCAAGAATGGCTTGGACCTTCTCAGGATCCATGGATACCCCTTGGGATGAGACAATAAATCCTAGGAAGGCTAGTTGATTGGTCAAGAAATGACACTTCCTGGGGTTGGCAAAGAGGCTCTCTTTCCTAAGAACGGTGCACACTTGTTTGAGGTGGTCGAGGTGGGCTTCCTTGGACTGGCTATATATGGGAATGTCATCAAAGTAGACGACAAGGAAGATGCCAATGAAGGGCCGGAGAACCTCGGTCATGAGGCGCATGAAGGTGCTTGGTGCATTGGAAAGGCCAAAAGGCATCACAAGCCACTCATAGAGACCGTCCTTGGTCTTAAAGGCGGTCTTCCACTCGTCCCCAGGCCTAATGCGAACTTGGTGATAGCCACTCTTGAGGTCAATCTTGGAGAAGATGGTGGCTCCAGCAAGCATGTCTAACATGTCATCTAGCCGAGAGATAGGGAACCTATACTTGACCGTTATCTTGTTGATGGCTCGGCTATCCACACACATGCGCCAAGTTCTGTCCTTTTTGGGTGTGAGAAGAGTCGGGACGGCACATGGTGTCACGCCCCGAGCCTTTATTACAGCAGAAGACTCGCTTGAGGAACGCGAACAGCCGACATGGTAAGCCTCTTGCAAGCAAGAACGATCAGAGCGTAAGGTAATCACACATAAGAATGCAATCGCACAATATTTACTCAACTTCAAATTTCATTAATAATCAAATCCACTATTCGATTACAACCACTAATTCAACTTCCATCATACTTGACTCAAGTAATAAGAAATTACATAGACTCGATCTAAACAATGTAAACTTCCTAAGTCTTCGCTCATTCTTTATTCACTCTCGGATCCGCTACTTGAACATTCCGAATCCAAACCCGACTCACTTCCATTTCCTGAAAAAGAATGGAAATAGGTAATGAGCACACTTGCCTAGTAGGTATCTTCGCATCAATACGAAGGCATCATTAAAGTAATTAACATTTTAGCTCTAGAGAAATAAGGTAAAATCATGCGAATGCGATCAATCATGCGATTAAACCAAAGTATGTAAGATAGAATGAGAGCAAGTATGAACTAGCAAGAATGTTATAAGAACATGATATGGCCTTCATGAACAAGAATGTAACGAGAATGTACTAGCAAGCCACATAATCATCACTCCAGTATCTTTTACTTATGAGCAAGTACTTCGTGAATTTATGTGGAATATCAAGAAAGTCAAGTATCAATCATGCTATATTGTGTTGTAGATTTTCACTTATATAAAGAAAGTACTCCCAGCGCAATGCGACGCCAGAAGCATCATACCCCATGGTTTATAATAGTATGTTTCCGATAATCAGCCGAGGGTACTAGCATAGAGCCCGTGAACACAATCAGTGCTCGATCGCATCTTCAAGTATAAGTCAAGTTTTTTTCACGCATGTAACAATAAAGTATAGCCAAGAATGTACAATTCCAACAAGCTCTTGATAACAATACTTCAATGAATGAATGCTTTTAATAAGAATCATGAGAAATCAAGAATGATTTATACTATGTTATGCTTAGGGAAATAAATCGGTAGCATAACGGTACATTCTTTATCTTCCATTCATTATATTAGGTTTCTTGATCAATATGATAAGTTCTAGATCATCAAGAGTCCATCTAGAAACCTTAGAATATCAACCCTTGGTCAAACCTTGAGTTAAAATACTCAAACATTGTGACGGTCGTGTACTGGGCCGTTACATGATGTGACGCTCCAGTATTGGGCCGTTACATTAGTCGGAATCAAGAACCAAGAAATCGGACTCAGTTAGATGTGACGATCGTATATTGGGCCGTTACATGTACCTGACGGTCTAATATAGATCCGTTACACTACTGATAACCAGAAACATCAAGTGTAATCTAATCACTTGGGTTTTAATGATACAACCAACTCAGTGACCTAGTGGGAATCCCAGGTTTGCGGAGAATTACAGAGGCCTTGAAACAAGATTTCCTATTCCATTGGAAGAAATATCTAATAGAGAGGTCCTCATGTCTAAGAATAATGTTCCTATAGTGCAAAGTGAACTAATGGATAACATACCGGAATATGTGCCATGTACTTAAAGAAATGACTCTATTGATAGAGAGGATGTGTGACAATAGGAAATCATGATAAAACTCCGTGAATACATCTTTGGAAAAATCATGATTTAGATACAAAACTATAGAATTTTGGCACATGAAATTAACATAACTTAAAATAACTTAAGATACCTTAATTATGCAATTTCTATCATGAATTAGTAGATAATCTTAAAGACATGAAATCAGGTCAAAACTTAGATAACTAGGCTTATTTATAAGTTAGCTTGACTGATTTTCAATTCTATCTACAGTTAACCTGACGGTCTAGAATGGGTGCATCACAGTGATTGTGACGGTCTATCGAGGGGCCGTTATAGTAATGTAAAGCTCCATCTATTGTGCGTCAGAGACAACAGAGTAATCTAAATACAAAAGAGAGTGTGACGGCTTATCGCAAAGCCGTTACAGTCTGTGACTGTCTAAGTATGATGCGTTAGAGTCCCTGTTAACAGTATAAAATAAAAAGACTATGATTTGAAACCATGTCATGTTTCAAAAAGATTTAACTACCCCAATCATGACAAAATGAAGTAAAAGTCATCTAGATGCATAAGCTGCAGTGAATTGACAAGATAATATCTTTGATCTTTGATTAGGGCTAAGAATATGTATGTATGTATGAACCCACTAAAACATGGAATTCATTATCTATAATGCATGAAATCAAGCACAATCAGAGGGCTTTTATCCCTAATACGATGTTTTTGCCAATCGTGAGATAACCTACCCTTTTATCTAAACTTTAAACTTCTAATTTGAGTCTGAAAATCGAGCCCTAGCTCTCCTTTCCCAGCGATTTTCCAGCAACTTCCTGCTGCTCTATCTCTCCAACCTCTTGTCCTAAAGATGTGAAAATTTGAGAGTAAGAAGATGAAACTAAGGTGATCGAAAAGTTCTAAAGGATTGAATTCTAATTACCTCGTTTAGACGTCCTAATCTCTTGATCTTCAGAGGACTTTCGTTCAGATTCTAGGGTAATTATGGTCGAACTAGCAACTTTGGAAGCTTCAATCTCCTTGGTTGCTCGATCTCCTAGCACAAAATTTGGAGAACTATTAGTCTAAAGTATACTAAACAAAATCTTCTAAAGAACTTATCCGAAATTATATCTCCTTACCTTGATTCTTCACGAGCCAAAAGTAAGGGTCGCTCAGTTCAGAACTAGGTCCTATTTATAGGGTTTTGAAGATTAGATCGATTCTAAGGTCCTTAATTTGCCAGAACATAATCCCTAAGAGTCCTTAGTAATATTATAAACTCTCCCAAGTCGATCTCTTGTAAATAAGATCTCAAAGTTCTCATCTTTTTGCTCGTTCTTTCTTTCACGGAACTGTTAGAGTGTAACGCATCAAGACTGGTGCGTTACATGGCTGTGGCGGTCGCACGATAGACCGCTACATCCAACGTGCATAGAGTTGAATATCAATCAAACTCTTTTGTTAATTATCTATATTATTATCCATAAAAATGATATTTTATCCTTAAAATATGTAAATAGGCTAAATAACCTTCTAGAATATGGGCCAAACTTAATGGGCTTGGTCCTTAAACCTTTTGGATTTTATTTAAATAGGCTAGGTTAATTATTTAACATAATTGGGTCTTATAATGACTTATTAATCCAATAATCATTTTATTAGTCTATTTAGCATTTATAAATTCCTAATAAATTCTAGAAAATTTTATAAATAATCCAGAAATTATTATATAAATTCTGGGGCACTACACCCTCCCCCACTTAGAAGAATTTGGTCCCCAAATTCAATACATAGATTATGGAGAGTGTACTTATAGTTGAATAATTCTGGAAATCTTTTCTGCATGGCTTCTTCGGTTTCCCATGTTGCTTTATATGGCCATGCTTTCTTCCATTGAATCTTGACCATAGGAATAACTTTATTTCTTAGTTGACGCACTTCTCGTTCCAAAATCTTTATTGGCATTTGCTCGTACGTCATATCCTTCTGAATCTCCAGATTGTCATAAGTGATAATATGGTCAGGATCATATACATACTTCTTCAGCATAGAGACGTGAAATACGTCATGAACTCCTACTAATTATGGAGGTAAAGATAATCTATAAGCCACTTTACCGACCCTTTCGAGAATTTTAAACGGACCAATGAACCTTGGAGTTAGTTTGCCCTTAATGCCAAATCTTCGAATGCCACGACCTGGAGAAATCTTGAGATACACATGGTCTCCTACTTGAAATTCCAAGTCGCGTCTACGATTATCAGCATAAGACTTTTACCTATCTTGTGCCATCTTTATTCTTTTTTGAATAAGCTTGATCTTCTCTGTAGAATCTCTGATAATATCGGGGCCTAAGAATTGTCTTTCCCCTATTTCACTCTAACATATTGGTGATCAACAACTTTTTCCATATAGAGCTTAAAAAGGTGCCATTTGTATGCTGGCCTGGTAACTGTTGTTACATGCAAATTCTACCAGAGACAAGTGATCATGCCAACTACCTCCAAAATCAATAACACCAGCCCTGAGCATGTCTTCTACCACTTGATTTGTTCTTTCTGTCTGACTATCAGTTTGTGGATGAAAGGCTGTGCAGAAATTCAATCTAGTTTCTAGTGACTGTTGTAGACCCTTCCAAAATTGTGATGTGAATCGAGGATCTCTATCAGATATAATAGTGACTGGGACACCATGTAATTTAACAATTTCCCTTATGTATAATGCTACCAGGATATCCACAAACCATCGACTTTTGATTGGTATGAAATGTGCAGATTTAGTTAATCGGTCTATGATTACTTATATACCATTGTGTCCACCTCTTGTCTTAGGTAACCCCATAATGAAATCCATCCCTATACTCTCCCACTTTCATTCAGGAATATTTAAGGGATGCAGTTTACCTGTGGGTCTAAAATGGTCTGACTTTACTTGTTGACAAGTGAGACAGCGAGACACGAAATCAGCTATTTCTCTCTTCATGTTGGGCCACCAGAAATTTCTTTTGAGATCCTAATACATTTTTGTACTACCTGGGTGAATGGTATACCTGGATTTATGTTCTTCTTCTAGAATCAATTTCTTCGTATCCTCGTGATCCGGTACACACACTCGGCCCTTGAATAGCAATCTTCCATCCTCCGTAATAGAGAAATCCGGCCATTGCTCAATATTAGCCTTAATTTCTAGTAACACGAGATCATCATTTTGCAACTTGACTAGATCCTCTATTAAGGTAGGTTGAGCTCGGATATTAGCCATGAAGCAATCTTCTTCCTTCCTATCAATATCTAAGTTCAACTGAGCAAATTGAGGAATAAGATTAGTCATACTAATAGTAATGCCCCGGATCTATGCTGGATCCTTGGTGGATCTTTTCCGGATCTTTATGAGGTCTTTCAGATCCTTTTTGGAGAGTTTCGGATCGCTTTTGTAGCTCCCGAGTTGAGTTTTTCGATCCGTGTGGGTTTTTCCCCCGTACTAGTTACGGAACCCTACGGTGAGTTTATTTCTCAATTCATCGACTCGTGGACGCCGCAGATGTGATGTACTCTTCGAGCCGATCGTTTCGACTATTTTTGCGTATTTTTCTGAATTAGTGCATTTTCGACGCATTTTACGGATTTTTAGAAATTAGAAATTTTTCTAATTTCTCCTTTTCTAACCAACTCTTTCTCTCATCTCACTCACGCCCTCACTCTCCCTCTCCCGTTCTCTCTCGTTCTCTCACCCTCTCAGCTTCGGCTGTGGACGGAGGCAGCCGTGGGCGAGGTGACGATGCTGGGAGCTGCTGAGGCGCGTGATGGAGCGAGGATCGATGCGGTTTGGGTGCGATCCCGAACGGTGGATTCAAAGCCGACGGTTCAGTTCGCGCCGCGGTTTTCGACGTGGTTTAGTCACTTCGGCGCTCGATTTCTTTGGTAGAGGTAGGGAGATGGACCGCCACTTCGTTCTGCACGTTTTCCCTACCCATGCACGTGATTTGGTGCTCGATCGGGGGAGGTTGGGCCGTTTTAGTGAAAATCGTAGTTTTTGGGATTTTCAGGGTTCGCCAAAAAATGGCAACTATTCTCGATCTAGTTAGTGTCAAAATGACAGCTGGGATGTCTGGATCCCATTCACGTTAGTTTCATGTTGATCGGTCGTCATTCAGGGCCGGTAGGAGTCTAGGAACCACGGTGACTCGTTTAGGGTCGATTTGAGGAAATCACCCCGTTCGTGCGTTTCGGTGCTTGTATGTGGTGTCTTTAGCCTCCAGGGGTTGTTTACCCTTGTGTGGCGTTGTTTCCCCTGCGCTTCGGCGTGCATGGGGCGTGGAACGGGCCGATTCGGCCGTTCCCCTGTTCTGCGCGTTGGGTCGCTGTAACGGTCGTTCCAGAGGCCGTCACCTGCTGTGACGGTCCCTCGATAGACCGTTACGCTCGTTGCTTGCTTTAAGTCTTTCGGGGTGAGCGTTCTGTGACGCGTCTAGCCTGGACCGTCACATGGCTGTGACGCGCCATCGGAGGTGCGTTACACTCGGGTGGTTCTCGAGGGCTGTGGCTGTCAGTCCCTCGTTGACCGTGCCTTCCTCGGAGACCGTGTCAATCGGTTTGCCCTGACGGACTCCTCCCTGTACGTTAGAGTCAGGTAATGCACCCATGTAGGTCCGTTACGTCCTACGGGGGGAGAATACTAGTTAGAGGCCTGGCTTAGGCGAGAGCCAGTGTGTGCACACGTGGTTAGGGGCTTGTGGACGAGGCGCCGATGGGCGTTCCCCTGACTAGTTACTCGAATTCGGTTGTTGTTCTGGTTTGGGTCGGGTTAGCGTGTACTGGAGTCTCCGCCTGTTTGGTTAGCCGTTGTTAGACTCGGTCCGTGGAGCGCAGCATAAGACGTCAGTGGATGCAGCTGGCTATGGAGAGGCACTCCCGTCACGTGACACGTGACTCTTGACGTTTCTGTGCGTCCTGACCTTCCTGGGTTAGCCTTTCTGTGGCTGTACTCGAGGTCAATGTTCTGTCGCCTCCGTGACGTTCTGGTCGTGCGTGGGGCAGTGTGCACGGCATTCTGGTCGTGTTGTCGGTTGTCGGTCTAGGTTTTCCTAGGCTTTCTTGTTGTCCTTGCAGGTCTTCACTTTAGACCTGGCATTTTTTCGGGAGATCGGCAACTCCTGACTGTGTCAGCTCTAAGTCACCTTCCTACTATTGTTTGGAGTGGTTTGGGGTGCCGAGGTTAGTTCGGTAGCCGTTGTTTGGCACGGGCTCTTCCCCCTCTTCTTTAGCTTGCTCCCTACTCCTGCTACCTGTATGTTCCTTTACTGCGTTCTAGTGTAGACTTGTAGCTTTCTAGTCTTGTAGCTTTCTAGTGTAGACTTGTAGCTTTCTAGTGTAGCTTTCTTGTTTGGCTACTGCTGTTGTTTACCTACAATTTTAGCGTGTTACTGCGTGTTTTTCAGTGGGGATCCACGTGACCCCTACTGAGCCAGTGACACGAGGCTCACCCCTACTTTTCAGGTGGGGTGACGTTGTTCGTTCTGCTTCCATGTGGTTCCAGGTGCGTGTGCTCGTAGTGTGTGGTTGTGGCCAGTTGGTACCTTCGTCGGGCTTCCCCCGACTCTTCGGTACGTCTTTCTTTTCTGTTGACTGTACTTGGTAGACTTGTTGTCTTTCCTTTAGACTTGACTCTGGCTATATAATTGTTAATTGTAATCTATTAATTAAAAAGTAATTTTATTTCTGCTATTTTAGCAACCCGGTCTAATGAAATTTAATTGCTTACTGCTATATCTGTTAGTTCAATGTACTACACAACAATCCTTTTTCCCTTCGGAGTTTTACCGCTCTTGGGAGGCCTCGCGGGTTCGAAGTGGTATCAGGTGTATTCGATTATACTATCGGGTATATCTGGTATCCGGGATCCGGGTCATCACAGTTGGTATCAGAGCGGTGTTCTGAGATGTTCGGAGTTCTTTTCTGAGCTATCAGAGCATTGTCATGTGAAGTACATGGGAATCTTAGATATACAGTTACCAGAGTCGTTAAAGTCCAGTACAGTCTTCAGCTGGCTTCGGTTTTACGATTTAGTGTCGCTTGGTTTTCGTGTATTGTCTTGTGTGTGCTATTCTAGCACTGTGCGCGGTGGTTTTGCTCTCGTCAGGGTGTGATGTGGTACCTCTTTACCGTTGTGATGTCTGTCTCGATCATGTCGTACTTGGTAGTGTTCGCCGGAAGGCTTGAATCTGTGATACGTTGTTCGAGGGTTTCTTTATAAGTTGTTCAGGTTGCTATTGACCTTTGGCCTTGGTCTGATGATCGTACACGTTCTCACGTTGTTTTGGTCATCCCGGCTTGAGTCTGTTCAGCTCCTGATGTGTCCTGCTTCTGTTGAAGTGCTCAATTAGATTCCGTGATTGAGAAGTTGCCCAGGCAAGCTAGGATTTTCCCTTCCTGGTGAGCTTTCGTTGTTGAGCTTGTTGCTTCTCGTTCCTTCTGGTGGAGTCTTTTCAAGGTTGGCCTCGGAATTGCTGTCTTAGTGATGCCTTTGTCCTGTGTCTACTTAAGTGTGGATAGCTTTACTCTGAGCCTGATTTGCTCCTCATTTTACGGTTGCTTGGCTTTAGACCTAGTCCTTGTGTCGAGAGCTGTCGCGTGCCGTGTTCTGTCATGCCGTGTCCAGCGGCCGATGTGTTGTGAGGGCTCATTTATCATTTCAGGACGTGGAGGTAAGCTAAGATTAGCATTTTTCCCTAGGCCTTGTGCTGAAGCTGTTGCTCTTCTCCTGTTGCACTTAGGCTCTTGTGATCAGTTATTAGCTGGGTCGGTACTCGTGGCATGTTATTTGCGATCTTCATAGATTGCGATGGCGCCTGGTGTATGCTGAGATGCGATTACCGAGGTTGTTCTGTTGCCTATGTGCATCCCTTGAGTGTGCGGCGGAAGCGTGTGGGATGATAACCCACTGGTCCAGGATCGTTGTTGTTAGATTCTGGCCGATCGAGAGATTTGCTTCTTCTCGATGTGACTTCATCTTGGCTTCTTGTGCCTTGACTCTGTCTATTGCCGTGTTGTTGCGGGAGTTATTCTGCTCTCGGTATTGGCCTCTGCGAGTGTTAGAGGATTTTTCGGCATTCCTGCTGATTGAGTACCCTCTACTCTGCGTTTCTTCTCGTGGGTGTTGTGCTCTCGAGGCATGTCTGTGGTCCTTGAGATGTGTTCCCCGAGATTGTGGATTTTCGTGTCATTTTCTCGTTGTTGTGGGTCTTCCTTGGTAAGCTACTCGATGCATGACTTGTTCTCTATAGTCGTGTGATCAGCTACCGTTGTGCCTTGATGTGACCCCGCTTGCAGTCGTGTTCCGTGGTTCTGTGTGCTATACGGAGCCGGAATCCTCCAAGTATCACCGCTGTGTTGTTTTGTGAGTGCTGTTTCTGTATGATTTTGTGTTTCTGCCTTGGACCATTGTCTTGTCAGTAGCTTGCCGTACTCTTCTTTCTTGGTAGAGTACCTCGCGACTCGATCAGATTGTGTTATCTGATGAGGACTGACTTGATTGCGCTTGTGGTCCAGTGGTGTTGTTATCGTTGGTGTCCTGTGTGCCAGGTATTCCCTGCCGCCGTTGGCACTGGAGCTGATGATGTGGTCCAGCATGCAGCTGAGAGGACTGTGTTTCCTTGTGTGAGCGGCTGCTTGCCGTGCTATCGTTGTGTTCCTCGGTTTCGGTTGTCTGTGGTTGTGGCAGTCGTGTCTCCATTTCTGGTGAGATGTGAACGACGTTGCCCTGTTTCAGAGGTGTCAGACTTGTGTTCACTTGCGTTGTGCTCTGCCCAGACCGCGTTCTTGTGATGGTAGTCTAACTGTGTTCCTCTGAGCTGTGTTTCTCGAGATTTGTGTTGTTTCGTGGTTGTATCCGTTGGGTTGTCCGTCCCTACTTCTTCCTTCTTGTTAGTCCTTAATTTCGAGGATGAAATTTCTTGAAGGAGGGGAGGATGTAATGCCCCGGATCTTTGCTGGATCCTTGGTGGATCTTTGTCGGATCTTTATCAGGTCTTTCGGATCCTTTTTGGAGAGTTTCGGATCGCTTTTGTAGCTCCCGAGTTGAGTTTTTCGATCCGTGTGAGTTTTTCTCCCGTTCTAGTTACGGAACCCTACGGTGAGTTTATTTCTCAATTCATCGACTCGTGGACGCCGCAGTTGCGATGTACTCTTCGAGCCGATCGTTTCGACTATTTTTACATATTTTTCTGAATTAGTGCATTTTCGACGCATTTTACGGATTTTCAGAAATTAGAAAAATTTCTAATTTCTCATTTTCTAACCCACCTCTTTCTCTCATCTCACTCACGCCCTCACTCTCTCTCTCTCTCTCCCATTCTCTCTCGTTCTCTATGACGGACTCTCTCTCTCTCCCATTTTACGTGGCGTTTGACCGATGTTTGTCTGGCGATGGCGGTTGGTGTAACGCACCTACCCCCATGCGCTAGGTGGCTGTGACGGACTCAGGCTGGTCCGTCACAAGCTGTTCATTCGTTTTGAGGTTTGGGTCTGTTGGCTCTGACGCCCCTGCCCTGATGCGTCAGGTGCTGTAACGCGCTTGGCCTGGAGCGTTACGTGGTTCGAGTTATAGTCGTTGGCTTGTTGGCTCTGACGGCCCTAGTTGGGTGCATCAGAGCGTGTAACGCGCCTGTGGTAGGCCGTTACAGTCCTATTGTGGCCGTGATGGCCGTTGGGTTGTTCGTTGTTCACCCTTGTGTTGGTCGGTCGTAGGTTTGTGTTCTAGGGCTGTGTTTGTGTGGCAATGGTCTTCTGGATCGGTCGGGTTAGGTGACTGGGTGCGGTCTTTTCCCTAACTGTGATAGTTCCCTAACGACGCAATCTATAACTGCCAATGCCCTTGCCTCTGGTTGCGTGCCGGCTGCTCCTTGACTACTGGGTCTGCCTAGTGGTTGAATGACGGTCTGTTTTGCCAGAGCGTTGTTATTGCCGTTTCAGTTTCTACTTGTCTTGGCTTGGTCTCGTGGTTTGCCCGTGACCCGTGGGTGTCTGTTGACGTCCTATGAGGGCAGTAACCATGATGGGACAACCAGTAGTGCTTGTGCTTGCTGCGTGTGGGTCTGTGCGTCGGTTGTTTGTGTCGGTGTTGTCTGGCTCCGGTCAACCGGGGGTTACCCAGGGGTTGACAGGTGGCTTTGTGTGTCTCGACGGTTCTATCCATCTTGAGACATTGGTTCTGGATGCCTCGAGGTGTCATCTTACCTCGGTCCGTGTGTCCAGGAGTGCGGAGGGTTCTCGGTGTTCCCTCAGGTCTCCGTGCGTCGTTTTCTTGTGGAGTGTGTTGTTTTCCCTAGCTTAGGAGTTAGGCCGATTAGCGGCTTGTTCCGCTGTTCGTGACGATCTTGCCTTTGAGTCGTCCGACTCAAGGATCGTTGCGCTGGTAGGTCTAGTTGCCTTGTCCTGAGTCGGTCGGCAGTTGTCTGTACTGCCATTGGTGCTTGGAAGTACGAGTGATAGTGTCTGTTTAACCTGTCTGTACTTTGGCACTTGTGTTTTGGGTCTCTGTGTTCGTGAGCCTCCACTTTCTGTTACCCTCGACTTTCAGTTGTCGACCCACCTTAGGAGTGGTGGGAGGGGTGTTCTCGTTAAACGATTCCTTAGCTAGTTCCGTGGGCTCCCGGCTCGGTTACCGTAGCGTCCTACGGGGGGAGAATACTAGTTAGAGGCCTGGCTTAGGCGAGAGCCAGTGTGTGCACACGTGGTTAGGGGCTTGTGGACGACGCGTCGACGGGCGTTCCCCTGACTAGTTACTCGAATTCGGTTGCTGTTCTGGTTTGGGTCGGGTCAGCGTGTACTGGAGTCTCCGCATGTTTGGTTAGGCGTTGTTAGACTCGGTACGTGGAGTGCAACATAAGACGTCAGTGGACGCAGCTGGCTATGGAGAGGCACTCCCATCACGTGACACGTGACTCTCGACATTTCTATGCGTCGTGACCTTCCCGGGTTAGCCTTTCTGTGGCTGTACTCGAGGTCAATGTTCTGTCGCCTCCGTGACGTTCTGGTCGTGCATGGGGCAGTGTGCACTACGTTCTGGTCGTGTTGTCGGTCTAGGTTTTCCTAGGTTTTCTTGTTGTCCTTGTAGGTCTTCGCTTTAGACCTGGCATTTTATCGGTAGATCGGAAACTACTGACTGTGTCAGCTCTGAGTCACCTTTCTGCTGTTGCTTGGAGTGGTTTGGGGTGCCGAGGTTAGTTCGGTAGCCGTTGTTTGGCACGGGCTCTTCCCACTCTTCTTTAGCTTGCTCCCTACTCCTGCTACCCATATGTTCCTTTACTGCATTCTAGTGTAGACTTGCAACTTTCTAGTGTAGCTTTCCTGTTTGGCTACTGCTGTCGTTTACCTGCAGTTTTAGTGTGCTACTGCGTGTTTTTCAGTGGGGATCCGCGTGACCCCTACTGAGCCAGTGACATGAGGCTCACCCCTACTTTTCAGGTGGGGTGACGTTGTTCGTTCTTCTTCCGTGTGGTTCCTGGTGCGCATGCTCGTAGCATGTGGTTGTGGCCAGTTGGTACCTTCGTCGGGCTTCCCCCGACTCTTCGGTACGTCTTTCTTTTCTGTTGACTGTACTTGGTAGACTTGCTGTCTTTCCTTTGGACTTGACTCTGGGTATATAATTGTTAATTATAATCTGCTAATTAAAAAGTAATTTTATTTCTGCTATTTCAGCAACACGGTCTAATGAAATTTAATTGCTTACTGCTATATCTGTCAGTTCAATGTACTACACAACAATCCTTTTTCCCTTCGGAGCTTTACCGCTCTTGGGAGGCCTCGCGGGTTCCAAGTGGTATCAGGTGTATTCGATTATCCTATCGGGTATATCTGGTATCCGGGATCCGGGTCGTCACACTAATCATAAGACTTGATAGCATATCCATTAGTTTTCTACTTAGTGCATCCGCAACAGCATTAGCCTTGCCAGGATGATATTGAATAGAAAAATCAAAATCCTTGAGATATTCCAGCCATCTTCTCTGCCTTATATTTAGCTCTTTTTGATAAAATAAGTATTTCAAGCTTTTATGGTTCGAGTAGACCATAAACTTTTCTCCATAGAGATAATGACGCCAAATTTTCAAGGTGAAAATGACAGCTGCTAATTCCAAATCATGTATAGGATAACTTTCCTCGTGACGTTTCAATTGTCTTGAAGAATAACAGATTACTTTTCCATTTTGCATGAGGACACACCCTAAGCCAATACTAGATGCATCCGTATATACTTCGAATCCACCACCTTCCATTGGTAGTGATAGAATAGGAGCTGTAGTAAGATGATTCTTAAGAGTTTGAAAACTCTTCTCACATTCCTCTGACCAGACAAAAGGATTTTCTTTTCTCATGAGTCTACTTAAAGGAACCGCAATCTTTGAGAAATCCTTAATGAATATCCTATAATAACCAGCTAGAGCCAGAAAGCTTCTTACTTCTGATACAGTCGTTGGCCAGCTCCAATTTCTGACAGCTTCGACTTTAGAAGGATCCACCGCAATACCTTCTTTTGAAATAATGTGGCCTAGGAATGAAACTTCCTTGAGCCAGAATTCACATTTATTTAGCTTGGCATAGAGTTTATGTTCTTTAAGTGTTTGCAAAACTATTTTCAAATGTTCTTCATGTTCCTCCTTTGTCTTGGAATATATCAAGATATCATCAATGAAGACGACGATAAACTGGTTCAAATATGGCTGGAAGACACTATTCATAAGTTGCATGAATGCTGCTAGGGCATTAGTTAACCCGAATGGCATTACCACGAATTCATAGTGACCATAATGACTTCGAAAAGCTGATTTATAAATATCTTCTTCTTTAATTCTAAGCTGATGATAACCTGATCTGAGGTTTATCTTAGAGAAATATTCTGCTCCTGAAAGCTGATCGAAGAGCTCATCAATACGTGGCAATAGATACTTGTTTTTAATTGTGAGTTGATTCAGTTGCCGGTAATCGATGCATAGCCTGAGAGAACCATCCTTTTTCTTAACAAATAGAACCGGCGCACCCCAAAGGGATGTACTAGGTCTGATGAAGCCTTTGTCTAGTAATTCCTGCAATTACCTTTTTAATTCCTTGAGTTCTGTGGGGGACATCCTGTAAGGGGCTATATAAACATGTGCTGCTCCTGGAATGAGTTCAATAGTGAAGTTCACTTCCCTCTCGAGTGGTAAACTGGGTAATTTGGATGGGAACACATCGGGGAACTCACTTACAATAGGAATGTCTGCTAAGATAATCTCCTTCGATTCGGTAATAATGACAGAAGCAAAAAAAGCTTCACATCCTTGGGAGATAAGTTTGCAAGCATGAAGAGAAGATATGATAGTAGGATGCTTCTCGTACTTAATGCCAAGGAAGGAAAATCTATCTTAAAACTAATTAACTATCTTATCTCGGGCTCTACCCAATTCTCACATGGGTGTGAAAATTTCTTACTTAGTTCATAGGTAGGGGTCCTTAAACCTTAGACTTATCCTATGACATGACCCTTCTTCCTAAGTCCTGAGACTTAGGCTCTGATACCAACTTAATTGTCACGCCCCGAGCCTTTATTACAGCGGAAGACTCACTCGAGGAACGCGAACAGCCGGCATGGTAAGCCTCTTGCAAGTAAGAACGATCAGAGCACAAGGCAATCACACATGAGAATGCAATCGCACAATATTTACTCAACTTCAACTTTCATTAATAATCAAATCCACTATTCGATTACAACCACTAATTCAACTTCCATCATGCTAGACTCAAGAAATAAGAAATTACATAGACTCGATCTAAACAATGTAAACTTCCTAAGTTTTCGCTCATTCTTTATTCACTCTCGGATCCGCTACTTGAACATTCCGAATCCGAACCCGACTCACTTCCATTTCCTGAAAAAGAATGGAAATAGGTAATGAGCACACTTGCCCAGTAGGTATCTTCACATCAACATGAAGGCATCATTAAAGTAATTAACATTTTAGCTCTAGAGAAATAAGGTAAAATCATACGAATGCGATCAATCTTGCGATTAAACCAAAGCATGTAAGATAGAATGAGAGCAAGTATGAACTAGCAAGAATGTTATAAGAACATGATATGGCCTTTCATGAACAAGAATATAACGAGAATGTACTAGCTAGCCACATAATCATCACTCCAGTATCTTTTGCTTATGAGTAAGTACTTCGTGAATTTCTATGGAATATCAAGAAAGTCAAGTATCACTCATGCTGTATTGTGTTGTGGATTTTCACTTATTTATAAAGAAAGTACTCCCAGCGCAATGCGATGCCAGTAGCATCATACCCCATGGTTTATAATAGTATGTTTCCGACAATCAGCCGAGGGGACTAGCATAGAGCCCTTGAACACAATCAGTGCTCGATCGCATCTTCAAGTATAAATCAAGTTTTTTCCACGCATGTAACAATAAAGTATGGCCAAGAATATACAATTCCAACAAGCTCTTGATAACAATACTTCAATGAATGAATACTTTTAATAAGAATCATGAGAAATCAAGAATGACTTATACTATGTTATGCTTAGGGAAATAAATCGGTAGCATAACGGTACATTCTTTATCTTCCATTCATTATATTAGGTTTCTTGATCAATATGATAAGTTTTAGATCATCAAGAGTCCATCTAGAAACCTTGGAATATCAACCCTTGGTCAAACCTCGAGTTAAAATACTCAAGTAATGTGACGGTCGTGTACTGGGCCGTTACATGATGTGACACTCCAGTATTGGGCCGTTACATTAGTCTGAATCTAGAACCAAGAAATCGGACTCAGTTGGATGTGACGGACCTATATTGGGCCGTTACATGTATCGGACGGTCCAATATAGATCTGTTACACTACTGATAACTAGAAACATCAAGTGTAATATAATCACTTGGGTTTTAATGGTACAACCAACTCGGCGTCCTAGTGGGAATCCTAGGCTCGCGAAGAATTACGAAGGCCTTGAAACAAGATTTCCTAGCCTATTGGTAGGAATATCCAATAGAGAGGTCCTCATGTCCAAGAATAATGTTCCTATAGTGCAAAGTGAACTAATGGACAATATACCGGAATATGTGCCATGTACTTAAAGAAATGACTCTATTGATAGAGAGGCTGTGTAACAATAGGAAATCATGATAAAACTTCGTCAATACATCTTTGGAAAAATCATGATTTAGATACAAAACTATAAGATTTTGGCACATGAAATTAACATAACTTAAAATAACATAAGATACCTTAATTATGCAATTTCTATCATGAATCATTAGATAATCTTAAAGACATAAAATCGGGTCGAAACTTAGATAACTAGGCTTATTTATAAGTTAACTTGACTGATTTTCAATTCTGTCTACAGTTAACCTGACGGTCTAGAATGGGTGCGTCACAGTGATTGTGACGGTCTATCGAGGCGCCGTTACAGTAATATAACGCTCCATCTATGGTGCATCAGAGACAACAGAGTAATCTAAATACAATTGAGAGTGTGACGGCTTATCATAAGGCCGTTACAGTCTGTGACGGTCTAAGTATGATGCGTCAGAGTCCCTGTTAACAGTATAAAATAAAAAGACTATGATTTGAAACCATGTCGTGTTTCGAAAAGATTTAACTACCCCAATCATGACAAAACGAAGTAAAGGTCACCTAGATGCATAGGCTGCAGTGAATTGACAAGGTAATATCTTTGATCTTTGATTAGGGCTAAGAATATGTATGTATGCATGAACCCACTAAAACATAGAATTCATACTCTATAATGCATGAAATCAAGCACAATCAGAGGGCTTTTATCCCTAACACGATATTTTTTCCAATCATGAGATAACCTACCCTTTTATCTGAGCTTTAAACTTCTAATTTGAGTCTGAAAATCGAGCCCTAGCTCTCCTTTCCCAGCGATTTTCCAGCAACTTCCTGCTGCTCTATCTCTCCAACCTCTTGTCCTAAAGATGTGAAATTTTGAGGATAAGAAGATGAAACTAAGGTGATCGAAAAGTTCTAAAGGATTGAATTCTAATTACCTCGTTTAGATGTCCTAATCTCTTGATCTTCAGAGGACTTTCGTTCAGATTTCAGGGTAATTATGGTCGAACCAGCAACTTTGGAAGCTTCAATCTCCTTGGTTGCTCGATCTCCTAGCACGAAATTTGGAGAACTATTAGTCTAAAGTATACTAAACAAAATCTTTTAAAGAACTTATCCGAAATTATATCTCCTTACCTTGATTCTTCACGAGCCAAAAGTAAGGGTCGCTCAATTCAGAACTAGGTCCTATTTATAGGGTTTTGAAGATTAGATCGGTTCTAGAGTCCTTAATTTGCCAGAACCTAATCCCTAAGAGTCCTTAGTAATAGTATAAACTCTCCCAAGTTGATCTCTTGTAGATAAGATCTCAAAGTTCTAATCTTTTTACTCGTTCTTTCTTTCACGGAACTGTCAGAGTGTAACGCATCAAGACTGGTACGTTACATGGTTGTGGCGGTCGCACGATAGACCGCCACATCCAACGTGCACAGAGTTCAACATCAATCAAACTCTTTTGTTAATTATCCATATTATTATCCATAAAAATGATATTTTATCCTTAAAATACGTAAATAGGCTAAATAACCTTCTAGAATATGGGCCAAACTTAATGGGCTTGGTCCTTAAACCTTTTGGATTTTATTTAAATAGGCTAGGTTAATTATTTAACATAATTGGGCCTTATAATGACTTATTAATCTAATAATCCTTTTATTAGTCTATTTAGCCTTTATAAATTTCTAATAAATTTTTAAAAATTTAATAAATAATCCAAAATTATTATATAAATTCTGGGGCACTACACATGGGCTCTTGCTAATGCGGAGGAAGCCCTTCCTGATGAGCTCCTCAATTTACCCCCTAAGCTCAGCATGCTCGGTGGGGTTGAGGCGGTAGTGGGGGAAGTTGGGTAAGGTAGCTCCGGGCACAAAGTCGATGGCATGTTGCACATCACACATGGGTGGTAGTTTATCTGGAAGCTCATCGGGGAACACATCATGGAAGTCCTCAAGGAGTTGTTGGATTTCTATTGGGTGTGGGTCGGTTGGGGTGGATTCCCCAAGGCAAATGACAATGGCACACACTTGTCCCCCTTGGTTGACTTCTTCCTCAAGTTCTTTCCTAGTGATGAGGTGTAGGCTCCTAGTAGTCCCAATGGTCAAACTAGGGCTAGGATTTGATGGGGTGGGGTGTGGGGTAGAGGGAGGGGTTGAGGATTCCTCTAGGGGAGCAGGTGTCTTCTTGGGGAGGAAGTGGGGTGGTGAAGGGTTGAGTTGGGTTCTCTTTCCCTCATGGGTGAAAATGCAAGTGTTCGCCCTTCCGAGGAAGGTGTCATCTACATCATAGATCCAAGGACGCCCTAGGAGTATGCTCCCTACTTCCATTGGTAGAATGTCACACCAAACTTGGCCTTGGTATGATTGAAATGTGATGGGGACAAGGCAACGAGTGCTAACGGGTATGGATGTAGCATCAATCCAAGCTACCCGATAAGGTTTTGGGTGTTAGGAAATGGTGAGGCCTAGAAGTTTGACGGTATCGGGGGACACCACATTCGCACTACGCCCATTGTCCAAGATGACCTTCCTAGCATGACTCCCTATCCGGATGTAGGTATGGAAGATGGTGTTTCTTCTCCAATCATGTTCTTGGGCTTGAGTGAGGGTACACCTAACCACTCCAAGGTGAGGGTCGGTGGGTGGAGGAGGTTGTTCTTGATTGGCCTCCATGTAGTGGGTATGATATTCTTCCTCCCAGTCGGGAGAGGCCTCATACACCTCAACCTCTTCTTCAACTCCAGCTTGGGGTAGGAGATTAGCCTCCTCAATGAGCAAGCTAGATGCTCCCTTGGTGGGGCATTGATTGGCTAAGTGTCCATACCCAAGGCACCTAAAGTATTGTTGCCCGCTTTGGTAGTTGGGGTTGGCCCTAGTGTGAACGGGGGTGGGTCCCGGATTGAGTCTATTGGGAGTGGGGTTGGGAGGACCATTTGTGGGGCGATGGGGAAGGGTGCCACTAGGAGGGGCTGCCCGGGTGGGAGGAGCTCCCATGGGATTGGGAAGGAGACCTCGTTGAGGAGGTGGGGTGTTGGTCCGAGGTGCCAAAGATTTGGGATCCATCCCCCGAGGGGGAACCATTCGGATATATCGAGAGAATTTCTCGGCATCCCGGGCTATTTGGTAGGCTTGCTCTAGGGTGGTCACTTGACGCATGAAGAGCTCCTTCTTTATGTGGAATTGAAGCCCATTCCTAAAGTGGGACAGTGTGACCGCAGGATCCTCTTGGACTCCACACTTAATAAGGTAGTAATCAAAATTTTCAATGTACTCCATCATGGTCTTCCCTTCTTGGGTTAGGGCTTGCCACTCATCTAGGAGGTTTTGATGGTAGGAGGGAGGGACATATTTGAGTTTGAGTTGATCTTTCATGTCCCCCCATGTGGTGATGGGTGGTTCCCTCCTAACTATCGTCAATCCCTCAACGTTCAACCAATGGGTCTTGGATAACTTAGTAAGTTGCATTTTGGCAAGTCGGACTTTCCTATCCTCGATCATGGGGTACCAATCAAAATATTGGTCCATAGCCGCTTCCCAATCTAGGTAGATGCTTGGGTGATGGGACCCATCAAAGGTAGGGGCATCGACTTTCACAAGTCTCATGAGGTGATCATCCGGGTTGTCCCGGGGGGTCTATCATCTCTCCTTGGGGGTGGGTCCCTTTCCGGCTCGGGTGGGTGGTCACAGTTGAGCTCTCTTATGGCTGGTCCCTCACGTGGAGGAGGTGCCCTCCGATCATCCACTGATGCGGGACGAGACACGGACACGACAAGCTCGCGATCGTCCCTTAATGAGGGAAGTGTCGGACGTGCGCGGTTGAGAAACCAGCAAGAGCTAGGGTGGTCGGCTCTCTCTTTCGTGCCCGGATCGGGTCACGGGACGGTAATGCTCACTCTCGCAGCAACGGTGATACAAATAGAAAGCGAGCTAGTTACCCTATCATGCTCTCTAGCAGCGGCATAAACAAGTATATATGAAAATAAGCAAATGTCGAGTGTAGGGAGCGAGAACGATACCTCCACGCGCTTGGCGTGGGGACGACGGACCCGGCCGAAACTCGTACTCCCGGGGAACTTAACACACAATAATTACAGCAATGGGAATATGCCCACTCCACGCAGGGAGGTAAAGGGCGACACAAATGGGCCCGGGAGGACCGAATTCGGGATGACGGGCAACTTCGTGTGTTGATTCAGCTACACGCGTAATCACGACCGTGGGGCCCACGCGCTGTCCGGAGGGGCCGTGTGGGACCCGGTGTCACCGCTGTAGTGGGGACACTGGTAGAAACAATCCCCGGGCTGGCGGCACGCTGGAACGGCGATCGGAGGCCGGGCGGCTCCGTTCGGTACCCGTCGGAATTGCTGCCCACGGGCTGGTTGCTGCTGTTTTGCAGCGCGCGCTCGGACGAAAATGGCCGCTGTGATCAGCCCCGTAGCCGGAATGCGACGAAACCAGTGCCGTTGGAAAGAGGACTCAAAATCCTCAAACGTAGGGCCAGTGGATTCCTCTGAACCTATGCGGAGCAGGGCCTTAGATATTTTTCAATCTTCTACTCCACTGCTCCAGAAATCTCAGATCAGCATATCAGATCCATGTAAAAGGCCGTTGACCGCCTACTTACAGTGAGATTCGGACTTTTAGCTCTTCTTCAAAGTTGTAGATAATCAAACCACGGAACTGGGACAATTTTGGGAATTGGAGTTGGAGGTGGGGGTGATTTGATATGATTTTTGGAGTAACTGGTGGTCGGATCTGGGAACAGGTGGACAGAACTGTAGAGGGGACTGAGAACGATTTGTAGAAAATACGAGATGGACTAACCAAAAATTAAGAAAAATTGTGGATGAAGGGGTGGATGGAAGGAAATGGCAGTAAAATTTGTGGGATGAACAAAAATCAAAATGTGGGCCTAAGACCTAAAACTCAGGGCGGGTGAAAATGGAAACAGACAGTAGATAGAACAGAAGTGGAAGAGTTGACGAAAATTTAAAAATACTAAACGGGATCTGAATGACAAACCAAAATTTAGGGGATGTTCTTGACACCTCTGGAACACCCAGTAAAATTCCCAGCTCGATCTGAGCTCATGGCTGAGGTGGGAATTTCATGGAAGTTGCTGTGGTACTGCGCGGATAGAACTGCAGCGGCGGCTCGATGGCGGCACGAACGGCGGCGGCGGCGGCACCGATGATCACCGGAGGGTGGGGAAAGGAGATACCACTCTAGAATGGAGGCTTGGGAAGGGGAGAACCAGAGGAGAGAGGGCTGGGGGCGCAGCTAGCTCTTGCTCATTCAACAAAATTCTGATTTTCATTGATTTTCACATAAAAATACAATCTTTTATATGATTCCAACCAAATCAATTGTCCACTCTTAGATCTAGGGATGGGGATTGAAGGGCTGGGATTGCATGCCACAAACACAAAAAAAAACATTAAAAAATGAAGGGGGGGCGGCCTATTGACTATGGGTAGGTTTTGAATGGAAGGTTGAATGGGGGTAGGTGGGATGGGTGTAGAATGTTGACATTCTTAACCCTTTGTCTACCCATGTGGCATATGACTAGTCCACTCATCTAGAAGGCCACCTAGGCTGGTTGACCAGCCCCACATAGTCTAGGTGGACCAATGGGAAAGGGCTGAGGGCCCCCTTGCTGGTCCCATGGGCAAATTACATAGAAACCCACATAATCTACGGGAGTGACGCATTGGCCGATAAAGCCGTACAATTGTGTGTATACTTTCCCATGGATAAAAAAATAAACTAAAGGATATAAATGCAATATGAGAAGTACTAGTTCGGCGTCGATTCCCATCAACTCTCCCCGGGTGGGAGGAACTCGACCCCGTCGAGTAGGGGTAGGAATGCTCGAGTACTCCGGCGGATCTGTTACCGTGCCAAGTAACGCGGGTACGCTCCACTCCAAATGATCGGCACCTGCTCATTCCATATATACTCGATATGCGAACTACTATGGGCTAAAGGTGGTCACTCCGAAGGGGCACTCTCAAAAAGGAAGGAAGCAGCTCGAAGACTCACTAGGAATCACCGCTGAGTCCCTATAGGTGACTGATCCGGGTATAGAAGTAGAACCGATCCCATACTCATCAAGTGAGTCCAATCACCTCTTACTCATAAGAGAACGACAACGAGCTTGCACAAGACACATGCAGACTCACCATGCACTAACACACGTATGCAAACCACACAAACAATCGACTCAAAACACACCACATAAAACAAACCACACAAGGAAAACACACCGACTCATGCACGACTCTAGAAGAAGGTGGTAGCATCAAGCCCACTAGGTGGCGGTATCCTGAGCGGCAGAAGGGTCGCCCAGTTCTTCCCCCAAGGCATAGTACTCATCGGCTAGTGCCTCATCGGCCACGTAATTGACATACTCAAGCTCGGGAGGTGCGGACCCTCCAATACCTAGGGCTAGGGTGGCGCGAGCGGGACACTCACTGGCAATGTGGCCAAATCCGTGACAATGGAAACACTGCACTCATGATCGACTACTCTCCCCGATAAGAGGGGCCTTACCCTTATCCTCCCGATGGGTAGGGGGCGTAGGTAACAAGGGTGGAGGTGTAGGCGCCGTGGGCAATAGCGGGGGAAGTGTCGGGGCCAGGGGGCGGGCCATGTGTGCCGGGGGACGGGCAACGGGTGCCGGTGGATGGGGTGGAGGTAGATCCCGTGGTGGGGGAGGTCGAGGTCTAGGAGCGAAGTGCTCCTGACGGGTGGGCTCCTGAAGACGAGCCATGGGTCCCCTCGGGTATGAACCTAAGGAGCCACGGGAATCACTACGGGAAGGAGCGGGGCTCCACCGAGGAATCGACTCGAACTCGCCCTCGAATTGCTCCATCTCGAGAGCAACTTGATATGCATCCTCCAACTTGTCCACCTTGCGGCGGAGAAGCTCATACCGTAGGTGCGGGCGTAGACCACGCCGAAACCGAGAGACGGTAAGGGAATCCTCCTCCGTGGCATCGCATCGCAAGTAGTACTCATCAAATTCGGCGATGTAATCCGAGACGGACCGGTCTCCTTGGGTGAGACTTTGCCACCTCTCTATAAGACGCTGGCGGTAGGAGGTAGGGAGGTACTTCTTCCTAAGTTTCTCCCTCATATCGGTCCATGTATCGATCGGGGGTTCTTGATGATGAAATAATAGGTTCTCCATGTTTCTCCAATAGGTTTGGGCTTGGCCTAAAAGTTTCATCCTGGCATACTTGACTTTTCGTTGGTCCGACATCTCGAACCACTCAAAATATCGATCCATACCAGCCTCCCAATCAAGGTAGACCTTCGGGTCTAAGGACCCGTCAAAGGTGGGAGGGTCGGCCCGAACGGTCCGAATGGCCCGTTCATCCATATCTTGGTCATGGGTACGCCGTGTATGGCGATGATCACGACCATGTCCCCGATGCTCATTATCGGACTCGTAGTCATGCACCTCGGGGACTTCGTGCCTCCTAGTAGCTACCCCTTGAACCCTTGGAGTCGCGGGTTGATGAACCGGCTCCGGTTGACCTTGTGTAGGTGGGGCGGGTGCCTGGACTGGGACAATCGGGTGTGTCTCGGCTGGTGCTTTCTCTAGTGCGGTGACTCTCCCGACTAATCCCTGAACGGACTGGCTTGACCCGGCGGCCCTATCCTCTACGGCCTTCACCCTCTCTTCTAGGCGGGTGCCTAGATCATTCACTTGGGTACTCAACCCTTCCATCCTATCCACTCGGGTGCTTAGCACTTCAAAGCGATCACTCAACCCATCCATTTTTCCCATAAGAGTTCGGAACATAGTGGCCACCTCATCGGAACTATAGACTAGGGATTCCTCCATTGGTGGTGGTGGGGGTGAGTATTGAGTACCTCGACGAGTGGGCATGCAAGACACGGAGTAGGAGACACCGACTAATGCAAATGCACACTACAAGATGATGCACCTAGACGTAACCAAAACTCGGCACGTGGCGGAGTTAGTCGATCCGAAGATCACTCGCGCAAGTGTGCGGTCTTCCCGATAGCGTAGCCTAACGTTCGGACAACACCTTTTGATATACCGAGTAAAGGGATGCAAATGCGAAAAGACACTTTTTTTGTTTGTTTTAAAACAATGATGACCTTAAACACGACTTAGACCGACTAATGACTAGACGTAAATGACACTCTTTTTTTTTTGACACCCTAGACTCAACCTGGCTCTGATACCAAATTGATGCGGGACGAGACACGGACACGACAAGCTCGCGATCGTCCCTTAACGAGGGAAGCGTCGGACGTGCGCGGTTGAGAAACCGGCAAGAGCTAGGGTGGTCGGCTCTCTCTTTCGTGCCCGGATCGGGTCACGGGACGGTAATGCTCACTCTCGCAGCAACGGTGATACAAATAGAAAGCGAGCTAGTTACCCTATCATGCTCTCTAGCAGCGGCATAAACAAGTATATATGAAAATAAGCAAATGTCGAGTGTAGGGAGCGAGAACGATACCTCCACGCGCTCGGCGTGGGGACGACGGACCCGGCCGAAACTCGTACTCCCGGGGAACTTAACACACAATAATTACAGCAATGGGAATATGCCCACTCCACGCAGGGAGGTAAAGGGCGACACAAATGGGCCCGGGAGGACCGAATTCGGGATGACGGGCAACTTCGTGTGTTGATTCAGCTACACACGTAATCACGACCGTGGGGCCCACGCGCTGTTCGGAGGGGCCGTGTGGGACCCGGTGTCACCGCTGTGGTGGGGACACTGGTAGAAACGATCCCCGGGCTGGCAGCACGCTGGAACGGCGATCGGAGGCCGGGCGGCTCCGTTCGGTACCCGTCGGAATTGCTGCCCACGGGCTGGTTGCTGCTGTTTTGCAGCGCGCGCTCGGACGAAAATGGCCGTTGTGATCAGCCCCGTCGCCGGAATGCGACGAAACCAGTGCCGTTGGAAAGAGGACTCAAAATCCTCAAACGTAGGGCCAGTGGATTCCTCTGAACCTAAGCGGACCAGGGCCTTAGATATTTTTCAATCTTCTGCTCCACTGCTCCAGAAATCTCAGATCAGCATATCAAATCCCTGTAAAAGGCCGTTGACCGCCTACTTACAGTGGGATTCGGACTTTGAGCTCTTCTTCAAAGTTGTGGATAATCAAACCACGGAATGGGGACAATTTTGGGAATTGGAGTTGGAGGTGGGGGTGATTTGATATGATTTTTGGAGTAACTGGTGGTCGGATCTGGGAACAGGTGGACACAACTGTAGAGGGGACTGAGAACGATTTTTAGAAAATATGAGATGGACTAACCAAAAATTACGAAAACTTGTGGATGAAGGGGTGGATGGAAGGAAACTCCAGTAAAATTTGTGGGATGAACAAAAATCAAAAAGTGGGCCTAAGACCTAAAACTCAGGGCGGGTGAAAATGGAAACAGATAGCAGATAGAACAGAAGTGGAAGAGTGGACGAAAATCTAACAATACTAAACGAGATCTGAATGACAAACCAAAATTTAGGGGATGTTCTTGACACCTCTGGAACACCCAGTAAAATTCCCAGCTCGATTTGAGCTCATGGCTGAGGTGAGAATTTCGTGGAAGTTGCTGTGGTACTGCGCAGACAGAACTGCAGCGGCGGCTCGATGGCGGCACGAACGGCGGCGGCGGCGGCACCGATGATCACCGGAGGGTGGGGAAAGGAGATACCACTCTAGAATGGAGGCTTGGGAAGGGGAGAACCAGAGGAGAGAGGGCTGGGGGCGCAGCTAGCTCTTGCTCATTCAAAAAAATTCTGATTTTCATTGATTTTCATATAAAAATACAATCTTTTATATGATTCCAACCAAATCAATTGTCCACCCTTAGATCTAGGGATGGGGATTGAAGGGCTGGGATTGCATGCCACAAACACAAAAAAAAACATTAAAAAATGAAGGGGCGGCCTATTGACTATGGGTAGGTTTTGAATGGAAGGTTGAATGGGGGTAGGTGGGATGGGTGTAGAATGTTGACATTCTTAACCCTTTGTCTACCCATGTGGCATATGACTAGTCCACTCATCTAGAAGGCCACCTAGGCTGGTTGACCAGCCCCACATGGTCTAGGTGGACCAATGGGAAAGGGATGAGGGCCCCCTTGCTGGTCCCATGGGCAAATTACATAGAAACCCACATAATCTACGGGAGTGACGCATTGGCCGATAAAGCCGTACAATTGTGTGTATACTTTCCCATGGATAAAAAAATAAACTAAAGGATATAAATGCAATATGAGAAGTACTAGTTCGGCGTCGATTCCCATCATCCACCCTTGGGGCGGGTCTATTTTCCTCAAGTTGCTCAAGTCGGGCCGTTATGTCATCAAGCCGCCCTAAGATATTGCTCATACCCTCCACAAGGAACCTAATGTGGTCGGGGAGCTCATGCTCGTTGGGGGCGAGATTCCCTTGGGGATTAGGATTCATTGGGGAATTGGAAGAGGATGGGTTGGATTGATAATGGATCCCACTATGGGTGGTCATGCAATGCTGGGTGGGCTATGCATGGGTGCGCGTGTACACCAATTAACGACTTAATGTGAAGACGCCCAAGACTAGACTTGTGAGGACAAGTCTATAACCTGGCTCTGATACCACTTGACGTGGCACAGCCCTAGGGTGATAAGGGATGACTTGTTGAACCTAAGACCTAGACCCGCAAGCATACAAAGTAGAAGTCGGACTCACACTAGCGGCTCACTCGCACGGCACACACGATCTCCCTATGGTGACCGGGGGAAGATGGCGAGGGTCCGAGGTGGGACCCAATCGATTCTAAAGACCTAGCAGGCTTAGGCTGACCCCTAAGGGCCTGGGGTTCCCAACTTTGTGGGCGGCTGGCATGCCGGGGCATGGGTTGGGAGGCACTCACGCACGGTCCGCGGTGGGCACACTTAAGGTGGTGTGCGAGTCCGGGCTCTCGTCTCACCGACTGACGGCAAGTAAATACTATACTAAATAAGCAAGATTGCAACCAGACAAGGGGGTATCAGATGCTTACCTGACCGGTGTGAAAACACCGATCCCAACCGAAGATGAGGGCGCGCCGAGAAGCGTGGGCATACGCCCGCACGCCGCGACGATGGCGCTTGACCTGAAAATAAGTGGGTTACAACACTACTCCTCTCGCAGGAGGGGGGTCTCGGGGTGGGGGTTAGGAGATTTACAACCAAATACTACCTCCACACAGGGAGGGGCTGTAAGCCTGCCAGGCGGGGAGGGGAAGTGAAGCTAGAAATCGTCGTGCCGAGTACCGCCGATGCTGCCAGCTTCTGGGACCACCGGACAGATAGTCGAAGATGTCACCGCCACGGTCGCCACCGAACTCCAAATGGGCTGAAACCAGTGCCAAAAGTCTTGTACTTTACCCAGGAGGACGCCTGAATTTTCTTGAATTCCCTTGACGATGTTGCTGGTCGGGGTAGGACCTGGACTAGGGCCAGACTGCTCTGGTTCTGGCTGCTTCAGCACCACTGTAGTAGGAAGACAAGGCCACCTTGGGGGTTACTGGGCTCTGATTCAGGCGTGGCTAGAGTCGTTGGATCCGTTGTCGAGTCCTATTCGAAACGGGACCTGCGGGGATGCCAGAGAAAGTCGGAGTAGATTGGGAGAGCCCGAACAGTGGACAGGGTCGGTTCAACCCCAGAGGGGACAGAACTGCGCACCCTGGGGAGGAAATTAAGAACTCACTTGTCCGGGGTCCAATCGGGAAGCCGTTTCTTGGTACTGGAAGGTGACTCATCGTAGAAGATTTCGGCCAAGTCTCGCCTCTAAATCCTCAGATGGCCGGCTGTGGGAGCTTCTGCAAGAAGCTTCAGGTTGGTAGTCTAAAGGAAGACGCACAGTTGGGGGAGATCGGCTCAACCGGGCAGCCATGAGTTAAGAACAGGACAATACCACCGCCGTTGTGAAGAAGATAGGGAGACGCTTCCAACAGTACCTCTTGGGCTTTCAGAAACGCCGAGATGATGTCATGGCTGGAGCTGCAATTGACTAGTTCTCTGCAGGTCCATAGCTGCGAACAGGCCTCTGGTGTATCTCCAAGAGGACAAGAGAAGGGGGTGAAGGGATGATGCCAAATGGTGAAGGGGGTGGAGGGGGGACTAGAGGGGGATGTGTGGAAGGTGTGGAGGGGGCTAGAGTTGCTGGAAAGGGGGCTGGGCTGGGTGTGCACTAGAGAGGGGGGGAATGGGGGGGAATTGGTGGGTTCTATCTTGGGGTGTGGGGGATGAAATTCAAATTTGAATTAGAGATAGGGAGGGGATTTAATTGGTGTCTAGGGAAGGGTGAGGATGCCTTGGGAAGAGGGAGGGTTCTCTTGGGAAGTGGGAAGGGGTTTTGGGGAGTGGGAATAGAGGGAGATACAAATTCAGATTTTGAGTTGGGGATGGGGTGGGGAGTTAGTGGGTGCCTTGGGAAGAGAGAAGGGTGCCTAGTGAAGGGTGGAGGATACCTTGGGAAGAGGGAAAGTGTCTTGGGAAGTGGGAGTGGAGAGAGAATCGAATGTAAATTCATCTTGGGAAGTGGGAGTGGAGGGAGATTCAAATTTGAATTCGTCTTGGGAGTGGGGAGTAGAGAGAGAGAGAGAGAGAGGGAGGAGAGAGAGAGAGAGAGGAGAGTCACACTCCAACTAGAGGGGAGGGAGGATTCACTCAAAATGGACTTCAATTTCTCAAGCATCAAGTGTTCTAATGGGAGGGGGTTGGGTCCTATTTATAGGCACCCAACTCTTTACATGACCGAAATGCCCTTAGTATTTACACAAAAGACC
This sequence comes from Amorphophallus konjac, assembly GCA_022559845.1. Taxonomy (NCBI): domain Eukaryota; kingdom Viridiplantae; phylum Streptophyta; class Magnoliopsida; order Alismatales; family Araceae; genus Amorphophallus; species Amorphophallus konjac. Next base: position 100,866,236 of record CM040125.1, on the reverse strand, counting down.
AAAGCTATCCTAAACAACCAACATGGGCCCAAACTAGGATACAAAAGCCCAATTAATACAAAACACGGGAAATTGGACTCATGACCACATGACTTAATAAATAAAATACATAAATAAGACTTCAAAGAACTGAAGATAACATGTGATCATTATAGCCGGACATCTTCAAAGTGATGCAGGTGATCCGAGCCAAAGAGAGCGATGTGAGATGCCCTCATCAGCATCACTTTCGTTCGGCCAAAGATTCCTCGGCCGAAGATTGCGTTGTATGCTATCATACCCTTGATCACTATGAAGTCCACCATGACCGTAACGGTTTTGGGTGGGGTGCCGAGAGTCACCTGCAGGCTTAGGGCTCACTCGGGATAAGTGGCCTGGCCATTGAACCTGCAAAGGGGGGTTCAGATCGGGCGGAGTTTAGACAGATTCTCCCCCATCTTAAGGAAACATTCATAAGATAATACATCAGGGGCACTTCCATTGTCAACTAGAATCCTATCTACGTTACAATGGTTTATTGTGGCCGATATGACTAGGGTGTCGTCATGCGGGGTGGTCAGCCCTTCCAGGTCTTGGTCGGAGAAGACTATGACCTGGGGCTCACATGGCGGGGCCTTGGGAGGCTCGATGGCTCGGCTCGCCCGCTCAGCATGACGCTTCCATCCTCGGCCACTGTCCCCTCTTGATGCAGCTCCTCTAGAGATGACGTTGATGTGGACCCCGCGAGGGGCGTTGTCAATTTCCTCTGGGGCACCTCGGTCTTCCTCACGCCCAGCCACGAACTGGGATAGGTGTCCCTGGTGGACGAGGCGCTCGATCTCATCCTGGAGCTGGTGGCAATCACCGGTGTGATGCCCGTGGTCGCTGTGGAACAGGCAATGCTTGCTATGATTACGGTTTTTCGACCTCATTGGCTCGGGTTGCTGGAGGAGGCCCGAGCCTTTGATGTCCTCATATATCTCGTACACCGGAGTGGTTAAGGGAGTGTACCGCTTGTACTTTCGGGACAGTTCCTTGTGTTCCCCATCTCAGTTCTGCCTTTTTCCTGGACCCGAGCTTGGCTCGGGTGCCCGCTTCTTGTCCCCCTCCCGACCCGAGCCGGTTGCGCCTCGGCATGCACTGAGCACTTCTTCACACTCGGTGTGGCGCAAAGCCAGAGTCACTAGCTCGGCAAGGGTCAAGGGAGGGTGGAGGACAAGTTCACGGCGGAGGTTCTCGTCCCGGGTGCCCCCGGTCAGCGCGGATATGGCCGAGGCTACATCCAAGCGGGGGATTCTCAGGGCTTCCGACTTGAATTAGTTGATGTAAACCTGGAGTTTCTCCCCTTGCGCCTATTTGAGAGCCAATAGCCCTGCTACCGACCTCAGGGGGCCGCTACCGGTGAAACTCTCCTTAAATATTCACCTGAATTGCTTGAAATCTCGGATGGATCCGGGGACGAGGGCCCGGAACCATGCTTGGGCACCTTGGACCAAGGTGGTCACAAAGGCTTGGCACTTAATGGCGTCGGACGCTCCGTGAAGGGTCATCAGGGAGTCGAAGCTGTCGAAGTGGTCGGCCGGGTCGCCTTGGCCGTCGTAGGACTTGAAGGTCGGAATGGAGGTTTTGGGAGATACCTCTTTCTTCAAGATGTAATTAGAGAATGGGGATTTCTCCTCATCCTCCACCGGAGAGACATTCTACAAGGCGCGTAGGGTGCGCTCCTGCTCTGTGAAACGTCTCTCGAATTCTCACAGTCGGAGGGATAACTCTAGCTGTCGCCGCGTTGTGGGGCTGGGGGGGCTTCCGAGGCGCTCCCCGGGGGCTTCGGTCTCTGGGTTCGGATGGTGTCCCCCAGGTCTTCTCCTTTTCAACATGGAGGAGGCCTCTTGCTCTGGGGGAGGGGCTTGTGAAGGTCCTCCTGACCTGTTACAGATAATCTGTCGGCCTCGGAGGGTGAAGCGGCCTCCGACAGTATGCTGGGACGCGTTCTCGGAGGGCTCTCCGGAGGGGCGCATGACCTTCCTTCCCTGGCTGCCTAGGTCCTCATGAGTTCCATGAGGATGTCCAGTTTTGTGTTGAGGGCTTAGAAAGCGTCAGCGCCCCCGTTGAGTGGTAGCCCTACCGCTGCGGGAGGAGGGGGTGGTCCGTCGGCTGGGGTGTTGGCGTTGGAAGGAGGGTTTTGTGAGGCCTGAGAGGGGCCTTCTCCCGCTGCCACCATGGCCTTTCCCCTGTCGTCGGTGGACCTCCTCCCTGAACTTCTTCACACCATACTGGCTCTTTGATCGTTTCCCACAGATGGCGCCAGATGAAGAGGTGTGGACGTCAAAAATGACGGTGACGATCATACGGCATGCACGTCTTAGCACTCGAGAGTAAGTTGAAGATGGGATGGCCGAACAAACCCCGTACCTCCTCTAAGCAGGATGAACATATATACTCGGTGCTCCACCACCCAACAAGAAGCCCTTCGGGTAGAAGAGATGGCCCCGACTCTCTAGTCGGCATTGCCAAAGGCCGAATTAAAAGAAACTCAGGAATTCGAGCACGTGTTTGGCACGCGTTGGAGATCACTCGAAGTTCCAAATCGGGATGCAGAGGCCCTGAACTAAACACCCCGGAGGCGGTGCATTATAGCTAAAGCAGCACGGGAGGACAAGCGTCCGTCCGAATAGCCGCGAAGCCAAGACAAAGTCTAAAGCGACGTGGCTTGCACTTAAACCGGCGTGCCCTTGCTTTGACCTTAAACTGGCGCGCCCTTGCTTGGCCTTAAACCGGCGCGCCCCTCCATCAAGCTTTAAACCGGCGCACCCCCTTGTGTGCTGCTAATCCGGCACGCACAACTCCGCGCCGTTTTAACCAAAGGGCCATCCCATCTATACTCCGATGCTCTGTTTCCTGATGAATCTCACGCGAAGTCCAGAGAGGAGAAGAACAGTGCATTCAATGCCCGTCCCATAGCCATTTAAAGATCGCGGAGCTATGCACACCCCAACTCGATAGCGCAACGGTGGCAGCAGCAGAGGCCAGCAGCGACGGTGGCAGCATAGCAGATCTCTCGGCAGACCTGCGAACATCCCGTCCTCGGACGAATGGCAGGGTACGGCTCGAGCTAGCAGCAGCCAGCACGACGAGTCGACTCCCGACGCTGATGCGAATGAGGCAGAGGTGGCGTGAACCCTCCCCCCACTGGCCATTCTTCGAAGAAAATGCCACCCGCCATATATATATGGGGTGCCTGTTCCATGGGGCAAAAAGGCTGGAACCCCCGGGGAGCGATTGATCAGAGGAGGCCACCCGAAGAGAAGGAGAGCTTCGTCCCCCGACGCTAGAAAGGTGAAGAAGAAGGGAGGGTCTGTGAGAGAAGAGAGGTGAGCCCTGGGGAGGGGGTAGAGCTTGTGCTCTATTCCTCTCCCCCTGCACGAGTTTCAAGTCCTTCCCCTCCTCTGTGTTCTCCCTTTGCTCCGGGGTAGATCCCCTCTTGTATATCTTTTTCCCCTTTCCCTTGCGGATGAATAAAAGGAATGATTTTTGGTGAACATGTGTAGCGTTCTACTGCTCTGAGCTCCTCCCCTTTCTCCTGGTTTTCTTATCATCCAGGAACCTCGAAGGCCTGCCTCTCTGTGGCACTGCCTTCACGGGAACCCATCGAAGGGATGCACACTCATAGCCTTTTATGGCATACATCCGTCCCTGTGGAACTTCCATAAAATCACCACCTGTAAGCTGCGGGAACTCTTGAAGGCTGGTCCTCGAGTCTCCACATGCACTTATGGGTTAACGGAGGCCTCACTCCGTGTTTTGAGGTTCACCCTGGAGCAATCCGTTTGGTGTTCCCCATTTTTCTCTGGCAAGCTTCAGTCCGGGGGAGATGCTGCCCAAATTTTGCCAGACGAAGAACACGTAAGAACAGATGACACGTAAGAACAGACGAACAAACTAAGCCTCTGAATCAAGCTAAATCTCTGGGTTCCTGCATAATAAACCCTTCAAGTAAGACATCCAAATACACGTACTCATTCACCTCAACAAATGATAAGAAGCACTCTATTGATTTAAAGCATCAATTGAACAAACAATCTATCCATTTGATCAATCTGCAAGTGGAAGAAACAAGAACATAAGCAAAAAGAATCAAACAGAATGAAATAAAACCCACAGAGCTTAACCTGGCGCGCCTCTAATCCGGCGCGGGCTAATCCGGCGCGCTCACCCCCTGTGCCGGTTTAACGCCACACTCAAAACCACTCTCGAAATATTGGAATAAATAGTACACCCCCATTCCTATTTGGAGCCCAAAATCGGCGCGCCTCCCCTTCTTTGCCTTAACCGGCGCCCCCCCCATTGTGCTTATTCCGACGCGCCATACTGTTCATTGGCCATTAATCAGCGCGCCCTTTTGCATCCCCTTATCCGGCGGGCCCCTTGGCTTCCTTAAACCGGCGCACATCCCACTTTCCATTTAACTGGCACGCCCTATCTTCTCTTGGTGTCTCCTTAAACCGGCGTGCCTAAAAGAGAAAGAATGATTAACCAACAAGAGAAAAGACTTTAAGCTAATGGATAAAACAAATGAAAGGAATATGAAGCCAATAATCAAAGTTTACCCCTGCTATAACTAAAATTTTTGTTCCGGGGGCGTTGCCTCCGGAGACCCCCGCAAAGGGGCGCTACCCCCTTGACCCCTGCGACCTGACCGGGCAGGTCAAACCCCGCGACCTGACCGCGTAGGTCGATCCGCGTGCGAGGGCGCACGTTGGCGAGTTCGGGTTTCACACTTAACAACCCTCTCCCCCGGACTATGCGTGAAGAGAAAAGCAATGATGCCCCTTGGTATCAGACATGGACCTCGGAATCCCCGACATGGTCATGATCCGGGCACCTCTTGGGCCGATAATTCATCAGCTTGACCCACTTCTTCCGGGATCCGATCTCGCATCCGCATTAAACTTGCCGTACCTACGGCAGACATCCGTACGGTTTTATCATCGTCTTTGACGCTACAAATGCGAACTTCCGTCCGAACACGAAATGGTCCGTGAGTGACCAACATATACGTATCTATGAACATTTTATGTCCCAACGTGGGTTTATTTAAACGTGATCCGAGATCGTTGCTCTCGCTTTGTTACCATGAATCTCAGGCCGTAGGGCCCTTATTCCCGGCAATCAATTAAGGGTGTTCCCCCGTATGGGGGATGTAAATAACGCCATGGCCTTTATGGCACGGCGGGTTTTGGTCCCGACCTGAACCACACAATCATCTGACTAGTCAGATCGAGCGCACCATGGGCTTCCGTGAAGCCCGAATAAATCGTCACTTTGTGACTGGCATACCCTCACACTAAATAGACGAATTAACCCGATCAACGAACGAACCGATTCTCTCCGAATTTTAGTGCGTCCACAAGAGGCGTGATCTCGCGCTGGACCTGAGCTAGGGGGATGATCACCGAACAGTGAACTGCAAGGAAGGGAAACGGATCAGGGGGCCCAGGGATGGTTCCCTGGGGAAAATCCTTCGATGCCTAAGTGAGTAGAGCAATGGTGGAAGCTATGAAGGGAGGAGGAAAGAGAGGCACGAGATCCCTCTACACCAAGGTGGTGAAGTGGTTCCTGCTCAGGGAGTTTTAGGTGTGTGTTGGCCTTACCTTTCGCTGGAGGGAGTCCCAAGTTTAAATAGTGCGTCGGTCTCATGAGTCCCGTAAGCTGAGGAGTTTCAGGCGGGAGTTACGTCTTCAACATGGGCTCTTTACGTCCTCATCATGGGATATTTATAGCCTTGGGTCCCTTATCCTCATAAACTCCTACTCATAAAGGGTTCTCAACGGCAGCGTAGATAAGCAATCGTCGGTCAACCCAAGCATGAAGGGTGCCAACCCTGTCCGGGCGATAGGTATAGCTCGGATGAAGATAGGTCGGAGTGGGCGCTGAGCGCTTGCCTTTATCCCGGTGAGGGGATAGGTCGGGCATGTGTCTTCCTCCGTCCTGACCGACACTCGGGCCTTCCGAGCCTAAGGGCCGCTGAGGAAGGGTGTGATCCCGAGTGATCTTATTGGGCTTTTTAGTCTAAGTGGGCCCTGCGGGGCTGTCACTTAGATGAGCTGGGCCTCGTTTGGTCTTGATGGACCTAGTTCAACTGCTATTAGATGGGCTACAAAAATCCCCTCTCCAAGCCCTACCGTGAGGAGGTAAGCCAAAAACCCTGAGTAGGAACCACTTCACCTTTTGGTGGAGAGGGATCTCGCGCCCCCATCTTCCTCCTAATTCTTTCCTTCGCACCAGTGCTCTACTACTCTTGCTGACTTAAGCATTGAAGGGTTTTCCCGGGGGATCCATCCTTGGGCACCTCTGACTTGTTTCCCCCCTTGCAGTTCACACTCCAAGTGTACGTGGTCATCCTCTTCCCCGCTCAAGAGTAGCGCGAGATCACCCCTCTTCACCACCAAACTCGGTGCCGAAGGCCTTCTGGGGTCTTAGCCTAGGGGTACGACCTAGACCTTTCATCTAAGTTGGAGAAACCTGAACTCCTTGCGTCGGTGCGATCCCAGCATCGATGAACCACTTAACTTCGTGCCTAAAGCCTTCCAGGGTCTTAGCCGAGGGCTTCGACCTAGACCTTTCGTCTAAGTCGGAGAAACCCGAATCCCTTGCGTCAGTATAATCCCTGTATTGATGAACCACTAAACTTGGTGCCCAAGGCATTCCGGGGTCTTAGCCAAGGGGTACGATCTAGACTTTTCATCTAAGTCCGAGAAACCCGAACTCCTTGCGGTTGTGCGATCCCAGCATTGATGAACCACTTAACTCGGCGCTCAAGGCCTTCAGTGTCTTAGCCAACGGCTTTGGCCTAGACCTTTCATCTAAGTCAGAGAAACCCAAATCCCCGAATCCCTTGCATAGGTACAATCCCAGTATCGATGAACCACTTAACTTGGCGCCTAACGCCTTCCAGGGTCTTAGCCGAGGGATTCGACCTAGACCTTTCGTCTAAGTCGGAGAAACCTAAACTCCTTGCGTCGGTGCAATCCCAGCATTGATGAACCACTTAACTCGGTGCCCAAGGCCTTCCGGGGACTTAGCCAAGGGATTCGACCTAGACCTTTTATCTAAGTCTGAGAAACCTGAACTCCTTGCGTCGGTGCGATCCCAGCATCGATGAACCACTTACCTCGGCACTCAAGGCCTTCCGGGGTCTTAGCCGAGGGATTTGACATAGACCTTTCATCTAAGTCGAAGAAATCAGAATCCCTTGCATCGGTACAATCCCTGTATTGATGAACCACTTAACTCGGCGCCTAAGGCCTTTCAGGGTCTCTGCCAGGGGATACGACCCAGACCTTTCATCTAAGTCGGATAAACCCGAACTTCTTGCATCGGTGTGATTCCAACATCGATGAACCACTTAACTTGGCGCCCAAGGCCTTCTGGGGGCTTAGCTTGGGGATTCGACCAAGACCTTTCATCTAAGTCAGAGAAACCTGAACTCCTTGCGTCGGTGCAGTCCCAGCATCAATGAACATACTTAACTCGGCTCCTAAGACCTTCCAGGGTCTCAACCGAGGGGTACGACCTAGACCTTTTGTCTAAGTCAGAGAAACCTGAACTCTATGCGTCGGTGCGATCCCAGTACCGGCGAACCACCTTAACTCGGCACCCATGGCCTTCCGAGGTCTCAGCCGAGAGGCACGGCCTTGTCCTTCCGTCTAAGCTGGATAAACCCAATTCCTTTGCATTGACATAAACCCAATGTCGACGATACTATTATAACGTTATAACCTGGTCCCACCGTGATCTTCAAAAAAAAAGAAAAAAAAAGAAGAAGAAGAAGAAAAGAAGAAAATAAAAGTAGAAGGAAATGATCCCCTAATATTTTGAACTCGGCGCCCAAGGCCTTCCGGGGTCTTAGCCAAGGGGAACGACCGAGACCCTTCGTCTGAGTCAGAGAAACCCGAACTCCTTGCGTCAGTGCAATCCTAGTATTGATGAACCATTTAACCCAGTGTCTATGGCCTCTCGAGGTCTTAGCTGAAGATCCTGGCCTAGACCTTTCGTCTAAGCCAGATGAACCTAAGTCTTTGCACCAGCATAAACCCCATATTGGCGATAACACTCGGGTTGGCACCTGTCTCTCGGACAGAACCAACCCATCCGTCCCACCGCGATGATCAATAGAACCTAATGGCTTAGACCTTCTGTCTAAAACCAGATAAACCAAATATCCTTGCGTCATTATAGACCCAATGTCGACGATATCATCTTGATGGACGCCTGACTCTCGGTCGGGACCAGTTGAAATAATATGCGGCTAGGATCACTCGTCTGAAGCTGAAGATGTTCTGCCCCAATATCAACCGCCCGCTGGACGGAAGATTACACGCACGGGCCCCGCTCCCTGGTCCTTTGCTCGGAACACCCATGGGTGGCAGATATTTGTTGGCAGTAAAAAACAAAAAATCAGTGTCCCTTCACGTAGACGCCAATTCTTTAATTGGCGGCTCGTGAAGTGACACCAATTTTGTAGGTCGACTCAGCCTCCTTTGGGTCGACTCATGGGAATAGGTGCCCCTTTACGTGGACGCCAATTCTTTAATGGGCGCCTTCGCAAAGTGACGCCAATTCTTGGTATTATTGAATTTTTCCAGATGTTTATTCGATTTTAATCCAATGAATTGGTGCCCCTTAAAGTGGACGCCATTTTGAATTAGCGTCAAGCTCATACACGCGATTTTTATTGGGTGTCAAGAATTAGCGACCAACCTCCTAGCCGCCAATTCCACGATTAGGAATCTGCGGCATTCCCTCTGGACGCCAATTTCGTGATTTCGACACTATAGCACGGCGAGCATTGAATGCTCGCTATGCAGCCCATGCCTTCGAGTGGCTCGCCTTCTGCGTAGCTGACGATGGGGATGCCACCAGAGAGGCAGCCATGCCTCTGTCCCTCCCCTACCACGCCATAGTAGTGTCGACGTCTGGCGGTAGCAGCAGGCGACATGGCAGCAGCACCATCGGCGATAGCAGAAGAAATAAAAAAAAGGAAAGCACAGGGGAGGGCTCTCCCTTCGAACAAGGGTTCTTAAACCCTATAAAAGGGCCCCCCAATGGAGCCAAAAATCCTCTTCGGCAACTTTGAAGAATTCTCCTGGGGATTCTGCTCTCCTTTCGTCGCCTGAAGCTCTTGAGATTCCTGCAGCGGGAGAAGAGAAGAAGCGAAAGGGGAGAGAGAAGTGCCCGAAGTGAAGATCAGAGAGAGAGAGAGTGTGAGGTCTACCTGCATCGAGGGTGGGTCTTTTGTGTAGATTTTCGCCTTTTCTCTTCTCTATATTCCGAGAGGCTTGGCCTCAATGTAATCCTTTTTTTTGAAGATGAATGAGATATGGGGGGGGGTTCCGGCCTTGATTTTCTTTTGATCCCTTCTTCCCCCTCTCAGAATCCCGATATACCATCTATATAATGATGCATATACGTATACTTTGATTCCAATGACCGCTAGCCCGGAGTTTATCCGAAGTTAATGGATATGACCCCGAGGCTTCCAACCGCCAGCATCATATCGAAGTTTTCCTCTCCTTTCATTTTTGAAACAATTTTCTTCTCTTCTCAAAACCCCACTTTGGGATTTGGACCAATTTCATGGCCATGATGCCAAAGGGGTGAGAAACATGGGATTTAATCCCAAATTGATAGTTTTCTTGTAACCTCCAATTTCCAGAGTCTTGATCATTCTTGGATCTCCGGGGGCTCGCTTCTTCATAGCGTGGTTTCCCGGGGGATCTCTTTGATAAAGATGTATATTAACCACCATGCAATGTGGCGATAATCCAAAACCCATATCGGGATCGGGGTGACGGCATCCTTCGGGTTATCGGAGCCCCTCGTAGGCTAGCCCTCGGGGTATCTATGCCCGGTTCAGATCATTGGATGTTGCCACTTCCGTGCTCATCCTTGGGTGTTGTTGCTTTCGTGCGCACCTTATTATTTCGGGGCCGTCTCGGAGTTCCTCTATGGACGCATACTCAATTTACACCCCCCGACGCTTCGGGTCTAGGGGAGGTGCTGCCGAATTTTCACCGGGCAACTTGAAGAATAACGATACGAGGAACAATGACAATTGGACCGAACATAAAAACGTAATGAACAAAATCAGTGAACAAAAAGAAGAATAAGAAAAAAAAAGGAAGTAACATGAATCATTCAAATTTGCATCCCTAAATGTTCATAGATGCATAAAAATCAGAAAAGATTTCTTGAAACACTTCATCTATGAGTGCATGCATGCCACTATCCTTTGGGTATATCAAATGGTGTGCGGAGGATGTCCGGATTACGCCAGAACGGAATCCCCCCACTATGCGTGAGCCATGCACTCCGCCATGTACTCGGGGTCGTTCTTCACAAAGCGTAATTAAATTCTTGCATGCCATATGCATTCCCATGCATTTTATCCCCTTCTCATGTGTATATTTTACCCACAAAAAAGAGATGAACAAAAGAAGATAACCAACGGACCAAAAAAATGACGAAGAAGTGGTTTCTGTCAAGCCCCCCATTGACTCTCTGTCACGAGGGGTGTGTCGACGCACTATGCATAGTGCATCGACACACCCTAGCTGGATAGAATTCAACTTCCTGGATAATGGAAAGAATTGGCATCCACTACAGACGTCGCCACTTTAAAGAATTAACGTCCACATACATGGACGCCAATTAATTAACGCCCTCTTAGAGAAGCGTCAATTCTTTGAAGTAAAAAAAAAACTCAACATTAAAAATAGAGAAGACCCAGAATTAGCACCTATTTAGAGAGACGCGCATTAATCAACGCCCCTCTGGAGAGGCGTCATTTCAACAAATTAAAATTTAATAAGGAAATTCAAAAAAATTGGAATTAGCGTCAGCTGGGGAGACGCCAATTCTTTCGGGTTAAAGAATTGGCGCCCACCTGGCTAGACGTGAATTCCCAGAAAGCTAAAAAAGGGATAAATAATGACAAAGATATCAATAATAATAAAAATGGTAAATCATAATAATTCAATGGCGTATTGTCCGAGGTACCTCCCCATTGACCCTTGGCACCAGAAACATCAATGATGCCTATGCAAATCATGCTTGACTCTGGGGGTTACCCCCATTATGGTCAAAGCCCGACCTTGTACAGGGCCAATAACCCACTGATTTTTAACCACCTTGACCGGGATTTAACTGAAGTTATTTCACCTTTCAGATATCAAACTTTCTGTACCCCAACATACATTTGTCCCAGTATTACATGTATACTTGGGATATATTCAACTCGGACTTTCGTCCGAATGTGAAATGGTCAATATATGACCGATATGATTTCAAATACCGTATTGCACCCTGACGTAGGGGATTTTAATAATTTCGACCCAACTTTCATTCATTAATGAAAATTGATCTTTAGGCCATTTGGCCCCTTATCCCGGCGATCAATCAGAGGTTTTCCCCTCTCCGAGGGGAGGTAATTAACGCGGTGACCTTTATGGCGCGGAAAGTTTTAGTCCCGACCCGATACCCACAATCATCTAGTTAGTCAGACGGAGCGCACCGCAGGCTTCAGATCACTCCAGTGTCGAAGCCTGAACACCTTGTCACTTAGGTAACTGGCACGCCCTCATACTTGATAAACCGATAAAGGATAAAACAATCCATGATATTCCCATGAAGATATAAAAAGAGTGCATCCAACACCACCTCGAGGGGGATTCCTACGAACAAAGAAGAGAAAGCAGTCAAGGGGCTCGGGGTTAAGATCCCGGGGAAAACCCTCCGACTCTTAAGTCAGCTGTGGTAAGATCTATAATAGTGAGAAGGAGGCAAGGGGGTGTGGGGCACGAGATTGCTCCTCACCAGTGAAGTGGCTAGGATTGGCTTACCTTTTCAGAGAGCTTCCTTGGGTTTATATAGTGGTTCATTCTCTTTCTGGGGCAAGGGAAGAGGGAGTGCTTAGGGAGCGTTACCCCCTATATGCGGACTCTCCACCATTCGAGGGCACTTGCCCTCCTCTTAACCCCCGAACTTCCCCCGGTTGGTTACACTCGATCGCCCCTTGGGCTTTCCCCGAGCAATAGGAGGTACCGTTATTCGGACTCCCGAGTCAGGAAGTTGCATGGGCTATGTCGGTCCGAGTGAGCTGGGCCTTCTGATGAGTGGGCCCAAAAAGAAGGGGGTTGTCACTCGTTAGGCCAGGTAGGCCTCGGTAGGCTATTTGGTCCGTGCATGTAGTGGGTCGCGAATCTCCCCCTCTCTAGAGACAAAACATGTTGTCCTGTTCTAATGGACTAGATGATATAGTGATGCGAGATGAGTGACGCGACCGGGCTAAGACGTACGATAGACTCAATGTGCGGCTAGCACTAGCACGCTAAAGGCAAGCCAGATGGATGACCACCGTGGCGTTCTCCGGGTGGAGACGTCTCTCAACAAATACTCACTCTAGCCCAATGATCGTCCCTTGCGAGGGAAATTCGGGATCACAGCGGTTAAGGAACCACTATCGCCTAGGGTATACAATTCGAGCTCGGTGCTCGACTGGAGCTAAGGAACAAGTTCTCACTTACAAGCGCGGTGATTTGAAAGTTGGTTACGGCCCTAATCTCACAAACACAGCATGATAGAAAATATACTAAATAAGAAAACGCTGGGATAGGAACGTCGCGCGTACCTCCACGACTAGCGCGTGGGGAAGAAATCCCGGCCGAATTTGAACAACCCCGAGACACATAAATAATTAATTATTACAATTTCAAAAACTTGGCCCACTCCACATAGGGGAGATAAAGGGGTACAACAGTGAAATTCGGGGCTACTGGAACATGGGTTGATGGGCCGCACTCGTAGAAGACGAGGGAGGCGAGTCGGGGCCGATCGGGTGAGCCAATTGGAAGTCGACTGGTTCTGTCCGCATTGGTCACCCGGCGCAGCAGACTTGCGGAAGTCGGTACGGTTGGATCCGACGTCCGATCAGGGTGCCGTTTGTTGGAGTCGGTGACTGGATGAAGAATGCCTCGGCCATGTGTCGCGATCAGATCTGATCAGATCTGGGCGTGACAAGACCTGCACCAGGCCTCTGGTTATGCTTGCACGGAACTGCACAGATAGATAAATAATTATGGGAAAAATGGTTCCCGGTGTCGGACAGGGTCTCCGTTTGATGCAGATTGTTGGTGACATCCATAGGAAGGATATGACCAAGGGGTTTGGTGAGATTTGCAAGGAGGAAGATGGGGCAGCTTCTGCAATTGGCTTCTAGATCTGTGTCGGATCTACATAGGGTGGTTAGCGCAGTCCCACGAAAATCCTCGCCACGACCAGCACGGACCTTAGAACATCACGATCTTGGCGGCGGCGCAAAGACGACATGAAAATCTATGATCACTACGAATATCGAATTTAGGGGATATGAGAGTAGATATGTAGAAATTTTGTATCAGAGAGTTGAAGATCTGGACAGCTTGCTCAGATAGAGATGTGCGGCTTCATGATCAGAATTGCTGTCGGTGCTCACGAACTCCGATTGACGTAAAATTGGAGCCGGATCTCTCCTGACTCGTGGATCTTCCTCTGGTAAAATTACCAGCTTCAGATCTAAGGCATAGATGGCTATGGAAGACTCATGATTTGGGGATGAGATCTGGACAACAGCTACAGAATCGGAACATGATAATTGTTGCTTCGGCGTCGCACCTCGGCAAGGGGAGTCGTACCCCAGCTATAACCCGTCTGTTGACACTGAAAATATTTCTAATTTTTCTTGACCTTTGCTTTTACAGGTCATAAACTTTGGCCGAGTGCCCCTACACCCCTAAAACGGGGAGCCGAAGGTTCAATCAGCGGAAAACCCGAGTGATCCGATCAAGACACGCGGAATGTCGGAACGGTCCGTAAGTGGCCAGAAGGATGTCTAACCAGGGTAGAAATACTTTGAGTTGTGGCCCTCCTAATGAAGACACTCCACGTGTCCACAACGTGGAGTTGGCGGCACAAATTGCTGAGCTGAAGGCTAAATCAGAAGAAAACTCGAGAAATCCGCTCAGCACAGGCGGAATACGAGAACGGTCCGTAAGTACCCAGAAAGTCATCCGATCAGGGTATAAATGCTTCGAGGGATGGCTCTCCTAATGAAGACACCTCGCATGTCCACAGCGTGGAGTTGGCGGCACAAATCAACATACCGAACACCAAATCAAGAGAAAACCCGGGTTACCCAATTCGGGTACGCATCACACCGGAAAGGTCCGTAAGTGGCCGAAAGGACGCCCAGCCAGGATGAAAATACTTTCAAGGGTAGTCCACTCGATGAGTATATCCCACATATATGCAAAGTTGAGTTGGTCGCATGGATTATATTACCGAAGGCCGAATCAGGACAAAACCCGAGAAGATCGGCACAGGTTCGGCACACACCGGAATCACCGAAAATTGCAAATCGGGGCCCAAAAATCATTAAATCTATACTCCGAGGCCACTGCATCAAATCCAAGGTTGTACCGGATGTCGAGCTTCCATTTGGGCCAATTCTGAGGTGAAATGACAAAAACTACTAAAATGCCATCCATTGAGTCGGTGGCACACTTTATTCAAAAATGAACTGGCAAAAAGAAACAAAGTGATGAGTCGGTGTCACTTTTGGCACCTTTTTCAAATGAGTTGGTGGCACTTTTGGCACCTTTTTCAAATGAGTCGGTGGCACCTTTCTTGGAACCTTTTAAGGTGAATCGGCGGCCCATGTTTGCAAGGTGAATCGGTTGCACCTTTGCTTGTGCCATTGAGTCGACGGCGGTCCTCTCAAGCACGAGTCGATGCCGCTGCCCTAGGGTCCCGTCTGCCCTCCGATCCCCTACTTTCATCTATAAATACTCCACTTCCAGCGTTGCAGAAAGGGGGACGAAGGATAGAAAGGAAGACACACGAAGAGAGCCACAAGGAGAAGGAGACGGAGGTGGACGCATCCAAAAGAGAGAAAGAGAGAAGAGAGCCCTTCGAAGAGAGAAGAGCGATAGGACGAGGAAGGTGGGTAGGGTCTTAGGATATTTTGTATCCTGTATTGCTCATTCTCCCCCCTCTTTGATGTATATATCAATTTCTGCCTCTCTGTAATCAGGGGTCATTTGTGTTATGCGCAGCGAAGAGTGATATAGAAGGGGGGGGGGATGAATAGATCACTCCCGATTTAAAAACTTCAACTGAAAATCACTACTTCGAATTTCAACCCTTCAGATACAGCGAAAGAGTATTGCTAACGCAGTCAATAACCAAGACAGAATAAGTAAGTGCGATTGAAAAGGCTGTTCACAGTCAAACAAAATGCCAAGCAGATGGAGAGCACAAACGATAACAGCAAACCACAGAAGAGACAAGTATTTTTAAGGTGGTTCGATTATAGTCCACAATCTACATCCACCCCTCACTCCAACTAGAGTGAGGCTTCCACTAGCCACGGCTAGAAACAGCAGACTCAGTCTGCGAATAAAATGCTGCCACACAGCTTGACCAACCAAGGGAAACAAATCCCTCAACCCAAACTCGGCTACCCACAGAGCTTGACACCTGGACCTGCTACCCACAAGACCAGAACCGGAGATGAATCTCCCTTCCTCCAAACCGGAGGGAACCTACTAGTGACAACCCGTCACTGGCAAAACCAGAGATCACAGATCTCTCTTCCTCTGCAGCCCAGAGGGAAATCAGAGTATCTCTCCCTTCCTCCAAACACTGGAGGGTAACAATATGGAATCAGAAATATGAAGAAAGAAACTGAAAAACAAGACAATCGATGAAGACAATCGTTTCTGAAAATCAAAACAATGTAGCTTCCGAAGAAGCAAATTAGACACTTCTCTCTCACTCAGACTTTTCTCTCAGAACAATACTCTCAAATCATTTCTCTCTGTCTTCTCTCTGGAACGTGGAGGCTCTCTCTTTTCTTCTTCTGCTCAGGGATTCTTCTTCTCAGCTTTTTCCTCCAGTTCAGTCCTTCTGTTCGCAGAAGACACCTTTTATATGGCATCCGACCTGAATACCATGACTTCACACGAGTTGCGTGAGTGGGGCTCGTTCCCTCCTTTTCCAGAGCATCCTCAGATCACGTGCCAAGCATCATCCTTGGATCATGTGCCCAATCATCAACCTGAATCATCTGCAGGCAGAGACAAAAGAAATGTAACTAGTTAGTTCAGGCTTTTAACACAGCGTGTATAGACTTTAGAAGCAGCAAATAAGCAAGTATGTACAACGTGAGAATGTATAGACTTGAAAGCCTTCATGCGACCCCAATGTACAGACTTGCAGAATGATGCATTAACATAACAGAGGGGAATGTGTAGACTTCTGTGTAATGCATGAAGCAATCAAATGTATAGACTAGCAAACAAGGGAGTGTATAGACTTGATGAGTGCGTGCATGGGAAGACAGTGTACAGACTAGAGAAGAACGATGCATTAGCATAACCAATGTATAGACTTTGATGTAAAGGCTTGAGTTACACAAGCAATGTATAGACTTCACGATGCACACCCATATCCAATGTATAGACTTACCCCTTGAAGATGTGAGCGAGACAATGTATAGACTTGGCCCTTGAAGAATGTATAGACTTTGAAGACTCGAAGCCCCACGATGTATAGACTTTATGAAAGCATACGCCAAGGCTGTACATACTTGAAGAGACTCAAGGTGAGACAGAGCTGGCTTTACAGACTTTGGATGACGATGCACTATACGCAAACGCTGTACAGACTTGATAGCTTAAAGGCCAATGTACAGACTTGGAAAGCTTGAAGGCCAATATACAGACTTAGAAAGCCTGAACCAATGTACAGACTTGAAACAAGTGAACACGGCGATGTGTAGACTTGGCCAATGTACAGACTTGAAAAGCTTGAAGGCCAATATACAGACTTGAAAAGCTTGAAGGCCAATGTGCAGACTTGGAAAGCCTGAACCAATGTAGGTAATGATTGTAATGTGTAGACTTAGTGTGTAGCTAAAGCAACAAACGTAGGAAAAGGTTGGAATGTATAGACTTACGTTCGATTAGCAATGTATAGACTTTACAGTGTGCATGCTATGCGTGCGATGTACAGACTTAGTGGCGCAATGTCTGCGATGTACAGACTTAGTGGCGCCTGCATTCTATGCAATGTACACACTTTGAATGCCTGCATGTGAATGTATAGACTTTGGATGAGACACTGCATGAGACGGTGGATGTACAAACTTGGAAAGCTTGAAGGCGATGTACAGACTTGGTGAGCGCCAAGCGATGTATATACTTGGTGAACGCCAAGCGATGTACAGACTTCAATGACTCATGCAACCAGACACGTGAAGGCACAGACAATGTACAGACTTAGTGCAGACAGGATGTGCAGACTTTGTAGCATGCAGTAAATAGACTTCATATGAAGGAATGCACAATGTCTAGACTTGATATGAAGGAATGCAAAAGACTCTGTACAGACATGGCCAATGTACAGACATCAATGCAGAGACTTTGAACGTGTATGCCGACAGTGTATAGACTTGATCAAGTAATGCATGTCTATATGACAACCAGATGAACTGCACTGTCCTAAGTGATGAAGCATGAATTGATCTAGAGATAGAAACAGATTGATTTATAGTGTGAGACATCATCAAAACCGTAGGAATGCAATAATTTGTTGTATTCCACGCCCTTTTATTTTGGAATAGAAAGAATTTGTTCCTCCTCTCATCTTTGATTTTCATTCACTGACCTGTGGTGCGTGCATTATCTATTTCATCTTTGTTGTTCCTTTGGTTTTCCATTTTTCATCCGATCGTGAGGAGGCCTCCTCCGATGGCTATATATCTCCTCCAAAGATCCCAGGATCGATCGAGCATATGAGTCCTTGACAATGGGCACTTAGTAATATCCCCTCCCCGGGATCCGATTGCTTCATCGTCTGTATTGTCTATGTTCGAAACCGTGTACGCACCTTGGGTGTTCGATGGTTTACCCCCAAGGGCCTTCATCCCCCTGAGCCTCCCCATTACTGTGTTTTCAAATACAGATGCTAGCCCATTTGCTTGGCCAGGATCGTCTGCTTTTGCCTCCGGAGGGGACCCTCAGGCTGTCGTGTGGACAGTTGGATTGTTTATTCTTGTTCCCGATTTTATCCGATCGCAGTGATTGTTTCTCAATTATGACTGCGGATCCATCACTGGGGAGGGGAACAACATCGATTATTGATTTCTATTCTGTCACTCCCTACTCACCATGGGTTCCTAGGGATCTATCGTTCTGTCACATGTTCTCCTGAAAGCCCCTTGCACAAGGTGAGACATGAAATGCCATTCACTTGGCTACATTCTGACCCTTCGCAGCTTCTCCTGATCATCACGAATCCTTAGTAGGCTAACCCTCAATATTCAGTAAGTGTTGATCTCGGGTTCTGAGATAGGCCCATTGGGCTTCTCAGTTGATTTATGGACTTACACCGGCTTCCCCGTGTGTCTGTCCCATTACTCCCTGAACACTCCGAGTCTAGGGGAGATGCTGCCAAATTTTCGTGGGACCTTTGGATTGAATCAAAGAACAAAATAATAATAATGATATAAATAATAATAATAAAAATAATAAAAATAAAAATAACACTAACAAACAATAAACAAAACAAATGAAACAAGCATGAATAAATAGACAACAAAAAAAGGGAGAGAGGGGTTGAGTCAGTGATGATGCCACCGTATCACCTAATATCTCCACCGTCTCACCTTTTGAACCACGCTACTTAATGCCCCACCGTATCATCTGATATCCCCACTGTCTCACCCCATTAGCCACTTAACACGCAGCTCTCATGCCCAGTTAAATAAACAAAAGAAAATAATGAAACGGTTAAACCATCCACGTAACATACCCACTCTCACACATATTCATAACACACATGCACTAATTAAAGCAAAGCCATGTATATATGTCCAACCCATTCTTATAAAACCAACACCACCGAATTACTCTCCTCGCCACCGATTCACCACCTCTCATCACCCTGCACCAACCTCCACCTTGCACTGACCTCCATCATACTTGCACCGACCTCCACCTTGCACTGACCTCCATCATAGTTGCACCGACCTCTACCTTGCACTGACTCACCCTTGCACCGACCTCCATGTCGCGCTAACCCCACTTCACACTTGCACCGACCTACACCTTGCACTGATCCCACCTCACACTTGCACCGACCTCCATCTTGCACCAGCCTCCATCAACCTTGCACCGACCTCCACCTTCTACCGACCTAGCTCCTCCCTTACACCCACCTGCACCGACCTTCAACCCATTCCTACACCCGTTACTATTAATCCATGCATTCCATCCAACACACGTGCGTTCAACCCCCCACACCGTATATATATACATACATAATAATAATAAAAATAAATAAATAAATAAATAAAAGAAAAGAAAACAAATCAATAATGAGACAAATAAACACACTCATTCAAAATTGGGGAAATAAAAATGGTTAGAATAAAAAATAAACAAATAATAATAATAAAAAGAAGATAGAACCATGCTTACCAAATAATGACCAATTAAAGAACAAAAAAATATCGATAATAATAAATAAGCAACGAGAATAAAAATGGTAATTGAATAAAAAAATGATAAGCAAATAATAACCAAACAGAGGCCAATAAATAAAATAAAATATATGCATGCAATGTAAAAAAAAAACAAATAAACAATGCAAAGGGGAATAACATAAACGAAATAAGAACAAAGAATGAAAAGAGAAAGGAGGCGCATTCACGCATCTAAAATAATAACAAGAATAAATAACAAACAATGAATACGATTGTACCTGCTTCGGGGCTCTCACCTCCTCTACATTCGAGTATAGGGAATATTGATGATGCCCGACAAGTCGTGCCTGGACCTCGGGATTCATCCCATTATAGTCATGGCATAACTTTGCTTCGGGCCAATAATCCGCTGGCTTCAATTCGTTTCGATCGGGTTTCACTGCATTCCCTCGGTTCTTGAACAGTAAATTTGCCATATCCCGACATACATTGTCCCGACAATACATGAGTATGCCCAAACACGGTCACGCCAGGCCCACCTCATGGGTCCATATGTGTGCACCGTAATGCCATGCACAGCCTCAAAATGAAAAGGCCCCGATAACTCTCGAAGCCAGAGAGACGTTGCCGAAATCTCTTTTAAAATTATGAATAAATGATCAAATAAATAATAAACAATAAAACTAATTACTATTACCTTGTATGCTTGCATGAGCCGCTTCTTCAGTATATCAAATAGTGATTAGTAGAAAGTCAGGTTATGCCCGACCGGAGGCTTTCACTATGCGTGATGATGGTCTTCGGATCTAAGTTCTCCGCCTTGTACCGGAAGCCGGTTTAATGAATAAATACTACCATGTTGTGTGCTTGCATGCAAATAAGTCTTTCATGTATTCTACGAGCCCCATGGTCCTTCTATTTTGGCGATTAATCAAGGGTTGTCCCTCTTCCAGAGGGACGTAATTAACGCCGTAGCCTTTACGGTATGGCGGATTATGAGTCCCGACATGAACCTCACAATCGACTAACCAAGTTAGATCGAGCACACGATAATTTGTCACCTATGTGACTGGCACGCCTAATGAAATTCAATAAGTAAATAGATGTCACCAAAGTGGCATGCCCGGTGGCACTCAACCTCCCTTCATCTTTTCACCGAAATAGACGGACCATGGGGCCCCACTCAAATATTTTATATATATCAACTATTTTGTTCATCTTGTTTCTCCCCTTTGCAGGTGGGAGCAATGACAAGCGGATTGTCTGGACTTGCCTTCGGCCCTCAGATCGTGGCTGGCCATGCTGCATATGGCTACCTTGCCGTGCCAACTATTTTTGGCAACTTTCCCCCAGCTGTAGGCTTCCCCAACTTCCTGGGAGTTGCGTTTGTGAGTCTTCTAGAGGTGAAAGGCTCGGAACCTGTAAAGCTAAAGAACGATGAAGCTGCGGCCCGCCAAAGTTAGGGCCGAATTAACAAAACTCTATTGAAGAGTCCAGTAATTGTGAGCTACCATGTTTACCACATTACTCGCCCAACTGGGGGACACAAGAAGAAGCCTGCTGGGGGCAACAAGAAGAGCTCTAGAGCAAGAATTGCTGCTGCTCCCCAAGGTCGATTGTCAGCGACTGGGAAATCTATGTTAATCGAGGCGTCAGAGTCTATTTCAATGGCCGCAATGCCGAAGTTCTGCCGGACCAGGTCATCCCGACCATCCTCACCCATAACACCTTCCAAGTGTTAGCCGACCAGAGGGTGAATTTTAATGAGAACAAGCAAGGGAGGCTTCTTCCAAAATTAATAAAAATTAAGCAAATTTGGGTTCACAAGAGGACCCGAGATGCTGTAGCAAATTTAATCAACAATTCTACTGATGTCCCTAGGAGAGGGGACAGCAAAGTGATGCAAGCGGAGGAGGCCATAGCTACAACTCCTCCATTCACTGTCAGTGATGCGGGACGACTACGGGACTCGACTCGGACTAGTTGCGACCTTGGACTCTAAAGGACGACACGACTAATACGATGACGCGACCAACAACAACACTACAACGCGGCACCGAACGAGCTCCAGAAGAGGCGATCATGCCCCAAACAAGAAGCACTAAACCCACGATCGTCCCCAGCGAGGGAAATGTGACGATCTGCACGGTTGGGAAACTGGCTTTGAGTCTCAGGTGGTCAGCTTACTCTCGTGCTCGGAACAAGTCACGGGATGGTCTCGCACTCACAACTCGCAGCGGGGATTAATTTAGCTAGCTAGGAAATAAAAAAATGCACATGCAGCGGCATCTAAAACGCATACTAAACAAGCAAATATGACAAGAGGGTGGTGAATGTACCTCCACACTCAGGGCGTGGGGAAGACTTCTCGGCCGAGATCGGAAACTCCCGGTACAGTAATAATTATTAATTACAGAATTAATTATACAACCCACTCCATGCAGGGAGGTAATAGGCGACACGTGGGGTCTGGGAGCACCAATCACGGGTTGACGGGCAACAGTTGGTGGCGCTCGGGTGGACGCGGTCGGCCGGTTCAACTCGGTTCACTCGGACCCGCAGGACAGCACGTGGGACCCGCTGCTGGTACGGTGACGTCTGGGGGGCCTCCTGGCTGCAGCGACCAGTGGGGCATCTCTGGAGTGTCCCGGGTCGATCCCCGGGGGTGGCGGTCACCGGAGTGGAGTCGGGCGATTTCTTGGATTTATTTCCCAAGGCTGTCCCGCAGCCCAGCTTCGGGCCAGATCTGTGCACTCAGACGAGAACGGCTGGTACACCCAGCTCCGATCTCGGATCGGGACGCAAAGGGTACCATTGGAATGAGAACTCAAAAATCCTACGACATATTGGAATTTCAGATCCGTCTAACGGCTGGATTGGAAATGGGAGTGACTGCAAACAGACTGAACACTCTATCCTGGAATATAGAATAGGCAGGACAGAATTGAATCTTCCTGTTCAAGGGATTTGACCGAGCATCAAATGAATGAATTACGACCTGGGATTTTTATGGTGGATAGAGGGGAGGGTAACGGTGACGGACATAGTTTTTTTGTGATTTTCTGACAACATTTGAGGGATGAGAAAAATCTGCTATCGGGATCAATCTTGTAGATCTGCACACAGGCAGACTTTGAGAGGGAAGAACAAGTGGCTGGGAAAGGGGGCAAACGGACTCTGATCGACCTAAAACTTGGGAATGGTCTATGATTGGGGGAACCTACCCTCAAAATTTCATCATGATCCAACGGTTGGATCTCCCGTACCAGCCCTTTCACCGGGCTGCTATCCTGTAACTTTGAATTTCGGGACAGCAGGATGGAACCGGCTTGTGGTGGCTCAACGGCGGCACGAACGGCGGTGACGGCGGCGGTGATCAAAAACAGCAAGTAGAGGAAGAAGGGAAGAAGAAGAAATTTGAGATAGATAGAGGATTTGGATCAGATCTGAAGAAGATAGGGGGAAGAAGAGGGAAGAACACCAAGAACACAAGAGAGAGGGGGGCGCTCAAATCAATTCACATGATAATTCTTCATTATTTCCAACAAAATACAACAAGAGACATTATATATCATAACCCTAGACCTAGCCAAATGACCTAGGTTACCCTTGGTCAAGGGGGTATAATGGAGAAATGGGTGACAAGGGTAAATAAAATAATCCCACAAGGGGACAAAAGAGGGGGTGCCCCTCTCTCCAAGTCAACATAAATGGCTTGGTTATTTTATTCACCTTGGACCATATTAATTCCTCCTTGGACCAAAATAAATAAAAATACAAATACATGGTCAATTATTCTACCATTGACCCAATATAAAAACCCAAGATAATACAAAACAAATACAATCCAAATATATGCAAAATACACACCAAATATGACCAAATACGTATAAAATACAAATACGTGTAAAAATACGTACTGAAGTATCAATGCTCCGGTGGTGACTCCAGACTATCCCCCAGCCACAAAGAGGTCGGTGTTGACCGAGTCGTGCAGCGGGTCCGGTACCGATGGCTCGCTGAGTAGAGCCGTACTCGTGCTCTGGTGTCCTCACCCATTCTCCCTCGGTGGGAGAAACTCGACCCCGTCGAGTAAGGGTCCGGGTCGCTCTGGTATCGATCCAGCAGATCTGGATCTATCCTCTGTAGCTCATCCTGGGTGATCCAAGTGTCCTTGGACGTGGGCCGTCCCCTCCAACGCACCAAATAGCGCTGGTACACTCCGCCTCGAGTAGTCGTGACCTGCTCGTCCAGTATACATTCTATCTGCTCTCGCTGCTAAGGTAACAAGGCTGGAGGTGGGCACTCTGGGGTGGTGTCGCTCACAATGGGTGGGGATGGCTCAAAGGGATCACTGGGTATCACCGCTGGGTCCCTATAAGCGATGAGATTTGAGACGTTGAAAGTGGAGCTGATCCCGTAATCCTCTGGTAAGTACACAACATATGCGTTTCATCCGACTCGCCTCACTACCCGAAAGGGACCGGCACCGCGAGCATGCGACTTATTCACGGCTCCCGAGGGAAACCGTTCATGTCTGACCCTCATCATGACATAGTCGCCCTCCTAAAACTCACGGTGGTGCCTATGTGCGTCAGCCAATTCTTTGTATCGTGTATTGCTGGACTCAATGTGATGACGGATATGCTCATTCAACTATCTAAGATGATCGGCAAAAGACTCGGCTGACTCGGACACACGGGACTGGATGGGAGGTGGGACTAGGTCTATGGGCTTCCTAGGTCTACGTCTAGTGACAATCTCGAAGGGGCTCATATCTGTAGACCTATTGACTGAATCGTTATAGGCAAACTCTGCTAAGGGTAAGACCAAATCCCAATCCCTGACTTGATCTCGGACCAGACACCTAAGAAGATCCCCCAAACTTTTATTGACAACCCCAGTCTGACCATCGGTCCGGGGGTGATAGGCAGTGGAGAATTTCAATTGGGTGCCCATCATGTGCCATAAGGTCTTCCAAAAATAGCTAGTAAAGCGCACATTCCTATCAGACACTATAGTGCGTGGAAGTTTGAACCTGGAGACACAGTGTGAGAAGAATAGACTGACAACTCTAGAGGCATCCGACGTTTTGGAGCACGGAATGAATTAAGCCATCTTCGAGAACCTATCTACAACCACAAAGATTGAGTCATGCTGTCGGAGGGTGCGGGGCAATCCCAACACAAAGTCCATGCTAATGTCCTGCCATGGACTATCCGGGATGGGGAGGGGAGTATAGAGGCCGGTGTTCTGCTTCCTTTGCTTGGCCATAGCGCAAGTGCGGCACTGGGCCACGATGTGAGCGACATCCCTCTTCAATCTAGGGCAATAGAATCTATGCTCAACTGACTCTATGGTCTTGTTCCGGCCAAAGTGGCCAGCAAGACCTCCCATGTGCATCTCCCACGTAAGAAAATCACGAAAAGAAGTCCGTGGGATGCACAACTTGTCACCCCAGAATAGGTGACCCTCCTGTAGCACAAACTCGCTATAATCGCGCGAGGGACCGGCCTGAAGGGCTACATAGATCGGACTGAAATCCAGACAATCAACATAAGCATCCTTCAACCTCTCTACTCCTACCACCTATACACTCATGTTGGTCAACATCATCATCTGCCGACTCAGCGCATCGACGACCTTGTTCTCTGTCCCTGCCTTGTACTTGAGCACAAAGGTGTACTCCTGGAGATACTCCACCCAACGAATGTGGCGAGCGTTCAACTTCTTCTGGGTATGGAGGAAGCGTAAGGCCTCATGTTCAGAGAAGAGGACAAACTCCTGGTGCAAAAGATAATGCCTCCAATACCGTAATGCCTGGACAACTGCGTAAAATTCTTTATCATAAGTGGAGTAACGCAGTTTGGCATCATTAAGCTTCTCGCTAAAGAATGCAATTGGGTGGGACTCTTGACTCAGTACTCCACCAATACCCACTCTAGAAGCGTCACATGTGACCTCAAACATCTTAGAAAAATATGGTAATGCAAGGACATGTGCCTGGGTCATACGCTCCTTAATGTCCTGAAAGGCCGTGGCTGCAGCCTTAGTCCATACGAATGCCCCCTTCTTTATGCAGTCAGTGATCGAGCCAGTGATAGAACAGAAGCCATGAAGGAAGCGGCGATAGAATGTCGCTAAGCCATGGAAGCTCCGGACATCACGGAGGGTGCGAGGCTCGGGCCACTCCCTGATGGCCCTAATCTTATCCGGATCGGCGGAGACTCATTCCCTAGACACAATGAACCCGAGGAAGGTGATCTGATCAGTCATGAAGGCACACTTCTTCGGGTTGGCGAATAAGCTCTCTCGCCTCAAAACGACACAGACCTACCGAGGTGGTCTAAGTGGTCCTCCCTAGTGTAGCTGTAGATAAGAATGTCATCAAAGTAGATGACCAAGAAGACCCCTATCATAGGGCGTAAAACCTGGGTCATCAACCGCATGAAGGTACTAGGGGCATTGGAAAGCCCGAAGAGTATAACCAACCACTCATAAAGACCATCCTCGGTCTTGAATGCCGTCTTCCACTCATCCCCAGGCCTGATCTGCACCTAGTTATAGCCACTACGAAGATCTATCTTTGAAAAGATAGTGGCTCCCGACATCATGTCTAACAAGTCATCCAATCGGGGAATGGGAAAGCGATATTTCACTGTGATCTTGTTGATTGCACGGCTATCAACGCACATTCTCCATGTGCCATCCTTCTTCGGGGCCAATAATGCGGGAACAGCGCAACGACTCTTACTGTCCGTAAGAGAACGCCGACTCATCAACTCCTCGATCTGCCTTTGAAGTTCTGCATGATCCGTGGGACTCATCCTGTAGTGGGGAATGTTGGGCAAGGATGAGCTCGTGACAAGGTCGATCTAGTGCTGGATGTCCCTCATAGGCGGAAGGCCTTCAGGGAGGTCTTCCGGGAAGACATCGGAGAAATCCCATAGGATCGCATCTACCTCTGGGGGGTGCTCATCATCAGACCCAAGAGCGACATCCTCCACTCCTCGGACAACAACGGCAAGGATAGGGCTTCCCCCGGTCACCTCTTGCTCCATCTCTCATGGGCTTATCATCATTAACCTCCGGGGTGGGAGGCCTCCTGTGCTAGGAGCAGTCAAAGCGGTAGTAGCCCGTGCCGAGGATGAGGTGGGAGGATCGACCGTCCTCTAACTAGGAGGGATCGAAGTGCTGGGACCGGCTGGTCCTCAAACAGAAGGATCCTTCGGCTGAGTGGGATGGAGGGTGATTCTATGACCACCGTGGTCAAATGTGTAGGTGTTCGACCGACCTTGAATGGTGGCATCCCGATCGAAAAGCCAAGGCCTACCTAGGATAATGCTACCCACCTCCATAGGCAACACATTACACCATATCTCGTCATGGTAAGCCTGGAATTGTAATGGCACCAGACATCGCAGTCTGACCGGGATGGAAGTGGAATCCACCCAAGTACCCGGTAAGGGGCGGGGTGATCTACGGGCGTCCAACCCAGACGCCTAACAGTTCCCGTAGAGATAGCGTTAATGCAACTCCTGCTATCTAGGATCACCTTTGATGCGGGACGGACTGAGGAGACGCCGCTATATGAGACAGACACGACTCGACCAGCAATGACACGACTACTAGAGCAACATCGGCTCGACACTAAGAGCTCCTATGGGCTACATGTTGCTAATAGAAGTGCAAACTCACTCGTCGTCCCAAACGAGGGAAAGCGTGGATCGTGCGCAGTTAAGAAACCGACAGAGTTCAAGGTAGTCTGACTCAACCTCCGGACTCGGATCGAGTCACGGGACGGGTCACTCTCGCACTCACAGCGGTGACATGGACACACGGGCTAGGAACCTACACTCTCGCAGTGGCATATGACCGTATACTAGCTAAGCAAGTAAATGCCAAGAAGGTGAGACCGTTACCTCCACGCACCTGGCGTGGCGAAGACAACCCCGGCCGATTTACGGATTCCCGGTTAAACAAATTTACAGCGGTACAAAGATTTGTCCCACTCCACGTAGGGAGGTAAAAGGTCACATGCGGGGCCCGGTAATCACGCGAATTGGGTTGACGGGCAGCATCTTGATGTCGCCCGGCGGTGCCGAACTCCGCGTCTTCGTGCTGTCCGGACGGCGCGATCTACGGGTCCGTGGGGCCCACGGGTGGCGCTGTCCTCTCGGCCTGCTGGGGTGGGGCCCACTGTGATGGAGACCCCTGGTGGCGCGCCTCCTCGGACGGCGGTCAGCCGGAAACGCCGATCGGTGGTCGATCGGCCCCGATCCCCAATTCTTGAACTAGCTGCCCACAGATTTCAGGTTCTATTTTCCAACGCGCGCTCGGCGAGAACGGCCACTGCGATCAATCCCGACATCGGATCGGGGTGCATGAACTATCGTTGGAAAGCTCTCTTCAAATACTTCAATCTAGACCCAGAGAGATCTCCTGGATCTGAGCTTTATTGAATTTTCAAGTTCCTATTGTACAGTACCCGAAACCTCAGATCTGCAGGTGAGCTGTCTGAGAACTGCCATTGACTTTGAGGTTGATGGCCGATTCAGCTTTTGAGCTCTTCACAAACGTTATAGAAGTTTGAACAAGGAAGATGGAAATATTTTTTGTGGACTGGTTGGAAGTGTCTACGAATTGATATTATTTTTTCACTGGACAGAGGTCCGATCTGGGAACAGGTGGACAACACTGTAGCTAGCTCTGAAAATGAATTCTGAAAAATAGGTGGAGGGTCGATCAAAAATCAAGAAAATTCGTGGAAGGAAGGGTTGATGGACAGAACCCCCAGTAAAATTGAGAGCCCTAGTAAAAATCACAAAAGGGTCCGAACATGGGAAACACATGGCGGGTGGAAATTGAAACAGAAAGTAGACAGATCTGGGAATGGAGGTTGAACAAAAATTGGAAATTGCCAAATGGAATAATTATGACCCACCAATGTTTGTAGGACGTGGGGAACACCTATAGAACATCCCCTCAAAATCCCAAATCGATCTGAGCTCGTGGATGATGGCAGGAATTCATGGAAGTGGTAGCTATGGGCAGATGGCAGAACTCCGACGGTTGCGATGGCGGTGCGGTGGCGACGATGATGACCGGAACCAATAGGGGAGGAGTCACACCTCCAAAAGGCAGCCTTCACAGCTGCAAGGGGGGGAGGGAGGAGAGAGGAAGAGGGTGCACCTGGCCTTGCTCCAAGAAATTGTTTGATTCAAAATGCATTAATTCAATCAAAAATGGAAATTACAAGCTTATATAGGTCACTTATCTAATCCATCCTCCACCGTTGGATCTTGGGGAAGGGAATGGAGGGCTGGGATTTGATGTGACCATCACACAAAAAATACAATAAAAAAAACAAAGGGTGGGGGGCGGCCTATTGACCATGGTGAAGAGGCTTGACATGGTAGGTGGGGTGGGTGGCCAAACTTGGACTTTCCAAGTCACTTGTCCCCCACTTGGCCCACCCTTCTAGAAGCCTCCATGTGGATGGTTGACTGACCCCACATGGGACCCTAGGCTGAGGTGGATCAATGGGAAGGGGCTTTGGGGGCCCGTGGGGCCTAAGGGGTCCAAATTGCACATAAGCCCCTCTTACAATCATAATTGCAAACCGAATAAAATGAAATAAACACACATTACACACAAATAAAGTCTAAACAAATATGATAAATTGGGAGGCTCAAGGCGGAGTCTCCAAGCTGTCTCCGAGCCAGATGGACGCTGAGGTGGCTCAAGTCGTGCTCCGTGTGCGGTACCGGTGGCTCGGCGTATCGCGCCGCTCAACTGCTCGGGTGTCCGCACCAATTCTCCCCGGGTGGGAGAAACTCGACCCTGTCGAGTAAGGGTTTGCATCGCTCCGGTATCGCTCCAGAAGATCCGGATCAATCCGCTGCAACTCTCCATGTGTGATCCACGTGTCCTCGGTAGCGGGCCGTCCTCTCCATCGCACTAGGTAGCGCGGGTAGGATCCACTCCTGGTAACTGTCACCTGCTCATCCAGTATATGATCTATATGCTCATGCTGCCATGGCAAAGGGGCTGGAGGTGGACACTCAGGTGTGGGATCACTCTCAAGGGGAGGAGATGGCTCGAAAGGCTCACTAGGGATCACCGCTGGGTCCCTATATGCAACTAGATCCGAAATATTAAAAGTAGAGCTTATACCATTTTCCTCGGGCAGGTCCACAACATACGCATTGGATCCAACGCGTTTCAACACTCTAAATGGACCAGCTCCGCGAGCTTGCAACTTCTTAATGGTTCCAGAGGGAAACCGTTCAGGTCTTACCCTGATCATGACATATTCGCCCTCTTGGAACTCTCGGTGGTGTCAGTTGGGCACCGGCTAACTCATTGTACCGTGCATTGATGGCCTTACTGTGACGACGGACGTCATCATGCAGACTCCTAACATGCCTAACAAAAAGAAAAACACACAGATGCACACACGACCCTACACAAACCTAATGCTAGTCAAATCCAATCATATGCAAGGTGGTCCAGGACATCCGAATGTGTGCCATGCATGCATTTGACATAACCGGAGGTTAATGTCATGGTGGACTCCTAGACATCCTACGATGCACCAATCATGGACATTTGGTTTGGATGTGGGAAGTCCGGGAGGTTTACGTGATTTAGGTGGATCGGGGGAACCAAAGTCTTCATTACCCCCAAATGATGGTTTGGACCTATTGCCATGTGAAGGTTGCCAGGCCCGAGTAGGAGGAGTGTGATGGTGGACTTCCCTAAAGAGGTGGAATGGAGGTTGTGGGCCAAGGGGCCCACGAAGAAAGGGATCGAAGGAATCAAAGAATGTGTGACCCCTCGATATGGATTCCCTCGTCTCAAGATCCCATGTGTGGAAGTCTAGAAGGTGTTGTTGATCTCCTTCATTCATGAAGGGAGATGAGACGGTGGGGGTAGGATGGTGGACCCTCTCAAAAGGGTGGAGTAAATATGGTGGGTCACGGGGTCAACAAGAGAATGGGTCGAAGGGATCAAAGAAGGTATGACCCCTCGGACTAGGCTTCCACAAATCACTGTCCCACATTTGAAAATCTTGGAGGTGTAAATGATCACCTTCATTCATTGTGAGAGATGGGACGATAGTCATAGGTAGAAAGTAAGATTCCTTCCTTGGGCAAAGGGGAATGAAGTCGGACTCTGCCGGCGTAGGGAGGAGTAGAAGAACCTCCGTGGTAACATGACCCACGGTGTACACGGAGGTGATGGACCTTAAAGCGGGATGAGTGAAACTACGACCTGTGGGTCGGTCGAAGCCTGGAGCCAACAAGTGCGTAAATGTCAATTGCCGGTCTATCCCTTTAAGAAGGTCATCCAATGTATCCACATAGTGACTAGACCGGAAAGTGGTGTGAAATGAATTGATTGGCACCAGAGGTAGGATAGGGTCCATTGATGGGAGGGGAGATGGGGCCAGGCCATTCTTAAGCCAGCTAAGGCGTGGCTCGGCTATAAGTAGCTTTCCCGTTAGAAACACGGGTAGCTGTGGCTGAGGTGGCTCCAAATAAAGATCAGAGAGTGAGGCTTCTGCAACCCTTTTGTCCCCTAGGGCTAGAGGTGTCCGAGTGGGACACTGTGGACACCGAAAATTGCACATCCAAAATGTCATGCTCAGCCCAGCATCAACAACGGCGCCGAGTGAAGAAACCCCCAGGGAAATCAAGCACAAAAGGCTCCACAGCCCGTGGGCCTCGAAGAAAATCAAATGGGCCACAACTCATGCTCACAATGGGCTCAAAATTGCCCATTTTAGCTCTTCACCAGCACACCCCCAGGGGGGGTCTTCGCCGGCACACCCCCATGGGGGGGTCTTCAACGGCACACCCCCATGGGGGGGTCTTCACCGGCGCACCCCCATGGGGGGGTCTTCAACGGCGCACCCCCATGGGGGGGTCTCCACCGGCACACCCCCCATGGGGGGGGTCTTCAACGGCACACCCCCCATGGGGGGGGTCTTCAACGGCACACCCCCCATGGGGGGTCTTCACCGGCACACCCCCATGGGGGGGGTCTTCACCGGCACACCCCTTGGGGCCTCAGCAGGCTTCAGCGGCACGGCCCCCTGGGGCCCTCAGCGGCACGCCCTCAGCAGGCCTCAGCGGCACGCCCTCAGCAGCTTCAGCGGCACGCCCTCAGCAGGCTTCAGCGGCACGGCCCTTTGGGGTCTTCAGCGGCACGCCCTTCAGGCCGTTCAGCGGCACGCCCATCCGGGGCTCCAGCGGTACGCTCTTTTGGCACCACAGCGGCACGCTTGTTCAGCCCTTCAACGGCACAGCGGTGAAGCTCTTTCAACGGGCGACGTGAGGCCCATGCCCTACACATCCTTGGCGCGCAGTGGAGCCGTCTGAGGTGGCAGCCGATCGTTGGGCCACGTGGCCTAGTCCACTGACAGCCAGGACAGGCAGGTCAAACCTCATGATCACGGGCCACTTCCCGCTTCGACGCCCCTGCACGAAGACTCCCGCCGTCCGGGGTATAAAAACCCCTCCCCTTCGTTCCGAACAGGGACAGAGGGGGACACACAGAGAGGAGAGGACGGACGGAGAGACACACACAGACGAACACACAGAGGGGAAGAGGCTCCGACAGTAGAAGACACACACACAGAAGAAAGAGGAAAAGAGAGAAGAGAAGAAGCGACCCTCCCGGCCTGAGCTCCGTCCGACGGCCACCGGGAAGAAACAAGAGTAAGAGAGAGAGAGCTTGTTGTATTGGGGGAGAGGGTTGGGAATGGTAGCCTATGTCTTAGGCCCCAATGTTTTCTTCCGTCTTGTATTTCATTCCTCCTCTCGTTCTCCGTCTTGGAGTCTTTTCCTTTTGTCCATGGCCTCATTTGGGCATTTTCTCTTGTAATATGCATGTAGGGATACCGTCCTTGGCATCCCACGAATGGAAACAATCACCCTCCTTGGGCCCCTTTTTTTTTGCTATTTCTGTTGGTTTGATCCTGCCTTCATAGTGCATGTATTGTGTTAACCGTTTCCTCCGTTCCTCCGGTTTCTTTTGAGCCACCACATCAATGTGATGCCTCCCCTTTAAAGCCTGGCCTTGTGAGTCCTCCATTCACTTCCAGTAACCCTTCCTCCTTTTCTTGAACAATCTGCAAGCCCACACACACTTGGCCCTTTTAATCCTCCGGCAATGCATCACTTTGGCCCCCGACCGGCACACTTGCCTTGGCCCTCAGCGGCACACCCAATAGCCCTCAGCGGTACACCCCTACTTGCCCCCAGCGGCACACTCCTTTCGGCCCTCAGCGGCACACCCACACTCTGTTACCCCTAGCCGGCACACCCCTTGGCCGGCACACTCCAATTGGCCCTTGGCCGGTACACTCACCTTATGGCCTTTAGCGGCACACCCTTCAGCCTCTCAGCAGCCCACTCCTTGGCCTCGCCTCCGAGCCCCTTCCTTCACGTTTTCCGAGGTTCTATAAAGGTGTTGCTCCCCCGGGGGCCCACCTCCAGTTGTCGGGTTCCGCCACTCCATGTGGGCGCGCTCCCTTTATCTCCCTTACGTCCCGGGTTAAGGGGAGATGCTGCCGAATTTTTTTGTGAGATATTAATAAACAATTAAAAGAGGCAAAAGGAGGCAACAAACGAGCAGAATAATTAATAAAACCTTCCAACCAATCAAACCACTGCCGGCATCACAACGAAAACTGAACCGAACTGATCAACCGCCCGGCGACTCGAACTTCCGACTGGTGTCGGGGAGACCGAACAGAACAAAGCAGGGGAAGAAGTTTATATAAAACTATGTACAAATCAAATAAGAAGAAAAGAAAAGCCTTAAGATAAAAAGAAATTGAAGATTGACTGGACCTCCATCACCGTGCCCTGATTGGCCCTCCAGCGGTGCATTCTAATCGTTTCCCCAATGGCCTGCTCATCCAACCCCCCCCTTTTTTTTGGCATATTCCCATTACTTCACCCCTTCGCCGGTACGCCTTTTCTGGCCTTCACCGTTGCAGCCTTCAGCGACACACTCTAACCACCTCCCTTCAGCGGTACACTTCAATAAGCTCCCAGCGGTACACCCTCAATTGCCCAGCGGTACGCTCCTTTAGCCCTCAGCGGTACACCCTCTTTGAGCCCCAGCGGCACGCTCTTTTAGCCCTCAGCGGTACACCCCCTTTGAGCCCCAGCGGCACGCTCTTTTAGCCCTCAGCGGTACACCCCCTTGAGCCCCAGCGGCACGCTCTTTTGGCCTCCAGCGGTACACCCTCCTGCCCTCAGCGGTACGCCCTGTTTCCCTTCGCCGGCACGCTCCCTGGCCTCCAGCGGTATGCCCTGTTCCCCTTCGTCGGTACGCTACACATATATGCATATGCAACATAATAATGGCCCTAACAAATGGCAAATAAATCATTGAAAATTGCGCTAATTAAAAGGACTCCAAATGTATAATGTTAATCATAATAAAAGAGGCGGGGTGGGCTAATAAACAATTATATAAATATAAATGATAAACAAATAATAACAATGGGAGTACTCATGAATAAAAGGAGAGAAGTCACCTGAAACAAACGCATAGAGAACTAATGAACAGCAGATTGGAAATTCCAGAACATATAACTAAGAAAACCCCAGATAAAAAGACGCCAGAGCCCACGCTGCAGCCCCCATCTCTCCCCGTGACTCGGGGCAAAAGGGACAACCATGCCGCCCTTTCGGGTCAAGCCCGAGTCTCGGGAGTTACCCCGACATGGCCGGGCGTTGACGTAACCTCGGGCTGACATCTTAAGTGGACAGGATTTGTTTCTCGTTCCAGACGCCTTCCGAATCATCATTAAAATTGCCATGTGCTCGGCAGACATTTGAATGGATTCATCCCGGTTTTCTCGTTGTGTTTCACCTCACGGACCCATGTCCGAACATGAAAAGGCCCACGAGTGGCCGACATGACCGACGGTTTGTGGTCTGAATACAGCCCTCAGTGTGATCCTTCCTTATCTCTCTTGCACAATTAGTATTATTCTTTTCGGCCGCGGGGCCCCTAATTTCGGCAATTAATCAAGGGTATTCCCTCGTATGGGGGATGTAAATGACGTCGTGACCTTCATGGCGCGACGGGATTCGGTCCTGACACGAACCACACAATCGTCTGACGAAGTCAGATCGAGCGCACCATGGGCTCTTCGGAGCCCGAATAAATTGTCACTCCGGTGACTGGCACGCCCACGCACTTAATAATCCAACAAACGAACAAAATAATTGTTAAACGAAAAGTGCGTCCACAGACACTGCCCGGCAAAGTGGCCAATCCCCTGGCAGCGATAACACTGCTGTCATGATCCACTACGCTCCTTGATACGTGTGTCCTTACCCTTATCCTCCTGACGGACATGGGGTGCAGGCAATGGGGCTCTCGTGGGTGGGGGAAGAGGATCCACTATGATGGAGAGAGGACCTTGGGATTGCACCTTAGATGGCAACGGGTTGGGGCTACCGATTGTTACCTCCTTAGGCTCGTGTAGGAGTACATCACTAGGAGTACGTGTCCTATCCACCCCATCCAACCGGTCCAAAATCATTTGCATAAGTTTGGCAACGGAGTGGGTTGGAATAGGGATATCATAGTGGACTCGCCCATAGTCAACCGTCCTAGGATTGGGTCTTGGCTCATCTACGTGTGGGGCTCTTTGCCTCCGACTAGGACCCACTTGGTTGGAAGTGATTGGGTGGGGCCGGTTGGAGGTGACCGGTTGGGGCACGTAGACCTTCCTAAGCTCTATCTTCATGTCCCACCATGATTCGATGGGCCATTGCCTCCTAACCTCTCTCAAGCGCTCAATGTGGTCCCACTTTTCGGCGGCGTCGTGTAGAAGCCTCTCCTTGGCAAAATAGAATTGCCCGGCTTCGGACATGGTATAACAATTAACGTATGTGTCCATGGCGGCCTCCCACTTGAGGTAGTCGCCCGGGCCATTGGAGCCATAAAAATCCGACGCTTCGGGCCTACGGAAGTGGAGTGGGTGGTTGCCAAGCCCATGGGTGGACCAACGGCCATATTGCCCGGGTGATTGGGAATCCATGGGAAATTGGGGGGAACTACATGTTGAACATGCCGACTCTTGGACACAACACTAGACCGGCTATGCAAGGTTGGAATGCACTAACTAATGCAAACACCGACTAATGCACCTAGACCTAAACCAATATCCGGTACGTGGCGGAGTTAATCGATCCGAAGATCACTCCCGCAAATGTGCGAACTCCCGATAGGCATAGCCTAACGTTCGGACAACACCTTTTAAGATACCGAATTATCGGGATGAAATGCAATTTTAAAACACCTTTTTTTTGTTTTAAAATAATGATGATCCTAGACTTGACTTAGACTATGCAAGACTTATGCAATGACTACCCTAGACTCAACTCGCTCTGATACCAAACTGATGCGGGACGGACTGAGGAGACGACGCTATATGAGACGGACACGACTCGACCAGCAATGACACGACTACTAGAGCGACCTCGGCTCGACACTAAGAGCTCCTATGGGCTACACGTCGCTAATAGAAGTGCAAACTCACTCGTCGTCCCAAGCGAGGGAAAGCGTGGATCGTGCGCGGTTAAGAAACTGGCAGAGTTCAAGGTAGTCTGACTCAACCTCCGGACTCGGATCGAGTGGCGGGACGGGTCACTCTCGCAGTCACAGTGGTGACATGGACACACGGGCTAGGAACCTACACACTCGCAGCGGCATATGACCGTATACTAGCTAAGCAAGTAAATGCCAAGAAGGTGAGACCGTTACCTCCACGCACCCGGCGTGGCGAAGACAACCCCGGCCGATTTACGGATTCCCGGTTAAACAAATTTACAACGGCACAAAGATTTGTCCCACTCCACGCAGGGAGGTAAAAGGTCACATGCGGGGCTCGGGAATCACGTGAATTAGGTTGACGGGCAGCATCTTGATGTCGCCCGGCGGTGCCGAACTCCGCGTCTTCGTGCTGTCCGGACGGCGCGATCTACGGGTCCGTGGGGCCCACTGGTGGCGCTGTCCTCTCGGCCTGCTGGGGTGGGGCCCACTGTGATGGAGACCCCTGGTGGCGCGCCTCCTCGGACGGCGGTCGGCCGGAAACGCCGATCGGTGGTCGATCGGCCCCGATCCCCAATTCTTGAACTAGCTGCCCACGGATTTCAGGTTCTATTTTCCGACGCGCGCTCCAGCGAGAACGGCCGCTGCGATCAATCCCGACGTCAGATCGGGGTGCATGAACTATCGTTGGAAAGCTCTCTTCAAATCCTTCAATGTAGACCCAGAGAGATCTGCTGGATCTGGTCGGATCTGAGCTGTATTGATTTTTCAAGTTCTTGTTGTACAGTACCCGAAACCTCAGATCTGCAGGTGAGCTGTCTGAGAACTGCCGTTGACTGCGAGGTTGATGGCCGATTCAGATACTGATCTCTTCACCAAAGTTATAGGATTTTGAACAAGGAAGATGGCAATATTTTTGTTGGACTGGTTGGAGGTGTCTACGAATTGATATTATTTTTACACTGGACAGAGGTCGGATCTGGGAACAGGTGGACAGCACTATAGCTTGCTCTGAAAACGAATTGTGAAAAATAGGTGGAGGGTCGATCAAAAATCAGGAAAATTCGTGGAAGGAGGGGTTGATGGACAGAACCTCCAATAAAATTGGGAGCCATAGTAAAAATCACAAAGGGGTAGGAACATGGGAAACACAGGGCGGGTGGAAATTGAAACAGAAAGCAGACAGATCTGGGAATGGAGGTTGGACGAAAATGGGAAATTGCCAAATGGAATAATTATGACCCACCAATTTTTTTAGGACGTGGGGAACACCTATAGAACATCCCCTCAAAATCCCAAATCGATCTGAGCTCGTGGATGATGACAGGAATTCGTGGAAGTGGCAGCTACGGGCAGATGGCAGAACTCCGACGGTTGCGATGGCGGTGCGGTGGCGGCTCGTGGCGGCGGCGATGATGACCGGAACCGATAGGGGAGGAGTCACACCTCCAGAAGGCAGCCTTCACAGCTGCAAGGGGTAGAGGGAGGAGAGAGGAAGAGGGCGCTCCAGGCCTTGCTCCAAGAAATTGTTTGATTCAAAATGCATTAATTCAATAAAAAATGGAAATTACAAGCTTATATAGGTCACTTATCTAATCCATCCTCCACCGTTGGATCTAGGGGAAGGGAATGGAGGGCTAGGATTAGATGTGACCATCACACAAAAAATACAATAAAAAAAACAAAGGGGGGGGGGCGGCCTATTGACCATGGTGAAGAGGCTTGACATGGTAGGTGGGGTGGGTGGCCAAACTTGGACTTTCCAAGTCACTTGTCCCCCACTTGGCCCACCCTTCTAGAAGCCTCCATGTGGATGGTTGACTGACCCCACATGGGACCCTAGGCTGAGGTGGATCAATGGGAAGGGGCTTTGGGGGCCCGTGGGGCCCAAGGGGTCCAAATTGCACATAAGCCCCTCTTACAATCACAATTGCAAATCGAATAAAATGAAATAAACACATATTACACACAAATAAAGTCTAAACAAATATGATAAATGGGGAGGCTCAAGGCGGAGTCTCCAGGCTGTCTCCGACCCAGATGGACGCTGAGGTGGCTCGAGTCGTGCTTCGTGTGTGGTACCGGTGGCTCGGCGTATCGCGCCGCTCAACCGCTCGGGTGTCCGCACCAACCTTGTAGACCTTTCCTCCCAACCTACAAAATGTATGGAAGATGGTGGTACGACGCCAATCGTCACTCACCCGAGGCTTGGTAAGGATGCACCTGACTACACCCAGCTGTACATCACTCTGATGCTGGGTACCCGAGACATCGACTGGCTCTCCCTCCATTAGTTCATCAAAGAACTCCTCCGCTAAATCTTGATCAGCCTCGTAACTAATCGGCACTAGCTCAGGTGTGGGGTCACTGGCAGAGGGATCAGAGATGACAAGCGACTCCCGAGTGGGACACTGGCCGAATAGTGGCCAACCCCACCACACCTATAGCAAGTTCCTTATGTCCCGAAGCCCTGAGATGTTCCACCAACCATCGACCCCTTACCCTTGTCCACAGGACGGATAGGGCGTGTAGGAAGTAGGGGTGGTCGAGTCGGCATGGCAGGCTGGGCAGGTCTAGGGGCAGGGATGGGTGCCTGCTGCCGAAGGGGAGGATCCCTCGGAGGGAGGGGGCGCCTAGGAGCAGCAAGGTCCTGGCAAGGAGGTTCCTGGGGACGGGCCATAGGCCACCGAGTGTAGGAACCAGGCATGGTCCTAGGGTCAGACACACGCGGATATGGGACCCCCTGGCGTGAAGTAGGAGCAAACTCCACCTTAAATTGCGCCACCTCGAAGGCAACCTGGCACGCATCCTCCAATTTGTCCACCTTGCGGTGTAAAAGCTCATACAGTAGGTGTGGCCACAGACCACGCCGAAAATGGGAAATAGTCAGGGAGCTTTCCTCGGTGGCGTCACATCGCAAAAAGTATTCATCGAACTCGGTGATGTAATCGGAGACGGACCGATCTCCTTGGGTGAGACTCTGCCATCGGTCTATGAGACGCTGACGGTAGGAGGTAGGAAGGTACTTCTTCCTAAGTTTGGACCTCATCTCACGTCTCTACCTGGGGCTCCTGATGGTGAAATAGCAGGTTCTCCATGTTCCTCCAATAAGTTTGTGCCTGCCCTAGCAATTTCATTTTGTAAACTTGACTTTTCGGTGGTCCGTCATCTCAAACCACTCGAAATACCAGTCCATGCCGGGCTCCCAATCAAGATAAACCTTCGGGTCTAAGGACCCATCAAAAGTGGGTGGGTCTGCTCGCACCGTCCTGAGGACCCGCTCGTCCTCATCATCCATTTGTGGTCGGCCATCTCCCCCATACTCATTTTTGGACCCGTAGTCCTTAACATCGGGGGCACGTGGCGGTCGCTCCTCAGCCCTAAGTGGGGCGGGCTGGATAGCAGGCGCCGGAGGGGGCACCTGAGGGGCCGGGACAGCTCTGGGGAGCTCCTGGCAGGGGACTCTCTCTACATTCTCCATCCTTCCAACCAGACCTTGGCTAGATCGGTCGGAGATCGCGGCACGGTCCTCCATGCTTTTGAGACGGCTCTCCAAGCGGTCGGTGTTCTCCCTACTAATTTCGTCGAACCTATCCATGCGATCCATCAGTAGAGCAACCACGTCATCCAGAGTTCGGCCTCCCGGGTTTTCACCTTGGGGTTCACCCATAGTGTCAGGGCGATGGTACTGGGCACCTCAAAGGGTTGGCATGCAATGGGAGATGACCTAGAGGGAACTAAGGGGAGTGACTCAGTATGACATATATGGACAGACTAATGCAAAAGATGGACAACCTAGACTCCAATGTCTGGTATGAGGCGGAGTTTTGATCTGAAGACTGCACTCACGCAAGTGAGTCCCTTTCCCAATAGGCGTGACCTACCGTTCCGGGAACACTTTTGGATATACCAGTTGAAATAGAGCACCTTGGACCGACTACCCTAGACTCAAATTGGCTCTGATATCAATTTGATGTGGGCCATTACGGGTCTCGACTTGGACTGGTTGCAACCTTGGACTCTAAAGGATGACACGACTAATACGACGACGTGACCAACAACAACACTACAACGCGGCATCGAATGAGCTCCAGAAGAGGC
Organism: Amorphophallus konjac; assembly: GCA_022559845.1. Taxonomy (NCBI): domain Eukaryota; kingdom Viridiplantae; phylum Streptophyta; class Magnoliopsida; order Alismatales; family Araceae; genus Amorphophallus; species Amorphophallus konjac. The sequence goes on along the minus strand of CM040125.1, from coordinate 100,825,987 downwards.
GATCATGCCCCAAACAAGAAGCACTAAACCCACGATCGTCCCCAGTGAGGGAAATGTGACGATCTGGACGGTTGGGAAACCGGCTTTGAGTCTCGGGTGGTCAGCTTACTCTCATGCTCGGAATGAGTCACGAGATGGGTCTCGCACTCACAACTCGCAGTGGTGATTAATTTAGCTAGCTAGAAAATAAACTAACGCACATGCAGCGGCATCTAGAACGCATACTAAACAAGCAAATACAACAAGAGGGTGGTGAATGTACCTCCATGCTCGGGACGTGGGGAAGACTTCCCAGCCGAGATCCGGAACTCCCGGTATAGTAATAATTATTAATTACAAAATTAATTCTACAGCCCACTCCACGCAGGGAGGTAATAGGTGACAGGTGGGGTCCGGGAGCACCAATCTCGGGTTGACGGGCAGTAGTCGGTGGCGCTTGGGCAGATGCGGTCGGCCGGTTCAACTCGGTTCACTCGGACCTGCAGGACAGCAGGTGGGACCCGCTGCTGGTACGGTGACGTCCGGGGGGCCTCCTGGCTGCAGCAACTGGCGGCGCATCTCTGGAGTGTCCCGTGTCGATCCCCGGGAGCGGCGGTGATGCGGGACGGACACGCGACCTGGGACTCTAGCTCGCGATAGTCCCTATGCGAGGGAAACGTTGGACCGTGCGCGGTTGAGAAACCGACAGTGAGTCTCGGGTATCGGCTTTTCCGCGTTAACTCAGATCGAATCACGGGACGGATCACACTCGCTCTCTTGTAGCGGTGATAAAAATAGATATCGAGCTAGTTACCTATCACATGCAGCGGCATATACGAATAAATACGAGTAAAGCAAACACCGAGTAAGAGCGAACACGATACCTCCACGCGCCGGGCGTGGGGAAGATGACCCCGGCCAGTTACGGTAACTCTCGGTAACAACGGTTAAAACTTAATTACAACAGTGAATTTTATTGCCCACTCCACGCAGGGAGGTAAAGTGCTACAGGTGGGACCTAGGAGGACCAACCCTGGGTTGACGGGCAGCAATCTGGAGGTGCATCCGGAGCGAACTCGGTCTGCTGGTCCGACTCGGTCCTGCGCTGACTCGGTTCTGACTCGCAGGATAGCAAGGCGCGGCTTCCAAAGGAACGTCACCTTCCTGAGATCTTCGGAAGGCACTGCTTGGCTGGAACGTTGGCAGGATGTCCCTGGTCTACTCCTGGGAGTGGCGGCTCCTGAAGTTGATTTGTGATATTTGTTTGTGAATTTTTTCCAGACTGTAATTTCGAACCTGCACGGGGAACAGATCTGTACGCCTCAACTGCAGGAATTAATTCTCTCAGATCTAAAATCAGATCGAGCCAATACTAGTGGCGTTGGAAAGAGGACTCCCAGATCTACAACATAAATTTGTTTTAGCTCGATCCAACAAACGGATGAGAATTGGGAGGCTCTGCAAGACTGGGTTTTTTCTGTGACTCAGGTTACAGACACTCAGGATAGAAGAGGATTTGCCTGAAACTGACCATTGACCGAGGGGTAAATGATTTTTCCAGGGGCTGCAAATATTATGGGAGGTAAGGGGGAACGTGAGGAACACTGAGGAAATTTTGTGGATTTCAGCAGACCGAGTTCACTTCAGACGTACCTCCAGATTGCTGCCCGTCAACCCAAGGTCAGTCCTCCCGGGCCCCACTTGTAGCCCTTTACCTCCCTTCGTGGAGTGGGCAATAAAATTCACTGTTGTAATTAAGTTTTAACTGTTGTTTCTGGGAGTTACCGTAACTGGCCGGGGTCGTCTTCCCCACGCCCGGAGTGTGGAGGTATCGTGTTCGCTCTCTTACTCGGTGTTTGCTTTACTCATATTTATTTGTATATGCCGCTGCATGTGATAGGTAACTAGCTCGATATTTATTTTTATCACCACTGCGAGAGAGTGAGTGTGATCCGTCCCGTGACTCGATCCGAGTTAACGTGAAAAAGCCGATACCCGAGACTCACTGCCGGTTTCTCAACCACGCACGGTCCAACGTTTCCCTCACATAGGGACGATCGCGAGCTAGAGTCCCAGATCGCGTGTCCGTCCCACATCAATTTGGTATTAGAGCGCCAGTTGAGTCTAGGGTAGTCTGGTGAAAAAAAAGTGTCATTTACGTCTAGCCGTTGTCTAAGTCGGTCTAAGTGTCACATCTGCATACCATTAATCGGTATATCAAAAGGTGTTGTCCGAACGTTAGGCTACGCCTATCGGGAAGGCCGCACACTTGCGCGAGTGATCTTCGGATCGATTAACTTCGCCACGTACCGAGTCTTGGTTTAAGTCTAGGGTCCTTAGTGCACATTAGTTAGTGCATTCCAACTTTGCATTAATTAGGGTCGTGTCTAGTGTCTTGTCACCCACAATTGGCATGTCCATTCGCTAGTGTCCCCATGTCCCATGGACGACCAAGGGGCCGCATCTTCTGCATGGTTGTGATACTATCTAAGATGGGAGAACCACCCGGACCACCCCCGGAGACCCGTAGCCCGGTACTTCTATGGCTCCGAAAACCTGAGTGACTACCTAGAGTTGGAAGCTGTTATTGACGACTACTTTGAGGTGTACCTTATGTCCGGGCCCATGCAAGTTGACTTTGCCAAAAGGTGACTTTTTTATGAAGACGTCGAAACATGGAGGGACATCAAATACTTCCGAGAGGATAGGAGGCTAAGGCCCATCGAGTCATGGTGGGATATGAAGAGAGCGCTTAGGAGGGTCTACCTTCCCCGCCCACCTACCTCCAACCACGGGGCTCATACCACTAGCCAATCCCACCAACTCACCCGTAATCAAGTGGGCCACACCTCCAACCAACCCCTCCCCTTCACCCCCATCCAAGTCCACCAAAGCACTCCCAATCAAGTGGCCCGCCCAGTGGCCCGCAACCAACCTCCCCTTGGCACCTCCGTCCAATCCCACCCAAGCACCTCCAACCAAGTGGAAGCCCCGCTTCTAGCCGAGCCTAGGTCCACATCCGAGCCGAGAGATGAGGAGCGAGTCCACCCCGAGCCCCCTACTCCAACCCGCACCTTTGATGAAATCAAGAAAATATTTTTGGATTGGTTGGAAAGGACACGTGCCTCTTCACTACCTGTGAGTGCTCCTTTGCCACCCTCTACTTCCGAACTTTATTCGGAACCATCTTGTTTGGAGCCACTAAATCCCGAGCCACCCGTGTTCCTAACGGGTACGCTTTTTATAGCCGAGCCACTTCTTAGTTGGCTCAAGGATGGCTTGGTCCCACTTCCTTACCCATCCATGGACCCCACCTTACCTCTAGTGCTCGTCAACTCCTACCATACGACATTCCGGTCTAGTCACCATGTTGATACATTGGGTGACCTTATTTTGGGTTTAGGTTGGCAATGGAAGTTGACACACTTTTTGGCCCGAGGCTTTGACCAACCCACAAGTCGTAGCTTCACCCACCCAGCCATAGGGTCCATTACCTCCGTATGCACCATGGGTTGTGTCACCACAGAGATTCTTCTATTCCTCCCTCTGCCGACCGAGCCCGACTTCGTTCCCTTTTGCCCCAGGGAGGAATCTCAATTTTTTCACATGACCACCGTCCCATTCACCATGACGGATGAAAGTGACCACCCACACCTTCAAGAATTTCACAATTGGGACCGTGTCATATGGGAACCCATCTCATGGGGTCATACCTTCTTTGACCCTTTTGACCCCTTCACTAGTGAACCTCCCAAGCTATCATCTTCACTCCACTTCTTCCGCGGAGTTCACTATCACACATTTTCCATTCGGGCCAAGCAACCTCCACATAGTAATAGGTCCGAACCATCATTTGGGGGTAATGAAGACTTTGGTTCCTCCGGCCCACCTAAACCACCCGAACCGCCTGGACCTCCCACATCGAAGTCCAATGTGCATGCATGGTCCACTTTAGGAGGTCTAGGAATTCCCCATTCCGCCAACCACCGGTTACGTCAAATGCATGCATGGCACATATTCGAGTGTCCTGGTCCACCATCGCCGATGCGTAGGTCGGACAAACATTAGGTTTGTTTAGGGTCTTTGTGAGTCTTTGTTTCGTTTGTCTGTCGTGTGTTTATGCATACATCAAGTCGAGTCAGTTTTGTACGCTCGCGTTGTTAGTCCCTTTTGAGTGTGACTTGTCGGACTTTTGGGATCGGTTCTATTTCATATCAGATCTAGTCACATAAGGGACAAGTAGTGATTCCTAGTGAGCCTTTGAGCCGCTTCCTTCATTTGAGAGTGACCCCACCCCGGAGTGTCCACCTCTAGCCTCCTCCCAGCAGCGCGTTCATATCGAATCTATACGGGATGAGCAGGTGTCGATTACTTGGAGTGGAGCGTACTCCGCACTTCCAAGTTCGGTGACGCATCCGCCGGAGCTACTCGAGCAGCCGCACCCCTTACTCGACGGGGTTGAGTTCCTCACACCCGGAGAGAATTGATGGGGATATCAGAGCAAAAGCACTGACATTTTAATTTATATTTGTGTCCTTTAGTTTATTTTTATATCCTTGGGAAAGCATATGTGCAATTATAAGGCTTTATAAGCCAATGTGTCATTCTCTAGGATTGTTTGGGTTTTTGTGCAAAATGTTAGTAGGTCCAGCAAGGGGGCCCTCACTTCTTCCCCATTGGTCCACCTAAGCCATTTGGGTCCATGTGGGGCTGATCAACCATCCTAGGTGGCTTCTAGATGCTTGGACTTTCAAAGGGGGACAAATGGACTAAAAAGTCCAAGATGCTAACCAACCTAGTCAAGGGGGCGCCCTCCCCATATAATGTAATTTAATGTGGTTCCAAACCACATGGGAGAAAAACATTTGAACTCCCTCTTTTACCCCTCCCAATTTTAGATCTAGGGTTATTTAGTGACTTTTTACATTTCTTATAAATGGCTTGTATTTCCATTTTTACTAGAATTAATGAATGAAAATTAGTGAAATTTGGTTGGAGCTCCAAGGAGGGTGCGCTCCTCTCCCCTCTCTCTCTGGTTTCTCTCTTCCTCCTCTAGCATTCCAGGGTGTGAGACCCTTTCTACCTCTCCCTCTCATCCTCTGAGTTCTATTTCTGCCGCCGCTGCCATCGCACCGCCGTCGCACCACCGCCATCATCACCAGAATTCTGTCCAAATCAGGATAGAATCTCAACTCCAGAATTTTATCTTTTTTTCTTGTTGTCTGATCGAGCCCAAACTTTGAGGGCTTGTTCTACCTGTCACCCATAGTCTCCAGTTTAAATTTCGTGCCATTTGGCTTTTGTTTAGTATTTTTCCCATATTTCTTGTTCTCCCCCTCGTAATCTCCCATTCTACAGATCCACGGGATAGTGTCACCTATTCGTATTTTTCCCACCCCCTTAAAAATTTCTAGAAAATCTAAAAGATTTTATCAATGTTTTTCACGTTCCCCCTTACCTGCCATAATATTTTCAGCCCCTGGAAAAATCATTTACCCCTCGGTCAAAGGTCAATTTTAGGCAAATCCCCTTCTATCCTGAGTGTCTGTAACCCGAGTCACAGAAAAAACCAAGTATTGCAGAGCCTCCCAATTCTCATCCGTTCATTGGATCGAGCTAAACCAAATTTATGTTGTAGATATGGGAGTCCTCTTTCCAACGCCACTAGTCTTGCCTCGATCTGATTTCAGATCAGAGAGAATTAATTCTTGCAGCCGAGGCGTGCAGATCTGTTCCCTGTGCAAGTCTGAAATTACAATCCGGAAAAAATTCACAAACAGATATCAAAAATCAACTTCAGGAGCCGCCACTCCTAGGAGTCGACCAGGGACGTCCTGCCAACGTTCCAGCCGAGCGGCGCCTTCCGAAGATCTCAGGAAGGTGAAGTTCCTTTGGAAGCCACACCTTGCTATCCAGAGAGTCATAACCGAGTCGGCTCAGTACCGAGTCGACGCAGGACCGAGTCGGACCAGCAGACCGAGTTCGCTTAGGACGCACCTCCAGATTGCTGCCCGTCAACCCAGGGTCCGTCCTCCCGGGCCCCACTTTTAGCCCTTTACCTCTCTGTATGGAGTGGGTAATAAAATTCACTGTTGTAATTAAGTTTTAACCGTTGTTACCGGGAGTTACCGTAACTGACTGGGGTCGTCTTCCCCACGCCTGGAGCGTGGAGGTATCGTGTTCGCTCTCTTACTCGGCGTTTGCTTTACTCGTATTTATTCGTATATGTCGCTGCATGTGATAGGTAACTAGCTCGATATCTATTTTTATCACCGCTGCGAGAGAGCGAGTGTGATCTGTCCCGTGACTCGATCCGAGTTAACGCGGAAAAGCCGATACCTGAGACTCACTGCCGGTTTCTCAACAGCGCACGGTCCATCGTTTCCCTTGCATAGGGACGATCGCGAGCTAGAGTCCCAGGTCGCGTGTCCGTCCCGCATCAGGCGGTCACCGGAGTGGAGTCGGGCGATTTCTTGGGATTTATTTCCCAAGGATGTCCCATAGCTCAGCTTCTGGCCAGATCTGCGCACTCAGACGAGAACGACTGGTACACCCAGCTTTGACGTCGGATCGTGATGCAAAAGGTACCGTTGGAAAGAGGACTCAAAATCCTACGACATATTGGAATTATAGATCTGTCCAACAGTTGGATTGAAAATGGGAGTGACTGCAAACTGACTGAATACTCTGTCCCAAAATACAGAACAGGCAGGATAGAATTGAATCTGCCTGTTCGAGGGCTTTGACCGAAGAACAAATGAACGAATTAGGACCTGGGATTTTTATGCTGGATAGAGGGGAGGGTGACGGTGACACACATAGTTTTTTTGTGATTTTCGGACAACATTTGGGGGATGAGAAAAATCGGCTACCGGGATCTATCTCACAGATCTGCACACAGGCAGACTTTGAGAGGGAAGAACAGGTGGCTGGGAAAGGGAGTAAGCGGACTCTGATCGACGTAAACCTTAAACTGGGAATGGTCTATGATGGGGGGAACCTACCCTTAAAATTTTATCACGATCCAATAGTTGGATCTCCCGCACCAACCCTTTCACCTGGCTGCTATCCTGCAACTTTGAATTTCGAGGCAACAGGATGGAACCGGCTTGTGGTGGCTCAACGGCGGCACGAACGGCAGCGGCGGCGACGGTGAACAACCACAGCAAGTAGAGGAAGAAGGGAAGAGGAAGAAATTTGAGAGATATAGAGGATTTGGATCAGATCTGAAGAAGAAAGGGGGAAGAAGAGGGAAGAACACCAAGAACACAAGAGAGAGAGGGGGGTGCCCAAATCAATTCACATAATAATTCTTCATTATTTTCAACAAAATACAACAAGAGACATTATATATCATAACCCTAGACCTACTCAAATGACCTAGGTTACCTTTGGTCAAGGGGGTATAATGGAGAAATGGGGGACAATGGTAAATAAAATAATCCCACAAGGGGACAAAAGAGGGGGCGCCCCTCTCTCCAAGTCAACATAAATGGCTTGGTTATTTTATTCACCTTGGACCATATTAATTCCCCCTTAGACCAAAATAAATAAAAATACAAATACATGGTCAATTATTCTACCATTGACCCAATATAAAAACCCAAGATAATACAAACCAAATATAATCCAAATACATGCAAAATACACACCAAATATGACCAAATACGTATAAAATATAAATACATATAAAAATACGTACTGAAGTATCAATGCTTCGGTGGCGACTCCAGACTGTCCCCCAGCCACAAAGAGGTCGGTGTTGACCGAGTCGTGCTGCGGGTCCGGTACTGATGGCTCGCTGAGTCAAGCCGTACTCGTGCTCTGGTGTCCTCACCAGTAAGGGCCTGTGCAAGGCAAGCCGATATTCCTAAATATTCAAGGAGTCTCAATCAAGTGGCCAAACTAGCATGGCTTTCTTGCATGCCATCGGCCCGAATGCAAACACTGCCTTCTGCCACCTCTACAAAGTGCAGCCAAGAAGACACAATAAGGATGGTCCAGGAGTATTTCCATAGCTTTGGGAGTCTCGTTGTGGGCCGGCAAAGGTCGCTTCATGCCGTCAAGGCCGAAGAGGAAGGAAAAGATAAAATGTCACCCGTGGGGGCGAATGAAAAGAAGAAGAAAGCTGGGGCTAGAAGCCTTGAAAGGTCTCCACAAAATGAAAAGATGAAGAGAACTTCTATATATGAAGAGCCAACTTTCTCCCGTCAGGCTCGAAGGGGAGTCGAAAAGTACAATAGAAGAATGCAAATCCTTACCTGCAATATGACAGGGGTGATGAGTGGGCATAGTACCATGCCGAATGAACAAGAGGAGCCAGCTGAGATCGCTGGAAAAAAAATCCCAATGACAAGACATGGCAAAATTACCACTGAACTACTACAAGCCGCCGAGGGCAAACATGATGCTAATGAAGACATCGCTACTGTCACTGCCAGAACAGTGGCATCCGGACAAGAAGGAGTAGTCCCGTCTCCTCCACCTAAGTGTGCCTCCAGTAGCACACTCGAAGGCACCAATAATGAAACATCTATGGACCCTGTTGTCCTAATAACCTTGCAAAGGTACCAGCAGGTGGTAGAACTACTGAAGAAACTATTAAATGAAAAGTCTGAGCATGCTATGGCACCTGAGCACCTGGGGGCACTAGCCGAGCCGTCACGGAAAGGTTCCAACCCCGCGGGTGCTCCTTCACCGGCTATTTTACAAACTGCTGATCAGAACTGGGCTACTCCCCAGCATTGTTCCCAGTGGCTTGTGGACACCAAGAAATCGCACACCCAGATGTCCCGCTCGGCCCCGCATCAACAACGGCGTCAAGAGAAGGAACCCCAGAAAGACTGGTCGTCCGGACTCCCCAAGCATGCATACTGCCGCGAAGCCGCCTCCAGGAGTCACGACAGTGAAGAGAAACCAACCACAAAGAGCCCCACAATCCATGGGCCTCAAGGAAAACCAAACGGGTCATGAGTCGTGTCCATAACGGGCTCAGAACTGGCTCAGAAACACGCCCAGTTTGGCCTTCAATGGCACACCTAGGGCCGCTCAGCGGCACACCCCAGGGCTGCTCAGCGGCACACCCAAGGGCTTCAGTGGCATGCCCCAATGGGTCTTCAGCGGCACGGTCCTAGAGCCCCTCAGCGGCACGGCCCCAGAGCCCCTCAGTGGCACGCCCATCCCCTATGGGCTTCAGCGGCACACCCCCCTTGGGGGGGTCTTCAGCGGCACACCCCCCCTTGGGGGGGTCTTCAGCGGCACACCCCTTGGGGTTTCCAGTGGCACTCCCCAAGAGCTTCGGCGGCACGGCCCCAGAGCTCCTCAGCGGCACGGCCCCAGAGCCCCTCAACGGCATGCCCAGCCCCCAAGGTCTTCAGCGGCACACACCCCAGGGCCCTCAGCGGCACGCCCGTTTTGGGGTTCAGCGGCACACGTTTTGCCCCTAGCGGCACACTCTTTTGGGCCTTCAACGGCACACAGTTAGCCCCCTTCAACGGCACGTTTGGGCAACTACCAGCGGCACGACTTTTGCCCTTTACCACGGCACGCTTGTTCAGCTCGCCACCGGCACAGCGCGAGGCTTTTTCAACGGCCAAACGACGTGCTGCCCATGCCCTACGCATCTTCGGCGCGCAGTGGTCGGTCCGAGGTGTCAGCCAAGGATTGGGCCACGCAGGCTACTCCCCTGATAGTCAGGACAGGGGAAGTCAAACCCCATCATGATCAGCTGCTTCCCGCCTCCGACTGCCGTGCTCAAAGGCTCCCGCCGTTGTGAGTATAAAGGAGGTCCGCTTCGACAAAAAAGAGGAAGAGAAGAGGGGCAGAAGGAAGAAGAGACGGAAAGGCTGGAGAAGAAGACACACGCAAGGGAGGAAGAGAAGAGGGAAGAGAAAAGAAGAGCTCCGGCGTGAGTCCCCCCCCCCCCCCCCCGACGACCACCGGGCAGAAGCGAGAGTAAGAGAGAGAGAGCTTGATGTAGTAGGAGAAGGTGGGGGAAAGAGTAGGGGACAGTTGTCCCTGCTCCGATCCCCAGCACCTCCTTCTCTTTTGTACCCTGTTCTTCCCCTTCCCGTTCTTTCTTTCGTTGGGTTGTCGTCTTGCCTATAGTCTCGTCTTGGGCACTTTTTGTAATGTGGATGTAGGGCTATGGCCTTTGGTTTCCCTTGAATGAAAATCACCCTTGTCGGGTTTCCTGGCTATTCTTGTCAGTTTACGCCAATGTTCATAATGCATGGTGTGTTGTTCATTTTCTCCTCTCCGGCATTTTTTTCTTTTTTGGGAGTCTCCGTAGCGATGTGATTCCTCCCCCGTGATCCTTGACCTCGTGGGTTCTTTGTCCCTTTCCATGGTCATCGATTGTGTCCATCCGCTTGAAGGGAGGGAGAGACCCTTACTCTCTTTTCAATCACCCAGTTGCCAGTAGCCCACCCTTGGCCTTGAACTCCTCTTCTTTTCCTGAATAACCTGCAGGTCTCCCAGCCCACACACCCCACACACTTAGCTCCTCTTTAATCTTCCAGCAATACACCCTTTCCGGCCCTTAGCCGGCACACCTTTTCAACCCTCAGCGGCACACTCATTTGAGGTTTCAGCGGCACACCCCATGGTGGCCCTCACCGGTACACTTTACCCTTTCCAACCCCAGCGACACACCCTGTTGGTCCTTGGCCGGTACACTCCCTTTTGGCCCTCAGCTGCATACCTTTTAGGCCCTCAGCGGCACACTTTCTGGCCCCCAGCGGTACACCCTTAGCTGCCAACCCCCAGCCCATTCTGTCTAGTATTAGAGGTCTTCCGTTCACGGCTTTCCCCGTGTTTTCGAGGTTTTATAACGGTGTTGCTGCCTCCGGGTGCCCACCTCCAGTTGTCGGGTTCCGCCACTCCGTGTGGGCGCGTTCCCTTTATCTCCCTTACGCCCGGGTCAAGGGGAGATGCTGCCGAATTTTTGTCACAAAATGATAAATATATTAAAAAGGCACAAGGAAGCAACAAACGAATGGAACGATCAATGATAAAATCTTCCAACTAAGCAAAGCACTGTCAATGGCATGAGAAGAACTGAACCAATTAACAACTTGTTACACCAACTGTCAGACCCGTGAGAGAAGGCTGGGCAAAAATAAGGAGGAAAGAAAATTTGCATAAACTACCTGAAAATCAAGAAAAGAAGAAAAGAAAAGTCTTAAGAGAAACAGAGGGAGAGTGGATCCCCCTTGACATTTCCAACCCCAAACCGCCTTCAACGGTACATCCATCCTTACCCTCCAACGGTATGCCCTTCCCAGCCTCCAACGGCACACTCCAAAAAGCCTTCAGCGGTACACACTACTCACCTTCAGCGGCACACCTCAAAGAGCCTTCAACGACGCACCCTCCTGGCCCTTCAGCGGCACACTCCCTCCCATCGTCTCTCTCCCTTCACCGGTACACCCTCATCCATTGTCTCAATGGGATCCAATGTACAGACTTGGCAGATGGATGCACAAACGCAGCAACAAGCAATGTATAGACTTCGTATGTTGATTGCATGGGCAACGTACATACTTTGAGTTGAATAGACTGAAGAATGTACAGACTTCATGTTACAACGTACAGACTTTGTGCTGCATCGTATAGACTTGGGGTTGGCCAATGTACAGACTTCACGTTGCAACGTACAGACTTTGTGCTGCAGCGTACAGACTTGGGGTTGGCCAATGTACAGACTTCACGTTGCAATGTACAGACTTTGTGCTGCAGTGTATAGACTTTGTGGCCGATGTACAGACTTCATGCTGCAACGTACAGACTTTATGCTGCAACGTACAGACTTTGGGCTGGCCAATGTACAGACTCCGAGCTCCAATGTACAGACTTTGGGCTACAACGTACAGACTTTGAGCTGGAATGTACAGACTTTGAAATGTAATGTACATACTTTGGGCTGGCCAATGTACAGACTCCGAGCTCCAATGTACAGACTTTGGGCTGCAACGCACAGACTTCGAGCTGGAATGTATAGACTTTGAAATGTAATGTACAGACTTTGAGCTGGCCAATGTACAGACTTCGCGCTGCAATGTACAGACTTTGAGCTGCAACCAACAGACAACGTATAGGCTTCAAGCTGATCAATGTATAGACTCTGAATTACAGCCAATGCATAATGTACAGACTTTGGGCTTGGCAATGTATAGGCTTTGAACTGCAGCCAGCGGACAATACACAGACTTTGAGCGGAGGAAGCCGAAGGATGTACAGACTTTGAGTGCTGGTGGCGCAGACAATGTATAGACTTTGAATTACATCTAAGGGCTGATGTACAGACTTTGTGTGCAGGCAACTGGCCAGTGTACAAACTTCGCGTGGCGATGACCAGCCAACGTATAGACTCTGAGTTGATGAGAGTAGCCAGTGCACAGACTTTGAGCTGATACACGCAGCCAATGTACAGACTTTGGGCGGAGGGATGTACAGACTTCGGCCCGGCATGCCACCCATTCCCTCCTTCACCGATACACCCCTCAGCCCCTCGCCGGTACACCTCCAGCACCCTTCTCCGGCGCACCCATTCCCTCCTTCACCGATACACCCCTCAGCCCCTCTCCGGTACACCTCCAGCACCCTTCGCCGGCGCACCCATCAGCATCCTTCACCGGTACGCCCTTTGGCGGCCTCCCCGGCACACCCTCCTCTCCCTTCACCGGCACACTTTGGGACGCCCTCAGCGGTACGCCCCTCCATGCCCCTTGCCGGTACACTCTCCAGCGGCCCTCTCTCTTTGGAAAACACATACACATAACATGTAATGATGACATTGGCAGTAATAATAATGATAGCAAATAAATTAATAAAAATCATAACGATTAAAGAAATTCGAGTGTATATAGGAAACAAACAAAAATGTGTAATAGTGATAAAAAAGAAGGGGGGAGAAAATAATAATAATAATAACAAAAAGGGGAAACCATCCGGGACAAATGCATAAAGAAATAATAAGCAGCAGAGGAAAGATAGGAGCATATAATTAAGAAAATCCTATATAAAAGATCCTAGGGCCCACATTGCAGCCCCATCTCTCTCCGTGACTCGACACAAAAGGGGACAATAATGCCGCCCTCGCAGGCCGGGCCCGAGTCTTGGGATTCGTCCTGACATGACCGTGCCCCGACCCAGTCCTGGGCCGACATTCTAATCAGATCGGATTCATTTATCGCCCCAGTTTTCCGTCACGTTTCTATCACGGACCCGTGTCCGAATATGAAAAGGTCCACCGAGGACCGACATGGAAAATGGCTCGTATCTTGATGCGGACTTTGGTGTGACTTATTCCTGCTTCTACCTTACGCAGTTAGTATTATTCCTTTCGGCTGCAGGGCCCCTAATTTTGGCAATTAATCAAGGGTGTTCCCTCGTATGGGGGATGTAAATGACGTCGCAACCTTTACGGCGCGACGAGATTTGGTCCCGACATGAACCACACAATCGTCTGACGAAGTCAGATCGAGCGCACCACGGGTTCTTCGGAGCCCGAATAAATTGTCACTTCGGTGACTGGCACGCCCACGCACTTAATAAACCAACCAAACGTCCCGACGAGGATCCGTCGAGCGAAAAGTGCATCCACAAGTCTGGCACGCCCGGTGGGATGGATCCACCCTTCATCTCTTTGCCGAAATTAGGGGCCCCGCGGCCCCCTTCTTGTAATACTAATTGCGTTACTTTCTCAAATGCAGGAGAGAGAATTGCATCATGGTGCCAACGATGGCTGTCACTTGCGGCCCTCAACCTATCGAGAACCACGCCCGAGGTGGCTACCTGGCGGTCCCCCTCAGCTTCGGAGCTTCCCTCCCACCGTAGGCTTCCCCAACTTCTTGGGAGTGGCCTTTGTCGACATCCTTGAGGTGAAGGCGCCCGAGGAGTCCCAGATCAACGCTCCCACTCCGGGGGCCGTCGAAATTGCTGTCGGCCGAGCTACGGCCAAGAACAACAACAACAACATCCCCACAACGACGCTGAGCTGCAACGTGCACCACGTGCACCAAACTACCGGCCCTTCCCACCAAGGGTCAGCATCCCACCGAAGAAGGCTTCGGAGGAGCAACACCGCGCCGGCTCGGGGCGCCGCTCGTCCAACTCCAGAAAGTCCATGACTGTTGGGGCCCTCCGAGTCCACTTGGACGGGCAGAGGTCCCAGGTGACACCGGACCGTATCGTCCTGACCGTCCCAGTCCGCAACTCTTTTCAAGGACTGGAGAAGCTGAAAGAGAGGGCGATGCCCGCAACCCCAGTTGCGGCACCGAAAAAGGCGCCGGCTCACAGGCCGGCCAAACTGAAGCAAGTCTGGGTACCCAAGGAGGCCCAGCCCACTGCACCCGCCCAGGCAGGGCCCAGCACTTCCCGCCTGAGGAGGGCCCGACGAGATGGCGGGGTCGAGGTGATGACCCCAACTCTCCGACCGGCACCCATCATCCCGGTGCCGTCTGAGAATGTCCACCGTCGTCCCCGAGGGCGCCGACACAATGCTGCCTGCTCAGCACTCAGGGCCTATTCTCCCCCTGCCACCGTCATCGACGTACAACCACAGGCTGCTCTCCCCGACCAGGAGTGGGATGGGATCGAGCAGGTATGAGGAATTACCTCCGAGGCCCGGGTAGCACCCCCGCCGTCTGCCAGAGACTACTGGGGGTAGTGGCCTCCGCTTTCCAAGAAGAAGGAGCACGACCGGCACCCAGCGCGGAGTCGAGGAATCGCTCGGAGGAGCCGCGCCAGTCCCCTGTACGGGAGGAAGCGCCGCCCCGATGATCGGTCTTCGACAGGCTGGTGTTCCCGGGGAAATCGTCCAGGAAGGCGATTAAGAGAAACAAAAGATGGCACACCTTCACCTGCAATATGGCAGGAGTTCACGGTCGGTATGGGGCCTTGCCTGTCGACCCGGAAGAAATGGCCAGACTTGCCGCCAGGCCGAGACCCCTTACTAGAAGAGGGAGAGCGGCAGGCGGCGCGACACCCACAGGCGCCGAAGGGACTTTACCTGAAGAGCCCCTTGCGGCCCTTACGGCAAACGTGGTCACCACCGGTGACACGAGCGGCGGACCCTCTACATCATCCGAGGACGCCCCGGCCGAAGAGGCGGGGGGCATGTCCCGTCTCCTCACAGCTGACCCTGCAATGCTGCTCATGATGCAGCGGTTCCAGCAAGAAATTGAGTCACTTAAAAAGCAATTGAATGAACGGAACACACTGCCCCCGATGTCCTGGCAGACCGAGGTTTTACCCGAAGTGCCTAGGGATAGGGGGCAATTTTCAGAAGCAGCAGGCACACTGCACCGCACCACCCCTGCCACAGGCCTTACTTTTCCAAGGGTCCCTCATGGCCCCCCAGGCGACCGTGCTGGCCACCCCGAGCGCGCAGCCCGCCCATTTTTATTCGAGTCCGGTCGACCCGGCAACAATTAGCCGGTTGATGCTAGAACAGATGATAGACATGAAACTGGCCGAGAGAGGTGACGGGGATTAGATGCCGTTCGACGTCTACCGGGTGCCCTACCCGGCTCACCATGGTGCGAAGAAGTTGCCGATCGGCGTCACCAAGCCACCCAAGTTTGAAAAGTTCAACGGGCAAGGGTCCCCCATGGAGCACATTGCTTATTATGTGAATGTCATGGGGGACTTGGCTGCTGATGAGGCCTACCTCCTGAAGTTCTTCGGCTCGACACTCACCGGGCTTGCCTTTGAGTGGTACTCCGGCCTGCCACCCGGGTCTGTTGCCGACTGGCCCGACATGCAAAAGAAGTTCAAGGAAAGGTTCTATGTTGCAGAACGGGAAGTCACTGTAGCAGAACTTTATGCCACGAGACAGAAGAATGATGAGTCGGCCCTCGACTACATCAAGAGATGGAGAAACCTCAGTATGAGATGCAGGCGTCCCCCACACCAGGAGGATGCGGTGCAGATCTGCAAACAGAACTTGAAGAAAGAAATCCTGGAAAGGATGATCGGCACCGAGGTCAAGACATTTGACTGCCTGAACAATGTGGTAGCAGAGATCGAGGCATTTTTGGCCCGATACTCCTCCACCCCGGCCATGTCAAGCCAAAGAGCCAAACATGCCGAGAAGAAGCCAGCACCCCCTGAGGTGCACACATTAGATTTCCAGGCTTTTGAAAAATAGAAAGAGAAAGCCAAGGGGGCTGCCGACCTTCCTCCACCCAGAGCCACAGAACAGCGGGAGGGCCCCTCACTAAGGGAGAAGATGAGAAATAAGCTGTATTCCTTTGCTCGGGACAAGTCTAAGCTCCTGTTCGAATGGGCAACCAGCTACAACAAAATTACACTGCCAGAGCCGAAAAGGCCCGACGACCTAAAGAGAAAGGACGACCCGCGCTTCTACCCGTACCACCGAGACCATTGAAGACTGCTATGTCTTCAAGGATGTTATCGAGTCCTTAATCAAGAATGGGGAGCTGGACATGGGAGAGCATAGAGTAGACCCCCCGCAATCGCATGAGTTGCCCAGCATAACCTCCACTATCAACATGGTCTCGCTATACCAGGAGTTGCCTGAGGAGTGGGCGGAGGCCTGCGCCCGCGCCACTTATGAGACCATCATCACGACCCCGGCTCAGGATCAAGGAGGTTGGCAGACTACAACTAGAAAGAATAGAAGAGCACACGTCCCTCGACCCAGCCCCGGAGTTCATCTGAGGGATGCGACACCCCTGCCTGCACCGCCCCCAGCAAGCCCAGTTCGCCACGACACGGCCCCTCGGCTGGTCATGAGGCGGCCCACTCATAACAAAAAGAGCTCTGTCCCGCTGCGGATGCGTCAGAAGACCAGTCCGACGGTCCAAAGACTCCAGGCTATTATTGATGGGCTCGAAGATTATGAGCAGCCCGAAATCCAGCCCGTGGAGCTGAAGGAGTATGTCCCATGGGAGGAGTTCAAATCACTCGATCTGGCTCCAGGGACAGAAGCTGAAGCAGAGAAAGAGCCTCCCCTATAGGCTGAACTTCCCCAAGAGCAGCCATCCGCCACAGCAGGAAAGAAGAAGAAGAAGAGAAGACCTAGGGAGAAGAAGAAGAGGGAGGTCATCGTCGCCTGCAACACCCTCTCGACCTTATTCGACACTGCCCTTTCCCTGGAGGAAACAGAAGAAGAGCCACCCCATGAGCCGCCAGAGGTGAATCAAGCTGAAGTCTCCACTTCCCAACATGCCACCAGGCCGGGAAGGAAGTGGGGGCACCCTCCTCAGGATAACCTCAACATCATGCTCAATGGGAACAACCATACCAGGTTCCCGACCCTGAGGTCCGAGGCACCGAGATCCCTCCTCCGGCGGGTCTCTATCCCGTAGGGGATAGGAGCCGAGGCACCCCTTCATTCTCCGAATTCCTGTTAGCCCGAGCAGGCGAGAAGGCGCGCTCCCAGGGGTCTCCTTCGACCGAAAAAATAAGCAGCTCTCAAGCTCTACCGGCGGCAACTCTTCCTCAGCCAGAAGCGGACAACAGTGACATCCCAAACCTCGCCGAATTCATGCGGGGGACGGAGGAAGCCCAGCAGGCCCAGCCGGCTCAGCAGGCTGCAACAGAGCCCACAAAGCTGGCATCCCCTGACCTGACACCCCAGCTCCAGGGTGGGGGTAGGCGCAGCAAGCCCGAAGAGATGAAATTACTCAAGGTGCGGGCTGCCGACCGAATAGTCAGACACCTCAAGAAGATCCCAACCCGGTTTACCGTGTGGGAGATGCTGTCTTTGGACGAAGAAACACAGCAAGCCATCATTGCCGCGCTCCAGACGCCTGCACATCTTGAAGCCTGCCTAGCAGAGATATCACCTGAGGTGGCCGTGGCTTTCACAAAAGATGACATGCTCCTGCCCACCTGCAGCCATAACAGACCCCTCTACATGAAAGGGCAGTTGAACGGCCAGCCTATCAACAGGGTCCTGATCGACCCAGGGGCAGCAGTGAATATACTCCCCTACCGGGTGTACCAAAAGCACTACTTTGACGTACAGTTGGTTGAGGTCAAAAATGTCAAGATTGCTGGTTTTAACCAGAAATGTGAGGTCCCCATGGGGGTCGCAGAATTCAACTTAACTTTCGTTGATTTCACCACCAAGGTCCAGTTCCACATCATCAACTCCAACACTTCCTACAAGGCGTTGCTGGGACGGCCCTGGTTACACCAGAATAGAGTGGTGCCCTCCACCCTGCACCAATGCATTAAATACCCTTGCGAGGGGAAGGAAGTCAGGATCTTCGCCGACCTCCACCCGTTTGAGGTGTTCGAGTGTCATATGTCAGACGCCAATCTGTACTTAGAAAAGGCGAGGCAAATTCCCCAAGCCGCCCAAGACAAGGGAAAGAAGAAAGTGAGTCGGGCAGCTGGTTTCCTCCACCGCCCCCAGGTTATGTGGCTCCCCCACATGTACCATTCATTGCACAAGAGGGGGGGGGGGTATTTAAGGCAGCCCCTCTCCCCATCTACTCCACACCGGGGATGCCTTGCCTCGAAGACCTGCTGGAGGATGTCAGAGTCCCGCCAGGGATCATCAAGCCCATTACAGAGATTGACTGTCAAACGGCCAAGTGGCTAAGGACCTTTGAAGTGCCTAACCCGGAGGGGCCATCCACTATCTTTTATGTTGCCGGGGAAAAGCCAGTCAGGGAAGACAATGATTGCCTATTTCCTGACGAGTTGCATGACCCGCACGTCCCCATTGTGGGACTCCCCCATATGACCGACCAGGCAGCCAGAATGGTCAAAAAGTAAAAGATTCCCCCCTATCAACCCTCCAGCCGGAAGGAAATGTTTGAAAGAATGTGGAACCCACCAAACCTGGATCGGCGGTTGCTGTAAATCACCAAGCACCCCGGCCTGGGCTTTTCACCAGAAGATTATTACGAAACTGATGTGATATCGATTTTGGCCTTGTCCGGCGACGATCCCGCGGAAGCTGTAGATTTGCGGGAATCCCACCAAGAAGTATATCCCAGGCCTCCGGCTGAGGAGGCACAAGATGAAGAAGTGTTTCTTTGGAACCCTCTCCGCCGCCGCTGCACGGGGAAAACCCCCTCTCTCTCCGACAGGCTAGCCTCGCAAGAGCACACCGCCGAGGCGCCCTCACTTCGGCCTGCTGGCGAAGCAAGAAGCAGAAGCATGGGTCGTGCCCCAAATTCCCCTCGATATGACCCCGTCATGTACGCCTTGTACCATAGGCAGCAACGGGAGATCGAGATGTTAAAAGCACGGCTGGCTGAGTTGACCTCGCTAGTTGCCGACCTCATCCGGGGCTCTCTCCGCCCGTGGGGTGGCTACATGTCTCGACCCCGAGACAGCAGTCCCGATGTCCCCGTCTGGTCAAGAAGGGAGACGAGAGACACGGCAAGCCCATTAACCGGGCGGCCAACCAGGCAAGGCCTGACACTCCAAGAGAAGCTGCAAAAGCCCTACTCTTTCCCAAGAGAGAAGACTCGGGGTATTTTTGACTGGGCCTGCCATTACGGCAAGGTCTCCCTCCCATGGTCCAAGAGGCCGCATGACACCCGAAGAAGTGGGGACCCACTGTTTTGTCCCTACCACCAGATACTGGGCCACGCCATCGAAGACTGCTATGTCTTCAAAGACATTGCTCAAAACCTCATTGACAGGGACGAGCTCAGAATGGGAGACTATGTGGTAGCCCCACCACGCCCCCACGTGGCGGACAGCCCCAGCAGAGGAGCCTATACACTATCCATCCAGTACCAGGCGCCCGAAGATGAGGCTGCCCCGGCCCCCACCGGAGCTGTCTATGATGATTATATAGAAGACCCCGAGGTGGCCTTGTGTCTTTCTGCACCAGCGGACCCCGCGGACCCGGCGGCTATAGTCCAGGAGGAATACGCGACAAATGCAGCCTCCACGCCCCTTCATGAGGAACAAGAAGAGGGGGATGGCATCCTCGAACCCGAAGACAATGAAGATCAAGACTTCGTCGATTTGTCGCCAGCCCCGCTGGAAATTGAAAATGGCAGCCAGGCCACAATCGACGAATTGATTGAGATCAACCTTGGCACAGAAGGTGTCCCCAGGCCGACCTTTCTGAGTGCTCTTATGCCCCCACAGGAGAGAGAGCAATACACAAAGTTGCTGCAAGAATTCTGGGATTGCTTTGCCTGGAACTATAAATAAATGCCTGGGCTCATCCCCGAGGTGACTCAGCACATCTTGGCCATTGATCCCACGGTGGAACCAGTGAAGCAGTCTCCCCAGCGTATGAGGCCGGAATTGATCAGCCAGATCTGCAAGGAGGTTGACAAGCTCATAGATGTCGGCTTCATGGCAGAGAACCAATACACCACTTGGTTGGCCAACATTGTACCGGTAAAGAAAAAGAATGGACAGATCAGGATTTGCGTGGATTTCCGTGACCTGAACAAAGCCTGCCCAAAGGATGACTTTCCGGTGTCTATCACCGAAGTGATGATTGATGCAACCACTGGCCACGAGGCCTTGTCCTTTATGGATGGATCGTCCGGCTATAACCAAATTTGGATAGCCGACCATGACCGGATTCACACGGCTTTCAGGTCGCCCAAGGGGATATTCCACTACAAGAGGATGCCCTTCGGCCTCAAGAATGCCGGTGCTACATATCAGCGGGCGATGACCAAGATCTTCGACGAGCTACTGCATAGCAAGGTCGAATGCTACATTGATGATCTAGTTGTCAAGCCTAAGAAGAGAGCTGAACATCTGAGCGACCTCAGGGTCGTCTTCCAAAGGCTCCGGCTGTACGGGCTGAAGATGAACCCTATGAAGTGCGCCTTTGGCGTGTCCAGTGGTAAGTTCCTCGGCTTTATTGTCCGGCACAGAGGGATCGAGATTGACCCCTTCAAGATAAAAGCCATTCAGGAGTTGCCCTCTCCGAAGAGTCTGGGAGAGCTGAGGTCCCTACAAGGCTGTCTAGCCTACATCCGCAGGTTCATCTCCAACCTGTCGGGGCGTTGCCAGCCCTTTCACAGATTGATGATGAAGAATGCACCCTTCAGCTGGGGTCGCGAATGCCAGCATGCGTTCGACCAGCTAAAAGAGTACCTGAAGTCCCTGCCAGTCCTGGGGGCACCTGTCAAAGGTAGATCGCTTATTCTCTACATAGCAGCTACCGAATATTCACTGGGGGCAATGCTCGCCCAGAATAATGATGAGGGAAAGGAGCAGGCGCTCTACTACCTCAGCCGGAGATTTGTGGGAGCGGAGGCCAAGTACACTCCGATAGAGAAAGTCTGCCTTGCTTTGGTCTTCGCAGTCAAGAAGATGAGGCATTACATGCTGTCCCTTGGAGTGAGCTTGATATCCAGGGCTGACCCCATCAAGCACATTCTCTCCCAGCCTGTCCTGAAGGGGCGCCTTGGCAAATGGGCCGTGCTGCTTATAGAGTTTGACATCACCTACGTGCCGCAAAAGGCCGTTAAGGGACAAGCCGTCACGGATTTCTTCGCAGCACACCCCGTGCCCGAAGACTCCCCGTTGGCCACAGAGCTACCCGAGGATGAGACACTGGAGGTGGATCATGTCCAACAAGCCATCTGGCAGCTATACTTTGACGGGGCTTCGAGAACCGAAGCGACCCCGTCCGGACGCGCCAAGGTACGGGCCGGAGCCGTCATCGTCCTCAAATCGCCAGATGGAGAAGTGATGCACACTTCCTGCTGCATTAGCAAGCCCTGCATAAATAATGAAGCAGAGTATGAAGCTCTGATCATCGGCCTTCAGGTGGCCCTCCAAATGGAGATCAAAATGCTCCAAGTATTCGGCGACTCGCTGCTGGTCGTCAAGCAGGTCCAGGGACAGTTTGATGTCCAAAAACCTGAGTTGCTCCCTTATCACACTAAGGCGAAGAGACTCATGGAGCGGTTCTACCTTCTTGAGATAGGCCATGTCGCCAGAGGGGAGAATGCACAAGCTGACGCCCTGGCAAAACTGGCAAGCTCACTGGCAGTGCCTCCAGATGGATCTCTCAGTATCCAAGTAATAAATCAGCGCCAGATGCCCAGTATGATAGAAGAGGAACCAGAAGAAGAAGAGCTAGAAGTCACCACAGCAGAAG
The DNA here is from genome assembly GCA_022559845.1 of Amorphophallus konjac. Taxonomy (NCBI): domain Eukaryota; kingdom Viridiplantae; phylum Streptophyta; class Magnoliopsida; order Alismatales; family Araceae; genus Amorphophallus; species Amorphophallus konjac. The sequence goes on along the minus strand of CM040125.1, from coordinate 100,803,933 downwards.
CCGTCGGCCTACCTGACTGGAGAGACCCCCTGATGTAGTGGTTCAAGTACCAGCAGCTACCCAAGCAAAGAGAAGAGAAGATCAGGCTGATCAGAATTAAGGACTCTTATGAGCTCCGAAATGGAATATTATTCCGAATGGTGGCCGACGCCAAGCAGAAATTACTCCTCCGATGCTTGTCCATTGAAGAAGCCTGGAGGGTCATGAAGGAGGTCCATGCCGGGACAGCTGGCGCACACCAGGCGGGGCCGAAAATGAAGATTGAAATAAAGAAGCTTGGATATTATTGGCCTGCGATGTTCGACGACTGCTGCAAATATGCTAAGTCGTGTCAGAAATGTCAGGAGCATGCCACCATACCCAGAAGGCCCCCCGTGCAGTTACACCCAACCGCGCCCAGTTGGCCGTTTGCCCAGTGGGGAACGGACGTCGTGGGTCCCTTACCTGCATCTTCCACAGGCTGCAAATACATTTTGGCGGCAAGTGACTACTTCTCCCGCTGGGCAGAGGCTGCCGCCTTACGAGAGGTCACCGGAGAGATCGTGGTCAGGTTTGTCCGCCGTAATATCATATTCCGGTTTGGCGCACCCGACCGAGTTATGTCAGACAACGGTAGCCACTTCCGCAACCAGAAGGTCTACCGGCTGGCAGAAAAATATAAAATTGATTGGAGGACATCGACTCCTTACAACCCATAGGCTAATGGGCTGGCCGAAGCTTTTAATAAGACACTTTGTACTCTCCTGGCCAAGACGGTCAGCTCTAACAAAAGGGACTCGAAAGAAAGAATGTACGAGGTGCTTTGGGCGTACCGAACCGTATACAAGACTCCAACAGGCTGCTCGCCCTTTTCTCTCGTATATGGCTCGGAGGCAATCGTCCCCGTTGAACTGGAGATACCGTCCCTCAGGGTTGCCATTCAGCATGGCCTTGTCCTTGAAGGGCAGACCAACGTTGAACGAAGGCTTGAGGAACTCTCCAGTCTAGAAGGAAAGTGGCTCCAGGCCCAACAGAACATTCAGATCTACCAGGCCCGGATTGCACGCGCCTTTGACAAGCTGGTCAAGGAATGCGAATTCAAAAAAGGCGACCTCGTCATGGTCAAGAGAACAGACCTCATGGCTGCCAACCCTAAGGGTAAGCTGAATGAGAACTGGCTCGGACCCTACGTAGTCCAAAATGTCTACGAAAGTGGGGCCTATGTAATTGTCAACCATCGCGGGGAAGTTCAGTTCCCGCCTCTTAATGGAAGGCACTTGAGACTGTACCACGCTCCGGCGCCCCCGTTCAATCAATAATATAACCCTCCGCCCTATTTTAGGCGGATTTGCGTGATTGATGTCCAAACAACGTGACCACTATCCATGTTTTCAAAAAGCGAGAAAAAAAAGGGAAGAGGAAGGTTAAAAAAAAAAGAAAAAAAAAGAGAGGAGAAAAAAAAAGAGGAAAAAAAAGAGAGAGAGGAAAAAAGAGAGAAGAAGAGTAGAGAGAAAGAAAAAAAAAGAAGAGAAGAAGAAAAAAAAGAGAAAAAAAAGGAGAAGTGAGAAAGAAAAAAAAAGAAGAAAAGAGGAAAAAAGGCAAAAGAAGAGAAGAGAGAAAGAAAGAAAAGAAAGAAAAAAAAGGGAAGTAAAAAAAAAGAAAGATACAAAAGCAAGGGAAGAGCGGATGCCGAGAAAGGGGGAACTCACCCCATTTCCAGCCGTCGCCCCGTAGCAACGGAAGTACTAAAAGAAATTTCTAAATAAACTCTTCTCTCCGTCCTCCCCGGGCGGTGAGTACCGCTTTGGCTCGAACCTCCCGTCCGGGTCATTGACTAAACAAACCCTTCTCTCCGTCTCCCCGGGCGGTGGGTACCCCTTTGGCTCGGACCTCCCGTCCGGGTCATTGACTAAACAAACCCTTCTCTCGGTCTCCCCGGGCGGTGGGTACCCCTTTGGCTCGGACCTCTCATCCGGGTCATTGACTAAACAAACCCTTCTCTCTGCCCCCCCGGGCGGAGAGCACCCCTTTGGCTCGGACATCCCGTCCAGGTCATTGATTAGACAAACTCTTCTCTCCGTCCCCTCCGGACGACGAGAAACCCGGTTGTAGACACGCCATTCTTGACGTCTCCTGAGAAAGTCTCATATTACTATACAACGCCCCGCAACGGCTTACGCATTTCGAATCACTCGAGTGCTTCCTTTTCTTGGGTCTTCTTCTGCCTTTTTCGGCATTCGGAATCGTCCCGTCACCGCATTCGGACAGCGTCAACACCAGTCAGACGCATCAGGAGGTTCCGGAATCAGGAAGGGTGTCTGACGGGCGGCCGCCGACGTCTGATTTGAGGACCCGGGTGGGTCTTAATGGGGGCGTCCAGGCCCCTGGACGCCCCCATATTTTTAATTCATTTTATTCTTTTCTCAGGGCCCAAAACCAAATAAAAAATATAAAAATATATATATTTTAATGGAGGCGTCCAGGCCCCTGGACGCCTCCATAAAAACAAAAATAAAAAATGTGTGTAAAATGCCAGTTGGCATAAAAAAAACAAACAAATAAACAAAAAAATATATATATTAATGGAGGCGTCCAGGCCCCTGGACGCCTCCATAAAAATAATTATAAAAAAATCAAAATGCCAGCTTTGGCATAAAAGACAAAAGAAAAATAAAAAAAATATATTTTGGAGGCGTCCAGGCCCTTGGACGCCTCCATCAACTCTCTCTCGGGCGAAGCTCACCGAACGACGGTTTGTCGTGTGTGAAAAAATCCAAATTATAGAGACGTCCAGTCAGCAGGACGCGCCCATTTCTGAATCACGAGGCGCCGCTCACAAAACCACGCGTTGTGCCAAACCGCGTGCGGCCGTCGTCGATTTTCGGTGGACCTGTTTGAGGCGTCCGGAGCCCTGGACGCCTCCACAAAAGTATTCCAAAAAAATATATAAAAATAGAATAAAATATTAATTCGGCCCTGATGGAGGTGTCCAGGGTCCTGGACGCCTCCACCCTCTGGAGCTCTATAAATAGAGGCCCACCCCCTCAGTTCTGGAGGAGCTTCGAAGTGATCCGATAGGCTGCCGGAGCCCAGAGGCTACGGAGTCATTTTCTAACCCGTGGGTTCTTTTGTAGGTGGAGGTTCTGCCGGCTTCTCGGGTGCTCACGCTCGCGAGAGGAAGGTCGTCTTCATCTACCGCGCTTCCACGTCATCCCCACGCTGCCAGAGCTCCGCCGGATTTCACCATCGGCACATCCAATAAGCCAATTCTTTCCTTTTCTTCGTAGTTCTTTTGCATTCATCATTTTGCATCCCCTATCCCCCTTCATAAGGGCGCCTTTTCTTATACACTTCTTACATCCATCATCTCATTTTACTCCTACTCGAGTCCGAGAGGGGTTTAAAAGATAACACCAACCAGGTGTGTGTCTTGCCATCATTTCATTATTTTTATCACAAGGATTTGAATACTACACCTTCATCTTTCTAATCCACTTGTCATTTGTTTGTCGTTGTTTTGCAAGGGTAGCCGAGGAAAGCCCTCTCCGTCGGCCGGCCGGAGGGAGAGGAAGAAGCAACCCGCCATCTCCCGCTCTTGAGGTAGGCGCGATCACTTTCTTATTTTGGGGTCTTTCGACCCCTGGCGATCACATCTTGTTTTCGAGGCCGCGGCGAGTCACTTCCCCAATGGCCGTTTAAATTTTCATTCTTATATTCTCTTTATACTCTGTTATATTCTGCTCATATTCTGGAGGCCGCGGCGAGTCACTTCCCCAATGGCCGTTTAAATTCCTGTTCTTATATGCTATATTCTTATCTGTTCGTGTTCTCGAGGCCGCAGCGAGTCACTTCCCCAATGGCCGTTTAAATTCACGTTCTTATACGTTATATCCTTATCTGTTTATGTTCTCGAGGCCGCGGCGAGTCACTTCCCCAATGGCCGTTTAAATTCCCGCTCTTTGTATTCTCTTTATATTCTGTCATCTTATTATCTGCTCATATTCTCGAGGCCGCGGCGAGTCACTTCCCCAATGGCCGTTTCAATTCTTGTTATTTAATTTCTGCACCATTCCCGTCCCCCCGAGGCCGCGGCGAGTCACTTCCCGCTATGGCCGTTTAACCCCCATATCTTGCTATATCACACTTGTCCCGCTCGCCCCGCCGGAGTAATCTCCCGTGGTGGCCCCTTCTCTCTCTTCTCTTATTTCTGTGTTGCAGCAAACAAACAAAACAAAAAAAGAAGGAGCCCACGCGCGCTCCGCGTCTTCTCCGCTCTTCCCCGAACCGCGTGACGTCGCTCACAGATTGGCGATCACGGTGGGACGTCTACTGCTTCTTTTCGGCTACCCTTGCAAGTTTGGCACCACCCGTGCCTCTCCACCTTCGCGCCCGCGCGCGCCCCCGTTGTGCTCACGGCAGCACTATCAGTTGTGATTGGTTGTTTGTTTAGTATATGTCTGTTATTTCTGTTGTTTTCTTACTCTATATATCTGTCAGCATTCCATTGCATACATCCATTCCTCTTTTCTATCCTTTTTTCATTTTTTTGAGGATCACCCTTTCCCGGTGAAGGAAGGACTCTCCGTTTGAGAATTCCTCTCAACGGACTAGAATCTCCTACACTGGGACCTCCGTAAGTCCCCGACATCGAAGAATCTCCTCTTCGTTCACTGGGCTGGTTGTACCATTAAAGTTCCCCGGAGTTAGTCATTTCATTCGTGGTGAGACGAGAGACCCTAGCTGACACGGCGGTGAAACAAAAACAAACTAGGGTCCCCATTTTGTGTGAACTTCGGATCTCGCTAAAAAAATATAAAAAATCATCAAAATCAAAACACAAAAAAAGGGGGCGTAAAGGCATCCACTTGTTTGATAATCTCTGCTACCTACTTGCTAGTGTATGTTTTTACGTTCTGGGAAAACTGTGAGCATGTCTCACGAGTCTTTTGAGGAGAACCACCCTAGCCGTGGTTTGTCAGCCGACCCGCGAGTCTATGCTATGGACTCGGGTCCTTCTCATGACCCCTCGCATGAGGTGCAAGTTATTACCGGGGACACGTCCCCACCATAGGATATCACTTCCTTACTGGGCATCCTCGCCAACACAGAGCTTACTGTAGACACGCCAAAATTGACGTTATGTTGATCAAGTCTCATGTCATTATGTAAACGCCCCAAGTGGACTTCAATATTCCTATAAAATGAAGTTTTTCTATTTTTGTGAGGTTTATGCATTTTTTCCTGCATTTTCGTGATTCACGACCTGAAGAAGGGCGTTATTTTCAAAGTAGCGACCTGTCATAGGGCGTTTTAAAAAGAAGAGACGACCATAAGTGAGGGCGTCCATTCCTGGTATTATCCGTTAATTTCTGGAATTATCTATTTTCAAAATAAAAAGCATTTTGTGAGTAATGTCCTTCCTCAGGGCGTGTTTTTGATAAACGCCGTTACCTCAGGCGTGTTCCCTTAATTTTTAAACAGAGAAAGTTTTATTTCCAAAATTAAATTCAGGAAGAAACGCCCTTTTCTAGGTCGTGTTTCAAGAAACGTCTCTGTGAAGGTCGTCAATTCATGATTTGACGCCCTGTCCTAAGTCGTGTTTTACTCCAGAGTCCTTCCTTTTTCCATCTTTCCCTCACAGTTCCCTACTATCATTTGGTCTCTTACTCGATCTCGATCCTTCCTTGGATGCCTCATTGCCCGTTCTTATCTTTCCTTAGTTTGGTCACATCCGCTTGAGGCACAATAAAATGAAGTCTTGATCGATCGTGTTGAAGGTGAAGCACTCATAAGATTGAATGTCCAGAACGCTTATTGCAGGTCACGAGCTGCATCCTCTGCATCCTCCGTTGGGCTGCATCCTGCTTCATCCATCTACTTCCATCACCATATTCACTCGGTTTTCCCCTTTACTGTCGTCAGGGACAGCAGGGTCTTCATCTTTTATATCTGTTTTGTTTTTACTTCGTTCGTGTCTTATATCCCTCCATTCTTCACATCTGTTCACCCTTCGCCTGTGTTCACATCTTATTGCATCTTTCTTTTATCATCATATTCTCCCTTCCCTTAAGTCTTCTTAAGGGGTTTAAAAACAACAAAAAAGAAGGTACGCATGTCGATGTCCTCTTCCCGTTACATATTCTATTTGAATTGATACTATATCACTTTGGCTGATCCCTTTCTTCTTGTTTGTTTTACTGTCTGTCTTGCAAGGTAATCAAAAAAAGAAAACCCTTTCTCATCGGCCGGCCGATTGAAGAAGGAGGAAGAACTCTACATCATCCCGCGTTTCCATTTCCACCAGGTAAGTGCGATCCCTTCCCCGTTCTCATCTCCTCTTGGGACCCTTGTGTCTCTGGCGATCACATCATCTCCACATTAGCACCTCGTGCTATTTTTATTGCATCTTATGCATTTTATTTATTCATTGTTACATTTTAATTCCTAAGTGTGGATTTTAATCCAATCTACAAATTGGCGATCACGGTGGGACTTCCACTATTTTCTTTTTGATTACCATCTCCTTTGGCACCCTCGTGTGCCCTTTCCCCTTGGCACCCTCGTGTGCCCTTTCCCCATCGGCATCCACGTGTGCCCTTTCCCCTTGGTACCCTCGGTACCCTTTCCTTTGTGCCCCTCGGGCATCCTCCATCCTTCACTGTGCACTCTGCACATTTGCATATCTCCCATAATTAACGCCTTCCACGAGGGCGTGTTTTGATATCACGCCCTTCTCAAGGGCGTGTTTTAGTTGATTAACGCCTCCTCCTGTGGGCGCCTTCCGCATATCTCCTGTTGCTTTGCCGCTTAATTATTTTATCTGAGAATTCACGCCCCATCCAAGGGCGTGTCATTGTTTTTTTAGCACCTATGATTAGGGCGTTTCATTAATTTTCCCTGTCTTATTTATACCGTCTGAGAAGTCACGCCCCCATCCAGGGCGTTCTATTATGTTTTGACGCCTGTTGTTGGGGCGTGTCTTATTCATTTGATGCCCTCCTTTCAGGACAGCGCCTAACTCCAAGGCGTGATTTCCTTTTCCCTGTGAGCCCCTCATAGGATTTCATGACAGCTACGCTGTCGTTGCTTGTTTTGGTAGCGACCACCCCTAAGGTCGTGTTTTTCATGCTGAGTTGGTAACGGCCTGTTCTAGGTCGTGTCTTTTCTGAGCTTCTCACAGCAAGCTACTTACTGCCTTATTTGTGATTCACTGCTTGTCATATTGATCTGTCTTGATATATTGCTGTGATTTATATTGGCTTCATTATATTTGTGGGTTTTTCGGTTGAGAGACCTCCTCTCTCTAGCCTAGGATTCCACACACCTTTCTTGGAATCGGGACAACCCTCCATTGAGCATTCCGTCTCTTTGGACCGGAAATCCCTTTTCCAAGACCTCCATAAGTCCCCGCACCCGTGGATTCCCTCACGGACGCCGGGCTGGTTGTACCCTCGAAGTACCCAGAGTTTAGTTATCCTATTCGTTGGTGAAGAGAGAGAAAACCTAGTTGACTCGGAGGTCACACTTGGATCAAACTAGGTTTCATTTGGCAGAAGAGTGAACTATTCACAAATAATCCACTTTAATCTCAAACATCCAAACATTAAAATCTTCCGTGCTTTCCAACATTGTTTGCATAATTTGGTTGGGTTGATTTGATTGAATTGGTTTGATTCAAGTGCCTTTTTTGTGGTAATTCCTTCATTAAACATCCTCTCTCTTAAGTATGAAACTCCATTCAGGTAAAATCATCAACATGTCAGGCAACGGGTACTCTTATGATGATGAGGATGAGAATGTATTTGGTCAATATGGTGACCCTTTCCAAGATTCGGTTGATTATGAGGGAAACTATCTCCCTCCTCATCCTCATTATTCACAAATTCATGTGGTTGATACCACTATTCATGAGGCGGACCCTTCGTCTCAAGTTCCATCTTCCAACACTTCGGGGAACCCTTCCCCATCCATTAATGTCACATATTTGATCCAAGCTCTCTCCCAGTTGGATGACTCCCAGTGGCAAGCCATTCAGGCCGCCTTGAAAGGGAAATCCGTCCCTTCGTCTTCCTCTAATCCCCCTCCGGCCGTGAGTGGCCATCAGATCGTTAATGACCAGGCGATCTTGCATCCCCCCTCCTCTCGTCCACAAACGCCTACTGCGGCCATGCCGGCCCAGCAGGCGAGCTATTCAGCGGTTAGGCATCAACCTTCCCAACCTCCTCGGATTCTACGAACGCCTATACCGCATTCTTTTGTTCAGAATCAGGCCCCGGTCGAGCCCGATACCAACACTCTCTTGCTTCAGAAGCTGGCCAGCATGGAGGAGCAGCTCAAGAAGGTTACAGCGACTAAGAATGCTCCGGAAATTTCTCTTCCTACGTTGCCGGTGTTCCATTTACCACCTTCTGAAATGCCGAATTTTTGGCGATACAATGGGATAGGCAACCCATTCATTCATTTAAAGGATTTTCGATATGAGACTTCCTTCTGGCAAGACAATAAGGCCTCCCTGGCCTACTTATTCAGGAGATCTCTTGAGGGGCCAGCCCTCGAATGGTTTTATTCTCTGGAGCCAGCTGATGCCAGCGATTTTGATGTTATTCAAAGAAAATTCTTGCAAAAGTACAGAGACCGGGTGGGACCTTCCCTGTCTGTTACAGATCTAGTCGCTGAGAAAATGAAGCCCGAGGAGGACTTCATCGTATTTGCTGATAGGTGGCGGTCTATGGCCGAGAAATTGAAGGACACATTGTCAGAACAGGAGCAAGTGAAAATGGTTATTTCTAACGCAACTCCTCAATTCCGGCATATTTTGGCCATGAATCGGCTGACAACTATGGAAGAGCTCTATGAAAGAGCTCGTTATATACAAACACAGATGAAGGACTCGCCCATCATGGGCATGTTTGAGCCGAAGCCTCGGCTATTTAAAAAGAACACAAATGTCAACAGCGGGCCCACAACTGAGGGCACTGTCACAAATGAGCAAGTCGGCGTAGTTGGCAACCCCCATCATCAAGCTGACCCACTTCCACCACCGCCTCCACGACAGAACCCTCATTTTAACCCTACTCCACCACCCCAATTCGCACCTCAACGCTCCTTCGCTCCACCGCAAAACCAAGCCCCCCGCATAGGCCCTCCAGCTCCACCACAATACCATCAAGTGCCCCCGCCTGCCAACTACAGCCAACAACAACGGAGACCACCACTTGGCCCCAAAAGGGACCACTATCCTCCACTCCCTAAAAGTCTCCCCAATATTTTTAATGCCCTGATGGCTGCCAACTTGCTCGCCTTACCAAGGGAAAGAACCGTGTGGCCCGCTAATGTTGACACATCCCGTTACTGTGCTTTTCACCGCGCCCCTGGTCACAACCTTGATCGTTGTTTCCACTTCAGAGATCATATTTATGATTTGAATGACCAGGGTGGCATTAATTGGGATGAAATGAGGCAATTCATCGCCACCATGAAAGAAAGAAGGCCTCCTCGGCAACAGCAAAATCAGCAACAACAGCAGCCAGCTCCGCGGCAAGTTCAACCACAGCAAGCTCCAGCACCCCAGCAGGATATGGGGATCGTCCGTAATCCATTGCCGGAGCACGCTCCTAATCAACACGTGAACCCTATCACGTCTCTCTACGAGGTGGAGAGAGGGCAGGGATGGCACGAAGAAAATGCCTCTGTCGGGGCATTTCACCATGATCCAACTCAAAATCAAACTCCGCGCCTTTTGCGCACCCCTCCTTCTTCTTCTGTCAATTTTCAATCAAGACGTTCTCTTTTACGCCCCGTCAATCCATCTACCCCCACCAATTCCACGGCCTTGCCGGCTCGCTCTCTTCTTACCCGCCTACCACCTCCACAACCTACCGCACCACCCTCCACCACCAACTCTATACCTCCGCCATCCAGGCCACTCCTACTTCGCTCACCTCCAGCACCCGCTACCCCCTCTACCACTCCTACACCGGCAAGGGTTCCTCCGTCATCAGTTCAACCACCTTTTGTGCCACGATCTCTCCTTATTCCACCACCTGCCAATGCTCCTCGCATTCGGATATCTCTCCCTTCTCCCACGCTTCCTGCGCGGGCGTCTTCGTCAAATACTTCTCCCATGCCTCCCGCGGGGGCATCTTTGTTAAATGCCACTACCACGTCTCCTACGGGGGCATCCCTTTCATTGAATTCCCCTTTGATTTCCCCCAGCAGGGTCTCTGCTACCAACATTCCTTCTTCTTCTTCCAACCCTCCTCCTATTTCTGCCCCGACAGAGGCGCGTCAAGGCGTGGCGCCGCTCCGCAGTGGACGGGTATTCCACCGTATTTTCCCACAGAGAGAGCTAGAGCCCGTGCAGGGGCCGCGAGAGCAGGAACAGGAACAAGAGTCATTGCCAGGGACTCAGTATGATCTGTTAAAGCACTTGGACCGCACTCCCGCCAGGATTTCTATTCTTGAACTGATCAAACGGTCCACCACTCATCAGCTGGCTTTAAAGGAATATTTGCAGAAAGTCATGGTCAACGAAGACATTCCGGTCGAGCAAATAGTTACAGTCTTGACACCTGCTAGCAGTCAGCCGGCAATCACCTTCCATGAGCATGAACTAGCACCTCTTCAGGCAAGAAAATATGCTCTTTGTATCACAGTCGACATCAACAAAGTGGCTGTCAAGCAATGTTTGGTGGATACAGGGGCATCCATCAATGTTTTACCACCAAGCACTTTAAGGCTGTGCGGCATTCCGGAAGATCAAATTCGGCCATCCACTATAACGGTCACTGCCTATGATAATACCAAGAAGCCCCCTCTAGGCATGATCACTTTAAAAGTAAGTTTGGGTCCAGTTTTCATAACAGCAGATTTTCACATCTTGGACATGGACCCAACATTTAACGGCATTCTGGGCCGCCCCTATATCCAGCAGCTTGATGCGGTGCCATCTACAAATCATCAGTGTATAAAATTCCCCCACAAAGGCCGCATTATCAAGGTGACCAATATGCCGATCCTGCCAGAGGAAGATATTCATGCAGCTTCATCAGTTCCTTCCATTTGGCCAGCCAACAAGCCACTTTTGTCTGTGCTGGACGTCCCTCGTCTGCAACCAAGGCCGTCTGAGACCGTCATCGTAGTTGCTATGACGCCCCTGCCTTCTAAAGGGAAGAAGAAAAAGAATATGATTAACACCCCTGGTTGGAACATTCTGTTGAAAATGGGGTATCAAGACGGCAAGGGCCTGGGCGCCAATTGTCAGGGCAGGATTAGGCCCATTAAGCCGCAGAAATTGTTTGCACGAGGCGGCTTGGGCTATAAAGGGCCCGGTAAAAATAAAGAAGAACCATGGGCTTTTATGACTTCTACTTTAAAGCCAGATCGCCAGCCACTCACCTGGATATTAAAGACACATTTTGTCATGGGTGGCATTCATAATGATGAGCAGACGACTATGATTACTTCATTGCTGGATTGTCAGGATGTTCACGCCAGACAGTTTGCTCGTCATATTGCACCACTGGCTACCTACAAGGCCCTGGAGTCTTTAAGGCCGAACAAAAGAAGGAAAATGGACGATCCGGAATGTGATTGGTACAGGTGGTTCGACCTGAATGACATCACTATTTCTTTAAGCCGCCTGTTCATGCCGACAGATCCGGAATGGCCGCCACTCATACAAGAATTGATTGAAATGCCAGCCGCAATCACAGACAAGAGACAGTTGCTAAGTGACTACACAGATACTGGAGAGCCAGATGTCCCCTTTGAAGAAGGTTTTACCGTGGATAGGCTGTGGACCGGCCTCTTCTCCCTCACTTCTGTGCATCCGTCTGTGTTGGCTTCTCTCTGTTCCCGTTGGTTTGGTCACGTGCCGCGACCGCCACCGATTACCATCAACTTGTCTCCCGATTCAATTCAGATTTCCCTCCCGATTGCTCCTTCGCTCCTCGAGCGATTTTCTAAAATCTCCATCTCGCCCCCGCGTGGGCCATCACTAATTAAAGCTTTCTCTGATCTTTCAATTCCCACTCCCCCTGCTACTCCCCCTTCACATTGCTTCCTACTGTAAAAAGAAAATAAAAATAAAGGAAAAGATAAAAACGAAAAAAAAACGCCAAATCTCCAACATTCCAATCCTCCATTTCTATTGAGGAGACCTCCTATTTTTCTCCCGAGTGCGTCCCGACCCAGGGGCCGCTCCTTCAGGATTCCTTGATCAATCTTTTCTCCCCCTCTGGTAAGGGGCCTTCCTCTGTATCCCCTCCTGTATCCACTTTTTCACCTCCTTCTTTCCTTTTTAATCAGCCTAGTTGCTCTCTTTCTTCGTCTTCCTCTTCTTCTAATAAAATTCATGGGGTAGATTCACACAAGAAGGCCAAGGGTAAGCAGATTCCTCGCAGATTTTTGTTGGAATTGGCCATCAGATGCCAAGCTTGTTTAATAATCCCTGAGTTTGTGGAAGATCCACTTATCCTACCAGAGTTAGGATTTGAAGATGCTGTTGCTTCATATGAGGGTTTGGGCGTTTATGAAATTATGAATGATGAAGACCCTATTGAAGAGGGGGAATAAAGTTATAAAGACTATGAGGACGAGGCTGACGCCTTTGCTAGTGGCATAAGAAGATTTGACGAACCATCAGCCTCCGTAGAAGAACCTACCAAAGAAATTAATCTGGGTACCGAGGAAGACCCTAGGATTGTCCTCATCAGTAAGAATTTGCCGCCCTCCGAAGAGGAGGCACTCATTTTAGTTCTTCAAGAAGACAAGGACACGTTCGCATGGAGCTATGAGGATATGCCTGGATTAGACCCTGCGCTCGTTGAACACCGCCTTACACTTAAGCCAGGGTCTGTCCCGGTCAAACAACGGTTGAGGCGTTTCCACCCTAACATGGCTTTGAAGATGAAAGAAGAGGTCGATAAGCTCCACAAAGCTAGATTTGTTAGAGTTGTCCTTTACCCCAATTGGGTGGCTAACATTATCCCGGTTATGAAGAAAGATGGGAAAGTTCGGATTTGCATAGACTTCCGGGACCTCAATCGGGCGTGTCCTAAGGACGACTTCCCCCTCCCTCATATTGATGTTCTAATTGATAATACAGCAGGATTTGAGACTCTTTCATTTATGGATGGCTTCTCAGGTTATAATCAAATTCGCCTATCTGAAGAGGATCAAGAGAAAACGTCATTCACTACACCATGGGGCACATATTGTTATGTGGTCATGCCCTTTGGACTTAAGAATGCTGGAGCCACCTACCAGAGGGCTATGATGGCAATTTTTCATGACATGATTCACATTTATATTGAGGTGTATGTGGATGATCTGGTTGTAAAATCAAGGACAAGGATTGAGCATCCTGGGGTTCTGGCTAAGGTTTTGCAGAGATCCTGAGAATATCAATTGAAAATGAACCCCAAGAAGTGCGTATTTGGCGTTTCTTCAGGGAAATTGCTTGGTTTCATAGTCAGTAAGAGGGGAATCGAAGTTGATCCCAACAAGGCAAAGGCCATTAGAGACATGCCTCCTCCCAAGAATTTGAAGGAAGTTCGAGGATTAATCGGGAGGTTGCAATTTATTCGCCGCTTTGTCTCCCAGCATTCACAGAGATGTAGGCCGTTTTACGAGCTCACTAAGCCGGGAGTCAAATTTGAATGGGATGACAAGTGTCAGGCAGCCTTTGACGGATTAAATGATTATTTGGCCAATCCTCCTGTCCTGAGGCCGCCAATTCCAGGCAAACCACTTGTTCTTTATGTTTCAGTCCTGGATGACTCTGTAGGTGCTGTTCTAGCCCAAGTGGATGAGGAAGGTAAGGAGAGGGCAGCATACTACTTGTCTAAACTTCTTAACCCCTGTGAGCAGAGGTACTCAGCCATAGAGAAGACCTGTGCAGCTTTGGTTTGGGTAGTTCAGAAATTAAAACACTATTTCCTAGCTCACGAGGTTCACCTCATTGCACGCATGAACCCAATTAAATTCCTCCTTGAAAAATCTGTCCTCACTGATCGATTAGCACGCTGGCAAAGCTTCCTTTCTCAATTTGACATCACTTACATCCAGCAGAAAGCTATCAAAGGCTACGCCATCGCCGAACACCTTGCTCATCACCCTCTCCCCCGTTTTGATCCGGTCAATTCAGAGTTCCCAGATGAAGAACTAATGTCCATCAATCAACCCCACGATCCTATGTGGACATTACATTTTGATGGAGCTCTAAATTCTCAAGGAAGAGGGATCGGCATGGTTCTTTTAACACCTGAAGGGGTCACCATTCCATTTGCTGCTCGGCTCACTTTCCACGTCACCAACAATATAGCTGAGTATGAAGCTCTTTTGGCCGGTCTTCAAACCGCTCGTCGATATGGCGTCACCCATTTGAGGATTGTCGGTGATAGTCAGCTCATTTTGCGCCAGGTGTTGGTCAAGTGTCGCACTATCAATCCTAAGCTCAAGCCCTACCAGGAACTCACTTCAGCTTACGCCAAACTCTTCACTAAATTGATCTTCGTTCATGTCCCGCGTAGCCAGAACATCTTGGCTGACGCTCTCGCCTCTTTGGCTTCCGCTTTAGTTTTCCCTCCTGAGCGTGATTTTCATGTTCCCCTGATTCATCAGCGTGACACTCCAGCTATTAGGGATCGTGCATTCCTTGATATTAGGGATCAAGTGCTCGAGAAGGTTAAGCAGAAAGAAGCTCTCAAAGGCAAAGAGGTCATGCTTCTGGATTGGCAAGAAGAATTGGCTGACGAAGAAAAGTCTTGGTATTATGAGATTGCCAGATACTGTAATGATCAGTCCTATCCTGAGGAAGCCACCGCAGAAGAAAAGAAAGCGATTAGAAGAGTGGCTCAACGTTATACTTTGGTTGGAGGTGTGCTCTACAGAAGAGGGCTCACCGGTGTTTTATTAAGATGCCTCGATGATGATGAATCTTGGAAAGTTGTGGAAGAGGCGCATTCTGGGGTGTGTGGTGGTCATGTGAACAGCCAGATGCTAGCTAAGAAGATTCTTAGACTAGGGTTCTATTGGCCCGCTCTAGAGGAGGATTGCTCTATCTACGTTCGTAGGTGTGTTAAGTGCCAACTGCACGCCGACAAGATTCATTCTCCTGCTTCTTCACTCCATCCTACGTCCTACCCATGGCCTTTTTCCATGTGGGCTTTTGACATCATTGGACCTCTTGGTGAATCGAATCTCCTCACGAAGCAAAAGTCGTTCATCTTGACGGCAACGGAGTACTTCACAAAGTGGGCGGAAGCAGAAGCTTACGTGGAAATTAAAGCATCAACCGTCTGCAAATTTATCATGAAGAACATCATCACGAGGTTCGGCATCCCGAATACCATCGTCACCGACAATGGACCTCAATTTATCTCTCAAGATCTCAAGGATCTCTGCAACAGGTACAACATTGCATTGCATCATTCTTCTCCCTATTATCCGCAGGGCAATGGCCAAGCAGAGGCCACTAATAAAACCTTAATCAAAATTGTTAAGAAGACGTGTGAGGCTAATAAATTTGCGGACTGGCCAGACAAGCTGGTTGAAGCTCTTTGGGCCTACCGCACTTCCATTCGAACTCCCACTGGGCAAACTCCTTTCGCCCTTACTTATGGAATGGAGGCAGTAGTCCCTTATGAGATTCTTATTCCCTCTCTGCGAGTACAATTGGACAAGGAGCCCTCTATTGATGAGCGTCGTGATTGACTCCTTGCCCAGTTGGAACTCCTTGACGAGAAGCGTCTGGTTGCCGCTGAGCATGCGCGCGTTTATCAAAATAGGCTCTCACGTTTTTATCAAAAGAAGGTAATTGAGAGAAAATTTAAGGTCGGTGAAATGGTAATCAAAAGAATTTTTCTAAAACCCGGTGGCCCTCGTTCAAAGCTCCAACCAAATTGGGAAGGGCCGTTCGTCATAAAAAATGTTTATCCTGGTAATGCTTATAAACTGGTTAATGCTGAAGGAGAGGAATTGACTCACCCATGGAATGGTTTGTATATCAAGAAATATTACCCCTGAACAAAAATCCAAACAAAAATTGAAAACTTCATAAAAATCCAAAGAAATAGAAATCTCCCAAATAATCCAAAAAAACAAAAAAAAAGAGTCAAATATTTTTCAAAATCAAAAAAAAGTTTTCTTTCATGGTTTTCCTTTTGGGTTGACATGGCATACAAGGGTCCACGGCCCGAAAGGTCAAAATTCAGAATCCATTCATCAGTCTTGCTAAATTAAAATGGGAGTTGACCCCGCACACACTACACACTTTACTCTTGAGCTCAAGCAGTGCAAAATCTGATGGAAAGTCAAAACCGGACTAAAGGCGAAAGACGATATCCATTCTTTTCTTCTTCGGCCCACAAGGGAGGAAGGGAGGTCTCGAGGTAGACACGCCAAGCCTATCCGCCGCCCTAGTAGGAGGAAGTCAGGGCCCAAAAGGGAACAAATGCCACAAAAAGCCCAAGTACAATTAAGTTTATTTTCATCAATGCAAATCAATTCCAAAGTGAAAGTCAAGTTATGAAAAGAAAAGCATGTCAAGAGGGCAAAGTCCCCGCAAGGAAAACCTTGGGCGTATGAATGCAATATAACAAGGGCATAAGGGCAATAAATTTTCCCTACGCCAAAGACCGAACCCCAACAGGCATAGGGTAGGGGAGGTAACTTTGCCCTGAGCATTCCAAAATCCCTTATGGGCTTCCCTTATATTTTCTTCCATCCCTTCTATGCGGTGAAGTCGCGAACTGGCAGAATGGTCGAGACAAACCGAAGAGAATGCACTGCACGAAATCTTGTGTATAAGTTTATTTATATGCACGCCAATCCCCCTTTTAATTATTCAAGAAAGGTTAATGGATCTTAGATGATGTCCAAGTAGGACCACCACCTTAATGGCTTTATCAGCACAACTTGGGAAGAATAAAATTAACGCCTTTGTTCAAGGCGCGTTCATGTTAATTCACGCCTCGCTTACAGTCGTTTATTTAAATAGTAACGCCTCTTGGAAGGTCGTGTTTTCAACAAAATTCAAAAATCTTTTCAAATTCGCGCCGCCTCCGAGGGCGTCTTTTGTTAGAGTAACGACCTAATCTAAAGCGTGTTTTTCAGAAAAAATCCCAAAAAACAAATATATATAGATAATGAAAAGAACAAAAATAAATTCTTCATGTTGCATGAATTGCACTCTTGCCTGGACATCTTTTAATTATTGTTTACATATGTGTGATTGCATGAGGCATCTCCCAGTTTTGGTTATTTCATTTTGCCTTATTTAATTAAAGGCTTGGCCCCTTGACCCATTATTAAGGTCAGAATATTGACACCCCTTGCTCGCCGGGCAAGGAGCCAAGTCGAACAGATGAATTAACCTGTTTGTTCAAGTGAAAACCGCAGCTGCAGATACAGGGCAAAGTAAAGCAAACACGAGGAACGTGGACAGAAAAAGTACACAAACACAAGTCCACAACCACACAAGTGCTCAGGTAACAAAAGCTCAAATCTCATATATATATATATCATCATGTCTATCATGTACAGGTGTGAGGGTGGAGGAGTACAAGTACAAAACTCTCAGCTCTCGCCTCCACCCTCCTCTACTCTCCTACTCTCAACCTCCTCCTCACCGTCCCGAGCTGGCGCTGGTGGAGGAGGCATAGGCCCCCGTGAAGAAGCCGGAATCCGAACGTGTCCCCCTGTCTCGCTCCTCTCTCGGAGGGAAGAACCCGCCACGAAGGTGGAGCTGGTGAAGGAGTACCCCGCTGCCCGTGCTCGCTCACGGCCTCGCTGCAACCGCTCCTCGGACACTCGCAGCCGCTCCTAAGAAAGGATCAACTGGGTCCTCGAGTCGGCTAGCTCTCGCTCCCGTGCTGCCACCTGCTCTTGGAACCGGGCACGCTCCGCCTGCTGAAGCTCAAGGAACTGGGCACGCTCCATCTGGTGCTCCTCTCACTCTCGGGCACGCTCCCGCCTCTCCAACTCAAGAGCCACCCGCAACTCGGCCACGTCCTGAGGAAGCTCCTCCCGCCGCCTCACAGAGCGCTCCAACTCAGTGATCCGCTGCTCACGGATCGCCAACTCGGTACGTGCCGCCCGTAGCTGAGCAGCCTGCAAACAGGTAAACAAATCATCAGTTCCACAGTTCAATAATTCATGAAATGAAATAACAACATGTGGCTGAAGGTAGATCACACACCTGAGAGTTCGTCATGCGGAAGCCCTCATCCACACAAGTCAGGGCTGCTCGGAGCTCCTCGGCCTGCAAAACAAATTTCATCAGTACACAATTTATATCTAATCATTATTTGAATGAGGTTTTGAGTTCAGAATTTACCCGTGAAGCAAGGTCGCGCTCTGCCGCCTCGGCTCGCGCTATCGCGCCGGCCAGCTGCTCTGTTAGTGCAGTCACCTCTGCACTAGGCCCCCTCGAGCTGGAGGCCTCCACCGGATCTCTCCTCACTGCTCCCTGCTGGGCACGCTGCATTCATTAAGACCGTCAGTGGCTAATCATTAATTCAACAAAAATTCATTTGCATATAGGAATAATTTAAACACTCACCAGGGTCTCCAGGTCTGCCCGTGTGGCGGCCAGCTGGTCTTCCAGGCCGTGTAGATGGGCCTGGGCATCCATAGCCGCTATATCTCGCGCATCCTGCATTCATCACATATTAGTTGCATAATAGACATGTATAAGCTTCGGCATTTAGAAATAATTGCATTCATACATACGCCTAAGACCTTCATCTGAGGTCTGCCGGCGTAAACCTCCCAGTAGCGCCGGAGGTACTCGGAGCTGTCTGTCGCCTGGGAGGTGACTCGGGTCCCGCCTCGCTGCCAATCTCCGTACTGCTCCGCGAATCGAACCCTCCAGTCAATCACTTTTGTGCGACCGCGGGTCTTCCTACCAATCCCTCGAGGCTCCCCGACCTCGATCCATTCCTGGGGCAGGCCCAGGGTCCTCATCACCAACCTGAGCCGTAACGGCTCGATCTCACTCAGGCAGTGCAGCCACAGCTCACGCCCAAAGCGAGGTCACCCCGATACGACCCAAGGTTGGCCCTCATCCGTCATATCCTCATAAGGCCTCCACTGCACCTGCATTCATACATATCATTATCATTTCATCATAATGAATTTAAATCAACTCAAAAGAAATGCATATCATTTATTCATACATACCAGCGAGGGAGGGAAGTCGCGGAACTCTCTCCGTAGAACCCACAACTCGTAGTCGAGTGGGGCACCGAAGATGACTGGTAGCCAGCGTCGTGCCAGAGGGAAGGATCCCTCAGCTCCTGGCCGTGGGTCGACGCGCCCCATCGGCATGTACAAGTGGCTCCACACCTGCATCCATGCATTGCATTAGTAAGGCATTCATTTGCATGAAAAGAAAAGAAAAAAAAGGGGAAAATAAATACCTGAAGAAAAGGTGAGAAGCCACTGACGGTCGTCTCACGTCCTGTCCCCGTGGACAGGTCCGCCAGCAGGTGTGCCAACAGCGCTGCACCCCAAGCGTAAGTGCCAACTGTCTCCAGGTCCTCAAGGATGCCCAAGAAGCGGCAGTTGATGACGTCGGCTTTCGTCCCCAGCAATAATCTCCCAAGCAGCAACAGCAGGAACCTCCTCAGGTCTCGATCCGCTCTCTCATGGTCAGTCGGGTCCTGGCAGCATACCGCTCTCACCCCGTCGGTCAGCCTCTGTGCAAACTCGTCCAAGGTCTCCCCTGACCTGTGTCTAGCATCTCCCAAACCCATCACCGTGGTCAAATCTATGCGGAAAATGGTCCTACACTCACTAGGTACCTCGTAAACCATATCTAGCCCTAGCAGTCTCTGGGCCATCTCCGTATAGTCAGAATAGGTGAACCCGCTCACGGCCTCACCATCCACTCTCAGCCCAGTGATCCTGGTCACATCCTCTAGGGTAGGAACCATGTGCCCCAGGGCATCAGGAAAGCACGACTAGCCCTATCCCATCTCTCCCGCAAAACCTGAATAAGTGCTAGGTCAGGCCTAAACAGCTCGATAGATAGGAAAGCCCCGAACCCCATAGCATCTACCCTAACCCTCTGGAAGTCGGGGAGACCCTGATATGCTGCCCAGACCATGACCCATGAGATACGGGTCCTCATCAGCCCCTGCACGCATTAAAAGAGAAGAATTTTGCTTAATTGTTTGGTTAATCATGTGTAATTGCATTTGGTTTTGCCTGGGCATTGATTTTAATGTTTTGGAAGTCACGACCCTCCTCGGGTCATTTCTTAGTAAATTCACGCCCCTAAAGGGGGCGTTCTTCTAAATATGGTTTTAAGTAATGTCCTGGGTGAGGGCGTTTCCCATCTTTGAAACGCCTCTATGAAGGGCGTGAACATGTTGTTAATTTCTAAAAATCCTAAAATGTTTTTCACATCACGCCCTCAGATGGGGCGTTTTCCACTTGGGATCGTTCAGTTTAAATAAGAGAAGTAATGAAGAGACGCCCTCTGGTTTGGGCGTTTCTTGTTAAAAATCACGCCCTGGTGAGGGGCGTGGCCTTCATATTTTTCAGATAATTCAAATAAGAATGACAGCATGCGAAATAATTAATGAAAAAAAACATTTAATGGGCATGGAATTAATGAAAAATCATAATTTTGAAGAAACGACATGCTGCAGGGCGTTTGTCATGGAGGTTAATTAATTTTCAGAAAATAAAAGGAATTTACGCCCTGGGCAAGGGCGTTTCGTTTGTGAATTACGCCCCCATGGGAGGCGTTTCTTTTCTGAGTTGCAGGTTTCGTGCCCGGGGGCTATGGAAAACAGAATAAAAATAGAAAAAAAAGAAAATAAAATGAAAATAAAATAAAAAAAATGGAATTAGGGAGGGGAACCTACCTTTTTGTGCTTCTGGGGTTGTGGTCGAGGCAGTGGCCGTCTGGGCCGCCGGAGTTGACCCCGGGGAGCGACCGCCGCCGTCGTCGGTGGTCCTCCGTCCTCCCTTTCTTCTTCTTCTTCTTCTTCTTCTCCACCGTCTTCCCCTTCTCCGTCTTCTCCTCCTTCTTCTGTTGCTGCTCCTTCAGCCTCGTCACCGCCGGCCACCACCGGTTCTTCTTCAAAGGCCACGACGGCGAGTTCCTCCGCGGCAGCCTCTTCTTCGGCGTGGGCAGCGTCGAGATCAACCACCTCTGGAGCGGCCACCCTTTGGCGTTTGGCCATGGCTAGGGCTAGGGGAATGGGAGAGAGATTGAGAGAGAGGCTTCGGGGGGGGGTCTTCGGTTAGGGTTTGCAGAGAAATGGGGGAGAATGAGACGAGAGGAGGAAGAAGAAGGGGGCGGATGACTTTTGGGTTTCGAAAAGAAGACACGCCCTAAGGGAAGGCGTTTCTAATGGAATTCACGACCATGCCTTGGGCGTTTTATAGAGATAGACGACGTTTATTAGGGCGTTAATTTGTTTTGCATGGGGAACGATAACCGTCGTCAGACGCATTGAATGGGCGTTGATTGATGTAATGAAAGTCATCATTGCTGGCTTAGAGTAACGCCTCTACGGAGGGCGTGTTATTCTTGAGAAGTGACTAAGGAAAAGGCGTTATTTTTGATGATTCAACGATTATATTCTTTGAGATTTGAATAGATTAACGCCTTGTCTGAAGGTTTTATTTAATTAACGCCCTTTTCTGCGGGCGTCAAATTGAAAAGGAGACGCCCTAGGATACGGCGCCTTTCAGGTGAATTTACGCCCTTTCTGGAGGCGTTATTTTCAACAGAACGACAGGTTTTGGAGGATTTGATCTGAAGCACTGAAATTGGCTCAATCAAGGAACAATCTTTTGAATTGACAGAAAGAATTACATTGTCTAATGAGCCACCTTGGGCCTGAGCTTTCTCAAAGCTGTTACATAAATTTTCCACTCTTCTTTGTCTTCATCCAGATTCTCTACAGGTTGATGCAGTTTATTGATTTTCCACAAGGCTTGGATCGTTGTGCATTCTTCGCCATCCTCGTTGCCACCGAGATCCCGTGTCTTGATTGGAGGAAGGTGAGATGGGTCTTCAAGGATTTGCCGTGGAAGCCCGAGTTGAGGAAGGCATCGATGTGAGTTGTACAAGACAAATTCTGAAGCACCTATGAGACGAAGGTCCATCCCGGTGGAGAATCGTGCACGAAGTTCCTGCATTTTAAGTATTCCCGAGGCGCAAGTAAAGAGTTTTTTTGGCATTACCTTTAGGTGTTCCCTCCATTCCACTCTCTTCTTGATTTGAGGAATTCGGTTCGTCACCCGATTGCTTATTCCTAGCGAGCCGGTAATATAGGAGAGTGGGCTCTTTGAGAAAATCCTAGATGGTTGTTGGGCCTCATCACATGGATTGAACTTGAAGTGGAGATCTACCCAACTAGAAAGGGCTAGCATGCATCCGTATATGGGCCTTCCCATTGCCGCCGAAGTGAGCCCACTATAGAGGTAGGCTAGGATCGCCGGTCCAACTCTTTCTTCTTCCCACAAGCTCACTACCGCACTTACTTGGGTCTCTTCGAGGAAGTCCTCCGTGGATGGGAATAGGAGTGCTCCTGCTAAGCACACCACGAAGGCCTTTGTGACTCTTTCTATCTCCTCCTCCTCTTTAGCATGATCCGCTCTCTTGTATACCCACGAGGCGAGCTTCAAGAGGTTGATTCCTTTGTTGACCTTGATCTGATTCACTAAGTTTGGGCTAGGTATCAATGAGATAAGTAACTCTTGTGAGGAGATTGGCCTTGGCATGATGGCCATCTTTTCTTCTTCTCCTTGTTTCATCCTCTTCAAACCTAAGATCAACTCTATTTCTTCCAATAAGATGGTGGCTTCAAAAGTGGAAAAGAGAAAGGTATGGGTGGAAGGATGCCATATTTCTATAAGAGCTCCTATGGCAGCCCAATCTAAGTGGATTTGTTCATAATGCTTGGCATGGGTTATTAAGCCTAGAAGATGCCACCTTGCTACAAAGACCCTCATGTCAGAAGAGAATTTAGAGAGGAGGAGGGGCAGCCACTTTATCTTTGTGAACCTCCTAGCTCCGGGCATATTTGGATAGTCTTGTGGAAAGCAAAAGTAAGAACAAACAGAGCAGAAGAGATGAGAAGAAAGAACAGTGATCATATAAGGATGAAAGAACGAACAGAAGCAGTTGGTTT
Organism: Amorphophallus konjac; assembly: GCA_022559845.1. Classification (NCBI taxonomy): domain Eukaryota; kingdom Viridiplantae; phylum Streptophyta; class Magnoliopsida; order Alismatales; family Araceae; genus Amorphophallus; species Amorphophallus konjac. Next base: position 100,780,795 of record CM040125.1, on the reverse strand, counting down.
ACCTGGTTTAAAGCTATTCGGCTGCTTATGTGCCCGTTGATCTCGGTAAGTCCGGGAGTAGAAGCCTTCGACCTCTTGATAGCTTTGTCCATAGCCGCTGTGGAAGAAGTTCAAACGGCAGAACCTGCAGGCAGAAGCAATAGCAGAAGAATTCAGAGGATTTGATTTGATTAATTCTTGAGGAAAGCTTGCCTTTAATATAGAAGGTTGAACCCTAAGTTTGTTCGGAATTGCATTGTTTAATTGGCATTAGAACTGTGTTTTGCTCTCGATTTGGAAACGGAAGTTTATGGTTAATTAACGCCGTTGGTAGGGGCGTCAATTTATTACATTGACGACCTTTATTAGGTCGTGTTTTATGTAACGCCCTCTCATGGGACATTTTCTTGTGGAGCTATGGTTGCTGTTAACGCCTTTGTGAAGGGTGTGTTTTAAAATGGACGCCCTACCGTCGGGCGCTTTTCATGATTTTGACGCCGTTAGGTGCAGGCGTGTTCTTGTGAACTTATGGTTTGGTTTTCCTATGTATGCTTTGATGAACTTAAGTGCTGTTATTTTATTAAAATTGTTTTATTTGAGCACTTATGATCATTTTTTGGAGAATCAAGATTATTTATGATCATGAAAGGACTGATGAGTATTGAGTACAGAAGTTTTACAGGTTTCGAGGTACTTGGATATGTGGGAGTACCATTATGATGTTCTTGTATCATTTTCCTGTAAGCATTGTTACTATATGATATCTACATTATTATAGTATGTCAAGGACCTTGTGGTTCTGATGAACCTGAAATTCGAGTTCCCCTTCATAAAAAACGATGACGATTTCGGGAAAGTCTTGATCACACGGATAGGCCGTTGAGTTGTTAAAGGTTTGGGATGATGGTTCCACTTTCTGAGTTGATGCGCTGACAAACGAGCTTCGGCTTAGTGTTAGCTCAGAGAGTTGGATTCTTGACCAAATCTAAATGGCTTAGCAATATTATCCTTGATTATTTTCTATTTTAGTTTGTTTTAATCTTTTCTTTTAGCCCAGCATGCATCATGTAGGACTTTGAGTTTCATGCTGAAAATCTTCATATTATGGCAATAATGAAGTTCACTCGCTCTTGATTGAGTTGACATGAGATATTCCACTTCAAATCAAGTACTTCGTTCTATTTGAAGCCGTTCAGGCTGATTCCTTGAAAGTGTCCCTTTTGTTGGATCTCTATCCCAATTCTCTTTACTTTTCTGCAAAATTTACCTTGGTTGAAGCACGTCCACGTTGGCTGGTAATCGCTCTCCAATGGTCTTTCCCTGTCGTGCCCACGCGCACACCCTTTATTTACTTAGTTTAAACTCCTTTTATCCAACAAATCGATGTTTCCTTGGAACCACTCAGAGTTGTTTCACTCAGAATCTTGGAAAGATTTCAAATGCTTGGTGTCTGAGGCGTGTCACATCACACCTTGGCGTCTCCTTATCAGTTCATTCCACTTCATTCCTTTCATTACACTTCATTCCATTTCAGTCTCACTCCCTTGCAAAGCAGACGCCAAGGCGGGGCAGCTGTAGACACGCCAAAATTGACGTTATGTTGATCAAGTCTCATGTCATTATGTAAACGCCCCAAGTGGACTTCAATATTCCTATAAAATGAAGTTTTTCTATTTTTGTGAGGTTTATGCATTTTTTCCTGCATTTTCGTGATTCATGACCTGAAGAAGGACATTATTTTCAAAGTAGCGACCTGTCATAGGGCGTTTTAAAAAGAAGAGACGACCATAAGTGAGGGCGTCCATTCCTAGTATTATCCGTTAATTTCTGGAATTATCTATTTTCAAAATAAAAAGCATTTTGTGAGTAACGTCCTTCCTCAGGGCGTGTTTTTGATAAACGCCGTTACCTCAGGCGTGTTCCCTTAATTTTTAAACAGAGAAAGTTTTATTTCCAAAATTAAATCAGGAAGAAATGCCCTTTTCTAGGTCGTGTTTCAAGAAACGTCTCTGTGAAGGTCGTCAATTCATGATTTGACGCTCTGTCCTAAGTCGTGTTTTACTCCAGAGTCCTTCCTTTTTCCATCTTTCCCTCACAGTTCCCTACTATCATTTGGTCTCTTACTCGATCTCGATCCTTCCTTGGATGCCTCATTGCCCGTTCTTATCTTTCCTTAGTTTGGTCACATCCGCTTGAGGCACAATAAAATGAAGTCTTGATCGATCGTGTTGAAGGTGAAGCACTCATAAGATTGAATGTCCAGAACGCTTATTGCAGGTCACGAGCTGCATCCTCTGCATCCTCCGTTGGGCTGCATCCTGCTTCATCCATCTACTTCCATCACCATATTCACTCGGTTTTCCCCTTTACTGTCGTCAGGGACAGCAGGGTCTTCATCTTTTATATCTGTTTTGTTTTTACTTCGTTCGTGTCTTATATCCCTCCATTCTTCACATCTGTTCACCCTTCGCCTGTGCTCACATCTTATTGCATCTTTCTTTTATCATCATATTCTCCCTTCCCTTAAGTCTTCTTAAGGGGTTTAAAAACAACAAAAAAGAAGGTACGCATGTCGATGTCCTCTTCCCGTTACATATTCTATTTGAATTGATACTATATCACTTTGGCTGATCCCTTTCTTCTTGTTTGTTTTACTGTCTGTCTTGCAAGGTAATCAAAAAAAGAAAACCCTTTCTCATCGGCCGGCCGATTGAAGGAGGAAGAACTCTACATCATCCTGCGTTTCCATTTCCACCAGGTAAGTGCGATCCCTTCCCCGTTCTCATCTTCTCTTGGGACCCTCGTGTCTCTGGCAATCACATCATCTCCACATTAGCACCTCGTGCTATTTTTATTGCATCTTATGCATTTTATTTATTCATTGTTACATTTTAATTCCTAAGTGTGGATTTTAATCCAATCTACACTTACCTCTGAACAGCTCCGGGCCTTCCAGGCCATTCTAAAGGGGAAATCTATTTCCCCCACGCCCCAGGAATCAACTCCGGCCATCGCACCTCTCCAAGAGTCCGTGCAGGCCATTCCATCTCCTTCATTGGCGCAAGCCATCCAGTCCCCCTCGCTTCAAGGTCAAGCGAGTCAACAACCACCCTCATTCCAATTCCCGTCACAATCTCAAACTCCCGTTGTTCCCCACACACCGCTTCAGCCAGGGCCAACTGTCGGTGGTCCGACAGCTCCCTCTCATTCGGGGTTTCCCCCTCAAGTCTCCGGGAGACAGTTTCTCCCCCAGTGGCAAGTGCCACCTTCACCTCCAGAGGAGCTCGCCCAATCGCTCCTCAATAGGTTCAATCGCATGGACGAGCAGTTTCAAAATCTAAGAAGAATGGTGGACGTGAAAGCCACCCCGGAGGTTGCTTTGCCAATCCTTCCGTCATTCATCTTCCTCCCTTCGAAATGCCCATGTACCGCAGATACAATGGTACCGGCAACCCCTTCATTCACCTCAAGGATTTCATGTATGAATCCTCCTATTGGCAAAACGATCAGAGGTCCATGGCATACCTCTTTCGGAGATCATTGGATGGTCCTGCGCTTGAGTGGTTCTATTCTCTGGAGCCCCGCGAGGCCGAGAATTTTGAAATAGTCCAGAGAAGGTTCTTGCAGAAATATAGGGATAGGGTCGGTCCCTCACTCTCCATTACCGACCTAGTGGCCGAAAAGATGAAACCAGACGAGGATTTTATCCGATATGCTGATAGATGGAGGTCTCTGGCGGAAAGAATAAGGGATACCCTCTCCGAGCCCGAACAAGTGAAGATGATTGTGTCTAATGCAACCCCACAGTTCAGACATGTCCTGGCCATGAATAAACTTACTACAATGGAGGAACTCTATGAAAGGGCCCGGTACATCCAAACCCAGCTAAAAGACTCCCCCATCATGAACATGTTTGCGTCGCCGAAACCCAAAGTGGTCAGAAAGACAGGCGCTGGTGTCCCGGGCGGAGCCACAGAAGGGGTCGTGATAAATGAGCAAGTCAGTGCGGTCAACAATGCCAACTATACAGTCAACCCAAGGCCTCCACAAATGCCCCGATTTCCACCCCAACCAGGTCCTTTCCCTCTTCGTCCTCCACCCCAAAATAATCCACCCCAGGATAATATGCCTCCATTACGCCAACCCCAGCAACAACAACCACAACCTCAGCAACAACAACCACCACTTCAGTACAACCAAGTTCCAGCCCCGGGGAACTATGGTCCCCAACAGCAACAAAGGAGGCCGCTCGGTCCCAAGAGAGCCTACTATCCACCATTGCCGGAAACCCTAGCAGACATTTTTAATGCCCTCATGGCATCAAACCAACTCGCCCTACCCAGAGAAAGGCCCGCGTGGCCACCCAATGTTGATACCTCCAAATACTGCGTCTACCACAGGCAGCCGGGACACACAGTAGATTACTGCTTCCATTTCAAAGATTACATCCATGATATGAATGATGAACATCAAATAGATTAGGATGAGATGAGACGATACGTCACGGCTCTCAAGGCTAGGAGATCCCCTCATAGGCCACAGCAGCAGTTACAACAGCAACAGCAACCACAACAACAACAGCAGGCTCAGCAGGCCCCACAACAACAGCCCGACATGGGCATAATCCAGAATCCATTACCGGAGCACCAACATCCCAATCATCAGGTTAACCCCATCTCCTCCTTCCCGGAAGTCGGGAGAGAGCAGGTGTGGCACCAGGAAAGTACCTCCATTCTTTCTACCTCCAAGCCTATCGTCATGCAACCCCCTTACCTTGCCCGGGTAGCACCTCTCTCTCATCAACCCGCGTCAGTATCACCATCACCATTTCCACTACCATTACGCCCTCTCATCCGCACCCCGACCTCCTATCAACCGACACTCTCCACTACGCCTTCACACCCTCTCATCTTCTCTCACTCCCCCACTTTACCATCCACCTCTACCACATTTACCCCTACGCCTTCTAAACCCCTTATCATCCGTCAACCATATATAACCCCGTCTTTCTCCACCGTATCACCACTAATGCCTTCAAAATCACTCATTAACCATCACCCACCTCAAAATCATTGCCCACTTCAAGCCCTACCCACTCCTACTTCGTCTCCACCGCCACCTTCTAGACCCCTTCTCCTTCATAATCCGCGCAATATCCCCTCTACCTCCACCATGCCGCCACCTAACAAACCCCTCATCAGAATCCCTGCTCCCGTCACCACCCCTGCTTCATCAACCATTCCTCCACTACTACCCCTCAAACCCCTGTTAAAACTCACTGCTACCCCCACAGAGGTACAAAAGCCGCAGGCAATGGTGCTCCGGAGTGGAAGGATTTTCCACAGGGTTTTCCCCCACAACAGTCAGAATTCCGAGCAATCTCAGCCAGAGAAGGATGATGCAGAACAACCAGAAAGAGCTATCCCTGGAACACAGTATGATCTATTGAAACACTTGGACAAGACACCTACCCGGATCTCCATCCTAGAGCTACTTCAAAGATCCACATCCCACCAGGCGGCCTTGATGGAATATCTTCAAAAGGTCATGGTTAATGAAGACCTCCCCGTGGAGAAGATTTCGACCGTCCTGACCCCAACAGACACACAACTAGCCATCATGTTTCACAACTACGAGCTCGCTCCCAAGAAAGCTCGGAAATATGCATTGTGCATTTCAATAAAAATTAAAGGGGTATCCATAAACCCGTGTCTTGTGGACACGGGTGCATCCATAAATGTGATCTCCATGAGCACTCTTTAGTTGTGTGGGGTCAACGAGGAACAAATAAGACCTTCCTCGATCACGGTCACGGCTTATGACAATAGCAAAAGGCCGCCGCAGGGGATGATTATTCTGAAGGCAGAACTAGGCCCCATGGCAATTCCCACGGAATTCCATGTCCTCGACATGGACCCCACATTCAAGGCTATATTGGGTCGCCCTTACATCGAAGCCATGGACGATGTGCCTTCCACCAACCATCAGTGCCTGAAGTTTCCTTACAATGGGAGAATTATTAAAGTGGTCAGTACACCTGTCCTTCACACAGTGGATGCTATCAACACCTCTCTGCCTTCTGTTTGGCCGTCTCATTGGCCTATATTGTCACTACTGGACGTACGTGATCCATCTCATGTTCCACTAGCACCAAAGGAGCCGGTCAGGGCAACCACAACATCATGTCTCCCTTTTCACTCCAAAGGTTGGAAGATTATGAGGAACATCGGCTATCAACAAGGAAAAGGTCTGGGCGCACAGTTACAGGGTATGCTCAAACCGCCAAAGGAAATTAGGCCGAACCGCAGGTTTGGCCTAGGCTTCAAAGGACCGTTCAAGACAGATTGGAAGCCCCTCACGTGGACTCTATCAAACCACTTCAACAGAGGGCCCGTTATTCAGATGGGAGATCACCCACGAGAAGCATATGGGGGATCACATGCTGTATATTTGGCCGAAAAATGTCCGAGGATCACCAAAAGAGGCAAGATCAAAGATCCGGAATGCGAGTGAGATAAATGGTTCGACATACGGGACATTTCCGTTGCACTGGAAAGGATGTTCTCATCTCCGCAGCTTGAAGGACCACTATTGATCTCCGAAATACCAGAGAATATTACCACTCTTGCCAAGGTTCCAAACTATCCTCGTCCTCGCCAGAAGGACTCTATCATCGACGGATCTTCATCCGTCCTCAACATTACTGTCGACGGCTCATTAGCCGCCATCCTCTCCATCCACTCGTCTCAGCCTTTGCTAATATCTTCTTCCTAGGCCAGACAATTGTCTGATGATCTTCCCAGGTCCCCTTCTTTGCTTACATACCTACGCGGGCTTTTCAACCCGCACCAGGTCTTCAACCATGATCTGCTCTATGAGCCTCACAATCCTCTAGCCATAACCACTTTCCTCTCTCCTCCAATCACTTTTCACTGCTTTGTCATTAAAAATGAAAACGAAAAAAAAAACGTCAATTTTCAAACTCCCCAACAACACATCTTCGTTGAGGAAACCTCCTACATCTCCCACGGGTGCGTACCGCCTTGCGGACCACCCGTCCAAGGTCCGATGAGCGACCTTTTCTACCCCTCCTCTGAGGGGTCTTCTCCTGTACATTCTACACCATCCTCTTCATCTTCCTCTTCTTCTGTAAATATTGTCAGTCAATCTAGGAATGATAGGCCAAGGGTAGTATCTAGGAAGAAATCCAAGGGTAGGCAGATCCCTCGTCGATTCCTTCTCGATTTGGCCGCCAGGTGTCAGGCCCTTCTTGCCATCCCCCAGTTGTTAGAAAATCCCATCCATCTACCCGAAATAGAATGCGAGGGCGACTGTGCATCTGATGAAGGGCATGGAGTCTACGAGATCACGGATGAAGAATGCCCCACTGAAGATGAGGGTGAAGAATATGAGGATGCGGCGGGCGCATACGCTAGTGGAATGAGGAGATTCGACGAGCCGTCAACCGCCGTAGAAGAATCCACCAAAGAAGTCAACTTGGGAACTGAGGAAGACCCTAGGATCATCCTCATAAGTGACAACCTACCACCCTCTGAAGAAGAGGCATTAATTGAGGTTCTCAAGGAATATAAGGACATGTTTGCATGGAGCTACGAGGATATGCCGGGCCTGGATTCAACCTTGGTCGAACACCGTTTAACCCTAAAACCAGGGTCCATCTCGGTAAAACAAAGGTTAAGGCGTTTCCACCCTCAGATGGCTTTGAAAATGAAAGAAGAGGTCGATAAGCTCCACAAAGCCAGGTTCATTAGAGTCGTTCTTTATCCTCAATGGGTGGCGAACATTGTCCCGGTCATGAAGAAAGATGGGAAAGTCAGGATTTGCATCGACTTCCGGGACCTTAACCGCGCGTGTCCAAAGGATGATTTTCCCTTACCTCACATTGATGTGCTGATTGATAACACGGCAGGCTATGAAACCCTCTCTTTCATGGATGGATTTTCAGGATACAATCAAATTCGTTTGGCAGAAGAGGATCAGGAAAAGACGTCATTCACTACCCCTTGGGGAACATATTGTTACGTGGTCATGCCATTCGGATTAAAGAATGCTGGAGCTACTTACCAAAGAGCGATGATGGCCATATTTCATGACATGATGCACATATATCTGGAAGTGTATGTGGATGACTTATTGGTAAAATCAAGGACCAGGATGGAACATCCAGAAGTTTTGGCTAAGGTCTTGCTAAGGTCAAGGGAGTTCCAACTGAAAATGAACCCGAAGAAGTGTGTGTTTGGTGTGTCGTCAGGTAAATTGCTGGGGTTCATTGTGAGCAAAAGAGGGATCGAGATAGATCCTGACAAAGCTAAGGCTATCAGGGATATGCCGCCTCCCAAGAATTTGAGGGAAGTCCGAGGTTTAATCGGGAGGTTGCAGTTTATTCGTCGGTTTGTGTCCCAACATTCACAAAGGTGTAGACCTCTCTACGAGCTGACCAAGCCAGGAGTAGAATTCCACTGGAATTCTAAATGTCAGAAAGCTTTTGAAGGGTTAAAGGAATATCTGGCTAGTCCACCCATTCTCATTCCACCCAAATTGGAAAAACCTCTGATCCTTTACGTCTCAGTCTTGGATGACTCCGTAGGAGCCGTCCTCGCACAAGCTGATGAAGAAGGCAAGGAACGGGCAACCTATTACTTGTCCAAACTTCTCAATCCCTGTGAGCAGAAGTACACCGGCATGGAGAAAACCTGTGCTGCCCTCGTTTGGGTAGTGCAGAAATTGAAGCACTACTTCTTGGCTCACGAGGTCCACTTGATTGCTCGAATGAATCCTATCAAATTCCTTCTGGAGAAATCTGTCCTTACGGATAGATTAGCACGCTGGCAAAGTTTTCTCTCTCAGTTTGACATCGTCTACATCCTGCAAAAAGTGATTAAAGGCTATGCCATAGCCGAGCATCTCGCTCACCATCCTCTTCCCAAGTTCGATCCCGTCCAATCAGAGTTTCCAGATGAGGAACTAATGTCCATCAACCAATCAGATGAGCCAATGTGGACGCTATATTTTGATGGAGCTCTGAATTCTCAAGGGAGAGGAATCGGCATCGCCCTCCTATCGCCTGAAGGCCTCACATTCCCATTGGCATACCAACTCAAATTTCCAGTCACCAACAATATAGCTGAATATGAAGCCCTTCTAGCTGGCCTAGAACTCGCTCATTCTTTTCGTATCACTGAGTTGCGAGTCGTAGGTGATAGTCAACTCATCCTTCGCCAGGTGCTCACTAAATATCGCACTCGCGATCCCAAACTCAAGCCATACCAAGAACTCATTGCTGCCTTTGCCAAACTATTCACCAAACTGATCTTTGTTCATGTCCCTCGCCATCAGAATATTCTCGCCGATGCCCTCGCCTCGTTGGCATCATCCATAAGGTTCCTTCTAGGAAGATGGTTTAAGTCCATTTCCATCTATAAACTTCACGCCCCTGTAATCGATGATGCTTCCTACGTAAATATCAAAGACAGGATAGCAAGGAAGATCCTACAGGAAGATATCCGTGAGAAGAGGGAAATCATGTTGGCAGAGGCCGAAGAAGAACTGGCTGATGAAGAGAAACCATGGTTCTATGAAATTGTCAAATACTGCCAAGATCAGTCTTATCCTGAAGGGGCCACCACAGAGGACAAGAAAGCCATAAGAAGGGTGGCTCAGAAATATACTTTGGTTGGAGGTCTACTCTATAGGAGGAGCCTTACTGGTATTCTGTTAAGATGTCTTGGTGACCATGAGGTTTGGAAATGTGTAGAAGAGACGCACTCGGGTGTGTGCGGTGGCCACGTGAATAGTCAGATGCTCGCCAAAAAGATCATTCGGTAAGGTTTTTACTGGCCCACCATGGAAGAGGATTGTGCTGTCTATGTCCGTAGGTGTGTCAAGTGTCAACTTCACGCCGATAAAATCCATTCACCATCTTCCTCACTTCACCCAATATCCTCCCCGTGGCCTTTCTCCATGTGGGCATTCGACATCATTGGTCCGCTTGGTGATCCCAATTCCCTCACCAAGCAGAAATCTTTCATCCTTACTGCGACGGAATACTTCACCAAATGGGCCGAAGCCGAAGCTTACGCGGAAATCAAGGCGTCAACAGTCTGCAAGTTCATCATGAAGAACATCCTCGCCAGATTCGGCGTCCCAAGCACAATCGTCACCGACAATGGGCCACAGTTCATTTCTCAGGACCTACAGGACCTCTGCAAAAGGTACGCAATTGCATTGCATCATTCATCGCCTTATTACCCACAAGGTAATGGCCAAGCGGAGGCCACCAATAAAATATTGCTCAAAATCATCAAAAAAACCTGCGAGTCTAGTAAGTTTTCAGACTGGCCAGAAAAACTTATCGAAGCTCTATGGGCCTATCGCACTTCAATCCGTACCCCCACCGGGCAGACTCCATTTGCCCTTACTTATGGTATGGAAGCGGTAGTCCCGTACGAGACTCTGATCCCTTCTCTCAGGGTACAATTGGATGAGGAATTTCCCCTCGACGATCGTCGTGATTCACTCCTCGCCCAGTTGGAACTCTTGGATGAGAAGCGGCTGGCCGCTGCCGAACACGCGTGTGTGTATCAAAATAGACTCGCTCGCTTTTACCAAAAGAAAGTCGTTGAGAGAAAATTCAAAGTTGGTGAGATGGTCGTAAAAAGAATTTTTGTCAAACCTGGAGGTCCGCGTTCTAAGCTCCAACCCAATTGGGAAGGACCATTTGTAATTCAAGCCGTGTACCCTGGCAACGCCTACAAGCTAGTCAACGCCGAAGGGACCGAGTTATCCCACCCTTGGAATGGGCTTTATCTTAAGAAATACTACCCTTAGCACAAACAAAACAAAAAAATGATGAAAAGATAAAAAAACATCAAAAACAAAGAAATACCAAAAACCACTAAAAACATGGAAGATTTAAAATGCCGATGCCTGGCAGTCACCATGTAGTTAAGTCCCTGCATCTAACCTTCATGTTAGGATAGGGCCCATTAAGGCTTGGTAGGCACCGGGACTTGGTTTGCCAGAACCGTGGAGATCCCTGTCCGGCCACGTCGGCCTATGCTCGCTCGAAGGAAGCCAACATGTGCTCACTTATGTATTTTACTCAAAAAGGGTCGGTAGCATCACCTACGGTGGAGCGTCACCCAGAAGATCTCCGGAAGCTGTAATCTTTATCCTTTTCCCTTCGACCAAATGAGACAGTCGGCGCCCTTAAAATGCTGAGCATGAGAAACCGAAACTCAAACCCCAAAGGCAAGAGTAGGATCCATTTCCTCGAGCATCGATCAGAGCACGATAAGAGGGCAGTGTCCCCGCAGGCATACGAAAAGGGAGCCCACAAATGTCAAACGACTTTATCTCCCTCACAAAAAGAAATACAAAATCAAAATCAAGAGAAAAGCCTGGTCATGACCGTGCCTGGTGCGATAAACGGAACCCCTCAAAGTAAAAGTCTGAATCCACAAAAGGGGCCGTGGAATGTAAATGCTCGAGATTTGGTCCGAAGTTGTCTGAAAGGAAAGAGTTAATGGGCCCTTATTCGCTCGTCGGGTTAACGGCTTTACCGGTCCTCTCAGGAGGTTTATCCCCTACACTCTTCCTTCTCCCTCTAAAGATGAAGGTTCGATGGAGTTTCTGAAAGGTGAAAACTGCCCAGGGTCTGCGACCTTATTTTAATATACACATTTGGTTGCCTACTTTGAAAAGTAAAAGCTATCGCTGCGAAGGAGTCTCCGTGTTTCTGGCTAGTCAAGACCCCTGTTTACCACCTTGATGTCTTCTTATTTAACCTCGGGCTTAGGCCAATGCAAGCGCGTCTCCTATGGGTACGACGGCGTCTGATTCTGGGTCAGCGTCGCGCGGTTGGTCATTAGGGTTCCATGGTGTTCCATCATATACCATCTAGAGTTGTGAGGAAACAGACCCAGGTTGGGTAAATCTTTTACCTCAAACACCTTTTGGGTGAATCCCTGTGGTCGGAAGCGACTGGGAGCCTAAGCATGGCATGACGGTATTGTCATCAGGGTAAGTCTTAGCCGGCGGGATCATCATTCGAGGGGTCTAGAGGCCCAAATCAACCTAGATGTGCACTTAGGATACCTGGGAGGTTAGTAAGAAACCCATGTTCTCACATAGGTTAGGTGCCATTTGGGTGCTTGCCGGGCGTTAGCAACAAAAAACTCGAAATGATAAAAATAACAAAAAATGGAAAAGAGAAAATGTACATATTTGCAAAAAAAAATTTTTTTTATGATAAAACCAAAAAAATGCCAAATATAAAAAAGAAGAGAAAAACAAATCAATTTTGCATGATTATATTTGCGTGCAGCATCTCACTTGAATACCGCTTGCATTCGTGTGCTTGCCTGTCACATTTATCATCACCACTTCTTTCCCTTGCCTTCGTTAAAATAAAGGCTTGGCCCCTTGACCAGTTATCAAGGACAGTCACAGTGACCATTTGTTTATTGAGCAAGGGGCCAAGTCAGAACAGAAATTCTGATTTGTTTGTGATGGAGGCATCACCCACGACTCCCTTTGGCTCGGGTCCACTTCTTCACATTCGGGAGCTAGTTGAGTTTGGGCCTCACTCTATTAAGGCCCCTTATCCATTTTGTAGTTTTCCTTTGAGTCATTTTGATGTATTTCCATTTTATTTGAGTCATTTCCCTAAGTCTAGCACTTATTTTCCTATGTTTGGTATCATCATGATGTCTAATGTAAGTTATTGGGCCCCATTCGTTGGACTAGGCCCATTAGCACTCCCAACCCCCTTGGTTATTTGTAGTTGTTTATTTTGTCAGGGACTTATTGTAAAGAGTGGGTTGCCTATATATAGGACCCCACTCCCCTCATTTGAAGTTAATGAATGATTACATCCTTTTGAGTTAAACTTGCCATTTGAGTTCAAATTGGAGTGATTCCTCTAGTTTTTGGGTGAGAGACCCAAGGGGAGAGATTCCCCACCCATTCCCCTCTTAATCTCTCTATTTCACCCCTCTTTCTCTCTCCTCCAACCCCAAATCCGAATTTCCTTCTCTCTCCTCCCTCCTCCCATCCACTTCCAACCTCCAACCACCTCCTTTAATGCCCTCCACTTCCCCATGGCCTCCATTACTCCACTCCCTAGTTCCTAGGTAGAAGTCTCCCCATTCCAACAGCTTCCTCCACCTTCCAACCAAATCTACCCCATTCCAATGCAAGCACTCCACTTCTCAACATAATCACCCACCTTCCAAGACCTTTTGAATTTGAAATCCACCCTTCCCTCCACTCACTTGTGCCCCCTCACCTTCTCCTCTCACCCCCCTTCCCCAAATTCGTAGCTCTTCCTCCTCCACCTGCTAGCACTTGCTTCCAGCCATTCTCCACCTCATTCCCCATCACCATTAGATCCCTTCTCCACCCCACAAGAGCCCCCACTCTCCCTTAGGTCATTCCTACCATTTCCCTCCACCAAAGAAGCCATATCTCCCTCTCATTTCTTCTAGTAGGTTGGAGCTGTGCAGATCTGTAGAACAGCCCTTGTTGCAGCGTCAACCACGGATTCATCCTAGTTCTTCAGAAGGCATGGCCTACCTTTCTGGAAAGGCCTTCCAGTCTACTTCACAGGCGAGGTGGAATCAACACGATCGGAGCTCGGAGCTGCCAGATAGAGCCATTCTCCCAATAGTGTGCAGAGAGGTCTTCATCCTGGACCAGAGCGTGGAAGATCCTTCTGCAACGACAAACCCCAGCGGATTCAGGCTGAAGCGCCTTCATCAAAGTTCTTCCTCTACTGGTCATCTTTCAAGATCAAGAAACAGAACCCCGTTCGGCCACCGGAGGAAGAAGTTACGAATTTTCTCCCCCGATCTATCTAGTTCTGTTTTCTGCTGTCTACTCTGACCAGTACCCACTCTTCTGGGTGCCCCGGCCATCCTCGACCTCTGAATGCATCTCCGTCACCTCCTGCTGAAAGCTACCTCGACCACGAAGATGATGCCGCTGGTTTCGTGCTGATCGGAGCTCGGGAGGGCGCTCAGTCACTTCTGCAACTTTCTGTTACAGTCCAGACAGTACCTGCGGCCAGACAGAGGAGGCTACTTCCTATTGCTGGTGCAGCCACCTCCGACCGTCTGAGCTTCCCCAAAAATTATGGAGTCCACCTCTTCCAGTCAGGAAGCTTCAGGAGCTGGTTTCGATCATTTTGGAGTCCGGACAAGCCCGGCATAGCCATCACAGCGACCCCCTGTCCAGAATTCCAGATTGAAGCTGCAACTTCCCTAGTTCTCATTTCTCTTCGTTTCGGTCCACCAACCCCTCCCCGCTTGGCCGGCTGAAGGTCCCACCCTGCGTGGTGGTAGTGTTTGAATGTATCATATTAACCCCTACCCCAAGATCCCCCCTCCTGCGAGAGGAGTAGTTTTGTAAGTGGTTTGGCAGGTCAAGCGACACCGCCGCGGCGTGTGGGGAACCACCGCCTCCCCGCTCGCCCTCGTCTCCGACCGGGACCGGTTTCTTCAAACCGGTCGAGTAAGTGTCTCTTCCTTGCTCACCTAGTGTATCTCTCTCAATATTTGATTCATGCACCGCTGAATTCGTGAGGAGCGCCCGATCCTCAAGTCCATGACTTAGAGTGATCGCCGTGGGTTAGTGTGACCCGGTGCCCGAGTGCACTTTGTCGGCCCCAATCGAATTGGGCAACCAACCTTGGGGAATCAATTCTTGGCCTTGCTGGCCCTCTACCAGCAAGGGTCCATTCCCATAAGTCACCCTTGGTATCACATAGTCACCCCGGGAATAGAGTGCAACGAAGAGAGCGGTGGCCCATTAAGGCCCATTTGGATGCTTAGATGTGCTTGTTTGACTAAGTCCGAGGTTGTGTCACATCAAGTGGTATCAGAGCAAGTCCTTGACTTGTCTCTATCAAGTCTAAGTCCTAGGACCTTTGCATTGTGTGTCCAACCACTTTGGCCCTTTGTCTTGCATGTCCACCCGTAGTGGTACTAGCTACCAACCCGGTTCTTCATCTTCGATTCCAACCATGGATCCCAATCCTCACCAACTCAACCAAGATGTTCCTAGGGAGGAACCCCAAGAAAGGGTAGAGGCTGCCCTCACAACCATCCTTGCCCAACTAGAGTCCTTACCAACCGAATTGCTCGGTTAGAAGACCAAGGGTACCACCCAAGGAACAATGAGCCTAGAATTCCCCCTCCACAAGATGAACCTCATAGGGAAGATCCTCACCCAAGAATTAATGAGCCAAGAGTCCCTCCACCACATGGTGATTATCATAGGAATGGTTTTCCCCAAAGGAACCAAGGCCCAAGAGTCCACCCTCCACATATAGAGCCTCATAGGGATGAGTTCCACCCAAGGAACAACGGCCCAAGAGCCCATCACCCACATGCTGAATTTTATAGGGATGAAATGGACTATGACCATTATTATGAGTATGAGATACCTCGCCCCCATCAAAACCATGACCGGCGTCCACGGGATGATCCGGATGACCCCCTTTTAAGGATGATCAAGGTAGAGGCCCCAAACTTTGACGGTTCACATGAACCTAGTGTTTACCTAGAATGGGAGACCGCCATGGACCAATACTTTGAATGGTACCCCATGTCCGACCAAAGAAGAGTTAGATTGGCTAAGATGCATCTCACTAAGTTGGCCAAAACTTATTGGCTAAATCAAGAGGGTCTAAGGCGGATTAGGAGGGATGAGCCTATTAACACTTGGGCGGATATGAAGAATCTACTTAGGAACAAATACCTTCCCCGAACCTACCACCAAATGCTCCTAGATGAATGGCAAAGCCTCACCCAAGAAGGAAAGACCGTGGTAGAGTACATTGAAAAATTTGACTCTTATCTTCTAAAGTGTGGAGTCCATGAGGATGCGGATGTCACCTTATCCCGCTTTAGGAATGGGCTTCAAAGCCACATCAAGAGGGAACTATTCATGAGAGATGTTGATAACCTTGAGATAGCTTACCAAATTGCTAGAGATGTGGAAAGGTTTTCTAGGAGTTCCCGATTTATCCCTCCCCGACCCACCGACCCCAAAAACATGGGACCACGTCCCATTCCACCCACCCCCATGAGAGCTCCTAGCCCAAGTGGGAATGCCCCTTTAAGGTCCTACAACCCTCCCCCACCCATCACTCCAAACAAACCCGCTCCTAGTCACCCTCTTCCACGGAAGGATGACAACCCCAAAGGCCCAAGTGTAGGAGCCACCCCGGGAAGTGGGCGCCAACAATGCTATAAGTGTCATGGGTATGGTCATTTTGCGGGGCAATGTCCATCTAAGGGGCTATCTAGCTTGCTTATTGAGGAAGAAGTCCAACCCCAAAAGGAACAAGAAAATGTCATTGAGGAACATGAAGCCTTAATAGATTGGGAAGAGGAGTATGAAGCCCAATGTCTAGAGTCGGGTCTAGATCATTCCACTCCTTCAAACAACTCCCATCTAGGAGTCATTAGGTGCACTCTCACCCAACCTCAAGAAGAGGATTGGCGACGGACTTCAATTTTCCACACCTTTGTCAAGATAGAAAACCATGTGAGGAAAGTGATCTTGGATAGTGGTAGTTGTGTTAATGCCGTGTCACCCGACACCGTCAAGCTCCTTGGGCTTACTCTCACTCCCCACCCAAGTCCATACCGGGTCTCATGGATCAACAACAACTCCATCCCGGTCAACACCCAATGCCTAGTGCCTCTCACTTTCTCTTCCTACCATGGCCAAATATGGTGTGACGTCATACCTATGGAAGTGGGTAGCATCCTTTTAGGAAGACCTTGGCTCTATGATGTGGATGCCACCATTCTAGGAAGAAGCAACATATGCACCTTTGAGCATGAGGGTAAGACTATCCGTCTTAACCCTTCCCCACCTCGTCCCATGCCCAAGAGGGACACTCTCCCTCAAGGATCACACCCCACCACTCCACAAGTCTCGGGGAACTCCACCCCTCCAACGCAAGCCCTTATCCAAACCCCAAAACAAAGTAGAACCACGGGGTTGACCAAGGGTATTCATCTCATCACTAGGAGAGAGCTTGAAGAGGAAATTGCTCAAGGGGTGCCTTTGTGTGCGGTTGTCATATGCTTAGGGGAACCTACCCCTTCTAATCCCCATCCCATAGAGATCCAACAACTATTGGAAGAATTTCATGATGTGTTCCCGGAAGAGCTCCCGGACCAACTCCCTCCCATGCGTGATGTGCAACACGCAATCGACCTAGTGCCGAGAGCCACCCTTCCAAACCTTCCTCATTATCGCCTCAATCCTACGGAACATGCCGAACTTAGGAGGCAAATAGAGGAACTCATTAGGAAGGGCTTCATCCGCATTAGTAAGAGTCCATGTGCCGTCCCGGCCCTCCTTACCCTCAAGAAAGATGGATCGTGGCGGATGTGTGTGGATAGCCGGGCCATTAACAAGATTACCGTCAAGTATAGGTTCCCTATCCCTAGGCTTGATGACATGTTGGACATGCTAGCTGGAGCCACCATCTTCTCTAAGATAGATCTCAAGAGTGGTTACCACCAAGTTAGGATAAGGCCCGGGGATGAGTGGAAAACGGCCTTCAAGACCAAGGATGGTCTCTTTGAGTGGTTAGTCATGCCATTTGGGCTTTCTAATGCCCCAAGTACTTTCATGCGTCTTATGACGGAAGCACTTAGGCCTTTCATTGGGAACTTTCTAGTGGTATACTTTGATGATATTCTCATCTATAGCCACACCCATGAAGCCCACCTCGAACACCTTAGGAAAGTTTGCACCGTCCTCCGGCAAGAGAGCTTATTTGCCAACCTAAGAAAGTGTCATTTCATGACCACTACCATCACCTTCCTAGGATATGTGGTGTCAACCAAAGGAGTCTCCATGGACCCCGACAAGGTCCAAGCTATCATTGATTGGCCTGAACCCCACACCCTTCATGAGGTTAGAAGTTTCCATGGGTTGGCCACATTCTATAGGAGATTCATTCGGGGGTTTAGCACTATCACCGGCCCAATAACTGATTGTCTCAAAAAGGGAACCTTTGTTTGGACCAAAGCCGCCTCTAAAGCCTTCCTTGAGCTTAAGGAAAAGTTGACCCAAGCCCCGGTCCTATGTCTTCCCGATTTCTCTAAAGTTTTTGAGGTCACTTGTGATGCATCCGGGATTGGGATAGGAGGGATTCTTAGTCAAGAGGGACACCCGGTCGCCTACTTTAGTGAGAAGCTATGTGATGCTAGGACTAGATACTCCACCTATGACAAGGAGTTCTATGCCGTGGTCCAATCCCTCCGACATTGGAGACATTATTTGCTTCCCAAAGAGTTTGTCATCTTTTCCGACCATGAGGCACTCAAATACCTTAATCCTCAACAAAAGTTGAATGCCCGACATGCCCGATGGGTTGAGTTCATACAATCCTACACCTTTGTCATCAAACACAAGGCCGGGAGTGAGAATAAGGCCGCGGATGCCCTTAGTAGGAAGATGTCCTTATTATCCACTATCCAAGTGGAAGTGATTGGCTTTGACAAGGTCAAGGATGATTATCCTAGTTGCCCCGACTTTGGACAAATCTATGCCAACTTGACCACTCATTCTAGCAAGGAGCATGAAGGATTCATTTTAGAGGATGGGTTCCTCTTCAAGGGACCAAGGCTTTGCATTCCTCGGACATCTCTTCGAGACTTCTTGGTTTGGGAATTACATGCCGGTGGGTTAGCCGGTCATTTTGGGGTCCACAAGACCATTGCCTTAGTTGAGGGTCAATTTTATTGGCCAAGCCTCAAGAGGGATGTAGGCAAAATAGTGGGTCAATGTCGCACATGTGCTTCGGCCAAACAAGTAAAACAAAACACCGGCCTATACACCCCACTTCCCATTCCCGACCGCCCATGGCAAGATTTGAGCATGGACTTTATGCTAGGTTTACCCAAGACCTCTAGGAAGCATGACTCCATCTATGTGGTGGTTGATAGATTTTCCAAAATGGCCCACTTCATCCCATGCTACAAAACCTCCGATGCCTCCCATATAGCCCGGTTATTCTTTGATGAGGTAGTCCGCCTCCATGGGCTACCCAAGACCATAGTCTCCGATAGGGATGTCAAATTCACTAGCTATTTTTGGAAGACTCTTTGGCACATGATGGGTACCCTCCTCAAATTCTCCACTGCCTACCACCCCCAAACGGATGGCCAAACTGAAGTGGTCAACCGGAGTCTAGGGAACCTCCTTAGGTGTCTTGTTGAGGATCGGCCCGGAAATTGGGATCTCATCTTACCACAGGCTGAGTTTGCATACAATAATTCCGTCAATAAGTCAATAGGGATGAGGCCATTTGAAGCAGTGCATGGGTACAAACCAAGAAAGCCATCCGATCTCATTCCCCTTCCCCAGCATGCTAGAGTGTCCATTTCTGCCGAGTCTTTTGCACAACATATTAGAGAGTTGCATAAGGAAATCCGCAAGCACATTGGCATGAAAAATGAGGCGTATAAAAGGTTGGCCGACTCTCACAGGCGTCACTTAGAGTTCCAAGTGGGTGACTTTGTGATGGTGAGGACGGAGCGGCTCTCCCCAGGAGCCAACTCCAAGTTGAGACCACGTGGGACTGGGCCCTTCCAGGTCTTGAGGTGTATTGGTGCGAATGCTTATGAATTAGATCTCCCCGAGGATTATGGGGTAAGTCCTACATTCAATGTCGCCGACTTAGTGTCTTACAAGGGCCCCACGGTGAGACCTAGTGAGGAGATCGAGCCCACTCCCTCCTTTGAGAGAGCACCCACCCGAGAGGAGAGTCCACTAGCCAAAAGAGCTCAGCGTGATCGCATTGAACAAATATTGGATGAGCAGGTCACTACCACCCGGAGCAAGGTCTATGAGCGCTATCTCGTCAGGTGGAAGGATCGGCCTCCGTTGGAAGACTCATGGGTAAGTCGGGAGGACCTACAGCGATTGGATCCAGATCTCCTCGAGCGGTACCTTAGCCGGATGGACCCTTACTCAACGGAGTCGAGCTCTTTGCGGCCCAGGGGATTTGATGGAGGCATCACCCACGACTCCCTTTGGCTCGGGTCCACTTCTTCACATTCGGGAGCTAGTTGAGTTTGGGCCTCACTCTATTAAGGCCCCTTATCCATTTTGTAGTTTTCCTTTGAGTCATTTTGATGTATTTCCATTTTATTTGAGTCATTTCCCTAAGTCTAGCACTTATTTTCCTATGTTTGGTATCATCATGATGTCTAATGTAAGCTATTGGGCCCCATTCGTTGGACTAGGCTCATTAGCACTCCCAACCCCCTTGGTTATTTGTAGTTGTTTATTTTGTCAGGAACTTATTGTAAAGAGTGGGTTGCCTATATATAGGACCCCACTCCCCTCATTTGAAGTTAATGAATGATTACATCATTTTGAGTTAAACTTGCCATTTGAGTTCAAATTGGAGTGATTCCTCTAGTTTTTGGGTGAGAGACCCTAGGGGAGAGATTCCCCACCCATTCCCCTCTTAATCTCTCTATTTCACCCCTCTTTCTCTCTCCTCCAACCCCAAATCCGAATTTCCTTCTCTCTCCTCCCTCCTCCCATCCACTTCCAACCTCCAACCACCTCCTTTAATGCTCTCCACTTCCCCATGGCCTCCATTACTCCACTCCCTAGTTCCTAGGTAGAAGTCTCCCCATTCCAACACCTTCCTCCACCTTCCAACCAAATCTACCCCATTCCAATGCAAGCACTCCACTTCCCAACATAATCACCCACCTTCCAAGACCTTTTGAATTTGAAATCCACCCTTCCCTCCACTCACTTGTGCCCCCTCACCTTCTCCTCTCACCCCCCTTCCCCAAATTCGTAGCTCTTCCTCCTCCACCTGCTAGCACTTGCTTCCAGCCATTCTCCACCTCATTCCCCATCACCATTAGCTCCCTTCTCCACCCCACAAGAGCCCCCACTCTCCCTTAGGTCATTCCTACCATTTCCCTCCACCAAAGAAGCCATATCTCCCTCTCATTTCTTCTAGTAGGTTGGAGCTGTGCAGATCTGCAGAACAGCCCTTGTTGCAGCGTCAACCACGGATTCATCCTAGTTCTTCAGAAGGCGTGGCCTACCTTTCTGGAAAGGCCTTCCAGTCTACTTCGCAGGCGAGGTGGAATCAACATGATCGGAGCTCGGAGCTGCCAGATAGAGCCATTCTCCCAATAGTGCGCAGAGAGGTCTTCATCCTGGACCAGAGCGTGGAAGATCCTTCTGCCACGACAAACCCCAGCGGATTCAGGCTGAAGCGCCTTCATCAAAGTTCTTCCTCTACCGGTCATCTTTCAAGATCAAGAAACAGAACCCCGTTCGGCCACCGGAGAAAGAAGTTACGAATTTTCTCCCCCGATCTATCTAGTTCTGTTTTCTACTGTCTACTCCGACCAGTACCCACTCTTCTGGGTGCCCCGGCCATCCTCGACCTCTGAATGCATCTCCGTCACCTCCTGCTGAAAGCTACCTCGACCACGAAGATGATGCCGCTGGTTTCGTGCTGATCGCAGCTCGGGAGGGCGCTCAGTCACTTCTGCAACTTGCTGTTACAGTCCAGACAGTACCTGCGGCCAGACAGAGGAGGCTACTTCCTGTTGCTGGTGCAGCCACCTCCGACTGTCTGAGCTTCCCCAAAAATTCTGGAGTCCACCTCTTCCAGTCAGGAAGCTTCAAGAGCTGGTTTCGATCATTTTGGAGTCCGGACAAGCCCGGCATAGCCATCACAGCGACCCCCTGTCCAGAATTCCAGATTGAAGCTGCAACTTCCCTAGTTCTCATTTCTCTTCGTTTCGGTCCACCAACCCCTCCCCGCTTGGCCGGCTGAAGGCCCCACCCTGCGTGGTGGTAGTGTTTGAATGTATCATATTAACCCCTACCCCAAGATCCCCCCTCCTGCGAGAGGAGTAGTTTTGTAAGTGGTTTGGCAGGTCAAGCGACACCGCCTCGGCGTGTGGGGAACCACCGCCTCCCCGCTCGCCCTCGTCTCCGACCGGGACCGGTTTCTTCAAACCGGTCGAGTAAGTGTCTCTTCCTTGCTCACCTAGTGTAGCTCTCTCAATATTTGATTCATGCACCGCTGAATTCGTGAGGAGCGCCCGATCCTCAAGTCCATGACTTAGAGTGATCGCCGTGGGTTAGTGTGACACGGTGCCCGAGTGCACTTTGTCGGCCCCAATCGAATTGGGCAACCAACCTTGGGGAATCAATTCTTGGCCTTGCTGGCCCTCTACCAGCAAGGGTCCATTCCCATAAGTCACCCTTGGTATCACATAGTCACCCCGGGAATAGAGTGCAACGAAGAGAGCGGTGGCCCATTAAGGCCCATTTGGATGCTTAGATGTGCTTGTTTGACTAAGTCCGAGGTTGTGTCACATCAGTTTGTTTCAGTGATATATGCAGGGATTCAGGCAACTGAAGCAAAGGTGAAAAACAAACAAACCGAACCTTGTATTTTATTCTAAAAACTAAAAAAATTACATCAAGTTCCGCCCTCTCTCTCTGCATTACTCGTCCCACTACTCTCCGGGCAAAACACTCTCAAAGGTGCTACCCAACTACGAAAAGTGGTACTCCTACCGCTCTGTACTCCTCTTCCTATTCCCGCATCCCGGCGTTGATCTATGGAAATAGCAGAGAAGCTACCAACACGAAAGCCACGCTCTCGTGCTCTTCGGTAGCGCTCCTCACCATCTCTCAGCAACTGTTCAGCAAGGCCAAGGCTGATTCGGAGTTCGAATAGTTGGGCCTCCATGGCCCTTCGTTCCTCCCTTTCAGTCAATCTGTTGGCTCTTTCTCTCTCCGCGTCTCTTTCTCTCTCTGCACGTTCTCTCTCACGGTCTTCCCTCTCCAACTGGAGAGTGATCCTCAGTTCCACAGCATCCCTAGAGGAGTCATCATCAGGATGACGCCGCAGTTCCCTCTCCAGTTCTGCTATCCTAGCCTCCTTCTGCGCAGCTTGGCCAAGCACTTCTTTCGTCTCCTTTTCCTGCCAAGTGTACCATCTCAGATACACGATAAGGCATAAACAAGGAGAACTCAACACTGAGACTCTTACCTGTATAGAGAGCATCCCTTCTGCCTCCGCAGCACGCTGCGTGGCATGAGCAAGTTGCTCATGAAGCAAGTCAAGTTCTGAGGTGGGAATCCACAAGCTAGAAGAGGCACCACCTACTCCCATCGTTGGGGAAGCCGTGCCAATCTGGGCATGCTACGACCGCGTGAATTAGCAGCCAACATCAGGAATCTGAGGATTTAATTACGAACGCGCACTGTACACCTACCAAGGCGCTCGTAGCTCCGCGGGCATCGCCCAACTGTTGTTCCATCTCTGCCAAGCGAGTTCGTAAATTCGCTATCATGGCATCCCGGACATCCTGCAGCCATACGAGTCAGCATTTCCACCGGAAAACCAAAAAAAAAAAAAAAGAGAAAAGGGAGAAAGAAGAAAAGAGAAAAAGGGGAAACCTACCTCTGCAAGTCCCCGGGGTTGGAGCCGCTCTGCGTACTTTGTCCTATATAGACGCAAGTAGTCCTCGCTATCCCGCGCCTGTGATTCTACAATCGTGTCACCCCGTTGCCAGTCCTCGTACTGTTCGGGGAATCGCACGTGCCAGTCAATGCAGGTCGCCGGTCCCCGCGTCTTTCTCCCGACACGAGGTGGCGCCGCTGAATCCACCCATTCTTGAGCCAGTCCTAAAGTCCTCATAACTAATCGTAGCCGAAGCGGCTCGATTTCATTCAGGCAATGCATCCACAGTTCCCGTCCGAACCGGGCACGACTTGCTAGAACCCACGACTGGTCAGCATCGACCATGTCTGAGTAGGGCCTCCAGTTTACCATCGCTGCAGGGAACTCCTGTAGCTCCCGCCTTAGCACCATCAGTTGGTAGGTTAGGGGTGCCGCACTCATGATGGGTTCCCACCGCCTGGCTAACGGCACCACCACGGGTCGCCAATGCCGAGCTCTCCCCATAGGGAGGTAATAATAGTTCCACAGCTGCTCGGCGCAAGTCATCAGTACTTTGCAAAAACACAAAAAAAATACAAAACAAGCAAAACCAAAAAATACCTGGATGAATGCTGTGAAACCACTCACAGTCATCTCACGATCCGTTTCTTGGAATAGGCCTGCAAACAAGTGTGCCAGCATGGCGGCTCCCCAGGCATAATACCCTACTCTTTCAAGGTCTGATAGCAGCTCCAGGAAGCAACATTAGATACCGTCCCCTTTCGAGCTCAGTACTAATCTCCCCAAAAGGAAGAGGAGAAATCTCCTCAAATCTATGTTGCATCTTTCCCAGTCGCCAAAATCTGTGCAGTACACGGCACGGCATCCTATTTCCATCCTTTCCATGAACTCTTCTGAGGATTCATCGTCCCGCCGACGAGTGTCGGTGAGCCCTAATGCATCCATGAGGGACGCCCTAGCTACCGACCTATTTTTCCGACCATCTAGGTCCAAACCCAATAACTTCTGGGCACCTTCTCTGTAGTCCGCGTAAGTGACTCCGGTCACTGCCTCGCCCTCTACCTTCAGGCTTGTGATCCGGACCACATCCTCCAAGCTGGGCACCATGTGCCCCCAGGGCATCAGGAATGCCCGACTCACTGGGTCCCATCTCTCACACAAGGCTTGGATCAGGACCAGGTCGAGCTGGATCGGCTCGATCCGAAGGAAGGTACCAAATCCCATCACGTCTAGCCTCGCCTTCTGAAAATCTGGGAGGCCCCTGTACGCTGCTACTACCAACTCCCATAAGATTTATGATTTCATCACAACCTATACATACAAGGAATGGGGGTGAGGTTTGGTCAGAAGAAAGGAAGAAAGAATGAAAAAGGGGCAAGAAAACTTGGCTTACGAGTTGTGATTGGGCCCTTTTGCTGAAGTGCCCTTCAAGGTCTGAAAGCCTCCTAGAACTACTACCACTGGACCTGCTTCTCTTCGAGGAATGGAAAGATTCGCCCTCCATCCAACTCTCAGAATTTTGAACTCCTCCTCTCCCGTGAGAACTCGTGCTCCTCGAGTTAGCTCTCGATATACCTGGAAAAATAAAAGGGACAAGAATTTATAGAAACGGAAGGAGTGCGGGCCAAGATTGCCTCCATCACCTGTTGATGATAGCCCTCGCAATGAGGCACCTGCCATGCGGTCCCGTGTGTCACTTCACCGCGCGCACAGGGTGATTAACTGGACGAAGAATAGGACGAATAGCCCCTATGTTGTCTAGGGATACCCTATCATGATTTGGAGGACGTCCGCAAAATTTGACACAACATTGGGAAAAGAAACTAGGGCCGTCTTTTTTTGACTTCGACGGTAGATTCCCGTGGAAAATGGTCACAAGACGCGATTCTTCGCTTGAGGCGGAGTCTCGGCAGACCCATCACATGGGAACAGTGCAAAGGAGAAGAAGTGTATGGAAGAAGGAATGCACAAAAGAACAAATAAATAGTAGAAAATCAAATCACTCCATTCATAATTCTACATAAGCTGTCACAGACACTACAATCATAGAGAGGTGGCGGGTCCACTAGCTCGCCAATCCTCACCATCACTCATCTCTCTGGGCACTCTCCTCCTCTCCCCCGAGGTGAGGGTCCCTCAGGAGCCTCCGGGATCCCCGTGCAGTAGCACCTGCCTCGCCTCTGGGCGCCTGCTCCGCAGCAGTGACTCGCTGCTCCTCCCCTGGCGTGGCAAAGAAGCCACTAGTGGCAAAGCGACCGAACTGGCGGAGTCGCTCCCCGAACTCTCGCGCTCTCTCGTAGGGCATCTCCATCCCTCCTAGCCTCTGCACGACGGCTTGAAGGCCCAGCTGGAGCTCCCTCACTTGGGCCTCCAAGGCCCTCCTCTTAGTCAGATCCCGCTGTCGCTCGGACCTTCTCTCGGCTTTCTCTCTCTCTGCCTCTCTCCTCATCATCTGCAGAAGAACCCTTAACTCCAGGATGTCTGGAGAAGGTCTCTCCTCACCACGATGCCGCAGCTCCGCTACAGTCGCCACCCAGGCGTCACGCTCCTCTTCCGCCCGGGTCGCGCGGGCCACTGCACCGGCAAGTTGCTCCCGGAGGGAGGCAATCTCGAGAAAAGGGGCCGAGGAGCTGGAAGATGCGCCACCAATCATCCCCGCCGTCGCTGTCTGCTGGGCACGCTGGAACAAAATAAACAGCGGCCGTCAGTGAAACTCCAAATCTGAAGATAAAAGCGCGGCACGTAACCTACCAGGAGCGACAGCTCATGTTGAGCGACGGCCAACTGCCGCCTAGTCTCTGACAGTTGGGCGCGTGAGCCGCCGATGCCACGCGTATCCCCAGCTTGGGGAAGCCCCGCGTAACTCTCTCTCTGCCGCCGCAGGAAGTCGGCACTGTCCTGCACCAGTACACCCCCTTGCTGTCCAGGGAGACGTACGGGCCAGTCCTCGAGCCTCGCCTTGCCGCGACTCTCCCTCCTGACGCGGCTCGGCTCGTCCGCACTCGCCCACTCATCGACCAGGCCCAGGGTCCTTGCCATGTCCTGCACCAAGAAAGGGGTCCCACATCAGTCAAAAAGAACACGTCCCCTGTCTAGGTCGCGTCCATCATTTAGTGCGACACTCGCCGAACCCTTTCCCCCTCGCGCGGATCACTTCAAAACCCAAAATGAATTAAAAGAGGAAGAGATCGGAGGACCTACCGGACCGTGTTCACCTCCTCCCGCGCCATCGGGCCCCTCGGGTCCCTCGGGGGCCCGAAGCGGCCCTTCCTCCTCCATGGACGCCGTTCCGTGCTCTGGCGTGTCCCTCCTCGGGCGAGGAGTTCCTCGTCCCTCTCCACCTTCACCATGATCGGGCCCACCGAACTCCATCAATCAAAAGAGGAGGAAGACGAAAAGGGGCAAGCGAGTTTCGACAGAAGGCGGGCTCGTTTGCGGGTAAGGCACGGGAGAAGAAAGGCCACCCGACGCTTTAAATTTGAATTCAAAGACTAAGACGCGTCCTCGCGCCTGGACGCGCCCAAAAGGGGGAGAAAGGAAACAGAATCCCCCCGTGCAAAGCGTAGTTCCCCGCTGTTCAGGGTAAGGTCTCGTGGAGCGTGCCTCGAAGGACAACTCAGTGTAAAGAAGAAAGTGTGGGAGAGAGAGAAGTACACACAACACAAGAAAGCCATTTTCATTTCATATAATAGCCGAAAGTACATCATACAGTGAGAAGGGTGACGTGTACAAGCAACTCTCTAACTCTCACCATCACCCTCCTGGTCATCTCTCTCCTCCCTCCTCTGCCGGGGATCCCTAGGGGGCCTCTGCGAACCCTGAGAAGCCGTGCTCGCCTCGCCCTGCGGTGGCACTCCAGCCTCGAAGGCGCGACGACGCTCCTCGGCCGAAGAAACCAGATAGCTGCCCATGGAAAAGGAACCAGACTGACGAAGTCGCGCCCCGCGTTCCTTCGCCCTCTGGTACCGCTCCTCGCTCTCCCGAAGCCTCCCCTCCGCAGTGCCGAGACTCAGTCGGAGCTCTAGCAGCTGGGCCTCCAGAGCCCTCCTCTCGGTCTGATCCCGCTGTCGCTCCTCCCTCTCTCTCTCCCTCTCCTCTCTCTCTCTCATCGCCTCCCTCCTCGACAGCTCGAGGGTGATCCGCAGATCCAGCACGTCACGAGGGAGCTCCTCAGCCTCCCGTCGACGCTCCTCCTCCAGCTCCACAATCCGGGCGTCACGCTCCGCAATCCGGGCGTCACGCTCCGCCACCCGAGCGTCGCGCTCCTGCTCGGCACGAACAGCACGCGCCAGGGCCTCCCGAATCTCGGCCACCTGTCAAAGGACGCATGCACCATAAGAGAACAACAGTGATAGAAGGAAAGCAGCCAGAAGAGAGTCAAGGTCAGGCAAGCGCTCACTCGAGCCCCGCGGTCACGCTCGACCTTCTCAGCCTGAGCCACCGCATACGCCAGCTGCTCCTGGAGGGCAGAAACCTCCGGAGGAGGGCCCCGCGAACTGGAACCCGCTCCACCAGCCGTCCCGGCTGCCGCTGTCTGGTGGGCTCGCTAAAACACGGGGCAAACGTCAGTCAAAGGCTAAGCATCAAAAAATCCAGGTCACAAAAAATGCATCACATAAACTCACCAGGATCTCCAACTCCTGTCGGATGGCCACCAACTGTCGCCTGGCATCCGCCAACTGGGCCCGCAGGTCGGCGATCATGGTATCACGAGCATCCTGCATTGCACGTAAGTTAGTATCGCATGAATATACATATAGAAAGAGTGAAGCATTCACATTTCACTTACCCCTGCCATACCACCAAGGAAGAGGCGGTCCCCATATGTAGCCCGGTACCGTCTCATGTAGTCTGTGCTGTCCTGTACATGGGACACCACTGGGACCCCGCCCTGCTGCCAGTCCTGGTACTGTGCTGGAAAGCGCGTATGCCAGTCCACAACCTTCGCCTTCCCCTTTGTCTTCCGCCCAATGCGGGCCGGCTCTTCTACATCAACCCACTCTTGGGCCAGCCCCAACGTCCTCATAACCAGCCTCAGCCGAAGCGGCTCGATCTCGTTCAGGCAATGGACCCACACGTCCCGCCTGAAACGAGGAAGACCCGCTACAACCCAGGGCTGGCCAGCATCGCCCATGTCCAGGTAGGGTCTCCACACCACCTGCATCACCATACATACATCATGTTAGTTACCATTCAGTCACATGCATAAACACAAAAAAATCATTCGCATCATACCATGGCCTCGGGATACTCGCTCAGCTCCTGATGAAGTGATGCTAGCTGGTAGCCGTGGGGTGCTGCAACCACGATCGACCTCCACCGCCGCGCCAGAGGCACGGCCCTCCTGTTCCCATTCCTAGCCCTCCCCATCGGGAAATAGTAATTGCTCCACACCTGCATCCATCATACATCATTAGTACAATAATTGCATATTCAACTGTGGGAATGCATAAATAAATTGTTTACCTGGAGAAAAGGTGCGAAGCCGCTGACTGTCGTCTCCTTCTCCGAAGTCTGGGAGAGATCAGCAATCAAATGGGCAAGCAGAGCCGCTCCCCACACATAGTGCCCCACTCTGTCAAGGTCCGCCAGAATCCCGAGGAAGCGGCAGTGGATGCCGTCCCCCTTCGTCCCCAGCAGAAGGCGGCCCAGGAAGAAGAAAAGAAACCTCCGAAGGTCTAGATCCACCAGCTCCCTCTCCCTCGGATCCTGGGTGAAAGCTGCACGAGCATCCCCCTCCAGTCGAGCCAAGAACTCCGCTCCAATCTCGCTAACCCGCTGGCGCGGGTCGACGAATCCGAACGCCTCCATGATCTCCACTCGGCCAACTACCCTGCTGTCTCTATCAGTCACGCTCGTCTCTAACCACAGCAGGTCTAGGGCACTCTCTCGGTAGTCGGGGTAGGTGACCCCGCTGACTGCCTCTCCGTCAACTCGTAGCCCGGTAATCCGAGCCACGTCCTCCAGTGTCGGCACCATGTGCCCCCAGGGCATCAGAAACGCCCGGCTCGGTGCGTGCCACCGCTCCCTCAGTGCCTGGATAAGAGGAAGGTCGAGCCGGAAGGGCTCGATCCTAAGGAAAGCTCCAAAGCCCATGGCGTCCACACGCGCCCTCTGGAAGTCCGGCAGCCCACGGTATGCTGCCACCACTAGGGACCAGCTGATCCGTCCTTTCATCACGCCCTGCACACCACAAAACCAACAGAGAACACATCAGCATCATGAATAATAATAAACAATCACACTGTATATACTACTTATTCATTTTATTTTTTAAAATATTTATTTTTTTTTTGGAGGCGTCTAGGCCCCTGGACGCCTCCTTTCCTTTTCCTTTATTTTCTTTTTTTTTTAGAAAACCCCCCCAAAATAAAAAAAAACCTAAAAAAATATTAAATAAGAAGTTGGGGCGTCCAGAACCCTGGACGCCCCCAAATCAACAAAATTAAAAAAAATCAAAAATAAAAAAATAGGGGCGTCCAGGCCCCTGGACGCCCCCAAAACAAAAAAAACCAAAAAAATAATAAATAAAACGTTGGGGCGTCCAGGACCCTGGACGCCCCCAAATCAAAAAAATTAAAAAAAATTCAAAAATAAAAAATAGGGGCGTTCAGGACCCTGGACGCCCCCAAAACAAAAAAAAATCAAAAAATATTAAATAAGAAGTTGGGGCGTCCAGGACCCTGGACGCCCCCAAATCAAAAATTCAAAAAAATCAAAAATAAAAAATAGGAGCGTCCAGACCCCTGGACACCCCCAAGATAAAAACTTAAAAAATTAAAAATAAAAAATTAGGGGCTTCCAGTCCTCTGGACGCCCCCATAATAAAAATTTTCAAAAAAGGTATATATAAAGTAAGAAAGATAAGAGTATGTATATAATCCAAAAAAAATACAAAGAAAAGAAAAACCAAGAAAAAAATAATAATAAGGGAACTGGTCCAAAACTGCCAAATGCCAGATTTTATTCCATCAGAAAAGCAGAATGAGCTACATCAGGGGTTTAGGCGCCTTAGGCCTTAACTTCCCCAGTTCGGTTACATAAGCCCTCCACGGCTCGCATTCTTCCACCACATGCGCTAAGGCCTTTCCCGCAACACTTGTATTCCAGGGAGCTTTAATGGCCTTCACTTCCTTCGCGTCCGCTTCAGTGCCCAACTCCCTTTTCTTCAAAGGAACGATGCCAGTCGGTGGCGGGAACGAATGGCGTGGGATGCCAATCTGGAGGCAGCACCGATGCGCATTATAAAGGATGAACTCGGTCGCACCGATCAGTTGAAGATCAACTTCGGGAGAAGGCCTCATGAGGAGATCAAGTGAAAGCAAACATGCCGGTGCGCAAGTGAAGAAGCCTTGTGTCACGGTGCGGAAGTGAGACAACCAATCTTCACGTTTCTTCAGCCACGGAACGCGGTTCACTACAGTACCACCAAAGCCTAACAAGTCGGCTATGTGGTAAAGCGGGCTTTGTTAGAAAAGCTTCGAAGCAGTTGGCACTCCCTCGCGGTGGTCGAATTTGAAGTGCAAATCAAGCCAGCAATTTAAGACAAGTGCGCAACCAAAAGGAGGCTTACCCATGCTCGAGGCAGTAAGGCCGCTGTAAAGATAGGCAAGGACGGTGGGTCCTACCCTCTTTCCACGCCAGATCCCGCAAATAGCACTCAGTTGGTCTTCTTCCACCATGTTGTCGGTATAAGGAAACAAGAGAGCACCCGCCAGACAAATGGTGAACCCCTTCATAATTCCCTCCAAATAGTCATCGTCTGGTGACCCTCTCAGGGCGTCCATGACCCACTCCGCAAGCTTTTGGAGATCGATCCCCTTTTGAGTACGGACCTTTCTGGCTGCGTCGGGCGGCATGAAGCTTCCAAGGACGCTTTCGGAAGTCCCCCGTGTCAGCATCCGCATAGCCTTCACCTTCCCGTCACTCTTGAATTTCTTCAATCCGAGTAGAAGTTCCACCTCCTCGAGGAGGATGGTCACCTCGAAGGTCGGGAAAATAAAAGTGTGGGTCTGGGGATGCCAGATCTCCACTAGTGCGCCCATAGCCGCCCAGTCCATACGAATATTCTCGTAGTGTTTGGCGTGAATAAGGAGCCCCTGCAGATGCCACTTCGAGAGTATGGCCCTCATGCCAATGGAAATATTGGAAGTTAGCTTTGAAAGCCATGGCAGTTTGGAAAACTTCCTCGGGCCTGGGAAGAGTGGATATGGCTGGAAGAGGAAAGAAAGAAGAAATGAAGGAAGTAACAAGAAGGTTCACATGGAAAATTTGAAATGAATCAGCTTACCATATGCGACAAGATCATCCCACTCAGATAACCCTCGAGGTCGGAGAGTCACCCGATCTCGCTGCTAGGCCTGCTCCTCTTCATAACGCGGGAAGACTCTCTTTCCATCCTGAAATCTCTAGATTCTCCTCTCTTTCCTCTCCTGAGCTTCCAAAACCCACCTTGGTGCATTTGAATGAACTAGCCTAAGGGGAGTTCTTATAGGAAGGGAAGATCGCTACAAGACGTAACATGTCACATCAGCAGTCAGTGTCAGGATTTTGGCTAGATTTCCTTTCCATTGTGGTATGATTCTGTTATAAATCTGCTACTTTCTGATGTCATTAATCCATGCTGGCCTGTGCAGGTTTTACTAACGGACATCGTTGTCCAGTCTCCTGTCCCACCTTTCAATGGTTGGTCCCACCATGTCATGCATCGTAGTATATGATACCTACGCTACTAGAACATGTCAAGGACCTTGCGACCCGAACAAATCTGGGATTTGAGTTCTCCTTCAACAAAAACAGTGATGATCCCGGGAGAATTTGGGTTGTACGGATAGACCGTTAATTTGTGGTAGCATGGGGACGACGATTCCATTCAGTGAGTTGGTGTGCGGATAAACGGGCCCCAGCTCAGTGTCGGCTCACCGGATCGGTATCCTGACCCGTTCTTAACAAGTTGACAATATTATCCTTGGCTATTTTCTATTTTAGTTTGTTTTAAATTTTTCTTTAAACCCAGCATGCATTCATATAGGACTTTGATTTATTGCGGAAGATCATTCAAGTGATTCGATTGTGAAAGCCGTTGTGTTTCAATTCCCACAAATATGAGATATTCCACTCCGAATGAAATACTGAGTTTCCTTGAGACAGCCCTACGCTGCTCTTCCAAAGGAGACCCTTGTTTGGACAGACCCTCAGATATTCTTTTACTTTTGACCTTGTTTGACCCACCTTGGCCGCAGCACTTCCACATTGGCTGGTAACCGCTCCCCAAAGGTGAAACCTGCATGTTTATGACCCAGGTACTTCCACACCGAGAAGTTGGTCTCTTTTTTTTTTTCGTGCCTGAGCACACGTCTCACCCTCCCTTATTTGATCTCCGTCCGAACAATCGTCTATATTTGAAAGACCTTCTTCAAGGTCACCTCATTGAAACTCCAAGAAAGATTCCAAACAGTAACGTCAAAAGCGTGTCTCATTACACCTTGGCATCAACTTATCAGTCCGCTCCCACTTCATTTCACTCCACTTCGATACCATTCCACTACGTGTCGCTCCCTTGCAAAGCAGACGCCAAGGCGGGGCAGCTGTAGACACGCCATTCTTGACGTCTCCTGAGAAAGTCTCATATTACTATACAACGCCCCGCAACGGCTTACGCATTTCGAATCACTCGAGTGCTTCCTTTTCTTGGGTCTTCTTCTGCCTTTTTCGGCATTCGGAATCGTCCCGTCACGGCATTCGGACAGCGTCTACACCAGTCAGACGCATCAGGAGGTTCCGGAATCAGGAAGGGTGTCTGACGGGCGGCGGCCGACGTCTGATTTGAGGACCCTGGTGGGTCTTAATGGGGGCGTCCAGGCCCCTGGACGCCCCCATATTTTTAATTCATTTTATTCTTTTCTCAGGGCCCAAAACCAAATAAAAAATATAAAAATATATATATTTTAATGGAGGCGTCCAGGCCCCTGGACGCCTCCATAAAAACAAAAATAAAAAATGTGTGTAAAATGCCAGTTGGCATAAAAAAACAAACAAATAAATAAAAAAAATATATATTAATGGAGGCGTCCAGGCCCCTGGACGCCTCCATAAAAACAATTATAAAAAAATCAAAATGCCAGCTTTGGCATAAAAGACAAACGAAAAATAAAAAATATATATTTTGGAGGCGTCCAGGCCCCTGGACGCCTCCATCAACTCTCTCACGGGCACCGCTCACCGAACGACGGTTTGTCGTGTGTGAAAAAATCTAAATTATAGAGACGTCCAGTCAGCAGGACGCGCCCATTTCTGAATCACGAGGCGCCGCTCACAAAACCACGCGTTGTGCCAAACCGCGTGCGGCCGTCGTCGGTTTTCGGTGGACCTATTTGAGGCGTCCGGAGCCCTGGACGCCTCCACAAAAGTATTCTAAAAAAATATATAAAAATAGAATAAAATATTAATTCGGCCCTGATGGAGGTGTCCAGGGTCCTGGACGCCTCCACCCTCCGGAGCTCTATAAATAGAGGCCCACCCCCTCAGTTCTGGAGGAACTTCGAAGTGATCCGATAGGCTGCCGGAGCCCAGAGGCTACAGAGTCATTTTCTAACCCGTGGGTTCTTTTGTAGGTGGAGGTTCTGCCGGCTTCTCGGGTGCTCACGCTCGCGAGAGGAAGGTCGTCTTCATCCACCGCGCTTCCACGTCATCCCCACGCTGCCGGAGCTCCGCCGGATTTCACCATCGGCACATCCAATAAGCCAATTCTTTCCTTTTCTTCGTAGTTCTTTTGCATTCATCATTTTGCATCCCCTATCCCCTTTCATAACGGCGCCTTTTCTTATACACTTCTTACATCCATCATCTCATTTTACTCCTACTCGAGTCCGAGAGGGGTTTAAAAGATAACACCAACCAGGAGTGTGTCTTGCCATCATTTCGTTATTTTTATCGCAATGATTTGAATACTACACCTCCATCTTTCTAATCCACTTGTCATTTGTTTGTCGTTGTTTTGCAAGGGTAGCCGAGGAAAGCCCTCTCCGTCGGCCGACCGGAGGGAGAGGAAGAAGCAACCCGCCATCTCCCGCTCTTGAGGTAGGCGCGATCACTTTCTTATTTTGGGGTCTTTCGACCCCTAGCAATCACATCTTGTTTTCGAGGCCGCGGCGAGTCACTTCCCCAATGGCCGTTTAAATTTCCGTTCTTATATTCTCTTTATACTCTGTTATATTCTGCTCATATTCTCGAGGCCACGGCGAGTCACTTCCCCAATGGCCATTTAAATTCCTGTTCTTATATGCTATATTCTTATCTGTTCGTGTTCTCGAGGCCGCGGCGAGTCACTTCCCCAATGGCCGTTTAAATTCACGTTCTTATACGTTATATCCTTATCTGTTTATGTTCTCAAGGCCGCGGCGAGTCACTTCCCCAATGGCCGTTTCAATTCTTGTTATTTAATTTCTGCACCATTCCCGTCCCCCCGAGGCCGCGGCGAGTCACTTCCCGCTATGGCCGTTTAACCCCCATATCTTGCTATATCACACTTGTCCCGCTCGCCCCGCCGGAGCAATCTCCCGTGGTGGCCCCTTCTCTCTCTTCTCTTATTTCTGTGTTGCAGCAAACAAACAAAACAAAAAAAGAAGGAGCCCGCGTGCGCTCCGCTTCTTCTCCGCTCTTCCCCGAACCGCGTGACGTCACTCACACCGGTCTCTGACCGAGACCCCCCGTCTGAGGCCAGTACGCGTTTCCAACGTTGTGGCGAGGCCAGTGAGTCGCCCGTTCGGTACGGTGGAGTGGTCCCCTCGTCCTCCCCCTGGGAAGGCGAGCACTCTCCCGTGCCCTGACATGGGTTCCTGCCTGGTCCTCCTGGAGCGAACCATCGCAAAGACTCACGCCCTCCCGATGCGTCCTGGTACAAAAAAAGGGAGAGAGAGAAAGGACAATATAAGCGAAAGAGGAGGAAGGAGAAAAGAGGCCCCCTAGGGGAAGGCGTGCTAGAAGAGCATGTGAAACCATAAATCTGTTGTTCAATTTAGATAAAAGAAAATCAACCTACATGAGCTTCAGGGCATATCTCTGTGTTACATTCAAAAGAAAAGAGAAAGGAATTCTGAGGTGCAACGCTCAGTCGGTGCCCCTGAAGATGTCCTCGAGGGGGAGGATTCCGACGCAAGGAAAATTCGTCATGCCGCGCAAGCGGCCCCTCCGTTCTTCGAGTCGAGCGAGTTCCGCATCCACGGACGCTGCCTCGGCCTGGGCAATGGCCAGAGCCTCGCCTTCCGCCTCGACCGCTCTTTCGGCTTCGGCAAGGTCGGACCTAGCCGCTGCAAGATAGCTCTCCAGTTTCGCAATGCGGCTCTTAAGGGAGCGAACATTGCTCTGACCTTCCCTGAGAGCCCTCTCATGGTGCCCCTCATCGTGACGCCGGGCCTCCAAAGTCTGTAAGTACTCGCCGGCCTGGGCATCAAGGGCGGCACATTCGTCAGGAGCCTGGGTTTCGAGGAACTCGCGATGCTTAACATACTTCAGTAATAGTAAGACTCGTCACGACCATTCCCCCAGTGGACAGCCCAGCACTTGTAACGCCCCAGTCAGCTACGTCACTATGGTATGTACCTCCCGGTATGATAAGGAAAGATCGGCAAAGAGCATCGTCTGCAGCGTTACCAGCATTTGATGGACTGGCGCCTCTGACGAGGTGTGACTGACCGAAGGCACGGCAGGGGGAGTGAATTCCACGGTGTTGTCCACCTCCACCCACAAATCAGCATCCACCGCGGCCGAAGAAGATGGAAGAGCAAGAGTCAAGACGCCTGGCCGGCGTGGCTCGACAGAAGATTCCTGGCCAACCACTGCTAAGGAAATGGCTGAGGTCATTGCCGAAGCATCTGGCGCCGCTATCATCCGGTGTTCTCCTGCCTCCTCTTCCTCCGCCCGATCCGTTTCTACCACGAGTCCATCAGGCTGGGGTGCAAGTGCCACTACTCCAGCCGAAGGAGGGGCTTCGAGTAAAGCCGAACCCGACGCCATCACCCACGGACTTTTCTCTCGCGTTTGGGATCCCTCCAGATGTGCGCGGAGCCCCGCAAATATTCGCTTCAGGAGCGGGTCCTCCATTTGGGCCGGGAGCTTCGGGAAGGGCGGAAGTGGAACCATCAGCCGGGGTAGGCGTCCCACCTCCACGAGCACTGCAAGGCTCTCCGCCCCCAAGTCCGTGGCTAAAGCCAATCCCTCCACCGCTATGGGGCCAATATTCGGTCTCCGTTTGGCGACAGCCTTCCGGGCACGGCCCAAGCAAGCTCACACTTACAGCAGCCCTCCCCATAAAACTTGAGGAGCCAGCAAGTAAGGGGGCCTTGAAGACCAGCTCGGGCGGCCCCGATGCTTCAAATGCGCCCTTGTCATAAGCCACTTCATCGGAGGAATAGTTGTAATCTACCTCTTCACCCGATGAAGATTCAGCCACCACGGGATCCTCCCTTGCCGGCAAAGGGACCTCCTCTTCGAGGTCAATGACTGGCGCATCCCCCCGCGGGCTGGATGAGGCGGGTACGACAGACTTCAGCCTTTTCCTCATGTACAGCTACGTCGCCGGGAGATGCAGGCGAGGCCCAAATAGCCCATTAACTGCCCCAGCTATGCCTGTCGTATAAAAAGGGAGAGGGAAAGACGGGTCACATCAAACCCAGTTGGCTCCAAAGTATGAAAGGAATCAAGTGGGCCGACAAAGACAAATACCCTCTTCAGCTCCTACAGCGCGGGATGACCCACGGGTCTCCTCGGCAGGCAAGGCCTTCTCGGGAGCCGTAGCCGCCCCCTCTCCTGGGATCAGCACAAGTGACGGTGTCTCTGCACCGTCTGAAAGGAAGAGAGGCAATGGTCACATGCATATAAAGGGCTCACCCGGGAAAATAAATAAATCCGGAAAGATGTCAGCGGTCGATAAGCCTCACCCGCAGGGTGGCTCGGCCCGGTCCGAGTGACGTCAAATTCCTCGAAAGACGGAATGGGAACCACCGGGGAAACGGTCGCCGAGGCCGGGGAGACCTCTGCCCTCCTTCGCTTTGCCTCCTGCCGCCCAGCCACTTTGGCGGCGTCTATCCCCCACCGAGTGAAAGGGTATGGCTCGGGGAGGGTGACGAGCTCTGAGGCAGGTTGATGGACCATATGGTCGAAACGTTGGCATCGGTCCCACCTTTGTACGTAGGCTGAGCAGTCACGTTGGAGAGTGGGCCACCAGTAGCCTTGCCGCAACAAGATCCTGGCGAGCGCTCTCCCTCCTTGATGTGCGCCGTAGACGCCTTCGTGGACCTCTTGAATTGCTCGGCCAACTTCCTCGATACCGGGGCACTTGAGGAGGGGACCAGAAAAAGACCTTCGGTATAATGCATCGTCCAAGATGACGAAGCACCGAGCTTGATACTTCAGTCTTCGAGTGTCCCGAGGGTTAGAGGGCTCTCGATAATCTCAGAGCCAGGATATATAGGGGGTCCGCCAGTCGCTTGATAATGCCTAGTCAACGGTCATGAGCTCCGCTTCTATGCTCAGTCGTTCTAGCTCTTCGAGGAAAACCGATTGTGTACCTTCTGGGGCAACAGAGGAGGCCAATCGAGATAGGGTGTCCGCTCGGGAGTTTTCCTCCCGAGTGATCCAGATGACCTGAAAATTCTCGAATAGTGGGGCTATTCCTCTTACCAGTTGGAGGTATTTGATCATCGGTGTTTCCCAAGCTTCGTACTCACCGTTGACCTGGCTGGCCACCAATTGGGAGTCAGTGTGGATTCTGACTCGTTCGGCCCCCAATCATCCCGCCATCCTGGCTCCCGAGATGAGAGCCTCATACTCGGAGAGGTTGTTGGATGCCGGGAAGTTGAACTTCAAGGCGTATTGTAGTTCTGCTCCTTCCGGGGATCGGAGAAGAACACCGGCGCCGCTACCAATAGAGTTGGAGGATCTGTCGATGAAAAGATCCCAGGTGGGCCCGGGCATCGGCGGATGAACTTCCTCGACCGGGGTAGTACTCTCTGCGATGAAATCTGCGAGCGCCTGTCCCTTGATGGCCGAGCGGGGACAGTAGGAGATGTCGTAGGCCCCGAGCATTATATCCCACTTGACGAGGCGACCTGAAGCTTCAGGGTGAGCGAGGATCCTCTTTAAAGGCTCATTGGCCAGCACGATGATGGAGTGTCCTTGGAAGTAGGGCCGGAGGCTCTTGGCCGAGGTTACCAACGCTAGCATGAGTTTCTCAGTTGCGGGTTACCGTTGTTCGGCCTCACCGAGCACCTTACTGTTGTAATATACTGGTCTCTGCACTCCTGCGTCATCTTGAACTAGGACTAAGCTCACCGTAGAAGGGGTCGACGAGAGGTAAAGGTGTAGTGTTTCGCCCGGGACCGGCTTCGATAGCACCGGGGGCAAGGCCAAAAACTCCTTCAGTTCTACAAAAGCTTCTGACATTCCTCGTCCCAAGCGAACGTAGCAGATGCCAATTTGGGCCCTTTCAATAGCTTGAAAAAGGGCAGGCATCGTTCGGCAGCTCGGGATAAGAAACGGTGGAGTGCAACAATCCACCCAGTCAAGCGTTGGACGTCTTTGACGCAAGCGAGTGCCTACATATTCAGAATAGCTTGGACTTTGTCGGGGTTGGCCTCGATCCCACGCTGAGTGACTAGAAAGCCCAGGAACTTTCTGGATCAAACTCCAAAGGCACATTTAGTTGGGTTGAGCTTCATGTCGTACCTCAGGAGTGTGTTGAAGGTTTTCACTACGTCAGTGAAGTGGTCTTTGGCCTTGGGTGTCTTGACGAGCATGTCGACGAGGTAGGCTTCGATGTTCCGACCGATTTATCCTTCGAAAATGTGGTTGATCAGCCTTTGATATGTTGCCCCGGCGTTCTTCAACCCAAAAGGCATCTGGGTGTAGCAGTACACGCCGAAGTTGGTGATGAAGGCTGTCTTATCGATGTTTTCAGGATCCATTCGGATCTGATGGTAGCTGGAGTATGCATCCAGGTGTAGACATGCTAAAATCGATACTATGTTGAGTAAATCTCATGTCACGACGTGATGCCCCAAAATGGACTTCAATACTAGCTCAATATGAAGTTTTTCTAATTTATTTAGAATTTTTCTGGAATATTTGTAATTAGCGACTGTCATCAGAGCGTCATTTAATAGACGACTCTATGGGTGTCGTTATTTCAATAAATTAACGACTGTTCGTGTAGTCGTCATTTCTGGGTTTTACGAATTTCATTCAAAATTAAATATAACAAATTAACGTCTGCTTAAAAGGTGCTCATTAATTGATGCCATTCCACGAAGGCGTCATTTCCTATTTTTCAAATATGGAAAGTCGTTCATTTCTATAAATTAATATAGGAATTCGTGACTGCATGCGCGGTCGTCATTTTCAATTAGCGACTACCCTGATGTCGTCATTTAGTTTCCGTATCCATTTCTGCTACTGCTTCTTCGCAGGGCAATCCTTCTATCTTTTGATCTCAATCCTTTCTATGGAAGTAAATCTATATTCTGGAAGTTTATCCCTAGCTTTAATCCCATTAGAACTAGATTTTAAACTCTATAAATACCCTTCCTAGAAGGCCACCCGCAAGAAGGAAGATTTTTGTTGGAAAGAAAGAGACTTTTGCTTAAGAAGAGAGAGAGATTTCTGCTAACAAATCTCTTGCATGTTTCTTTACTGTGTTTACATGGTGGTGTTGTTTCTCTCGTGGTATTCCTCCTGCGGCCGAACTCCCTCTATCTTTCTTCCTTTACCGCTTCAGCAACAACAGAGAGGCTCCCTTCTTTCTCTTTAGCTTTTCCTTATTATTCATCTCACACGCATAGCTCTCTAGCCATCTTTGCTAGAGATTGTTCATCATATATACCTACATCATATATCTCTCTACATATCATATTTGCTTTGCATCCATAGCATACTTTTCTATCCTTCACTCCTCTTAAGGGTTTAAAACAAAACACACAAGGTGTGTTCATGCCCATATTGCATAATTATATTTCTTTAGAGCATTGATACTATACACTTTGGCTAATCTATATTGCTTTGCCTGTTTTTGCTTGTCTTATAAGGGTAATCAAGATAAGAACCCCCTTCATCGGCCGGCCGGTAGAAGGAGGAAGGAAAGGATTCACAATCACCCCCGCTTCTTCACAAGGTACATGCGATCATCCTTTCATTTTTGAGGTAACCCCTCTAACGATCACACTTCTCTAGAGCATCACATGCTCACTTTCTATTCTCTCTCTTTATTTCCCACCACATAACATATCACATCTTATCTCTCTTTTCTTTTCTTTTTTTTAAAAAAATTAAATCTTCTTTCTTTTTAATGTCTATGTGACATGTTCACAAATTGGCGATCACGGTGGGACCCTTGACGTTTTTATTTTGATTACCTCTCCTTCGGCACCCACGTGTGCCCCTCCCTTTGGCACCCTCGCGTGCCCCTCCTTTGGCACCCACGTGTGCCCCTCCTTAGTACTCCACGTAGCACACTCCCTTTGTGCAGCACATGCACACCTCCCACTGGATTAGCCAATTTTTAAACTGTTCATAGCATTTTTAAGAAGAGAATTTGATTTATGTTAGCTTTTATATCATTATATGTTCTCTGAAACTGATTAGCGACTGCTCTCCAGCCGGTATTTCTATAATCATCGACCACTCACAGAGGCGCTGTTTGCATTATTTACGGTATTATCATTATTTTTTTATAATCAACGCCCCTCCACAGAGGCATTATTCACGCATTCAACGCCTAACCCTAAGGCGTCATTTCTTCAGTTACTGTTGTTTCTTCTCATACGGTGGTCACTGTTCACTCCTAATTGACGCCCCTCCACAGAGGCGTCATTCACAAATTCAGCACCTCACCCCAAGGCACTATTTCACTTCACTGATCACTATTTATCACGGTTTACCATGATTAGCGACTGTCACACAGACGCTGTTTACTGAGACAGGGATTGTTGTCAAGTTGTCATTTTGTTCTATTTTGACAGGTACTTGATTGTGTTAGTTATGTATGTCCTCAAGCCAATCATAACATGTACAATCTTGTTCATTAATAATGACAAAGGCTTTTAATATTCATTATGTGTGATTCATTTATTATTTCATAATGAAGTCCATGAATATGCGTAATGGATATTAATTATGATGAGATCATAATAGTGAGATTAGTATCCTTTAAATTCATATTCTTAATTGTTCCTAGTTGGGGATATCTGAGAAGGACATCAGATATCCAATAAGACTAGTACAGGTTGCACCTGCTCATATGATGAGGGTGGATGGTCTCATAGACACTTGTGTGGAGACACTAAGGCAAACCTGTAGGTGCTCATTGATGAATGAGTTCACTGAACTGATCCAACATGAATCATTGGATGGTAATATTACCTGACTGTCAACCAGTTAGATTCATCGTCATAGTGCTATGATTGGTCCTTTGACCTGAGACACCAAGGACATCTTGTCGATGGACTTCTAGGTTTTGAACTTAGCTTATAGATCTCTAGTCATGAGGTCTTAATCAGTTATGTGATCGAATCAAGTGGAATACCTTCGAAGGTGATTGTGTGATCAATACAGGATCATTCGCTCTCGGTAATTGAGAGAGAATGCTCTAGGGAGTGATGCCTAGGAGTCCCTGGCCAGGGCAAGACAACATATCAGAAAAATGAATTTTCTGGTAATGCTTTTATGGCATCTAATCCAAGTGAGTGTGTGTTCTTGGGTTTGACAATTAACCATACCCTCAAGCTTACTCGAGAGCATTGTACGAGTGAAGGACTATAGTCACGTGGTAACTGTTGACGGAAGGGTTCCTTGAGCGGGTTGCTGAACCCCAATGCCTTCTAGGGTCATGCAATGTTGCTTGGCACCCAACTTGATCAGAAGCCCAATCAATTATCATGAGATGATAATTAGATGAAGTGTTTATTTAATATGAGATAATGAATAAAGTAATTTTACCAATAAGCTATTATTGGGCTGTTGGGCTGAAAACTGGATTGGCACTTGGGCCTAGAGGGTCACACGCATATAGGTTCTTTGGTTAGGGGATATTAAGTGGGTGTTTATATTAATCTAGGGACTTTTATGAAAAGTGGAATGGATTAATATAAATACATGCCAAAGGAAAACCCTGGGCCAAGCTCCAGGGTTTTCTCACGTTGTGGCAGCCGCCCCTCCTCAACCTCTGGTCGCCCCTTTCTCTCTCCCATTGGTGCACAAGGTCGCATGCCGCCCCGAGTGCCCGTGACGAGGAGTCAAGCGAGAGATCAGCTGGTGAGAGACGAGACGAGGATGATCCCTCAACCTGAGAACCACGTGGATACTGCTGGAGGCCGGGCACCTGCGCGGCTAGCAGCATCGCTCAGAAGGAATCAACCGTTGGTCGTGGATCCGATTCCGCGCAAGGTGAAGATCTGATCTTCTATCACTTAGGTTTATAGAAACGGATCAAGTGCCGCGGGAATTTAAGAGAAGAAAATTTTTTAATTCCGCTGCATTCTCTTATCTCTCATATCCTATCTAGTCCCCTTGCGATCCTTACAGATTGTTGCTGTTATCTTCATCTGTTTGATGCACTGATTGA
The DNA here is from genome assembly GCA_022559845.1 of Amorphophallus konjac. NCBI lineage: Eukaryota > Viridiplantae > Streptophyta > Magnoliopsida > Alismatales > Araceae > Amorphophallus > Amorphophallus konjac. The sequence continues at coordinate 100,737,692 of CM040125.1, read as the reverse complement.
TTATCTGATTATTGCTCATTGATCTGCCTGCATTAGCTTGCATTCTAGGGCATTTGGTTGAGAGACCTCCTCTCTCTACACTCCTAGGATTCCACACCCTTTTCTTGGAATTGGAAGGACCCTCCATTGAGCATTCCATTTCTTTGGACTGAAAATTCCTTTTCCAAGGTCTCCGTAAGTCCCCACACCCATGGATTCCCTCACGGACGCTAGGCCGGTTGTACCATTTGAAGTACCCAGAGTTTAGTCAACCCATGCGTTGGTAAGGAGAGAGAAAGAACTTAGTTAACCTAGCAAATTACACCCAAACTTGCAACTAGGACCCACATTGAAGAGAGAGAATTGATTATACATTTAAAAACCATCTTCATCTCAAGGAAAACCTTAAATCTTGGGTTCATTACAACTTGTGTGAACAATTTGCTTGATTGGGTGATTGTTTCTTACTTATATTTGTTGGCTTGAGATATTTTCCTTCCCTTAAATATGCAACTTCATTCAGGTAAAATCATTAACATGGCCAACTACGAGTACTCTTATGATGGTTATGAGGAGGGTCAATTTGACCCATCCTATGAGGTTCCCCCTCAGGACTCCACTCATTATGAGGGAAACTATGCTCCCTCCCATCCTTATTATTCCCAGGTCCATGTGGTGGACACCACTACTCAAGGGGATGAGCCTCCCTCCCAAGCTCAACCCGTCATTCAAAACACATATGGGGACGCTTCCTCATCTTTCAATCTCAATGATCTGATTAATGTTTTGTCTCAATTGGACGATTCTCAACGTCAGGCTGTTCAGGCTGCTCTAAAAGGGAAATCTATCCCTTCATCCTCAAACCCTCCTCAGGCCACCGGTGGCCATTCATATCCTAACGACTAGGTGGTCTCACACAAGATTCCTTCACGTCTACCAACTCTTATCATGGTTATGCCAGCTCAACCGGAAAGCCACTCAGTGGTTAGGCCCCAATATCCTCCACCTCCCCAATTTTTAAGTAGGCCTATGACGAATCTGTTCCCTTCCAATCCGGCCCCAGTTGAGTCCGACACCAACACTATACTCCTCCAGAAGATAGCTAGTATAGAGGAGCAACTTAAGAAGGTTACGGCACCAAAGAATGCTCCGGAGATTGCTCTCCCCACTCTGCCGGTTTTCCATTTACCTCCCTCAGAGATGCCAAAATTTCGGCGTTACAATGGAATGGGTAACCCGTTCATTCATCTGAAAGATTTCATGTACGAGACATCCTTCTGGAAGGATAATAAGATCTCCCCGACCTATCTCTTTAGAAGGTCTCTAGATGGTCCGACACTTGAATGGTTCTATTCTTTGGAGCCGGCCGAAGCCGGTGATTTTGATATTGTTCAGCAGAAGTTCTTACAAAAATATAAGGACCGTGTGGGTCCATCTTTGTCAGTCACAGACCTTGTTGTGGAGAAGATGAAGCCCGAGGAGGACTTCATTTTGTTTGCCGATAGGTGGAGATCTATGGCCGACAGGTTGAAAGACACCCTTTCAGAAACGGGGCAAGTTAAAATGATCATATCAAATTCTACTCCGCAATTCTGTCATATTTTGGCCATGAATAAGTTAAGCACTATGGAAGAGCTTTATGAGAGAGCTAGATATATAAAAACTCAGATGAAAGATTTGCCCATCATGGGTATGTTTGAACAGAAACCAAGGATGGTCAGGAAGAACACCAATGTTAACAATAGTGGTGGCACAACCGAGGGCACCGTTATTAATGAGCAGGTAGGCGTGGTTGGCAACCCCGTACCTTTTCGCAACCCTAACCCAAGACCTCCGTAACATCCACAACAACTCCCCTTCTTTAATCTTGCTCCCCAAGCAAATATTCCCCCTCGACCCTTCCATCCTCCTCCACAAAATCAAGCCGTCCACCCAAACCCCCCAGTTCCTCAGTAATACCACCAAGTGCCGCCACCCACCAATTATGGCCCCCAGCAGCCAAGAAGACCACTAGGTCCCAAATGGGCCCAATACCCACCATTACCTGAAAGTCTTCCTAACATCTTTAACGCACTCATGGCCGCCAACCTGCTAACCTTGCCAAAAGAAAGAACGGCCTGGCCCTCTAATGTGGATACCTCTCGGTATTGTGTCTTCCACCGATAGCCTGGTCACAATATAGATCATTGCATTCACTTCAATGATTATATTTATGATTTGAATGATCAGGGTGGTATAAAATGGGATGAAATGAGGCAGTTTATTGCAACCTTGAAGGCACGAAGACCTCCTCGGCGGCAACAGGATCAGCAGCCACCTCAATAGCAAGTTCCACCTCCTCCTCAACAGCAGCAAACTCCCGGACCTCAACCGGACATGGGGATTGTCCATAATCCATTGCCGGAGCACCCTCTGAACCAGCAAGTGAACCATGTTACTTCCTTCCACGAAGTGGAAAGAGGACAAGGTTGGCATGAAGAGAACGCCTCTGTTGGGGCTCTAAACCAAACTCCAACCCAACCACCCTATCTATTAAGAACACCTCTCCATCCGACACCTTTTCCCCAACCATCCCGTCCCCTTCTACGCACCATTAACCAAATTCCCTCCGCTACCACTAACCCCTTACCGGCTAGACCTCCCCTCATTCGCACCCCACCATCTTCCACGCTACAACAAACCCCCCTTCCAGTCACCCATTCCTCGCCACTGCCATCTAGGACACTCCTCATTCGCCCCTCGCCAATACCTAATCCCTTCATTGCTACCAGCAATCCTCCGCCAGTAAAGATTCCTACACCGCTACCCGCAAATCCCTCATTTTTACCTAGACCCTTCCTCATTCGGCCTACGCCTCCTTTAGTCGTTCAGGCACCCCCTACCCCTTCTACTGTTATCCCTCCAACTACCACTACCCCTCGACCAACAAGGCCCCTCATAAGGGTTCCTTCTTTGGTCACTCCTCCAACATCTGTTTACCCCAACATCCCATCTTCCTCATCCATCAATCCTCTGCCTAACCACAACCCAACAGAGGCGCGATCATCACAAACGATGGTGCTCCGCAGTGGACAGATATTCCATCGTGTATTTCCACAAAGGGAGCCAGAGCCCGCGCATGAGGAACAAGAGCCAGAGCAAGAATCCATACTGGGCACTCAATATGACCTATTAAAGCACTTAGATAAGATCCCGACAAGGATTTCTATTTTGGAACTGATAAAGAGATCCACCATTCACCAGCAGGCTTTGAAAGAGTACCTACAGAAGGTGATGGTTAATGAGAACATTCCGGCTGAATAGATTACATCGGTTTTAACACCAGCAAGTGATCAACTGGCCATTATTTTTCATGAGCATGAATTAGCTCCGAAATCAGCCAGGAAGTATGCCTTGTGCATCACAGTTGACATTAAAAAAGTGGCAGTTACACAATGTTTAGTGAATACTGGAGCATCCATCAATGTGCTGCCTCCTAGCACTCTAAAGATATGTGGCATTCCGAATAGTCAAATTCGGCCGTCCACTATCACAGTGACTGCTTATGATAATACGATGAAACCTCTGCTGGGCATGATTACCTTAAAAGTTGGGCTGGGTCCGGTCTCAATTACAGCAGATTTTCATATTGCAGATATGGATCCAAGCTTCAATGGTATTTTCAGTCGCCCATACATTCAAGAACTCGATGTCGTGCCCTCCACAAATCATCAATGCATAAAATTTTCACATAAAGGGTGCATCATCAAAGTCACTAGCATGCCTATCCTGCCGTCAGATGATATACACTCAGCAACGTCAGTACCTTCTATACGGCCGGCTAATAGGCCTTTGTTATCAGTGTTAGATCTCGCCGATCCGCGGCAGGATTTACTAAGGTCTCCAACTACAACACCTACATCGGTTCTGATATCACCCCTACCCTCCAAGGGTAAGAAAAAGAAGAATATGATAAATATCCCGGGGTGGAATATTTTGATGAAAATGGGGTACAGATCCGGCAAAGGCTTGGGTATTAACCTTCAGGGCAGAGTAAAGCCCATTAAGCATCACAAGCTTATTCCCCGAGGCAGCCTAGGATACAAAGGGCCGGGCAAAGAAAAATATGGTAAAGATGAAGGAGAGCCATGGGCTGTTATGATCTCCACCCTCAAAATAGACCGACAACCACTCACATGGACTTTATATACTCATTTTGTGAAAGGGGCTACTCAACATGACGGGCAAACCACAATGGTTACTTCTATGTTAGATCATCAAGATGTACATTGTAGCACCCCTGATAAAAATCATTGAGTAAATTTAAAACTTCTTCCTAAAAGAAAGCATACTTGAAGGCCTTATATAAAGAACCCAACCTCATAAGGACTACTATATAAATATACAAGCCAATGTCACTTTATGTCATAAAGAAACATGAAGGCTTTATGTAAAGAGCCAAACCTCTTGGGGGCTAGCATATAAATGTACAACCATCACTTTTTGTATAGTACGTAGTGACTTTTCCTAAAAGAACCTTATAATGAGAGGCTTTGTATAAAGAGCCAAACCATAGAGGGGTTAATATATAAAAGTGCAAGACAAACTTTAACACATGGGCCATGGGTTGTACGTAAGTGCTTTCCACCTTTTCCAACTTCCAAATTGAAGACTATACACCTGGGCGTCATTTACAATATTGAAGACATGCATGAAGGCGCCATTTTCAATAGGACCCCATCCCATTATAATATTAATATATGTGTGTAATCTTGAATGCTAACACGTGAATGTGGCAGAATTGTCTAAAAATTAACGCCCTCTTGCAAGGGCGTCATTCCCATGAAATAATGCCACCTAAACTAATCACGTCCTCATGCAAGGCATCATTTATGTGAATAATACCCCTTCGATTAATGAACGACCCCTTACAAGGGCATCATTTAAACCTATGTTTCTAGAAGGTTGAGACACTAGCAACCCATTTTAGCTGGCTAACACCCTGTCCACTCAGCAGGACCCACAATGCAATAACCAATGCTTTGCAAATCCCTATAACTTATCCCTTACGAAGCACTGACAGAGGCTACTGCCGCAGTGCTGGAGTAGCATCTTCTTCCCGAGTCTACGTCCTGCTGCGATCCTGCTACAGCTTCTTTATTCTAAACCTCGTATCACACGTCAAAAGATAGGTGTTCTCAAATCCTTGCCTAACTAGTAGGTAAATAGGTTAATCTATGCATTCTTAGAGTTAGATTAACTCATCATCCATGCTATATATATATGTGTGTGTTACGTGGCGTTATCGTAATCAAGAAATAATACCATACTATACATATTTATAATAGTTTGTTACACCTATCGCATATGATTCTATTCATACTATTACCATGATTTTTATGAGTTTAAACTTAGTTTGTTAGCATGATTTCATGCGTTTTTGAACATATTTTATCACACTAGTTTTACAGTCTTAATAATCATGTTTTAAACCTTAATATATAGCCTCTGTTACATAGAATATGTTAATGTTTTAAAACCTGGAGGGTCCCAGCCCTCTTGTAAATGGCGCCCCTGACCAGGGCGCCAATTGTCAAATTGAAGACTCCGCGCGAAGTCATTATTTAAATGAAGACACCCCCAGTGTCGTCAATTCTATTTCTGCAATTTCCAGTAATTGATAAATCAACACATTCAAAAATCCATAACTATCAAACTAAAGCACGAAATTTTTGCATGAACATATTTCTAGAATGCTGACATTTATCTCAGCATACTCGTACCATTACTTCCTGATTCGGAGCATTTTCATATTGATGAATAGTGCACAAGTCTCTGTCAGGGGCGCCCCTGACCAGGGCACCAATTTCAGAATTGATGACTGCCCGAAGGGTCGTCAATTATATGAAGACATGTGCAATGTCGTCAATTCAATTTTTCTGAAATTTTCAGAAATCAGCAAATCAACGTATTCAAAAATCTATAACTAATAAACTGAACTATAAAAATTTTGACTTAATATACTTCTGTGACCCTGAGATTTTTCTCCATCTGACCATGTCTTCGGATCTTGATTCAGAGAAACTTTGGAGAAATGAATGGTAACTTGTGTCACAGATGGTATAGTTCTGATGCGAAGCACAACTGACTGCAAGTTGAACCTGTACTTTAATTGACGACACCCTAGAAGTCTTCATTTAAATGAAGATTGCTCACAGGGGCATCAATTCCATTTCTTGAGAAATTAAAGTTATAACATTAGAAAATTCATATCTATGAGACCAAAACTTAGTAATTATATCTGAACATGTTTCTGGACTCCCGAGGATTTATACTACCTGTTCATGTCCGTACTTTCGAATTTCGAGAAACTTTTTCGAAATGAACAGTGCTTTGAGTCACAAAACGTATCTGTTGGGTGAAAATCACCCACTATAATTGGCGCCCCAAGCCAGGGCGCCAATTCATCAAATAGTGATGGCTCTCAAGTCTTCAATTAATTAAAGACTGCATGAGGGGGCGCCAATTTCAATATGTATATATATTTTTTAAAAAATCAAAAATTTGAAAGGTTGGGCAACCCCCAGGCGCGAATTCTTCAAATGATGGCAGCCAGCAAGTCTTCAATTAATTGAAGACTGCTTATAGGGGCGCCAATTCTTTATATACACATATATATTCAAAAAATTAGCCCCTATAATTGGCGCCCCAAGCCAGGGCGCCAATTACTTAAATAGCGACGGCCAGGACGTCTTTAATTAAATGAAGATATCCTGGGGGCGCCAATTTGATATATACATATATAAAATTCTAAAAAAATTGAAAATTTGAAGGATTAGCAAACCCCCAGATGCCAACTCAGTAATTACAACTTCTTATCTTGATCTGTCTCGTGAATTGTGCAAACACAACCCTAATCCATACTCCTGCATATTGAGTTCTTGAATTTTCATTCCATGACAAATCTACTTTGTGTATATCCTACATGGTCAAACCTTGAACCTCTTAAACTACCATTTGGGAGTGTTGGAGCTAAGTGCCATGTAGGGCAAAGTGCTACGTTGTAAGAGCCACCTCTTGAGGCCGTACGGCGTAAAGTGCTACACGACAGGAGCCACCTCTTGAACCTGTAGGGGCCACCTCTAGAGTCCTCCATAACCAAATGATTAGTTAATCTCGTCTGTAATACTACGTTTCTCAATTCTTGAAATTTCACATTGGCTATAAATGAGAGTGGATGTCAAAGGTAATACATGAAATGCTGTGCATACAGCGCCCGGTCTGGTCCTGTGAGGAGTACCCGAAGGTACTTATGCCTATGGGGGTTTATTGACCACGGTGTTTAGCATGTTGGATTTTCCAGCGTCTCCCTTGTGATTTGTTGCTCCACGTGGGGTATGGGACCCACGTGGTGCATCGGCGCTTGACAGCCGAACCCACCGCATGGATTATGTGGTCCATGTGCGAAGCCCCTCATGTCCACCCACAGCACGATAGTGTGGGGTTCTGCACTGCCATAAGGAAATAAGGTTCCGCCTTCACTACCAGCTCGAGCTTTTAGTGCAATGGTAGGGGCTTGATCCTATAAACTGGTATCAGAGCGAGGTCGTGGGTTCAAATCCCCCGGGTGTCGCTGGGGGGGAGATTGTTGGATTTTTCAACGTCTCCCTTGTGATTTGTTGCTCCACATGGGGTATGGGACCCACGTGGTGCATCAGCGCTTGACAGCCCAACCTGCCGCATGGATTATGGGGTCCATGTGCGAAGCCTCTCATGTCCACCCACAACACGATAGTGTGGGGTTCTGCGCTGCCATAAGGAAATAAGGTTCCGCCTTCGGTACCAGCTCGAGCTTTTAGCGCAATGGTAGGGGCTTGATCCTATAAACTGGTATCAGAGCCTAACTCTTCTACAGGGACTTACTGCCCGAAGAGGAAAGGCACAGATGAATGCTAGAGGAATGATCGCTGAAGGACACTCAACCACCAAGCCCCCTTTCTTTGATGGATCGAATTATGCATACTGGAAGAACCGTATGCAAGTCTTCTTGAGGGCGAAAGACTACAAGATTTGTAAGGTAGTCAGTAAGGGACCTTATGAGCTGTCCCCTAATGAGGATGTCTGGACCAAGGAAGAGATCAGAAGGTCCACTCTGAACTGGAGCGCCATAAATGCTATCCAGTACACTCTGCACCCCACAGAATTTTCTCGTGTATCGGCTTGCAGTTCAGCTAAGGAGATGTGGTATGCATTGGAAGTTATCCATGAAGGGACTTCTCAGGTTACAGAGACGAAGGCGAATTTCCTAGTGTCAGAGTATGAAGCCTTCAAGATGAAGCCCAACGAGACCATCAAGGAGATGTACGCTCGATTGACAATCATTACTAACGGTCTAAGAGGTCTTGGGAAGACACCGACAGAATATGATATAGTAAGGAAGATTCTGCATTCCCTGACTCATGTTCGGCACACCAAAGCTACTGTGATGGAAGAGTCAAGGGATCTGCGCAACACCAGGGCAGATGAGTTAATTGGTTCGCTGATGGCGTATGAAATAAATCGGCCAAAGATAGAGGAAGCTGAGAAGAAGAAGAAACCAATTGCTCTGAAAGCTGGTGCCAGCAAATCCAGCCGATCCAGCTCTAGTGGATCATCATCCGAGGAGAGCCTGACTGGAGAAGAAATGTAACGTGATGAGATAGCAATGATCACCAGAGAATTCAGGCGGTTCCTCAGGAAAGAAGGAAGGTGATTCAGCCGAAGGAACCATGGTGGTGGCCGACGGGATACAAGGTATAAATCTAATCTTGCAAAGCAAACTGAAGCTAATGTGTGTTACCAATGCAGGAAGGCTGGCCACCTAAAAGCTGATTGTCTGGAGAATCAGAAGCTCAAGTACAAGTCCAAGAGAAAGAACACTAAAGGGAAAGCCATGGTGAGTACCTGGAGTGATGACGACGAAGGTTCCTTCAGCAGCAGCTCAGACAGTGAGGAAGAAGCTGAAAAACCCATATGCCTTATGGCAACTAGCTCTGAAGATAGAGAGGAAGACTCAGATGAGGTATCCTCTCGATTCGATAATTTCACTATTGCTGATTGGGTAGATGCCTATCATGAAATAGCTGATAAAGCAGATGATATCAGAAAAGAAAATAGGCATCTAAAAAGAAAGATAAATTTCCTGCAAAATGACACAACTCTAACTGATAAAATTGCATGCCTTGAATCTGAGAAAAATAAGCTGAAACTCACATGCTCTGAAATAGAAGAAATCAAGCATGAGTTAAAAGCATCTAAAGAAGATAATGAGAGGTTAGAAAAAGAAACTGATGAATGGAAATTGAAAATACAGGAATATGAGAGTGAGATGAAAATTGTGAGTGAAAAATATGAAGCTGTCCTAAGTGTGAACACCGAACTGAAGAAATCCATTGAAGATATTCATAAAGATAATGAGGACAAGCTGAAAATTATTGAGAAAATGACCCAAGGTTCAGACAACCTAAATGCTTTGTTAGGGTCAAAAGTCAATTTCAGGAAAGAGGGCCTTGGATTTAATTCTAGTGCAACAAAAAGTTTTGGAATGAAGACTATTTCATTTATCACACAAAAAGAGAAAGGACCTCTGATTAACATGAATCCAAAAATTTATGTGAATAAAACTATAAATCTGAAGAAGCCCAGTGTTGAGGGGAAGGGCAAACAAAAGAATAGTGAGCCTAGTAGAGCTGGTACATCCAAGCCAAATTCTAAGGCTTAGTCTCAGGTTAGGGGTCAGCCTACACATGCACATAAACCCCATGTTAAGGTCACCAAGTCTCCACCACCACCACCATCTCAGAAGAAGACCCAATACACACCTGTGAATAGGTCAGCAAGGTCCAAGGTGCAGGGGAGACAGAATGCATTTAGAGCACAACCCAACCATTTCTACCAATCTAGAGCCCAGTCCTACTACACTGCACAGTCAACCTATCCAAATAAGCCAGGGTGGACTAGGACTCAAGGAAGGTTTACAAGTCATGGACATCAGGCTACACAGTCTTATAGACCTTACACCAGAAATTGGGTTGGTGGGTATGGCAATTGGACACCTGGGAACCAACATTTCTTCAGCCAGCCCAAAGATTACTATGGCCAAAGTTTCATGAATACACCCTAGCTAAGGCACTGGCACAGAAGCAACAAATCTGTAAATAATCCTGCTGGTGCAAATAAGATGAAACACAACAAAACGAAATCCAAAAAATCCACTGAACAGAACTCTTTCAAATAAATGTGGATTCCTAAAAGCTTGCTTTCATGTTTTAATTGCATTTCATTTGCTCTGGAGCCCAATCAGACTTGGGTTCCAAAATTCTCTACCTGATTGTGTGTGCAGGTATGCCTGGCAGCCAAGAACAATCTGTGGTACTTGGCTAGTGGCTGCTCCAGGCATATGACAGGAGATAAGGCCAAGTTCTACATGTTGACAGAGAAACATGGAGGCCTTGTCACCTTTGGTAGCAACACAAAGGGTAAGATTATCGGGACAGGTAAGGTAGGTAAGTGTACTACCTGTTGCATTGAAGATGTCATGCTGGTTGAATGTTTAGCATATAATTTACTTAGTATCAGCCAGCTATGTGATAAATAATATAAAGTTCTTTTTGACTCTCAATGATGTAAAGTTTTTGAACCTGATTCCGAAATTTTAAAATTTTCTGGTAAAAGAATAAATAATACTTACATGATATACAACATTCTAACCTATGCCTTACTGCCAGCAGAGAGGACTTAGCATTCTTATGGCATCGTAGGTTAGGCCATGCTAGTTACACAGTATTGCAAAAACTGAATTAGAATAGCATGGTTAGAGGACTTCGTGAAGTTTCTTTTAAGAAAGAAAATAAACTCTGTGATGTATGTACTCAGTCCAAGTTAACTGGAAGTCATTCAAATCTAGAACAGAAAATCTGTCATCTAAACCCTATGAGCTGATACACATGGACCTTTTTGGGCCAACCAGGTCTGTCAGCTTATCAGGGAGGAGGTATGGGTTTGTCATGGTAGATGACTTCTCTAGGTACACTTGGGTATACTTCTTGTCACAGAAAAGTGATGCATTCACAGAATTTCAGGAGTTCTATCTTAAGATAAACCAGAAAATTGAAAACATTTTAACTGATCATGGAGGTGAGTTTGAAAACTCATAGTTTGAGGATTTCTGCAGGACAAATAGAATTCATCACAAGTTCTCCTCACCAAGGACACCCGAGCAGAATGGAGTTGTGGAGAGGAGAAACATAACCTTGGTGGAGATGGGTCGTACACTCTTAGTTGAAGGTGGTCTGCCAAGGAAGTTTTGGGCTGAAGCAGTAAATACTGCCTGTTATGTAATTAATAGAGCTATGGTAAGACCTTCTACCTAGAAAACACCCTATGAAATCATAAATGGTAAGAAACCTTCAATTGCTCATTTCAAGGTTTTTGGTTGCAAATGCTTTATTCACATAAATGATAAAAGAGACCTTGATAAATTTGAACCTAAAGGTGAACCAGAAATTTTTCTTAGTTATTCTGAAAACACCCGGGCATATAGAGTGTATAATCTGAATTCCAAATCTGTTGAAGAATCTCCACATATTATTTTTGATGAATCTTTGGTAAAGACTAATATTGGTCAATGCAGGAATGAAGACAATGGTGATATTCTGAAAGAAGGGAATCCTGCAGACAAATCCGAAGATGAGGAAGAAAATGAAGAGCTTATTGGAGAAGAGCCTACAGTTCAGGGGAGGTAAATGAAAATCATGATGATGCAATTGTCAACATTAGATATCTAAAAGATTATCCTGTAGATAATGTGATTGGCAATTTGCATGACCCACCTAGGACTAGAGGCCATTTAAGAATTCAAAATGAACTGAATGCATATGCTTTTGTTTCACATGTAGAACCCAAGTCCATTGACTGTGCTCTCAAGGATGTGCATTGGATTAATGCCATGCATGAGGAGCTCAATCAATTTGACAGGAATAAGGTGTGGCACTTGGTCCCACCTCCTGATCAGGAGACAGTCATAGGGACTAAATGGGTCTTCAGGAATAAAACTGATGAATCAGGGAATGTGATTAAGAATAAGGCCAGACTTGTAGCTCAGGGGTATAATTAGGAATTTGGAATAGACTTTGAAGAGTCTTTTGCCCCTGTAGCCAAGTAAGAAGCAATCAGAATTTTATTCGCTTATGCATGTTCCCTAGGAATAAATCTTCAGTAGATGGATGTAAAATCTGCTTTTCTGAATGGGGAAATCAATGAGGATGTCTATGTGAGGCAGCCTCCTGGCTTTGAATGTTTAGACTTCCCCAATCATGTTTATAAACTTCGTAAAACTCTCTATGGTCTTAAGCAAGCTCCTAGAGCTTGGTATGACAGGTTGAGCAAATTCCTCACAGATAAGAACTTCACAAGAGGTGTAGTTGATCAAATCTTGTTCACTAAGGTAAGTCATTCAGATATTCTTATTATTCAAATTTATGTGGATGACATTGTTTTTGGGTCAACTAACCCCAAACTGTGTGAGTAGTTTTCTCAGATTATGACTAATGAGTTTGAAATGAGCTCAATGGGCGAGCTCAAATTATTTCTTGGACTGCAGGTGACACAGTCAAAAGATGGAACCTTCATCTCTCAGTTCAAGTACATAAGGGATTTACTGAAGAAATACAAGATGGACAACCTCAAAGAAATAGCTGCTCCAATAGGTACCTCGACCAGCTTAGATGAAGATCCTAAAGGTAAACCAGTGGACCAAAAGCTATATAGAGGTATGATCGGATCCCTTTTATATCTTACAGCATCTAGGCCTGATATTCAATTTGCAGTGTGTCTATGTTCTAGATTTCAGGCTAGTCCTAAAGAGTCACACCTTAAATCTGTGAAAAGGATTTTTAGGTATCTACTAGGCACCCAAGAGCTTGGTCTATGGTATCCTGCCAAGTGTGAATTAGAACTCCTAGCCTACACTGATGCAGACTATGTTGGGTGTCGAGTAGAGAGAAAAAGCACTAGTGACTACTGTCAATTCCTTGGTGGCTGTCTAGTATCTTGGGCATCTAAGAAGCAACACACTGTAGCTTTGTCCACAGCTGAGGCTGAATATGTCGCAGCTGGTAACTGTGCAGCCCAAGTACTTTGGATCAAGCACAAACTGGTTGATTATCAAATAAAACTAGAATGTATTCCAATTTTGTGTGATAATACTAGTGCCATATGTTTAGCTAAAAATCCTGTTCATCATTCTAGGACTAAGCACATAGAGATCAAACACCATTTTCTTAGAGATGCTGTTAATAAAAAGGAAATTGAACTGAATTTCATTGAAACTGAAAAATAAATTGCTGATATCTTTACTAAGCCACTAGGGAATGAAAGGTTCAAATTTCTTAGAAGAGAACTTGGCTTGTGTAAATTTCAGCATAATGAATAGAATTCAGTTGGTTTGAATATCTCGTTTTAAACTTGTTTGTCTGAATAAAATTCTGTGGCAGTTGAATAATGAATCAAACCTTGCATGCATCACATTCACATTCTTCATGACATATTCATTGCATAACATGCATATCATAACTACATGCATATAGACAGGGGAGTGTTGTATGTAATTCAGAGAGGGTATCAACTTCATTGCAACTTAAATTCTTCTCTCTCGTGAATTCATTCATTCCTTGACCCTGATGAGTTGAGTCTGACAATATGGCAATCTGTTAGTCAGTTCTAATTCTTAAGCAATAGAAAACAGACTTCTTCCTTTATAAGAATTTTAATTGCTTAAAGACTGACTTAATGGTTTAAATTTTAAAATCTTTAAAGTTTAAAGATTGCAATCAGAAAATAAGAATGCTGAAAATTGATAAAGCTCTCAACCCTTATTTCATTACATGTCAGGCAACGTTAACTGTATCTGAAATCTAAAAACTCACCTGAAATCCTGTTAGAGAAGGCTAAGTATGTGTATTGTCCTTAAATAAGTCATTCTGAAACAAATAAAGGACAACTAAGAAAATGTTGAAAATTTTGAAAAATATTTGAAAAATAATGTTGGCAGAGCAATGACTGGTAAAGCACTGAGAAACTGAGTGATCCATCAAAGAAATGGACAATACTTAAGTCATGAGGTGTATCAGTTATCTCTGTATAAATGATCAAAATAGTAGGGTGGTTTCACTGAGTACCTGGGGGTAACTGGCGTCTGATAAACGTGTACCCTCACACAAAAAGGTGTAAATCAGTTCTATTAAATTTGATCATAGGCAGAATGGTTCATTATGTTGAGTATCTAGGGGTACTGGCGTCTGATAAACGTGTACCCTTACGCAAAAAGACAAATGGTACCTGAATGCCCCTAATAAAATAAAATTGAAAATGCTGTTCCTTCAAAAGAAAATTCAGATATGTCAAACTGTTTAATTTCAATACATGACTTGGTATCTCCTAACAATTTTTACTGAGTCTAAGAAAGTAAGATATTTTTGAAACTGAATCTCGCATGCTCAAATGTGATTTTGGTTTATTGCTATTATCATGCATAGAAAACTTATCCAATGATTGTAGTGCATGAACTCTAAATTCTATAACCTTTAAACCAGAACTCTATCTGAAAGCAGTTTCTAAATTCATATGACTGAGGACTCTGTGCTTTAGTATGCTTATTCCTAAACTACTTGTTCAAAATGCCAGTCAGATGATTTCTCTTGTTCTTTCCCTTGTAATTTCTTTCCCTCCTCTTTGTTGATGGCAAAGGGGGAGAATCTATTATCTGTTTGTTGAATTCCAGGGGGATGGTATACATTGTTATGGTAAAGGGGGAGATCTTGTTAGAACTTGCATTGGTCATTTCATCTTATAGCATGCATTCGGAGTCAGTGTAACTCATAGTGTTGCCATCATCAAAAAGGGGGAGATTGTTGTGCCCCTGTAGTTTTGATGATCTGTAGTTTTGATGATAGCAAACATTATGAGTCACAAGTCTATACAGTCTATACTTCCATGCATCATCACTCTCAGCATAGTCTGGACAGAAGTGGGTCGACCCCCCTTCCAGATGGGTGAACCCCCAGATTCGCATGTCTGTACATTGCATGTGTCGCAGACATAGCAAGTCTGTACATTGCTCTCAAGTGCATTAAGCTGTCTCACGCATATACATAGTATGTACACTCATTGCCAGCATGTCTGTACATCACCTTGGGCATGGAAAAGTCTATACATTGCTGCATTGCTCGCACAGGCAATGTTTATACATCGTGTTGCAAGCACGCATTCAAGTTTGTACAGCCTGTGAGGTCCGTCTCACTCAGCGTCTCAAGTGGACTTGAAGTCTATACATTGGACCGTCTTACTTACCGTCTTTGTACATGTCACACACTCGCAAGTCTGCACATTGTGGCACACAGAGTCTGCATAAAGCTTTGTCAGCAAGTCTGCACATTGCTATAGCATGCATGCAGAGTCTAGACAGTCATGAGCAAGTCTATACATCGTGTTGCATGCACGCATTCAAGTCTGTACATCGCATAGCATACACGCATGTCCAAAGTCTGTACACTGCATTGCACGAGCTGAAGTTTACACATTGTTTTGTTGCACGCACTTGAAGTCTGTACATTGTCCACTTGCAGCATTAGCACAAGTCTGTACAGCCTGTGTGCTTCATAACGCCAAGTCTATACATGCTCCGTCGTACTTAGCGTCTCATGCTAAGTCTGTCAGCACACACAAGTCTATACATTCTTGGCAGTTCAGCACCTCATGTAGTGTCTCATGCAAGTCTATACATTCTTGGCAGTTCAGCCTCTCATATAGTGTCTCATGCAAGTCTATACATTCTTGGCAGTTCAGCGTCTCATGCAGTGTCTCATGCAAGTCTGTACATCGTCTGTCAGCGCTTACAAGTCTATACAGCTTACAAGTCTATACACTCCCATGCTAGCCAGTCTGCTCAAGTATAAACACTCGCATGCTAGCTAGTCTGCACATTGTCACAAGTCTATACATCCATTTGTAATGTTCATACTTTGCTTGATGCATTCTGCATTACACACTTCAAAGCCTGTACATCATTGTCGCATGCATCTAAGTCCATACACTGCTTGGTGACCTGCATGTGGACTCATTATCATTGTGCATACTTTGCTTGATACAGTCTGCATTACACCTATTCAAGTCTATACATTCAGTCTTCTATAGAACATGAAAGTCGATGCATGCTCACACATGTTGCATGAATGAAGTCTGTACAAGCTGTGAGTCTTAAACTGATAACTCTATCTATCTGACTGATAGGTACTCTTCGTGAAGCTTAATGAAGGCACGTGATCCGAGGATAAGGGGGGTACCAGGATCGTGACATGTATATTAAAGCAATCCTGAGATGCTGCCATGTGACCAAATGATTGGGCGGAAAATGTGGAAGCCACACGCCCTCTTGCTTGCTGCTGCTATAAAAGGAAGTCTTCTTCCTCAGAAGAAATCTGATCGATGAGGTGAAGCTAGAAGCAGCAGAGAGCCACTGAGAGCAGAGAAGAAAACCCACGATCCAGAGAGAAGAAAAATAGAAAGAAGAGAAGATTGAGAGAGATGAGTTGAGAGAGTTTATTTGAGAAGTTGTTCCTCAGACTCTTGGCTCAGATACCAGAGTTGAGTTTGCTCATTGAGAGCTATTTCCTTTCTGGGATTTCTTGTTTTCGATTTATTCTATTTTTGTTTTTTGATATCTTATCTTCAAGCTGTGTGTCAGCGGTTTGTAGAGGTGCTGCCTATGGACGGGTCAAGCTGTAATCCCCAGCGGTTGCAGTGGAGGATTCCACTGGACAGGTCAAGCTGTAATTTCTCAGCAGGTGAGACTTGGTCTCGGACAGCAAGCTGTGTTGCTCAGCGGTTGTAGGCTAAGTTGTATTGCCCAGCGGACACAAGCTGTGTTGCGCAACAGTAAGCCACACTCGAGTTTGAGTGTGGGGTGGACGTAGGTCTGGAGGACCGAACCACCTAAAAATCTAGTGTGTCAAGTGTTTGTGTGATTGCTTGATCTGCTGTGTGGTTGCCTTTGCCGATTCTCTTCTTAGATCGTCTTTGTTTCTGCTCAAATCTATCATTCGAGTTAGTGATCTAGTAGATCTGATTAAATTCCGCATTAGAGCCTTATCTTGGTTTTATATTAGACTATTGATCTATTCACCCCCCTCTAGATCCACACTTCGTGGTGACAGAGTGCTTCCATCTAACATAACATAGCACTGCACCGGAGTACTTGCTTGACTTGAGACACTCCACCCCTACTATCTCTCTCTCCTTACTTACTTGACTTGCGTGGCCCGGAACGGGCAATACTTGACTTGTGACCCGAGGAAGGGCAAAATACTTGCTTGATAATAGCCAATTCTACTGATACGCACTTGACATTATTTGCTTGAATTGAATTTTTACTTGCTTGTACCTGAGATATACTTGTACATGAGTTCATTCTCATACTTGTGTTCATACTTGTACACGAATCCTGGCTTGCCCCGAAGTGGCATTTACATCTGTAAACTCTTGAAATACTACTTGTCAAATACTTGAAATCTTGATATACTCTCTTTTATAGTTCTTGATCTCTTACTGTTTATCATACCAAAATTTACCTGTATACCTGATTTTTTTCTTATACGTACATCATGCATAGCCATACTGATAATACATGCAACTCGTAAATCACGTAAAGATTGCTTGTATTTGAGATGTAATTCCTACTGAGCGATTCGCTCATCCAGTTGCTTCCTAACATTTTCAGGTGATTCGGATAGCGACAAGAATGGGGTTGAGACCGAGTGAAGAGTGCTAGAACGCCAGTCACCTATCATTAGCTAGTCGCGTCCTTGAATTTTATTTGAGTCCTACTTGTATTCCAGTATGTCAGTCTACTTGTCCGAACCATGTTAAGGCACTTAGCCTAGTGTTGTCTTTTGAAATTTGGAATTTGTCATGGACTATCTTTATTTCCTTTGGTTAATCAAATAAACATCACTTGGACTATTGGGATTATTAGATTTTATTAGTCTTTTGCGCACTCCGTAATTATGTATATGGCAAAATTTTATCGCTCTAATGACACGATCTATATAGACGCGTCACGCATCCGAGTATCTTTCGCGCTCAGGACGTGACAGTCTTCGTGGTATCACAACCTAGGTTTTTAAACCTAGGGAAACTAGAAGAAATAAGAGGTTAGGAAAAAAAATTTACGGTCATGATTGAAATCTAAGTAAAAACTTGAGTCCAAGGATAGGTGAAACCCGAGTCCAAGGATAGATACACCTTACCCGGTGAGATGGATAGAGCCATGGGATAAGTTCTATAATGACTTTTGACCTTATAAGAAAACCCGATCTTTATCATACTTAAACTCTTTTGTAGGATCATGGCTACGGAAAGAGCACAATGGCGCGAGATATAGCGCACCGTGCAGGGCCTTACACAGGCACTATAGTAAGTGGCCCAAGGCGGAGCAAATCGTGGAGCGGGTGATCTCCACAGGAGTTTCCGTAACATGAACCCATCGAGGTTCACGGGTTTGTCCGACCCCGAGGATGCCGAAAATTGGCCAAAGGAGATGGAACGAATCTTCCGTGTAATGCAATGCGTGGACGAGGAGAAGGTTTTACTGGCCGTATTCCAACTGGAGCGGGACACTCGATGCTGGTGGAAATCCATAGAAGCAACACTGCCAGAATACCATGTCACATGGGATGAATTCACGGAGCATTTCAACAACAAGTACTTCTCCGACCATATCCAGGAGAAGAAGGCCGCGGAATTCACCGTTCTAAAACAACGGGGCTTGAAAGTGGCCGAATATGAGGCCCAAATTTCAAGATTGTCGAAGTATGTACCTCACCTGGTGTGTACGGAAAAGATGAAGGCGAGAAGGTTCCTCAACGGGCTTCGGCCCCATTATATTACACAGCTTGCACCGATGGACATCCAAGCCTATTCGGAGATAGTTCGACGTGCCCAATTGCTAGAAGACGCCACCGAATTATCCGAGAGAATCCAAGGAAGAGACAAGAAGGAACCCGTCACAAGCCCGAGAAAATTCAAACAAGCATTCAACAAGAAAAGGTTCTTCATGGGAGGGGAGCCCTCCAAGGCAAAGAAATTCCAGAAGAATGACAGGCCATTCTCCACCACCACACCCTCAAAAGAAATTTGCAAATACTGTGATAAAGCTGGCCATAAGATCGAGGAATACTGGAGAAAGTTAGGCGCTTGTCTTCGATGCGGGAGCCAAGAACATCGAATCCCAGACTGCCCACTGATGAAGGAGCAAGACACCAAAGATGAGAAGCATCCGGTAAAGAAACAAGGCATCCTGCAAGCTCTCCGAGAGACGGAACCCACTGAAGGCGGAATTGTGGAAGGTACTCTCACTATTTGTTCAAAAATTGCTCAAGTTTTATTTGATACCGGAGCAACTCATTCATTCGTTTCCAAGAACTTTGCTGCTTCATTTTCTAAAAAACATGAACTGTTAGATTTGGTCATATCCACACCTCTTGGGAATGAGTTTGATATCACTTATCACTATCCAAGTTGTGAAGTGATGATTAAGGGAAGCAATTTACCTACTGACCTGATATGCCTAGATATGAAGGGTTATGATGTCATACTAGGTGCCGACTGGTTATCCACATACCAAGCAACTGTAGACTGCCAGCATGGCAAGGTAACTTTCGTGGATTTCCCAGAGCTAGTTTACAATAGCCCTCGGAGTAAATCACTTCTTATATCAGCACTCCGAGCTAGAAGGCTTATGGATAAGGGATGCATGGCTTTCATAGCATTCGTGACTGCCACGGAAGTTGAGAAGGTTAAACTTGAAGACATCCGTATAATTAAGAATTTTTCTGATGTTTTTCCAGAAGATTTAACCCGCTTACCCCCGGAAAGGGAAGTGTTGTTCACAATCGACCTTGTCCATGGTGCTGGTCCTATTTACAGGGCACCATATAGAATGTCCCCTGCTGAGCTGAAGGAACTAAAAGAACAACTAATAGAGTTATTGAAAAAGGGTTTCATCAGGCCAAGTACTTCCCCTTGGGGAGCACCCAAACTGTTCGTCAAAAAGAAGGACGGATCGATGAGACTATGCATCGATTATCGGCAGCTAAATCACCTTACAATCAAGAACAAATACCCGTTGCCGAGGATTGACGAGCTGTTTGATCAGTTATCTGGAGCTTCATATTTCTCCAAGATTGATCTTCATCATGGTTACCACCAGTTGAAGATCAAAGAAGAAGACATTCATAAAATTGCATTCTGAAGCAGGTATGGGCATTACGAATTTACTATTATGCCTTTCGGACTAACAAATGCCCCACAACTTTTATGCAGTTAATGAATAGCATATTCAGGCCCTACTTAGACCAATTCATTGTGGTCTTTATTGATGATATTCTGATCTATTCAAAGAGTGAAGAGGATGATGAAGAACATCTCAAGAAGGCACTACAGATATTGAGGGAAAACAAGCTATACGCCAAATTCAGCAAATGCGAGTTCTGGCTCGAGGAAGTATCCTTCTTAGGCCATATCATTTTGAAGAACAGAATTACTGTTGACCCATCAAAGGTCGAAGCCGTGAAGAATTGGGAGCGACCCAAAAATGCCACGAAAATTCAAAGATTCCTGGGTCTAGCTGGTTACTACCGGCGTTTTATCAAGGACTTCTCCAAGATTGCCATTCCTCTGACCAGGTTAACCCGCAAGGAAGTGCCTCATGAGTGGAATGAAGACCGTGAAAAGAGTTTCCAAGCTTTGAAGTATCTCTAGACCACTGCTCCAGTGTTATCATTACCCATTGAAGGAGAAAAATATGAGATATATACTGATGCTTCGGGTATTGGCCTCGGATGTGTATTGATGCAGAATGGAAGAGTCATTGCATACTCTTCCCGACAATTGAAGAAACATGAAGAGAACTACCCGGTTCATGACTTAGAACTAGCCGCGGTAGTATTTGCCTTGAAGATCTGGAGGCACTATCTTTACGGAGAATAATTCACTGTATACTCCGATCATAAAAGCCTCAAGTATTTATTCTCCCAAAAGGATCTCCACATGCGGCAAAGGCGTTGGCTCGAGTATCTCAAGGATTTCGACTTCACTATACAGTACCATCCTGGTAAGGGTAATTCCGTAGCTGATGCCCTTAGTCGAAAGCTGAGAATGACATTGGCCAACCGTATGATACAAGAATGGAAGCTGTTGGAGAAATTCTCTGAGCTTCATATCGGCACAGATGAGAAGAACATGTGTATTATTCTATCTCATATAAGCCTACATCCAGATTTGCTACCTGAAATCAAGAAGCTACAGGAAGAAGATCCCTCACTAGTGGAGAAAAAGATCAAGCTGGACGAGAGACTTGAATTCAATCTAGCACCTGATGGCTGACTGTTATTTCATGAACGGACATGTGTGCCTGACTATCCCGAGTTAAAGAAGAAGATTCTTGAAGAAGCTCATTGATCGAGGTACACGATCCACCCTGGAGCCACTAAGATGTACCAAGACTTGAAAAGAACTTTCTGGTGGCCTAACATGAAAAGGGAGGTAGCAAACTTTGTATCTCATTGCCTCACATGCCAACAAGTGAAGGTGGAATATCAAAAACCCGTCGGAAAGCTACATCTGCTAGATATTACCAAGTGGATGTGGGAAGACATTGGCATGAACTTTATCATGGGTTTGCCCAAGTCTAGGGGCAGATATGATGAAATTTGGGTGATTATCGACCGGATAACTAAATTGGCCCATTTCTTACCCATCAAAAGCCGATGGTCAGTCGACGTACTTGCTACCCTATATATTAAGGAGATGGTAAAATTGCATGGAGTTCCCGCCTCGATCGTATCTGACCGAGACCCGTGCTTCACCTCTCATTTCTGGAAGAGTTTACAACACTCTCTGGGGACGAAACTCAACTACAGTACTGCTTTCCATCCCCAGACAGATGGACAGACTGAGAGGACAAATCAAGTTGTGGAAGATATGTTAAGAGCATGCATTATAGACTTCAGCGGAAGCTGGCATGACCACTTACGACTAGCCGAATTTGCATATAATAACAGCTATCAAACCAGTATACAAATGGCACCTTTTGAGGCATTATATGGCAGGAGTTGCCGATCTCCTATATGCTGGGATGAAGTCGGTGAAAAACAAATTCTTGGCCCAGACATGGTAAGAGATTCTACTGAGAAGATACATCTCATTAGAGAGAGGTTAAAGATAGAACAATCCAGGTAGAAATCTTATGCTGATAACAGAAGGTGAGACTTGGAGTTTCAAGTCGGAGATCATGTTTTCCTCAAGGTACCTCCCAGTCGAGCCATTAGAAGATTCGGTGTTAAGGGCAAACTAACACCAAGGTTTATTGGTCCATTCAAAGTGCTGGAAAGAGTAGGCGAGGTGGCTTATCGCATCGCCCTACCTCCGCAATTGTCAGAAGTGAACAACGTGTTTCATGTTTCTGTGCTGAAGAAATACGTGCACGATCCTTTTCATGTCATTGACCACAATGATTTAGTGGTACAGAAGGACCTTACCTACGAGCGGAGGCCAATGAAGATCCTCGACTGAGAAGTTCGGGTTCTAAGGAACAAGACGATCCCTATGGTGAAAATTCAATGGAATCAATGTTTAGAATCAGAAGCTACATGGGAAACTGAAGAATCTATGAAGAGGAGATTTCCAGAGTTATTCTAATTGTAAGTACACTGCACCGTTCCTATTCCGGCATAATATAGTTGAATTTGGAGACCAAATTCTTTTAAGTAAGGGAGGGTGTAGCACCCCTGATAAAAATCATTGAGTAAATTTAAAACTTCTTCCTAAAAGAAATCATACTTGAAGTGCTTACATAATGAACCCAACCTCATAAGGACTACCATATAAATATACAAGCCAATGTCACTTTATGCCATAAAGAAACATGAAGCCTTTTTGTAAAGAGCCAAACCTCTTGGGGGCTAGCATATAAATGTACAACCATCACTTTTTGTATAGTACGTAGTGACTTTTCCTAAAAGAATCTTATAATGAGAGGCTTTGTATAACGAGCCAAACCATGGAGGGGTTAATATATAAAAGTGCAAGATAAACTTTAACACATGGGCCATGGGTTATACGTAAGTGCTTTCCACCTTTTCCAACTTCCAAATTGAAGACTATACACCTGGGCGCAATTTATAATATTGAAGACATGCATGAGGGCACCAGTTTCAATAGGACCCCATCCCATTATAATATTAATATATGTGTGTACATCTTGAATGCTAACACGTGAATGTGGTAGAATTGTCTAAAAATTAACGCCCTCTTGCAAGGGCGTCATTCCCATGAAATAATGCCACCTAAACTTATGACGTCCTCATGTAAGGCGTCATTTATGTGAATAGTACCCCTTCGATTAATGAACGACCCCTTACAAGGGCGTCATTTAAACCTATGTTTCTTGAAGGTTGAGACACTAGCAACCCATTTTAGCTGGCTAACACCCTGTCCACTCAGTAGGACCTGCAAGGCAATAACCAATGCTTTGCAAATCCCTATAACTAATCCCCTACGAAGCACTGACAGAGGCAACTGCCGCTGTACTGGAGGAGCGTCTTCTTCCCGAGTCTACGTCCTGCAGCGATCCTGCTACAGCTTCTTTGTTCTGAACCTCCTATCACACGTCAAAAGGTAGGTCTTCTCAAATCATTGCCTAACTAGTAGCTAAATATGTTAATCTATGCATGCTTAGAGTTAGATTAACTCATCATCCATGCTATATATATATATATATATATATATATATATATATATATATATATATATATATATATTACCTGGCTTTATCGTAATCAAGAAATAACACCATGCTATACATATTTATAATAGTTTGTTACACCTGTCGCATATGATTCTATACATACTGTTACCATAATTTTTATGAGTTTAAACTTAGTTTGTTAGCATGATTTCATGAGTTTTTGAACATATTTTATCACACTACTTTTACAGTCTTAATAATCATGTTTTAAACCTTAATATATAGCCTCTGTTACATAGAATACGTTAATATTTTAAAACCCGGAGGGTCCCAGCGCTCTTGTAAATGGCGCCCCTGACCAGGGCGCCAATTGTCAAATTGAAGACTCCGCGCGAAGTCGTTATTTAAATGAAGACACCCCCAGTGTCGTCAACTCTATTTCTATAATTTCCAGTAATTGATAATTCAACACATTCAAAAATCCATAACTATCGAACTAAAGCACGAAATTTTTTCATGAACATGTTTCTGGAATCCTGACATTTATCTCAACATACTCATACCATTACTTACTGATTCGGAGCATTTTCATATTGATGAATAGTGCACAAGTGTCTGTAAGTGGCGCCCCTGACCAGGGCACCAATTTCATAATTGAAGACTGCCTGAAGGGTCGTCAATTAATTGAAGACATGTGCAATGCCGTCAATTCAATTTTTTTGAAATTTTTAGAAATCAGTAAATCAACGTATTCCAAAATCTATAACTAATAAACTGAACTATAAATTTTTTGACTTAATATACCTCTGTGACCTTGAGATTTTTCTCCATCTGACCATGTCATCAGATTCTGATTCGGAGAAACTTTGGAGAAATGAATAGTAACTTGTGTCACAGTACTTACAGTTCTGATGCGAAGCACAACTGACTATAAGTTGAACCTATACTTAAATTGACGACACCTTGGAAGTCTTCAATTAAATGAAGACTGCTCACAGGGGCGTCAATTCCATTTCTTGAGAAATTAAAGTTATAACATTAGAAAATTCATATCTGTGAAACCAAAACTCAGTAATATATCTGAACATGTTTCTAGACTCCCGAGGATTTATACTACATGTTCATGTCCTTACTTTCGAAGTTTGAGAAACTTTTTCGAAATGAACAGTACTTTGAGTCACAAAACGTATCTGCTGGGTGAAAATCACCCACTATAATTGCCCCCCCAAGCCAGGGCGCCAATTCATCAAATAGCGACGGCTCTCAAGTCTTCAATTAATTGAAGACTGCATGAGGGGGCCCCAATTTCAATATGTATATATATTTTCTATAAAATCAAAAATTTGAAAGGTTGGGCAACCCCAGGCGCCAATTCTTCAAATGACGGCAACCGACAAGTCTTCAATTAATTGAAGACTACTTATAAGGGCGCCAATTCTTTATATACATATATATATTCAAAAAAATAGCCCCTGTAATTGGAGCCCCAAGCCAGGGCGCCAATTACTTAAATAGTGATGGCCAGGACGTCTTCAATTAAACGAAGACATCCTGGGGGGGGCCAATTTGATATATACATATATAAAATTCTAAAAAAATTGAAAATTTGAAGGATTAGTAAACCCCCAGATGCCAACTCAGTAATTACAACTTCTGATCTTGATCTGACTCGTGAATTGTGCAAACACAACCCTAATCCATACTCCTGCGTATTGAGTTCTTGAATTTCCATTACATGAAAAATCTACTTTGTGTATATCCTACATGGTCAAACCTTGAACCTCCTAAGCTACCATTTGGGAGTGTTGGAGCTAAGTGCCATGCATGACAAAGTGCTACGTTGTGGGAGCTACCTCTTGAGGCCGTACGACGCAAAGTGCTACACGACGGAGCCACCTCTTGAGCTTGTAGGGGCCACCTCTAGAGTCCTCCATAACCAAATGACTAGTTAATCTCATCTGTAATACTACGTTTCTCAATTCTTGAAATTTCACATTGGCTATAAATGAGAGTGGATGTCAAAGGTAATACATGAAATGTTGTGCATATAGGGCCCGGTCTGATCCTGGGAAGAGCACCCGAAGGTATTTGTGTCCATGGGAGTTTATTGATCACGGTGTTTAGCATTGCACCGGAGTACTTGCGTGACTTGAGACACTCCACCCCTACTCTCTCTCTCTCCTTACTTACTTGACTTGTGGCCCTAGAGAGGGCAAAATACTTGCTTGATAATAGCCAATTCTACTGATACGTACTTGACATTATTTCTTGAATTGAATTTTTACTTAGTCGTACCTGAGATATACTTGTACATGAGTTCATTCTCATACTTGTACACGAATCCTTGCTTGCCCCGAAGTGGCATTTACATCTGTAAACTCTTGAAATACTACTTGTCAAATACTTGAAATCTTGATATACTCTCTTTTACAGTTCTTGATCTCTTTCTGTTTATCATACCTAAATTTACATGTATACCTTATTTTTTTCTTATACGTACATCATGCATAGCCATACTGATAATACATGCAACTTGTAAATCACGTAAAGATTACTTGTATTTGAGATGTAATTTCTACTGAGCGATTCGCTCATCCAATTACTTCCTAACATTTTCAGGTGATTCGGATAGCGACAAGAATGGGGTTGAGACCGAGTGAAGAGTGCTAGAATGCCAGTCACCTATCATTAGCTAGCCGCGTCCTTGAATTTTATTTGAGTCCTACTTGTATTCCAGTATGTCAGTCTACTTGTCCGAACCATGTTAAGGCACTTAGCCTAGTGTTGTCTTTTTAAATTTGGAGTTTGTCATAGACTATCTTTATTTCCTTTGGTTAATCAAATAAACATCACTTGGACTATTGGAATTATTAGATTTTATTAGTCTTTTGCGCACTCCGTAATTATGTATATGGCAAAATTTTATCGCTTTAATGACACGATCTATATAGACGCGTCACGCATCCGAGTATCTTCCGCGCTCGGGACGTGACATACATGCACGTCAGTTTGGTCGCCATGTAGCCCCCCACTGGTCACATATAAAGCTTTGGAGTCTTTGAGGCCGGATAAGAGAAGAAAAATGGATGATCCAGAATGTGATTGGTACAGATGGTTTGATATGTATGACATTACCATTGCTTTAAGCCGTCTATTTATGCCAACTAATGCAGAATGGCTGCTACTCATTCATGAGCTGATAGAAAAGCCAATAGTGATCACAGATAAGATGCAAATGCTGAGTAACTATACAAATACCGGAGAGCCAGATGCGCCATTCGAAGAAGGCATTACTGTGGACAGGCTGTGGGCCAGCCTTTTCCTCTTTGATTCCGTACACCCATCACTTATTACCTTCTGGTGCTCCAAACTCTTTGTCTTCGATATTCCCAGACCACCCGCGGTCTTGATTTTTCTCTCTCCTAGTTTGCTCCAAACTTCCTCAATCCCTCCTTTGCTCCTTGAGCAATTTTCTCAACTCTCCATTACACCCCCGCATGGGCAATCTCTTATCTAATCTTTCTCTAATCTTTCATTTTCAACAGCACCTCCTATTTCTTCCTCCTACTGCTTTGTTCTTGAAAACGAAAAAAAAAAGGCCAAAATTTAAACTTTCCAATCTTCCATCTCTGTTGAAGAGACCTCCTATCTTACTCCTGAGTGTGCCCCGATCCAAGGGCCGCTCTTTCAAGGTTCGTTAGCGGACCTCCTTTTCTCCTCTGATGAGGAGGCTTCCCCTGTACCTTCTCATGTATCCACTGTGTCTTCCTCTTCTTCTCTTCCTCCTTTAGGTCAGGGTAGTTCATCTAGCTTATCATCTTATTCCTCTCCCCCCTTTTCTAATAAGAGTCTTGGGGTAGCTACTCATAAGAAAGCCAAAGGTAGACAGATTCCCCATAGATTCTTGCTAGATCTAGCTAGAAGATGTCGGGCATGTTTTGCTCTTCTTGGTTTCTTAGAGGATTCGATCTTCCTGCCAGAGATAGAATGTGAGGGTGTGTACTCTATAGATGAAGGGTTTGGTGTGTACGAGGTTATGAATGATGAAGACCCTATTGAAGAGGGGGATGAAGAATACGAAGAATATGAGGACGAGGCTGATGCTTTTTCCAGTGGTATGAGGAGATTCGACGAACCATCAGCCTCAGTAGAAGAACCCTCCAAAGAGATCAATCTGGATACTGAGGAAAACCCTAGGATTATCCTCATCAGTAAAAATTTGCCATCCTCTGAAGAAGAGGCGCTCATTAAAGTTCTTCGAGAATATAAGGATGCGTTTGCATGGAGTTATGAGAATATGTCAGGTCTGGACCCTGCGCTCGTTGAGCACCGTCTCACACTTAAGCAAGGATCTGTCCCGGTTAAACAACGGTTAAGACGTTTCCACCCTCACATGGCCTTAAAGATGAAAGAAGAGGTCGATAAGCTTCATAAGGCCAGATTTATTAGAGTCGTCCTCTACCCCAATTGGGTGGCAAACATTGTCTCGGTTATGAAAAAGGATGGACGAGTTAGAATTTGCATAGACTTCCGGGACCTTAACCGCGCGTGTCCTAAGGATGATTTTCCTCTCCCTCACATAGATGTGCTAATTGATAATACGGCAGGGTACGAGACCCTCTCTTTTATGGATGGCTTCTCTGGTTATAATCAGATCCGCTTGGCTGAAGAGGATTAGGATAATATCTCATTCACGACACCTTGGGGTACGTATTGCTATGTGATCATGCCGTTTGGGCTCAAGAACGCCGGAGCCACTTACCAAAGGGCCATGATGGCTATTTTTTATGACATGATCCATATTTTTATAGAGGTGTATGTGGATGACCTGGTAGTGAAATCAAGGATAAGGATTGAGCATCCTGGGGTTCTAGCCAAGGTATTGCAAAGAGCACGGGAGTATCAGTTAAAGATGAACCCCAAGAAATGCGTGTTTGGTGTTTCGTTAGGAAAATTGCTTGGATTCATAGTCAGCAAAAGGGGTATTGAGATTGATCCCAATAAGGCAAGGGCAATAAGGGATATGCCTCCTCCCAGGAATTTGAAAGAAGTTCGAGGATTGATCGGGAGGGTGCAATTTATTCGTCGATTTGTGTCCCAGCATTCACAAAGGTGTAGGCCGTTTTATGAGCTTACTAAACCAGGAGTCAAATTTAATTGGGATGACAAGTGTCAGGCAGCCTTTGACAGACTAAAGGATTATTTGGCCAATCCTCCTATCCTGAGGCCGCCAGTTCCAGGCAAACCACTTGTTCTTTATATCTCTGTCCTGGATGACTCTGTAGGTGCTGTCCTTCCCCAAGTTGACGAAGAAAGAAAAGAGAGGGCAACCTACTACTCGTCTAAGCTTCTCAACCCCTGTGAGTAGAAGTACTCAGCTATGGAAAAGACTTGTGCTGCTTTAGTCTGGGTAGTGTAGAAATCGAAGCATTATTTCTTAGCTCACGAGGTTCATCTTATTGCTCGCATGAATCCTATCAAGTTTCTCATTGAAAAATATGTTCTCACTTACCGATTGGCACGATGGCAAAGCTTCCTTTCTCAGCTTGATATCATCTACATTCAACAAAAAATAATTAAAGGCTATGCCATAGCGGAACATCTTGCTCATCACCCTCTCCCAAGATTTGACCCTGTTTGCTCGGAGTTTCCAGATGAGGAACTAATGTCCGTCAAACAGCCCGATTCGATGTGGACATTACATTTTGATGGAGCTCGGAATTCACAAGGAAAAGGGATTGGCATTATTCTCCTATCACCTGAGGGTATCACTATTCCACTTGCCTCTCAGCTCGCATTTCCAGTTACGAATAACATAGCCGAGTATGAGGCTCTTCTGGCCTGGCTCAGGCCGCTCAACAATTCGGTGTTACCCAATTGCGAATTGTAGGTGATATTCAGCTTATTCTTCACCAAGTGCTCACTAAATGTCGCACGCTTGATCCTAAACTTAAACCCTATCAGGTACTGGCTTCCGCTTATGCCAAGCTTTTTACTAAACTAATCTCCGTCCACGTTCCTTGGGATCAGAACATTTTAGCTAATGCTCTTGCTTCTCTTGCTTCCTCTTTGGTTTTCCTTCCCGAAAGGGACTTCCATTCAATCATTGTTCAAATGCGTCTCACTCCTACTATTAAAGATTCTGCATTCCTTAGTATTAAGGAGGAGGTGCTCAAGAAGGTTAAGGAAGGAGGAATCATATAGAACAAGGAGATCATGTTATTAGATCTAGAGGAAGAGTTGGATGATGAAGAAAAGCCGTGGTATCATGAAATTGCCAAGTATTGTCAGGATCAATCTTATCCTGAGGAGGCCACGACTGAAGAGAAGAAAGCCATCAGGAGAGTTGCTCAGAGATATGAAGTCCCGCGATCAATGACACCCAAGAGGGGGGTGAATTGGGTGTTTACCTGTTGTGGAACACGCTTTTTTTTTTAGTAAGTTTGTTTTTTATATAAGTTATTTATTGATTTATTGGCGTGCCAGTCACCGGGGTGACAATTTTATTATGCGCTCGATCTGACTTTTAATCAGTCGATTGTGAAGTCCGAGTCAGGACCCGAAGTCCGTCATACCATAAAGGCTATGACGTTAATTACGCCCTTCCTAAGAAGGACAACCCTTGATTAAACGCCAAAAATAGGAGGAAGGTAGCGGCAAAAATAAGACTCAAACGAGAGAGAGGGTTGGTTCATCAGCAGGGCGTTAAATGGCCTGAGTGAAGCGAGGATACATCAAATGCGGAGCAAATCTGGCGGCATGTCCCCATTACCTTGGGCTATGCCAGATGGGGATAGGAAACCACCCATGCAGCGGCAGGATGGGATCCGTAAAAGATAGGGTATATCTAACCCAGAATCCGGATAAGGACCGGTGCGACATGACACACCCTGTGCAGGCGCGATGTCTTATTGATATCCCCCTTCGGAAGACCATCGGAGAACATGCAAGGGCAGAACTCCGTGGGCCAGCGGGGTTAGGAGAGAATACCATGATCACTCAAGGTGATGTGAATGAATTTTGGCAGCATATCCCCTTTATCTTGGATTATGCCAAGAAGAGATAAGCCATCATCCACGGGATGCCGGGATGAAAGCCGATAAAGAGGGGGGGCACCAGGCCCGGAGCCCTCGCTCACATTCATGGCATCGATTGATGTTCCTTCGGAACCCGTCGGAGCACATGTAATGACATAGCTCTTTGAGTCCATAAGGCTATAAAGAAATCCGGATCAGAACAGAACAATGTAGGGGAGGTCCTCCCCATTGATTTATTTCCTGAGGGATGCCAAGTGTTCTCCGTATATCCCTTGGATGGGTACAACATGGGGATCAAGGTTTAGGCCAAGAAGAAAGAGGTTCTCGGCGTAAGGATCAGGAGTATGGCCCGGCTTCTCGACGTGGGCTGAAGGGAGCTCCCGGCGCACCATGAAGGGGGTTATCGGCCTAGGCCAAAGGGAGGAAGAAGAGGCTCTCGGCCTGAGGGTTCCAGGCGCGCTGAGTGCCGCGCCGGGAGCCATTGATGGGGCCGAGAGGGTATGGCGCCGAGAAGGAATTGATGCTTGGGCGCCGTGAGGGCTTATGAGGTTTTACGGTACCCTGTTTTGGGGGTTTTTCACGGGATTCAGACATGGCCTGGGGGGGGGGGTGGACTCAGGAGGCAAATGAGGAAAGAGCCAGGGGTGTACCGAGTTGACAACAAGGAATCATAGGTGAAAGGGGTTTGAGAGATCAAAATCACAGGGCCTTCGAACTCTCAGGAACAGGCTTCATGCCATTCATATTGCCGACCATCCAAGAGATCGAGAAATAACGGTTTCTGATCCCTGCAGTGGCCCTGGTGGCTTAAGAAATTTGGAGAAAATCACGGACTCCGCGACGTTTAAATCATCGATGGCGTTGAGGGAGAAAAGGGGGGGAAACAAAGCCCGAAAATCCACAGTGAGGACTGGGGCTTTGTTGGCTCTGTCCCATCTTAAACAAGCATGCATATAAAGGGGAGCCGACATACGATTAACGTGTCGAGCTTGGATGAATTGAATTGGGCGGCATATCCCCCGCGCTTATAGACATGCCAAATAGGGATAGGAAGCCATCCACGTAGCGTCGGGATGGAATCCAGATAAATAGCGGGGAATCTTCCCCTTTGAACTCCCTGCTCGGTTGGAGGGTCTATGATATTCATTTTCCCAAGGGATAGAGTCAAGCGGGGTGCGTATCGATCACACTCCCTTGGCCTTCCGGGGTTAACCCTATCGGATAGAATTTCGGCAGCGTTTCCCCTTCTTTCGGGTCATGCCAAAGGAAATAGGCCATCATCCACGGGTACGGGATGATAACCGAAAAGAAGGCTTGGGCTCCCTGATGATGTAGGTGCCCATGGCAATGCTTGCTATCCCCTCAAGAACCGTCGAGGCTTATACAGTGGTATGGCCCCTTAGGTTATGGGGTTATGAATGGATTTGATCTAAGATGATGTAGGGGAGGTTTCCTCCCGTTAATCTCATCCCTGAGGTACATATGGCGACCATGAATATCCCCTTCAGCCGATATAACAGGTTGGACAAGGGCTGAAAAGCAGATGAGGAGACAGGCTCCTAGTATGAGTGTATCGGCCTGAAAGGAGGATCTCGGCGCGAATTGATTAGCCAAAGAGGGGATCTCAGCATAGGAAGATGAACAGGCAAGGGGGTTCTCGGCGCGCTGGTTCCCGGTGTGCTCACCATTGCGTCAAGGGCTGTTGCTGCCGCCGAGGCCCAGAGGCGCCGAGAAGCTCCGACAGCCCTGTTTTGGAATTCAGATTTGATTGGGACCGTATCTGGGGATCAAATCAGTCTGGACTGTGGACTTCGATGCCATGGCATTAGGGTTTTGCTGAGGGACTGAAGGGTCAAGGTCATCACTTATCAGAACCTCCTGGGATTGCATTCGTCTACAGATGGGACACATCTTCTATAGCCAACTAGGTACGGGCTATTCCCATAGGAACAGCTGAATCCAGAAGAAATCGGTATGAACTCAGATAACGTGACGGTCGAATATTGGACCATTACTGGGCCTTAACGGTCTAGTAGTGATCCGTTGCATAACCAGAACCAGAAAACTTCGATAGTGCTTTCTAAACAATTGAGTTTTAATGGTATAACCAACTCGGCGTCCTAGTGGGAATCCCAGGCTCACGGTGAATTACTGAGGCCTTGAAACAAGATTTCCAAGTCCATTGGAAGGAATATCTAATAGAGAGTTTCTCAAGTTCAAGAACGTGTTCCTATTGTGCAAAAGTGTGAACTAATGGTCATATACTGGAATATATGCCATGCACTTAGGGAAATTGAGTCTATAGATAGAAAAGAATGTGTAACGAGGTGAAACCATGATAAACTCTGTCAATACAATCATTTAAAATCATGGTTTTAATACAAACTATAGAGTTTTTAGCCAATGAAATTAACATATACTTAAAATAACTAAAGGTGCTTTTGAACATACAATTCCTATCATGAATCGATTTATATACTCAAGGTCATGAAATTAGGACAAAACATAAATATCTAGGCTTATTTATAAGCTAAGTCGACTGCTTTCAATTCTGTCTTGGGTTGACAGAACATAGTATTCTGACGGTCTAGTATGGGCGCGCCGTATGTCTATGACGGTTTATCGTGGAGCCGTCAGAGTGTTGTAATGCTCCGGTTATGGTCCGTCAGAGTTAACAGAGAAGCTTAAGTATAACAGGGAGTGTGACGGCTTATCGTAGGGCCGTTACGTCTCTGTGACGGTCTAACTATAATCCGTCAGAGCACTGCTGATAGAAAATAGAATAGGAAGATTCTAAGGTTTTAACTCACATCATGTCTGGAAATCATATATAAACTTCCACATGATAGAACGAAGGTAAAACTAACAGTATGCATGGGTTTTCTGTGAATTGACAAGAAGGTTCCTTTTTAACTTAGTTATGGCTAAGAATATGCTTCCATGATACACAAGTGCATAAGACCTATTAAAACATGAAAATTTTCACATATAAAGTATGAAATCGAGCGAAACAAGAGGGCTTTCACTCCTATTGTGATGTTCTTGCCATTCATGTGATGACCTACCTCTTTCCTGGGCTTTCAACTTGAATTTGGGATTGCAAGACACGCCCTAGTTCTTCCCTTCCTGTGATTTTTTAGCAACTTCACGTCGCTCTAACTCCTCAGTCTCTTGACCTAAAGACGTGAAATTTGGAGGGTAAGAAGGTGAAACTAAGGGGAACAAAAAGTTCTAAATAGCCAAATTCTAAATACCTCATTTAGGTGTTCTAATCTCCTGATCTTCAGCAGACTTTCGTTCAGATTCCCGGGTTGCTATGGTCGGACCAGCAACTTTGGGCGCTTCTAACTCCTTGTGTAGTTGATCTCCTAGCCCGCAATTTTGAGGAATATTAGTCCTATGTTTAAGGAATAAAAAGTTCTAAAAAACTTACCCGAAATACTATCTACTTACCTTAGTTCTATGCGAGCCAATGTAGGGGTCGCGCAGGTCAAAACTAGGGTCCTTGTTAAAGCTTAGATCGACTTCAGGGAGTCCTTAACATGTTTACTAGTCCTCCCATCTCGATCCCTAAGAGATAGACTAGCAACAATCTAATCTTTTTTCTTGTTCTTCCATTCACGGAACTAACAGAGCGTAACGGTCCACTATTGGTGCGTTACATGCCTGTGGCGGTCGCACGATAGACCGTTACAGTCACTGTTCATAGAATTCAACTTAATTCAAACTCGTTTATTTGTTTTATCCACATAATTATCTAATAAATGAGTATTTATCCTTAAAATTCATGAATAAGCTAAATATCCTTCTAGAATATAGGCCAAACATAATGGACTTGATCCTTAAACCTTTTGGGCTTTATTTATCAAAACCAGCTTAATATTTTCACATAATTGGGCCTTATATGCTTTATAAATTCTAGGAAATTCTTAAAATAATCCAAAAATTATTTATATAAAATTTTGGGGCATTACACCCTCCCCCACTTAGAAGAATTTGGTCCCCAAATTGAATACATGGATTGTGGAGAGTGTACTTACATTCAAATAATTCTGGAAATCTTTTGCGCATAGCTTCTTTGGTTTCCCAAGTTGCTTCATGTGGCCATTACTTGGTCCATTGAATCTTGACCATAGGAATAGACTTGTTCCGTAGTTGACGCACTTCTCGTTCAAGTATTCTGATTGGTTTTTATTCGTATGATAAATCCTTCTTAATCTCCAGATTATCGTAAGTGATGACATGGAAAGGATCGGGTACATACTTCTTGAGCATCGAGACGTGAAATACATCATGAACTCCGGATAATTGTGGAGGTAAAGCAATCCGATAAGCTACTTCACCAATTCTTTCCAGAATTTCAAAAGGACCAATAAATCTTGGAGTAAGCTTTCCCTTAATATCAAATCTTCGAATACCTCGACTTGGAGAAACTTTAAGAAACACATGATCTCCTATTTGAAACTCCAAGTCGCGCCTTCGATTGTCTGCATAGGATTTCTGTCTATCTTGGGCTTGTTGAAGTCTTTCACGAATGAGTTTTTATGTTTTCCGTAGTATCCCTAATAATATCAGTACCGAGAAATTACATTTCTCCTACTTCATTCCAACAGATAGGGGAATGATAACTCCTTCTATAAAGAGCTTCAAACGGTGCCATTTGAATACTAGCTTGGTAGCTATTGTTGTAGGCAAACTCTACTAAAGGCAAGTGATCATGTCAACTTCCTCCAAAATCAATAGCATAAGCTCTGAGCATATCTTCTACTACCTGATTTGTTCTTTCAGTCTGACCATCAGTTTGTGGATGAAATGATGTGCTAAACTTCAATCTAGTCCCTAGTGAGTGTTGTAGACCCTTCCAGAATTGTGATGTAAATCTAGGATCTCTATCAGATATAATAGTGACAGGAACACCATGTAGCTTGACAATTTCCTTCATGTATAAGGCTGCTAGAATATCCATAGACCATCGACTTTTGATTGGTATGAAATGTGCAGATTTTATCAATCGGTCTATGATTACCTAGATACCATCGTATCCACCTCTTGTCTTTGGTAAACCCATAATGAAATCCATTCCTATACTTTACCATTTCCATGTTGGAATATCTAAGGGATGTAATTTACCTGCAGGTCTAAAATGCTCTGCCTTTACTTGTTGACAAGTGAGACAACGAGACACGAAATCAGCTATTTCCCTCTTCATATTGAGCCACCAGAAATTTCTTTTGAGATCTTGATATATTTTTGTACCACCTAGATGAATGATGTACTTGGATTTATGTGCTTCTTCTAGGATCAGTTTCTTCGTATCCTCATGATCCGGTATACACACTCGGCCCTTAAATAGTAATCTTCCGTCATTGGAAATAGAAAAATCTGACCTCTGTTCTATGTTGGCTTTAATCTCCAGTAATATAGGATCATCATTTTGCAGCTTGACCAGATCTTCTATTAATGTAGGTTGAGCTTGAATATTAGTTATGAAACAATCTTTTTCCTTCATATCAATATCTAAGTTCAACTGAGCAAATTGAGGAATAAGATTAGTCATACTAATCATAAGACTTGATAGCTTTCCCATTGGTTTTTTGCTGAGTGCATCGGCTACAGTATTAGCCTTGCAAGGATGATAATATGCTCTGTCTCATATTCAACTCCTTTTGAGAGAATAAGTATTTCAAGCTTTTGTGGTCCGAGTAGACCATGAACTTTTCTCCGTAAAGGTAGTGACGCCAAATCTTTAAGGCGAGGATAACAGCTGCCAGTTCCAAATCATGCACGGGATAATTTTCCTCGTGACATTTTAATTGTCTTGAAGAATAATATATTACCATTCCATTTTGCATGAGGACGCACCCTAAGCCAATGCCAGACGCATCCGTATATACTTCGAATCCACCACCTTCCATAGGTAGTGATAGAACATGAGCTGTAGTAAGATGGTTCTTAAGAGTTTGAAAATTCTTTTCACATTCCTCTGACCAGACAAAAGGATTTTCTTTTCTTGTGAGTCTAGTTAAAGGA
Source organism: Amorphophallus konjac (assembly GCA_022559845.1). Classification (NCBI taxonomy): domain Eukaryota; kingdom Viridiplantae; phylum Streptophyta; class Magnoliopsida; order Alismatales; family Araceae; genus Amorphophallus; species Amorphophallus konjac. The sequence goes on along the minus strand of CM040125.1, from coordinate 100,700,828 downwards.
ACAATAATTTTTGAGAAGTCCTTAATGAACCTTCTATAATAACCAGCTAGACCCAGAAAGCTTCTTACTTCTGATACAGTCGCTGGCCGGCTCTAATTTCTGACAGATTCTACTTTAGAAGGGTCCACATCGATACCTTCCTTTGAAATAATGTGGCCTAAAAATGAAACTTCCTTGAGCCAGAATTCACACTTATTAAGCTTGGCATAAAGTTTATGTTCTCTAAGTGTTTGCGAAGCTATCCTCAGATGTCCTTCATGTTCCTCTTTTATCTTGAAATATACCAAGATGTCATCGATGAAGATGACGATGAACTGGTCCAGATATGGCTGGAAAACATTGTTCATAAGTTGCATAAATGTTGCTGGGGCATTTGTTAACCCGAACGGCATCACCACGAATTCATAGTGCCCATAACGACTTCGAAAAGCAGATTTATAAATGTCTTCTTCCTTACTTCTAAGTTGATGATAACCTGACCTGAGGCCAATCTTGGAGAAATACTCTGCTCCCAAAAGCTGATCGAAGAGCTCATCAATACGCGGCAACGGATACTTATTTTTGATTGTAAGTGTTGCATCCCTATGGTTTTGATGATGTCTCACACTATAAATCAACCTTCTATCTCTAGATTTATGTTGGTTCATCACCTAAGTGAGTTCAGTTCATATGCTGTTCCATTATTTCATCTATCTACACTGTTTGGTTAATATGGACAGTAGTGGGTCGACTCATCAGCAAGTGTGGGTCGACGCATCAGAGCATTGATAGCTTGGGTACCAAAGTCTATACACCAGCTTGGTCTATTAAGTCTGTACATTGGCATAACTTCTTCAAGTCTGTACATCGGACACCTTCTATCTGAAATCTACACACTGGTCTTAATATTCTTAGTCTGTACACTGCCCGACCAGTTCAGCCTACACATTGCCAAAGTCAGTACAGCTTCAACTCTATACACTGGATTATCAAGCTTCACGTCTATACACTGGCTGCTGCACTCTCATGAAGTCTACACATCCGATAGTGTAAGTCTATACATCACCCAGTGTCATGTTTGCATAGTCTGTACAACGCCTGCTTTACACACTCAAAAGTCTACACATTGCTAGTCAGCAGGCTCGCACACACTAAAGTTCACGCATTGCTCAAAGTCTGAACATTGCTTCAGAGATAGCTTCAGCCAAGTCTATACATCGACTGACAGTCTTCATGCTAAGTATGTACATTCCTTGAGTCCAAGTCTGTACATTGTCTTCAAGGCATCAAGTCTATACACTGGACTTTGTTTCACCAAGTGTGTACACTCCACATCTTTTCCTACGCTTGGCCAAGTCCATACACTCATAGATTTCCCTACGTTTTCCTGGCCAAGTATATACATCGCTAAGTGTGTACATTGAACTGCTCTTCAAAGTCTGTACAGCGTCCGTCTCAGCCAGCGTCTCATGCTGTGTCTTAGGCAAGTCTGTACATCGGCTTCATTCGTTCAAGTCTACACATTGAACTGCTCTTCAAAGTTTATACAGCGTCCGTCTCAGCCAGCGTCTCATGCTGTGTCTTAGGCAAGTCTGTACATCGGCTTCATTCGTTCAAGTCTATACATTGAACTGCTCTTCAAAGTCTGTACAGCGTCCGTCTCAGCCAGTGTCTCATGCTATGTCTTAGGCAAGTCTGTACATCGGCTTCATTCGTTCAAGTCTATACATTGAACTACTCTTCAAAGTCTGTACAGCGTCTGTCTCAGCCAGCGTCTCATGCTGCGTCTGAGGAAAGTCTGTACAGAGGCTTCAAATTAACAAGTCTGTACATCGGCTTCATTCGCTCAAGTCCATACATCCACAGTGGTTCATCAAGTCTATACATTCACAGTGGTTCTTCAATGTCTGTACAACGCTGAAGCCTTCACAAGTCTATACACTGCTTGAGCTTCACCAAGTCTGTACATCGCTTCAAGCGATTCAAGTCAATACAGACTGCCTTCACATTCAGAGTCTGTACATCGGTCCTACAGCCGATCGTCTCATTCAGGCCTTTGCAAGTCTATACAGCCGAGCGTCTCATGCATCGTCTCACTGTGGCATAGTCTATACTCTGGCTCAAGCTTGTCAAAGTCGGTACATCACCGTTGGGCATAAAGTCAACACATTGTTCACCGTCTTATTAAGAGTCTTACACTTTCAAGTCTGTACATGGCGAACAGTACATCGATTCCTCAAAGTCTGAACACTGGCTTCTTGCTTCAAGTCTACACATTGGGTTGTCCGACCACAACTCTATACATTCTGTTGTTATAACTTGAACCTTCAGTGCTCACAGCACACACGTTACAAGTCTGTACACTGGTCAGGCTTCGTGAAGTCTACACAGTGGCTGAGCTTTGTAAAGTGTACACATTGGTAAGGCTCGTTTGCAATGTTCATCATAAGTCTATACACTGCCATTCACGCACTTGTTCATAAGTATATACACTGCCTTCACATGCGCTTTATTCATTAAGTCTATACACTCTCTCACGTTGTACACACTTACTCAGTTGATGTTTCTGAAGTATATACACTCGTGTTGAATAGCCTGAATTAACTAAGTCTATACATTCCATCTGTCTATCTGCAGGCGATTCAGGCTGATGATTGGGCACGTGATCTGAGGTTGGCACCTGGCACGTGATCCAAGACACCAGGAATCTGACACGTGGATAGCAACCCAGTCAGGATGCTGCCATGTTGTCGAAATTCAAATGATCTGGCAAAAAGTTCATGGGCGAGAACCTGGCAGCCACACGCCCAAAATCTGCTATAAATATGAAGCTTCGTCCTTCAGTAGAAGCTTGATCGTGAAAAGAAAAAGCAGAAGCCATTGGTGTGAGTTTGCACGATCCAGAAAAGAAAAAAAGAGCAGAGAGTTCCAGATCCGAGAGGAGTATGTTCGAGAGAGAGAGCAGTGTCAGTGGTTTGATGAATTGCTTCCTTTGAAGCTACATTTGTATTGGTTTCTGAACCGACTGCTTCTTCGTTTGTCTTTGTTCCTACTTTGTTTTCTCTTCATTTTGTTCATCTTTCTGATTTGAATTTGTTCCCCTCCGGTGTGTGGAGGAAGGGAGTACTACTCCAGTTTCCCTCTGGGTTGCAGAGGATGTGAGATCGATGATCTCTGGTGTTGTTAGTGACAGATTGTCTTTAGCAGTTTCCCTCCGTGTGTGGAGGAAGGGAGAGGTTTCTCCGGTGGTGTTCTAGCTGGTAGCTGGAACAGGCTTCAAGCTCTGTGGGTAGCAGAGCTTGGTTGAAGGATTTGTTTCCCTTGGTTGTTCAAGCTGTGTGGCAGCATGTTGTTCGTAGACTGAGTCTGCTGTGATCTAGCATTGTCTAGTGGAATCCTCATTCTAGTTGGAGTGAGGGGTGGATGTAGATTGCAGACTGCAATCGAACCACCTAAAAACCGAGTGCCTCCTCTGTGGCTTGCTGTTGTTATCTGCGCTCTCCATCTGCTTGTCTCTTTGCTTCCATGTGATCAGTTCTTCATTCTCATTTACTAATACTGCCTCACTTGGTGACTGTATTTACATTTCTCTGTGTGCCGGTTAAGGAGGGGCGTTAGCAGTAGAATTTATTTTCCGCCTAAGTTTCTAAAAATTGGGAGTGATCTATTCATCCCCCCCCTTCTATATCACTCTTGCTGCGCTAATAATTGGTATCAGAGCAGGTTTACGCCATGTGGACGAACGGTCAAGGAAATGCTAGTGGTCCTAGAACCTTCATGGCCGAAGGTCAATCCATTAGTCGCCCTCCGTATTTTGATGGTAGTAACTATCTATTTTGGAAGAACAGGATGGAGGTGTTCATCAGGGCTCAGAGCCATAAACTGTAGAGAGTAATTACGGTGGGGCCATATGATCTGCCACCAAACGAGGACGCTTGGACATATGACCATGTCAAGCTCTCTTCACTCAACTGGACGGCGCTGAACATCATCTAGTGTGCTGTTCATCCAGAGGAGTATGCCCGTATCTCTGCCTATAAGACTGCCAAGCGAATGTGGGATGAGCTGCAATTGATCTATGAAGGTACAACTCAAGTGAAAGCCTCGAAGGTAAACCTCTACACTTATAAGTATGAAATGTTTAAGATGAATGCAGATGAGAATATAACTGAAATGTATGCCAGGTTGTCTTTGATCACAAATACTCTTAAAGGGCTAGGGAAGGATCTTGCTAAGGCAGATATAGTCAGGAAAATCCTTAGATCTTTATCCCCGGCATGGCACACTAAGGCCATTGTGATTGAGGAGTCAAAAGATTTGACTATCTTGACTGTGAATGAACTCATAGGATCTCTTATGACCTATGAGATGAATTTCCAAGGAGGTGGAGAAGGAAGTGAGAGGAAGGGTAAAAATGTAGCTCTAAGAGCTTCCCGCAACAAGGGTAGCAACAGCGGGAGCAGCAGCAGTAGCCCCGAGTCTGAGTCCGAGCTTGAAGGCTTGTCAAATCTCGACCAGGAGGAGCAGGCTATGCTCACTAGACAGTTCAGAAAATTTTTGAAGAAAAAGGGAAAGACCTTTAGGAAGAAGAAGCCACACTCTTTCAACAAGAGTGCTGAATTTACTAGTTACAGGGATAGAAATCCTAAGAGACTGACGTGTTTTAATTGTAACAAATAGGGACATATGAAAGGCGAATGCCCAGACCTCCAGAAGAAGGGTCCCTATCTTCAGAAGAAAAACATAAAGGTGCAGAAGAAGAAGAAGCCACAGGCGATGGTCTGGACATGGAGCGAGGAAGAAGAAGACCCCGAAGATACTTCCTCAGAAGAATGTGAAGATGGAATTTGCCTTATGGCAAACAGTGAAGAGGAGGTAATAAATGTTTTTGAAAATTTCTCAATTGATGACTGGGAGGATGCTTATGGTGAATTGTTAGATAAATTTAATTCTCTTAGTAAAGAGCACAGAGTTCTGAAAAGAAAATTTAACACAAATGTTGAAGAACAAACTCTGGTCTGTGAGGAAAATGAGAAGCTAAAAGAACAACTAGAAGAAATGACCTCACTAAGGAAAGAAAATGATAAGCTCAAGGGAGAAATTCAAGAAAGTCAAAAACAGCTCAATGAATTCAAAACTAAAATTGAAGAAAGCATGAATGAAATTAGAGTGAATTCAGAGAAATATGAAGCTGTGAAGAAAGTAAATGCTGAACTCCTAAAAAATTCTGAGTCCTTTCAAAAGGAGCTGGAAGATAAACAGAAAGTCTTAGAAAAGTTTGTCCAAGGAAAGACTAGTTTATATGCTATACTAGGGACTAGGGTCAATTTCAATAAGGAGGGTCTAGGCTATGACCCAACCAACAAGAGACCCTTGCAATTCAAGACCATCACCTTCTGCCCAGAGAAGGGAAAAGAGAAGCTGGACACACCATCCAGCTCAAATAGCTCTAAGGAAATTCAAAGTCCTAAAGAAAACACAAAAACCAGAACTGGACAACCATTTAAGATGGGAATGAATTTTATGAAGAATAACACTAAGCCCACTCACCAGAACACAAATGGTAGATGGACCAAGAAAGTGAATCAGAATAAGAGCTGGAATTACAACAATCAGATGGGTCCAAACAGGACCTACTGGAGAAATAACTTTCATGGTCAAAAATATGTCAATCAACAAGCTTACAGAAAATTTCCTAGGAATAGGAAGACAAATTAATGGAATAGAACTCACTTCTCCAGTCCAGCTGGATTCAACTTTAATAAACCAAAAAGGAAGGTGCCAGAGAAAACCATGCTGAAGTAAATCTGGATACCTAAACACTTGATCAGAGATTTGAACAATGTCCTTGGACCCAACTCATCTTGGGTTCCAAATCACTCTGCTTGATGTATTTGTGTAGGTCAGCCTGGCAGTTGAAGACAACAAGTGGTACCTCGACAGTGGCTGCTTCAGGCATATGACAGGAGACCGATCCAAGTTTAGCAAGATAGATATGAAGCCAGGGGGTCTGGTCAAGTTTGGAGGAAAGAACAAAGGACACCTGAACAGAATGGGATTGTGGAGAGAAGAAATAGAATTGTGGTGGAGATGGCCCGAACCATGTTGATTGAAAGTAAATTACCTAGAAGGTTTTGGGCAGAAGCGGCCAATACAGCAACTTACATAATCAACAGGGCCATGGTAAGACCCATACACAAGAAAACACCCTATGAGCTTCTAAAAGGTAAGAAACCAAACTTGTTCCATTTCAGAATTTTTGGAGCAAAATGTTTTATTCATAACAATGATAAGAAAGATTTAGACAAGTTTGAAGCCAAAAGCACACCTGGAATATTCTTGGGTTACTTTGAAGTGTCAAGGGCATATAGGGTATTTAACATATCAGATCAGAAAGTGGAAGAGTCTCCACACATCCTTTTTAGTGAAAAGAAAGATGTTTCTAATGTTGAAAATCTTGACAGGAATTCCAATCATGGTGGGGATTTTCTAGAAGACCAACAGGAAGAAGAGAAGACTCAGCCGAGTGGAGAAACAAATTCCCCCAATCAGGAAGGGCCAAGAGAAACAAGTGAGTCTTCAACAAATATTAGATTTCTTAAAGACCATCCATTAGATAAAGTCATAGGCAATCCTGAAGATCCTCTTCGGACTAGGTCTCACTTTAGAAATGTGAATAATGATGACTTAATTGCTTTAGTCTCACAAATTGAACCCAAAACAGTAGAAGAGGCCTTGGCTGATCAAGCTTGGGTCAATGCTATGTGTGAGGAATTAGGTATGTTTGAAAGGAATAATGTCTGGGAGCTTGTCCCAAGACCAGATGGTATTAATATCATAGGAACCAAGTGGGTGTTCAAAATAAGATGAATGAAGATGGAATCATTTCGAGGAATAAGGCCAGATTAGTAGCCAAAGGTTACTGTCAGGAATTCGGTGTAGACTTTGATGAATCATATGCACCTGTTGCTAGGATGGAAGCTATAAGATTGTTGCTTGCCTTTGCTTGCTCAAAGAATATAAAACTCCAACAAATGGATGTTAAAAGTGCCTTTTAAAATGGAGTCATTAAAGAAGAAGTTTTTGTAGAACAACCTCCTGGATTTCAATACTCTCCTCAACCTAACCAAGTTTTCTGGTTAAACAAAGCCTTGTATGGTCTAAAGCAGGCTCCAAGAGCATGGTATGAAAGATTGTCTGAATTTCTGATCAGCAAGGGCTACAAAAGAGGTAACGTTGATCAAACTTTATTCACCAAGGGCATAAACAGAGATCTCATCATAGTTCAGGTATATGTAGATGACATTGTATTTGGATCAACTAAGCATGAACTATGTGATGAATTTTCCACCATGATGTCTGCTGAATTCGAAATGAGCTTGGTTGGTGAACTAAAATACTTCCTTGGATTGCAGGTACAGCAGCTAGAGGATGGGTGCTTCATCAACCAAACCAAATACACAATGGAACTGTTGAAGAGGTTTGGTATGGAAAACTTAAAGCACATTACAACACCCATGGGCACCAATAACTCATTGGATGCAGATGAGACAGGTAAAGAAGTAAATGCCAAACTTTATCGAGGTATGATTGGATCACTTCTTTACTTGACAGCCTCTAGACCAGATATACAATTCAGTGTAGGAATGTGTTCAAGGTATCAGTCCAGTCCTACTGAATTACACTTAGCTGCAGTTAAAAGAATCTTCAGATATTTGTCAGCTACTCATTCTCTTGGGTTATGGTTTCCTGCATCTCACACACTTAACTTAGTAGCATACACAGATGCTGATTATGCAGGCTGTAAACTAGACAGGAAAAGCACTAGTGGCCATTGTGAATTTTTGGGTGGGTGTTTAGTGTCTTGGGGCTCCAATGAAACAACATTCTGTGGCCCTCTCCACTGCAGAAGCTGAATATGTGGCTGCAGGGAGTTGTGGAACACAAGTAATATGGATTAAACACCAGCTTCAGGACTACCAAGTAGACCTGGGGTGCACACCAATTTACTGTGATAATACTAGTGCCATCAATATTGCTAAAAATCCTGTTTTGCATTCACGAACCAAACACATAGAGATAAGACATCATTTTATAAGAGATGAGGTATCTAAGAATAATTTTGAACTGATTCATGTAGGCACAGATAATCAGATTGCTGACATATTCATAAAACCTCTGGATAATGAAAAATTCACCACATTGAGAAGAGAATTAGGCTTATACAAATTGTCTTAATTATAAAGCATGTTCTTGTTGTGAGGGGGAGTTGTGTTTGTCTGATGTTTAGCCTTCTTTCATGCTGGTTTAAAGGGGGAGTTCAGAATGCTTACTGGTTAGCTTTCAGGAATGCTTTGAGTAAGGGGAAGCTTTGAGATTATGCTAGATTGTTTTATTGAGGAATGCTATGTCTTAGGGGGAGCTGAGTTGTAATGTGAGAAGAGAAGTTCTTTGACTGATTCAAAAGGGATGTCCAGATGTGTAACTTTGCTGGTCTTGCATGACTAATCTAGTGTGGTTCTCTTAGACAGTAGAGTGTCACTTATCTCTTAAGTCTATAAGTCAGTGACTCTAATATCCAGTTAGAATCTTTCCTTTGGTACTCCTTCAGAGATCTGGACTAATTGCATAAAGTATATCTTCCTACATTGTCATTGATTCTGGTTCAGGCCAAAAACCTGTATGTCTTGATATCTGACCTAATCAGCTTGAAATCTAGACTTCAAGACTCAATTCAAGAATAGTCCTTTTGGTATTATTTTCAATCATTCTATCTCTTTAACTCAAGGGCTTAACTGAACAAAAATGTTCTGTTTTGATCACTGAGTAACTGCAAGCTTCATCAATGAAATGAATATTTCTCCCATGTCATAAGGTGTCAAATGCTTAAAATGAATGAAAAGACATGACAGAGCAATGGTGGCTTGCTGGTGAGTAACTGGGGACTCTGGCCTCTAATCAAGGTGTTTGCTCATGTCAAAAGCCACAGTTACTAACTCTGTTCCTTAATAAAAAAAAGGGGGGGGGGGAAGTAATGAGGTACTCACTCTGAGTAACTGGGGTTTCAGGCCTCTAATCAAGGTGTCTCCCTAATGTCAAAGGAGTGAACTACCAACTTACTCATTGATCTTCTTGAAAATCATCTCAAAAAGAAAACAATTCGTTGTTGTTATGCAACTAATGGATTGCTTGTCTTCAATACCTTGAGAACACCTCTCTGATTTCGTCTCTTGGTGTCTTGTGGGATAGTTGACTGATTAGCTATATCTGGCCATACTTGTTAACTCCTGCTCTAAATCATCCACTATGTATGCTGATATACTTGTCTATCATTCTACTTCTCTATTGTGTACTGGAGTTTAAAGAATCTTCTCTTGAGATTAGAACCTCACTTATTCTCTTAAGACCTACTAGTGACTGTCTGCACTAAGAAGTTACTGCCATTATTCTTCATGTTTCCAGCACTGTCATACATTCTGTAGTTCTTTTTGCTGATGTCAAAGGGGGAGAGAAGTTATATCAGTGAGAAGTTCTGCAAAGAAGTTATATCAGTGAGAAGTTCTGCAATATCAGTGAGTCTTGGATTTGTCTTGAGCTTTGGGGGAGTCATGTTGCTTCGGGGAAGATATGGTTATGAGTTATGGGGGAAATGAGAGTGTGTTGTAGGGAATGTATAATTCATCTACATGAGCACATCTTGAATTTAATCTGTTTGTTGCAGCTGATATTAATCTCTTGTTGAACCTTGATATTGCTTGATTCATAGTGTTGTCATCATCAAAAAGGGGGAGATTGTTGCATCCCTATGGTTTTGAGGATGTCTCACACTATAAATCAACATTCTATCTCTAGATTTATGCTGGTTCATCACCTAAGTGAGTTCAGTTCATATGATGTTCCATTATTTCATCTATCTACACTGTTTGGTTAATATGGACAGTAGTGGGTCGACTCATCAGCAAGGGTGGGTCGACGCATCAGAGCATTGATAGCTTGGGTACCAAAGTCTTTACACCAGCTTCGTCTATTAAGTCTGTACATTGGCATAACTTCTTCAAGTCTGTACATCGAACACCTTCTATCTGAAGTATACACACTGGTCTTAATATTCTAAGTCTGTACACTGCCCGACCAGTTCAGTCTGCACATTGCCAAAGTCAGTACAGCTTCAACTCTATACACTGGATTGTCAAGCTTCACGTCTATACACTGGCTACTGCACTCTCATGAAGTCTACACATCCGATAGTGTAAGTCTATACATCGCCCAGTGTCATGTTTGCATAGTCTGTACAACGCCTGCTTTACACACTCAAAAGTCTACACATTGCTAGTCAGCATGCTCGCACACACTAAAGTTCATACATTGCTCAAAGTCTGAACATTGCTTCAGAGATAGCTTCAGCCAAGTCTATACATCGACTGGCAGTCTTCATGCTAAGTATGTACATTCCTTGAGTCCAAGTCTGTACATTGTCTTCAAGGCATCAAGTCTATACACTGGACTTTGTTTCACCAAGTGTGTACACTCCACATCTTTTCCTACGCTTGGCCAAGTCCATACACTCATAGATTTCCCTACGTTTTCCTGGCCAAGTATATACATCGCTTAGTGTGTACATTGAACTGCTCTTCAAAGTCTGTACAGCGTCCGTCTCAGCCAGCGTCTCATGCTGTGTCTTAGGCAAGTCTGTACATCGGCTTCATTCGTTCAAGTCTATACATTGAACTGCTCTTCAAAGTCTGTACAGCGTCCGTCTCAGCCAGCGTCTCATGCTGTGTCTTAGGCAAGTCTGTACACCGGCTTCATTCGTTCAAGTGTATACATTGAACTGCTCTTCAAAGTCTGTACAGCGTCCGTCTCAGCCAGCGTCTCATGCTGTGTCTTAGGCAAGTCTGTACATCAGCATCATTCGTTCAAGTCTATACATTGAACTGCTCTTCAAAGTCTATACAGCATCCGTCTCAGCCAGCGTCTCATGCTGCGTCTTAGGAAAGTCTGTACAGAGGCTTCGAATTAACAAGTCTGTACATCGGCTTCATTCTCTCAAGTCCATACATCCACAGTGGTTCATCAAGTCTATACATTCACAGTGGTTCTTCAATGTCTGTACAACGCTGAAGCCTTCACAAGTCTATACACTGCTTGAGCTTCACCAAGTCTGTACATCGCTTCAAGCGATTCAAGTCAATACAGACTGCCTTCACATTCAGAGTCTGTACATCGGTCCTACAGCCGATCGTCTCATTCAGGCCTTTGCAAGTCTATACAGCCGAGCGTCTCATGCATCGTCTCACTGTGGCATAGTCTATACTCTGGCTCAAGCTTGTCAAAGTCGGTACATCACCGTTGGGCATAAAGTCAACACATTGTTCACCGTCTTATTAAGAGTCTTACACTTTCAAGTCTGTACATGGCGAACAGTACATCGATTCCTCAAAGTCTGAACACTGGCTTCTTGCTTCAAGTCTACACATTCGGTTGTCCGACCACAACTCTATACATTCTGTTGTTATAACTTGAACCTTCAGTGCTCACAGCACACACGTTACAAGTCTGTACACTGGTCAGGCTTCGTGAAGTCTACACAGTGGCTGAGCTTTGTAAAGTGTACACATTGGTAAGGCTCGTTTGCAATGTTCATCATAAGTCTATACACTGCCATTCATGCGCTTGTTCATAAGTATATACACTGCCTTCACATGCGCTTTATTCATTAAGTCTATACACTCTCTCACGTTGTACACACTTACTCAGTTGATGTTTCTGAAGTATATACACTCGTGTTGAATAGCCTGAATTAACTAAGTCTATACATTCCATCTGTCTATCTGCAGGCAATTCAGGCTGATGATTGGGCACGTGATCCGAGGTTGGCACCTGGCACGTGATGCAAGACACCAGGAATTTGACACGTGGATAGCAACCCAGTCAGGATGCTGCCATGTGGTCGAAATTCAAATGATCTGGCAAAAAGTTCATGGGCGGGAACCTGGCAGCCACACGCCCAAAATCTGCTATAAATATGAAGCTTCGTCCTTCAGTAGAAGCTTGATCGTGAAAAGAAAAAGCAGAAGCCATTGGTGTGAGTTTGCACGATCCAGAAAAGAAAAAAAGAGCAAAGAGTTCCAGATCCGAGAGGAGTATGTTCGAGAGAGAGAGCAGTGTAAGTGGTTTGATGAATTGCTTCCTTTGAAGCTACATTTGTATTGGTTTCTGAACCGACTGCTTCTTCGTTTGTCTTTGTTCCTACTTTGTTTTCTCTTCATTTTGTTCATCTTTCTGATTTGAATTTGTTCCCCTCCGGTGTGTGGAGGAAGGGAGTACTACTCCAGTTTCCCTCTGGGTTGCAGAGGAAGAGAGATCGGTGATCTCTGGTGTTGTTAGTGACAGATTGTCATTAGCAGTTTCCCTCCGTGTGTGGAGGAAGGGAGAGGTTTCTCCGGTGGTGTTCTAGCTGGTAGCTGGAACAGGCTTCAAGCTCTGTGGGTAGCAGAGCTTGGTTGAGGGATTTGTTTCCCTTGGTTGTTCAAGCTGTGTGGCAGCATGTTGTTCGCAGACTGAGTCTGCTGTGATCTAGCATTGTCTAGTGGAATCCTCATTCTAGTTGGAGTGAGGGGTGGATGTAGATTGCGGACTGCAATCGAACCACCTAAAAACCGAGTGCCTCCTCTGTGGCTTGCTGTTGTTATCTGCGCTCTCCATCTGCTTGTCTCTTTGCTTCCATGTGATCAGTTCTTCATTCTCATTTACTAATATTGCCTCGCTTGGTGACTGTATTTACATTTCTCTGTGTGCGGGTTAAGGAGGGGCGTTAGCAGTAGAATTTATTTTTCGCCTAAGTTTCTACAAATTGGGAGTGATCTATTCATCCCCCCCCCTTCTATATCACTCTTGCTACGCTAACAGTAAGTTGATTCAGTCACCGGTAATCAATACACAGCCTGAGAGAGCCATACTTCTTCTTGACAAAAAGAACCGGCGCACCCTAGGGGGATGTGCTAGGTCTGATGAAACCCTTATCTAATAATTCCTACAACTGCCTCTTTAATTCCTTGAGTTCCATGGGGGACATCCTGTAATGGGCTATAGAAACAGGTGATGCTCCTGGAATGAGTTCAATAGTGAAGTTTTAGTGAAGTTTTTTTTTATTAACTCATGTAAATACTTGCAAGGTGGTAGAGGGGGGAGGGGGTTCATCCCTTCATTTCGGAAGAAGATGAACACACTACCTCGGTCGCCAGGCAAGCGTTTTCATTAAGGAAAGTAGTAAAAGAGAAGGGGTACATGGGGAGGGGGGGAACGTCGCCCGAAGGGGGGCAGGACGAGTACAAGGCCGAAAGGCCCACAAAAGAAAGAAACCAGAAAAGGCCAAGACGTGGGCTAGGCGCAGAACCCAGGGACCCACAGCACAAGTAAAGTTCAAATCCCCAACAAGATAGAATCTTCATCGAAAGCCCCTTCAGAGTCGGATGAGGATGAACAACGGATTCCGCGCCGACGGTCCGGAGATCCTGGCCAATCAAGAGGGTCAAGGTCCGAACCATCGTGATCGGGGTCCTCGGAGACGGATGAGTGGACCGGCGGAGGGGGGGGGGCGCCGCCAAGGCTGACTAGAGTCGAAGAGAGCGACGAGTAGGAGGAGGAGCCTCGTCAAAAATGCACTGCCGATCGTGGGAAGAGGAAGTGGAGTTGGAGCACCGGTAGGAACGCCGGGACGGACCGGCCTCTGTCCTCGACCCCACCCGCGAACGGTCCATGACAGGGTGGCCCACAAAAGCCGCATGAGGCACCGCAAAGTTTTAGTGAAGTTTACTTCCCTCTTGAGTGGTAAGTTGGGTAATTCGGGTGGGAACACATCTAGGAACTCATTTACAATAGGGATGTCTGCTAGGATGATTTCCTTGGACTCGGTAACAATGACAGAAGCAAGAAAAGCTTCACATCCTTGCGAGATAAGTTTGCAAGCGTGAAGAGAGGATATGATAGTGGGATGTTTCCTATACTTGATGCCAAGGAAAGAAAATCTTGGAAGACCGGGTTTTCGAAAGGATATAATCCTATTTTGGTAGTTAATATCAGCATCATGATCTATAAGCCAATCTACCCCTAAAATGGCATCATAACACTTGATGTCAAGACATACTAAATTTGCGGGGAGATTGTGACCTTCTGCTATTACCTCACTATCAGGATAATACTCAGTAAGCTTTGTTCCAGAACCTAAAGGTGTAGTAATAGCAAGATTGGAAGGTAGGGGAACTGACTCAATTGGTAATGTTTTTGTAAAAGTATTGGAGATAAAAGAATGAGAGGCACTAGTATCGAATAGCACAAATGCAGGATGGGAACAAATTTGAAGGGTACCTTCCATAAGTCCACCATCTCTAGGTGCTTCTTCTTCTTCTAGAACAGCATTGAGGCGAGCTTGCCTCTTACGTCCACCACCAGACGATTGTTCCTTCATAAGGGGACAATCTGGCATACGATGCTCCTTGCTTCCACAACGTAGATATGCACCAAGGCGCTTCTAACATTCTTCAGTCGAATGGCTGAATTTCTCACAAAATGTGCAAGTCGTCATGACTTGCTCCTTTTCCTCTTTGGCTTTCTTGTGCTTCTAGGAACTTCCACCGTTCCCGCTCCTAGATCTTTTCTTACTATCACGGCTTTTGTAAAGCTCCTTGATGCTAAATTTCTCCTTCTTATAACGCCGATCAGATCGTCGGCTAGACTATTCTCTTTTTCCTTTTAATTTCTCGACCTTCTCTAAGGTCCTCTCACATAAATATGCCCGCTGAACCATCTCTGCATAAGTACGGATATTTTGGGTCCCGAGCTGCTAAATGAAATCGAGTCGTAACCCGTCCATAAACCGATTAGCCTTCAATAAATCGGTACTGATTAAATGCGGTGCATAGGTGCTAGCCTGGAGAATTAAAGTTCATACTCCGCAACTAACATCATTCCTTGATGAAGAGATGCGAACTCCATAGCCTTTCTTTCTTTAACATGTTCAGAGAAGTACTTAGCACAGAATAGAGTAAGAAAACCGTCCCATGTATGAGGTGCATCTGTCGGAGGCCCCGGAACCGACTTCCACCATGTGCGTGCATCTTAATTTGTTGAAATGTTGCAAGACGCACTTTTTCTTGGTCCCTACATTTGATAACATCGAAGATACGATTCATCTCATCTATCCAGTTTTCCGCCTCATCTGGATTAGAAGAACAGTAGAAACGCGGAGGGTTTAAGCACAAAAAATTAAGATGCAAATCACCAGCCCCTGCACCTGCCTGGGCCATAGTTTGTAATGCCTGAGTAAGGCCGGAAACTGTTTATTGCATGCCACCCCAATCTACGTGATGAGATATTGTAATAAGGAGGTACCTGAGAGAAATAACAAATTGTTAATTCTCATGGAATTAGAGAGAGATAAATCTTAAAACTAATTAACTATCTTATCCCGGGATCTACCCAATTCTCACATGGGTGAGAAAATTTCTTCCTTAATTCATAGGTATTGAAGAGGTGAAATCTTGCGCTGTGTCCTGAGCGGGCTGTGGATCACCAGAAGATGAACTGCAAGACAGGGAAACGTATCATAGGGCCCAGGGGGTTTCCCTGGGGAAAAACCCTCCGATGATTAAGTCAGTAGAGCTGTGGTGGAAGCAATAATGGGGAGGAGAAAAACTGCTGCGCGAGATTCCTCTCCACCAGAGGGGTGAAGTGGATTGCTCAGGAGTTTTTGAGTATGAGTGCCTTAATGGCTCTTTTTCTTCCTACCTTCCACCGAGGGTATCCCTGGTTTAAATAGTATGCCGCCTTCAGGAGCCCTGCAAGCTGAGGGGTTTCCGGCGGGAGTTACGTCCTCAACGTGGGCTTTCATGGCCTTATCGTGAGAACGTTACCGCCTCGAAGTCTGGCGGTTTCTGGATTCCCCTGTCCGTTGGGGACTCTTAACAGTAGCACGAACGGATAATATCCGGTCTGGCCTAGCTTCCGAAATGCCAGCCATGTCCGGGTGATGAGCATAGCTCGGCGGAGGAGGGGATGGATAGGTCGGCGAATGCCTGTCTCTCCCGGGCGGGGAAATGGCTCGGGTCGGACCCTCCTTGTGACCTGACCATTACTCGGGCCCTCCGAGCCTAGGGGCTACCGGGGAGAGTTGGTTCCTTGAGTGTTTGTTCGTTGGGATTTTCTTTCCTAAGTGGGCCCTGTGGGCTGTCACTCAGGTGAGCTTGCCTCGTGGGACCCTATTGGGTCTTGTTGGGCTGCTCTTTGAATGGGCTGCAGAAATCCCCCTCTCCACTTGTCCCCCTCCTACTCCCGAGCCATGGAGGCTCGGTTGAGTAGTTTTTGAGGCTTTGGACCGGCGTGGCTCAGGTGGGTGGAATTCTGTTGGCGTTATGGAGCCACGTGTAGTGGTCGCCTGGGCCCGTAATGATGATCCTGATGGATTTGAAATGAAGGGCCCCCCCTTTTCTCGGAGCACGGAACGACGCGCCACCTTCCTCCAGGGTTTTATAGGCGTTGGGCGCTGTTCATCATTCTAGGCTTCCCAGGGTTTTAGGCTTTCCTTGGTTTCTTTGCTTCCGGGGCTCCTTGATGCGCCGTGAGAGCACAGCGGAGACGCAAGGTCTTGCAGCGGCGTTTGAGGAGTTGGCGAGGATAACCGCGGAGGTGGTCCGGCAACTTCCTTCCCCCCCGAAGTCTTCGAGCTCGTGCGAGGGATCATCTTCCGGCTCGATGGCTGATCTGCCTCTGGAAGTCGAGCAGGTGAGGCAGGAGCCCGTCCCCAATTGCAGCGAGTTGGGGGAAGCTGAGGTGAGGAAGCTGGAGCATCATTTTCGCTTGCCTCTTAGGTACAGCTTTGCTGCCGCCGCCCCGTATGAGACGAGTCTGGACAGCCGCACGGGGCATATTTGCACTTTTCTCTTGGCTTGGAAGAGTGGGTTCCGCCTTCCCTTCGAGCCTTTTGTACTTAAGCTTCTCGAGTTTTTCCGGTTGGCGTCTATTCAGTTGGTGGCCAACTCGTATCTCCTTCTCTCCGCCTTTCGGATTCTCTGTCGTCAGCACGACATTTGTCCTTCCCTGGACCTCTTTCACTATTTTTTCGAGTTGAAAGCGCACCCGTCGGTGGGGAAGGGCTTCTACTTTATCCAGGCGAGGAGGAACAGGAGTTGCATCTCACTCGCAGCGAAGGACTCCTCCCACAAGGGGTGGAAGACCCAATTCTTCTGGGTGAAGGCGGAGGCGACGGACGAGTCTTGGAGATGTCTGGTTTCGCCCAATTTTCATCCGAATCTTCCCCCTCGCCAGGAGGAGTTCCCTCCCCACGTGGAGCGGCAGGCCGCTCGTCTGCTGGATAACCGTCAGTCGACCGAGGAGCTGGTGACGCCGGAGAACATCGAACGGTGTTTTCTTACGCGGTTAACGTCGACAGGTATCACTCTCGAGGTCCTTCTCCTGGGGTGGTAGTTGCTTTCTTTCTCCTGACCGGGTCTTCTTCCTTTGTTGCAGACGTGAGGCGGGAACCTCTGGAAGAAGCTGCTGAGGTCATTGATCTGGGAGATGACTCAGCGGCCGACGAGCCAGGTGCTTCTACGGGTCGCGCCCAAGCCCGAGATAAGGGCAAGGGGGTGGCCCCCGAGGGATCTTCACGACCAACTGGTACGAAGCGCAAGGATCCCACGGCGGGAAAGTTGCGGGAGGCCGCGAAGTCCAGAAAACTGGCCAAGAAGGCAGGTCTTCCTTCTACCGCCGGGGGTGACTCCGGCTCGGCGGCGCTCCCCTCTCGGGGGCAAGATGGGGCCGACCCCTTGGGGCCAGCTCCCCCACCTGCCAGGCGAGAGGGGGCCGAGGAGACCAGGGGCCCTTCAGAGGGCGGCGATGGGTCAGCTCTCCCCCCCACGGGGGTAGAGGGGGCCGATGTCGAGGTAGTTGATGCCTAGACCGGAGGATCGGTCGGAGGCGGTGATGTCCCGGTCGGCGAGGTGCGGGCCGAGACAGGTAGGGCTGGGGTTCGCCCGCGAGGGCGTTGCAGCCCCAGGTGCTTGAAGCTCCCGGTGCGGTCAGTCCCGCGGCGCCGGTCGAGGTTGGGGGTTCGCCCGGGGAGGCGTCGCAACACCAACCGACCGTGGCGCGCGAGGTGGTCAGCTCCGTCGCTCGAGCAGAGCCTTCTGGCGGGGTATTAGGGGTGACCTGTATCGGGTCTGCCGGTCGATCGCCGCGAGGACAAAGGGGGGAGAAAGGCGCAATACCCCCCCCCGGGATCCTCGATGTTCTGATGGAGGGCGGCCTGGTCATGGCTCGGTCAGCGGCTTTGATGTCGGAGGCGCACGCCCGGACGGAGGCGGAGCGGTCGAAACTCGCCTGGACCCTTGGAGGATGCGAAAGGAAACTGGCCCGACTCAAGGGGGAGCATGAGGGGCTCCGGTAGGAGTTTTCCGCGTTCCGGGAGGTGGCGCGGGCGAGTCGACTGGAAGCCGGGGTGCTGACCGAACAGCTCACCAAGACTCGAGAGTCTCTTGAGAGGACGAGACGATCCTTGGAGGAGGAGCGTCTGCGTCGCCTCGAGCTAGACAATCGCTGGGAGCTCGAACACACCGAGCTGCTAGATCGTGCGGAGGTGGCGGAGCGCCTCCGAGCTGAGGCTGAGGTGGACCGGGCCCGGGCGGAGGAGCGTGCGAGTGAAGCCGAGCGGAGGATGGTCGAGGTAGAGGAGCGTGCGGCCGAGGCGGAGCGGGCTCGGGTCGAGCTCGTTAGAAGGGCGGGGCAGATCGAGGCGGAGATCGAGCGCTATAGGAGCTCGGATGCTTACTCGGCTGGCCTGGTGGAAGCCGCCCTACCCTATTACGAGGTAGCACTTCGCCGGGGCGCTCGAAAGGGGTTCAAGCAGGGCTATCGCCGGGCGGTAGACTACGCCGATGAGCAAAACTCCGCGATCGAGTTCCCCTTTGGCCAGCGTTATGACTTGGATGAGTCGGTTTCTAGCTCCTCATCGTCGGTCGGGGAAGATTCGGAGGGGTCGCCTCCATCGGGGTCACCGGCTCCGGACGTTTCGGGAGGGCTCACGACCTAGACAGTTCTCGCACAGGCGAGGTCAGTGTCCGAGCCGGCCATCACCGAAGGTGCCGGGGATGACGCTTCCCCTTTCGCCGTTCTCGAGCGTCAAAGTGGGCCCGAGGCCTGATGTATTTTTCCTTATTTCGCCTCTTTCCCTTTTTGTCTCTCTTTCCTCTTTTTAGAGAGTTTCCTTTTGGTGTGATAATAAATGACTTGCTCTGTTTGAGTACCATCTTTGCCGTGATTTGGTTGGCGTATCTGGAGTAGTTGGGAGGTGCCGATATGTTCTGTGCAGTTTTTGCATGCTGATTCAGTAGACTTCTGACGGGGCGTCCTTTCGTTCCTTCACGCTTTGAATGCCAGGCCGCTTCGTGAATCCCGCTAGGGCGGGGATCAAGGAGTTGGAGGTGACCATTCAGGGGGATCCCTTGGCGTGTTTTAAAGGGGGGGGGTCATTTAAGGCACGCGACCTCCCTTGGCCTATAAGAGAGACCGAAGGGCACTCCTTCCTCCTTAACGCTAAGGATCCCCGCCGTCGATCTGTCCTTACTCCTTCTTCTTCACTCTGCGTTACGCCGCTGCAATCTAAGCATGGAGGGTTCCGCGGAGGGTGACGCTGCCGACGACGGGGAGCGGCGGGCTCCCGCTGTCCTGGAATGTTGAACAGATCCCACGGTCGCCGCGCGTGCACGAGACGGGTCCGACGGTCACCGCGCAGATCTGGGGAGGGCTTCGACGTGTGGAAGCACGCCGTTTGCCTCTTCTTAGCTCCGGCGAGGCTTCCGGGTGGACGCCGAGGCGGAGGACGGATGGGGGCATCAGGGAAGTCTGCCGCCACTCCCCCTCTGCATGGGGGGGCGCATCAAGCTCCCTCCTCACCGAAGCCTTCCTCCGTCTGTAGCCTCTTTTTCCCTCTTCTGCTTTTCATTTCTTTCACTCTTCGGGGTCTGCCTGCTCTCTCCTTCCTTCCAAGGAGTTGGCAGATTGGAAGAGGGGAGGCCTTCATGGCGCTCCTTTTTCCTGGTTGTTGCCAACTTGGGAGGTAGCTTTCCTCAATGTTTAAAGGTGGCCTCCCTTCTGCAGTCCCTCTGTCACCTTTGTCACGGGCCACCCGAGCCAACTGGCTCGACCACCTTTTGTCCGAGCCAGTTTCCACACGAGGCAGAGTCAGTGGCTGGACGCGAGGAGATCAAGATCGAGTCAGTCGAGCGATGGCCCCTTGAAGCGGTGTTAGATGGATTTTTGCTTTTTGCTATGTGATGTACTGGCATTTGCCTATCTGATGTACCAATGGTTTGGAATGAAAAGAAAAGTGATTTATTCCGTCCATCTTGCTATACAATTTCAAAAATAGAATTTGCGTAGTGCGGTTGCGTTCCATGTCCGAGGAATGGGTTCCCCTTCCATTGTTGCTAACTTGTATGCACCTTTTCTGAGCGTCTCGACCACTCGGTAGGGGCCTTCCCAGTTAGGGGACAGCTTGCCTGCCGCCTCTAGTGGTCGAGAGGCTTCGGCCTTCCTGAGGATGAAGTCCCCCGGTTGGAAACGTCTGTCTCGGACCTTGGCGTTGTAGTATCGAGTGAGGCGGCGCTGGTACTCCGTTGCTCGGACGTTCGCGATCTCTCGGAGTTCGTCTGCCAGGTCGAGGTTCTCGAGCAACTTTTGCCCGTTTGCCTCGAGTGAGAAACTGATCACTCGGAGAGATGGATTGGCGATCTCTAATGGAACGACGGCTTCGGTGCCATATACCAACTGAAAAGGACTTTCACCGGTTGCCATCCTGGGGGTCGTTCGGTGCGACCATAGTACGCTAGGTAATTCCTCGAGCCAGCTACCCTTAGCCTTGCCGAGTCTGGTTTTTATGCCTTTCAAGATAGTCTTGTTGGCATTTTCAACCAGCCCGTTGGCCTGAGGGTGGGTGACCGAAGTGAAGTGGTTGCGGATATTTAGGTCGGCGCATCTGTTTCGGAAATACCGAGAGTCGAATTTCTGACCGTTATCGCTTACTATCACTCGGGGGATGCCAAAGCGACAAATGATCGATTTCCAAACAAAGCCCCAAACGACTGTCTCGGTGATCCTTGCCGTAGCCTCGGCCTCGATCCACTTGGTGAAGTAGTCGATGGCGACGATGATGAACTTCTTCTGGGACTGGGCCGTCGGGAATGGCCCAAGGATATCGATTCCCCACCAAGCGAAAGGGTAAGGCTCGGTTAGGGTGACAAGTTCTGTAGCCGGCTGATGGACCAAATGGTCGAACCGCTGGCAACGGTCGCACTGCCGTGCATGAGCCGTGCAGTCGCGCTGCAGGGTGGGCCACCAGTACCCCTGCCATAGCAGGATCCTGGCTAGCGGCCGACCTCCTGCATGTGCCCCGCATAGGCCTTGGTGAATTTCTTGGATGGCTCGTCTTGCTTCGTCGGGCCCGAGGCACTTCAGGAGGGGACCGAAGAACGATCTTCGGTAGAGAGTGTTATCGAGGATGATGAAGCGCCGAGCTTGATACTTCATTCGGCGGGCCTCCCGAGGGTCGGAGGGCTCTTGGGAGTCCTGTAGCCAGGATAGGTAGGGGGAGCGCCAGTCACTTGGGGTGGCCGAGTCAACAGCGAGGAGCTCCGTGTCTATGCTCGGGCGCTCTAGCTCTTCTAGGAGGACCGATCGTGTACCTTCTGGGTCTAGGGAGGAGGCCAATCGAGAGAGGGCGTCCACCCGAGAGTTTTGCCCCCGAGCTATCCGGACTACCCAAAATTCTTCGAACTGTTGGGCCAGGCTCCGGACCAACTGAAGGTATTTGATCATGGGTGCCTCCCGAGCTTCATACTCACCGTTGACCTGACCTGCGACTAGTTGAGAGTCGGTGTGGATCCTGACTCGCTCGACCCCAGCCGTCGGGCCATGCGTGCTCCCGAGATAAGGGCCTCGTACTCGGAAGCATTGTTGGATGCCTGAAAGTTGAATTTCAAGGCGTACTGTAGCTCTATCCCTTCGGGGGACCTCAGGAGGAACCCCGCACCGCTGCCTGCCGAATTGGACGATCCATCGACAAACAGTTCCCAAGTTGGCCCGGTCGTGGTCGGAGGCCTGTCTTCGGCAGGGATGGTGCTTTCGGCAATGAAGTCGGCGAGCGCTTGGCCTTTGATTGCTGATCGAGGCCGGTACGAGATGTCGTAGGCCCCGAGCATAATGGCCCATTTGACGAGTCGCCCTGAGGCCTCGGGGTGGGCCAGAATCTTCTTCAACGGCTCGCCTGTTAGCACGGTGATGGGGTGCCCCTGGAAGTAGGGTCGGAGGCGCCTTGTGGAGGTAACCAACGCTAGCACGAGTTTCTCGGTTGCGAGGTACCTCCGTTCGGCCTCATTGAGCACCTTGCTGGTGTAGTAGACCGGTCTTTCGATCCCCGAGTCATTCCTGACTAGGACCGAGCTGACCGTGGATGGCGTCGCCGAGAGGTAGAGCAGCAAGACTCTTCCTGGGACGGGCTTGGAGAGCACCGGTGGCGAAGCCAGGAACTTCTTAAGCTCGGCGAATGCTATCTGGCACTCCTCATCCCATGCGAACGTAGCAGATGCTAGCTTGGGTCCCCTCATCAGTTTGAAGAAGGGAAAGCATCGTTCGGCCGCACGGGACAGGAAACGGTTGAGGGCGGCGACACGCCCTGTCAGACGCGGGACGTCTTTAACGCACGTGGGCGGGCGCATGTCCAGGATGGCCTGGACTTTGTTGAGGTTGGCTTCGATCCCGCGCTGAGTGACCAGGAAACCCAGGAACTTCCCGAATTTTACTCCAAAGGCACACTTGGCGGGGTTGAGCTTCATGTTGTACTTCAGGAGGGTGCCGAAGGTCTTCTCCGTTGGCCTTATTCAGATCGCACATTCGCCACTTGCCTGTAGTCTTCGGCACCAGGACGACGTTGGCTAGCCACGTTGGGTACAGGACCGGTCTGAAAAGACCAGTTTCTTGTCCCTTGGTGACCTGCGCCTTGATGATCACCTGTTTCTCGGGCGCATGCTTCCTTCTCCGTTGCTGTACGGGCCTCACGGTGGGGTCGAGGTTGAGCTTGTGCATCACGGTCTCCTCTGGTATGCCAGGGAGTTGATCATCGGACCAAGAAAAGACCCGAACGTACTCAGAAAGAAAGTTCTTGTATTGCTGCTATTCCTTGGGTGGCAGGTCGGCTCCGATCCTTACTCCGAGGGCCGGGTCATCGTTTAGGAATACCGTTAGCAAATCGCCACCGGGCTCGGTGGTTACGGTCTTTCCTTCTATTCCCTTGGGGCCCTTATCCTCCCCGTCCGGCCTTGAGGCTTCCACCGAGATGTTGTAGCACCTTCTAGCCGTGGCCTGGTTACCTCGGACTTCCCCCAACCCATTTTTGGTGGGAAACTTCATTTTCTGGTGATAGGTAGATGGTACGGCCTTTATTCGGCTGAGGATTCTCCGGCCAAAAATGGCGTTGTACGCTATCATACCCTTGATCACTATGAAGTCCCCCATGACCGTAACGGTTTTGGGTGGGGTGTCGATGGTGACCGGTAGGCTTAGGGCTCCCTCGGGGTAGGTGGCCAGGCCGTTAAACCCGCAAAGGGGTGTTCGGATCGGGCGGAGCTTGGATGGGTCTTCCCCCATCTTGAGGAAACAGTCATAAGATAATACATCGGGGGCGCTCCCATTGTCAACCAGAATTCTATCTACGTTACAATGGTTTATTGTGGCCGAGATAACGAGGGCATCATCATGCGGGGTGTTCAGCCCTTCCAGGTCTTGGTCGGAGAAGACTATGACCTGGGGCTCCCTCGGCGGGCCCCCTGAGGGCTCCAAGACCCGGCTGGCCCGCTCGGCATGATGCTTCCTTCCTCGGCTGGTGTCGCCGCCCGATGTCGTTCCTCCGGAAATGACGTTGATATGGATCCCTCGGGGGGCATTGTCGATCTCCTCGGTGGCGTCTCAGTTTTCTTTGCGCCCGGCTGCAAACCGGGCCAGGTGCCCCTGACGGATGAGACGCTCGATCTCGTCTTGGAGCTGGTGACAGTCGCCGGTGTGGTGCCCGTGGTCGCCGTGGAACAGGCAATGCCTGTCGCGCTTGCGGTTCTTCGATCTCATTGGTTCGGGCTGGTGGAGGAGTCCCGAGTCTTTGATGTCTTCATAGATCTCGTAGACCGGCACGGTCAGCGGGGTGTATCGCTCATACTTCCGTTTGCGCTCTCCTTCCCGATCGTGCTTCTTGCCCGAGCCAGGATTTGGCTCGGAGGCCCGCTTCTTGTCCCCCTCCCGATCTGAGCTGGTTGTGTCTCGGCAAGCGCTGAGTACTTCTTCGCACTCGGCGTGGCGTAGTGCCAGAGTCACTAGCTCGGCAAGGGTCGAGGAGGGTGGAGGACCAGTTCGCGGCGGAGATTCTCATCCCGGGTGCCCCCGGTCAGAGCGGTCGTGACCGAGGCCACATCCAGGCGGGGAATTCTGAGGGCTTCCGATTTAAATCGGTGGACATAAGCCCGGAGCCTTTCCCTTTGCGCCTGTTTGAGGGCCAGGAGCCTCGCTACTGACCTTGGGGGGGCGCTTCCGGCGAAGCTCTCCTTGAAGACTCGCCCGAATTGCCTGAAGTTCCGGATGGACCCAGGCGCGAGGGCCCGGAACCATGCCTGGGCGCCTTGGACCAGGGTGGCCGCAAAGGCTCGGCATTTGATAGGATCCGGTTTTCCATGCAGAGTTACCAGGGCGTCGTAGCTGTCGTAGTGGTCGGCTGGGTCACCCTGGCCATCATAGAGCTTGAAGGTCAGAATGCAGGTTCTGGGAGACACCTCTGCCTTCAAGATGTATTCAGAGAAAGGGGATTTCTCCTCGTCCTCCGGGAAAGAGGTTTTCTGCAGGGCGCGGAGGGCGCGCTCTTGCTCTGCAAAATGTCTTTTGAAATCCCTCAATCGGAGGGATAGTTTCGACTTTGGTCGTGCCGTGGGACTGGGGGGAGCGTCGTGGCGATCCTCAGGAACATCAGCACCCGGGCGCGGAGGCCTCGCCCTCTGTTTCCCTTTTCTGGGCGTGGAGGAAGCCTCTTGCTCTGGGGGCGGAGCTTGCGAGGGTCCTCCCACGTTGTTGCGGATGAGCTGTTGACCGCGGAGGGTGAAGCGGCCCCCAGCGGTATGCTGGGACGCACTTCGACGGGGGGGGGGGGGGCTTCCGGACGGGGCGCGGGACCTGGCATCCCTTGCCGCTTGGGCCCTCATGAGCTCCATGAGGACATCGAGCTTCTTATTGAGGGCCTGGAAGACCTCGTCGCCACCGTTGGGGGGTGCCCCTGTCGCCGGCGGAGGGGGCGACGGCCCGTTGGTGGGGACGCTGGCGTTGGAGGGAGGGTTCTGTGAGGCCCTAGAGGGGCCATCTCCTACCGTCACCACGGCCTTACCCCTCTCACCGGTGGAACTCCTCCCTGAGCTTTTTCTCACCATCTTGGCTCTTCGTGCGTTTCCCACAGACGGCGCCAGATGAAGAGGTCAAATCTCGCGCTGTGTCCTGAGCGGGCTGTGGATCACCAGAAAATGAACTGCAAGATAGGGAAACATATCAGAGGGCCCAGGGGGTTTCCCTGGGGAAAAACCCTCCGATGATTAAGTCAGTAGAGCTGTGGTGGAAGCAATAATGGGGAGGAGAAAAACTGGTGCGCGAGATTCCTCTCCACCAGAGGGGTGAAGTGGATTGCTCAGGAGTTTTTGAGTATGAGTGCCTTAATGGCTCTTTTTCTTCCTACCTTCCACCGGAGGGTATCCCTGGTTTAAATAGTATGCCGCCTTCAGGAGCCCTGCAAGCTGAGGGGTTTCTGGCTAGAGTTACGTCCTCAACGTGGGCTTTCATGGCCTTATCGTGAGAACGTTACCGCCTCAAAGTCCGGCAGTTTCTGGATTCCCTTGTCCGTTGGGGACTCTTAACAGCAGCACGAACGGATAATATCCGGTCTGGCCGAGCTTCCGAAATGCCAGCCCTGTCCGAGCAATGAGCATAGCTCGGCGGAGGAGGGGTTGGATAGGTCGGCGAATGCCTATCTCTCCCGGGCGGGGAAATGGCTCGGGCCGGACCCTCCTTGTGACCTAACCATTACTCGGGCCCTCCGAGCCTAGGGGCTGCTGGGGAGAGTTGGTTCCTCGAGTGTTTGTTCGTTGGGCTTTTCTTTCCTAAGTGGGCCCTGTGGGCTGTCACTCAGGTGAACTTGCCTCGTGGGACCCTGTTGGGTCTTGTTGGGCTGCTCTTTGAATGGGCTGCAGAAATCCCCCTCTGAAGGTATGGGTCCTTAAACCTTAGACTTATCCTATGACATGACTCTTTTCCCTAAGTCCTGAGACTTAGGCTCTGATAGCAACTTAACTATCACGTCCCGAGCCTTCTATACAGCGGAAGACTAGCTCGAGGAACGCGAACAGTCGGCATGGTAAGCCTCTTACAAGCAAGAATGATCAGAGCGCAAGACAATCACACATAAAAATGTAATTACACAATAATTTATTCAACTCCAACTTTATTTCATTAATGATCAAAATATTCTATTACAATAACTTTTCAACCTTCATTAATCCATCGGACTCAAGGAAAAAGAAAATTACAAAGACTCGATCTAAACATGATTGACTTCCTAAGTCTTCACTCTCATTTTGATAAGACTTTCATTCGCTCTCGGACCCGCTACTTGTATAACTCGAATCTGAATTCGAATCACTTCCATCTCTTAAAAAGATTAGAAATAGGTAATGAGCACACTTACCCAATAGGTATCTTCGCATCAACATGATTAGCAATGTTTAAGTAATTAGTATTTTAGCTCCAAAGAATAAGGTAAAATCATGCGAATGCGATCAATCATGCGATTAAACCAAAGTAATAAAGATGATCCTGTAAGATAGAATGAACAAGTATGAATTAGCAAGAATGTATCAAGAATATGATATGGTCTTTCATGAACAAGAATGTATCGAGAAGGTACTAGCAAGCCATGTAATCATCATACAAACATCTTTTGCTTATGAGCAAGTATTTGGTGAATTTCTGTGGAATATCATGTAACAAGCAAGATAGTCATGTCGTGCCATGGATTTTCACTTCACGAGCCGTGGATATTTCACTTATTTATAGAGAATGTACTCCCAGCGCAATGCGACGCCAGTAGCATCATACCCCATGGTTTATAATAGTATATTTCTAACAATCAGCCAAGGGGACTAGCATAGAGTTCTTGAACACAATCAGTGCTCGATCCGCATCTTCAAGTATAAATCAAACTACTTCCACGCATGTAAACAATATGGCCAAGAATGTGCAATTTCAACAATAGGTTCATGATAACAATAATTCAATGAATGAACGCTTCAATTAAGAATGCGAGAGATCAAGAATGATTTAAAATAAGGTTATGCTTATGGAAACAATTTGACAGCATAACAGTACATTCCTTATCTTCCACAATTTAAAATTAAGTATCTTGAACAACATGACAAGTCCTAGACCATCAATAATCCTTCTAGGAACTTTGAAATATCAACCCTTGGGTTACAACCTTGGGTTAACTGGACGTGACGGTCTATAACTGGGCCGTTACACGTATATAACGGTCAAGTATTGGGCAGTAAGAACAGCTGAATCCAGAAGAAATCGGTATGAACTCAGATAACGTGGCGGTCGAATATTGGACCATTACTGGGCCTTAACGGTCTAGTAGTGATTCGTTACATAACCAGAACCAAAAAACTTCGATAGTGCTTTCTAAACAATTGGGTTTTAATGGTACAACCAACTCGGCGTCCTAGTGGGAATCCCAGGCTCACGGAGAATTACGGAGGCCTTGAAACAAGATTTTCTAATCCATTGGAAGGAATATCCAATAGGGAGGTCCTCAAGTTCAAGAACGTGTTCCTATTGTGTAAAAGTGTGAACTAATGGTCATATACCGGAATATATGCCACGCACTTAGAGAAATTGACTCTACAGACAGAAAAGAATGTGTAACGAGGTGAAACCATGATAAACTCCATCAATACAATCATTTAAAATCATGGTTTTAATACAAACTTTAGAGTTTTTAGCCAATGAAATTAACATATACTTAAAATAACTAAAGGTGCATTTGAACATGCAATTCCTATCATGAATCAATTTATAAACTCAAGGTCATGAAATTAGATCAAAACTTAGATATCTAGGCTTATTTATAAGCTAAGTCGACTGGTTTCAATTCTATCTTGGGTTGACAGAACACAGTATTCTGACGGTCTAGTATGGGCGCGTCTTATGTCTATGACGGTTTATCGTGGAGCCATCAGAGTGTTGTAACGCTCCGGTTATGGTCCGTTAGAGTTAACAGAGAAGCTTAAGTATAACAGGGAGTGTGATGGCTTATCGTAGGGCCGTTACGTCTCTGTGATGGTCTAACTATAATCCGTCAGAGCACTGCTGATAGAAAATAGAATAAGAAGATTCTAAGGTTTTAACTCACATCATGTCTGGAAATCATATATAAACTTCCATATGATAGAACGATGGTAAAACTAACAGTATGCATGGGTTTTCTGTGAATTGACAAGAAGGTTCCTTTTTAACTTAGTTAGGGCTAAGAATATGCATGCATGATATACAAGTGCATAAGACCTATTAAAACATGAAATTCTTCACATATAAAGTATGAAATCGAGCGAAACAAGAGGGCTTTTACTCCTATCGTGATGTTCTTGCCATTCATGAAATGTCCTACCTCTTTCATGGGCTTTCAACTTCCAATTTGGGACTGCAAGACATGCCCTAGTTCTTCCCTTCCTGTGATTTTCAACAACTTCACGTCGCTCTAACTCCTCAGTCTCTTGACCTAAAGACGTGAAATTTGGAGGGTAATAAGGTGAAACTAAGGGGAACAAACAATTCTAAATAGCCAAATTCTAAATACCTCGTTTAGGTATTCTAATCTCCTGATCTTCAGCAGACTTCCGTTCAGATTCCTGGGCTGCTATGGTCGGACCAGCAACTTTGGGCGCTTCTAACTCCTTGTGTAGTTGATCTCCTAGCACGAAATTTTGAGGAAGATTAGTCCTATATATAAGAATAAAAAGTTATAAATAACTTACCCGAAATACTATCTCCTTACCTTAGTTCCACGCAAGCCAATGTAGGGGTCGCGCAGGTCAAAACAAGGGTCTATTTATAGGGTTTTGCTAGGGTTTTGTGGATTAGATAGATTCTAAAGTCATTGTTAAAGCTTAGATCGACTTCAGAGAGTCTTCAACACATTTACTAGTCCTCCCATCACGATCCCTAAGAGATAGACTAGCAAAAACCTAATCTTTTTACTTGTTCTTCCATTCATGGAACTAACAGAGCGTAACGGTCCACTATTGATGCGTTACATGCCTGTGGCAGTCGCACGATAGACCGTTACAGTCACCGTTCGCAGAATTCAACTTAATTCAAACTCTTTTATTTGTTTTATCCACGTAATTATGTAATAAATGAGTATTTATCCTTAAAATTCATGAATAAGCTAAATATCCTTCTAGAATATGGGCCAAACTAAATGGGCTTGATCCTTAAACCTTTTGGGCTTTATTTATCAAAGCCAGATTAATATTTTCACATAATTGGGCCTTATATGCTTTATAAATTCCAAGAAATTCTTAAAATAATCCAGAAATTATTTATATAAAATTTTGGGGCACTACATTACCAATTTTAAGAAAACTTTTGGCCTTTTTAAAGAATGTGATACAATGTTAATCAAGAGATTCAAAATTGTTTGTTCACAAGTTGGATTTATCAAACTTTATTTGAAGATGCTATAGATTTTGCAAGATATACGTGGATAAATCTGGAACAACAAAAAACACTAACACTCACGTAGAATGGAGGTAGGAGAAATGAATCACACCACACAATCCAAGCCACAATGCACAGCAATTTTAAGGCGGTTCAGATGCAACGACGGCAGTTTTACGTCCACCCCTCACCAAACCCGGTGAAGCTTCACTCGAGGATAAATCCCCAAACGGAGACGACGCTCCAAACACACACGCAGGACGACGCCTGCACACATACACAGGGACGCGCCCCAACACACACACACACACACACACACACGGAGATGAGGTCTCCAATACAATCCAACAGCCGGATCAGCAATACATACACACGCTACGACAGATGCAGCACTCCACACACAAAAATGACCGGATCTAAATAGATCCACACACACACGTAGATCGAAGAAGATCGACGCACACACACGAATCAGACAAGACAACTACACACGCCCACGGATCCAAAATGATCCACACACACACGAATGTTTCCATATTACAACGAAAATGACTTGAAGCTCAAAACACCAAGACGAATAAGACAGAGTTTAGAAATCTCCTGATTTGGTCTCCCCCTAAATGTATGATGTAGATCCTTAAACTATGCTTCCTGCTTCTCTTGAATGGCTTTGGATGGGTTGTGAAAACCTTATTCTTTCACCCTTTCACAGTCTTCCATTGATCTCTTGCTTGCTTACTTGCTTCTTCCCTTCTTCCTCCTTAGACAGCCTCCCCTTGATCTTCCTTGAATGCTTACTTACTTCTTCACTTCCTTGGAGGTTGCTAGCTTCAGATTTGGCTTGATACACCTTGAAGATGGATGAAGATCTTGCTGCACAAAGTACTGTTCACGGAGCTACAGTACCCTCTTCTTCTCCTTCTTGGACAACCTCCCCTTGGATCTCTTAGTTGATTAGGGTTTATGACCCCATTAGGTTGTTTTTATATCTCTTAAATGGTCAAGAGACATGCCCCAGACCAGATCCACAAATCCTGGCTTAATTGGGGGTAGTGGGATTAAACAATTAGGAAGAAAGACCTTTCCAC
The DNA here is from genome assembly GCA_022559845.1 of Amorphophallus konjac. Classification (NCBI taxonomy): domain Eukaryota; kingdom Viridiplantae; phylum Streptophyta; class Magnoliopsida; order Alismatales; family Araceae; genus Amorphophallus; species Amorphophallus konjac. The sequence goes on along the minus strand of CM040125.1, from coordinate 100,669,917 downwards.
GAGCTTGAAACACAAAGTCAAATAAGGCTGCATCGGGGCTGGCGATCGATCGAAAGTTAGGGGTGATCGACTGGAATTTTACAGTCGGATGACCTTATGTTTCTGGAAAAACCGATCGACCGGACGCCCAGGGGCGGTCGACCGAAATCTGGGTTTTCCAGATTTTCAACAGTTTGGTCTACTTAACCCCATTGCAACCCATTCAAGTCTGAGGCAACAAACTCCTTTGATGTTGTAGGATTTATACAAAGGATCTAACCTACAAAACCATAAGAGGAATGATTAGAACTTTAGCTCAATAACCCGTATGATAAAAGCATGAAGTACATACATGAAAAGCACATGAGCAAGGAGCACATGAAATGTTTGAAAAACTGGTTCATCTAATTGATTGATCAAGGTTAAGTCAATACATCCACCAACAAACAAATCCATATGTTCAAGCATAGAGAACCTTTTCACATTAGATCAAATCAACTTCCCAAGTCGGCTTTACTTGCTTTAACAGAATTGAGAATTTCATAGCCTTACCAAGGGTTCTTGAAGAGTTTAGACATTGTTTACTACTTATTTTAGAGTGTAGATAGCAAAGTGCTTATCCACATGTTTGTTTTACCTTCCAAGCGATCGTCATGATGTTTGATCCTGCAATCAAGATAGACAGGGTTTAATACCATGCTTGTTCACATTCAAGAGGTTATGAAACCTTTTGCCTCTTGTAAAACCAACTCATTCTAGAGGTTATGAAACCTCTTTCCTCTTGTAAAACCAACTCAATCAATCATGAATCCTCATACCATAAAGTTTAGTTCTCATCAAACTATAAAGTTTAGTTATCATCAAAAACATATGCAAGCCATATACAACAATCTCCCCATTTTTGATGATGATAAACTTTATGACTGACATAGTCAGACCATATTCTTTGACATAGTCAGACCATATTCTTCTCTCCCTTTGACATGATCAAAAAGTGGGAGGAAGACAAGGAAGTTCAAACTTCAGCAAGCAGATCCATAAAGCAATGAAGAGCCACATCAGAAGTGCGAGTGAGGCAATAGCAAGGCATAGATACAGTGATCAAACCATGTTGATTCTTTGTGATGCCAATTGGTGATTATTGTGTTCAGAAAAGTGTGTAGACGTAATAGGCAAACTCGGATTCACAATTCAAGATGATATCATTCAAGGTAAATACATGCAAGCACGTATGGATATCAATTGAAGTTAATGATTGGTCTCAAGGATATGAGCCAGTGGTGGAAGATGTTCACAAGATGAGGTGTTCAGCATGATAGCATTGAAAGGTTAGAACCCATTTTAGATTTTAACAACATGCAAGAGCAGGGTGGCACATCAAAATGATTTTCTTTGTTTTTCAGATTATCTTATTTTTATATTTTCTGGAAATGCATAAAAACTTAATGCAAGCATGATGGCACTATGAATGCAAGCATATGATGCAATGAAAATCAACTAGGTCAATTGTTGAGCTCAAAAGCCATGTTGATTATTTCTATGTGAGGGTTACAAAATGTTGATTTTTATGATACCAATTGAGGACAAATACTCCATATAGTAGGTGTAAAGAAATTAAAGTCCAAATTTTTGGGATTTTCAGTGAATTTCAAATTTTTGATTTTCTTATGAATATGCATGAAGCGATATACATATAACTAATGACACATGAAGTCCACACAATGCAACCAGATAGATATGTATATATATACATGCAAGCATATCTCCTCCTTACTAATTTAAGAAGGGAATGGGTGTCTCTGTTCCTGCGCCATGCTTAAACACTCGAGCATCATCTTCTCACACGTCCCCAATGCCTGCTGCTCTGACGCCTGAGGGGCAGTCGGCGACTTTGCCGACGGCGGAGGCTCCGGTGAACTTTCCTGCGGACGTTCAAATTATGGATAGAATATCCCTTCAAGATACAACTGAATCTTCTAAGGAGGAGGGCTTTCCTCATTCTAAGGATCCAAGTCACTTGAATGTTTCTTTACATGCCCTTGCTGAAAATATGCTCATGGTGACTTCTAATCATGATTTGGTTGGTGAAACCAATAATTGGAAGGGAGTTTGCACTAGATCTCAAGCCAAGATAGCCGCTGGTACCTCTGGTTATGTGTCGTCATGAATTGCTCTCCTCTTTTTTGGAATATCAAAGGTCTTGCTAATTCGGCCTCTAAGAGACATCTCAAGTTTTTGTTAAGGTCTCATCAGATTGATTTTCTTGCTATTATGGAACCAAAGATGCCTTTGTCTAAGGCTAATGCTATTCGGCGCTTTCTAGGGATGGATCATATGGAGGATTGCCTTGATATGGATACTAAAATTTGGCTTTTCTGGAATAATCTGCTACAATTCTCTCTGATCTCCAAATCTTCTCAGTAGGTGTCTGGCACCTTATCGAATGGCAGTGTTGCTCTATGTAGAGTTACCGCCATTTATGCAGCATGTGATGCTTCCAATCGTCGACTTTTGTTTGATGATTTGCTTTCTATGAGCAATACTGATGGCTTACCGTGGATTGTTGGGGGTGATTTTAATTGTATTGCCGATTCGTCTGAGAAGCTAGGTGGTAACATGCATAATGCCTCCTCTATGCTAGATTTTAATACCTTTTTATCTGCTTCTGGTCTGCTGGATGCTGGCTTTCGGGGACCCAGGTACACTTGGTCTAATAACAGAGTGGGTGGTGCTGCTATTAAATATAGACTGGATCGAATTCTCATCAGCTTGCCTTGCCAAGTTTCTTTTCCTGGCTTATTTGTCCAACACCTCCCGCGTGGCCCGTCCGATCATGCTCCATTGGCTATCAAGTATGATGCTACTTGTTCTCCTCCCTCTCGTTTCACTTTCCAGAAGATGTGGTTGGACCACGACTCCTTTTTACTTTGCGTTCGAGAGGCTTGGTCTCGGGAGGCTGGAGCTTCATATAACCCTCTGCTTAATCTGCAATTAAAATTGAAAGCTACTAAAAAGGCTCTCCAAGTTTGGAATAAAGAAGTTTTTGGTCATCTTGAGGTAAACCTTAAGAATGCTGAAAATCTGGTTTGCCTTAAACAGCTGGAATTTGATATGCTACCTACTGAAGACAGCATATCAACTCTCTATGCGGCTAATGCGGAGTTGCGGCGGATGCTACATCGGAAGGAGATATTTTGGTGCCAGAAAGAGAGAATGTGTTGGCTTAAGGATGGGGATAACAATACTTCTTTCTTCCATGCAATTGTGCAGGGCAAACGCAGGAAGAACTATATTCACCGGTTGCGTGTCAACAACCTTTGGTGTGATGATAAGGAGGTTCTGCGGAATGAGGCAGTGCAATATTTCTCTCAACTTCTTACGGCAGAGGATCATACCATTGACGAAGGCCTGCTACATGTGATTCGTCAGTTAGTCTCTGAACAACAAAATCATGATCTGATATCACTCCCTACTGCCAGCGATATTAAGGATACCATCTGGAAGATGAATTGGGATAGCGCTCCAGGACCTGACGGCTTCTCCGGACATTTCTATTCCCATTGCTGGGATATTATTGGTGATGATGTCGTTAAGGGTGTTCAAGGTTTCTTTCAGGGTTTTCCTTTGCCCAAGGGTATCACTTCCAGTATTATTGCCTTAATTCCTAAGGTTGCTAGCCCGAGTAACTTTGGGGAATTCAGACCCATCAGTCTGTGTAACTTCAGTTACAAAATTATCTCCCTTATTCTTACTAACAGGCTGGGCTCTATCTTGCCTGGTATTATCTCTGCTGAGCAGGGTGCATTTGTGAAGGGCAGACATATCATTGATAATCTGGCCTTGTCGCGACAGTTGTTTGCTGATCTTGGGAGGAAGGTTCGTGATCATAATGTGGTCTTTAAGTTGGATATGGTGAAGGCTTATGACAGGGTGGCTTGGGATTTTCTCCTCAAAGTCCTCCAAAGGTTCGATTTCTGTAACAGATTCCTTTTCTTTGTTGCTGGGTTGACGTCTAATTGCTAGTTTTCAGTGTTATTTAATGGCTCACTAGCAGGATATTTCCATTCTTCTCGCGGACTTCGACAGGGAGACCCGCTAGCACCTGCACTTTTCATCATCTTGGAGGAAGCCCTCAGTAGAGGGCTGACGAGTATGTGCAATGAGGGTTTACTTGTGCCTTTTTCGGGTCCCAGAGGATGTATGCCTATGACCCACCTATTATATGCTGATGATACCCTTTTATTTCTCAATGGCCATGCTAATAATATCCGACGCCTGATGGATTCCTTGCATGCTTACGAGCAGTCCTCTGGACAGAAGATAAATGCCTCAAAGAGTTGCTTCTGTGTTGCTAGCAGCGCACCTGCAAGACTGATATCCAACTTATCTGCCATTACCAGATTCCGCCATCATCATGGCGCCCTCACGTATCTAGGTGTACCTATCCGTCATGGCAGAACATTGGTGGCAGATTTCAAACATCTTATTGATAAGGTGAATATGCGTATTTCCACTTGGAAGTCTCGCATGTTATCTCAAGCTGGACGGATTACTCTCATCAACTCGGTGCTTTCCTCCATTCCTCTGTACCTGGCAACTGCTATTTCTATTCCCAAATCGATTGTTAACTACATTGAGCGACTCTGTGCAAGGTTCTTCTGGGGTGAGGCTGATAGGGTCCCTCGTCGCCATTGGGTGCGCTGGTCTATTATCCAGAAGCCTGTGGCTGAGGGTGGTTTGGGAGTACGGAGTTTAAACCATGTTCAAGTTGCTATGGCAGTGAAGCTGGCATGGTCGATCTTGCATGGATCATCGCTCTGGGCGGTCTACATTCGGCGACGTTTCCAACTCGAGGGTGATCCTACTTCATTGGTGCCGCATCTGCATGGCATTCCTAATGCTACCCCAAGCGTTGCCTTTAATGTGGTTCATTCTTAAACCAGGTGGATTGTTGGTAATGGCAATACAGTGAGCTTCCTGGATGATCTCTGGATTGGCGAATCCCCCTTGAGACAATCTTTGGGGGTCAACCTTCAGGGTCACAATCCAACTATGCATGAGGTTTTAGCTAATAGGGATCATCCAGTTCGAAGACTACTCCCTGATGCACAATTCCTTGAAGGTATCTCTCTATCGGATTTTGAAGACGAATGCATCTGGACACTCTCTTCTTCTAGTGCTTTCACGCTTAAGTCGGCTTATGAGCACCTAAGGCCGAGAGGTGTTCGACGTGCTGCCTTATCCCGCCTCTGGTACCATCACTTTCAACGGCGTGCATCTTTATTTACCTGGAGAATCCTTCACAGAGCGGTCTATGTTGATGCTAGAATAGCCGACTGTGGTATCTCCTTGGCATCTCGCTGTTCTTGCTGTTCTTTCCCGAGTGTGGAAGAGCTGGAGTAGTGACTTGGCTTCTGCACTATGGAATTGGGTAGCTTCTTTCTTGCCAACTGCCCATAGATCCGACCCTCATATCACTCATCGCATGTGGGATATTATCACTCAGTGCAACCCCCACTCTTTGAATGGTTCCTCCATTCTTATTGTGTGGGAAATTTGGAAGCCTAGATGCACAGCGAGCTTTGAGGGAACCTACCTGTCTCCTGTGCGTATCATTCACAATATCCTGTTTCAGATTAATGATGCTCTATCAAGAATGACCTTCAAGCATCAGCCTGTTGCGCCCCAGACCCAACTTCTACTGGCATACGGTTTCAGATTCAAGTTCTCTACGCATATTGTCAAGCTTGTCCGATGGATTCCGCCTGACCAGGGCCTTGTGTTGAACGTCGATGGTGCATGTAAAGGGAACCCAGGTTACTGTGGTGGAGGAGGCTGCATCCGGGACCATAGGGGTAATATGGTATTGGCCTTCTCACATTTCTATGGCGTTGGTAGCAGTTTTATGGCGGAAACAAGAGCTATGTGCGATGGCAATCGCCTTGCGAATGAGCATGGCCTTCACCTGTCTGTCGTCCGCACTGACAATGCGGTCTTGGCCACCTCTCTGCAGGCTGGGATTGCAACGGCATGGGCTTCGCTACGCTTGTGGCGAGAAATTCGCAGTTACTTTCTTCGATCAGGTGTGTGTGTCTGCCATGTTTACCGAGAAGCCAATAGAGTTGCTGATGCATTAGCGTCACTTGCATGCTCCACCAAGGTTAACTCTGTGGTCCGTTAGAAATCTGAGTTGCCCAGAGTTTGTATCGGGCCGCTTCTGACTGACCAGATGGGACTCGTGTCCTTACGGATGGTGTAGTGATGGTTCTCCCATTTGGGTGATTTTTTGTAGGGGTATGCCCCGGTGATGTTGTAACAAGTTCTCAACCTTATTTGCAATATATAAAAAAGAGCCCTCAGCTTTCTGCCAAAAAAAAAGTCATGACAACTGGAGTGCACATATGTAGCACATAGAAGATTGTGCAGTCATATAGGAGAATCATGCAGTTGCTAAGGCGGTCAATCAATTTTTTGAATACATAATAAATCAAATTTCTAAATTTGTAAGTAAGTAACATGAAAAATGATAGTTCCAATATGGATATTCAGATTTTCAGATCAACACAAGGAGATATTTTACAGACTGCACTTTAATTTTGAGAACATCGTATTGAAGGCTTCGCTCTACCTCAAAAATTATGTGATATCACTTTTTCAATGATTTCACAGGGATAAACAGAATTTTTCTAAGGATGATCAGGTTCAAATAATTCCTTTTTATGCGAGTAGACGCATGGAGCTCATGTCAGAATCTCCGGTTACTCAGAATACTGAACCATTTCACCTCATTTTGAACAGAGGTGCTTTAGTCAATATTTTTCAGAAATGAACCACATCACGTCTCAGGTGACATGTGCCCAATTTACTCAGTGAGACGGAGCATTGCTCTTCCTTTCATTTTCATTTCAGATTTTTCAACAAGGATAGGTAGGCAGCTTTTTCCTAAACTATCTCTTCAACATACATGCAGCAAGTTTAACATCTTGAGAGTGTTGAAAAGAAATTCATTTATCCTTATGTTTAACACTCATTTTCACATTATGTGCAAGATGTGTATGAATTTGATTCAACATGTATACCAAAAATATCATGAACGTATACAGTGCAACTCTCCCTAAATAGATGCACTTTTACTCCCCCATAGTGTACATGAAACACACCAATAATGACTCAAATGCAACATTATTTATCAAGAAGACATAAGGTCATAGAAATTCCAAAGGATGGAGGTGAATAGCGTATAATAGCAGGCAAGCACGTAAAGGGAATGTATGAACATGCAATGCAAATATGCAATGTGATGCAAAATTATTGATTCCAATTGAATGGATACCAATTTAAGTGAACTAAATGCAGCTAATACATGAGTTCTAACGCGATGCAACCTATGAGCATGTAAGAATACATTGCAATATGCAAAGGGAAGATACAAGAGCTTGATTTTCAAACCTGTGAGACAAATTCCTCATGAAAACACTCACATTCAATTAATGATTCAACAACATTTTTTCATGACATGACCTTGATGAATAAGGGTGCCCAAATGATCAAAATTAAGCAATGCAACCCAATTTTTAGAATTATTCAAAATAAGATTTTCAGAAGTCTTTCACAAGTTTTGACATGAGAAATCATCCAGAAGCCAAATGTTTAAATCATTTGATAAAAAAATATATTTTTTAATTTAAATAGCTCAGCTCAATGATTCATTCACAAATCAACCAATCACAAGCCAGTCAAGAAATTTCAACGTCTGGTACGAGGCAGAGATTTTAGTCCGAAGACTCAACTCAACACATAGGGAATGCTTCCAAGTGGACATAATCCACTCTTCCACAAACGCCATTTGATATACCAGATGTGCAGTTCAATTCAGGTGTGATCATGTAATTCAAATTGAGAAATATTCAATTGCCAATCACATTTCTCAGGATCTTCAATTTGGTTCAACCAATTTGACAAGTTCATCACATAAAACTAGATTCAACCAATTTGTTAAGTTTTCAGAATTGTATACCTGAGTGCAGCAGACCTGTTGAGAGGTGCATTCCATAATCTCCCACATGCAAATGTCAAGGTTTATCAACAATGTATATGCATGAAAATAGATATGCATTCTAATAATAAAACCAGTTTTTTTTATTTTCATTCATGGATATATGGTTAAAACAAATATGGGTTTTTCAAACAGAGCTTAGAAGTTGATTTTCAATACTTGTGCCTTGAGCATCCATCATCTTCCAAATCTTCCACCTACAATCCAAAGAAGAATAGAATTCAGTTCACCCATTAAACTTATTTCAAAATCTCCTTGCACAATCCCTGCAAATTGATCACATAAGGCATTATTAGTAGTTCCAATAAAAGTATCATCCACATATACCTGAACCATTAAAATGTCTTTTACCTGATTAGCCTCGTGAGAGGAATTTGATCAACCTTACCTATTGAACCCATTCTCAAGCAAAAGAGATGTGCGCCTTTCATACCATGTCTTGGGTACTTGCTTCAGCACGTACAAGACTTTCACCGACTTGTACTTGAGTCGATCTTGGAGGTTGTTCAAGTTCTAGTATCCCATCTCTTGGTGGCAATTAAGAAAGTTCTCATCATTTTTCATCCTTGCAAGGTATTCTTCCAGTTGATTCAAGCTTGGCCATGACTAGCCCATCATCATTTAGATTTTGAGAGTATAATCTACATCCAAGGGTAAAAAGACTTGATTTGTCAATTTTTATTCAAATTTATTAACAATGACATGACATATTCTCTTTAACAACTAATATCCCCTTAATAGCTTCAAACTTGATACATGACTCAGGTATGAACCTAAACACTAAGCCCATATGATGAATGTGGTTCCCCCCCCTTAGTGTGTGCATGAATGTAAGATGTTCAGTAACATCCTAATGTTATATGCTGTCATGGATGTGATTAAAGAAAAGAGAAATGCACTGCATTATGACATGAATTCATTCTAGTTGAAAAGTAGTTTCTTCAATTTTCGTGCATGACAGCATGTGAAGGTGTATGCAAACTCAATGTATGTAGTGAAATCATGATTTGATGAATCTTGAAGCTCCCCTACAACAAGATGTTAAGTGATATACACACAGATATGCAAACAACTATGGATGGAATGCATGAACGAACATATGCAATGTCACAAGATTCAGCACATTTACTAGAGAGAATAAGAGGGATATCACTTGAGTGTTCAGATTTCAGATTTGATTTTTCTTTTAACCTTGCTTGAGTGACTTGACTCGTGTGCCTTACCTTCTTGATGAAAATTGATTTTATACTTTACACTCTATGGCACACCTGCAAAACTGATTTCTCATTTGACAATCTTAGGTACCCAAATCCTTTTGGGTCTTTGTGGATTAGCAGCAACATTGGCATGCAATTTCCAATTTTTAACAATAGTCAATTCATTATCTTTCATCAAAAGACAACCATGCATCATATGTCTAGGTTTTCCACAGTAATCACCGCATGTCTTTGAATACTTAAAAGTGTGAGGATTCTTTGAAGCATGTGATTTTTGGTTCCACTCTTGTTTCCCTTTTGCAAAAGGTTCCATTCTTTTCCTACGTGCTTCTAAATCATCATTCTTCATTGTAAAATAATCATGCATGGCATGTCCATGTTTTCCACAATAGAAACATGTGAGTTTCTTTCTAGGTGGATGTGTGTGTGTGGCAGAAGCATGTTTAACATGCATGGTGGTGCTAGCAGCATTTTTAGATTTTTGATACAAATTGATTGTCTGATTTTTCTTTTCTTTTTGAATCTTTTGGGCATTCACACTGTTTTTCGAATCATGTAGAGTTCTTGACATGGTGTGTTGTTGGGAGTGAAATGTGGAGGTGCTGGGTGCACAAGTGGTATGAATAAATGAAGTATGTAGTTTATTTTCAAATTTCTTTTTGTTCACAGGATTAAACCCCAACCCTTCTCATTGAAAGTTCACTTTCATTCCCAACAATTTATCCAAGTTTTCTTGACCATTCATAAATCTAGATTTCCTTTTCAAGTGATGAAAAGTGCAATTCATAGGAAGCCATCTCATTTTCACACGAATTGACTTGTTCATGTAAAGTAGCATTGATGGTTTTATGACTTTCAATTTCTTGCAACAAACTATGCACTTTTTTAGATTCATCAATATTCATAGATTTTCCTTTTTTCAAAAACAAGCAATCTTTCAGAAATGGCCGTGTTTAATTCCTTCAGTTTCTCATTTTCTTTTTCAAGCTTTTTATCATGAGCTAATTCATTTTGGCCATTGTTCATCAGACTTATTCTCTCAGCTCTTTATTTTCATTTCTCAAGGAATAAATTTGATCTTTATGAGTTTCAATGTCAAACACATGAGCATCAATCAATTCCTTTAAGTGTGGGCATTCTTTACAAGAAGAATCACATTTATTTTGTCCAACACTTTTTTTTAGTTTATTATTTTCAAATTTTAACTTCTTGTAATTATTAGCAAGCTCATCATATGCAATCAACAACTCTTCATAGCTAAATTCATCTTCATCATCAGAATCAGAATTTACCTTTGAGCTTGATCGAATTTGCTGATCACTCCCTTGATCACTTGTGCCTGCCACAAGGCATTGGTCTTCATGCTCTTCCTGGAAAACCGGTCAAGCCATCCAATATATCCTTCGCAGATCTTCAATCAGAGACAAAGGAAAAAAAGATTAGAATTAACTACTGCAGTAAACAACTTTAAAACCAAATAATTTTGATCATGTTTAAGCTTATGGTTCGTAGTCCAGACTGTTTTATCTTTAGGCAATTCATAGGGACCATGTGAGATAAGCTTCCATAGCTTAGGATCATATGAATTGACTAGACTGAACATTCTTCCTAACCAGAAATCAAAATTGCAACCATTAAACACGGGCGGAGAGTTCAATGTGTACATTTCGGTAGTCATTGATCTAGATCTCTCTAGATCGTTAGATTTATGAAAAATAGAGCCTTAGCTCTGATACCAATTGAAGTCCCGCGATCAATGACACCCAAGAGGGGGTGAATTGGGTGTTTACCAATTTTAAGAAAACTTTTGGCCTTTTTAAAGAATGTGATACAATGCTAATCAAGAAGTTCAAAATCGTTTATTTACAAGTTGGATTTATCAAACTTTATTTGAAGATGCTATAGATTATGCAAGATATATGTGGATAAATCTAGAACAACAAAAAATACTAACACTCACGTAGAATAGAGGTAGGAGAAATGAATCACACCACACAATCCAAGCCACAATGCACAATGATTTTAAGGTGGTTCGGATGCAACGACGGCAATCCTACGTCCACCCCTCACCAAACCCGGTGAGGCTTCACTCGAGGATACATCCCCAAACGGAGACGACGCTCCAAACACACACGTAGAATGACGCCTGTACACACACATGGGGACGTGCCCCAACACACATACACACACACACACACGGAGACGAGGTCTCGAACACGATCCAACAGCCGGATCAACAATACATACACATGCTGCGACAGATGCAGCACTCCACACACTAAAACGACCGGATCTAAATAGATCCACACACACACACGCAGATCTAAGAAGATCTATGCACACACACGAATCATACAAGACAACTACACACGCTCATGGATCCAAAACGATCCACACAGACGAATGTTTCCAGATTACAACGAAAATGACTTGAAGCTCAAAACATCAAGACGAATAAGACAAAGTTTAGAAATCTCCTGGTTTGGTCTCCCCCTGAATGTATGATGTAGATCCTTGAACTATGCTTCCTGCTTCACTTGAATGGCTTTGGATGGGTTGTGAAAACCTTGTTCTTTCACCCTTTGGCAGTCTTCCCTTGATCTCTTGCTTGCTTACTTGCTTCTTCCCTTCTTCCTCCTTGGACAGCGTCCCCTTGATCTTCCTTGAATGCTTGCTTGCTTCTTCACTTCCTTGGAGGTTGCTAGCTTCAGATTTGGCTTGAAACACCTTGGAAATAGATGAAGATCTTGTTGCACGAAGTACTGTTCATGGAGCTATAGTACCCTCTTCTTCTCCTTCTTGGACAGCCTCCCCTTGGATGTCTTAGTTGATTAGGGTTTATGACCCCATTAGGCTGTTTTTATATCTCTTGAATGGTCAAGAGACATGCCCCAGACTAGATCCACAAATCCTGGCTTAATTGGGGGTAGTGGGATTAAATAATTGGGAAGAAAGACCTTTCCACGAGCTTGAAACACAAAGTCAAATAAGCCTGCATCTGGGCTGGCGGTCGACCGGAAGTTAGGGGCGGTCGACCGGAATTTTACCGTCGGATGACCTTATGTTTCTGGAAAAATCGGTCGACCGGACGCCCAGGGTCGGTCGACCGAAATCTGGGTTTTTCTAGATTTTTAGCAGTTTGGTCTACTTAACCCCATTACAACCTATTCAAGTATGAGACAACAAACTCCTTTGATGTTGTAGGATTTATACAAAGGATCTAACCTGCATAATCATAAGAGGAATGATTAGAACTTTAGCTCAATAACCCGTATGACAAAAGCATGAAGTACATACATGAAAAGCACATGAGCAAGGAGCACATGAATTGTTTGAAAAACTGGTTCATCCAATTGATTGATCAAGGTTAAGTCAATACATCCACCAACAAACAAATCCATATGTTCAAGCATAGAGAACCTTTTAACATTAGATCAAATCAACTTCCCAAGTCGGCTTTACTTACTTTAATAGAATTGAGAATTCCATAGCCTTACCAAGGGTTCTTGAATAGTTTAGACATGGTTTACCACTTGTTTTAGACTGTAGATAGTAAAGTGCTTATCCACATGTTTGTTTTACCTTCCAAGCGATCGTCATGATGTTTAATCCTACAATCAAGATAGACATGGTTTAATACCATGCTTGTTCACATTCAAGAGGTTATAAAATCTCTTGCCTCGTGTAAAACCAACTCATTCAAGAGGTTATAAAACATGTTGCCTCTTGTAAAACCAACTCAATCAATCATGAATCCTCATACCATAAAGTTTAGTTCTCATCAAACTCATCAAACTATAAAGTTTAGTTATCATCAAAAACATATGCAAGCCATATACAACAAAATATTCTCTGGTTGGAGGTGTGCTTTATAGAAGAGGTCTCACTGGAGTCTTGCTCAGATGTCTCGACGATGATGAGTCTTGGAAGGTCGTGGAAGAAGCGCAATCGGGAGTGTGTGGGGGTCATGTCAACAGCCTGATGCTAGCTAAGAAGATCCTTAGATTAGGCTTCTATTGGCCCACTAGAAGAGGACTATTCTATCTATGTCCGAAGGTGTGTTAAGTGCCAACTCTCCTGCTTCTTCACTCTATCCTATGTCTTCCCCATGGCCTTTCTCCATGTGGGCTTTCGATATCATCAGACCTCTTGGTGATTCAAACCTCCTCACAATACCAAAATCATTTATACTCATGGCCATGGAGTACTTCACCAAGTGGGCGGAAGCGGAAGCTTACGTGAAAATTAAAGCGTCAACCGTTTACAAATTTATAATGAATAACATCATTGCAAGATTCGGCATCCCACGCACCATCGTCACCGACAATGGGCCATAGTTCATCTTTCAAGAGCTTCAGGACCTCTACAATAGGTATAACATTGCATTGCATCATTCATCTCCTTATTATCTACAGGGCAATGGCCAAGCAGAGGCGACAAATAAAACTTTGCTCAAGATCATCAAGAAAATGTGTGAGGCTAATAGAATCACGGATTGGCCAGAAAAGCTGGTTGAAGCTCTTTGGGCCTACCGCACTTCCATTCGTACTCCTACTGGGGAAACCTCTTTCGCCCTCACTTATGGAATGGAGGCGGTAGTTCCTTATGAGATTCTTCTTCCTTCTCTTCGAGTACAACTGGACAAGGAGCTCTCTATCGATGAACGCCGTGAATCTCTCCTTGCTCAGTTGGAACTCCTGGATGAGAAACGTCTGGCCGCCGCCGAGCATGCGCGCGTTTATCAAAACAGGCTTTCACGTTTTTATCAAAAGAAAGTGATTGAGAGAAAGTTTAAAGTCAGTAAAATGGTAATCAAAAGAGTCTTTGTAAAATCAGGTGGACCTCGTTCAAAACTCCAACCAAATTGGGAAGGGCCCTATGTAATAAAAGAAGTTTATCCTGGCAATGCTTATAAAATGGTAAATGCCAAAGGGGATGAATTAGCCCACCCTTAGAATGGATTGTACCTTAAGAAATACTACCCTTAAGTCTTTAAAGAAAAAAGAAAGAAAAAAGAAGGAAAAAAAAGGGAAAAAATGGGGGAAATTGAAAAGTTGCAGGCTGGCATGGTGTATAGGCCGCGAAACCTGAAAAATCAAAATCCATAATTCGTTCTTTAGTCTTGATGGTTTAATTTGGGGTCAATACCTGCACACACTACACGTTTTGCTCTTAAACTCCAGCGGTTCAAAATTTGAGAAAAGTAAGAGCCAAACTAAGAGTGTAAAAATTTTACCTATTCTCTTCTCTTTGGTTCACGAGAGGGAGTATGAGTCAGGGAATGCCACCAAACCTACCTGTCGCCCTAGTAGGAGGAAGTCAGGGCCCAAAAGGGAACAACGCTACAAAGTCCGAGTACAATTAGGTCTTTATTTGTTTAAAAAAAATAAAAAAATGAAAAGAAAGGAAAAGAGGTGCAAAGTTACAAAAGAAAAGCATGTCAAGAGGGCAAAGTCCCCGCAGGAAAAACCCTGATCGTAAGCATGCATGAATAAGGGCAAAAGGTAACAAAAATTTCCCTAAGCCAAAGACCAAATCCCAACAGGCACTAGGATAGGGGAGGGAAGCTTCTTGGTTCTCCGAAACCTTTCGTGAGCTTTCTCAACTTATTCTTCACTTCCCCCTCTGTGGTATGTTATAAGCTCGAAGGATGGCAAAGACCGACTAAGGAGGATGGGCCGCGAGAGGATACGAGTAAAAGCACAAGTTATTAAGCACATTGACCCTTTGTTAAATCATTTAAGAATGATTAATGAATTTAAGATGGTGATTGTGTAAGGTTTCAAGACCTTTTTTGTACCATGCTGAACAACATAAAAAAACATAAAAAAAACTAAAATAAAAAAAAAATAGTTTTTTAATTAACGCCTCCATGCTAGGCTGTCGTTTCTTTTAATAGTGTTAGTCTGCATGTCGTCAATTCAAAATTAAAATAA
Organism: Amorphophallus konjac; assembly: GCA_022559845.1. Taxonomy (NCBI): domain Eukaryota; kingdom Viridiplantae; phylum Streptophyta; class Magnoliopsida; order Alismatales; family Araceae; genus Amorphophallus; species Amorphophallus konjac. Next base: position 100,654,729 of record CM040125.1, on the reverse strand, counting down.
AAAAATTGAAAAAAATGGTTTTTTCAATTAAAGCCCGCGCGCGAGGGCGCCATTTCTTTGAGTCGTGTCGATCTGCATGTCATCATTTAAAAATAAAAATAAAAATAAAAAAATAGTTTTCAATTAACACCAGTGTATTAGGGTGCCAATTCTGTGATTAACATCTTCTGTAGAGCCGTCATTTAAAAGAAAAAAGAAAAAAAGGGAAAAGATTGAAAAAGGAGAAAAGAAGAGGAATTTCCTGAATTGAGCCTGATGCTTTTCCTTTTGCCATATCATGTACTTGGTTGCATTCGTGTGTGGGCATTCTTTTATTCCAAGTTTGCATTTGCTTGCTTGCATGTTGTATTTTCTTATATCTTTGTATTTTACCATAATTAATTAAAGGCTTGGCCCCTTGACATGTCATCAAGGTCAAAATAACGACAGCCCGTTGCTTTTTGAGCAAGGGGCCAAGCCGAACAGATGAATTAATCTGTTTGCTTCGAGTGTGAAATACAGGCACAGGGAAAGGAGAAATGAATGAAACAAAACAAGTACACAAGTGCTCACAACGGCAACTCAGGTAACATCATCTCGTATATATATCTGCATAAATATCTGAGTACAAAAATATGCAGGTGGAGGAGTACAAGTCTCTCTCTAACTCTCACCTCCACTCTCCTCTCTCCTACTCTCCGCCTCACTGTCGTCTCAGCAGAAGCTCGAGCCTGCTCCTCCGCCTCGTTCCACTGTTGAGTCGAGGAACCTTCCAGGTAAGTTGTGCTGGCGAAGGGGCTGGAGTCTCCCGCAACATGCGCCCACTCTCGACCCCTCTGAAGATGCTCCTCTGTCGCTCGTAGCCGCTCCTGTGACACGGCCACCTACGTCTTCAGGTCCGCGAGCTCACGCTCGCACTGCAGGCACTCTCGTAGGTGCTCCTCCCTCTCGCGGGCGCGCTCTCTCCTCTCCATCTCTAAGAGGAGCCTCATATCTGTCACATCAAGAGGCAACTCCCCGTGTTGCCTCTGTGCCTCCTCTAGCTCTGCAACGCGCTGGTTACAGATGGCGACCTCGGTGCATGCCAGCGTTGTCTGCCTCCTCACCTCCGCTAGCTCAATGACCTGCATGCATCACATCATATTAACATCATTGGATTTCTTGAATGTAAATAATGCATATGAATATTGTGTTCTGAACTAACTCGTGCAGCCATCTCTCGCTGTCCTGCCTCGATACAAGTAATCGCGGCTCGAAGCTCCTCAGTCTGTCAGAAACACAAGTTTTTATAAACATAATGATATATTGGAATGCATTTATGAGTATGGTTTCAAACTTACCCATGCTGTAAGGTCGCATTCCGCCACCGCGGCCTGCTCCACCGCTCCTGCGAGTTGTTGCTCTAAGGAAGCGATCTCGACAGTCGAATCTCTCATCCTCGAGCTCGATGCCCCTTCTGTACCTCCTGCCACCCCCCCTGCTCGGCACACTGCATCCATTAAAAATTGTCAGTGGCTAAACATTAATAAATTAGGAATAATTTGTATATAGATAGTTGCACTCACCAGGGTCTCCAGGTCTGCCCGCGTAGTGGCAAGCTGGGCCTTGAGGCTGTGAAGATGGACTTGCATGTCCATCACCACTGTGTCTCGTGCATCCTGCATTCATCGCATATTAGTTGCATAATAAATATAAATCATTTAGAAGAAGAAACAAAATGCATTCATACATACCCTTGTGACCCTCATCTGGGGTCGGCTGGCGAAAACCTCTCAGTAGCGCCGCAGGTACTCCGAGCCATCTGTCGCCTAAGAAGTAACACGGGTCCCGCCACACTGCCAGTCGGCGTACTGGTCTGGGAATCGGATCCGCCAGTCGATGGCGACGGTATGTCCGCGGGTCTTCCTGCCAATCTCACGTGGCTCTCCGACCTCGACCCACTCCTGGTGCAGGCCGAGGGTCCTCATCGCCAATCTAAGCCGTAACGGCTCGATCTCGTTTAGGCAGTGAACCCAAAGCTCATGCCCAAAATGAAGTCGGCCCGCTACGACCCAAGGCTGACCCTCCTCGGTCATACCCTGGTAGGGTCTCCAAACCACCTGCATTCATAGCATTCATATCATCATATGATATCATCATATTTCATAAAGTAGGAAATAAAGGAAATTGCATCATATTTTACACACGTACCAGTGAGGCGGGGTAGTCGCGGAACTCCCGCCGAAGAACACGCAGCTCGTAAGCGTGTGGTGCTCCAGTCAGGAGAGGCAGCCACCGCCGCGCTAGTGAAAAGGCCCCCTCATCTCAGGGTCAGGGGTCGGCTCGACTCATCGGCATGTATAAGTGGCTCCACACCTGCATCCATCAATTATATCAGTAAACATTCATATGCATAATCATATTCATAGCATTTAAATAAATAAACGAAAGGAAAATGCATACCTGAAGAAAAGGTGAGAAGCCACTGACAGTCATATCTCGGCCTGTCCCCGTGGACAGATCGGCCATCAGGTGCGCTAGCAGGGCCGCTCCCCACGTGTACCTCCCAACTCCCTCCAAGTCCTCAAGGATGCCTAAGAATCGGTAGTTTATCACATCCCCCTTCGTGCTCAACAATAGCCTCCCGAGCATCAGGAACAGAAACCTCCTCAAATCACGATATGCTCGCTCCCTCTAAGCCGGGTCTTGGCAGTAGGCAGCCCGCACTCTCCCAATCAACCTCACTGAAAACTCTTCCATAGACTCTCTCGATCTCTATCTACAATCCCCTAATCCCATAGCTAGGGTCAGATCAGTACGAAAGATGGTCCTACACTCCCTCGGGGTCTCTGCAATTGTCTCCAACCCTAATAGCCTCTGGGCTAGCTCCCCGTAGTCCGGAAGGGTCACTCCGCTGACCGCCTCCCTGTCTACCCTCAATCCGGTAATCCTGGCAATATCCTCCAAACTCGGCACCATGTGCCCCCAGGGCATCAAAAATTCCTGACTGGTCCTGTCCCACCTCTCTCTTAAGACCTGAATCAAAGGCAGGTTGGGCCGCACTGGCTCAATGCTAAGAAAGGGGCCAAACCCCATCACCTCTATCCTAGCCCTCTGAAAATCAGGTAACCCATAATACGCCGCTCGGACTTGGACCCATGAGATCTGAGTCCGCATCAATCCCTGCCAAACAAAAGGAACATAAATATATACATATATGCCAAAAAGAAAGTTCATTTAATGATCATTCCATCACTGTTTGAATTGACGACCACCCTGTGGCCGTCATTTACTGAATTGGTGCCCCTGTGGGAGGAGCAGTTTCTGAGGGATTTTTCATGGCAGTTTGATGTTTGAAAGGAAAGATAAATAAATATAGCGATATTAAATGGCGACATGATTCAAGGCGCTATTTCTTTATTATCTATTTTCAGAAAAAAAAAACATGAATTGATAACCTGCCTTAGGTCATCATTTAAATTGACAACGCCTCAAGGGGCGTCCATTACTGGTTTTCTGGTTCAGTGGTTTCCCATCCCCGATAGCTATGGAAAATCGAAGAACAAAAAGCAAAATAAAAATATAATAAATGGCATGAGGGTGGGGCACCTACCTTGCTAGGCTCCGGTGCCATCAATCCTCCCCGCAGTGGCCGGTGAGGAGTTGGTGGTTCATCGTCATCGTCTTCCTCGTCTTCTTCATCTTCTCCTTCTTCTTCTTCGCCTTCTTCTTCGTTATCTCCATCTTCATCTTCTCCATCATCTTCTTCTCCTTCGTCTCTTTCTCCTCCTTCTTCTTCATTAGCTTCTTCTTCTTCTCCACCATGCTCCGCTGTCGGAGCACCTTCGGTCACCGCGGGAGGTAGCTCCTCGCCGGCGAGTTGATCTTCGCCTAGGTCGACGATGGCGGGGGCCATGACCCGTTGTCGTTTGCCAGAGCCTGAGCCTCCGATGAATGACATGAGAATAGGGATGGGAATGGAAATGGGAGATGAAAAGAAAGCAAGGTCATGGTGTGGGAAAGAGTAGAGAGGAAAGCAAAGAAACAAACGAAATGGAATGGAGGAAGAAGAAGGTGAATAACGGAAGGAAGGAGAAGAAAACTGGAAAGTCAGGTGGTTGGATTTGAAAAGAAATGACACCTGCGTGAGTGTCGTCATTTGCATGAACAACGCACGTATACAAAGGCGCTAATTGGTGGAATTTTTAGATTTTTGAAATAAATTGTGAATAACGGCTGCATCCAAGGCGCTATTTAAGGATTCGACGACGGCACACGAAGTCATCCTTTCATATTGCATGGGAACTTGTAACTATTGTCAGAACAATGATGGGATTAATATAATTATTATTTTTGAATTTATTGACGACAACGTACAGAGGCGTCATTTGATGAATGGACGACTGTTCTCAAGGCGTCATTTCATTAAATTAAGGGAATATCTGAAAAAGAATTCAAGAGATTCAACGCCCATTTGTTGGGGCGTCAATTAATCAACGGCTATGTATGAAGGCGCCAATCATGAGTTTATTATTTGTTTTCAGGAAATTGATTAAAGAAATTGGAGACGAGGTGAAGGGCGTTATTTCAGGAAATAGCGACTCCTGTTAAGTTGTGTCTCAGTATAGAAAGATAGAAATCAAAGAAATTAGAAGTATTTATCATTCTAAGTGCTTTCTTTGGCTCAATTAAGGAAGAATCCTTTATTTTATTAAAAAAAGCATCATTACATTTAATGAGCCACTTTGGGTCTCAATCCCCTAAGAGCTATTACATAGATCTTATATTGTTCTTTATCTTCTTTAATCCTCTCCATAGGTCGGTGTAGCTTGCTGATCCTCCATAAAGCTTGGATGGTCTTGATCTCCTCCTCATCATCATTAGAACCGAGGTCCCGCCTCTTGATAGGTGGGAGGTGAGACGCTTCCTCAAAGGGGCGGCATGGGAGACCAACTTGTGGTAGGCACCGGTGAGCATTGTAGAGCATTTGTTCGGTGGCGCCCACAAGTCGAAGTTCCACTCCGGATGAGAGCCGTGTGCGGATGTCTTGAGTTTTAAGGAACCACGGTGCGCATGTGAAGAGATTTTTAGACATAACCTTTAGGTGCTCTCTCCATTCCACTCTCTTCTTTACCTTTCGTACCTGATTCACCACTCTCTCACATAATCCTAGTGAGCCCGTCATATAGTGGAGAGGACTTCTAGAGAAAATCCTAGATTCTTGTTGAGTTTCTTCACATGGGTCAAATTTCAAGTTGAGGTCTACCCAACTAGAGAATAAAAGCATAGACCCATATAGAGGCCTCCCCATAGCCGTTGAGGTAAGCCCACTATAGAGATAGGCTAGCACCGCCGGTCCTACTCTCTCCACTTCCCATATGCTAGCAATAGCACTTGATTGCTCTTCTTCTAGAAGATCCTCCAATGAAGGGAAGAGTAATGCTCCCGCCAAGCATATCACAAAAGCCTTCATTACCTTTTCTAGATCATCTTCCTTGGATTGGTCCATCCTCTTGTATGATGAGGACATCACCAGCACTTTCATATGATCGAGGGTCCCGATGCTCGCCACCTATGCTACATCGTGTTCACCACTTTATCTCGAGTCATATGATGTAATTTTTATTTTCTTATCATGTACTTTTCCTTTTATTTGAGTCCAATACCTAGGTTAGGTAGCTATTTACCTAAGTCTTAAGTCATTATGTGTGTTATTGGGCCCAATTATATGGGCTAGGCCCAGGGGCGCCCCCTTCCCCTTGGTTTAGTGTTAGAAGTCCAAAACTTAGGGACTTAAGTTAAATTGTGGGATTCCTATAAATAGGACCCCAATCCCTCATTTGTAAGGTAATTAATATTTGAGTAAAAGTTTGTCAAAGCAATTGTGCATCTCTCTCTCTCTCTTCTTCTCTCTCTCACTAAAAGGGGCAAACCCCTCTCTCTCTCCTCCCCTCTCTCTCTCCCTTGGGTGCACCTGCCCCTTCACCTCCCTCTCTTGCCACCTCATCTGCCACATCAGCCTCCCACCCCTTCACCTTCCCAAGGCCCTTAACTCCACTTCAATTTCCCCCACTTCCCAAGCAACCCTTCCCCTTCCCCATACAACCCTTCATTTTCCCAAGAGAGAATCCCCTCTCCCAAGTAACCTTTCCCATCCCCAAGGCTTTCATTACCCCTCCATTAACCCACCACACCAATTCCAAAGGAAACCCTCCCCAGTCCCCAAGCCCATTTGTGCCCTCCTCCACTTCCATACTCCCTCCCCCACTAGGTCCGCCCCCACCTCCTCTTTCCCTCTCACACCCTGCTACCCCCATCTCCCTCCTTCGGCCGTCACCTCTCCAGACTCCACCCCTCCATCTGAAACTACAACCCCCTCCCAAACCCACTAAACCCTCCACCCAAGGCCCCTCCACAATCACCAAGGAGTGTTCTGCCCCCCCTTGGTTCGCTGCCAGCAGAAGAAGCCCCATTGCAGATACTTCTCTGGCGCTGTCCGACATCATCTGGAAGTGCACCATACATCGCCGGAAAGTTCTGCGAGTCTTCTTCGCAAGCGAGGTGGAATCGTCTCATTCCGACTTCGCTACAGTTCGTGGTGCCTGTTCTCGTCCAACTGCGCAACAAGGACCAGAACGTGGACCTGAGCTGCAGTGCAGAAGCTCCCACGGCCACATCCTTCAACTTCGGGAGGCGCCACTTGGCTGAAAGCTACAACCATGAGTCATCGACCACCACCAACAAGCGGCGTCCCGTTCGGCATCAGGAAGTGTCCTTTCCACCTTTTCTCCCCCGGGTGCGCAGACAGTCCATTTGGGTCTTGCCCCGACACTACCTCACTCAACAGACTCTTCCTCACCACCCCGACATCCCAGGGTGCTGTTCTTGGTTTCTGCTCAAAGAAGACTCATCCACGGACGTCCTCGACTTGGTCTCGCTTCATTCCGACTTCGGGAGTGATCGTGGTACCTTCTACAAGCATCTGCAACAATCTGGGCCAGCCTGAACCTGAACTCTGAGCACCTGTTCCGGGGTCCACTTCGACCAGAGGCGATGCAGGAACTGCCCCCCAAAATTCACAGGCGTACCTGGGTCTGTCACCGTCGTTCCAGCGCCAGTCTCGTCAAGTTCTGAGTCTGGAGGAGCACACAGCGGCTGCTACACCGATCCCCTATCCAACTGCTCATGACACGGACAGATGCGGTTGGGTGATCCGTCGGCGCGATTCGAGCGAATCTCCCCTCCCCGCCTGGCTGGTTTAACGCCCCTCCCTGCGTGGAGGTAGTTTTTACATTGTAATACTGATACCCCCCCACCCAAAGTCCACCCTCCTGTATGAGGCGTAGTGGTTGTATAATTTAAACAGGGATCAAGCTTCATCGGCGCAGTGTGCGGGGAACCCACACTTCCCCGCTCGCCCTCGTCTCCGGCCGGGATCGGCGTCTTCACGCCAATCAGGTGAGCTCCTTGTTGCACTCCTCTTGGCTAGCACTTCTTGCTTAACTAGTATTGCTTCTTAGTTCCGTCGGTGGCGAGGGAGTGCCCGATCCAAAATCAATCAAATCGAGTGTCCACCGCGGGGTGAGTTGTGAGTGAGACCCTACAACCCTCGCCCTCAGCGTGCTAGCCGCCCATTGTTTGGGGCATCCCAGACCCTTAGGGGTTCAATCTCAAGCGAGCCAAACCCTGGAACAGCGAGGTCCCATCCCGGACCCTCTCCATCATCGTCGAGTTGCCTATGGGCACCAGTGTGCGCTACACCGGTGAGTCCACTTGAGTGGATCCGCCGTTCGGTTCGATTGCTTGCAAATTTAAGTCCGAGGGGTCGTGTCACATCAGTTGGTATCAGAGTAAGTTCTAGACTTGTCTCTACTAAGTCTTGTCCTAGGGCACATAAGCATTTATGTTGAGTCTTTACATGTTTTGAGGATGACAACACTATGAGCCTTAGTGGAGAACAAAAAATATTTCTCTGTGAAAAATAAACTTTCGAGTCACTTCAGTTATTTTCAGGGGTTGTCTTCGTGTCGTTATTTGTTCCATCGCGTGCTGAACACTGCAGCACCTCGTACTGCTTTCTGTGAACCTCGTGTCGTTTCTTCAGTATTTAGTTACTCATCTCGAGTCATCCTTTTTATTTTTGCTCTTGTGTTTTCGTGTCATTTACTGTAGTTACTCGAGTCATTTTCCTACTTTCACTGTTTTATCACGTGTCGTTGTAGCCGTTCCTGTCTTCTGTCCTCGTGTTATTTTTTTCCTAGACCCCGTGTCCTTTTTGCTTTGTGACCACACTTCGTGTCGGTTTCTGTTTTCGTCTTCGAGTTGTTTTCAGCCCGTGTCGTCCTCGTGTTCGAGTCATTTTCCTGTGTCTTCAAGTCATGTTAGTGTGAAGTGTCGTTTCACTTTGTGCCATTCCCTTTGTTGTTTGATATTTCGTGTTGATTCTCGTATTGATTCACCGATGACCTCAAGTCAACTTAGTCGTTTTGATTGGTCATTCTTCGTGTTGTTTCTGTGTTTGTGTCTTCGTGTTATCTTTTGTGCTTGTGTCTTCGTGTTATTTTTACGTTTGAGTCTTCATGGTATTTCTGTATTTGTGTCTTCGTGTTGTTTTTATGTCTTCGTGTTAATTTTGTGTTTGAGTCTTCATGTTATTTCTGTGTTTGTGTCTTAGTGTTGTTTTTATGTCTTCGTGTTGCTTCTTTCTATCTTTGTCCAGGTTTCCTCTGATCGCGTGTTTTACTACCGTTTTACTCCGTGTTATCTCCTCCTCACCTCGTGCTGTTCTCATCTGACTTCGTGTCGTTCTCTTTGTAGTGTTAGCCTTGTTACTGTGGTACCTCGTGTCGTTCTCTCTTTATCTCGTGCTGTAGTCATCTTATGTACCTCGTGTCATTCTCTCTTTATCTCGTGCTATACTCATCTTATGTACCTCGTGTCATTCTCTCTTTATTTCGTGTTGTAGTCATCTTCTGTATCTCGTGCCGTTCTCAGTATAGTGCATCTCGTATTGTTATCACTTACCTCATGCAGTTTTAGTTTTTGTGGCCCTGAGTTTTAATGGTTTTAATTTCTTTGCAGGAAAAGAAGAAAAACAAAAAGAAGAAGGTGGTCCGAGGAAGAATATTCCCCAGTATCTGGGCTGCACGTGATCCAATACTAAAGGAACCAATGCTATAAGGGCACGTGGAAAGAAGGTTCTGGATCGGGTGTGGGAGGCACACGCATTCTGTACCTTATCCACCTGTTGCTGCTATATATTGAAGCCTTCGTCCACAGATGAAGGTTGATCGAAAGGGAAAAAGAAAAAGCAGAAGTGCAGAGAGTTCGATCCAGTAAAAGAAGAGAAGAAAATAGAGGGCAGAAACTGAAGAAGAGGAAGAAGAGAGAATAGCAGAGAGAGTGAGAGAGAGAGAGAGAGCTCGAAGCTGAGAGTTCAGAAAGAAGAAGAAGAAGGATTCTGGTTTTAGGATCAAATCCGAACCAGTTTGCTCTATTGTGAGCTATATTCTGTGTTTTATCGTTCCAGCATTCAGTCTGCTGTATCTTTTTAGTTTCTTGTTTTTGATCTTTCTTTACTGTTCTAATTTTGTCTCCGATTCTCAGGTTGAGATCGGTGGTCCTTCTATTATGTTGGTTCAGGAGAAGGGAGACGTTGTCTCCAGTTGCAAGTGGCCGTGTGCTGCTTGTGGGTTCCCTCTGGGCTTCAGAGGAAGAGAGACCTTGGTCTCTGGTTCTAGTGACTGCAGATCACTAGTGTTCCCTCCGGTTGGAGGAAGAGGAAATTGTTTCCTGGTTTCTAGGGACTTGGCGTCCTTAGGGTTCCCTCCGGGTGTGGAGGAAGAGGGGAGGGTGTTCCCCTGGTGAAGCTGTGAATCAGCCGTTGTCGCAGACTGAGTCTGCTTGGCTAGCCGGTGCTAGTGGAAGCCTCACTTCAGTTTGAAGTGAGGGGTGGACGTAGGCAGACTGGAGGTCTGACCGAACCACCTTAAAGATCCCTAGCGCAGTGTGTTTGGTTTCTATTCTCGCTTTAGATCTATTTGGTAGATGCTTGTCTAGGTCGATCCATCTCTATCTTCCTAGCTGATCATTCTGCGCGGTTAGTGTTTGACCGTTAAGATCTTTTTTGGAAACTCCTAATTGAGAACTTATTTGTTAATCCTCAATGTTTTAATTGGTAAAGGTCCATTCACCCCCCTCTGGACCTATCAATTGGTATCAGAGCGGTCTCTGGTTCAGAATCCAACGATTCTCAAAGGATCCTCTACATGTTTCCTGTGTGCATTGTTTTGCTTGTGAGTTAGTGTTTGATATCTGTTCGTTTGAACTGATGGCAATGGCTAATCCACCGATTTTTAAGGGACCTAATTTTGACATATGGTTTAGTGTTTTTCGCATGTTTGTTAAACAAGCTGATAAGGACTTGTGGAAGTTGATTTCACAAGTTCCGTATGAATTGCCCAAGAAAAGGTCCAAGTGGACGGACAGTGAGAATCAGATGTTCCGAGAGAATCAAAAGGCCTTAAACCTAATGTTAACAGCGACTGATAAAGCCTTGCATTCTTGTTTCCATGATTGCAGATCCGCCAAGGATATTATGAACCAGCTGAAGCTAGCCCACAGGAGAAATGAAAGCACATGCATGATGGTTAGCAGAAGTGACCACAGTACCAGCCAAGAGGTGGAGGAGAATGAAGAAGAGGTAAACCTCTTCGAGAACTTTTCTATAGAAGATTGGGAAAATGCTTACAGCGATTTATCTGAGTCATAAGAAAAATTGCAAAAACGATATAAAAAATTGAAAAGGAATAAGGGATTAGATAATTCAAGGTCTGACTATAAAAAATGTGCTGAATTGAAGAGTTCTCATGATGCCTGTGTGTCTAATCTACAAATGTTGAAAAAATAAAATGATGTGTGCTAATCAATGGAAATAAGAATCATGTGAGTGAGATTGATTCCCTGAGAAAATCCTCAGCTGAAAGCAAGGAAAGTTTAGAGAAGCTCAGGATTGAAAATAAAGTACTTGCTGAAAAATATGAAGCCATTAAGTCTGTCAACTTTGAATTACAGAAAAACGTTGAGAAACTGCAAAAAGACTTGAAAACTTTTAAGGATGGAAGAAAATCTGAAACTGACTCTGATGATCAGATTTTGATAAACGAATTAATTCAGAATGACAGACTAAAGGAAGAAATTGAGAAACTAAAACAGTTGAACACCATCTTATCAGAGAGATTGCTGACATTTGAAAAGGGTAAACATGTGGTGTCCAATAATTCAGAAGAAATTGATGGGTTGAGAAAGGAAGTTGAGAAATACATAATTGCCAACAAAGTCTTGAATGAGGCTGTCAATTGCAGTGAACAAGAGACTGCAAGTTATGAGTTACACATTGCCTCTTTAGAAGAAGAAATCCAAGACTTAAGGAAATCTTTGTCTAAATTTGTTGATGGGCAAGAAAATCTGAACAAACTGCTGGGAGTAAAAGTCAATTTTTAGAAGGAGGGGTTAGGTTATAACCCTATAAATAAAAAGACCTTTGAAAATAAAATTCAGACATATTCTGTTTCTAGCTCTACTTTTAAGAAAAAGGGACTGGGCTACAGTCCAATCATGAGTAAGGTCTATGGATCAAATTTGGAAACTATTTTTGTTAAATCATCTGAACATGATAAAAAATAGAAAATGAATAAAAATGGCTCATCTGTGCATGTTGATCACAGTCCGCACACACACTCATCTAAAAGGAAAATGTCATGCCACTACTGTCATAGACTTGGACATTTAATGCATGAGTGTAAATTGATGGAGAAAGATGATATGAGGTCCGGGATAATGAATGCTAAGAAACTTCATGATAAAAATTCTTCATTCCAGAAAAAGAAAATTGAATGTTAGCACTGTGGCAAACTAGGACACAGCATCGTACAATGCTGGTTTGCAAATGGTAAGAAAATATATTCTTTACATCATGCTAAATTTCCTGCAAACCATAATGATGTTGATAGGAATAAAGTTGCTGCAAATAGAAAATACTCTGCATGTGTCAACTGTGGAAAGCCAGGTCACAGGGCTGCAACCTGTTGGCTGGCAGGATACCAAAGGCTGGTTTTGGTAAACAGAATTTCAATTCTGTGAACAAAAATTTTCATACATATGTGCATAAAAATCATGTTAATAAGAATGTGCATAAATCTAATATGAAACCTGCTGCATCTTGCTATTATTGTGGTACAATTGGTCATTCAATGAATAATTGCTATCTGATGAAATCTGATGACCATGCTGCTAGGAGATTGGTTAGAAAACCTACTAAGAATGTCACTGCTAACTCAGGACCCAAGACTTCTTGGGTGCCTATTCGTGCAAAATAGTTTGCTAACCTGCAGGTGTGCCTTGGAAGCTGAAGAATAAAGAGGAGTAATAAGCCAAGGCACTCGAAAAGAAAAAACCCCAGGATCTTAATATTCAGGTCAGTTCCCAATACCTGCTTTATTTCTGTTTTATTATGATTTAAATTTGGTTCTGTGATGTAGTCTGTGTGCAACTAAGTATTCCATGATCACGAGTGTCCTCCTCTGACTGTTTTGCTAAAATCTCTCTTGGATGGATACTTGGTATCACGCTGTAATTCATGCTTATAGTCAGGGGGAGGCATACAATTATTGTGTCAACTTACGGATTCGTGCTCATTGCATCACATTCCATTTATTTGAAAAACCATAAGTTTGCTTCAACGTATTGCATTTCAGTTGATAGCATGTATGTTATTCAATAAATAATTAATATTTCCAAGAGTTGTGTGTGAGATGTCCTAGCGTGGGCTGAAAAGGAGCTTGCCAGGTCATCTGGTATCTGAAGAACCATTTGTCTGCCGATGTGGTTAGTTGGTGTTGAGTTCAGACATCTCATGAGGTTGCAGCTTATTTCCCAAGAGCATTCTCTGGTTACGAGATTGAATTTTCTCAGGAAGATTTCATTTGTGAGCTCCTTGGTCTTTACCTTCTAGAGTAATCTCTCACTTGCTGCTTTGCTGTAAGGAGTGCTTCTCATCTCATCTCATCTCTCTCCATTCTATTTGTCACCCTCTTATCCTTTTCTTATCTCCTTTGGTTCAGGAATATTCTTGAAGAAAAATTCCTTCTTATAGCTTAGTTACTCTTATCAGATTTGATCAGAATACCTTAAACCACCCAAAATCTATTGTAACAAGTTACACCTGTTAATAAAGAACTTTAATGTATGGGGGTTATATCTTGTCCTTTAATCCTTCTAAGTTATCCTCTCTATTATTGGTCAACATATTGTAAAACTTTCTGTTAAATGGAAAAACCTTGCGGAGGATTTCGTTTTAACTGAAACTTATGTGAAGAGGGCTATGAAAAAAAAAATTTGTGCTAAGTAAGGGCTCTGTCTTTTGTCCAAGATCATGAGAGGTGTCACCAGGGAATACGCCATACTTTGTGGCAGAGCAATGGCAATTGTGGAGAAATAGATATTCTAGATTAAAGAAGTCTAGAGTTTCTGTCATGATACAATTAGCTATCTCTGTTTCTTATAGAAAAGTTAAAATAAAAAAAAAGGAAAGGGAAAGAAAAGTCAACAAAAATTCATTGGTTTTCATTGGCATAAAGGTAGCCTGTCCTGAGTAACCAGGGATTCTGGTGTCTTATAAACATGTCTCCTTGTGTAAAAGGGGACAATTCTACCTAAGTGCTCAACAAATTGGTTGACTCTGTATGCCCTCACTTGTCCTTTAAACGAAGTAATGAACCCTGCTTGACTATCTATTTGTTATTTCTTTGCCTGACAAACATAAGGAGTATTTTAATCGTGACCTTCTGTAGGCTAAGTACCTTTAACAGCTAGTTTTGTGATCTTGTTGATTTAATGTCTTGAGGTAACTGACCAAGGTATTCGGAAGAATATAATAATTCCATATATTGAAGAGCGAACTTTAACGGGCAATGGCTGTGTTACATATTGAATAAGGGTAGTCTGGGTATTTCCTGAAAAGTTCGATAAGAGTGAAAAGTGACCCCCCAAAACCCTTCTTGTTCCTCAAGGTTACATCCAAAAACCCTCTTGTGCCCTTGCCGCTTCCAGTTCCTCCTCGTGCCGATACGTCTCGTATACTTCTTCAAACCGTTCTCTCCCGCTCATTTTTCTTCACGAAAATCTCATCTCCCCCACAGAGTTCTCTTCCGTTCTTGGTTCTAGCTTCATCTCCAGCAGCAACCAGCAAGAAAGAGTTGATACTCTGGGAGTTACGGCAAATGGATCAGCTAGAATCCGTCGCTCCTGTTGAAAGGAAGAGGAAGGGAAAAGAAACAGTTGAGGAGCCTTCGTCCAAGCAGCAAAGATGTCTAGAACCAGAAATAGCTGTGGAAATTTCTTCTGCACAAGGTACCAGGCCTTCTCAGTCTATCGTGTTTTTAGAGAGTGGGAAAATTATTCCTCCAAGGATAATAGATTTCGGCGATGAATCCATGGTTTTGAAGTTTCCAGAACTTTTGGAGATTTTTGAGTTTCAGGATTGGAGGAAATTCCTAGAAAATCACCGTGTCTACTACCCTAGCCTGGTAATGAAATTTTATAATAATTTGTCTTTGACCCGAGATAGGTCTGCTCTGATCTCGTCCGTTAAGGGGATAGAGATAGCAGTAACATGTGACTCTCTCCACAAAGCTCTCAATATTCCAGAAAAAGGGGAGGTGGAGAGAGGGTTTAGATATAGTCTGCATGAAGCCTTTTCGGTCATTACTGGTAAACCCAGTAACATTCATGACAAGGGGCAATTGAAGTTGAAAGCTTCCCAAACCTTATCATTTCCCCCTCTTCACAAGCTTCCCCAGAACATCATTGCCTCTATAGTCACCCCACAGACTGGAGCTAGAGGAAGAATCACAGACACTCAGAGATTTCTTTTGTTCTGTCTGATTCAGCATGTAAAGATCTGTCTGCCTGAAATTATTTTTTCTATCATGAAGGGGTGTATTGGGTCCAAAAGACACCTGCCCTACGCCACCCATCTGACAGACATCTTCAAGTATTCAAAGATTTCCTTGGATGTGTGGATCCCTTTAAAAATCCACACTTTTTTGAGTGTGAGGTTAAAAAGGAAGGGAAAAGGGAAACATTCAATAATGGTGGAGATGAAACAATGCACGAGGTGCACAAGGGGAGTGTGTGATCGCCAGAGGGTTTACCTCAATTAAAAAAAAAAATAAGATCGCATGTACCTGGTAAAAGATGGGATGCGGGATGAATGTGGATCTCTTCCTCCAACTCCAATCGGCCGGCCGACGAAGTGGGTTTTCTTGATTGATTACCTTGTAAGAAAGACAATGAAAGACAAGCAAAAGAAAAGGGGATCAGCCAAAGTGCAATAGTATCAGTCAAAAACCAACATAAAAATGATGAAAAGACATCAACATGCGCACCTTCTTTTTTGTTTTCTTTTTAAACCCCTTAAGAAGACTTAAGGGAAGGGGAGTTTGATGATAAAAAAATGCAACAAAACGTGAACAGGGAATAGAGATATAAAGGACGGAGGGATGATGATATGAATGAAATAAAACAAAATAGATGAAAAGATGAAAACCCTGCTGTCCCTGGCGACAGTAAAGGGAAAAAACCAAATGATGATGGATGTAGAATGAAGCACCAGATGCAGCCCAAAGGGATGCAGAGGGGAGGCAGCAAAAGACGAAGAAAGGCTCTGCTTGCGATGAATATTCTTCTGAGCGTTCAACCCGCTGAATGCTTAAGGTGCTTAAGGTTCTGCACGATCGGTCAAGGCTTTAATTTATAATGCCTCAAGCGGATATGATCAAACCAAGGGAGGATAAGAACAGGCAATGAGGCATCCAGGGAAGGATCAAGATCGAGCAAGAGTCCAAAGACAGTAGGGAACTGTGAGGGAAAGATGGAAAAAGGAAGGACTCTGGAGTGAAACACGCCTTAATACAGGGCGTCTTTTATGAATTGACGACCTTCACAGAGACGTTTTCTTGAAACACGACCTAGGAAAGGGCGTTTCTTCCTGGATTTAGTTTTGGAAACGAAACCTTGCCTTGTTTGAAAGCTGAGATAACACGCCTGAGATAACGGCGTTAATTAAAATCACGCCCTGAGGAAAGGCGTTACTCACAAAAGGCCTTTTATTTTGAAAATATATAATTCCAGAAATTAAGGGATAACACCAGGAATTGACGCCCTCACATACGGTCGTCCTTTCTTTGAAAACGCCCTACAACATGTCGTTACTTTTGAAATTAACGCCCTTAATCAAGCCGTGACTCACAAAAATACAGGAAAAATGCAGAAAAATCCAGAAAAATAGAAAAACTTTATATTATAGGAATATTGAAGTCCACTTGGGGCATTTATATAATAACATGAGATTTGATCAACAAAACGTCAATTTTGGCGTGTCTACAACTGCCCCGCCTTGACGTCTGCTTTGCAAGGGAGTGAGACGGAAATGGAGCGAAGTGTAATGAAAGGAATGAACTGATAAGGAGACGCCAAGGTGTGATGTGACACGCCTCAGACACTAAGCATTGGAAATCTTTCCAAGATTCTGAATGAAACAACTCTGAGTGGTTCCAAGGAAACAATCGATTTGTTGGATAAAAGGAGGTTAAACTAGGTAATAAAGGGTGTGCGCGTGGGCACGGCAGGGAAAGACCATTGGAGAGCGATTACCAGCCAATGTGGACGTGCTGCAACCAAGGTAAATTTTGCAGAAAAGTAAAGAGAATTGGGATAGAGATCCAACAAAAGGAACACTTTCAAGGAATCAGCCTGAATGGCTTCAAATAGAACGAAGTACTTGATTTAAAGTGGAATATCTCATGTCAACTCAATCGAGAGCGAGTGAACTTCATTATTGCCATAATATGAAGATTTTCAGCATGAAACTCAAAGTCCTACATGATGCATGCTGGGCTAAAAGAAAAGGTTAAAATAAACTAAAAATAGAAAATAATCAAGGATAATATTGCTAAGCTGTTTAAGTCTGGTCAAGAATCCATATTTCTGAGCTAACACTAAGCCGAAGCCCGTTTGTCCGCGCATCAACTCAGAAAGTGGAACCATCGTCCCAAACTTTTAACAACTCAACGGCCTATCTGTGTGATCAAGATTCTCCTGAAATCGTCATCGTTTTTGATGAAGGGGAACTCAAATTTCAGATTCATCAGAACCACAAGGTCCTTGACATAATATAATAGCGTAGATATCATATAGTAATAATGCTTACAAGAAACAGATACAAGGCAAGATGTTGCTCCTATGAGTAATCCAAACGCCTCGAATCCTGCACACTTCTGCACTTTAAACTTATTAGCCTTTTTCCATCAATTCAGAACATGACATGATCATAAGTGCTTAATCATAGACCATTTCATCAAAATAATAGCACTTTTGTTCATTAAAGCATCAAAGCATGAAGAGATCAAAATTCATAATCCAATAAAACACGCCTAAGAATAGGGCGTTAACATCATGAAAGCGCCTGACCATAAGTCGTTAATCATTTAAAACACGCCCTACTCAAAGGCGTAAACAGTAACGGAGGCTTAGAAAAACACGCCCCAAGCTAGGGCGTTAAATAAAACACGTCGTCGGTCAAGTCGTCAATTTAAAAATCGACGCCCTAACCAACGTCGTTAATTCAGCACGAACTTCCGTTTCCTAATTTAACAGCACAGTCCTTAACCCAATCGAACTTCTAACTCCCAACAGCCTTACAACTCTCTAAATCTCTACTAATAGGAGGCCCTCCTTCAACATAAACAACCACAACCCCTGCAGCCGCCGAAACTCTGTATTCCCGTTCTTCTTCTTCTTCATCTTAATCCGCTCTGCAGGTTGCATCGTCCAAGCCTCTCCTAACGATGGACAGGGCGCTGAAAAGACAAAAAAACTCAACTCCCAGGATTAACGATATCCAAGGTCATATAAGCAACAGGATATGCATGAATCAGGTTAGTTTTAACTTTCTTTATTGTGCATACTGTTCTGGCGAACTGCTCACATGCTCATGTCATATGCTCATGTACCTCCTCTTTTTGTTTTCTTCCCCTCCTCTCACAGGAGTACTCGAATCTTCCAGGGGCTAGAAGATATGTCCAAATCAAATGGTTGCCCCTCATCCTCTCCAAATTCACATCAGACATGAGGGTATATGTAGCTAGATGGCATCTCTTGGGGTTGATAACCCATGCCAAGCATTACGATCAAATCCACATAGATTGGGCTGCCATAGGAGCATTGATTGAGACATGGCATCCTTCCACCCATACTTTCTTATTTTCCACTTTTGAAGCCACCATCTTGCTGGAGGAAGTAGAGATGATCCTAGGCTTAAGAAAGATGAAACACGGAGAAGAAGAAAAGATGGCCATCATGCCAAGGCCCATCTCCTCCCACGAGTTGCTAACCTCGTTAATACCTAGCCCGAATATAGTGAACCAAATTAAGGTCACCAAAGGAGTTAACCTCTTGAAGCTCGCCTCATGGGTGTACAAGAGAGCGGATCAAGCTAAAGAGGAAGAGGAGATAGAAAGAGTGACCAAAGCCTTCGTGGTGTGCTTGGCAGGAGCACTCCTATTCCCATCCATGGAGGACTTTCTAGAGGAGTCCCAATTGAGCGCAGTGGTGAGCTTATGGGAAGGAGAGAGAGTTGGGCCGGCGATCCTAGCATATCTCTATAGCGGGCTCACAGCGGCGTCCATGGGAAGGCCCATTTACGGGTGCATGCTAGCACTCTCAAGTTGGGTTGATCTACACTTCAAATTCGACTCATGCCACGAAGCCCAACAACCCTCAAGAATTTTCTCAAAGAGTCCACTCTCATATATAACCGGCTCATTAGGTATAAGCAATAGAGTGACCAACCGAATTCCTCAAATCAAGAAGAGAGGGGATTGGAGGGAGCACCTAAAGGTAATGCCAAAGAATCTTTTTACTTGCGCCCCAGGTGTATTCAAAATGCAGGAACTTCGTGCACGCTTCTCCATCGGGACGGACCTTCGTCTTATCGGCGCATCCGAGCTCGTCTTGTACAATGCACACCGGTGCCTTCCTCAGCTTGGGCTCCCAAGGCAACACTTAGAGGACGTCTCTCATCTTCCTCCAATCAAATCAAGGGATCTAGGCAATAATGAAGACGGTGAGGAGGTTATCACCATTCAAGCTTTATGGAGGCTAAGCAAGCTTCATCAACCTGTAGAAGACTTGGATGAAGACAAGGAGCAGTGGAAAAATTATGTAACTTCATTGAGAAAATTAAGGCCCAAAGTGGCTCATTAGTCATTGTAGTTCCTCTTTTCAAAATAATAAAGATTGTTCTCTGATTGAGCCAACTGCCACTGTGATTATGAACCAAAACTGTGTTTCTGTTGTGAATAACGCCTCCAAGAGCGTCGCGAATTAACAAATACACGCCTTATTTCAAGGCGCTTCAATGGGCCCTTCGTCAATAATTGACGCCTGCACAAGTGGGCGTTACTTTGAATGACGACCTCAAGAAAGGCGTGACCAGATTCAAACCCAAAAGAATATAATCGTTAACTCATCAAAAATAACGCCTTTTCCATAGTCACGTTTCAAGAATAACACGCCTTTACCAGAGGCGTTACTTCAAACGGCAATGATGACTTCCCTCACATCAATCAACGCCCATTCAATGCGTCTGACGACGGTTATCGTTCCCCATGCAAAATAAATTAACGCCTTAAGCATCGTCGTCAATTTCCATAAAACGCCCAAAGCATGGACGTGAATTCAATTATAAACGCCTTACTCAAGGGCGTGTCTTCTTTTCGAAATCCAAAAGCCATCAAGCCTCCTTCTCCTTCCTCCTTCCGTTTTCATTTCGCCCTTTCTCTGCAAACCCTAACCGAAACCGCCCATTCTCTCTCTCTCGTTCTCTTCTCTCAATCTCCCTCTGTCTCTCTCTGTCTCAACCCCTAGACCCTAGCCATGGCCAAACGCCAAAGAATTAGTGCCCCAGACGTGGTTGACCTCGACGCCTCCCACGCCCAAGAGGAAGAGATCTCCGTGGAGGAGCTCGCCGTCGTGGCCTTTGAAGATGAGCCGGCGACAGCCGGCGGCGACGAGGCCGACGGAGCAACGGGCGAAGCAATAGAAGAAACAGAAGATGCAGAAGGTGGAGAAGAAGAAGGAGAAGGAGAAGAAGGACCGCCGTGCACGGCGGCGGTCGCTCCCCGGGGGCAACTCCGGCGGCCCAGACGGCCGCTACCCCGGCCACAACCCCAGAAGCACAAGAAGGTAGGCTCCCCCTCCCCAATTCCATTTTTTTTATTTTATTTATATTTTTCTTGATTTTTCATGGCCCTCGGGCATTAAACCTGCAACTCAGAAAAAACACGCCTCCCGTGGGGGCGTTACTCAAAACGAAACGTCCTAATCCAGGGCGTTAATTATTTTTAATTTCTGAAAATTAATTATCCTTCATGAAAAACGCCCTGAAGCATGTCGTTTCTTAAAACTTATGATTTTTCATGAATTCCATGCTCATTAAACAATTTTCAAAATATTTTCATGAATTATTTCGCATGCTGTCAGTTATTTGATTTTTCTGTAAAATTGAGAAACCCACGCCCTCCAGCAGGGCGTTAATTCAACAAGAGACGCCCAAACCAGAGGGCGTCGCTTCATTCATTAACGACCCAAAAATTAACCACCTTTAGGAAAACGCCCTACCACAGGGCGTTAATTCAACAAGAAACGCCCAACACCGAGGCGTGATTAGAAAAATGTTTCAGAAATAGCAAAACAGCCACCAAAGAACGCCTAAGACTGAGGCGTGATTAACAGAAAAAACGCCCTTATTAAGGGCGTTACATTAAAGTTTATTCTGAAAAACGCCCCCCACAGGGGCGTGAATTTATCAAGAAACGACCTGAGGGTGGCCGTGAATTCCAAAAATGCTAAAATTCAATATTTAACCCAAATCAAATGTAATTCCACATGGATACTCACATAATTAAGAAAACTAATTCTCTTTTAATACATGCAGGGGTTGATGAGGACCCGTATCTCATGGGTCATGGTCTGGGCAGCATACCAGGGTCTCCCCGACTTCTAGAGGGTTAGGGTAGAGGCCATGGGATTTGGGGCTTTTCTATCCATTGAGCCTTTTAGACCTGACCTAGCACTGATCCAGGTTTTGAGGGAGAGATGGGATAGGGTTAGCCGGACTTTTCTGATGCCCTGGGGGCATATGGTTCCTAGTTTAGAGGATGTAGCCAGGATTACAGGTTTACGGGTAGATGGTGAGGCCGTGAGTGGGTTCACCTATTCTGACTATTCAGAGATGGCCCAGAGGCTACTAGGGCTTGAGATGGTCTACATGGGACCTAGCGAGTGTAGGACCATTTTCCGTACGGACCTGACTACGGTGATGGGTCTAGGAGATGCCAGGCATAGGTCGGGGGAGACCTTAGAAGAGTTTGCACAGTGACTGACCGACGGGGTGAGAGCGGCATGCTGCCAGGACCCGACTGACCATGAGAGAGCGGACCGAGACCTGAGGAGGTTCCTGCTGCTGCTGCTCGGGAGATTATTGCTGGGGATGAAAGCCGATGTCATCAACTGCCGCTTCTTAGGCATCCTTGAGGATCTGGAGACGGTTGGCACATATGCTTGGGGAGCGGCCCTGCTGGCGCATTTGATGGCCGATCTGTCCACGGGGACAGGCCGTGAGACGACCGTCAGTGGCTTCTCACCTCTTCTTCAGGTATGCAATTTCTCATTTCTTATCTTTTCTTTGTTATGATGCATGTGAATATAGTACTAATTGCAATGCATGGATGCAGGTGTGGAGCCACCTATACATGCCGATGGGGCGCGTTGACCCACGGCCAGGAGCTGAGGGATCCTTCCCCCTGGCGCGACACTGGGTGCCTGTTATCTTTGGCGCCCCACTTGACTACGAGTTGTGGGTTCTACGGAGAGAGTTCCGCGACTTCCCTCCCTCGCTGGTATGTATGAATGAATGATATGCATTTCTTTTTGTTGTGTTTATTTGAATTGATTATGATGAAATGACAATGATGCGTGTTCATGAATGCAGGTGCAGTGGAGACCATATGAGGGGATGACCGATGAGGGCCAGCCTTGGGTCGTATCGGGGCGACCTCACTTCGGGCGTGAGCTGTGGCTACACTGCTTGAGCGAGATTGAGCCGTTACGGCTTCGACTGGTGATGAGGACCCTGGGCCTGCCCCAGGAGTGGATCGAGGTCGGAGAGCCTCGAGGAATTGGCAAGAAGACCCGCGGTCGCACCAAGATGACCGACTGGAGGGTGCGATTCGAGGAGCAGTACGCCGACTGGCAGCGAGGCGGGACCACAGTCGTTTCCCACGCGACTGACAGCTTCGAGTACCTCCGGCGCTACTGGGAGGTTCACGCCGGCAGACCTCAGATGAGGGTCTTAGGGGTATGTATGAATGCACTTATTTCTAAATTAAATGCAAATGCTTATGTAACTATTATGCGATTAACATGTAATGAATGCAGGATGCGAGGGACATAGCGGCGATAGATGCACAGGCCCACCTCCACATCCTGGAGGACCAGCTAGCTGCCACACGGGCAGACTTGGAGACCCTGGTGAGTGTTTAAATTATTCCTATATGCAAATGAATTTTTTCTTTTGTTGTGTTGAATTAATGATTAGCCATTGACGGTCTTAATGAATGCAGCGTGCCCAGCAGGGAGTAGCGAGGAGAGATCCAGGGGAGGCCTCCAGCTCGAGGGGGCCTAGTGCAGAGGTGACTGCACTCATGGAGCAGCTGGCTGGTGCGATAGCGCGAGCCGAGGTGGCGGAGCGTGACCTTGCTTCACGGGTAAATTCTGAACTTGAAACCTCATTCAAATAATGATTAGATATAAATTGTGCACTGATAAAAATTCATTTTTTACAGAGTGAAGAGCTTCGAGCCACTCTTATCTGCGTAGATGAGGGCTTCCGAGCGACGAGCTCACAGGTGCGTGACCTACCTTTAGTCACATGTTGTTATTTCATTTCATGAATTATTGAACTGTGGAACTAATGATTTGTTTACCTGTTTGTAGGCTGCTCAGCTGAAGGCGATACGTACCGAGTTGTCGATCCGCGATCAGCGGATCGTAGAGCTTCAGCGGGCCTTGCAGCAGCGCAGTGAGCTTCCTCAGGACGTGGCCGAGCTGCGGGTTGCCCTGGAGCTGGAGAGGAGGGAGCGTGCTCGGGAGCGTGAGGAGCGGGCTCGTGAGCGTGAGGAGCACCAGGCGGAGCGTGCCCGGTTCCAGGAGCAGTTGTTGGCACGAGAGCGTGAGCTGGCGGACTCGAGGACCCAGTTGATCCTTTCCCAGGAGCGGCTTCGAGTGTCCGAGGAGCGGTTGCAGCGAGGCCGTGAGCGAGCACGGGCTGTGGGGTACTCCTTCACCAGCTTTACCTTTGTGGCGGGTTCTTCCCTCCGAGAGAGGAGCGAGGCAGGAGGACACGTTCGGGTTCCGGCCTCTTCACGGGGGCCTATGCCTCCTCCACCGGCGCCAGTTCGGGATGGTGAGGAGGAGGTTGAGAGCAGGAGAGTAGAGGAGGGTGGAGGCGAGAGTTGAGAGTTCTGTACTTGTACTCCTCCACCTTCACACCTGTACATGATAGACATGATGATACACATATATATATGAGATTTGAGCTTTTGTTACCTGAGCACTTGTGTGGTTGTGGACTTGTGTTTGTGTACTTTTTTCTTCTCTCGTTCCTCGTGTTTGCTTTACTTTGCCCTGTATCTGCGGCTGCGATTTTCACTTGAACAAACAGGTTAATTCATCTGTTCGACTTGGCCCCTTGCCCGGTGAGCAAAGGGTGTAAATATTTTGACCTTAATAATGGGTCAAGGGGCCAAGCCTTTAATAAGGCAAAATGAAATAATCGAAACTCGGGGATGCCTCATGCAATCACACGTATGTAAACAATAATCAAAAGATGTCCAGGCAAGAATGCAATTCATGCAGCATGAAGAATTTATTTTTGTTCTTTTCAGTATATATATATATATATATTTTTTTTTTGAAGATTTTTCTAAAAAAACACGCCTTAGATTAGGTCGTTACTCTTTTAAAAGACGCCCTCGGAGACGGCGTTACTGTGAAAAGTTTTTTTTGAATTTTGTTGAAAACACGACCTTCCAAGAGGCGTTATTTTTAAAGAAACGACTAAGATCTAGGCGTGAATCAGCATAAAAGCGCCTTGAACGAAGGCGTTAATTTTTATTCCTCCCAAATTGGGCTGATAAAGAAATCAAGGTGGTGGGCCCTACTTGGTCATCTTCTAAGTTTCATTAACCTTTCTTGAATAATTAAAAGGGGAATTGGCGTGAATATGGTTAAACTTATACACAAGATTTCGCACAGTGCATTCTCTTCAGTTTGTCTCGACCATTCTGCTGGTTCATGACTTTTCCAAAAATAAAAGAGAAGCTATAAGGAAGCTCACAAAAGATTCAAAGATACCTGAGGCAAAGCTACCTCCCCTATCCTTATGCCTGTTGGGGTTCGGTCTTTGGCGTAGGGACGCTTTGTTGTCTTTTTTGCCTCTTCATAATGCATGCATACGCCCAAGGTTTTCCTTGCGGGGACTTTGCCACTCTTGACATGCTTTTCTTTTTCACCATGTGACTTTCACTTCGGAATTGGTTTGCATTGAATAGATTTGAACTGGTGAACAACCTAATTGTACTTGGGCTTTTGTGGCATTTGTTCCCTTTTGGGCCCTGACTTCCTCCTACTAGGGCGGCGGATAGGCTTGGCGTGTCTACCTCAAGACCTCTCTTCCTCCCTTGTGGGCCGAAGAAGAAAAGAATGGATATCGTCTTTCGCCTTTAGTTTGATTTCGACTTTCCATCAGATTTTGCACTGCTTGAGCTCAAGAGTAAAGTGTGTAGTGTGTGCGGGGTCAACTCCCATTTTAAATTAGCAAGATTGACAAATGGATTTTGGATTTTGACCTTTCGGACCGGTGACCTTTGCATGTTATGTCAGCCCAAAAGGGAGAACCATGAAAGAAAACTCTTTTGTTTTGGATTTTGGAAATATTCAGATTTTTTTTTGGATTATCTGGGAGATTTCTATTTTCTTTGGATTTTTATGAAGTTTTCAATTTTGTTTGGATTTTTGTTCAGGGGTAATATTTCTTGAGATACAAGCCATTCCAGGGGTGAGTTAATTCCTCTCCTTCAGCATTAACCAGTTTATAAGCATTGCCAGGATAAACATCTTTTATGACAAACGGCCCTTCCCAATTTGGTTGGAGCTTTGAACGAGGGCCACCCGGCTTTACAAAAATTCTTTTGATTACCATTTCACCGACCTTAAATTTTCTCTCAATTACCTTCTTTTGATAAAAACGTGAGAGCCTATTTTGGTAAACGCGCGCATGCTCAGCGGCGACCAGACGCTTCTCATCTTGGAGTTCCAATTGGGCAAGGAGTGAATCACGACGTTCATCGATAGAGAGCTCCTCATCCAATTGTACTCGCAAAGAGGGGATAAGAATCTCATAAGGGACTACGGCCTCCATTCCATAAGTAAGGGCAAAAGGAGTTTGCCCAGTGGGGGTTCGAATGGAAGTGCGGTAGGCCCAAAGAGCTTCAACCAGCTTGTCTGGCCAATCCGAGAATTTATTAGCCTCGCACGTCTTCTTAACAATCTTGATTAAAGTTTTATTAGTGGCCTCTGCTTGGCCATTGCCCTGCGGATAATAGGGAGAAGAATGATGCAATGCAATGTTATACCTGTTGCAGAGATCCTTGAGATCTTGGGAGATAAATTGGGGTCCATTGTCGGTGACGATGGTGCTTGGGATGCCGAACCTCGTGATGATGTTCTTCATGATAAATTTGCAGACGGTTGATGCTTTAATTTCCACGTAAGCTTCTGCTTCCGCCCACTTGGTGAAGTACTCCGTTGCCGTGAGAATGAATGATTTTTGCTTGGTCAGGAGGTTCGAATCACCAAGAGGTCCAATGATATCAAAAGCCCACATGGAAAAAGGCCATGGGGAGGACGTAGGATGGAGTGAAGAAGCAGGAGAATGAATTTTGTCAGCGTGCAGTTGGCACTTAACACACCTTCGAACATAGATACAACAATCCTCTTCAAGAGTGGGCCAATAGAAACCTAGTCTAAGAATCTTCTTAGCTAGCATCTGGCTGTTCACATGACCACCACACACACCAGAATGCGCCTCTTCCACAACTTTCCAAGATTCATCATCATCGAGGCATCTCAGTAAAACACCAGTGAGCCCTCTTCTGTAGAGCACACCTCCAACCAAAGTATAACGTTGAGCCACTCTCCTAATTGCTTTCTTTTCTTCAGCAGTGGCTTCTTCGGGATAAGACTGATCATTACAATATCTGGCAATCTCATAATACCAAGGCTTTTCTTCGTCAGCCAACTCTTCTTGCCAATCTAATAGCATGACCTCTCTACCTTCAAGAGCTTCTTTCCGTCTAACCTTCTCAAGCACCTGATCCCTAATATCAAGAAAAGCACGACCCCTAATGGCTGGAGTATCACGCTGATGAATCAGGGGACATGAAAATCACGCTCAGGAGGGAAGACCAAAGCGGAGGCTAAGGAAGCAAGTGCGTCGGCCAAAATGTTCTGGCTACGCGGGACATGAACGAAAATCAATTTAGTGAAGAGTTTGGCATAAGCTGAAGCGAGTTCTTGGTAGGGCTTGAGCTTAGGATTGATAGTGCGGCACTTGACCAACACTTGGCGTAGAATAAGCTGACTGTCACCGACAATTCGCAAATGGGTGACACCATATTGATGAGCGGTTTTAGACCGGCCAAAAGAGCTTCATACTCGGCTATGTTATTGGTGACGGGAAAAGTGAGCCGAGCAGCAAATGGAATGGTGACTCCTTCGGGTGTTAAGAGAACCATGCCGATCCCTCTTCCTTGAGAATTAAGAGCTCCATCAAAATGTAACGTCCACATAGGATCTGGGGGGTGATTAATGGACATTAATTCTTCATCCGGGAACTCTGAATTGACAGGATCAAAGCGGGGGAGAGGGTGGTGAGCAAGATGTTCGGCAATGGCATAACCTTTGACAGCTTTTTGCTGAATGTAAGTGATGTCAAATTGAGAAAGGAAGCTTTGCCAGCGTGCTAATCGATCAGTGAGGATAGCTTTTTCAAGGAGGAATTTGATTGGATTCATGCGAGCAATGAGGTGAACCTCGTGAGCTAGGAAATAGTGTTTTAACTTCTGAACTACCCAAACCAAAGCTGCACAAGTCTTTTCCATGGCTGAGTATCTCTGCTCACAGGGGTTAAGGAGTTTAGATAAGTAGTATGCTGCCCTCTCTTTACCTTCCTCATCCACTTGAGCTAAGACAGCACCTACGGAGTCATCCAGGACTGAAATATAAAGAATAAGTGGTTTGCCTGGAATTGGCGGCCTCAGGACAGGAGGATTGACCAAATAATCCTTCAATCCGTCAAAGGCTGCCTGACATTTATCATCCCAATTAAACTTGACTCCCGGCTTAGTGAGCTCGTAGAACGGCCTACATCTCTGTGAATGCTGGGAGACGAAGCGGCGAATAAATTGCAACCTCCCGATTAATCCTCGAACTTCCTTCAGATTCTTGGGAGGAGGCATATCTCTAATGGCCTTTGCCTTGTTGGGATCAACCTCAATTCCCCTCTTGCTAACGATAAATCCAAGTAATTTCCCTGAAGAAACGCCAAATACGCATTTCTTGGGGTTCATTTTCAATTGAAATTCTCGTGACCTCTGCAAAACCTTAGCCAGAACCCCAGGATGCTCAATCCTTGTCCTTGATTTCACAACCAGGTCATCCACATACACCTCAATATAAATATGAATCATGTCATGAAAAATTGCCATCATGGCCCTTTGATAAGTGGCTCCAGCATTCTTAAGTCCAAAGGGCATGACCACATAACAATATGTGCCCCATGGCGTAGTGAATGAAGTTTTCTCTTGGTCTTCTTCAGCCAGACGAATCTGATTGTAGCCTGAAAAGCCGTCCATGAAAGAAAGAGTCTCAAATCCTGCCGTGTTATCAATCAGCACATCAATATGAGGGAGGGGGAAGTCATCCTTAGGACACGCCCTGTTGAGGTCCCGAAAATCTATGCAAATTCGAACTTTTCCATCTTTCTTCATAACCGGGACAATGTTAGCCACCCAATTGGGATAGAGGACGACTCTAACGAATCTAGCCTTATGGAGTTTATCAACCTCTTCTTTCATTTTCAAAGCCATGCTAGGGTGGAAACGCCTCAACCGTTGTTTTACCGGGACAGATCCTGGCTTAAGTGTAAGACGGTGTTCAACGAGCGCAGGGTCTAATCCAGGCATATCTTCATAGCTCCATGCGAACGTGTCCTTGTATTCTTGAAGAACTAAGATGAGCGCCTTCTCTTCGGAGGGCGGCAAATTTTTACTTATGAGGACAATCCTAGGGTCTTCCTCGGTACCCAAGTTGATTTCTTTGGTAGGTTCTTCTACTGAGGCTGATGGTTCGTCGAATCTTCTTATACCACTAGCAAAAGCATCAGCCTCGTCCTCATATTCTTCATAACTTTCATCCCCTTCTTCAATAGGGTCTTCATCATTCATGATTTCATAAACGCCCAAACCCTCATAAGAAGCAACAAAGTCCTCAATTTCTAATTCTGGCAGGATAATCGGATCTTCCACAAACTCAGGGAGAGCTAAACAAGCTTGGCATCTAATGGCCAATTCCAACAAAAATCTGCGAGGAATCTGTTTACCCTTGGCCTTCTTGTGTGAATCTACCCCATGATTTTTATTAGAAGAAGAGGAAGAAAGGGAGGGAGAGCAACTAACTTGATTATAAGGGAAAGAAGGAGGTGAAAAAGTGGATACATGAGGTGATACAGAGGAGGGCCCCTCATCGGAGGGGGAGAAGAGACTTACCAAGGAATCTTGGAGGAGCGGCCCCTGGGTCGGGACACACTCGGGAGAAAAATAGGAGGTTTCCTCAACAGAAATGGAGGATTGGAAAGTTGGGAAATCGGCGTTTTTTTTTCGTTTTTATCTTTTTCTTCACTTTTATTTTCTTTTTCAAGTAAAAAGCACTGTGAAGGGAGAATAGCAGGGTGAGTGGAAATTGCAAGATCAGAGAAAGCTTCAATTAGTGGTGGCCCACGCGGGGGCGAGATGGAGTGTGTGGAGAATCGCTCGCGGAGCGAAGGAGGAATCGGGAGGGAAATCTGAATTGAATCAGGAGACAAGTTGATTATGAATGGTGGTGGTCGCGGCACGTGACCAAACCAACGGGAATATAAAGAAGCCAGCAAAGATGGATGCGCAGAAGTGAGGGAGAAGAGGCCGGCCCACAGCCTATCCACGGTAAAACCTTCTTCGAAGGGGACATCTGGCTCCCCAGTATCTGTGTAGTCACTTAACATCTGCCTTTTATCTGTGATTGCGGCAGGCATTTCAATCAGTTCTTGAATCAATGGCGGCCATTCTGGATCTGTCGGCATGAACAGGCGGCTTAAAGAGAAAGTGATATCATTCATGTCAAACCACCTGTACCAGTCACATTCCGGGTCACCCATTTTTCTTCTTTTATCTGGCCTTAAAGTCTCCAAGGCTTTGTAAGTGGCCAGTGGGGCAATGTGCCGCGCAAACTGTCTAGCGTGCACATCCTGACAATCAAGCAATGATGTAATGACGGTAGTTTGTTCATTGTTCTGAACGCCACCGGTGACAAAATGTGTCTTTAAAGTCCAGGTGAGTGGCTGGCGATCTGGCTTGAAGGTGGACGTCATAACAGCCCACGGCTCTCCTTCATTCTTGTCCGGTGCTTTGTAGCCTAAGCCGCCTCGTGCAATCACTTTTTGAGGCTTAATGGGCCTAATCTTGCCCTGGAGTTTGGCACCCAGGCCCTTGCCATCTTGATATCCCATCCTTATCAGAATGTTCCAGCCGGGGGTATTCATCATATTTTTCTTTTTCTTCTTCCCCTTAGAAGGCAGGGGTGTCATGGCAACGGTGGTAACAGTCTCAGATAGCATTGGTCGTGGACAGTGAATGTCCAACATAGATAGTAACGGCTTATTGGCTGGCCACATGGAAGGAACTGATGAAGCTACATGTATGTCCTCCTCTGGTAAGATCGGCACGCTGGTCACCTTGATAATGCGGCCCTTGTGCGGAAACTTAAGGCACTGATGGTTTGTAGAGGGCACTGCGTCAAGCTGCTGAATATAAGGGCGACCCAGGATACTATTAAAGGTCGGGTCCATATCCAGAATATGGAAATCTGCTGTAATGGTGGCTGGACCCAAACTGACTTTGAGAGTAATCATACCCAGAGGGGGTTTCTTTGTATTGTCATATGCTGTGATAGTAATGGTGGATGGCCGTATCTGGCTCTCAGGGATACCGCATAGCTTCAGAGTGCTCGGAGGCAACACATTGATAGATGCACCGGTGTCTACCAAACACTGCTTAACGGCTACTTTGTTGATATCAACCGTGATACATAGGGCATACTTTCTTGCCGGTAGAGGTGCTAACTCATGTTCATGGAATGTGATTGCCGGCTGACTGCTGGTAGGGGTTAAGACTGTAATTATCTGTTCAACCGGGAGGTCCTCATTGACCATAACCTTCTGCAGGTATTCCTTCAAGGCCAACTGATGAGTGGTGGACCTCTTGATTAATTCAAGAATGGAGATTCTGGCTGGAGTGCGATCCAGGTGCTTTAACAGATCATACTGAGTTCCCGGCACTGAATCTTGTTCTTGTTCTTGCTCTTGCGTCCCCTGTACGGGCTCTAGCTCTCTCTGTGGGAAAACACGGTGGAACATCCGTCCACTACGGAGCGGCGCTACGCCTTGACGCGCCTCTGTCGGGGCAATATTAGGGGGAGGGTTGGAAGAGGAGGAAGGAACGTCGGTAGCAGAGATTCTGCTAGGGGATACCAAAGGTGAATTCAATGAAAGGGGCGCCCCTGTGGGAGGCGTAGTAGTGGTGTTTAATAGAGATGCCCCCGCGGGAGGCATGGGAGGAGTATTTGAAGAAGGTGCCCTCGCCGGAGGCGTGAAAGAAGAAAGGGATATCCGAATGCGAGGGGTATTGGCAGGTGGTGGAATAAGGAGAGATCGTGGCACAAAAGGTGGTTGTGCTGGTGGTGGAGGAACTCTTGCCGGTGTAGGAGTGGTAGAGGGGGTAGCGGGTGCTGTCGGTGAGCGGAGTAGGAGTGGCCTGGAGGTTGCGGATGTAGGATTGGTGGTGGAAGGTGGGATGGCATGTTGCTGTGGTGGTAAGCGGTTAAGAAGAGAGCGAGCCGGCAAGGTCGCGGAATTGGTGGTGGTAGGTGGGTTAACGGGGCGTAAAAGAGAACGTCCTGATAGGAGATTAGAAGGAGAAGGAGGAACGCGCAAAAGGCGCGGAGTTTGATTTTGGTTTGGATCATGGTGGAATGCCCCGACAGAGGCGTTTTCTTCGTGCCATCCCTGCCCTCTCTCCACCTCATAGAGAGACGTGACAGGGTTCACGTGTTGATTAGGAGCGTGCTCCGGCAATGGATTACGGACAATCCCCATATCCTGCTGGGGTGCTGGAGCTTGCTGTGGCTGAGCTTGCTGCGGAGCTGGCTGTTGTTGATTTTGCTGTTGCCGATGCGGCCTTCTCTCTTTCATGGTGGCGATGACTTGTCTCATTTCATCCCAATTAATGCCACCCTGGTCATTCAAATCATAAATATGATCTCTGAAATGGAAACAACGATCAAGGTTGTGACCAGGGGCGCGGTGAAATGCACAGTAACGGGATGTGTCAACATTGTCGGGCCACACCGTTCTTTCTTTTGGTAGGACGAGCAGGTTGGCGGCCATCAAAGCATTAAAAATGTCAGGGAGACTCTCTGGGAGTGGCGGATAATGGGCCCTCTTGGGGCCAAGCGGTGGTCTCCGTTGTTGTTGGCCATAGTTGGAAGGTGGGGGGACCTGATGGTATTGAGGTGGTGCTGGAGGGTCGTTGCGAGGCACTTGGCTTGGTGATGGAGCAAAAGAAGGTTGGGGTGTGAAGTGGCGCTGTGGAGCGGAGGTAAAATGGGGGTTTTGCTGTGGAGGTGGCGGAGGTCGTGGGTTTGACTGGTGGTGAGGGTGACCAACTACGCCAACCTGCTCGTTTGTGACAGTGCCCTCAGTCGTGGGCCCACTGTTGACATTTGTATTCTTTTTAAACAGCCGAGGCTTCGGCTCAAACATGCCCATAATGGGCGAATCCTTCATTTGTGTTTGTATATAACGAGCTCTTTCATAGAGCTCTTCCATCGTTGTCAACCGATTCATGGCCAAAATGTGCCGGAATTGGGGAGTTGCATTAGAAATGACCATTTTTACTTGCTCTTGTTCCGACAATGTGTCCTTCAATTTTTCGGCCATAGACCGCCATCTGTCAGCAAATATAATGAAGTCTTCATCGGGCTTCATTTTCTCAGCGACCAGATCTGTAACAGAAAGGGAAGGTCCCACCCGGTCTCTGTACTTTTGCAAGAATTTCCTTTGGATGACATCAAAGTCACCGGCATCAGCTGGCTCCAGAGAATAAAACCATTCGAGGGCGGGTCCCTCAAGAGATCTTCTGAATAAATAGGCCAGAGAGGCCTTATTGTCTTGCCAGAAAGAAGTCTCATATCGGAAGTCCTTTAAATGAATGAAGGGGTTACCGGTCCCATGATATCGCCGGAAATTCGGCATTTCAGAAGGTGGTAAATGGAACACTGGCAACGTAGGAAGAGAAATTTCCGGAGCATTCTTGGTTGCTGTAACCTTCTTGAGCTGCTCCTCCATGCTGGCTAGCTTCTGAAGCAAAAGAGTGTTGGTATCGGGCTCGACTGGGGCCTGGTTTTGAATAAAAGAATGTGGTATAGGCGTTCGTAGAACCCGAGGAGGTTGGGAGGATTGATGCCTGACTGCTGAATAGCTCGCCTGCTGGGCCGGCATGGCCGCAGTAGACGTTTGTGGACGAGAGGAGGGAGGATGCAAGACCACCTGGTCATTAATGATTTGATGGCCACTCACGGCCGGAGGGGGATTAGAAGAAGAAGAAAGGACGGATTTCCCCTTTAAGGCGGCCTGAATGGCTTGCCGTTGGGAGTCGTCCAACTGGGAGAGAGCTTGGATCAAATCTGAGACATTAATGGATGGGGAAGGGTTCCCCGAAGTGTTGGAAGATGGAACTTGAGACGAAGGGTCCGCCTCATGGACAGTGGTATCGACCACATGGACTTGTGAGTAATGGGGGTGAGGAGGAAGGTAGTTCCCCTCATAATAAAAAGAATCCTGGGGAGGGTCCTCATATTGACCAAATATGTTCTCATTCTCATCATCATAAGAGTACCCGTGGCCTGACATGTTGATGGTTTTACCTGAACGGAGCTTCATTCTTAAGAAAGAGGATGTTTAATGAAGGAACCGTCACAAAATACACAATCCAAACAAAGCAATCAAATCACTCAACTATGTTTATGCAAACAAGGTTGGCAAGAAACGCAAGATTTTAATGTTTGATGTTCGGATTTAGGGTGGATTATTTGTGAAGGTTCACTCTTTTGCCAAATGAGACCTAGTTTGATCCAAATGTAACCTCCGGGTCAACTAAGTTCTTCTCTCTTTTAACAACGTATAGGTTCTCTAAACTCCAGGTACTTCGAGGGTACAACCAGCCCAGCGTCTGTGAGGGAATCCACGGGTGCGGGGACTTATGGAGGTCTTGGAAAAGGGATTTCCAGTCCAAAGAGACGGAATGCTCAATGGAGGGTCGTCCCGATTCCAAGAAGGGTGTGTGGATCCTAGGATAGAGAGAGGAGGTCTCTTAACCAAGCCAGCAAACCAAGATGATCCAAGCAATAATATAATTTCAAGACAAATGATAAGCAATGAATAATAGCCAATCTGTGAAAAAGAACAGTAAAGACACGCCCTTGGAAAGGTCGTGTTCACAGCAAGAGGAAAGACACGCCCTGTGGCAGGTCGTGACTAAATGAAAACACGGCAGCGTGGCTGTCGTAAATTCTGTGAGGGGCTCGCAGACCGTAGGAAAAACACGCCTTAGGGTTAGGCGTTATAAATAAAGGACGCCTGCAAATGAGGGCGTCAAAACTCAGAGACACGCCCTGATGGAAGGCGCTGATAATAAATGAAACGCCTCTGAGAGGGGCGTTAATTCACAGGCAATATGACAAGTAGTTATGATAAAGAGAAAACGCCTTAATGACAGCCGTTAATAAGCAATGAAACGCCTTGAAGAGGGGCGTTATTCCACAGACAGTATAATCACCATGCAACACACCGCAGTTATAGAAACATACGCCCTGGAGATGGGCGTTAATCAATGAAACACGTCCCTGTAAGGGGCGCTAAATATCAGACGAGAAAATGAAGATCATGCAAGCAGATGCAATAAAGACACGCCCTTGAAGGGGGCGTTAATTCATAAAAACACGTCCCTGTGAGGGGTGTTAAATCAAAAGACGCCCTCGTCGAAGGCGTTAATAAGCAACAATTGACTGATCCGGGGAGTGTGCAGAGTGCACAATGGAAGGTGCCCGAGGGGCACAAAGGAAAGGGTACCGAGGGTACCGAGGGGAAAGGACACACGAGGGTGTCAATGGGAAAGGACACACGAGGGTGTCAAAGGGGAAAGGGCACACGAGGGTGCCAACGGAGATGGTAATCAACAAAGAAAACAGTGGATGTCCCACCGTGATCGCCAATTTGTGGATCCCTTTAAAAATCCACACTTTTTTGAGTGTGAGGTTAAAAAGGAAGGGAAAAGGGAAACATTCAATAATGGTGGAGATGAAACAATGCACGAGGTGCACAAGGGGAGTGTGTGATCGCCAGAGGGTTTACCTCAATTAAAAAAAAAAATAAGATCGCATGTACCTGGTAAAAGATGGGATGCGGGATGAATGTGGATCTCTTCCTCCAACTCCAATCGGCCGGCCGACGAAGTGGGTTTTCTTGATTGATTACCTTGTAAGAAAGACAATGAAAGACAAGCAAAAGAAAAGGGGATCAGCCAAAGTGCAATAGTATCAGTCAAAAACCAACATAAAAATGATGAAAAGACATCAACATGCGCACCTTCTTTTTTGTTTTCTTTTTAAACCCCTTAAGAAGACTTAAGGGAAGGGGAGTTTGATGATAAAAAAATGCAACAAAACGTGAACAGGGAATAGAGATATAAAGGACGGAGGGATGATGATATGAATGAAATAAAACAAAATAGATGAAAAGATGAAAACCCTGCTGTCCCTGGCGACAGTAAAGGGAAAAAACCAAATGATGATGGATGTAGAATGAAGCACCAGATGCAGCCCAAAGGGATGCAGAGGGGAGGCAGCAAAAGACGAAGAAAGGCTCTGCTTGCGATGAATATTCTTCTGAGCGTTCAACCCGCTGAATGCTTAAGGTGCTTAAGGTTCTGCACGATCGGTCAAGGCTTTAATTTATAATGCCTCAAGCGGATATGATCAAACCAAGGGAGGATAAGAACAGGCAATGAGGCATCCAGGGAAGGATCAAGATCGAGCAAGAGTCCAAAGACAGCAGGGAACTGTGAGGGAAAGATGGAAAAAGGAAGGACTCTGGAGTGAAACACGCCTTAATACAGGGCGTCTTTTATGAATTGACGACCTTCACAGAGACGTTTTCTTGAAACACGACCTAGGAAAGGGCGTTTCTTCCTGGATTTAGTTTTGGAAACGAAACCTTGCCTTGTTTGAAAGCTGAGATAACACGCCTGAGATAACGGCGTTAATTAAAATCACGCCCTGAGGAAAGGCGTTACTCACAAAAGGCCTTTTATTTTGAAAATATATAATTCCAGAAATTAAGGGATAACACCAGGAATTGACGCCCTCACATACGGTCGTCCTTTCTTTGAAAACGCCCTACAACATGTCGTTACTTTTGAAATTAACGCCCTTAATCAAGCCGTGACTCACAAAAATACAGGAAAAATGTAGAAAAATCCAGAAAAATAGAAAAACTTTATATTATAGGAATATTGAAGTCCACTTGGGGCATTTATATAATAACATGAGATTTGATCAACAAAACGTCAATTTTGGCGTGTCTACAGGATGGAGAGGCCATGTCTGAAGTTAGGGGTCGAAACATATTTAACATGAATTTTGTTTCAATATTTTTGGGCTTGGAGGGTTCTTCTCTCATGGGGCAGGTTAAGGCCCAGAAAGTCAAAGAATCACAAGCTCAGAGAGAGCTTCTGGAACACCCTCAAGAATCCACCCAAACAGTTTTAGAATTAGCTTCTGAAGTTGCTTTACAGGAGACACCATCTGAACAACCACTGTCTGCTACTTCTGCTGCACCTACTGAAGCATCTCTATCTTTTCAGAGGCTTGTTGAGATTGCATCTGAAGAAGTTAGGATGTCTGAAAACAGCATTCAAACTGAACTAGATACAAATATTGATGGTTTGTTTGATTCCTTTGGGAAGACATCAGAAGAAGTGAGGCTGCCCGTGGAACAGCCTGCTCAAGAGCAAGAAAGTAATGAGCAAGACCTTGCTGAGTTTGTTAATTTCATTCTTAGAGAGACTGTGGAGAAAAGCTTGGAAGAGGCTGACAACGTGGTTACAGCTGAAATTATAGAACAGGCACCTGTTGAAAACTCTACAGATGATGATCTCATGGAAGAAAGAGTGGATGAGTGTCAGGAGAAAGTTACTGACATAGACTAAGAAGCAGAATCATCAAGTGAAGAAGAAGCACCTGAAAATATATTTCCTGAAAAAGAAATCCAAGCTGAAGATGAAGATCGGGTTCCAGCAGGAGACAGCCAAACGCCAGTACAAGAAGAAGCAGATGAGAGAACAGCACCTGGCTGTGAATCTTATGGTACACCCCTAGGTCAACCTCGACTTCTATCTGCTCGGGCGCCCAACATTGAAGAACTCCTCATTAATTTGACTCAGCAGATGCAGAGACAGGATAAGAAAATGGATGATCTGCTCAAGTATGTCACTCTAAATATTAATCAAGTTCATTCCAGGCTACTGAAGCTTGAAATTTCTCTCCTGACTGAATGGAAAAAGTTCCTGCTAAACAAGAAAGCTTCAGATGATGCCACCAGGTCCTCGATGGAAAGCTTGCAGGTGGTATGTTTAAAGATAGCAACAGCACTTCATGAATTACAAGATGCTCATATTTCCTCCTTTAAGTCATCTGCCAGCATTATAGATCATTGTTTTGAGATCAGGACATCCTTAGAAGTTTTGAAGGGGTCATCTAGTGCCTTAGGTCCAGATGTCCAGAAGATCTATGATAAATTGATCGCTTTCTTAGCAGAAGTGAGAACTCTGACTGACAGATATGAATCTGTTAATATTCGCTAAGAAGACATCATTTCAGAAGTGGCACATGTCAGAAGCTCCGTTGTGTATTGGCTAGCTGAATTGTCCAATGACTTGAAGGATCTTCACTTTGCCTTGGGTTCAGCCCCTGGTCAGGCATCCTCCAGCAGAGGTCCAACTCAAGATTTCTCCTCTGCTGCTCCTAGGGGTAGACCACCACAAGACAGGCCGCGTGGCCCTTCCAGCAGACATGCCAGATTCTTTTCTCCTTAAAAAAATAGTGTTCTGTATTTTTTTGCCCATTTTGAAGCTCTCTCACACTCTTGGACTTGTTAATTACATCTCATATCATTTGCATTTCTGCCTCCTTTTGTTTCTTTCTTTTTGATGTTGACAAAGGGGGAGAACTCAAGTCTTTGCTACTACTACGATTGAGAATGATTTTCTGTTGTTAATGATTCTTTAATATTCTTTAATGATGATTAATGATGGTGCTGATGATGTTTAGCTTTGAACAGGTTGAAAATTATTCCTGCAAAGACTCAAGACTCATAGTGTTGCCATCCATCAAAAAGGGGGAGATTG
The DNA here is from genome assembly GCA_022559845.1 of Amorphophallus konjac. Classification (NCBI taxonomy): domain Eukaryota; kingdom Viridiplantae; phylum Streptophyta; class Magnoliopsida; order Alismatales; family Araceae; genus Amorphophallus; species Amorphophallus konjac. The sequence goes on along the minus strand of CM040125.1, from coordinate 100,616,756 downwards.
TTGAGTCTTTACATGTTTTGAGGATGACAACACTATGAGCCTTAGTGGAGAACAAAAAATATTTCTCTGTGAAAAATAAACTTTCGAGTCACTTCAGTTATTTTCAGGGGTTGTCTTCGTGTCGTTATTTGTTCCATCGCGTGCTGAACACTGCAGCACCTCGTGCTGCTTTCTGTGAACCTCGTGTCGTTTCTTCAGTATTTAGTTGCTCATCTCGAGTCATCCTTTTTATTTTTGCTCTTGTGTTTTCGTGTCATTTACTGTAGTTACTCGAGTCATTTTCCTGCTTTCACTGTTTTATCACGTGTCGTTGTAGCCGTTCCTGTCTTCTGTCCTCGTGTTATTTTTTTCCTAGACCCCGTGTCCTTTTTGCTTTGTGACCACACTTCGTGTCGGTTTCTGTTTTCATCTTTGAGTTGTTTTCAACCCGTGTCGTCCTCGTGTTCGAGTCATTTTCCTGTGTCTTCAAGTCATGTTAGTGTGAAGTGTCGTTTCACTTTGTGCCATTCCCTTTGCTGTTTGATATTTCGTGTTGATTCTCGTATTGATTCACCGATGACCTCGAGTCAACTTAGTCATTTTGATTGGTCGTTCTTCGTGTTGTTTCTGTGTTTGTGTCTTCGTGTTATCTTTTGTGCTTGTGTCTTCGTGTTATTTTTGCATTTGAGTCTTCATGTTATTTCTGTATTTGTGTCTTCGTGTTGTTTTTATGTCTTCGTGTTAATTTTGTGTTTGAGTCTTCATGTTATTTCTGTGTTTGTGTCTTAGTGTTGTTTTTATGTCTTCGTGTTGCTTCTTTCTATCTTCGTCCAGGTTTCCTCTGATCGCGTGTTTTACTACCGTTTTACTTCGTGTTATCTCCTCCTCACCTCGTGCTGTTCTCATCTGACTTCGTGTCGTTCTCTTTGTAGTGTTAGCCTTGTTACTGTGGTACCTCGTGTCGTTCTCTCTTTATCTCGTGCTATAGTCATCTTATGTACCTCGTGTCATTCTCTCTTTATCTCGTGCTGTAGTCATCTTATGTACCTCGTGTCATTCTCTCTTTATTTCGTGCTGTAGTCATCTTGTGTATCTCGTGTCGTTCTCAGTATAGTGCATCTCGTATTGTTATCACTTACCTCATGCAGTTTTAGTTTTTGTGGCCCTGAGTTTTAATGGTTTTAATTTCTTTGCAGGAGAAGAAGAAAAACAAAAAGAAGAAGGTGGTCCGAGGAAGAATATTCCCCAGTGTCTGGGCTGCACGTGATCCAATACTAAAGGAACCAATGCTATAAGGGCACGTGGAAAGAAGGTTCTGGATCGGGTGTGGGAGGCACACGCATTTTGTACCTTATCCACCTGCTGCTGCTATATATTGAAGCCTTCGTCCACAGATGAAGGTTTATCGAAAGGGAAAAAGAAAAAGCAGAAATGCAGAGAGTTCGATCCAGCAAAAGAAGAGAAGAAAATAGAGGGCAGAAACTGAAGAAGAGGAAGAAGAGAGAATAGCAGAGAGTGAGAGAGAGAGAGAGAGCTCGAAGCTGAGAGTTCAGAAAGAAGAAGAAGAAGGATTCTGGTTTCAGGATCAAATCCGAACCAGTTTGCTCTATTGTGAGCTATATTCCGTGTTTTATCGTTCCAGCATTCAGTCTGCTGTATCTTTTTAGTTTCTTATTTTTGATCTTTCTTTACTGTTCTAGTTTTGTCTCCGATTCTCAGGTTGAGATCGGTGGTCCTCCTGTTCTGTTGGTTCAGGAGAAGGGAGACGCTGTCTCCAGTTGCAAGTGGCCGTGTGCTGCTTGTGGGTTCCCTCTAGGCTTCAGAGGAAGAGAGACCTTGGTCTCTGGTTCTAGTGACTGCAGATCACTAGTGTTCCCTCCGGTTGGAGGAAGAGGAAGTTGTTTCCTGATTTCTAGGGACTTGGCATCCTTAGGGTTCCCTCCGGGTGTGGAGGAAGAGGGGAGGGTGTTCCCCTGGTGAAGCTGTGAATCAGCCGTTGTCGCAGACTGAGTCTGCTTGGCTAGCCGGTGCTAGTGGAAGCCTCACTTCGGTTTGAAGTGAGGGGTGACATAGGCAGACTGGAGGTCTGACCGAACCACCTTAAAGATCCCTGGCGCAGTGTGTTTGGTTTCTATTCTGGCTTTGGATCTATTCGGTAGATGCTTGTCTAGGCCGATCCATCTCTATCTTCCTAGCTGATCGTTCTGCGCGGTTAGTGTTTGACCGTTAAGATCTTTTTCGAAAACTCCTAATTGAGAACTTATTTTTTAATCCTCAATGTTTTAATTGGTAAAGGTCCATTCACCCCCCTCTGGACCTATGAATTTAGAGTCATTCGGTTCATCATCATGGCTACCTCTCTTTGGTCCCACTCGGCCCTCCACAAAGGTCTGATCAACCACCCATTGTCAGACATCCTTATAGATGAGAGTATCACCTTTGATGGGTCACATCCTAGTGATTATGTTAGGTGGGAGACTTTCATGAAAAAACACTTTGAAAGAACTTGGGTTTATGGATCCGCGAGAGTCTGTCGGGCCGAGGCACGGCTTCGGGGACAAGCCAAAAAGGAGTGGGAACGTATAGTAAGGTTAAGAAAGATTAGGAGGCAAGAACCGATAGACTCATGGGAAGAGATGAAGATTGAGCTTAGGAAGATCTACGCTCCCCGACCTTCCCCATCCTACTCGGAGAACCATAGTCTGAGGAGCACTCCTACTCCTCTTTTCTCTCCCTGCCAACCCAAGACCTTCCTTCGGACCCAAACTCCACCACCCAAAGGACCCTTAGATTCATTGGAAGAGATAAGGATTGAGATTAGGAAGATCTTCACTCCCCCTTCCCACTCCTACCTTGAGAACCATAACCCGAGGAGCACTCCCACTCCTCCTTTCTCCCCCAGTCAACCCAAGACCACCGTTAGGGTCCAAACTTCACCACCCCGGGTACACCATGCCCCAAATTTCATCACCCCATCCCCAAAAGACCTTCCCATTCCCTTGGAGAGTGAGACCCCCACACCCCAAAGGGATAAGATTGTAATCGAGGAACATGAGGCATCCCCAGATTGGGAAGAAGAATACGAGTCACAATGTCATGGGTTAGGCCAAGAAGTTCCCATCCCATGTGGAAGAAGCATCATGGCTCACTCCACTCTCACCATTCAAACCCACATGGACCCCATGCCCACCCCTCCACCTAGGCCCATGACAGCCACCATTTCCCGACCTGAAGTTACTCACCCAATCCACCTTCCGCTTCCAACTCCTATCCTACCCAAACTTAGCCCTCCACTACTTCCACTCCCAACCCCAACCCAAGTCCGGCCTCACTCACCACCCTGGGTACACCATACACCAACCTTTATCACCCTGCCCTCAAAAGACCCACTCACCTCCTTGGTAGAGGAACCCATACCTGACCCCATAGTAGTGAACACTCCGGGTCAAATCCCCGCCATGGAGACCACCCATGTCCAAAAAGAAGAAGAACCCTCACATGGTAGTCTTCGCCTTACACCACCCTCTCTAGATGGGACCGAGATCATCTTAGGAGAACCCCTTGTTAATTGGCTAAAGGAGAGCCCAATTAGAGAGATCACAGCCCATGTTTTCTCCCCCATGGAGCGAAACTTTCCCATAGTTCCCTTCTCCTCCTCTTACACTACCATCCAATCCTCCTACCAAATAGAAACTCTAGGAGACCTCCTTCATGGCCTAGCATGGCAAGTGGAGCTGACTGGTATGTTGACCATGGTGATTGACCGACCTAGGAGCCTTGACCTCCTACACCTATGTGTCGGGTCCATCTCCTCAATCTACACTGTGGGTTGCTACACTAGTGACCTTCTTTTACTCCTCCCTACACCCGATGAGCCCGATGCTATCCACAAACTTGAGTTGCTTATCTCGGGTAGAACAACCAGCCCTCCATTCATGGCCGACCATTCCACCAAAAACTTTGGCCCGATCACTTTACTAGGGGAGAAGAATCTGCCATCAAGGGGTTGTGAGGACCAAAAGGACCTAGAGTTCCTCTCCTTAGGCGACCCTTACCATGACCCCTTCGATCCCTTCCTATACCCACCCACCTTACTCACCACCAACCTGTCCCTACCCCATCCAACCTTATTGGACCAAGCCCACTCCATTTTCCTAGACCCCTTTGACCCCTATGAGTGGAAAATACCGCACCAAGCCATACACAAAGAAGAAGCCATTTGGATGGGAATGCAAGTGCCACAACATTTTGCATCATTTGGTAGGGCTAGTAATCCCAGTCATCTCATACATATCACCCACACTGTAGGCCTAATGCATGACTGGCTCACATTTGGATGTGCTGGTCCTCCCACATTCGTCATAACTCTTAAGCATGAAAGGAGCATACATTGATGTTCGGGTCCCCCGGTAATTATCACAACCATGCACGGTAGATCCACCTATGGTTTCCCCAGCCCCCCCGAGTCCATAAGAGTCTTCATCACATCTATGCATGATAGGTCTATGTACGGTTGCCCCGGTCCACCTTTGCATACTATCCACTCTCACACCCACTCACCGCATTATGATGCATGGCATGAGCATACACGCAAGCAAATCCTGACGAGCGGTGAGGTTCACAAAGAGCAGACAAGAGCTCGCGAGCGCCGCTTGGAATTCAAAGTAGGCAATCTGGTGATGATGACATTGGAGTGGCTCTACCCTAGGGTCACCTCCAATTCGAGGGCACGTAGACTTAGACCTTCCCAAGTTCCGAGTGACTTTGGCAACCTGGCTATCAGGTTGGACTTACTAAGGGGTTTTGGGATTCACCCCATTTTCCAGGTGGTGGATCCGGCACCCTATATGGACACCGCGGAGGATCCTAGTGAGTGTCTCGAGCCTTTATCTTCCTTTGAGAGGAACACCCTCGGAGAGCCACCAAAAATCAGCCTGAGAGTCCGACGTGTGCACACGTAGGCAATACTAGGCAAGCAGGGTTCCATCGCTAGCAAGAGGGTGCACCTGAGCCACCTCGAGAGGATGAAGGACCATACCCCGGTTGCGGACGTAGGGTTGAGTTTGGAGGTTGAGGTTCACTCTGAGCTGTTTGAGAGGACCACTTCCCCAGTGGGCCCATACTCGACGGAGTCGAGTTTTCCGAACCCCGGGGGTATGATGAGGACATCACCAGCACTTTCATATGATCGAGGGTCCCGATGCTCGCCACCTATGCTACATCTTGTTCACCACTTTATCTCGAGTCATATGATGTAATTTTTATTTTCTTATCATGTACTTTTCCTTTTATTTGAGTCCAATACCTAGGTTAGGTAGCTATTTACCTAAGTCTTAAGTCATTATGTGTGTTATTGGGCCCAATTATATGGGCTAGGCCCAGGGGCGCCCCCTTCCGCTTGGTTTAGTGTTAGAAGTCCAAAAGTTAGGGACTTAAGTTAAATTGTGGGATTCCTATAAATAGGACCCCAATCCCTCATTTGTAAGGTAATGAATATTTGAGTAAAAGTTTGCCAAAGCAATTGTGCATCTCTCTCTCTCTTCTTCTCTCTCTCACTAAAAGGGGTGAACCCCTCTCTCTCTCCTCCCCTCTCTCTCTCCCTTGGGCGCACCTGCCCCTTCACCTCCCTCTCTTGCCACCTCATCTGCCACATCAGCCTCCCACCCCTTCACCTTCCCAAGGCCCTTAACTCCACTTCAATTTCCCCCACTTCCCAAGCAACCCTTCCCCTTCCCCATACAACCCTTCATTTTCCCAAGAGAGAATCCCCTCTCCCAAGTAACCTTTCCCATCCCCAAGGCTTTCATTACCCCTCCATTAACCCACCACACCAATTCCAAAGGAAACCCTCCCCAGTCCCCAAGCCCATTTGTGCCCTCCTCCACCTCCATACTCCCTCCCCCACTAGGTCCGCCCCCACCTCCTCTTTCCCTCTCACACCCTGCTACCCCCATCTCCCTCCTTCGGCCCTCACCTCTCCAGACTCCACCCCTCCATCTGCAACTACAACCCCCTCCCAAACCCACTAAACCCTCCACCCAAGGCCCCTCCACAATCACCAAGGAGTGTTCTGCCCCCCCCCTTGGTTCGCTACCAGTAGAAGAAGCCACATTGCACAGACTGCTCCGGCACTGTCCGACATTATATGGAAGTGCACCATACATCGCCGGAAAGGTCTGCGAGTCTTCTTCGCAAGCAAGGTAGAATCGTCTCATTCTGACTTTGCTACAGTTCGTGGTGCCCGTTCTCGTCCAACTGCGCAACAAGGACCAGAACCTGGACCTGAGCTGCAGTGCAGAAGCTCCCACGGCCACATCCTTCAACTTCTGGAGGCGCCACTTGGCCAAAAGCTACAACCACGAGTCCTCCACCACCACCAACAAGCGGTGTCCCGTTCGGCATCAGGAAGTGTCCTTTCCACTTTTTCTCCCCCGGGTGCGCAGACAGTCCATTTGGGTCCTGCTCCGACACTGCCTCACTCAACGGACTCTTCCTCACCACCCCGACATCCCCTGGTGCTGTTCTCAGTTTCTGCTCGAAGAAGACTCATCCACGGACGTCCTCGACTTGGTCTCGCCTCATTCAGACTTCGGGAGTGATCGTGGTACCTTCTACAAGCATCTACGACAATCTGGGCCAGCCTGAACCTGAACTCTGAGCACCTGTTCCGGGGTCCACTCCGACCAGAGGCGACGCAGGAACCACCCACCAAAATTCACAGGAATACCTGGGTCTGTCAGCGTCGTTCCAGCGCCAGTCTTGTCATGTTCTGAGTCCGGAGGAGCACACAGCGGCTGCTACACCGATCCCCTATCCAGCTGCTCAAGACACAGACAGATGCGGTTGGGTGATCCGTCGGCGCGATTCGAGCGAATCTCCCCTCCCCGCCTGGCTGGTTTAACGCCCCTCCCTGCGTGGAGGTAGTGTTTGCATTGTAATACTGATATCCCCCCACCCAAAGTCAACCCTCCTGTGTGAGGCATAGTGGTTGTATAATTTAAATAGGGATCAAGCTTCATCGGCGCAGTGTGCGGGGAACCCACACTTCCCCACTCGCCCTCGTCTCCGGCCGGGATCGGCGTCTTCACGCCGATCAGGTGAGCTCCTGGTTGCACTCCTCTTGGCCAGCACTTCTTGCTTAACTAGTATTGCTTCTTAGTTCCGTCGGTGGTGAGGGAGTGCCCGATCCAAAATCAATCAAATCGAGTGTCCACCGCGGGGTGAGTTGTGAGTGAGACCCTACAACCCTCGCCCTCGGCGTGCTAGCCGCCCGTTGTTTGGGGCATTCCAGACCCTTAGGGGTTCAATCTCAAGCGAGCCAAACCCTGGAACAGCGAGGTCCCATCCCGGACCCTCTCCACCATCGTCGAGTTGCCTACGGGCACCAGTGTGCGCTACACGGGTGAGTCCACTTGAGTGGATCCGCCGTTCGGTTCGATTGCTTGCAAATTTAAGTCCGAGGGGTCGTGTCACATCATTGTAGACCCATGCCGCAAGCTTCATTATATTGATCCCTTTGGTAGCCTTGATTTGATTCACCATGTTGGAGCTTGGAATTAAGCTTGATAGTACTTCTTGTGCACTCATGCTCTTTGTCATGTTTGCTATCTTCTCTTCATCTCCTTGCTTCATTCTCTTCAAGTCTAGGAGCATCTCCGTTTCTTCTAGAAGTATAGTGGCTTCAAAAGTGGAAAATAGGAATGTGTGTGTGGTAGGATGCCGTATTTCTATAAGGGCTCCCATGGCGGCCCAATCTAGGTGTACATTGTGATAATGTTTGGCATGTGTCACTAAGCCTAGAAGGTGCCATCTAGAGAGGTAAGTCCTCATGTTTAGGGAGAGTTTAGAAAGAAGGAGGGGTAGCCATTTGTTCTTAGTGAACCCTCTTACCTTCGGAATGTTTGGATAATCCTGAAAAGATAAAAGAAGAAAAAGAAAGGAAGGAGAAAGAAGAGCATGATCAGAATTTAAGAATGAAGAGGGTAGAATAGAAGTCCAATTTCAAAATCTTGATACTTTCTTTGGTTCATAGCGATCCTTCCGTTGATATGGCCTTCAATTTCTGAAATTCTGGGAAATCCGACTTTACATTTCTTCAAAGGTTGTTGCATCATCCTGTCCATCTTGAGGGAAGTCTCTTCTTTTCTCTGTTGAGGGGGAATTCCCTATTCTCTGCTATTTTATGTTGCTTTTGTTGATGTCTTGACTGGCTCAATTCAATCTCGGTTTGATGTGTTTTAGCAGAAGAGGATACCCCCTTTTTATAACTGTTAAGGATCTGGTCGGCAGTCGAAAAGAGCAGTTCAGGTTTGAGTTGAATTGGGTCTCTGGAGTTTTATTTCCGAACAGGAAACGGGGTGCCGGAATTTGCCGTTAATTGACGACAGAGTCATTGTCATCATTTTCTTGAATCGCGACATAGGCCATGTCGTTATTTATTTGATGCCTTCTCACGCAGGCGTTATTTCCAGTCCGATTCTGGATTGAATAGGGAAGTTGATTAGCGACCCAGGGGCTGTCATCATTTCACCTTTTAACGCCTCTGCACGAAGTCATCATTTCTTGATATTTACATATTTTGAATTGTTCTGTGATGAACTTGCACTCTTATATATATCTTGATAATTTGATCATGTCATGAGTTTCATTGTGCTAATGATCTTTGAGCGCAGAAAAGAACAGGCTATGCAAATTTTGGGGTGCTTGGATCTTATCCTTGGTGACATCATTCCCTCCTTTGTATACTCCATGTATGCATTTTTACTATATGGTACCTACTCTATTATAGTATATCAAGGACCTTGTGGCTCTGATGAACCTGGAATTTGAGTTCCCCTTCATCAAAAATAGTGATAGTTATAGGGAAGTCTTGATCACACGGATAGGCCCTTAAGTCATCTAAGGTTTGGGACGACGGTTCCACTTTCTGAGTTGATGCGTGGATAAACGGGCTTCGGCTTAGTGTCAGCTTAGAGATCTGGATTTCTGACCAAGTCTGGATGATTTAGCAATATTATCCTTGATTATTTTTTTATTTTTTTTGTTTGTTTTAACCTTTTTCTATAGCCCAACATGCATCATGTAGGATTTTGAGCCTGAATGAGAAAATCTTCATATTAAGCCAGTAATGAGGGCCGCTTGCCCTTGATTCAAGTTGACATGAGATATTCCATTCAAAATCGAGTACTATGTTCTCTTTGAAGCCGCTCAGGCTGGTTCTTTGAAAGTATTCATTTACTGGATTCCTACCTCACTTCACTTTATTTTTCTGCAAGCTCACCTTGGTTGTAGTACATCCACATTGGCTGGTAATCGCTATCCAATGGTGTCTCTTCTTCCGCGCCCGCGTGCACATTTCATTTATTAGCTTAGTTCCTTCATCCAGTTCATCGTTGCTTTCTCGTGATCATCCGAGGTTGTTTCATTCAGAATCATAGAAAGATTTCTAATGCAAGGTGTCAGAGGTGTGTCACATCACACCTTGGCATCTACTTTTCAGTCCGCTCTTACTCCATTCCGCTTGTTGCACTTTCGCCTCATTCTGTCTCACTCTCTTGTAATGCAGACGCCAAGGCGGGGTAACTATAGACACGCTAAAATCGATACTATGTTGAGTAAATCTCATGTCACGGTATGATGCCCCAAAGTGGACTTCAATACTGGCTCAATATGAAGTTTTTCTAATTTATTTAGAATTTTTCTGGAATATTTGCAATTAGCGATTGTCATCAGGGCGTCATTTAATAAACGACTCTATGGGTGTCGTTATTTCAATAAATTAACAACCGTTCATGCAGGCATCATTTCCTAGTTTTACGAATTTCATTCAAAATTAAATATAAGGAATTAACGTCTGCTTAAAAGGTGCTCATTAATTGACGCCATTCCATGAAGGCGTCATTTCCTATTTTTTAAATATGGAAAGCCATTCATTTCTATAAATTAATCCAGGAATTCGCGGCTGCATGCGCAGTCGTCATTTTCAATTAGCGACTACCCTGATGTTGTCATTTAGTTTCCATATCCGTTTCTGCTACTACTTCTTCGCATGGCAATCCTTCTATCTTTTGATCTCAATCCTTTCTAAGGAAGTAAATCTATATTCTGGTAGTTTATCCCTAGCTTTAATCCCATTAGAACTAGATCTTAAACTCTATAAATACCCTTCCTAGAAGGCCACCCGCGAGAAGGAAGATTTCTGTTGGAAAGAAAGAGACTTTTGCTTAAGAAGAGAGAGAGATTTCTGCTAATAAATCTCTTGCAGGTTTCTTTACTGTGTTTACACGGTGGTGCTGTTTCTCTCGTGGTCTTCCTCCTATGGCCGAACTCCCTCTGTCTTTCTTCCTTTACTGTTGTAGCAACAACAGAGAGGTTCCCTTCTTTCTCTTTAGCTTTTCCTTATTATTCATCTCACACGCATAGCTCTCTAGCCATCTTTGCTAGAGATCATTCATCATATATCCATGCATCATATATCTCTCTACATATCATATTTTCTTTGCATCCATAGCATACTTTTCTATCCTTCACTCCTCTTAGGGGTTTAAAAAAAACACACAAGGTGTGTTCATGCCCATATTGCATAATTATATTTCTTTAGAGCATTGCTACTATACACTTTGGCTAATCCATATTGCTTTGCTTGTTTTTGTTTGTCTTATAAGGGTAATCAAGATAAGAACCCCCTTCATCGGCCGGCTGGTAGAAGGAGGAAGGAAAGGATTCACAATCACCCCCGCTTCTTCACAAGGTACATGCGATCATCCTTTTATTTTTGAGGTAACCCCTCTGGCGATCACACTCCTCTAGAGCATCACATGCTCTCTTCCTATTCTCTCTCTTTATTTCCCACCACATAACATAACATATCACATCATATCTCTCTTTTCTTTTCTTTCTTTTCAAAAAAATTAAATCTTCTTTCTTTTTAATGTCTATGTGACACGTTCACACCAAGAAGCTGAGCAACTAATTACCGGCGATCGAGTTGACTAGTTGGTCGATGCTCGGTAGTGGGTAGCAGTCTTTCGGAGTGGCTTTGTTGAGGTCGGTGAAGTCCACGCACATTCGCCATTTGCCCGAAGCCTTTGGCACTAAGACGACATTGGCGAGCCATGTCGGGTAAAAGACTAGTCGAAATAGGCTGGTTTTCTTCACCTTAAGAATTTACTCTTTGATGATCGTCTGCTTCTCTGGGGCATGCTTTCTTATGCGCTGCTGGACGAGTTTCACCGATGGGTCAAGGTTGAGCTTGTGTACCACCATCTCCACAGGGATCCCAGGAAGATGCTCATCAGTCCATGCGAAGACTTGGATATACTCCGAAAGAAAATATTTGTATTGCTTTTGTTCCTCAGATGATAAATCAGATCTAATTTTTACTCCCAGGGCCGGGTCATCTTTGAGGAAGAGCGTCAACAATTCACCACCAGGCTCAGATGTTGTTGGTTCATCCTTGACTCCCTCGCCCTTTTTCTTTTTTTCCCCTGGCCTTATGGCTTCGACCGAGATTATGTAGCACCTTCGAGCTATTGCCTACTTACCTCGGACCTCCCCGATACTGTATTTAGTGGGAAACTTCATTTTTTGGTGATAGGTGGATGGCACTGCCTTTGTCCGGCTGAGGATACCTCGGCCGAAGATGGCATTATAGGCCGACATCCCCTTGATCACGATGAAGTCAACTGATGAGGACATCTCACACCACTCTCTCTAGCTCGGGTCACCTGCACCACTTTGAGGTGGACCGACTATGATTCTCACATGTTATCTTTATTGTTGAGTCTTATATCATGTAATTCTTGTTTTATTCGAGTTATGTTTGTATCATCTTCCTTTATTTGAGTCGGTCCATTAGGTTATTGGGCCATTAGATGAGCTAATTGGGTCCAACTAGTAGGCTAGGCCCATGGGCGCCCCCCTGGGATAGTCATGGTCTTTTATCTATTTGTCAAGGGCCGTATGGTCATGAAAAGAGTGGGTGCCTATAAATAGGACCCCTCTCTCCCCCATGTAAGCACTTTGGTTGAAATTTGAAAGGAAGAAACCCCTTGGCTATTTTCCACACTCAAGTCTCTCTCTCTCTCCCCCTCCCCAATTCAAATTCGAATTCCATCCCCCGCTTCCCAAGACAACCCCCTCCCTCTTCCCAAGGTCTCTTCCGCCCTTCCCTAGGCACCCCTTCCTCTTCCCAAGGCCTCCTCCACCCTTCCCTAGGCACCTATTAACTCCCCATCCCCTCCCCAATTCAAAATTTGAATTTCATCTCTCGCTTCCCAAGGTAACCCCCTCCCTCTTCCCAAGGCCTCTTCCACCATTCCCTAGGCACCCCTCCCTCTTCCCAAGGCCTCCTCCACCCTTCCCTAGGCACCCACTAACTCTCCATCCCCTCACCAATTCAAAATTTGAATTTCATCCCCCACATCCCAAGATAGAACCCACCAATCCCCAAGCCACTTTCCAACCCCCTCCAACCCCACAACTAAAATTCGTAGCTCCCCTCCCACCCCTTGGAAGAACCACCTCCAACACCCCCTTTGCCCCTCCCACATGCTTGGCTCATCCCCCCTTGACCCCCCTATCAGCCAAGGATCTTCCCAGCCCCTTTCCACCACATTTCCCCCATTAGCACCTCCCATCCCCACCCACCACTACAGTAGAATTGGACGCAACTTGCAGCGTCGATCCTGCCTCGTCCGAGCAGATCCAGGTGAACATCCCAATAGCAACAGGATTCTTCTCCCAGCTAGCTTTCCAACGAGGGGTCTTCCACCTTCGTCCGACATCCGAGCTGACTAGAAGGTCTATCTTCATCAGGCTGCGTAAGATCGACTCCGGCTGGGGACTGAGACGAGTTGCAGAAGCTCCCACGGCTGCTCCTCCGAGCTTCCCCAAATTCCAACTAGGGATACCCTAACCTCCCAGCGGCATTTCAGCACCGGTCCCGTTGTCATCATAGGTCGGACAAGTCCATGGCGCCGTCTTCATCAACCTGTTGTCCTTGCCTAGTCTGCGCGGACAGATTCGGGTCTCGTCCATTCCTCACCCCACGCTTGGCCAGATGAAGGCCCCTCCTTGCGTGGAGGTAGTTTTGATTGTAAAATTAACTTCCTTACCCCACGATCACCCTCTTGCGTAAGGTGTAGTGTTGTATGTTTCATGATTTCAGATTAGAGCGACACCGACGCAGCGTGCGGGCACGTACCCACGCTTCCCTACTCACTAACGTCTTCGACCGGGATCGATGTCTTCACACCGATCAGGTGAGCACCCGATTTCTCCCCTGTTGGTTGAGCTTTACTTGTTTAGTATCGCTTCTGAATGCCCGTCGAACGGTGAGGTGAGCGCCCACTCTATATTCATCTTGTTGTGTGACCACCGCGGAGTGAGACACGAGAGCTTTCCCAGACCCGTGCCCATGGCGTGCCGGCCGCCCACTAGTTGGGAATCCCAACCCCTTTGGGGGTACAGCCCAAGCAAAGCCAAGACCTTGGAACGATTATGTCCCACCCCGGACCCTCATCACCATCCCCAGGTTACCTTCGGAAGATAGTGTGCGCCACGCAAGTAAGCCATTTACGTGAGTCCGATGCTCGATCTTGTATGCTTCCGAGTTTAAGTCCAAGGTAGTCGGCGTCACCCCCATCATCCCTGGCTGTGTCACATCAAGTGGTATCAGAGCAGTCTTAGGCTTGTTCCCACAAGTCTAGTCCTTGGGCACTCTCACACTAGGTCGCACAGAGGGTCACACCCGTGCACAGCCAACCGGTTGTTTCATGAGCACGCCAAGAGGGACCCATTACCAGCCCGACCCATCTTCATCAAACCCTCCAATGGATCCCAATCTCCAAGGTAACCCCGCTGCCAACGAGCGTGAGCTCTCCGACCAAGTCGCCTTCCTCTTGGAGGCCATGGCCAATATCTTAGGGCAGCTTGATGACATAACAGTCCGACTCACCCACATGGAGGAAAATAGGCCCATCCACCTGAGCATGGAAGGGATCCACCCCCGAGGAGAAATGAGAGGTACCCCTGGGACAACCCGGATGATCACCTCTTGAGACTAGTGAAAGTTGATGCCCCCACCTTTGATGGGTCCTACCACCCAAGTGTCTATTTAGATTGGGAGGCTTCAATGGACCAATACTTTGATTGGTATCCTATGTCCGAGGATAGGAGGGTTCGACTAGCCAAAATGCAACTTACCAAATTGGCCAAGACCCATTGGTTGAACGTTGAAGGGTTAAGAATGGTTAGAAGGCAAGCTCCCATCACCATATGTGGGGGCATGAAAGAACAACTTAGGCTCACATATGTTTCCCCCTGTTACCACCAAACCCTCCTTGATGAATGGCAGTCTCTAACCCAAGAGGGCAAATCCGTGACGGAGTATATCAAGAAATTCGATTATTACCTCCTCAAGTGTAGAGTCCAAGAGGACCATGTGGTCACCTTATCCCGGTTTAGGAATGGGCTTCAATTTCACATAAAAAAGGAGCTCTTCATGCGTCATGTGACCACCCTAAAACAAGCCTATCAAATAGCATGGGACGCCGAGAAATTCTCTCGATATCCCCGAATGGTCCCTCCTCATGTGATGGACCCCAAGTCCATAGTGCATCGGACCAATACACCACCCCCTCAATGGGGCATCCTTCCCAACCCCATGGGAACTCCCCCCGTTCGAGCAGCCCCACCTAGTGGAACCCCTCCCTCTCGGCCCACAAATGGCCCTCCTAACCCCACTACCAATCGTCCCAACCCGGGACCCGCTCACCCTCCCACTAGAGCTACCCCTAACCACCATAGTGGGCAGCAATGCTTTAGGTGCCTTGGGTATGGGCACTTCGCCAACCAATGCCCCACCAAGGGAGCATCTAGTTTACTCATTGAGGAGACTAATCTCCTACCCCAAGTTTGGGTTGAAGAAGAGGTTGAGATTCACGAGGCCTCTCCCGATTGGGAGGAAGAGTATGAAGCCCACTACTACAAGTCCAACCAAGAGCAACCCCCCCCCATCCACCGACCCTCACCTTGGAGTGGTTAGGTGCATCCTCACTCAAGCCCAAGAACATGATTGGAGAAGAACCACCATCTTCTACACCTACATCCGGATAGGGGACTGTGCCCGGAATGTCATCTTGGATAATGGGAATAGTGTAAATGTGGTGTCCCCTGACACCGTCAAGCTTCTAGGCCTTGCCGTCTCCCCACACCCGAACCCATACCGGGTAGCATGGATTGATGTCACATCCGTGCCCGTTAGCACCCGCTGTCTTGTCCCCATCACATTCCAATCCTACCATGGCCAAGTATGGTGTGACATTCTACCTATGGAAGTAGGGAGTATACTTCTAGGGAGGCCTTGGATCTATGATGTAGATGCCACCTTCCTTGGGAGGACGAACATTTGCATCTTCACCTATGAAGGGAAGAGAATCCAACAACCCATCACCACCCCGTCCCCTCCCCAAAAGGACAACTCCCTCCCTAGAAGGATCCCCCACCCCATCCCCCATTCCAACCCCACCCCTCCCTTCGCCAAAACCCACACCCTCGCATCCTAGTCCTAGTATGACCATTGGGACTACTAGGCGTATACACCTCATCACGAAGCAACAACTTGAAGAGGAAGTGAACCAAGGGGCACAAGTGTGTGCTATTGTCATTTGCCTTTGGGAATCCACCCCAACCGACCCACACCCATTAGAAATCCAACAACTCCTTGAGGACTTCCATGATGTGTTCCCCGATGAGCTTCCGGATAAGCTACCACCCATGCACGATGTGCAACATGCCATCGACTTTGTACCTAGAGCTACCTAACCCAACCTTCCCCACTATCGCCTCAACCCCATCGAGCATGCCGAACTCAGGAGGCAAATTGAGGAGCTCATCAAGAAGGGCTTCCTCCGCATTAGCAAGAGCCCATGTGCCGTCCCGGCCCTCCTTACACCCAAAAAGGATGGAACTTGGTGCATGTGCGTGGATAGCCGGGCCATTAATAAGATCACGGTCAAGTATAGGTTTCCCATCCCCCGGCTAGGTGACATGCTGGACATGCTCGCTGGAGCCACCATCTTCTCTAAAATTGATCTCAAAAGTGGCTACCATCAAGTTCGGATTAGTCCCAGGGATGAGTGGAAGACCGCTTTCAAAACCAAGGATGGCCACTATGAATGGCTTGTCATGCCCTTTGGCCTCTCCAACGCACCTAGCACTTTCATGCGTCTCATGACCGAGGTCCTCCGCCCTTTCATTGGCATCTTCCTTGTTGTCTACTTTGACGACATGCTCATATATAGCCAGTCCAAGAAGCCCACCTTGATCACCTCAAGCAAGTTTGCACCGTTCATAGGAAGGAGAGCCTATTTGCCAACCCTGGGAAGTGTCACTTCATGACCAACCAACTAGCTTTCCTAGGATTCATTATTTCATCCCAAGGGGTATCCATGGACCCCGAGAAGGTCCAAGCAATTCTTGAATGGCCCGAGCCCAAGACTCTCCATGATGCCCGAAGCTTTCATGGGCTAGCCACCTTTTATAGAAGATTCATTCGTGGGTTTAGCACCATAATGGCCCCTATCACTGATTGCCTTAAGAAGGCCACTTTTACTTGGATTAGGGCGGCCTCCAAAGCATTCCTAGAACTCATGGAAAAGATGACCCAAGCCCCGGTCATTTGTCTACCCGACTTCTCTAAAGTCTTCGAGGTCACTTGTGATGCATCCGGGGTAGGGATTGGGGGCATTCTTACCCAAGAGGGTCACCCCGTAGCCTATTTTAATGAGAAACTTTGTGAGGCTAGGTTTAGGTACTCCACCTATGACAAGGAACTATATGACATGGTCCAATCCCTTCGGCATTGGAGGCACTATCTCCTACCCAAGGAGTTCGTGATCTTTTCGGACCACGAGACATTGAAGTATCTCAACACCCAACAAAAGCTCAATGCCCGTCATGCCCACTGGGTTGAACACATTCAAGCTTACACCTTTGTCTTAAAGTACAAAGCGGGTAGTGAGAATCCCGCCGTTGATGCGCTAAGTAGGCAGGTAGCCTTACTTTCCACCGTCCAAGTGGAAGTCACGGGGTTTGAGCGAGTCAAAGAGGAATACCCAAGTTGCCCTGATTTTGGGACTCACTATACCACCCTCTCCACCCAGCCCCACCAGGAACACGAGGGATTCATACTCCAAGGGGGGGTTTCTTTTCAAGGGAGCTAGGTTATGCATACCCCGGACTTCACTCCGGGATTTCTTGGTTTGGGAGCTACACAGTGGTGGCCTTGTTGGTAACTTTGGGGTCCAAAAGACCATTGAGTTAGTTGAGAGACAGTTCTATTGGCCCATTCTTAAGAGGGATGTAGCCAACATTGTGGGTCAATGTCGCACGTGTGCTTCTGCCAAACAGGTGAAGCAAAACACTGGACTTTACATACCCCTCCCCATCCCGGATCGTCCTTGGGAGGACTTGAGCATGGATTTTGTCCTTGGCCTACCTAAGACCCTTCGAAAGCATGATTCCATTTTTGTGGTCGTTGATAGGTTCTCTAAGATGGCCCACTTTATCCCATGTTCCAAAACTTCGGATGCTTCTAGGGTGGCCCGATTATTCTTTGATGAGGTGGTCCGCTTCCATGGACTACCTAAAACCATTGTGACAGATCGAGATGTGAAATTCACTAGTTACTTTTGGAAAACCCTTTGGAATCTAATGGGAGCCCTCCTCAAATTCTCTACTACCTATCACCCTCAAACTAATGGCCAAACTGAAGTCGTCAATCGAAGCCTTGGGAACTTACTCTGTTGCTTAGTCGGGGACCACCCTGGAAATTGGGATCTCCTCTTGTCTCAGACTGAGTTTGCCTACAATGATTCTGTCAATAGGTCCATAGGCAAGAGTCCATTTGAAGTTGTGCATGGTTATAGGCTGAGGAAGCCTTTGGATCTTATTCCCCTCCCCCCGCATGCTAGAGTGTCAGTCTCAACCGAGTCTTTTGCACAACATATCAAAGAGTTGCATGATGACATCCGAAAGCATATAGGGAAAAGCATTGAGGCTTACAAAAGGTAGGCAGATACTCGACGGCGCCACTATGAGTTTCAAGTGGGAGACTTGGTGATGGTGAGGACGGAGCGGCTTCTTCCAGGGCCTGCCTCCAAGTTGAGGGCACGCGGGTCGGGACCTTTTCAAGTTCTAAGACTACTAGGCAGTAATGCATATGAGTTGAACCTACCTGAGGGTTTTGGGGTACACCCTACCTTCAATGTGGTAGACCTGGTACCCTACAAGGGCCCCACAGTGGGACCCAGTGAGGAGCTCGAGCCTTTACCTTCCCTTGTGAGAGACACCACCGGAGGGACACCACCAATTAGCTTGAGAGGCCGACGTGAGCAGGTGGAGGCGATACTGGATGAGCAAAGTACCACTACAAGGAACAGGGTTTACCAGTGCTACCTGGTGAGGTGGAAGAACCATCCCCCAACGGAGGATACCTAGTTAAGCCGGGAGGACCTACTATGCTTTGACCCGGACATTTTGGAGCACTACCACAGCTAGACGGACCCATACTCGATGAGGTCGAGTTCTCCCCACCCCGGGGGATTTGATGAGGACATCTCACACCACTCTCTCTAGCTTGGGTCGCCTGCATCACTTTGACATGCACCGACTATGATTCTCACATGTTATCTTTATTGTTGAGTCTTATATCATGTAATTCTTATTTTGTTTGAGTTATGTTTGTATCCTCTTCCTTTATTTGAGTCGGTCCATTAGGTTATTGGGCCATTAGATGAGCTAATTGGGTCCAACTAGTGGGCTAGGCCCATGGGCGCCCCCCAGGATAGTCTTGGTCTTTTATCTATTTGTCAAGGGCCATATGGTCATGAAAAAAGTGGGTGCCTATAAATAGGGCCCCTCTCTCACCCATGTAAGCACTTTGGTTGAAATTTGAAAGGAAGAAACCCCTTGACTATTTTCCCCAACTCAAGTCTCTCTCTCTCTCTCTCATCCCCCTCCCCAATTCAAATTCAAATTCCACCCCCCGCTTCCCAAAACAACCCCTCCCTCTTCCCAAGGTCTCCACCACCCTTCCCTAGGCACCCCTCCCTCTTCTCAAGGCCTCCTCCACCATTCTCTAGGCACCCATTAACTCCCCATCCCCTCCCCAATTCAAAATTCGAATTTCATCTCTCCCTTTCCTAGGTAACCCCCTCCCCAATTCAAAATTCGAATTTCATCTCTCCCTTCCCTAGGCAACCCCCTCCCTCTTCCCAAGGCCTCTTACACCCTTCCCTAGGCACCCCTCCCTCTTCCCAAGGCATCCTCCACCCTTCCCTAGGCACCCACTAGCTCTCCATCCCCTCACTAATTCAAATTATGAATTTCATCCCCCACATCCCAAGATAGAACCCACCAATCCCCAAGCCACTTTCCAACCCCCTCCAACCCCACAACTAAAATTCGTAGCTCCCCTCCCACATCTTGGTAGAACCACCTCCAACACCCCCTTTGCCCCTCCCACATGCTTGGCTCATCTCCCCTTGACGTCCCTATCAGCCAGCGATCTTCCCAGCCCCTTTCCACCCCATTTTCCCCTCTCACTTCCCCCATTAGCACCTCCCATCCCCACCCACCACCTTGCCCACCATTGTAGTAGAATTGGACGCAACTTGCAGCATCGATCCTACCTCGTCTGTGTAGATCCAAGCGAACATCCCAACAGCAACACGATTCTTCTCTAAGCTAGCTTTCCAATGGGTCTTCCACCTTCGTCCGACATCCGAGCTGACCAGGAGGTCTATCTTCATCAGGCTACATAAGATCGACTCCGAGTGGGGACAGAGACAAGTTGCAGAAGCTCCCACGGCCGCTCCTCCGAGCTTTCTGGAAAGCCCTTTGGCCGAGGTGATCCTCTACCAGTCCTCTTTCAGCTCCAAGAAGAAGGAGGTCATTCGGTGCCCGGAGCACCCCAGGCCGGCCTTCTTTCTCGGCGTGCGTAGATTGTCCCTACTTGAACCAGATCAGACCCCCCTCTGCTTCCTGGACTGCTGGCTCACCTCTGACCTCAGAACGAGGTCCTATTAGTTCCTTTGCGTCCCCAGCTTGTCCACGGTCGTGTTGGCACCAGTCTCGTTTCCATCAGAGGTTGGTGGAACCCGTGGCAACCTTTGCAACAGCCCGTTGCTATTCTGATCCAGAGAGAAGTATTTCGGACCGGACAGATCCCAGATTTGCAGCAGCCCAATTCGGCACCCAAATGGCCCCAAATTCCTACTCAGGATACCCTGACCTCCCATCGGCATTTTAGCATCGGTCCCGCTGTCATCAGACGTTGGACTAGTCCGTGGCGCCGTCTTCTTCAACCTGCTATCCTTGCCTAGTCTACGCGGACAGATTCGGGTCTCGTCCATTCCTCGCCCCATGCTTGTCCGGCTGAAGGCCCATCCCTGCTTGGAGATAGTTTTGATTGTAAAATTAACTTCCCTACCCCACGATCACCCTCCTGCATGAGGTGTAGTGTTGTACATTTCATAATTTCATGTTAGAGCGACACTGACACAGCGTGCGGATGCGTACCCACACTTCCCTACTTCCCCACGTCTTCAGTTGGGATCGATGTCTTCACACCGATCAGGTGAGCACCCGGTTTCTCCCTTGTTGGTTGAGCTTTACTTGTTTAGTATCGCTTCTAAATGCCCGTCGAATGGTAAGGTGAGTGCCTGCTCTATATTCGTCTTGTTGTGTGACCACCGCAGAGTGAGACACGAGAGCTTCCCCACACCCGTGCCCACGGTGTGCCGGCCGCCCACTAGTTGGGAATCCCAACCCCTTTGGGGGTACAACCAAAGCAAAGCCAAGACCTTGGAACGATTAGGTCCCACCCCGGACCCTCATCACCATCCCCCGGTTACCTTTGGGAGATAGTGTGCGCCGCGCAAGTAAGCTGTTTAGGTGAGTCCGATGCTCGAACTCGTATGCTTACGAGTTTAAGTGCAAGGTAGTCAGCGTCACCCCCATCATCCCTGGATGTGTCACATCATCAACCATAACGGTAATGGTTTTGGGAGGGGTGCCGATGGTGACCGGCAGGCTCAAGGTTCCCTCGGGATAGGTTGCCTGGCCGTTGAACCCACAAAGGGGGGTTCGAACTTGGCGGAGCTTGGATGGATTTTCACCCATCTTCGGGAAGCATTCGTACGAAAGTACATCAGGGGCACTACCATTGTCGACCAGTATTCTCTCTACGTTATAATGGTTTATAGTAGCTGATACTACAAGAGCGTCGGCGTGCGGGGTAGATAACACTTCCAGATCTTGGTCGGAGAATACCAAGGCCGGTTGCTCGGTCGTTGGTGGGGCTTTGGGGGGCTCGGAGGCCCTGCTTGCCCGTTCAGCGTGACACTTTCTTCCTCAGCTACTGTCTCCTCCTGATGCCACGCCCCCAGAAATGACGTTGATGTGGACCCCGCGAGGTTGATTGTCAATCTCCTCTAGAATGCCACGGTCTTCCTTCTGCCGCTCGGACACGTACCGAGATAAGTCTCCTTGGCAGATGAGACGCTTGATCTCGTCCTTGAGTTGGTGACAATCTTCGGTATGGTGCCCGTGGTCGTTGTGGATCTGGCAATGTTTGCGTCGGTTGCGACGCTTGGCCTTCATAGGCTTGGGTTGGCGGAGAATGCCCAAGCCTTTGATGTCTTCGTATATCTCGTAGATGGGAGCAGATAGAAGAGTGTACCGCTCGTATTTCGGAGGGGACTCCCTTCGGTCCCCATGTTGATTCGCCATTTTCCTTGGCCCGAGCCTTGCTCGGATGGTCGCTTCTTATCCCCCTACCAACCTGAGCCCGTTGGGCCGCTACAGGCGCTGAGGACTTCCTCGCACTCTGTGTGGCGTAGGGCTAGGGTCACCAGATTGGCGAGGGAGGTGGGGGGATGGAGGACCAGTTCTCGCCAAAGGTTCTTATCACGGGTGCCTCCGGTCAGCGTGGTGATGGCTGAGGCGACATCAAGGCGGGGGATATGCAAGGCTTCCGATTTAAATTGGTTGATGTAGGCCCGTAGTTTCTCCCCTTGTGCCTACTTTAGTGCCAGCAGCCCCGCTACTGACCTTGGTGGGCCACTGCCGGTGAAGCTTCCCTTGAATACTTACCCGAATTGCTGAAGTCGTGAATGCTACCGGGGGCGAGTGCTCGAAACCATGCCTGAGCACCCTGGATCAAGGTGTTCACGAACGCTCAACATTTGACAGCGTCGGAGGCTCCGTGTAGGGTCATCAGGGCGTCGAAGCTGTCGTTGTGGTCGGCCGGGTCTCCCTGGCCATCATACAACTTGAAGGTTGGCAACAGGATCCTGGGGGAGATCTCGACCTTCAAGATATGGTTGGAGAATGGGGATTGCTCCCCATCTTCCTCTGTGGACATTTTTTGCAAGGTGCGGAGGGCGCACTCTTGCTCCGTAAATCATCGCTCGAAATCTCACAGCTGGAGGGATAACTCCGGATGCCGCTGGTCCGAAGGACTATGGGGGTGTACCTGCGGGCTGTCGCATCATCCCTCTGGGGGATCAATCTCCGGGTGTTGTCGACGCATCCCGGTTCCATCTCTCCTTGAGGTGGAGGAGGCTTCTTGTTCTATAGGGGGGGGGGGCGTGCGAAGGTCCCCCTGACATGTTACGTATAAGCCATCGTCCCCAGAGGGTGAAACGTCCTCCAGTCGTGTGTTGGGAAGCTTCTCCATGAGGAGGGCTTTCCCATGGGAGTCGTGACTTCTCTTCCCTAGCCGCATGGGTCCACATTAGCTCTATGAGGATATCCAGTTTAGCATTGAGGGTTTGGAGAGCGTCAGGACTCCCGTTAGGGGGTTGCACCTCCGCGGGTGGTGGAGGCAGCTCGTCAGCTTGATTGTTGTCATCGGCGGGGAGGTTTTCTGCGGGGTGGGATGGCGCAGGTTCCCCATCCACCACTGTCGTCTTTCCTCTGCCGCCGGTGACCTTCCTACCAGAGTTTCTTCGCACCATGATGGCTCTTTGTTCGTTTCCCACAGACGGCGCCAGATGAAGAGACGTAATCTCGCCCTGATCCTGAGCCGTGAGATCTGGGAGGAATCTTTTGATCACGATCACCACGTCTGTATGAACTACAAGGCAGGAAACGGATCAGAGGTGCCCAGGGAGGATTCCCTGGGGAAAACCCTACGATGCTTAAGTCAACAAGTGCGATAGAGCATGAAGGTGAAGAGAGAGGGTAGGAGAGAGGGGGGCGCGGGATTATTCTCCACCAAAAAGTGTGGTGGTTTTCTCTTAGGACCATTGCCTTACCTTCTCAGGGGGTCTCCCTGGAGTTTATATAGCAATCCATTTAACGTAATAGTCCAGGGAGCTGAGGGGGCTTCGGGGGATTACATCCTTATAGTAGGCTCATGATGGCGTAAGGACTTTTGCCCTCCCTTATCCTTTGGAGTTCCTTGCTCCTGCTGGATGCGTAACGGACGCTGGGATGAGGTTCCGACAATCGGTCCGAGCCAAAGGCGTTCGCCCGGTATTTTGTCTCGAGCGATGAGTGTATAGCTCGGGTAGGCCATATTGGGTCCCCGCAGGAGATCTCTTGACCGTTCTGTCGCTCGGACTTCCAGACTTGAGGGCCGCCAATGAAGTGCTGCTCCGAGTTGGTTTTTGGGCTTGAAGTAAGTGGGCCCAAAATGGGGCTGTCACTTTGGGGAGCTGGGCCTGGTTTTGTCGAATTGGACCTAGTTGGGCCGTGCTCTGGGATGGTTGATTTTTCCCCTCTCCAATAATCTTTCAAATGCTCGGCTAAAATCAATCATATCGTTGACTGGCCCCTTAGGCAGCAATAGCGGGCTGTCAACTGTATGAGCTATTTCTTCTTCATTTGGCTGACTTGGTGAAGCTTTTAATGTGCTTGGCTAGAGGGGGGGCCCTGACAAAATACTGACGGTAGTCCCAAGTTAACGGTCCAGAGTCACCTAAGATTGAGAGTGAGGATTCTCGATAGCCGAGGCCCCTCCTGTTCATCTTCTTGCCTTTGGGGAACGGTTTAGTCCGCCCTTGTAATTGTGCGCCAAGGCCTCTCCCCGGCTGATAGCCCACTTTTAGTATCATATTCCATCCCTTTGAATCTTGTATATGGGGCTTCATTTTGACGTCGACTGGCACAGTGGTGGGGTTGCGTGGCGCATAGGCCCATGGAAAATCCAGGTCTAAAACTGAAATAACGGGCCTAGTGCTGGGCCATAGCGTCGGCAAGATCTTCTCGGAGACGGCCTTAACAGACTAGACCGTGGACATGCTCTTTACTTTGACCACCCTCCCCTGAAAAGGGAATTTGAGGCACTGGTGGGTAGTGGAAGGTACAACATTAAGATTATCAATCCATGGATGACCCAAGATAGCCTTGAACATAGAGTCGATATCCAGCACATAAAACTCAATCGGCATAGTGAGAGGCCCAAGCACAGCCTGAATGGTGACTACCCTGTGACATGCCCTTCTGGAATTGTTGTATGCTGCAATAGTGGTCGGGGTCGGCCTTAGTAGATCTTCTGACAAATTACAGGCCCTTAAAGTGCTGAGAGGGCAGACATTAATAGAAGCCCCTGTGTCTACCAATGATGTGTCTATGCTGACTTTGTTTAGAGTGATAGAAATGCATAGCGGCATCTATCGTGCCTCAGGGGGTGCTAGTTCAGTCTCAGAGAAGGTAATTACTGGCCCTTTGGAGATTGTGGCCAGGGCTGTTGGTAAGCTGTCCACTGCCATGTGTTCATTTACTATCACCTTCTGAAGGAAATTGCATAGTGCATCCTCGTGAAGTGTGGACCTCTTGATCAATTCCAACACAGAAATCTTAGCAGGCACCCAGTCTAAATGATGTAACAAATCATATTGTGTCCCTGGCAGCGGATCTGCCTCCTCTTGATCAGCGGCCTATTGCGAGGACTGGGGAGTGGGTGCAGGTGCGCCGGGATAGTTCCTATGGAACAAATGCCCGCTCCGTAGGGCAAGGTTTTGGGCCGGCATGGCGTTAGATGGGTTCAAGATAAGTGGCTTGTTGGTCCCCGTGGGGTGGATGAATGAAGGAGTAGAGGGCGTAGGGGTGACAGGAGTAGTGGTGATGATAACAGGTGTTATGGGGGTAGTGGGGATGACAGGCTATGTAGGGATGATGGGTGAAGGGTTTGATGGAGGGATGGTGATGACAGATACTGGAACTGGCAGCGGAGTGGAGATAGGCAGGACAATGGGTGAAGCGGAATGCAGGATGAGGGGTTTGGTGATTGCAGGAGATGGAGAGGTTTGATGGTTAAGCGAAAGGATGACGGGGGCAGAAGGTAAAGAAGGGTTGCAGTAGCTGTGGTGGAGGGCCATGAGCCGTTGTACTGAGGCTTCGTCGTCATAGGACCACCCAGCGTCAGGAGCCGGGGGTTGAACGAGGTTGACTTGAGCCGATGTCGGTGGTTGTGGTTGCGGAGCGTGCGGATGATTCGGCATGGGGTTTTGGTGGATTCCCAAGTCCTGAACGGGCTGCTGCTGCTGTTGTGGCTGCTGCTATGGCTGCGGTGCTTGTTGCTGCGGCACTTGTGGCCTCAACGCTTGCCTTCTTTTCTCTTTTATTTCCACGATGGCCTTATGCAACTCGGCCCAATCAATACGCTGCCCTTCATTGAGATCATACACCAGATCTCGGAACTAATAGCATTCCTCAATAGTGTGCCCGGGTTGTCGGTGGAACATGTAGTATTTAGATTGATCAACGGCCGGGTTCCAGTTGGGTCGTTCCAGAAGAAGATGAATTGCATTTATTGACATGAGAGTGGAGAAAATGTGTAGCACCCCGGATAAAAATGATAAGGAAATAGACTTTTTCCCAAGTAAATAAAACCGTAAATAACTCTATGAGAAGGCCAAATAAAAAGGTAGAATACCCAATGAGGGCCATTATATAAATATTAAAGCCATCATTCATATTGGGGCTTCCTGTTCCAAAAAGACTATTCACCTACAATAGGGCCTTTATACATGGGCGTCAATTTCTCAAGCCACAGGGCGACAACCCACGGTATGAAAGCCCACAATATACATATATCTCTCTTTACCAACCAATCACATACATATACATATACAATAACAGCTTTTAATACCCAGCATGGCTTGAAATAGGAATAGTGGGGCGCCATTTCCTTTTTGGCAATATATATATATATATATGTAATAACCAAAGGATGTAATGTCCACATGCATGGACGCTAACTACTTGAACAGGGACTACATGGGAGGGCGCCATTTCCATGCCAGCAACCTGCCAAACCGAATTCCATTATGTCATCCTTCCAGAAGTAAACATGAACAACCACTTTTGCTGGCAACATACCCTTTTACCCGACAACCGATTGAAGCATTAATTGCTTCTCTTTCCCTGGCAATGGACCCTCATGTTTTTCCTTCCCTATAATTATACCCAACCTTCTAATGTTAGAAGGTGATTGCCGACATCTGGTTCATATCCACCTGCAAAAGAAGGTCTTTACAGGAACGTACGTGAGGGGGGGAAACTTCACCTTATGTTCTTCCTGCTGCTGGAACCTTGCAAGAAGGGCTTGGTCTTTTATTATCTCTTCATCTCTTCTACGTATTCACGACAAAAAGGTAGGTGTTCTCAAGATCTGGCTTAACTAGTAGTTAATATAGGTTAACATGCATGCTAGTTAAACCTTTCATAGCCACAATCTGGTCACCTAAGTCAGGGGTATATCAAAAGACTTAGTGGGAAGGTTGGGCTACGTCTATCTGAAACACTAACTCTTACGTGAGTAGATCTATGATCTCACCTCTGCCAAGTACCCCATGTACAACATACGGTTCATATAATTTGTCATTACTCATAACCTGTCCCAATTGCTTGTAAATTGATCCGTGTTTAAAAAAATTTATATCTATGAAATTAAAATCAAAAAATTGTTGCATGAGCATGACCTTACAATCCTGCTGTTTTTCCATGTCTATCTATGTCTCTACTTCCTGATTCTGTGAACATGTTATAAATCATGAATAGTAAGGTTACGTAATTAGTAGCCACCATGTTCAGAAATTTATATCTATTGAACCAAATCATGAAACTCCTGCATAAGCATGACTTTGAAATCCTGAGATTTTTCTCTATTTAACCATGTCATCATTTTCAGATTTCGTGAAATTTAGCCTGATGAACAGTGGTTTGTGTCTCGTGGAGCACCCAGGGGAAGGGCGCCCCTAACCAGGGTGCCATTTAATGGAGCGCCCCTGGCCAGGGCGCCATTTCATATTGGGACACCCCTGCCCAAGGTGCCATTTCCAACAGTGTTAAAAAGCCCCTGATCCTATTGGTTATCTAGCCCGTTAAACCAGTTACCTATTAACCTGTTACCGGTTAACTTGCTAATTAAATACCTTGTTAAGCCTGTTAAATCATATAGCATGTTAAACTTGTTAATTACATAGTATGGTAATTACATATCCTGTCAAACCTTGTTAATTACGTAGCCGTCATTAAGCTTTGTTAATTCTGTAGCCTGTTAAATCACATAGCCTGTTAAACCTCTTTACAGCACGTGTAAACATGTTATCCTGTTAGATTGTTAACCTTCTGAAATAGAGACCCTCAATGAAGTCTCTATTTTCTGAAATAGAGACCCTCTGAGAAGACTCTATTTTAACATAGCCTTTCTGACAACCTACATGGATGCCATCTCTCTCTCCCGGAACTGAAACCCCAGAAACTAAATCCAATGATATTTATGTAGAACCTCGAAAAGACTAGTACTAAGAAACTCTGTAAACCCCATTCTGTAACCTGGAAATAGTTACTGAAAACCTGAAAGCCATTACTAAAGACTCCTGGAAACCCAGTTCTGAAAGGCATTGTGAAAAGACCCAGTTTCTGGAACCCATTGCAGAAGATCGAGAAAACCATTTCAAAAAATATATGTATATAATATAGCGCCCCTGACCAGGGCTCCATTTCAATAGGGCGCCCTGGCCCAGGGCGCCATTCACCTCTGTCAAAAAAAAATTAAAATGAAAAGGGCGCCCCCTTCTAAGGCGCCATTTAAAGAAATGAAGACCCTTTGCAAGGGCGCCATTTCTCTGTAACCTGGAATTTTTGGACTTCTGTCCAGCCCTTACCCAATGATCCCTGGCCATCTCCTTAACCCTGATTGGCCTATGTGTCATGCATTTTAAGTAGCTTGGTCATAAATCATCATTTACATGTGATATGTCCTTGAACTCTATTCCTGAAAGATCTACCTGATGTTCCTACAACTTATACTTTTCTTGAAATTCCATATTATCTATAAAATGAGAGTGGATGTCTAAAGATGTAGCACCCCAGTGTATAATTGAACATTTTAAAAGGGTAATTATAAAGAAATTAATAGAAATTCTGATAGGTCAAGTTACAACTAATTTATAAAAATCTGGAAAAATTATAATCGCATAGAGGACGAATAGTTTAAACTTTTGTTCTTCTGGGTCTACCCCTAATTAAAATCTTAAGCCAGCCGAATTCAGAGAATTAGGGCGTAATCCACATTTTAGCTTGTCGAACCTTGGATCGTTGAATTTAAACCCAATACCCGACCGTTTGAGCTCAGATCGGACCCTATTGAATGGCCTCGAAGAGGAGATCATTTTCCCCTCTGTTCCAGCCGAAACCCTAAATCCTAGACTTCAAATTTGGAGAATGAGCGGCAGCTTGACCGGGACTTGCGTGATTCGCACGCGAGTGGAGGTTCATGGACTCTATCCACCCCAATCAACGCCGCAGCTATATTTCCTTCTATTTAAGCAAACCCTAGCCGACATAGACTCACTTGGATGCTGTGGTGACCGACGAGGAGTTAGATCGTGGGAGATATTTGGTATTCTTCGTGCGACCGGCCGGCGACCTATTGTCATCTTCTTCCTTCGTTTAAGGTAGGTTTTAGCAGACCAAACCCTGAGAGTTATATATGGTTAGATTTGTCTATCGGTCCTCTTTCCATTTATATAAAAAGCCCTAAAAGTTATGTAGTATCCAGAGAGGAATCATCATTTTGGTTGGCGCATGTTAGAATTAGGGCTTATCTTGTTATCATCGATTAATGTTGGGTTAAACAGGATTAACGACTCAATTAATCCATCCATCTTATGTAGTTTTTCGTGCTCTTTCTATTGGTATATTTTTTCCCAAATGTCATGTTGTATATCTCGCGAATTTGACTTTCTAAATGGTGGTTATCATGATCCTATCGTTCTACCTTACTGTTTCAATAACGGTCTTATAGTGACCGCTCTGCATTGAACGGCCCCTCGATAGACCGTGTGGTCTAGGGCGACGGTTCATCTCTAGACCGCGCAGAGACCCTCGCGGCCCTTTGACAGACCGTGCAGGGCCTGCATGGCCTCCGGGCCTACATGACCTGAACGGCCTATCGACAGACCGCTGAGGCCCGTTGGGCGGTTCTGGATAGACCGTTCTATCACGCAGAATGGTTTATCTTTGTTTTTAGAATGATTCATCCTGGTTAAATAATGCTAATGATAGATAGCAACCCATAAATTAAATTGGAATATATGGAAGATTAATTAATAGCAAATCTTGCTTGATTACCTTGTACCTTTCGTACAATTATATTCCCATGCTCTTGTCAACTTATTGAAACATGAATCTTGATCATAACTATGTTGGAAATGGAATAATGATTCTAGGATTATTTTACAGTCACTCCACTCCAGTGATGTTGACTGACCGTCATGAATTCATTTTCTGATGTTTTACTAGCCTCAATTCTTATAATGGTTGGGACTCTCCGCCAGATACTCCTTCCGTCGGACTAGGACCTCCATTATGGGACCTCCGTAAGCCCCCGCGAGTCTGGGATTCCCACTAGGACGCCGGGCAGGTTGTACCACAAAACCTACACCTGATTATCTCGATCGGATCGCTCGTTTGGCTCTGTTCCTTGTCACGACCCATTTTGGGCCGTCTGAGCCGTACACGGTTGGATCCAGACCATTTGAGTCATTGAACGGCCCTGATGAGACCCTGTACAATTGCCAGGTGCACCAACCTTCTTGAGTTGTGCACCGACCTCTACTGTGGGTCGACTCCAGTTGTGTACACGGCTATGCATGGACCGTTCTTTTGTTGAGCGGCCCGTCCCTGACCATTTAAAAACTGGAGGTGCACCAACCTACCTTGCTTGCACCGACCTTTAGTGTGCACCGACCTGGTGTGTGCACCGACCTCAGATGGTACACGGCCCCTTATTGACCGTTCCATCATTTGAACGGCCCATGAGAAGACCGTTTATTTCCTTGGCACCGAGCTAGGTTGTCCCTAGCCCAGTTCACCCTATATGGTCCATGGTTGATCGTCCTATTATTAAGCGGCCCGAACATGACCGCTTACCTTCCAGCTTGTGATGATTCGTGTTTTATTGTGTGCCTCAATAGTCGGGCCAGGAGTGGCTTGTACTATTATTTTCCTCGATTATTCTCGTTATATCTTGAAACTTCTTGGCCGAATTCTTGTGAATGTCTAGACATAACTTGGGATCTTGGATCCACCAAATCAATGCCAACGCACCGTAAGGGCCCGGTCTGGTCCTGGGGAGAGTGCCAGAAAAGTACTTGTGCCCATGGGAGTTTGTAATGACATGGTGAGGCATTGCACCGAGTGCATGACTAGCGTGATATCTATGCCGTTCCATTCACATGATTCTTTCTCTTGAACTTTCCTACATGGAAATTTCTACATGACTTGCTTGTTACATGCTTGATTGGCCAATTCTTGGATATGCTATATTCTTGATCTTTTGTTTAGTTAGTTATTAATTATCTTTTCATTTATCGCATCACATTATTGAAAATGATTAATTACTTAAACTTGCATGTTATTACCTATTGAGCATTCGATCACCCAGTTGTTTCCCCCCTTTTCAGGTAGCTTAGGTGAGGACTCTCAAACTGATGGGGATGGACAAGAGTGAAGACCTTGGAGCAAACCTGCCAGATAGTCTCGAAGAGTCTTTATTAGATAGTTTGAGTCTGAGATTGTGGTTGATGAAGAGTGTAATTTGTTTCAGTCAGTTGTGATGTAAACTCTGTTGAGTTGTTAAACTTGAGATTGTCAGTGTTGATGGAATGTTGGGTATAATCTACGTTATGTTCTAATTAATGGTATTTATTGCCTATGGTGGTATCATTCCTTCTTTTTCGCTCTTATGTGGTGCATGGTGGAAGCATCTAATCATTAGCCCAAGGCACAGCATGTCTGGAAATCAACATATTTTAATCTCTTTCTACTGCCGCGTTTTGATTTTACGCGTCAGTCCGTGACAGTTGGGTGGTATCAGAGCCTAGGTTTTCTAAGGTTCCTAGGTTCCCTAGTGATGTCATAGAACCATGACTAGTTATGAGTTTAAGAATTTCACCCAGTGAGATTGGGTAGAGACTCGGGTTAAGTTAATTAAATAACTCTAGAAGATTCCTGCTAGGTGGTTGTAAATTAATTATTCCACGTTTAGGGTTCGTGCAATGGCGGCTGAACGTGCGCAGTGGAGAGACATGCAGCGTACGGTGCAAGGATTAACGCGGGCACTACAGTAAGTAGCCCAGGGAGGCGTGGCGCACCAGGGAGCTGGAGATCTTCATCGAAACTTCCGTGGGAGGAATCCCCCACGATTTGGTGGTTCGACAGATCCGGATGAAGCCGAGCACTGGCTGAAGGAGATGGAGCACATTTTTAAAGTTATGCAGTGTAGTGACCATGAGCAGGTCCTCTTGACTACCTTCCAACTAGAACGTGATGCCAGAACATGGTGGGATGCTGTGAAAGTTACGTTGGGAGACCGTCAAGTAACATGGAAGGAGTTTAAGGAACTCTTCAACAACGAGTATTTTTCTGATAGAATACAAGAGAAGAAGGCGGCGGAGTTCGCTACTTTGAAGCAGAGGAATCTTTCTGTTGCAGAGTATGAAGCCCAGTTTTCTCGGTTGTCTCGTTATGCAACTGCTCTAGTGTCCACAGAGAAGATGAAGGCCAAGAGATTTCTTAATGGCCTGAAGATACATTATATTAATCAATTGGCACCTATGGAGATCCAGACTTACGCCGAGATGGTGAGGAAAGCCCAAGTCCTGGAAGATACCCTGGAGATGACGAAGAAGATCCGTGGGAAGAGCTCCAAGAAAGAATCAACAACTAGTTCCGGGAACTTTAAACCCGATAATGGCAAGAAGAGACCCAACGGCAGGTCTAGCTCGTGGAAGGGAAAGATGCCGAAAAATGATGAGAAGAAGCCTGGTCCTGTTGCACCATCTAAGGCCCTCTGTAAGTACTGTGACCGCCCAGGTCACAAGATGGAGGAGTGTTGGCGCATGTTGGGTGCCTGTTTACGTTGTAGAAGTCGGGACCATCGTATTCCAGAATGTCCCCTCTTGTCAGACCAAGTTACATTGACCAAACTGCAAGGAGGTCAGAAGCGCCAGGGCAAGCTTAAAGCCCTACAGGAAGATGAGACGGAACCCACCGAGGAGGGTGGACTTGTTGAAGGTACACTTGTTGTTCATGATAAGCCAGTTTTTGTTCTTTTCGACACTGGAGCAACACATTCTTTCATTTCTCGGAATTTTGCTAAATCTTTAGTTGTAAAACCTGTGTTAATGAGTTCTCCACTAGCAATTTCGACCCCTATCGGGTCAGGATCAGTAATTAAATATTTCTATCCTTCTAGTAAGTTTGAAGTGACTGGGCAGATTATGCCGGCTGATTTAGTTTGTATGGACATGAAGGATTACGATGTAATCCTAGGAGCTGATTGGTTGGCTAGATACAAAGCTAATGTCCATTGTAGAACTAGCTCAGTGTCTTTTTCTGGACACCCCGAGCTTTCTTTTACTGGGGTTAGGCGTTCTATATCCATACCGCTTATTTCAGCAATTCGAGTTGAGAAGTTATTGAAGAAAGGGTGTAAGGCTTTTCTAGCCTTTATTTCTTTGACTCCTGAGAAGGAGATTGAGATTAAAGATATTTTTGTTGTTCGAGACTTTCACGATGTCTTTCCTGAGGAATTGCCAGGACTTCAACCCGAGAGGGTGGTAGTCTTTTCTATTGATTTGATTCCGGGCACGTCCCCTGTTTCTAAGACTCTGTATCGTATGTCTCCTGCGGAGTTAAGAGAATTGAAGCGATAATTAATGGAGCTGCTCGAGAAGGGGTTTATTCGTCCAAGTACATCCCCATGGGGAGCCCCTGTGTTGTTCATCCAGAAGAAGGATGGTTCCATGAGACTGTGTATTGATTATCGGCAATTGAACCAGCTTACCATCAAGAACAAGTACCCATTGCCAAGGATTGATGAACTATTTGACCAGATAGCAGAAGCTCAATATTTTTGTAAGATCGATCTTTGATCAGGATACCATCAACTGCGAATTAAGGATGAGGACATCTTTAAAACAGCCTTCCGTAGCAGGCATGGGCATTTTGAATTTGTAGTAATGCCTTTTGGATTAACGAACGCTCCTGCAGCTTTCATGCAGTTGATGAATAGCGTGTTCCGATCCTACCTTGATCAGTGGGTCGTGGTGTTTATTGATGATATCTTGATATATTCTAAGAGTAAGAAGGAGCATGCTGAGCATTTGAAGGTGGCGTTTCAATTACTAAGAGATCATCAGTTATACGCCAAGTTTAGTAAATGTGAATTCTAGTTGCAAGAAGTGTCTTTTTTGGGACACATTATCACCAAGGAAGGTATTTCTGTGGACCCTTCGAAAGTGGAGGCCGTAAAGAATTGGGATAGACCTGCAAATGTAACTGAAGTAAGAAGTTTTCTAGGCTTGGCAGGTTATTATCAGATATTTATTAAGGATTTCTCCAAGATTGCAGTACCTCTGACTAGATTAACCCGCAAGGAAAACCGATTTGAGTGGTCAGAAGATTATGAATGGAGTTTTCAGACTTTAAAAGAATGTCTGACCACTGCACCTATTTTGGCCTTACCTTCTGGAGAAGGAGGTTTTGTTGTTTACACTGATGCTTCAGGTATTGGCCTAGGTTGTGTGCTGATGTAGCATGGAAAGGTGATAGCCTATTCTTCTAGGCAGTTAAGGAAGCACGAAGAGAATTATCCTATCCATGATTTAGAATTAGCGGTTGTGGTATTTGCCTTAAATATTTGGAGGCACTACTTGTACGGAGAGACATTCACGATGTTTTCATATCATAAGAGCTTGAAATACTTATTTTCTCAGAAAGAGCTTAATATAAGGCAGAGGAGATGGCTTGAGTATTTAAAGGACTTCGATTTTTCTATAGAGTACCATCCTGGGAAAGGTAATGTGGTGGCAGATGCCTTGTGCTGCAAGCCAATAGCTAAATTATTGAGCCTCATGTTGCAAGAATGGAGGTTGTTGGAGCAGTTGGATAGCTTAGACCTCAACGTTAGTAAGAATCAGGTCATGATTTCAGCAATGTAGCTTCGTCCTAAACTATTAATGGAAATCAAGTCTATGCAAGAAAACAATCCGATGTTAGTAGAGATTAAGGAAAGTCTAAGCAGTAGACCAGATTTTATCATAGCCGATGACAGCAGATTGTTATTTCAAGGAAGGACCTGTGTGCCTGAAGTAGCGGAAGTGAAAAATAAGATCCTTGAGGAAGCTCATAGGTCCAAGTATACTATTCATCCTGGAGGTACTAAGATGTACCGGGATTTGAAAAGATCCTTCTGGTGGCCAAATATGAAGAAGGAAGTTGCAGAATGTATGAGTAGATGTTTAATATGTCAACAAGTAAAGGCTGAGCACTTTAGACCTGCTGGGAAGTTAAAGCCACTTGACATACCCCAATGGAAATGGGAGAGTATTGGTATGGATTTCATCATGGGTCTACCTAGAACTCGCAGTGGATTCAATGCAATATGGGTCATTGTTGATAGATTGACTAAGTCTGCTCATTTCTTGTCCATTAAGTCCAAATGGACTGTTGATGTTTTGGCTGCTCTGTATATCAAGGAAGTTGTGAGACTTCATGGAATACCAGTAAGCAGTGTGTCAGATAGAGACCCAAGGTTCAGTTCGCATTTCTGGAAAGGACTACAAGAGTCCTTGGGAACCCGTCTGAATTTCAGCACTGCCTTTCATCCTCAAACAGACAGACAGACGGAGAGAACAAATCAGATTGTGGATGATATGTTAAGAGCGTGTGTAATTGATTTTGGAGGTAGTTGGCATGAGCAGTTGGCTTTGATTGAGTTTGCCTACAATAATAGTTACCAGTCTAGTATCCAGATGACTCCATTTGAAGCTCTTTATGGAAGAAGTTGCCGATCACCTTTGTGTTGGGATGAGGTGGGCAAGAAGCAATGGTTGGGACCGGATCTCGTTTCAAAATCAACCAAGAATATCCGCCTTATCCGAGACCGTCGGCAAGTAGCCCAATCAAGATAGAAAAGTTATGATGATTGTAGAAGGAGAGCTTTAGATTTCGAAGTTGGCGAGCACGCATTCCTGAAGGTGTCACCCCTGAGAGGAATTCGAAGGTTTGGCATCCGTGGCAAGTTGAGTCCAAGATATGTTGGCCCTTTCGAGATTCTGGAAAGAGTGGGAGAAGTTGATTATAGATTAGCTTTACCACTGCAGTTATCGGGAGTACACAACGTCTTCCATGTATCGATGTTGCGAAAGTATGTTTATGACCCCACTCATATCATTCAACATGTAGACCTAGAACTGAAAGAAGATTTGACTTATGAGGAGAAGCCTATCGAGATTTTGGACCGCAAGCAGCAGCAACTCAGGAATCGTTCTATACCTATGGTCAAAGTGCAGTGGAGTCGACGTGGAATTGAAGAAGCTACATGGGAATCAGAAGATGCTATTCAGAAGCAATATCCCGATTTGTTCTAAGGTCAGTGATCTCACTCCCCATTTCAAGAAGAGTAGTGAATTTGGACGACCAAATTCCTTAAAGTGGGGGAGGGTGTAGCACCCCAGTGTATAATGTTGAGTATTGTTGAATCCTTACATGTTTTGATGATGACAACACTATAAGTCTTTGTAATGTTCAGGAATATGTCTTCACTTCAGGTATTTACAAGGATTGTCTTCGTGTTGGTTGGCACTTCGTCATGTTTGTGTATAACACCTCGTGTTGAACTGTTTGTCTTCGTGTCGCTTTAGTTTAAGTTTTGTTTGTATTTCCAACACGCCGTATCGTCTTCTCTTACCGCGTGTTGTTTATGTTTACTGTCCTTCAGGTCGTGCGTCTGTGTTGTCTCCTCTACATTGCGTGTCATTTTTCTCTGTAGTGTTTGTTTTGATTCAGTGACACGTCGTGTCATTGATCTTTACTTCATACTGTTTTCACCATCTTCGTGTTGGTCTTTCTCATTAGACCTCGTGTCGTTCTCGCTTTGACCACACTTCCTGTTGCTTTACGAAGACCTCGTGTCTTGCTTGTTTGCAACCACTTCGTGTCGGTTTCTGATTCAGCACGTGTTGTCCTCGCGATTGTTTTTTCACCTCGTACTGTTCTAATCTTACTTCGTGTCGTTGTCAGTCCGTGTCTTTCTTATGTTGAAATCACACTTCGTGTTGATTTCTGTTCTCGACTTCGTGTCGTTTCACTTCTTGTCATTTTGAGTTCGTGTCAAATCACTGTTCTGTCTTCGTGTTGTTTTACAACTTCGTGTCAATTCTTGTATTTCATCTTCGTGTTGTTTTACAACTTCGCGTCAATTCTTGTATTTCATCTTCGTGTTGTTTTCAACTCCATGTCAATTCTTGTACTTCATCTTGGTGTTGTTTTTCAACCCGTGTCGATTACTGTTTTGACTTCGTGTTGTTTCCAACCCGTGTCGATTACTGTTTCGACTTCGTGTTGTTTTCAACCCGTGTCGATTACTGTTTCGTCTTCGTGTTGTCTTCACCTCGTGTCGTTTTTCATCTCTTCATGTCGTTTTTGTTCCATTGCGTACAGGACATCGCAGCACCTCGTGTTGCTTCCTGTTTCACTTTCGTGTCATTTGTCTTGTTGTGTCTTCGTGTCGTTTTTACTCTTCCTAGTCCTCGTGTCTCTCTTGTGTTGAAACCATACTTAGTGTTGGTTTATGTTCTTGTCTTCGCGTCTTCGCGTTGTTTTTCTGTCTACCTCGTAACGTTCTCTTAGTAATGTTCATTGTGTCACCACTGTATCCCGTGTCGTTCTCTGTTTTGTGTACCTTTTTGTCGTGTCCACTAACCTCGTGCAGTTCTAGCTCTTATGGCACTCAATATTAATGGTTCTTATCTCGTTGCAGGTCCGAGGAAGAACATTCATCAGTGTCTGGGTGCACATGATCCGATACTGAAGGAACAAATACAAAAAGGGCACGTGGCAGGAAGGTTCCGGATCGAGCGTGGGAGGCACACGCGTTTAGTGCCCTATCCATCTGCTGCCGCTATAAATAGAAACCTTCGCCCACCGATGAAGGTTGATCTGAGCCAAGAAAGAAAAGGCAGTGTTACAGAGAGCTCGATCCAGCAGAAGAAGAAAAAGTGAGAGAGAGAGATAGTGCTCGTGTGAAAGAGGAAGAGAGTGTAAGAGAAAGAAAGAGAGATAGAGAGTGAGTGAGAGAGCTCGTGGAGAAGAAGAAAGAAGTTTACCTGAAGATCTGTCTTCACTGGACCGTGGATCAGATCCAGGCCAGTCAGCTCTGTTAGGAGCCAAATTGTGCATTTCGTGTTTCAGCTTCTGTTTGCTGAAGTTATTTTCGTTTATTGTTTTTCCTTTGTTTTCTGGTTTGCTGTGCTTTCCGATCCTCTGGTCTGAGGTCGTGTTCCCTCCGGTTTGGAGGAAGGGAGATCTGATCTCCAGTTGCAAGTAGCTGGGAGCTACTTGTGGGTTCCCTCCGGTTGGGAGGAAGAGGGGAGGTTGTTCCCCTGGTCAAGCTGTGTGGCAGCAACTGTTTGCAGACTGAGTCTG
This sequence comes from Amorphophallus konjac, assembly GCA_022559845.1. Classification (NCBI taxonomy): domain Eukaryota; kingdom Viridiplantae; phylum Streptophyta; class Magnoliopsida; order Alismatales; family Araceae; genus Amorphophallus; species Amorphophallus konjac. The sequence continues at coordinate 100,578,764 of CM040125.1, read as the reverse complement.
CTTGGTTCTAGCGTTCGCTAGTGAAGCCTCACTCCGGTTGGGAGTGAGGGGTGGATGTAGGTCTGAAGGACCGAACCACCTAAAAATCTATTGAGCAGTGGCTTGATTGTCTGGTTTGCTTCGCTAGATGCTTGAATAGGTGCGCTCAATGTGATTGTATTTGAGTTGAATAGAATTGGTTCCATTCTGTTTCCTTATCTAGCATCCGGTTTTTAAATTTGGCCATTATTCGTAGAAGGATTCATTCACCCCCCCTCTGTATCCGGGCCAAGCACCCTAACAGTTGGTATCAGAGCGGGTGTCTGCTTACAAGGTCCAGCGACCTGCAGATCGATCTTGCAATCTTAGGTGCTTATTTCCTTTTAGTGCTTCAATATTCTTGTGCGTTAATCTGTGTGTTCTCATGGCCCATCCACCGATCTTCAGTGGTACGCATTTTGATGCATGGTTCGCTGTTTTGAAGAGTTATGTTAAATCTGTGAATCCAGACCTGTGGAAAGTAATTTCACATGGTCCTCATGAACTACCTAAGAAAAAGTCCAAATGGACTGACAGTCACAAATCCATGCATGAAGAAAATCAGATAGCAATAAATTTAATGAAGGCAGCTACTGATAGAGCTTTTCATTCATGTTTCTTTGAATCCAGTTCTGCTAAAGATATTTTGGATGCACTGAAGCGAACTCAGGAGATAGATGTGGACAGATGCATGATGGCCAACAGAAGAAATCAAAGTGCCAGCGATCAAGGCAGCAATCAAACTAAAGAAGATGATGATGATGAGGTAAATATCTTCGAGAATTTCTCTCTAGAAGATTGGGAGAATGCATATGCTGAATTATTTGAATCTCATGAACTGTTAAGAAAACAGTATAAAAAGTTGAAAAAGAGTATTCGAGTAGATAGTTCTAGCTCTCCATGTAAAAATTGTTCAAGTACGAAGAAATCTCATGATGCATGTCTGTCTGATAATCATATGTATAAAAACCAGAATGTAGAACTGAAGAAGGAACTTGAATGTGTTCACTCTGAGCTGAACAATTTAAAATCTGAAGATGACTTCCTCAGAAAGCTCTCTAAAGAAAATGATGAACAACTAAAGAAACTTAAACGAGAGAATGAGTTGCTGATTGAAAAATTTAACGCCATAAAATCTGTAAACATAGAATTACAGAAAGATTTTGAAAAACAACAAAAGGAATTGAGAAAGTTTGAAGCTAGGAGAGAAAGCATGGTTAACTCAGAAGATCAGCTTCTAATAAATGAGCTAGTTCAGAATGATAAGCTTAAAGAAGAAGTTGAAAAATTAAAACTGTTAAACAGTGCCATGTCTGAAAGACTTCTCACATTGGAAAAAGGAAAAGCTATCTGTACAAACGAGACTGAAGAGGTAGATGAGCTAAGAAAGGAAATTGAAGAATACAAAACAGCTAACAAGGTTTTGAATGAAGCTGTCAATTGTAGTGAACAAGAGATCACTAGTTATGAAATACACATTGCATCTCTTGAAAATGAAATTCAGGATTTGAAAGCTTCCTTGTCTAAATTTGTTGATGGGCAGAAAAACCTAGACAAGCTGCTAGGTGTAAAAGTCAATGTCAAAAAGGAAGGGTTGGGCTACAATAATCTCAATAAGAAGGCCTTGCAGAACAAAGTAATGACATCCTTTGTAAATACTTCAAATGTAGCCACTACATCAAAAGACAAACATCCCATTGTTCAGAAAATACTGGGAACAAAGATTAACTTTAACAAGGAAGGACTGGGTTACAGTCCAGTCATGAGGAAGGTTGATGGAGCCAACCTGAAAACTGTCTTTGTCAAATCCTCTGAACAGGAAAAGCCTTCTATCTCATCTCCACCTCAGTACAAGGCTAAGAAAACAGAAAAACAAAATAAAAATCATAAAACATCAAAAATTCAAAGGAACAATCTGCATGCTAAGAACTCATCAGATAAATGCCATGTTTTAAAGAAATCAAGTGGCTCATGTCATTATTGTGGTAAGTATGGACATCTTATGAGTAACTGTTTTGTGATGGAAAAAGATGACAACAAGCATGCTAGAAAATCTGTGTCTGGTCAGAAAAGGAATGTCAAATGTTCTAATTGTGATAAAGTAGGACACACTACTGCTCATTGTTGGTTTGCAAGTAGTAAGGAAAAATCATGCTCATATCATACAAAACACTTTGCAAATCAGCATGTCTATAACAAGAACCAGCACATTATATGTTTTAGTTGCAACAAAATTGGTCACAAGGTCTCTGAATGCTGGTCAGGTTCTTTTAAAAGAAATTCTATCTCATGCTTTGAATGTGAAAAGTATGGCCACAGGGCCATTGATTGTTGGCATGCTCAAAGGAAAAATTTCAGTTCTGGAAAGTATAGATTTCCTGCTAGTACAAATCCTCTTAGAAAGAACAAAGTGGTTTTCAAAAGGAAAAACTTTGAATGTGTTGATTATGGAAAACAGTTTGGTAATGCAAATAACAGAAATTTCCATGCTAATGCACATACAATTCATGCTCATAATAATGTGCATAACCCAGATCTGAAAACTACTGCTCCTTGCTATCAAGTTAAAAATGTGCTAAGAAAACCTGCTAGGAGTGATAATGTCAGGACAGGACCCAAGACTTCCTGGGTACCTGTTTGTGCAAAATAAACTTTGTTTTGCAGGTGTGCCTTGGGACTGGAATAAAAGGGGAAATGATCCAAGGCACTCAAGAATGAAAACCCCATTCTCACAATTTTCAGGTAATCTCTCTACATGTCCCATTTTGAAACTTACTGCATATCTGGTTTGATGCATTCTTGCATATCTTGCTATTAGTTTCATCTAGTGCATGCATATTGAATCTGGTCTTGCATATTCATTCATCATCTGCAAGTTGCATTATTTTCTAAAACATGCACTCTGAAATTTCTGAAATTTTTAACTGAAAGCGAATGCTGGTTGAAAACTGTATGTTGCATAATTCTTTGAAATCTGAATTGCTTATAGGACTGTTGAGGTTACCCTGTTATCCATGACCTCTTTGGTATATCAAATGGTAAGCTACCAAAAGACAGAGAAATCTGTCAGGAGGTTCTTACTATGTGTGAGGTGGTCTCTTAGACCAAATGCTCCGCCTAGTACCATAAGTCATTCTGCTGATCAGGGGAGTCTGTTTATGCATAACTCATAAACACACTTGTTTAATTTTCGTGGCAAACACTGCATTCATTAAATAATTAACACTTCCAAGAGTCGTGTGTGAGTTGTCCTTGAGTGGGCTGAAGAGGAGCTTGTCAGGCTATTTGGCTTCTGAAGATTTTTGTCAGCCGATGCAGTTAATGTGGTTTTAAGATCAGTCATCTCAAGAGGTTGCAGTCTGTTGCCCAAGAGTTTCTCTGGATGTGAGACAGAACTACTTCAAAAATACTATATTTGGATATGTCCTTAGTGCCTAATGTCTTGAGTGATCTCTCACTTGTTGGCTTGCTGATAGGAGTGCTGCTCATCTCATCTCATCTCTCTCTATTCGATCAGCCACCTCCTTATCTCTCACCTATCACTCTTGGTTCAGATTCTCTCTCGAAGAAATTGTGGGTGCAGTCTTCTTGCTCTTATCAGATATGATCTGTATACCTTAAACCACCCAATATCTAGTGTAACAATTTACACCTATTAATAAAGAACTTCAATGTTTGGGGGTTATATTTGGTCCTTGATCCTTCTAAGTTATCTTCTCAAGTGTTGGTCAACATATTATAAAACTTTCTGTTAAATGAGAAAAACTTATTGAGGATCTCGACTTAACTGAAACTTATGTAAAGAGAGCTCTGAGATAAAATTGTGTTAAGTAAGATTTCTGTTTTTGTCTAAAATCATGAGAAGTGCCTCCAGGGAATACGCCATTCTTTGTGGCAGAGCAATGGCTTTTGTGGAGAAATAGACACTCTTGATCAAAGAAGTCCAGAGTTTTTGTCATGATACAACTAGCTATCTCTGTATAGAAATGTTAAAATAAAAAAAAAGGGGGAAAGTCCTCAAAAGAAAAAATATATCATTGGCATAAAGGTAGTCCGTCCTCAGTAACCAAGGTTTCTGGTGTCTAATAAACATGTCTCCTTGTGTAAAAAGGGACTATTCTACCTTGTGTTCAACAAATTGGTTGACCCTGTATGCCTTCTCGTCCATTAAATGAAGAAATGAAATCTGCTTGACTTTGATGTGTTATTTCGTTGCTTGACAAACATAAGGAGCAATTTAATCGTGTCTCTCCCTAGGTTAAGCAACTTTAACAGCTAATTTTGTGATTATGCTGATTTAATATCTTGAGTTAACTGACCTTGGTTTTTGGAAGAATATAACCCGTCCACATATTGAAGGGCTAACTTTAACATGCTGTAGCTGCGTTACATCAGGACTAAGGGTATTTTGGGTATTTACAGAAAAAGTTGATATGAGTAAAAAGCTACCCGACAAAACCCTTCTTGTTTCTCACGCCTTCCACCTCAAACCCTTATTTCCCCTTGCTGCTTCCTATTCATCCTCGTGCTGCTCTACCTTGAGCGTCTTCTTCAAACCCATCTCCATCTCTTCCCGCTCACTTTCTTCCCCCACAGAGGTCTATTCCTTTCTTAAGTCTAGCTTCACTTCCAATAGCAGCCTGCAAGAGAGAGTTGATACTCTGGAAGTTCCGGCAGATGGATCAGCAAAGGTCAGCAGCTCCAGGTGAAAGAAAGAGGAAGGGAAAAGAAATAGTTGAAGAGCCTTCATCTAAGCAACAGAGATGTCTTGAGCCAGAACCTGCTGCGGAAGTCTCTTCAGAACAAGGTACCAGGTTTTCTCAGTCTACCGTGTTCTTAGAAAGTGGGAAAATCATTCCTCCTAGAATAATATATTTCGGAGATGAAACCTTGGTCTCGAAGTTTCCAGAATTGTTGAAAATCTTTGAGTTTCAGGAGTGGAGAAATTTCTTAGAAAATCACCGTGTCTATTACCCTAGGCCGGTAATGGAATTTTACAATAACTTGTCCTTGAGCTGAGACAAGTCTACCTTGTTATCATCTGTTAAAGGGGTCGAGATAACTGTTACATGTGACTCCCTTCACAAAGCTCTCGGTATTCCAGATAAAGGGGAGGTAGAGGGAAGCTTTCGATACAGTCTCCATGAAGCTTTCTCTGTCATTATTGGTAAACCCAGTAACATTCATGATAAGGGGCAGTTGAAGCTAAAAGCTTATCAGACATCGTCATTTCCTCCTCTTCACAAGCTCCTTCAGAACGTCATTGCTTCCATTATCACCCCATAGACTGGGGCTAGAGGAAGAATTACAGACACGCAGAGATTTCTACTGTTTTGTCTGATTCAAAATGTGAAGATATGTCTGCCAGAGATCATTTTTAATGTCATGAAGGGATGCATTGGATCCAAGAGACATCTTCCCTATGCCGCCCATATGACAGACATCTTCAAGCATTCTGAGATTTGCTTGGATGGAGAGGCCGCATCAGAAGTTAAGGCCCGAAACATTTTTAATATGAATTTTGTTTCAGTGTTTTTGGGCTTAGAGGACTCTTCTATGGTGGGGGAAGTTAAGGTCCAAAAGGCCAGGGAATCACAAACTCAGGGGGAGCATTTGGAAGAATTTCAAGTCTTAGCCCCAACTGGTGAGCAATTAGTTTCTGAGATTGATCATCAGGAAACACCAGCTGAACAACCAGAGTCCACCTTGCCAGCTGCACCCACCGAAGTATCCTTCTCCTTTCAGAGGCTAGTTGAGGCTGCATCTGAGGACATCAGATTGTCTGACGAAAGCATTCAGACAGATCTAGATGCAACTATTGCTGGGCTATTTGATTCTTTTGGGAAGACATCTGAAGAGGTAATAGTGCCTGAAGAATAGCCAGCTAAAGAGCAAGACAGTACTGATCAAGATCTTGCTGTTTTTGTTAATGAAATTTTAAGAGAAACTGTTGAGCGAAGCTTGGAAGAGGCTACCAACTTGGTCGTATCTGAAAGTCTTGAGCAGGCCTTTGTTGGTAGCCCTGCAGATCAGGAACTCATGGAAGATAGAGAAAAGGTTCCTGTCATAGAACTAGATACAGAATCTTCAAGTGAAGAAGAGGAACCTGAAGATGTATTCCCTCAGAAAGAAACTCAAGCTGAAGATGAAGTTCAGGTCCCAGCTGAGAGCAGTCAAATGCCAGTACAAGAGGAAGCAGCTGAGAGAACTGCACCTGGCAGTGAATTTTTTGGTACACCTCTAGGTCCACCTAGACTCTTATCTGCACAGGCGCCCAACATTGAATCTGCTCGGGCGCCCAACATTGAAGAGCTTCTCATAAACCTGACTCAGCAGATGCACAAGCAAGATAAGAAATTAGATGACCTGCTCACATATGTCACCCTCAACATAAATCAGGTACATTCCAGGCTACTGAAGCTCGAGATATCCCTCCTCACTGAATGGAAACGATTCCTTCTCAACAAAAAGGCTTCAGATGATGCCAACAGATCCCTGTTGCAAGGGTTGCAGGAGGTGTGTTCAAAGATAGCTAAAGCACTGAGTGAGTTGCAAGATGTTCAAATCTCCTCCTTCAAAATGTCTTCCACCATTATAGATCACTGCTATGAGATCAGAACATCTTTAGAACTTTTGAAGAAGTCATCCAGTGTCCTAGGTCCAGGTATTCAGCAGGTCTATGATAAATTGGCCGCCTTCTTAACAGAAATGACACTTCTGACTGACAGATATGAAACTATCAATGTTCGCCAAGAAGACATCATTTCTGAAGTGGCACAGGTCAGAAGCTCTGTGGTATATTGGCTAGCTGAACTGTCAAATGACCTAAAGGAATTTCAGTCTATCTTGGGTTCAGCACCTGGTCAAGCTTCTTCCAGCAGAACTCCACCTCAAGAACATACTTCTGCTTCTCCAAGGGGGAGACCACCTCATGGCAGGCCGCGTGGCCCTTCTAGCAGACAAGCCAGATATTTTTCTTGAACAGACTATGCTCTGTATCTTTGTGACCATTTTGAGGCTTTCTCTATCACACTCTTGGACTTATTAATTAAAACTCATATCATTTGCATTCTTATTGTTTCATTTTTTTTTGATGGTGTCAAAGGGGGAGAAATCAGGCTCGTTGAGAATGTTTAATGTGTTTTTCATTGAGAATGGCTATTTAGTGTTTTCTCTTTCTCTGCAAAGACTCAAGACTCATAGTGTTGCCATCCATCAAAAAGGGGGAGATTGTTGAGTATTGTTGAATCCTTACATGTTTTGATGATGACAACACTAAAAGTCTTTGTAATGTTCAGGAATATGTCTTCACTTCAGGTATTTACAAGGACTGTCTTCGTGTTGGTTGGCACTTCGTCATGTTTGTGTATAACACCTCGTGTTGAACTGTTTGTCTTCGTGTCGCTTTAGTTTAAGTTTTGTTTGTATTTCCAACACGCCGTATCATCTTCTCTTACCGCGTGTTGTTTATGTTTACTGTCCTTCAGGTCGTGCGTCTGTGTTGTCTCCTCTACATTGCGTGTCATTTTTCTCTATAGTGTTTGTTTTGATTCAGTGACACGTCGTGTCATTGATCTTTACTTCGTACTGTTTTCACCATCTTCGTGTTGGTCTTTCTCATTAGACCTCGTGTCGTTCTCGCTTTGACCACACTTCCTGTTGCTTTACGAAGACCTCGTGTCTTGCTTGTTTGCAACCACTTCGTGTCGGTTTCTGATTCAGCACGTGTTGTCCTCGCGATTGTTTTTTCACCTCGTACTGTTCTAATCTTACTTCGTGTCGTTGTCAGTCCGTGTCTTTCTTATGTTGAAATCACACTTCGTGTTGATTTCTGTTCTCGACTTCGTGTCGTTTCACTTCTTGTCATTTTGAGTTCGTGTCAGATCACTGTTCTATCTTCGTGTTGTTTTACAACTTCGTGTCAATTCTTGTATTTCATCTTCGTGTTGTTTTACAACTTCGCATCAATTCTTGTATTTCATCTTCATGTTGTTTTCAACTCCATGTCAATTCTTGTACTTCATCTTGGTGTTATTTTTCAACCCGTGTCGATTACTGTTTTGACTTCGTGTTGTTTCCAACCCGTGTCGATTACTGTTTCGACTTCGTGTTGTTTGCAACCCGTGTCGATTACTGTTTCGTCTTCGTGTTGTCTTCACCTCGTGTCGTTTTTCATCTCTTCATGTCGTTTTTGTTCCATTGCGTACAGGACATCGCAGCACCTCGTGTTGCTTCCTGTTTCACTTTCGTGTCATTTGTCTTGTTGTGTCTTCGTGTCGTTTTTACTCTTCCTAGTCCTCGTGTCTCTCTTGTGTTGAAACCATACTTAGTGTTGGTTTATGTTCTTGTCTTCGCGTCATCGCGTTGTTTTTCTGTCTACCTCGTAACGTTCTCTTAGTAATGTTCATTGTGTCACCACTGTATCCCGTGTCGTTCTCTGTTTTGTGTACCTTTTTGTCGTGTCCACTAACCTCATGCAGTTCTAGCTCTTATGGCACTCAATATTAATGGTTCTTATCTTGTTGCAGGTCCGAGGAAGAACATTCATCAGTGTCTGGGTGCACATGATCCGATACTGAAGGAACAAATACAAAAAGGGCACGTGGCAGGAAGGTTCCGGATCGAGCGTGGGAGGCACACGCGTTTAGTGCCCTATCCATCTGCTGCCGCTATAAATAGAAACCTTCGCCCACCGATGAAGGTTGATCTGAGCCAAGAAAGAAAAGGCAGTGTTACAGAGAGCTCGATCCAGCAGAAGAAGAAAAAGTGAGAGAGAGAGAGATAGTGCTCGTGTGAAAGAGGAAGAGAGTGTAAGAGAAAGAAAGAGAGATAGAGAGTGAGTGAGAGAGCTCGTGGAGAAGAAGAAAGAAGTTTACCTGAAGATCTGTCTTCACTGGACCGTGGATCAGATCCAGGCCAGTCAGCTCTGTTAGGAGCCAAATTGTGCATTTCGTGTTTCAGCTTCTGTTTGCTGAAGTTATTTTCGTTTATTGTTTTTCCTTTGTTTTCTGGTTTGCTGTGCTTTCCGATCCTCTGGTCTGAGGTCGTGTTCCCTCCGGTTTGGAGGAAGGGAGATCTGATCTCCAGTTGCAAGTAGTTGGGAGCTACTTGTGGGTTCCCTCCGGTTGGGAGGAAGAGGGGAGGTTGTTCCCCTGGTCAAGCTGTGTGGCAGCAACTGTTTGCAGACGGAGTCTGCTTGGTTCTAGCATTCGCTAGTGAAGCCTCACTCCGGTTGGGAGTGTGGGGTGGATGTAGGTCTGAAGGACCGAACCACCTAAAAATCTATTGAGCAGTGGCTTGATTATCTGGTTTGCTTCCGCTAGATGCTTGAATAGGTGCGCTCAATGTGATTGTATTTGAGTTGAATAGAATTGGTTCCATTCTGTTTCCTTATCTAGCATCCGATTTTTAAATTTGGCCATTATTCGTAGAAGGATTCATTCACCCCCCCTCTGTATCCGGGCCAAGCACCCTAACATATAATTGAATAAATTAAATGGGTAATTATAAAGAAATTAAGGGAAATTCCGATATGTCAAGTTGCAACTAATTTATAAAAATCTGGAAAAATTATAATCGCATAGAGGATTAATAGTTTAAACTTTTGTTCTTCTGGGTCTACCCCTAATTAAAATCTTAAGCTAGCTGAATTCAGAGAATTAGGGCGTAATCCACGTTTTAACTTGTTGGACCTTGGATCGTTGAATTCAAAGCCAATACCCGACCGTTTGAGCTCAGATCGGACCCTATTGAATGGCCTCGATGAGGAGATCACTTTCCCCTCTGTTCCATCCGAAACCCTAAATCCGAGACTTCGGATTTGGGGAATGAGTGGCGGCTTGACCGCGTCGTGCACGATTCGCGCGCGAGTGGAGGTTCGTGGACTCTATCCACCCCAATCAATGCCCTAGCTATCATTCCTTCTATTTAAGCGAACCCTAGACCGACATAGACTCACTTGGATGCTGTGGCGACCGACGAGGAGTTAGATCATGGGAGATATTTGGTATTCTTCACGCGACCGGCCAGCGGCCTATTGTCATCTTCTTCCTTCGTTTAAGGTAGGTTTTAGCAGACCAAACCCTAAGAGTTATATATGGTTGGATTCGTCTCTCGGTCCTCTTTCTATTTATATAAAAAGTCCTAAAAGTTATGTAGTATCCAGAGAGAAATCAATGTTTTGGTTCGCGCACGTTAGAATTAGGGTTTATCTTGTTATCATCGATTAATGTTGGGTTAAATGGGATTAACGACTCAATTAATCTATCCATCTTATGTAGTTTTTCGTGCTCTTTCTATTGGTATATTTTTGTCCAAATGTCATGTTGTATATGTCGCGAATTTGACTTTCTAAATGGTGGTTATCAAGATCGTATCGTTCTGCCTTACTGTTTCAATAACGGTCTTACAGTGACCGCTCTACATTGAACGGCCCCTCGATAGACCGTGTGGTCTAGGGCGACGGTTCATCTCCAGACGACGTAGAGACCCCTGCGGCCCGTCAATAGACCGTGCAGAGCCTGTATGGCCTCCGGGCCTACATGACCTGAACGGCCTATCGACAGACCGCTGAGGCCTGTTGGGTGGTTCTGGACAGACCGTTCTATCACGCAGAATGGTTTACCTTTGTTTTTAGCATGATTCATCCTGGTTAAATAATGCTAATGATAGATAGCAACCCATAAATTAAATTGGAATATATGGAAGATTAATTAATAGCAAATCTTGCTTGATTACCTTGTACATTTCGTACAATTATATTCCCATGTTCTTGTCAACTTATTGAAACATGAATCTTGATCATAACTATGTTGGAAATGGAATAATGATCCTAGGATTTTTTTATAGTCACTCCACTCCGGTGATGTTGACTGACCGTCATGAATTCATTTTCCGATGTTTTACTAGCCTCAATTCTCGTAATGGTTGGGACTCTCTGTCGGATACTCCTTCCGTCGGACTAGGACCTCCATTATGGGACCTCTGTAAGCCCCCACAAGCCTAAGATTCCCACTAGGACGCCGGGCAGGTTGTACCACAAATCCTGCTCCTGATTATCTCGATCGGATCGCTCGTTTGGCTCTGTTCCTTGTCACAGCCCATTTTGGACCGTCTAAGCCGTACACGGTTGGATCCATACCGTTTGAGTCATTGAACGGCCCTGATGAGACCTGTTGATTTGTTTTTTAATTAGATTAGATTCCTATCCCGCCCCCTTTTTAAATACATACATGCATAAATATGTGAATCAAAGACAAGGGGGATGAAAGGATGGAAATACTAACCGTGATCGCCACCAAGGATTAACAACGCCGCAAGGATGAAGAAAGGAGTGCAACGGCGCCGTGTACCTTGGAACTTAAAGACTTGATCGCGCTCGAAACGGGGTGCGGGGAACTTGTGAATTCAAACCTCCTCTCCTTCCAGCCGGCTAGAGGAAGAGGGCCTCACGTTGTATTCATGCACTCCTGCGAAACAAAGATGAAACACAAAGGCAAAAACCCATTTGTGGACACGCTAAAATTGACATTATTTTGAGTATATTTCATATTGCCGTGTAATGCCCCATTTGACCCTCAAATTAGCTTATTTGAGTTATTTTTCCCACTTTTCTAGAATTTCTCTTATTTTTCCTTCATTTTCTCCTTTTTCCTATTTTTCTAGATTTTTTGGGCATTTATCTCAATTTTTGAAATTCACGACCTGGGTAAGGGCGTGTTTTTAACAAAGCACGACTTGATCTGGGGCGTTTCTTTGAGAAGGACGCCCGCATCTGAGGGCGTCAATTCTTGGTGTCTGACCGACTTCCCTCACTTTAAAAACTTGAAATTAACGCCCTTCCCAGGGGCGTGTTTTTTAAAGGTGGCTTTGCTTGAGACGTGTTTTACATTTTTTTAAATATGGGGAGTTTTTATTTCTAAAATTGGTTTTGAAGGAAACGCCCTTGTGCAGGGCGTGTTTTTAAGAAACGCCCTCTGGGCAGGTCGTCAATTCAACAATTGACGCCCTGAACCAGGTCGTGTTTCACTTTTGTGCTCCGAACGAATGCAGCCTTTCCCAGAGAGACTCCTGCTTCGTTTGGGCTCTTGCCCAGCTTAATCATCCCCTATTTGGGCTCTTGCCCGTTCTTATCTCTTCCTCCTTTGGACTCTTCCCTCCTTATCTCCTTTTCTATCTTATTAATAGAGCTTCTGAGCTCTGTTGATCGGTTGGATTCCGGAGGCTTCTTCCCCGTTGTTTTTATTTTTCTTCTTCTTCCCTCCTCGGTTCTTCTTCTGTCTTCTCTTTTCTTTTCTTTCCTTCGCAGGTTGTTGCTGCTGTGGCTAAAGGAGGGGCAGTAACATGTTCAAGTCTTCATCCTATTGAAACCTTCTCCCCGTCGAGGATCAAAGCCCAAAAGCAACAGGCTCCTTGTCTTTTATTTTCTTTCATTATTCTTTTACTGCATCACCGTTTGCATGCATGCATGTTCATGTGTTTATATGCTCTTTCAACTCAACCACGTTGAGAGATCTCCTATAGTGCACACTTGCACTCTTTCCCCTTGTTTTATTTTGCATACATCCATCATATTTCCCACACCCTCTTTGCATAGGGGTTTAAGGGCTAACCACCCTTAAGGTGTGTTCTTCACCATGATTTCATGCTCATACATTTTTATGAATTGATGCTACACTCACCATGTTCTAATCCATATCTTTACTGGTGTTGTCTTTATCTTTTTTTGCAAAGGGTAATCAAAGGAAGAACTCTCTTCATCGGCCGGCCGATTTAGAAGAGAAAGGAGCACTCACAATCCCCGCGCTTTTAAAGGTATTTTTCGCGATCCCTCCATGATTTTCATTATTATCATTTGAGGCCTTCGTGTCTCTGGCGATCACAAATTCCCCTTTGCACCTCGTGCTATTTCATGCTTATTTATTCATTATTTTTATTTGTTTAAGTAGATCTTTTAAAAATTAGGATCTACAAATTGGCGATCACGGTGGGACACCTTTTTATTTTTCTTCGGTTACCCCTTTCCCCTTTGGCACCCTCGCGTGCCCTTTCCCTTTGGTACGCTCGGTACCCTTTCCCTTGTGCCCCTCGGGCACCCTCCTTTGTGCTTTGCATCTCCCCACTAGTGATTGGCTAGTTTGGATTAGATTCTTCTTTTTAGAAACTCCACTTATCCTCTTAAAAATAATTTTTTTGATGAGCATGATATCATGTTGATTGCCATGATTATGTTGTGACTGTGAGTGTTTTTATTTTGCTGGCCGTGGAGCTTTCTGGTAATTAACGCCTTTGTCGCAGGCGCTTTTTAATTTCACGCCCTCACCTAGGGCGTTTTCTGCGTGTTTTACGCCTTCCAACAGGGCGTCTTTCAGCATTGATCCTGGTCTCTTAGTCTGCTTGTGAATTTACGCCCTGCCCAAGGGCGTTGCTTTATTTAATAGCGCCTCACATCAAGGCACTTTTTTGGGATTTGACGCCCACACCCCTAGGCATCCGTTTATTGGCCAGCGCCTTTTCACAGGCGTCTTTCTTTATATTTTCTGGCTTCTGTGAGTAAACGCCCTCACCAGGAGGCGTTTCTTTGATTTGTAGCGCCCCATATCAGGGCGCGTTTTTCTCTGCCTGTGGGCCCGCCACAGTGATTCACGCCCTACCCTAGGGCGTCTCTTTTCTGATAGCGACTTTACCCAGGTCGTGTCTTTCCTTAGTTTTCACAGAGCCCGTGCTTATCTGTGCATTGATTTTATATTGATTATACCATTTATTTGGCTCTATTGGTGGATTTGTTTATTTGCATTGCATTCATTCATTTCCTTGCATTGGTTTGGGAGACCTCCTCTCTCTACACTAGGATTCCACACACCCTCTTGGTGAAGGAAGGACCCTCCATTGAGCATTCTGTCTCTTTGGATTGGAAATTCCTAAACCAAGCCTCCATAAGCCCCCGCACCCGTGGATTCCCTCACGGACGCCGGGCAGGTTGTACCCTTTTGAAGTCCCGAGTTTAGTTGGCCCATGCGGTGAGAGAGGGTTCCTAGTTGGCATTGAAGTGAACTCATATTGAAACTAGGATCCTCCCTTGTATGAATCACACCAAACTTTGCTAAAATTCATTAATTCACCAAGGATCGAACATAAGAAATCAAGGTAACCATCACAACTTGTGTGTTTCTTTGCAAATTGTTTGCATATTAAATTGCTTGCATAATGGCTTACTTTGATAGACAAAATAACATGTTCAATTCAATTAATATTCATGAGGGTGATCAACCTAGCACATTTTATTCCCCTCAAATTCAACATGTTCATCATTCTCACCATACTTTCAAGGGACCACGTCCTCATTCTTATGGCCATGCCCGACCCACGGGCAATGTCCATCTTCATGATCCCCCTACTCAAGTTCGAGCCACTACTCCTTCGGGACCGCCTCGTCCTAATGATGAGAAAGTCTCTCAACTCATTCATGCATTAGATCATCTCACCCCTCAACAGATCCAAGCCCTTAAGGCCGCTGTTGAGGGTGCATCTCATTCATCTCATCCTCCTTCCAATCCTACACGGGTGGCCCATCACCCACCTCCCTTGTCTATTCACAATCCTAATCGGGTAGCCCATTACCCATCTCCTTCTATTCACACTCCTCCTCGGGTGGCCCATCACCCGCCTCCTTCTATTCCTCCTCCATCGCGGCCCTGAGGCCCTTATATTCCTTGTAATCCGGTCCATCCGGGTTCTTCTACGGGTCAGCCGGTTGATTCCCCTCCACGGCCTTTTTATACAACCCCTCCTTCAAGGCCCTGCCAACCCTCGGTTGCTCAAGTCACCCCCTTCCAGCAAACTCTTCTTGACAAAATCACTTTAATGGAGGAACAATTAAAGAAGGTCACGGCTCCTCCCACTCCGGTCAACCCTCTCCATGCCTTCCTAAATGACATTACAAAGATGGAGAGAGAGTGGAAGGATAGGATGGATGACTGCGACATTGGCGTTTCAAGCAAGCAAGAACCAGCAATTGAAGCACTTGAGCCAGTATACGATGATGAAGCTCCGCAGGCACCCCTTCCAAGTTTCCTTCGCTTTCCACTTCCCCCATTATCATTCGATGAACCTCCTGCTCAGGATGAAGCCACCGTCCCTAACCCTACCCCTATTTTTGAGACCTCTTGGTGTTACGACGATGGGTCGATATTTCAATCACCCACGCCGACACATCTTGAGTCTCCTCCCACTCCCAACGCCGCTCGCCCCGTTCGGCATTTTCTCCGCAACAAACCCCCACCAATTACACCTCCCACAATTATACTTCCACCAATTACACCTTCACCAATTAAACCCCCATCAATTACACCTCCACCAGCTATGCCATTAACCTCCATATCACCAGCCTCCACTGAGCCCACCTTCGAATCTTCCCCAATCAACCTCCCATTACCACCACCTCAACCTTCCCTTATCCCTTTAACCCCAAAACCCACATTGCCTACTCCACCACTTAACCCTTCACCTATGGTTAGTCCTGAGCAGGGTCCACCACTTTTTACACTCAAGCCAACCCCGACTGCTTTCGAGCAAAGGGAGAAGCTCGGCGTGTTTGAACCTCCACTTCCACTCATCCTTTCTACAACACCTCCCATTACACTTTCCATTATACCTCCACCATCCACGGAGCCTTCCGCCTCCACCTCACCTCCCCTTATTACTCGGAAGGGGAACGCTGCTATAAGTACTTGCGCCAAGGATGATCAAGAGCCGGGCAAGACAGATTTGGCCACGGCTATGCGATTCAAGATGCCAGAATTTATTTACCGGATGCCAATCCGGGTTATTGTGCCAAGCATGGTCGAAGAAGCCAAGTCGCCGCCATTGCTCAGAGAAGAATGCCAAGTGTTGATGCCATCCAAGGGCCGGGCAGGGCACCCCTCGCTCCAGTTTTCAAATCTTGAACCCATTCTTCCATACAAGGGGCAAATTCCTATTCCATTCGAATCAATGGGCAACACAAGGCTTCCTGTATCAACTTTCCAACTCCCTTACATTGTTGATCATTGCCTTCCAAGGGGGTTGTCATTTATTGTTAAAGCTTCTTTCATTGGGCCAATTGGTTATACATTTTCACTGCCGTGGAGGGACAGTTATCTTGGCGCTACGGGGCCTTCCACTATTTTATCCACCTTCCATTCAACTCCATCCATGTTTTTATCCATCACATTCTCTTCATGGGCCACTCCAAGGGAAAAGAGGAGGATCTCGCCCTCTCGCCCTTCATATTCCTCATATTCTTTGCATCTCATGCATTTTTCTTTCATCCATTCATTCTATTCATTGCATCCATTGCATTGCACTTGCATACAATTGCACCTCCTTATTCCCGGGTTTCCAAACCCATATCTTCCCCGCCTTCCGGCACCTCCGGATATTCCGCATTTCCCATCCTATTCATCTTCATCCTCGGGATCTGTAGGTCCCCTTACATTGCTCGGGCGTTGCCCCCTCCCCAATCTCTTCTTAGGGCATCGCGTCCCTTTTCAGCTCTTGTATCCGGACCCTCCGGATTTCTCTCACTTTCTCCCAGGGCATCGCGCCCCTTTCCACTTTATTCTTCCAGAGTCTCCGGATCTTTCATACCTTTCCCTCGGGCATCGCGCCCCTTTTCATTTTCCTCCTCTGGAACCTCCGGACTTTCCCCTCAGGCACGACGCCCCTTTCCATCTTCTCCTTCCTGATTTGCTTCCTCCGGAACCTCCGGACTTTCCCTTTGGGCACGACGCCCCTCTCCACCTTTTTTATTTGCTTCCTCCGGAACCTCCGGACTTTTCCCTCGGGCACGACGCCCCTTTCCACCTTCTCCTTCCTGATTTCATTCCTCCGGAACCTCCAGATTTTTCTCTCCTCCCTGGGCATCGCGTCCCTCGGCATTTGCTTCCTCCGGAACCTCCGGACCCTCCATCTTTCTTCCGATTCATCTTTCTAATCTTCCTGAACATCACATCCTTCATTTTTTCTTCCTTTTCCATCATCTTTTTCCTTATTTCGTCTCAGGGCATCGCGTCCCTTCTTTTGTCATCCCTCCGGAGCCTTCGGATTTTTCCTCTCATGATTCTCCTCTGCCTCCGGACCCTCCGGATCCGCCTCTTTCTATCTATCAATTTCTTCTTCTGATTCCCCCTGATTCTGGGTCCGACCCAACTTCTTCCACATCCACTGCCTTGGGCATCTGCCCTTTCTCCCACTGCTTTCGAGGCTTTAGTCCTCATTCCTCCTTCTAATTCTCCTCTCCTTCTGTAGACTGTTCCATGTGATCAGGGTCTCCGCGCCTTAGTGAGGGAGTTCTAGCCCTCGCCTCTTTTCCTTTTTTTCCTTATTCGTCTGAGTCTGGTCTTGGCACCACTCCTTCTTGTTAAGCCACTTTCAATCCTTTGCTTCCAATCCTTTACCTGCCTAAGAGGACTATCCCACAATGATCAACCTCTCGCGGCAGCTGCTTTAACAAAGGTTGCAAGGCAACATATTGGCGTAAGTATGCATTTATATGATATCATTACCTCATTACTTCACGCATGATTTTCAAAATGAAGTGATTCCTAACAAGATTAAGAGTAGTGTTTTAGATCTTTATCTTAGGCTTTTGTTAAATTAAATCATTATTAAAAAGAGTCTTTAGGCTTGCTTATGCAGCACCTTGGTTAATAAGAACCCCGTGCTGGGAATTCAACATTCTCTCCCTGCTTGTTAAGATCAACCCTCAGCTGGGCACCTCACACACTTCACGGTGTCCTTAGCCGGCTCCTTTGGTTAAACACCGTTGCTACCTTGGCCATGCCATGAGTATATCTGAAAGTCTTTTCTCTTCTTTACTCGACCACATGCAGGGGCAAGAGGTTGACGGATGAGATGATCAACCTTGGTAATCCCCAATACGAGAGGAGTCTCAAATAGGGGCAGTCTTGACCCAAACTAAATATGAATTTCATGATATACATCTCGCCAAAAGGGCTATTATAAAAATCAAGTCAGAATTTCGATAAAAGTAAGATTGTGAATTATGGCATGACAAGAGTGGCAAAGTCCCCGCAGGGAAAATCCTAGTCGTATGCATGTCAAGGGTCTAAAAATCAAAGGCATAAAGCCCCGGCGCAACAGACTACCTCTTTGAGGGGGAACACCTTGGAAAGAATTCAAGTCCCGACATCTCCCATCCTGCATAAAGCTTATCTCCAATTATCCTTCTCTTCTCCCTCCAAGACCGAACATTTCTCAGGTATGGCCTTGGTAGGGGTACCGTTGATCAAGGGCAGTCGGTTATAGGGCGCCACCCTTCAATGCACGCCCAACTTTGGGCAGTTTTTAGCAAAAGGGGAAGGAACGAGGACCCCTAGCCAGTGGTTTAAGATACCCTTTGATGCTGCTTTAGCAATGTCTAACCAAAACCAAACAAAAATTGAATATTTTCTGATCAAAATCCAACAAAAATTTGAATATCTTTCCCAAAATTCATAAAAATTGAAATATTTTTCAAAACCCATAAAAATTTACATATTTTTCCAAAATTCATAAAAATTTGAGTATATTTTCAAAAACCACATAAAAATTTACATATTTCAAAAAAAAACTCCATAAAAATTGCATTGTATTTTCTGATGGTGTTTTGCAGGAACAGCTTTGCAAGGACCAAGAGCACGGGATGAGTCCTATCTCCACTCATTGCTATGAATCTATTGATTCTCCCGATATTCTCATGACATGCCACCCTGGACATTTTTGGTTATCACCTCCTTATATCATTTTGGTTATATCTCCTGATCATCATTCTGATTATTCATCTCCAGATCTTTCAATCAACTCCTACTAATTTCTCTTGATCAATTCTGCCGAGGGGCATTATCAGATCTTGATCATTCAACTCCAAATCTTGATTAGCCAAGTTGACATCCTCATGACAAAATAACAAACAATGATGCTTTGCAATATCATGATTCAACTCATAATGGTTACTATGTTGTGACATGCTATTGATGCTTTGATTCATGCTATGCTTGCTACGCTTAAATGCCTTATTCATTGCTTGTTATCTTTTATATCTTGGCTGATGAATTTTTGAGCGTAGGATAAGAAGCTCTTGGTCCCACCGACTAGGCATCATCATCCAAGCCCCACGGTACTTGCAGCTCAGTTCTCAGTTCCCATGCTCATTGCACCACCATCTCCTGTATGCATTTTACTATATGTTACATATGCTACTAGATTATATCAAGGACCTTGTGGCTTTGGTAAATCTGGAATTTGAGTTCCCCTTCATCAAAAACGACGACGATTCCAGAGGCATCTCAGTCATACGGATAGGCCGTTGAGCCGTCCGAGACTGGGGACGATGGTTCCTTTTTATGAGTTGGTGCGTGGATAAACGGGCTTCGGCTTAGTATCAGCTCATGAAATCGGTTTCTTGACCCAGTCTTGGCAGCTTAGCAATATTATCCTTGATTATCTTATATTTTCATTTGATTTAATTTTTCCTTTTAAACCCAGCATGCATTCATGTAGGAATTTGAAACAATTGTTGAAACATCATTCTGATGAGCTGACTTTGAGGGTTGAAGTTGATCTTAATCTTTCCAGATATGAGATATTCCATGCCGGATTGAATCTTCAGTTCGTTTTGTTGCTGTTTTGGGTGATTTTCTCGAAAGCTCCTTGTTTAGATTTTTATCATCTTATTTCAATCTTTTCCTTTGATCCACCTTGGCTGCAGCACGTCCACTGGCTGATAACCGCTCCCCAATGGTGAAACTTACAGGTTTGTGACCTGGGGTACTTCCACCGCGCTGGAAGTTGATCATTTATTTTATCTCCTTCGTGTACCGCGTGCACATCTCCCCGTTTTATCCAAACATTGTTGATTTCATTGAATTTCCCGAGATTTGGTTCATCTCGTACTTTTGATTTGATTCTCATCAAGTGATGTTGATTGCGTGTCTCATCACACCTTGGCATCTACTTTTCAGTTTGCTACGCTCCCTTACAAAGCAGACGCCAAGGCGGGACAGCTGTGGACACGCTAAAATTGACATTATTTTGAGTATATTTCATATTGCCGTGTAATGCCCCATTTGACCCTCAACTTAGCTTATTTGAGTTGTTTTTCCCACTTTTCTAGAATTTCTCTTATTTTTCCTTCATTTTCTCCTTTTTCCTATTTTTCTGGATTTTCTGGGCATTTATCTCAATTTTTGAAATTCACGACCTGGGTAAGGGCGTGTTTTTAACAAAACACGACTTGATCTGGGGCGTTTCTTTGAGAAGGACGCCCACATCTGAGGGCGTCAATTCTTGGTGTCTGACCGACTTCCCTCACTTTAAAAATTTGAAATTAACGCCCTTCCCAGGGGCGTGTTTTTTAAAGGTGGCTTTGCCTGAGGCGTGTTTTACATTTTTTTAAATATGGGGAGTTTTTATTTCTAAAATTGGTTTTGAAAGAAACGCCCTTGTGCAGGGCGTGTTTTAAAGAAACGCCCTCTGGGCAGGTCGTCAATTCAACAATTGACGCCCTGAACCAGGTCGTGTTTCACTTTTGTGCTCCGAACGAACGCAGCCTTTCCCAGAGAGACTCCTGCTTCGTTTGGGCTCTTGCCCAGCTTAATCCTCCCCTATTTGGGCTCTTGCCCGTTCTTATCTCTTCCTCCTTTGGACTCTTCCCTCCTTATCTCTTTTTCTATCTTATTAATAGAGCTTCTGAGCTCTATTGATCGGTTGGATTCCGGAGGCTTCTTCCCCGTTGTTTTTATTTTTCTTCTTCTTCCCTCCTCAGTTCTTCTTCTGTCTTCTCTTTTCTTTTCTTTCCTTCGCAGGTTGTTGCTGCTGTGGCTAAAGGAGGGGCAGTAACATGTTCAAGTCCTTATCCTATTGAAACCTTCTCCCCGTCGAGGATCAAAGCCCAAAAGCAACAGACTCTTTGTCTTTTATTTTCTTTCATTATTCTTTTACTGCATCACCGTTTGCATGCATGCATGTTCATGTGTTTATATGCTCTTTCAACTCAACCACGTTGAGAGATCTTCTATAGTGCACACTTGCACTCTTTCCCCTTGTTTTATTTTGCATACATCCATCATATTTCCCACACCCTCTTTGCATAGGGGTTTAAGGGCTAACCACCCTTAAGGTGTGTTCTTCACCATGATTTCATGCTCATACATTTTTATGAATTGATGCTACACTCACCATGTTCTAATCCATATCTTTACTGGTGTTGTCTTTATCTTTTTTTGCAAAGGGTAATCAAAGGAAGAACTCTCTTCATCGGCCGGCCGATTTAGAAGAGAAAGGAGCACTCACAATCCCCGCGCTTTTAAAGGTATTTTTCGCGATCCCTCCATGATTTTCATTATTATCATTTGAGGCCTTCGTGTCTCTGGTGATCACAAATTCCCCTTAGCACCTCGTGCTATTTCATGCTTATTTATTCATTATTTTTATTTGTTTAAGTAGATCTTTTAAAAATTAGGATCTACATCATTAGAACATGCATATGTAGTATCAATCCCGCAGTGATAAAATAGGGGTAGAAATTGAGGGCAAACTCACCGGGGGAGGGTTTTTAACCCCTGTGGAAGGGTGGAAATAATAGGTGGGTGTGTTGTGCATGCATGAGATTTGAAATCACGAGATTTGATTGAGAGAGTAGAGAGAAATCAATGATGCAAAACGGAGAAAAACGCATGTGTAGCAGAAAGTGCAGGAAACTGTGATGATTTGTGATTTTGAGGAGACTAGAACTAAGAGTGTAGACCATGAAATCAAGCCCAGAAGGATGAAATTGAAAGTTAATACTTCCCTCTTCAAGATGGGGTCAAAGGATTGAGTCGGCGGTGCAGCATGGCTTCGCCCCACGTCCGAAAAGAGCCCCCCGTCGCGACTGCGAACTGGGCAGTTTTTATAGAGTTTTGTAAGAAAACCTCATCTTCTTATCATGATCCCCGGAGATAGAGTCCAAGATAAATCGAGTTCTTTAGATCAAACTCGAGATAATACTAAGGACAAGAGATAGGAACAAACGGGGATCAATTCGGAGGAGGATTCTAGAAGATATGGCTCTTGGAAGGCAGCCCCGGAGCCTTATCTGCAGAGTTTGAGTTGAACTAGGAAACATAAATCCTGATCTTGTGACCCAGATCTCAAGAGATATTGCCAATAAAAATTTGATTCCTATGAACCAAATTCAAGATAATACCAAGGGCTAGAAGTAGGAAAAAATGGGGATCAATTTGGATAAGAATTCAAGAAGTTATGGACTCTTCAAGAGGGCCACGGCACACAAAAAACGGAGCAGAGTCCAGCACGAATTGGACTCTCTGGTGCATGTAACGGTCTATCGTAGGACCGCCACATGATGTAACGGACTAGGGTAGGTCCGTCACACTCTGGAGGTCGAACGGGATGATTTCAGGCAAGTTTGGATGTAACGGTCTACTGTAGGACCGTCACATGTGAAGTAACGCATCTATGTAGGGCCGTCACATTGAAGTAACGCATCTACAGTAGACCTTCACATTGATGAAGGTAGATTCCGGGCAGACTGCGCGCGACTTTGGAAATTGAAGCATATCTCTCAAACGGTGGAGAATTAGAAAAAGTGGTAAACATAGAAGTTGTAGATAACTGAGAGAGGAACAACTTTCATGAAGAAAGAAATTTGAGAAAATGATTGGAAGAGGGAGAAAATAGGGCTGGAAGAGAGAGGAAAATTCTGGGATGTAGGTGAATAGCACAGTCTGCTGGAAAAACGTGAATAACTCACAATCGGGGCAGAACCGGCCAACGGTGTAGAAGAAGAAATTGTATATCTTTGAAAGAGGAACAACTTTGATGAAGACAACTTTTTGAAAAGAGGGTTGGAAAAAGGTGAAAACGAACCACTTGCAGGACTGCGTAATGAGAGAGAGCCGATTACTTGAGGGAAGTCGGCCTAAATGGGCCGTAAGTCGACTTGGAAGCCGGAATTTGAAAAGATAAGCTCCGGGGCTCTAAGAAATCATGATCTCCAAGACTCAAAGATATGGAATGGTAAAAATGGGCTCAAAATCCATCCAAGAAAGCTCCAAAACAATGGCTAATTCGGGACATCAAAAATGATGAATAAGAGAAATGACACAACTTGTGGGCTAAAACGGGTGTCAACAGATGCCCCTCCTTGATGTCCGCTTTGCAAGGGAACGAGCGAAAGCGACGCGGAGGTGAAATGGAAAGGAGATGGAGCAAAAGCGACAGCGACATGAAATGGAGATGAAGCGGAGATGAAGTGGAGAAAACTGATAATCGGGCATCAAGGTAAAAAGACACCCGTCACAACCAACAAGCGATGGGAATTCTCCCGAAAATGCCGAACTAACCACCTGGAATGGATAACAAGGATGAGACATGTCTGGAGAACTAAACTAAGAAAGGAAATATGACCAGCCTCATCGGGGACACAATCCACGGACAATGAGTGGGTCGGAAAGAACATAGCGTAAGAGCTGGAAAGGAGAATAAGACAGATAAAATCCAGACAGGAATCACACTGGCCAAACAGACCAAGCGGCAAGATCCGAAAAATCGTTTGAATTCAGAGTGGAATGAAGAATCTCTTATCCAAGAGAACTGAGGTGCAATTAACCATTACTGAGGAGAAATCCTTGAACGGATCACGAGGCATGAATGCTCAAAATGACAAGATACATGCTGGGATAAAATAAAGAAATCATTAAAACGAATGCAAAGAAAGATAAAATAGAAAGTACTCAAGGATAATATTGCTAGACTGAACCAGGAAGGGGTCAAGAGTCTTCTTGCAACCACGGCGTGCGAGACAGAGCCCATCGTCCCCCACTCGACTCAACCAAGCGGCCTATCCAACGATTAACCGTATGCCCCTAGATCATCATCGTTTTTGTTAAAGGGGAACATCAGATCCCAGAACACACGGGCAACCAGCCGGTCCTTGAGAGGTTATAATAATGTAGATACCATATAGTAATGCAACAATGAGCAGGGATAGAAGGCCATACCTGACTTACCTGCCAAGCGACATGGCATCTTTTTGAGAATTTTTGATTTCTACTTTTTATGGATTTTCATCATAAGCCAACAACCACATGACATGACATGATGTGAACATGAACGAATATAAACAAGCATGACATGAACACAACATAATAAGAGAAATATGAACGAAACATGTCACAACATAACATAACGAAGATGGATGAAACATAACAAATGAACAAATGGCAAGCATACATGCGACTAAAGGCACGGTGGGACAAGAAAACATGCACACGGTGGAACAGCACACGCGGTGAGGTAAGGACATGGTGGGCCAAAGACACGTGGAATGACAATACCACGGAGGACAACACGTGTGATGAATGATATGGCAGGATGGGGACAGTCATGATAAATGACACGGCAGGATGAAAGATACGACCAATCACGAGAGAACATAGACACATATGACAAGGACACAACGGGACAAAAGATATGGAGGACCATAGACATGATAAAGACAACAAACACATTCTTCAATCAAAGCCCAAGATAAGATGAAGCGGAACCGCCAGGTTCAAAATCGTGAGACAATGCCTCTCATGGAAACTCATAAGCAGATAAGCGAAAGCTGAGAAGGCCATGAGCTTCAGAATAGATATTAAAGAGATGAGAATATATCAAAGAATATGCGTAGAGGCAGAGCGAAATGATAGAGCAAGGAAAGCTTGAACCTGCAACCTGCAGCCTGCACACTTAGCAAACAGATTACGTATCTGTCCTCAAGATAAAAATAACAGGAACAGAAGAGAAGTATTTTAGATTTTTGTATTTCTGATTTTTTGCCATATTCAAATTTTTGGGATTTTTTGACATATTTGATTTCTTTTTTGAATTTTGACATATTTGATTTTTTTGGAATTTTGACATATTTCATTTTTTTGGATTTTGACAATATCAATCTGCAGCACCCAAAGACGGGTTCGAATTACTGGCCAGGGATCGTCGCTCCTCCCCTCTCATTAAAGGCTTCCCTTAAGCAGGGCGTGCATGTGAGAGTGGCTTACCATAACCAACCGCCTCTAAAGAACGGTGCCCCTACTAAGGCCATACCCGGGATACAACCCAGCCTAAGAGGGAGATAGAAGAAAATTGGAGACAAACTTTATGCAGGATGGGAGACATCAGGATTTGAATTCCTTCTAGGGCACCACCCCTCAAAGAGATAGTCTGTTGCGCTGGGGCTTTGTGTCTTTGATTTTGAGACCCATATTTATCAGGCACGCATGCGACCAGGCTCATGACGTCCCGCGGGGCTTCGCCACTCTTGCCATGCCTTTGATTTCATAATCTTCTTTTTGATTCATCATTGATTTTTGACAGCCCTTGTTGGCAAGATATTACATGAAAGCTCACTTTCGAGGGTCAAGACTGCCCCTATTTGAGACCTCTCTCGTATTGGAGAGCACCTAGGTTGGTCATCTTATCCATCAATCTCTTGCCCCTTGCACTTGGCCGAGCAGAGAAGAGAGAAAGACCTTCGTGCATACCCAAAGTATGGCCAAAGCAGCAGCGTTGTTGCACTGGAGGGGTCGGCTATGGCTCACCGTGTGGTGTGTGAAAAACCCATGCTCAAAGGTCACCCTCAACAATCAAGGAAAGAACTAGACTCCCAGCACGGAGCTATCACCAGGCTAAGGATGCTGCAGAAGCGAACTCATTTTAAATGAACTAAGCAAATTTTTAAAAGCCACTTAACCATGTAAAGGAATAGCATTATAAGCGTGTGCATGAGTAAGAGAGATAACTAGCGAAGATAACATTTTCTTGCACAAAATGATGATACCTTGCAAATCCATAGAGTGGAAGTAGCGTCCTGACGCGATCTTGATCATCGAGCTTCGTTCAACACGAGCTTTGTATTCCTTGCTTGATAGGACGAAAGGGAGAGGATAGCAAAGGATCAAAGATTCCTCTACACGGAGGAGCGGCAGACACGACACTGGATGAAGAAGGATAAAAAGGAAGAGAGATGAGGGCTAGAACTCCCTCATTAAGGCGTAGAGACCTTGATAACAAAGAACCAATTACAGAAGAAACCAGATTAACCGAGATCAAGGCGGGCTAAAGCCTCGAAAATAGCAAGAGAAAGGGCGAAGACCCCGAAATGGAGAAGAGGAGAGAATAGAAAGATGATAAGAAGAATCATCCGACGTGGTCGGAGAAGAGGGACGAGAATCATCCGACAGTGCCAGAGAAGGAGAATGGGAGACACCCGCCAAGGTCGGGGAATAAGAAGAACCCGGAGATACCGGAGGGGAAGAATCAGAGGCAACACCAGGAAGTCTCGGGGAAGAATAATCAGGTGATGTCCCGAGATTAGGATGGAATGATGACATAGGCCAGGGCCTAGAATCGTGAGAGGAGGGAAAATCTGGAGGATCCGGGGAAAAAAGAGAGGAATGGGGACGCATGGACCTATGGAAGGAGGAGAAAATGATGGAGATAGGATCAGATAGAGGAAGATACACCACCCAAGGGTGGGAACTGAGTAGAAGGAAGGATGAATGAAAAGAAAAGGAGGAAGAGGTGGACCCCTGAATGCACAACCGATAGCCATTGAGTTTACGTCGCCGCCTCTTCTTGGCAGAAATTTCTTGAAAATGGACCCACCTGGTGCGGGCTTGGATCTTCGGGCTTCTTAATATGTAATACCTTCTCAAATAACGGGCCCACCTAGCAGATGACCTGGCCCGACTGTGAACATGCAACTTCATCGGTGTGGTTGCCCCTACACACCCGGTGCTAGCAATATGCGAACACTCTTGAGCGAGTAACTCTTTAGAGTGATGAATATCACACACCCACGGGGTTTTGTCTCTCGGCACTAGAAGCATGAGATTCGATAACTCCACTCGGAACTCAGTCTTGAAGCACAACTCCCTTGATAGAAGAGACGGGTGAAGCTGAGGGAGAGTAATACACGGCGTTGACATGGCCGATTTGCTAATAAATCGAGGAAGATTACATAACAGGTGTAGAATATCCTTGGAAAGTGTAGAAGATACTGCCAATTGCCCCTTGAACATAGAACCCATAATCTGCTTGGTGGCCATATGTGTTAGCACAACGCGGGTAGAGAACCCTTCTTGGCCTGTCATCTGAATAGCAATAGAGCGAGGAGAAATAATAGCATCAACGGTGAACTCTCCAGTGAGCAAGGAGATTGCCACCGGCCTCGCTTGTGAAGAAACTGGCATCAACTCAAGGGAACTCTTCTTAGCAACTCTCATCTTTGAAAGTAGAGGTGGATCATCCTCAAAATAACCAGGGACGAGGACACGAATCGGCATCCGATAGATAAAATCTTGAATCTTGAAATGCACGGCCGGCACTGAATCATCCTGACTTGACTTACTGTCTCCCTGGGGATTAGACCCGAGGGGCACCAAAGGAAGCGCACACCCGCTCTGTGGGGTGGGAGTGGTTGGAGAAGTAAAGGGAAGATGCTTGGGTGGAACATGTGGAGGTTTGGAAGGCATGGAGGCTCCAACGGGAGTGGTGATGGAAAGTGAAGGCGCAGTCGATGTGGCGGATAGGCTCGGGTGGCGATAAAGGCGACGACGAAGGCGTGGTTGAGGGTAGAGATAAAGGAGAAGGTTTGGCTTGCTCAGGCTCGGGCAAAGGTGATGGCGGAGATGGAGGCGAGGGTGGAGATGGAGGTGGTGATGGAAGCATTGGTGGTGGAGATGGAGATGATGGTGATGGCAATAGAGATGGTGAGGATAGTGATGAAGGCGATGGGGGTAGTGGACATGGAGGTAGAGAGGGTGAAGAGGGAGGTTGTGGTGTCCACCGTCGACGTGTCGACACAACGCGTCGAGCGGTGTTAGGGATAGAAGTAGTGGTAGTGGCGGCAGGGGAAGAAGGGGAGGCACTAGCCTGAGCAGAGGCTTGGGTTTGTGGTGGCGATGGAGCCGGGGTAAGAGATGGTGGAGGTAACGGAGTAGGTGATGGAGTGAGTGTAGCACTAGACGAGGAATAATAGGGGTGCCCATGACCTTGAAGTAACAGAGACGGCTGCCCGGGTGGCACTTCTTGATGCTGTTGTTGGTTGTGAAGATGTAAAATAACTTTATGCATGGTGGCCCAATCAATCCTTTTCTTAGCTTCCAGATCATAAACATAATCCCGGAACTCGGGGCAATCCTCAACCAAATGCCCCTGCTGACGGTGGAAATCACAGAACTGAAGCATATCCCCGACCGCGGGTCGGTAAGGCACAACCGGAGAGAACGGCAACGCGTGAGTGGCCATCAAAGCCCGAAATATATCGGTGAAACACTCCGGCAAAGGAAGATGAGGAGCCTGCTTCGGGCAAGGTGGATGCCGAGAGATATGTAATGGTGGTGAAGGTTGTGGAGACGGAAGTGGAGGTTGCGTAGGCAGGAGTGCGTGGCTAGTGGTGGAGGGCTTTGGTGAAGGCATGTGTGGAACAGGATGAGGGGGTATGTAGACGGCATCTACTTGCTCGGGATGTGGTGTTCCCTTGACCGGAAGTGGAGATGGAGACGGGTATGTGGATGCGGGAGGCTGACTCATGGAAGGTTGATATGTTGAGGCGTATGGGTATGTAGAGGCAGGAGGTTGGCTCGTGGAGGGATATGTGGCGGAAGGCTGACTCATGGCCGGCTGACTCATGGGAGCGTAGGGTTGACATGTGGAGGGTGAAGGTTGATATGTGGAGGTGGATGGTGGAGACTCGAGGTCAAGGGAATCTTGGATTTGTTGGCGAATGAAGCGGGCTCGTCTGTAAAGTTTCTGCCAGGAGGTGATGTCGTTGAGGGCTAAGATGAACCGATACTCGGGTGTTGCATTTGATATCAGCATCTTGATTTGTTCTCCCTCCGGAATGTGTCCCGAGACTTGCGCAGATAGGTGACGCCAGCGATCGGCAAAGGTGCAAAAATCCTCTTCGGGCTTCATCATCTCTTCGGCCAGATCCGCGATAGAATACTTGGGCCCAACCTGGTCTTGATAATGCTGAATAAACTTTTCTTGAACGGCATGAAAACTCACAACTTGCTCTTGCGGAAGAGAGAAGAACCAATCCCGAGCTGGGCCTTCCAATGACAGACCAAACAGATAAGCCATCAAGTGTTGGTCATGTCGAAATTGGGCCGACTCATAAACGAACTCCTTCAAGTGCACATATGGGTCACCAACTCCACTATAACGGCGATATGCGGGAATTTGTGAAGATGGCGGAAGCCGAAGACCTTGAAATGCGAATGGGATACTCAAGGAGGATTTGGGATTGATCCGGCGTTGAAGCTCATCAAGCTGGCGTTAGGTTTGAGCAATCATCTCCTGGGTAGGGAGAGATCGAGAAGAATATGGGCCAACTTGAGCAAGAGGGTGTGAATTAGGACCAGGAGCATGGTATTGGGACGAATAAGAGGATCCGGGCTTTGAAGAAGACGGGCCCATTCCGGGAATGGAAGGATATGTGGGCCTGGAAGAGGCATGAGCATATGGGTTGAATGGGTTGGCAGCAACATGGGCAGAAGGATGAGGCCCATTAAGAGAATAATGCCCATTAGCAATTGGGCCAACAACATATGAAGGAGAAGGAGGAGGCCCATGAATAGGAGATGGCCCATTATGAGAAGAAGGCCCATGAAGATGAGATGCAATAAGACGTTGGGCCTGGGCCGGGTCCATTTAGCAAACAAGGCTCGAAATACGGGCCATGAGATTAGCCTGTTCCTCAGATGGGTCAGAGGGACCACGAGAAGATGGACCCACGCGGGAAGAGGATTCCACGCAGGAATAGGAAGCAGATTGGGAAAAAAGAATGATACAAGGGGTTAGAATGATGCTCCATGAGGGCAAATGGAGACTTAATACAAGGATGTCAAGGAGAATACAAGTGGGGAAGCACTGGCTTAATGGGCCCAAGGACAAGAGGGGACTGGCCCACTAATGCAAAGACAAATGAACAACGGATCATGGGACAATGGACTAGACAATGGACACACAAAATGGGGTAACCTAAGTGGGCCTAATAATGATGAAAGATGTGGGTGCAACACAAAACACCACTAATGGGCTTGGACAAGCCCAAATAACACAATCAATGCAATGTAAGAGTTTTCACCCAAGTCAAACAAGTTGATATGATGGGAAATATTTTAGAGATTTCAATGGACCTTTTAATGATTTGAATTAATAATAATTCCCTCGAGATAGGAATCCTATGGGAATAAGATCCAAACTTTGGGTTGACTAAGGTTAACTCCCTCACACTTATGCAGATGCAAGCCTAAGGGGTGAAAAGGTACAACCGGCCCGGTGTCCGTGTGGGAATCCACGGCTCACGGGGACTTATGGAGGTCCTTGATGTGCTTTCCTGGTCGGCTCCAAGGAATATGGAGACGAGAGGTCCACGCACCAAGATAGGAAATGCAACTATGATATGCAACGTATGGCCCTATGTGCACCGGAGTGCATGCAAATTCTAGCTTAAAACTAGAAAATCAAGACTAGATTAAACTATGCAAACATGATCCAACTAAAACAAATAGTATATGGATGGAAAGATAATACAAAGATCTGCACAACGGCCCCAAGAACTGATCAATCTGACCCCGGGAGGTCAATCAAATCACTAAGCAAAGATGCCCCCATGAACCTATGCACAGACCACATGCAGATTTTATGGATAAAATGCTAAAATGATGACAATTTTTAACTAAGCAAATGAGACCCAAATGATGCAAATAAGCTATGGATGGAAAGACAATACAAAGGACTATCCAATGGATCAAAAATCAGTGTAATCAAACATCGGGAAGGCAGTCAAATCACTCATTAAAGATGTACCTGTGAACCTGTCCCTGAGCCTGCCTGCAGAACTTATGCACAAAACTCAAAAAGTTGGACAAGATTAGATTATGCAAATGTTAACCAAATGATGCAAATGATATATGGATGGAAAGACAATACAAAGGGCTATCCGACGCAACAAGAATCAGCTCAATCGGACTCCGGGATCAAACGTTATGCCTCGATGAACACGGCCCTGTGAGCATGCACGCAAGACTGCCAGAAGCCATGTAACGGTCTACCAAAGGACCGTTACATGCATGTGACGGTCTACTGCAGGACCGTCACACTACCAGAGCCCTTAAAACACCAAAAATAGTTGGAGAATGGAAGAAATATCACCTAAACATGAACATGCACCCACCCAACCTACAAAAGAGCATGAAAACAAGCGTGATGGGCATTACTGTCCCACCGTGATCGCCAAAAAACTGTTGATTTATTTTTTAATTAGATTAGATTCCTATCCCGCCCCCTTTTTAAATACATACATGCATAAATATGTGAATCAAAGACAAGGGGGATGAAAGGATGGAAATACTAACCGTGATCGCCACCAAGGATTAACAACGCCGCAAGGATGAAGAAAGGAGTGCAACGGCACCGTGTACCTTGGAACTTAAAGACTTGATCGCGCTCGAAACGGGGTGCGGGAAAAACGTGGAGGAAGAGGAGGGTAATGCTTTGTTTGAAGAAAACCAAGGAAGGACTCAAGCATGCAATGATGAACTTGAAAGACAAAACTAAAGTACTCCCTTGATTATGAGATGGATGGACGTGGGAAGCAGCTCCTCCTGGATGAAGATGGCTCCTGAGTTCGGCAGCACTTCGTCGTGAATTCAAAACCTCCTCTCCTTCCAGCCAGCTAGAGGAAGAGGGCCTCACGTTGTATTCATGCACTCCTGCGAAACAAAGATGAAACACAAAGGCAAAAACCCATTAGAACATGCATGTGTAGTATCAATCCCGCAGTGATAAAATAGGGGTAGAAATTGAGGGCAAACTCACCGGGGGAGGGTTTTTAACCCCTGTGGAAGGGTGGAAATAATAGGTGGGTGTGTTGTGCATGCATGAGATTTGAAATCACGAGATTTGATTGAGAGAGTAGAGAGAAATCAATGATGCAAAACGGAGAAAAATGCATGTGTAGCAGAAAGTGCAGGAAACTGTGATGATTTGTGATTTTGAGGAGACTAGAACTAAGAGTGTAGACCATGAAATCAAGCCCAGAAGGATGAAATTGAAAGTTAATACTTCCCTCTTCAAGATGGGGTCAAAGGATTGAGTCGGCGGTGCAGCATGGCTTCGCCC
This sequence comes from Amorphophallus konjac, assembly GCA_022559845.1. NCBI lineage: Eukaryota > Viridiplantae > Streptophyta > Magnoliopsida > Alismatales > Araceae > Amorphophallus > Amorphophallus konjac. Next base: position 100,546,529 of record CM040125.1, on the reverse strand, counting down.
CACGTCCGAAAAGAGCCCCCCATCGCGACTGCGAACTGGGCAGTTTTTATAGAGTTTTGTAAGAAAATCTCATCTTCTTATCATGATCCCCGGAGATAGAGTCCAAGATAAATCGAGTTCTTTAGATCAAACTCGAGATAATACTAAGGACAAGAGATAGGAATAAACGGGGATCAATTCGGAGGAGGATTCTAGAAGATATGGCTCTTGGAAGGCAACCCCGGAGCCTTATCTGCAGAGTTTGAGTTGAACTAGGAAACATAAATCCTGATCTTGCGACCCAGATCCCAAGAGATATTGCCAATAAAAATTTGATTCCTATGAACCAAATTCAAGATAATACCAAGGGCTAGAAGTAGGAAAAAATGGGGATCAATTTGGATAAGAATTCAAGAAGTTGTGGACTCTTCAAGAGGGCCACGGCACACAAAAACGGAGCAGAGTCCAGCACGAATTGGACTCTCTGGTGCATGTAACGGTCTATCGTAGGACCGCCACATGATGTAACGGACTAGGGTAGGTCCGTCACACTCTGGAGGTCGAACGGGACGATTTCGGACAAGTTTGGATGTAACGGTCTACTGTAGGACCGTCACATGTGAAGTAACGCATCTATGTAGGGCCGTCACATTGAAGTAACGCATCTACAGTAGACCTTCACATTGATGAAGGTAGATTCTGGGCAGACTGCGCACGACTTTGGAAATTGAAGCATATCTCTCAAACGGTGGAGAATTAGAAAAAGTGGTAAACATAGAAGTTGTAGATAACTGAGAGAGGAACAACTTTCATGAAGAAAGAAATTTGAGAAAATGATTGGAAGAGGGAGAAAATAGGGCTGGAAGAGAGTGGAAAATTCTGGGATGTAGGTGAACAGCACAGTCTGCTGGAAAAACGTGAATAACTCACAATTGGGGCAGAACCGGCCAACGGTGTAGAAGAAGAAATTGTAGATCTTTGAAAGAGGAATAACTTTGATGAAGATAACTTTTTGAAAAGAGGATTGGAAAAAGGTGAAAACGAACCACTTGCAGGACTGCGCAATGAGAGAGGGCCGATTACTTGAGGGAAGTCGGCCTAAATGGGCCGTAAGTCGACTTGGAAGCCGGAATTTGAAAAGATAAGCTCCGGGGCTCTAAGAAATCATGATCTCCAAGACTCAAAGGATATGGAATGGTAAAAATGGGCTCAAAATCCATCCAAGAAAGCTCCAAAATAATGGCTAATTCGGGACATCAAAAATGTTGAATAAGAGAAATGACACAACTTGTGGGCTAAAACGGGTATCAACAAGACCGTGTACAATTGCCAGGTGCACCAACCTTCTTGAGTTGTGCACCCACCTCTGCTGTGGGTCGACTCCAGTTGTGTACACGGCTATGCATGGACCGTTCTGTTGTTGAGCGGCCCGTCCCTGACCGTTTAAAAACTGGAGGTGCACCAACCTACCTTGCTTGCACCGACCTTTAGTGTGCACCGACCTGGAGTGTGCACCTACCTCAGATGGTACACGGCCCCTTATTGACCGTTCCATCATTTGAACGGCCCATGGAAGACCGTTTATTTCCTTGGCACCGAGCTGGGTTGTCCCTAGCCCAGTTCACCCTATACGGTCCATGGTTGACCGTCCTATTATTAAGCGGCCCGAACATGACCGCGTACCTTCCAGCTTTTGATGATTCATGTTTTCTTGTGTGCCTCGATAGTCGGGCCAGGAGTGGCTTGTACTATTATTTTCCTCGATTATTCTCGTTATATCTTGAAACTTTTTGGCCGAATTCTTGTGAATGTCTAGAAATAACTTAGGATCTTGGATCTACCAAATCAATGCCAACGCACCGTAAGGGCCCGATCTGGTCTGGGGAGAGCGTCCGAAAAGTACTTGTGCCCATGGGAGTTTGTAATGACATGGTGAGGCATTGCACCGAGTGCATGACTAGCGTGATGTCTATGACGTTCCATTCACATGATTCTTTCTCTTGAACTTTCCTTCATGGAAATATCTACATGACTTGCTTGTTACGTGCTTGATCGGCCAATTCTTTGATATGCTATATTCTTGCTCTTTTCTTTAGTTCGTTATTAATTATCTTTTCGTTTATCGCATCATATTATTAAAAATGTTTAATTACTTAAACTTACATGTTATTACCTACTGAGCATTCGCTCACCCAATTGTTTCCCCCCTTTTTTGGTAGCTTAGGTGAGGACTCTCAAACTGATGGGGATGGGCAAGAGTGAAGACCTTGGAGCGAACCTGCCAGATAGTCTCGAAGAGTCTTTATTAGATAGTTTGAGTATGAGATTATGGTTGATGAAGAGTGTAATTTGTTTCAGTCAGTTGTGATGTAAACTCTGTTGAGTTTTTAAACTTGAGATTGTCAGTGTTGATGGAATGTTGGGTATAATCATTGTTATGTTCTAATTAATGGTACTTATTGCTTATGGTGGTATCATTCCTTCTTTTTCGCTCTGATGTGGTGCATGGTGGAAGTATCTAATCATTAGCCCAAGGCACAACATGTCTAGAAATAAACATATTTTAATCTCTTTCTGCTGCCGCGTTCCGATTTTTCACGTCGGGGCGTGACAAAAGATATACATGAAACAATGTTGTGCATATAGGGCCCGGTCTGGTCCTGGGAGGAGCACTCGAAGGTACTTGTGCCCTTGGGAGTTTATTGATCATGGTGTTTGCATTGCACCGAAGTACTTGCTTGCTTGACTTGAGACATTCCCACTCACTCTCTCGTGACATGCTTGATTTGCTTTACATGAATGGTTTGGCCCGAAAAAGGGCAAATTACTTGCTTGAATGAAATGAATGAAAGAGCCAATTCTATTACACTACTTGTTATTACACGAGCATGAGATCACTTGCTCGAACATTGATTATTATCATCTTGGGAAGACTTGCTGGAATATTGACTATTACCTTCTTAGAAAGACTTGCTTGAATATTGATTTCTTTGAAAGACTTGTGCAATTACTTGGCAATTACTTGCTAGTTCCTTATTAATACATCTTATTGATGCTCATGTAATACTCTTTTGGTACAATTCTTGACATTCTTGCTTGATCCAGCATGCATCATTATACCGCATGAACTTGTAATTAACTTAAAGATTGTTAGAGCTTGAGATATAAATCCTACTGAGCGATTTGCTCATAAAGTTCTAATTTTAACATTTTTTCAGGAAACTTGGATAGCGACCACCACCCGGATGGGACCGATACCGAGTGATGAGTGCTAGATTTGATGTATCGTCAGTTAGTCGTGCCTTTCGTATTTGTAGGACCTACTTTGTATTTCCAGTTATTGTTAAAGGCTTGAAATAATGTAATTAAGTCAGTTATGATCTAGTTAGATGGAACTTATTAAACGTGTAGCCTTATGAATGATTCTAGGATATGGACATTTGGTATCGTTTTAGAAATTTAGAATTTTGTGCACTCTGTCTTTTGTCAAAAAAAATTTTTACTGCTCTGATCGATTGGTTCTATATAAGCTGGCCACGACCCGGGTATCTTCCGCGCTCGGGGCGTGATAACCTTCGTGGTATCAGAGCCTAAAATTTCAATTTCCTAGGTAAAACCTAAGTCCAAGGATAGATTTATACCTTACCCGGTAAGATGGGTAGAGCCATGGGTTAAGTTTTATAATGACATTCGACCTTAGAATTAAACCCGATCTTTATTATGCTTAAACCCTTTTGTAGGATTATGGCTGCTGAAAGAGCACAATGGCGCGAGATGCAGCGCACCATGCAAGGCCTTACACAGGTGCTACAGTAAGTGGTGCAAGGCGGTGCTAACCGTGGAGCCGGTGATCTCCACAGGGGTTTCCGTAACATGAACCCACCAAGGTTCACGGGTTCGTCTGACCCCCAGGATGTCAAAATTGGTTATAGGAAATGGAACGAATTTTCTGTATGATGCAATGCACGGACGAGGAGAAGCTTCTACTGGCTATATTCAAACTGGCGCGGGACGCTCGATGTTGGTGGGAATCCATGGAAGCAACATTGCTCGATGACCACGTCACATGGGATGAATTCGCTGAGCATTTCAGCAACAAGTACTTCTCCGACCATATCCAGGAAAAGAAGGCCGCGGAATTTGCTGTATTGAAACAACGGACCTTCAAAGTAACCCGAGCATAAGGCCCAGTTTTCAAGACTGGCTAGGTTTGCACCCTACTTGGTGTGTACGGAGAAGATGAAGGCTAAAAGGTTCCTTACCGAGCTTCGGCCCCATTATATTACACAACTTGCACCGATGGATATCCAAGTCTATTCAGAAATGGTTCGGCGTGTGTAGTTGTTGGAGGACGCCACCGAATTATCAGAGAGGATCCGAGGAAGGGACAAGAAGGAACCTGTCACAAGCCCGGGAAATTTTAAAGCATCATTCAACAAGAAGCGGTACTACAGTGGAGGGGAGTCATCCAAAGGAAAGAAATTCCAAAAGAATGTCAAGCCATTCTCCACCACCACACCTTCCAAGGAAGTTTGTAAGTACTGTGACAAAGCTGGTCATAGGACCGAGGAATGCTGAAGGAAGCTAGGAGCCTGTCTCCGATGTGGAAGCCGAGAACATCAGATCCCTAATTGCGCACTGATGAATGAGCAAGCCATTAAAGATGAGAAGCTCCCGGCAAAGAAGCAAGGTCGTCTGCAAGCTCTCCAAGAGACGGAACCAATGGAAGGAGGAATCGTGGAAGGTACACTAATCGTTTGCTCTAAGACTGCTAAAGTTTTATTTGATATTGGAGCAACACATTCATTTATTTCCAAGAAATTTGCTGCTACTTTTACTAAGGAGCCTAAATGGTTAGACTTAGTCATATCTACACCTATCGGGAACAAGGCCGACCTCACACATCATTACCCAAACTGTGAGATTATGGTTAAAGGAAATAATCTGCCTACCGACCTAATTTCCCTAGATATGGAAGTGTATGATATCATACTAGGTGCTGATTGGTTATCCACATACCAAGCAACTGTAGATTACCGGAATGGCAAGATAACTTTTTGTGGATTACCTGGAACTAGTATACATTAGCCCTCGAGCTAGATCACCTCTTATATTAGCTCTCTGAGCCAGTAAAGTTATAAGCAAAGGATGTAGGGCTTTCATTGCATTTGTAACTGCCACGGACGTCGAGGAGTCTAAGCTTGAAGACATCCGTGAAGTTCAGGATTTTTCTGACGTTTTTCCAGAAGAATTGTCCTGCTTAGCCCCGGAGCGGGAGGTGTCGTTCACCATCGACCTTGTCCCTGGTGCTGGACCTATTTCCAAGGCACCTTACAGAATGTCTCCTGTTGAGCTAAAAGAGCTAAAGGAACAACTAATGGAGCTATTAAACAAGGGTTTCATCCGGCCAAGTACTTCCCCATAGGGAGCGCCTGTGCTATTCGCCAAGAAGAAGGACAGATTGATGAGACTCTGCATCGAATATCGACAGTTAAACCACCTTACAATCAAAAACAAGTACCCACTGTCAAGGATTGATGAATTATTTCACCAAATATCTAGAGCTAAATATTTCTCCAAGATTGATCTTCAATCTGGTTATCACCAACTGAAGATCAAATAAGAAGACATTCATAAAATTGCATTCCGAAGCAGTTATGGGCATTACAAATTTACTGTTATACCTTTTACACTAACAAATGTCCCCGTAGCTTTCATGCATTTAATGAACAACATATTCAGACCTCACTTGGACCAGTTCATTATGGTCTTTATCGATGATATTTTGATTTATTCAAAGTCTGAAGAAGACCATGAAGAACACCTCAAGTAGGCATTGCGAATATTGAGGGAACATAAATTATATGCCAAATTCAGCAAGTGCAAGTTCTGGCTTGAGGAAGTATCCTTCTTGGGCCATATAATTTCGAAGAACGGAATTTTCGTGGACCCATCAAAGGTCGAAGCCATGAGGAATTGGGAGCGACCAATAAATGCAACGGAGATTCAAAGTTTCTTGGGGCTAGCTGGTTATTACCGACATTTCATCAAGGACTTCGCAAGAATTGCTGTTCCTCCCACCCGATTGACTCGCAAGTAAATATCTTATGAGTGGAAGGAAGACTGTGAGAAGAGTTTCCAAGCTTTGAAAGATCTCTTGACCACTGCTCTAGTCTTATCATTACCAATCGAAGGAGAGAAGTATGAGGTATATACCGATGCTTCTGGTATTGGACTTGGGTGTGTATTGATGCAAAATGGGAGAGACATTGCATAATCTTCCAGGCAACTGAAGAAGTATGAAGAGAACTACCCGGCGTACGATTTAGAACTAGCCGCAGTGGTATTTGCCTTAAAGATCTGGAGACACTACCTCTACGGAGAACAATTCATCGTGTACTCCGATCACAAAAGCCTCAAATATCTATTTTCCCATAAGGAACTAAACATGCGGCAAAGGCGTTGACTCGAGTATCTTAAGGATCTCGACTTCACTATATAGTACCATCACGGTAAGGGTAATTCTGTAGCCGATGCCCTCAGTCGAAAGCCGAGAGTAATATTGGCCAGTTACATGATTCAATAAGGGAAGCTATTAGAGGAATTCTCTAAACTCAATATTAGCACTGACGAGCAAGACGGGTGTATTACTCTAGCCCATATGAATCTACATCCGGATTTGCTACTAGAAATTCATAAGCTACAAGAAGAAGATCCTGCACTAGTGGAGATAAGGGACCAGCTGGAGGAGAGACTTGATTTCAAGCTGGCACCCGATGGAAGACTGTTATTCCATGAATGGACATGTGTACCCGACTATCCCGAGTTGAAGAAGAAGGTCCTTGAAGAAGCTCATCGATCGAGGTACACGATCTATCTTGGAGCTACCAAGATGTACCAAGACTTTAAAAGGACCTTCCCGTGGCCTAATATTAAAAGGGAGGTAGCGGACTTCGTATCTCGCTGCCTGACGTGTCAACAAGTGAAGGCGGAACATCAAAAACCCGCCGGAAAGCTGCATCCACTAGATATTCCCAAGTGAAAGTGGGAAGACATTGGCGGGGATTTTATTATGGGCTTGCCCAAGACTAGAGGTGGACATGATAGAATTTGGGTAATTATCGACCACCTAACTAAATCGGCTCATTTCTTGCCTATCAAAAGCCGATAGTCGGTTGATGTCCTTACTACCTTGTATATCAAGGAGACAGTTAGATTGCATGGAGTTCCCGGGTCGATCGTATTCGACCGAGACCCACGCTTCACCTCTCCTTTCTGGAAGAGTCTACAACACTCTCTGGGGACGAAACTCAACCTCGGCACTACTTTCTATTTCCAGACAGATGGACAGACAGAAAGGACAAATCAAGTTGTTGAAGACATGTTAAGGGCCTGCATTATAGATTTCGGCGGTTGTTGGCATGACCACTTATGCCAGGCCGAATTTAGATATAATAATAGCTATCAAGCCAGTATCCAGATGACACATTTCGAGGCACTCTATGGCAGAAGTTGTCGATCTGTAATATGCTGGGATGAAGTTCGTGAAAAGCAAATCCTAGGCCCATATATGGTGAGAGACTCAACTGAAAAGATACATCTCATTCGGGAAAGACTAAAGATAGCATAGTCCGGGCAGAAGTCATATGCTGATAATAGGAGAAGAGATCTAGGATTCCAAGTTGGAGACCATGTTTCCCTCAAAGTCTCTCCTGGTCGAGGTATTAGAAGATTCGGTGTTAAGGGCAAACTTACACCGAGGTTTATTGGCCCATTCGAGGTATTGGAAAGAGTAGGAGAGGTAGCTTACCGCATTGCCTTGCCTCCACAACTATCAGAGGTGCAAAATGCATTCCATATTTCTATGCTGAAGAAGTATGTGCATGATCCTCTCCACGTCTTCGACCACACTGACTTGGTGATACAGAAGGACCTTACCTATAAGCAGAAGCCGATGAAGATCCTCGACCGAGAAGTCCAAGTTTTGAGAAGCAAGACTATCCCTATGGTGAAAATCCAATGGGATCGATGCTTAGAATAAGAAGCTACATGGGAAATCGAGGAGTCTATGAGAAGGAGATTTCCAGAATTATTCTAGTCTGTAAGTATTTCTCACCCTCCTTGTCTTCATATATGCAATTGAATTTGGGGACCAAATTCTTTTAAATGGGGGAGGGTGTAGTACCCAGGATAAAAATGATAAGGAAATAGACTTTTTCCCAAGTAAATAAAACCTTAAATAACTCTATGAGAAGGCCAAATGAAAAGGTAGAATACCCAATGAGGGCCATTATATAAATATTAAAGCCATCATTCGTATTGGGGCTTCCTGTTCCAAAAAGACTATTCACTTAAAATATGGCCATTATACATGGGCATGAATTTCTCAAGCCACAGGGCCACAACCCATGGTATGAAAGCCCACAGTATACATATATCTCTCTTTACCAACCAATCACATACATATACATATACAATAACACCTTTTAATACCGAGCATGGCTTGGAATAGAAATAGTGGGCAGGAGGAAATAGCGCCCCTGACCTGGGCACTATTCCAAATGGGGCGCCCTAACCCCAGGCGCCATTTCCTTTTTGGCAATATATGTGTGTGTGTGTGTGTGTGTGTGTGTGTGTGTGTGTGTGTGTGTGTGTGTGTGTGTGTGTGTGTGATATATATATGTAAGAACCAAAGGATGAAACGTCCACATGCATGGACGCTAACTACTTGAACATGGACTACATGGGAGGGCGCCATTTCCATGCCAGCAACCTACCAAACTGAATTCCATTATGTCATTCTTCCAGAAGTAAACATGAACATCCTCTTTTTGCTGGCAACAAACCCTTTTACCCGACAACCTATTGAAGCATTAATTGCTTCTTTTTCCCTGTCAATAGACCCTCATGTTTTTCCTTCCCTATAATTATACCCAACCTTCTAATGTTAGAAGGTTATTGCCGACATCTGGTTAATCTCCACCTGTAAAAGAATTTCTTTACAGGAACGTACGTGAGGGGGGAAAACTTCATCTTACGTTCTTCATCCTACTGCTGGAACCTTGTAGGAAGGGCTTGGTCTTTTATTATCTCCTCATCTCTTCTACGTATTCACGACAAAAAGGTAGGTGTTCACAAGATTTGGCTTAACTAGTAGTTAATATAGGTTAACATGCATGCTAGTTAAACATTTCATAGCCACAATCTGGTCACCTGAGTCAGGGATATATTAAAAGACTTAGTGGGAAGGTTAGGCTACGCCTATTTGAAACACTAACTCTTGCGTGAGTAGATCTATGATCTCACCTTCGCTAACTACCCCATGTACACCATACAGTTTGTATAACTTGTCATTACTCATAACCTGTGCCAATTTCTTATAAATTGATCCATGTTTAAAAAAATTTATATCTATGAAATTAAAATTAAAAATTGTTGCATGAGCATGACCTTACAATCCTGCTATTTTTCCATGTCTATCTATGTCTATACTTCCTGATTCTGTAAGGTTACATAATTAGTAGCCACCATGTTCAGAAATTTATATTTATTGAACCAAATCATGAAACTCCTGCATAAGCATGACTTTGAAATCCTGAGATTTTTCCCTATTTAACCATGTCCTCATTTTCGGATTTCGTGAAATTTAGCCTGATGAACAGTGGTTTGTGTCTCGTGGAGCACCCAGGGGTAGGGCGCCCCTGACCAGGGCGCCATTTAATGGTGCGCCCCTGGCTGGGGCTCCATTTCATATTGGGATGCCCCTGCACAGGGCGCCATTTCCAACAGTGTTAAAAACCCCCTGATCCTATTGGTTATCTAGCTCGTTAAACCTGTTACCTGTTAACCCGTTACCTGTTAACCTGCTAATTACATACGTTGTTAAGCATGTTAAATCATGTAGCCTGTTAAACTTGTTAATTACATAGCATGGTAATTACATATCCTGTCAAACCTTGTTAATTACATAGCCATCGTTAAGCTTTGTTAATTCTGTAGCCAGTTAAATAACATAGCCTGTTAAACCTATTTACAGCACGTACAAACATGTTATCCTGTTAGGTTATTAACCTTCTGAAATAGAGACCCTCCATGAAGTCTCTATTTTCTGAAATAGAGACTCTCTGAGAAAATTCTATTTTAACATAGCCTTTTTGACAACCTACATGGATGCCATCTCTCTCTCCCGGAACTGAAACCCCAGAAAGTCAATCGAATGACATTTATGTAGAACCTGGAAAAGACCAGTACTCAGAAACTCTGTAAACCCCATTCTGTAACCTGGAAATAGTTACTAAAAACCGGAAAGCTGTTACTGAAGACTCCTGGAAACCCAGTTTTGAAAGGCATTGTGAAAAGACCCAATTTCTAGAACCCATTACAGAAGATCGAGAAAACCATTTCAATATATATATATATATATATATATATATATATATATATATATATATATAAAATATAGCACCTCTGACTAGGGCACCATTTCAATATGGTGCCCTGGCCCAGGGCGCCATTCACCTCTATCCAAAAATAAAATAAAATAAAATGAAAAGGGCGCCCCCTTCTGAGGTGCCATTTAAAGAAATGAAGACCCTCTACAAGGGCGCCATTTCTCTGTAACCTGGAATTTTTGGGCTTCTGTCCGGCCCTTACCCAATGATCCCTGGCCATCTCCTTAACCCTGATTGGCCTATGTGTCATGCATTTTAAGTAGCTTGGTCATAAATCATCATTTACATGTGATATGTCCTTGAACTCTAGGCCTGAAAGATATACCTGATGTTCCTACAATGTATACTTTTCTTGAAATTTCATATTGGGTATAAAATGAGAGTGGATGTCTAAAGATATACATGAAACAATGTTGTGCATATAGGGCCAGGTCTGGTCTTGGGAGGAGCACCCGAAGGTACTTGTGCTCATGGGAGTTTATTTACCACGGTGTTTGCATTGCACCGAAGTACTTGCTTACTTGACTTGAGACATTCCCACTCACTCTCTCGTGACATGCTTGATTTGCTTGACATGAATGGTTTGGACCGAAAAAGGGCAAATTACTTGCTTGAATGAAATGAACGAAATAGCCAATTCCATTACACTACTTGTTATTACACGAGCTTGAGATCACTTGTTCGAACATTGATTATTATCTTCTTGGGAAGACTTGCTGGAATATTGACTATTACCTTCTTGGAAAGACTTGCTTGAATATTGATTTCTTTGAAAGACTTGTGCAATTACTTGGCAATTACTTGCTAGTTCCTTATTAATACATCTTATTGATGTTCATGTGATACTCTTTTGGTACAATTCTTGATATTCTTACTCGATCCAACATGCATCATTATACCGTATGAACTTGTAATTAACTTAAAGATTGTTAGAGCTTGACATATAAATCCTACTGAGCGATTCACTCATAAAGTTGTAATTTTAACATTTTTTCAGGAAACTTGGATAGCGACCACCACCCGGATGGGACCGATACCGAGTGATGAGTGCTAGATTTGATGTATCGTCAGTTAGTCGTGCCTTTCGTATTTGTAGGACCTACTTTGTATTTCTAGTTATTATTAAAGGCTTGAAATAACTTAATTGAGTCAATTATGATCTAGTTAGATGGAACTTATTAAACTTGTAGCCTTATGAATGATTCCAGGATATGGACATTTGGTATCGTTTTAGAAATTTAGAATTTTGCGCACTCTATCTTTTGTCGAAAAAAATTTTTACTGCTCTGATCGATTGGTTCTATATAAGCTGGCCACGACCCGGGTATCTTCTGTTGGCCTAGAGGGATGGCAGACAAGAAGGGGGGTTGAATTGTCCCCTTTCTGAGATGGCGGATTTTAATAACTTTCTTTACTTAACACAATGGAATTAAACTTGGCAACATTGATTAACAAAAACTTAAGGTGAGATTAAGACGTTCTCTCAAACTTCCCGATCTCACACGGATAGTTAATGCAACTAATCACGAGAATTAAGCTCAGCACAGATAACGGAGGTAGCAGTGTGTGACAGTGTAGTGAATTAAAAACCTGTATAATGAACCTGTGAATGGAGATAGAAGAAATGACAATCACACAGGCAAGCACATACGACAAAAGGCTTTTAAGGTGGTTCGAGACCACGACGGGCTCCCTACGTCCACCCCTCACCCAATCGGGTGATGCTTCACTCCACGCTACAAAATGTAGCAACACGGGGACGAACCCCAATCACAAACACGCTGCTTCCGCAGCAATAATGATGCGGGACGGACACGCTACTCGACTCCAATTGGATATGCGATCCTTGGACTCTAAGCAAGCTCGCGATCACCCCTAAGCGAGGGAAGACATGGACCGTGCGCGGTTGAGAAACCGGCAGTGAGTCTCGGGTATCGGCCTTTCCGCGTTAACTTGGATTGAGTCATGGGACGATCACTCACTTTCGCTCTCGCAACGGTGATAAAATGACAACAAGCTAGATAATCTACCACTCATGCAGCGGCATATACAAAAATATACGAGTAAAGAAATGCCTACGAGGAGGGTAGCGAGTGTACCTCCACGCTCCGGGCGTGGGGAAGATGTTCTCGGTCAAGTACGGTAACTCTCGGTAACAACGGTAAAAGTCAATTACAACAGTGAATTTTATAGCCCACTCCACGCAGGGAGGTAAAGGGCTACAAGTGGGGCCCGGGAGGACCGACCCTAGGTTGACGGACAGCAATATGGAGGTGCGTACGGCACGAACTCGGCCTGCTGGTCTGACTCGACACTGTTCCAACTCGGTGTTGCGCCAACTCGGTTGCTGACTCACTGGACAGCAAGCAACGGTTTCCAAAGAAACGTTGCCTTCCTAAGACCTTCCGGAGGCGCCGCTTGGCTGGGACGATGGCAGGGCGTCCCTGAACGACTCCCTGAAGGGGCGGCTCTTGAAGTTGATTTTTGATATTTATTTCTGAATATCTTCTGGACTGCAATTTCAGTCCTACACAGGGAACATATCTGCAGGCCTCGGTGACACAAATTACGACGCTCAGATCCATAGGCCGATCGAGGTGTGCCTGGTACCGTTGGAAAGAGCACTCATATATCTACAACATATAATTTTGACAGCTCCATCCAGTGGACGGATTGAAAATGAAAATGACTGTATGATTGTTTCTTTTTCTGACTCAGACTGACAGACACACAGGGCAGCAAGGGATCTGCCTGAAACTAACCTTTGACCGAGTCAGAAGGGGATATATGTGTGGAAGGGGATATATGTGTGTAACCCTGAGTAATTTTTTGGGATTTTCTGAAAATTTGTAAGGGGGTGGGGCAAATGCAACAAGGTGACTCTGTCCCGTAGATCTGCAAAAGGGCAGATTACTGAGAGGATAAACAAAAATATGGGAAAAATACCTAATGACTTCCAAATGACACGAAATTTGAACTGGAGGTTAAGGGAGATGGACAAGACAAACTCTCAAAATTAGGGCTCGATCAGACAACAATAAGAAAAGATAAAAATCTGGAGGTGAGGTTCTGTCCTGATGGAGACAGAACTCCGACGATGGCGGTGGCGGCGCGTTGGTGGCACGAACGGAAGGCTGCGGCCGGAAGTCGCATCCAGCAGAGGTTGGAGATCTTGGAGTCACACCAAGATGAGGGCTTCACACCCTAGAATGGGCTGCAATCATTGCTGCAAGGGGGAGAGGAGAGACACAAGGGGTGCCCTTGGGCTTACTCTTCACAAAAATGCTTAATTCCTCATTAATATCTCTAATGACACTATACATAGGCTTATATAGAGAATGACAAGGGGTGGGGGGCTAGGAATTTTGTGGGAGAGAGGGGATTTTCTTCCCCATGTGGTCAAATGACCAAATTAAATAAAAAATACAACATGGGACAAAAAATATTATAAGGGGGAAGCATCTTGGACTTGAAGGGTTGGAATATTGGACTTTTTAATCCAATTGTCCCCTTGAATGGTCAAGCCATCTAGAAGCCCACCTTGGACCTTTGACTGGCCCCACATGGGCCCTAAGGCTTGGGTGGACCAATAGGAAATGAGATGGAGGCCCCTTGCTGGTCCTACTGGACTTTTGCATAAAAACCCAAAGATCCTTAGGAAATGACACATTGGCTTATAAAGCCTTACAGTTGTTCACATACTTTCCCAATGATATAAAAATAAACTAAAGGACACAAATACAAAATAAAATGTTAGGGCTCTTGCTTTGATGTCCCCATCAATTCTCCCCGGGTGGGAAGAACACGACCCCGTCGAATAAGGGGTGCGGCTGCTCGTGACGCCTGCGGATCCGTCATCGTACCTGGAAGTTCGGACTACGCTCCACTCCAAGTAATCAACACCTGCTCATCCCGTATAGATTCGATATGCACACGCTGCTGGGGAAGAGGCTAGAGGTGGACACTCCGAGGTGGGGTCACTCTCAAAGGAGGGAGGCGGCTCAAAGACTCACTAGGAATCACCGCGGGTACCTTAAGTGACTAGATCCGATATGTGGGGTAGAACCGATCCCAAAGTCCGACAAGTCTCGAACTCGAAAGGGACTAACAACGCGAGCGTACAAAAGACCGACTCGACTCAATGTATGAACAAACACACGATAGATAGACGAAACAAAGACTTAAAAAGACCCTAAACAAACCTAATGTAAGTCCGACCCAGACACATGCAAGGGTGGACCAGGACACCTGAATGTGTGCCATGCATACACTAGATGCAACCGGAGGTTGATGGAATGTGGAAGGTATCCTATAGTGATCCATTCATGCATGGACGGCCTGTTAGATTTGGGAGGTTTGGGTGGACCATCTTCTACATCATCCCGATATGTAGGTGTATCGTGAAGGGGCTTGGTGGGTGCAGATGGACCGGCCCTTGGGGAAGGGGTGTGATAGTGGACTCCCTCGAGAAGGTGGAGTAAAGGTGGTGGGTCAAGGGGTCCACAAGAGAATGGATCGAAGGGATCAAAGAAAGTATGACCCCTTGAACTGTCCCACAAATCATGGTCCTACATTTGGAAATCTAGAAGGTGTAGGTGGTCACCTTCATGTATGGGGGTATAGAGGATGGTGATCTCATTTAGGAGGTAGGGTTCCTCCCTCGGGGTAAATGGTATGAAGTTAGGCTCGGCCGGTAACGGGAGGAGTAGGAGAACCTCCGTGGTAACATGACCCACGGTGTACACAGAGGTGATGGACCCTAAAGCGGGATGAGTGAAGCCACGACCTGTGGGTCGATCGAAGCCTGGAGCCAACAAGTGCGTAAAAGTCAATTGCAGGTCTAACCCGTTAAGAAGGTCATCCAATGTATCCACATAGTGACTAGACTAGAAAGTGGTGTGAAATGCATTGATTGGCACTAGAGGTAGGATAGGGCCTATGGATGGGAAGGGAGGTGGGGCCAAGCCATTCTTGAGCCAGCTAAGTAGTGGCTTGGTGATGAAAAGCGTGCCCGTTAGAAATACGGGTGGCTCGGGCTTTGGTGGCTCCAAATAAGATGATTCCGAATAAAGTTCGGAAGTAGAGGGTGGTGGCATTGGAGCTCTCGTGGGTGGTGAAGGAGGGGCCTTCATGATGGGGAGAGGGCCTTGGGGTGGCACCTTAGATGGCATCGGGTTGGGGCTACCAGTTGCTACCTCCTTAGGCTCGTGCTTGGTTCCATTCTGTCTAGGAGGTAGGCAAGGGGAAACCAGGGACTCAATATAAGCACACCTCTTATCCACTATATCCGAAATGATTTGGAAGAGTTCGGCAATGGTGGGGTATGGAGTAGGAGCGATGTGATGGACTCTCCCATATGAACTCGGCTTAGTTGTGGACCTAGGCCCTTCTACATGCACGGCGCTTTGCCTCCGATTATGGCCCACTTGAGTGGAGGTGGTTGGGTGGGGTCGGTTGGAGGTGATTGGGCCGGATAGGTAGACCTTCCTAAGTTCACCCTTCATCTCATGCCACGACTCGATGGGCCTTTGCCTCCTAACCTCTCTCATGCGCTCAATGCTCTCCCATTTCCAGGCGACTTTGTGGACAAGCCTCTCTTGGGTAAAATTGACTTGCATGGCATCGGACATGGTGTAACATTCAAAATATTTGTCCATGGCGGCCTCCCACTTGAGGTAGTCGCCCGGGTCATTGGAGCCATAAAAATCCGAGGCTTCTGGCCTACGGAAGTGGAGAGGGTGGTTGCCAAGCCCATGGGTGGACCAACGGTGATGTGAAACCACCTAGGACTTACCAAGCAAGCATAATTTAGCATTCAAACGGACCGATATTGGCGACCGCTCACCCGATGCTCACCAAGACCCGGGGTAACTTGGCAATGCCAAGTGGAGGTTGTGTGGACTGGGCCCTTGCTGGTAAAGGGCCAACAAGGCCAAGGTTTGTTTCCTCAAGGGTATGGCTGCCCAATTCAAGGGAGCCGACGTCGTGCCGAGGGCACGGGTTCCACTCTTTTCCCACGGTGATCACTTATAGCAAAGGAGCTTAAGGATCGGGCTCTCATTCACAGCCAGCGGAGTTTATGAACTAATATTGACTGAATAAATACTAATTAGAGCAAAGTTTGGAGCAGTTACTCGACCGATTTGAAGAAACCGGTCCCGCTCGGAGACGAGGGTGAGCGGGGAGGCGTGGGGTGGGGGTTAATAGATATTACATCCAAAACTACCTCCACACAGGGAGGGGCCTTCAGCCGGCCAAGAGGGGAGGGGTGGAACTGAACTCGCAACCAATAAGCAGATCGATGTCGCCTCTGCCCGCTTTCTGTGAGTGCTGACAGAAGGTCGAAGAAGTAGCTGCTGTGACTGCTCCCGAATTTTTTTGGAGACGAAACCACCTGGAAATTCTTCGTAGCTGGATCGGGATGATGTTTGAATTTTATTGATTTCTCTGGACACCGCTGCTGATCTGGGTAGGGGATTGAACAGGGTGGCAGACCCTCGGTTCTGACAGCTTCAGGTTCCTAACAGCAGGAAAAAGAGGGTGCCACGATCACTCCTGAGCTCAGAATCAGGTGCCGCCAGAGTCGTTGGAACCGTTGACGAGTCCTCTTCGACACGAGCTTGATGGGGATGGCAATTGTTGTTGGAGCAGACCGGTAGGCTCTGAACACTGAAGAGGGGTCGGTGCAGACTGAGTGGAGGTAGAACCGCGCACCCGGGGGAGAAAATTGATAACTTCCAGATCCGGACGCCAAACCGAGCTCTGCTTTCTGAGGATGAAATAAAACTCAAAGTAGAAGACTTTTACAGAAGAACTCTCATTCAGATTCTCAGTAGGATCGCCGCAGTCGAGCTTCCACTTAGGTTCTAGTTTCCTGCCAGAGATGCTTTGCGCAGTCGAGGGAGAACTGCTCTTCCGGGCAGCACGGTGCTCGGACGACGACGAAACCACCGTCGTTGCGAAGCAGACTGGCAGACGCTTCCGAAAATGCCTCTTGTGCTTCCAGGGGCGTCGGGATGAAGATGTGGCCAGCTATGCAAGATGCTACTTCTCTGCAGGACTCTCAGATGTGGACAGGTTCGCTGGTGCAGCTTCAGATGAACATGAGATGGTGATGGTAGGCTGTGGGGGCGACCCCAGGCTATTAGGGGGTCTGGGAGGGGGAAAACCAAGGTGAGGGAGGGGGAGAATGGGGATTGGAAGGGGGTCTAACAGGTGGTGGGAGGGAGAGCTGCGAATTTGGTGTTGGAGGGTGAGGGAGAGGGAGATCTCTCTCTCTTGGGGAGTCTAGGGCATGGGGGAGGAGAGAGTGGAGGGAAAATATTCAAACTTCTCTAGGGAGTTGGGAGATTGTGTGGGGAAGGGAGGAGATTGGGTTGGGGAGAGGGAGATTGTGTTGGAAAGGACAAGATGCTCCTAGGGAAGGAGGGGGGTAGGTGGTAGTTGGGGAGGTGGTAGTGAATGCACTTAGGGAAGTGGAGAGGTGGTTGGGGGGTGGCTTAGGTGGATGGGCTAGGGTTGATGTGGAGGGTGAGGTGGAGGAGAGAGAAAAAATTCAAAATTGGGTGTGGAGGATAGGGAAAGGGGAGTGGAAGAGAGAGATTAAGAGAGGGATGGGTGGGATTCTCTCCCTAAGGCTTCTCACCTCACTAATGGATTCACTCCACAATAAATCTGAAGTTAGAACTCACAAAATGGCAAATTTTCATTCATTCGTTAATTTGAAATGGGGGGGAATGGGGTCCTATATATAGGCAACCCACATTTTACAAAAAGTCCCTGACTCTTGCTACAAAGACAAATAACCAAGGGGGTAGGGGGCGCCCCTGGGCCTAGCCCAATAAATTGGGCCCAATAGCTAATCTAATCAACCTAATGACACTCAAACTTAGGGGAATACACAAAAGACCTAGGGACATGACTCAAATAAAAGGGAAAATACATCAAATGACTCAAATAAAAATTACATAGGACTCAAAATTAAATAACTAGACCATGCCGGATGCAACCGGGGCGAGGAGACGAGCTATGAACGTGGGCATGGGAGGTGATGTCCCCATCATACTCCCGAGGTGCGGAGAACTCGACTCCGTCGAGTAAGTGTCCTTCCCTCCTCGGAGGGTGTAGAAGTGGTACTGCCCACAAGTCTTTCGAACGAGACTGATCCATCCACCTACCGAGATAGCGTTCGTATACCTTGCTCCTGGTGGTAGTGACATGTTCATCCAATATTCGTTCAATGTGCTCACGCTGGGCTCTCTTGGCTAGTGGTCTCTCCTCACAGGTGGGTGCTCTCTCAATAGGAGGAATAGGCTCAATATTCTCACTGGGTACCACCGTGGGCCCTTATATGGCACTAGGTCGGCTACATTGAATGTGGGACTTACTCCATATTCCTCAGGAAGATCTAACTCATAGGCATTAGTGCCAAGGCGTCTCAGAACCTGGAAGGGACCAGCCCCATGAGGCCTCAATTTTGAGATGGCTCCTGGGGAGAGTCTCTCTATCCTCACCATCACAAAGTCACCCACGTGGAATTCTTGGTGACGTCAATGAGAGTCGGCCTGCCTTTTATAAGTCTCATTCTTTTTGCTGATGTGCTTGCTAAGGTTTTCATGCAATTTTGTGAATGCTGACATTCTAGGGGTGATGGGTGGACCTAGACAACCAAAAGTAGACCAATCATACTTTGATGCCAAGAAGACTTTGATGGAATTAGGAGGGCCGGGGCAACCATATGTGGACTTATCATGCAATGCTGTCATGTAGACTTTGGTGGGCCTAGGTGGGCCGGGACACCCGTAGGTGAACCTATCATGCAAAGTGGTGATGAATGTCGGGGGACCCGGACATCTGTAGATACTTTTGACATGTGTATGACCAATGTTAAATGAGGGAGGGTCAATACACCCGAATATGAACCAATCATGCATCCTACTTGACATGTGGGTGATATGAACGAGTGGACCTGACTTATGAATCATGCCAAGTGGTGTTGTACGCCAAGACTTATGCACTCTTGTGCCAAAGAGGTCTCCTCTGTGTGGGCTTTTGGACTTCCATTGGAATGGATCAAAGGGGTCTAGGAAGGTGGATATCATGAAGTGGGGCACTTCCTTGATCCCTAGGAGTATATTGTCCATAGTCATGGCTCCCATGGTGTAACTCGAGTCTAGGAAGGGGTGGGTTTGATCCATCACGGTGGGTTGGAGTAGGGAAAGGTGGGTGGTGGGTAAGGTGGTTGGGCAACATGGGTATCCGTACTCCCATTGGAAGGGGTCAAAGAGATCATGGTAAAGGATACCTAGAGAGAGGAACTCCATGTCCCCAAGGTCCTCACAAGGTGGTGAGTCATCCTCCTCCCAAGTGGTTGGTCCAAGGTCTCTAGTTGGTTGACCCTTCAAGGTACTTGGGATCTCAAGGGGTGGGGAGTAGACCGGGATGGGTTCTTCCTCCAAGGGGAGAAAAAGGAGGATCTCACTAGTACAATGCCCACTTGTGCAAAGGGAGGTGATGACACCGATGGATGGGTGGACAAAGTTGACGGTGCTAGGCTCCAATGGTCCCATGGCTAGTAGTCTGGTTAAGTGGGCTTGCCAATGTAGGCAATCCACAAGGTCTCCCAAGTCTTCCACAGAGTAGAAGTTTTGATAAGTGACATGGGGAGGTCGGGTGGGAACAATTTGGGATTTATATCCCAATGGTGGTGAGCTAGGGAGGGTGGGACATTGCTTGAGCCATTGGAGTATGGACTCATTTATGGTGAGGGTGCCATGTGTGACGGTGCATGGCCTTTGAGGATCCGGACCATGAGGGGTGGGGGAAGATTGAGGCTCTTCTTCTTTATTGGTGGGAGCTTGGGCTTCCTCTATGGTGATAAGAGGGTCCATATAGGCATAAATCTTCCTAAGTTCATTTCTCATCTCAACCCAAGAGTCGATGGGCTCTTGCCTTCCAACTTCCCTTAAGCCTACAATGTTTTGCCATTCATTCCTAGCTTGGCGCCAGAGCAAACTTTTGGCATAGTTGACTTGCATAGACCCTGACAGGGTGAACCTCCCAAAGTGGTGATCTATAGAGCTTTCCCATTCTAGATATAAACTAGGGTGGGATCCATCAAACACAAAGACGTCTATTGGGTCCAAGCGAGACGAGTAGGCTAAGTAGGAAGTGGCCATGATGATCAGGTGATAAATGCAATGGCCCTAGGACAAGACTTAGTAGAGACAAGTCTAGAACTTGCTCTGATACCAATTTGATGTGAAACCACCTAGGACTTACCAAGCAAGCACAATTTAGCATTCAAACGGACCGATATTGGCGACCGCTCACCCGATGCTCACCAAGACCCGGGGTAACTTGGCAATGCCAAGTGGAGGTTGTGTGGGCTGGGCCCTTGCTGGTAGAGGGCCAGCAAGGCCAAGGTTTGTTTCCTCAAGGGTATGGCTGCCCAATTCAAGGGAGCCGACGTCGTGCCGAGGGCACGGGTTCCACTCTTGTCCCACGGTGATCACTTATAGCAAAGGAGCTTAAGGATCGGGCTCTCATTCACGGCCAGCGGAGTTTATGAACTAATATTGACTGAACAAATACTAATTAGACCAAAATTTGGAGCACTTACTCGACCGGTTTGAAGAAACCAGTCCCGCTCGGAGACGAGGGCGAGCGGGGAGGCGTGGGGTGGGGGTTAATAGATATTACATCCAAAACTACCTCCACACAGGGAGGATCCTTCAGCCGGCCAAGCGGGGAGGGGTGGAACCGAACTCGCAACCAATAAGGAGACCGATGTCACCTCTACCCGCTTTCTGTGAGTGCTGATAGAAGGTCGATAAAGTAGCTGCTGTGACTGCTCCCGAATTTTGTTGGGGACGAAACCACCTAGAAATTTTTCGTAGCTGGATCGGGATGATGCTTGAATTTTTTTGATTTCTTTAGACACCGCTGCTGGTCGGGGTAGGGGCTTGAACAGGGTGGCAGACCCTCGGTTCTGACAGCTTCAGGTTCCCAACAGCAGGAAGAAGAGGGTGCCACGATCGCTCCAGAGCTCAGAATCAGGTGCCGCTAGAGTTGTTGGAACCGTTGACGAGTCCTCTTCGACACGAGCTTGACGGGGATGCCAATTGTTGTCGGAGCAGACCGGTAGACTCAGAACACTGAGGAGGGGTCGGTGGAGACTGAGTGGAGGCAGAACCGCGCACCCGGGGGAGAAAATTGATAACTTCCAGATCCGGACACCAAACCGAGCTCTGCTTTCTGAGGATGAAAGAAAACTCAAAGTAGAATATTTTTGCAGAAGAATCTCGTTCAGATTCTCAGTAGGATCGCCACAGTCGAGCTTCTACTCAGGTTCTGGTTTCCTGCCAGAGATGCTTTGCGCAGTCAAGGGAGAACTGCTCTCCCGGGCAGCACGGTGCTCGGACGATGACGAAACCACCGCCGTTGCGAAGAAGACTGGCAGACGCTTCCGGAAATGCCTCTTGTGCTTCCAGGGGCGCCAGGATGAAGACGTGGCCGGCTCTGCAAGATGCTGCTTCTCTGCAGGACTCTCAGATGTGGACAGGTTAGCTGGTGCAGCTTCGGATGAACATGAGATGGTGATGGTAGGCTGTGGGGGCGACCCCAGACTATTAGGGGGTCTGGGAGGGGGAAAACCAAGGTGAGGGAGGGGGAGAATGGGGATTGGAAGGGGATCTAATAGGTGGTTGGAGGGAGAGCTGCGAATTTGGTGTTGGAGGGTGAGGGAGAGGGAGATCTCTCTCTCTTGGGGAGTCTAGGGCATGGGGGAGGAGAGAGTGGAGGGAAAATATTCAAACTTCTCTAGGGAGTTGGGAGATTGTATGGGGAAGGGAGGAGATTGTTTTGGGGAGAGGGAGATTGTGTTGGGAAGGACAAGATGCTCCTAGGGAAGGAGGGGGTAGGTGGTAGTTGGGGAGGTGGTAGTGAATGCACTTAGGGAAGTAGAGAGGTGGTTGGGGGGTGGCTTAGGTGGATGGGATAGGGTTGATGTGGAGGGTGAGGTGGAGGAGAGAGAGAAAATTCAAAATTGGGTGTGGAGGAGAGAGAAAGGGGAGTGGAAGAGAGAGATTAAGAGAGGGATGGGTGGGATTCTCTGCCTAAGGCTTCTCACCTCACTAATGAATTCACTCCACAATAAATCTGAAGTTAGAACTCACAAAATGGTAAATTTTCATTTATTCATTAATTTAAAATGGGGGGAATGGGGTCCTATATATAGGTAACCCACATTTTACAAAAAGTCCCTGACTCTTGCTACAAAGACAAATAACCAAGGGGGTAGGGGGTGCCCCTGGGCCTAGCCCAATGAATTGGGCCCAATAGCTAATCTAATCAACCTAATGACACTCAAACTTAGGGGAATACACAAAAGACCTAGGGACATGACTCAAATAAAAGGGAAAATACATCAAATGACTCAAATAAAAATTACATAGGACTCAAAATTAAATAACTAGACCATGCCGGATGCAACCGGGGTGAGGAGACGAGTTGTGAACGTGGGCATGGGAGGTGATGTCCCCATCAAACGGCCATATTGCCCCGGTGATGGGGAATCCATGGGAATTTGGGGGAACTACATGCTATACATGCCGACACTTGGACAAGACACTAGACCGACTATGCATGGTTGGCATGCATGCACACTAAGGACCCTAGACTTAAACCAAGACTCGGTACGTGGCAGAGATAATCGATCCGAAGATCACTCGCGCAAGTGTGCGACCTTCCCGATAGGCGTAGCCTAACGTTCGGACAACACCTTTTGATATACCGATTAATGGCATGTGATGCAACCTCGGACCGACTTAAACTTAGACTCGACTTAAACAACGACTAGACTTAAATGACTCTTTTTTTGTTTGGAGTTTTACAAATGACTACCCTAAACTCAACTGGCTCTCTGATACCAAACTGATGCGGGACAGACACGTGACTCAACTCCAATTGGATATGCGATCCTTGGACTCTAAGCAAGCTCACGATCGCCCCTAAGCGAGGGAAGACGTGGACCATGTGCGGTTGAGAAATCGGCAGTGAGTCTCAGGTATCGGCCTTTCCGCGTTAACTCGGATTGAGTCACGGGACAGTCACTCACTCTCGCTCTCGCAGCGGTGATAAAATGATAACAAGCTGGTGCGGACACCAGGGCGATCACGTGACACAACGGCGAACCGACGGTGTCATACGCGGAGCGCCAAGTGGACTACATCGGCTTATCTTCAAAATGGGGATAATTTGGCTTGAATTTGGACCTTTTTTGGCATTGAATTGGGCTTGTAATGGTTATTGTATGTGTAATTTGCTAAAGGGCTGGTTGTAAGGCTCCTAATGGGCCAATTTGTTAAAGCCCTTAAAGCATTCCATAAGAAGGAATGGCCTTGGTCCATTTCTAATGGATCCATAAGCCATATGGGCTTCCTTCCACATGGGCTATCTAGATTGGATAATCTAGAGTGGGCTCTCTTCATTCATGGGCCTTCAAGGGTGGAATGGCCTTAAGCCATCTAGGTTGGAATGGGCTTGGTTAAGCCATGGCCACATTTGGCCCATTCAAGGCCCAAGATGGGGGGCGCCCCCTCTTTTGACTTATTAGGCTAGGAATTGTGTTTTTTTAAGCTTCTTCCACCTCCATTCACCACATGGATTAATGGATGGCTGCTGGTCAAGGTCTAATGGCTGCTAGCCTACCATATATGGCTGCCACCTACCTTTGAATTTCAACGGGAGGAAGCTTCCCCTCCCATCACAATCAAAGGGGCGCAGCCCTCTTCCCATTCCCCTTGCATCCATTGAACTCCCTTCCCCCCTACCCCTTCCATTTCTCTATTAGAAGGCATGTATAGTGTTTATGCTTAATAGAATGAAGTTTTGTTAAGAGATAAGTGCATTAGAGAGTGATTCTCTTGGGAGTGATTTCCTGGTTGCAGTCCTGTGACGGGACAGTTCTAGGTCGTGTGACTCGACCTCATATCCCTCTTCTTTTCTCATTTTCTTCTTCCACAAAATTTATCCGTGATACCTCTGTAAGTTAGAAAACTTTCAGTTTTAGTTTTACGTCCATCGGAGTTCGTGAGCAATGGTGGTGATTTTTCTCGTGGAGGCGCGCAGATCTGCCCCAGACTGCTACCCAGATCTGAAGATGACTGTGTATTGAATTCTTCAGCCCAACCCCGATGCCATCTGAAGCTGGTTCCTGAAGAGCAATCGTAGTATTTCAAGTTCTCTTTGTGTTGCCGCTGGTTTCGCCTCGATCCGTGACTGGTGCTGATCGTGACGGAAGTTCTCGTAGGATTGCGCGGGCTGGTCTGAGCGGGCCCGGCTGAGAACTAGAATCAACTTTCAGAGCTTGCCCCGCTTCATCCGTCCAAGATCCGTGTGAGAGATCTTCATAGTATTTCTTCCTCTAGACGTCGCCTACCCTCTCCCACAAGGAACGCCCAGATCCGACATCGGTAACCATTTTCCCAATATTTTACCGTGTTTCTGTGCAGTTCTGTGAGCACAAAACCAGAACCTCAGAAGATTCGTCACTGAGCCCAGATCTAAAGGCATCTGTTCGCGATCTTCGGAGTGAGGATACTAAATCCAGTTGCCGACATTCTCTAATAAACGGCGCTCCGATCGGGCATCGGATCCAGCCGTACCAGCCTCCGCAAGCTCGCTGCACAAGGTGACCAGCGCGGGCAGAACCGGGTCAGCTTTCCGTCGGCGTACCCGAGCGGCTCCGGCACGCGTTCCTCGCCTCCTGCGAGTGTGGCCCATCAACCTGGGTTCCAGCAACCCCAAAGTTATTGATTGTAGCCCGATACCTCCCTGTGTGGAGTGGGCCAAGCTTCTAAAATTGTAAAGTTAATCTTGTGTGTATTGGGGTTGTTCAGAAATTGGCCGAGAATTCTCCCCCACGACTAGTCGTGGAGGTACGTGCTCATTCCAATCCTTACATTTGTTGTTTAGTATACTTTCTATATTGCTACGTTTGTGAGAATAGGGCCGATATCTAGTTTCAAATTCACCGCGTTTGTGAGTTGTGAGCACCCGTTCCATAGCTCCAATTGAGCATCGAGTGCGAATTAGCACCCTAGACGACGGTGGTTTCTTAATCGCCGCGATCCCCACGTTTCCCTCGCAAGGGACGATCGTTGGGCTCAAGAGAGTCACTGTTGAGAGACGTCTCCACCCGGAGAATACCACGGTGGTCAGCCGCCCGGCTTGCCTTAGTATGCTAGTGCTGGCCGCACTTCGAGTCCGTCGTAGGTCTTAGCCCGGTCGTCATCCGTCCCGCATCAAATTGGTATCAGAGCGGGTTGAGTCTATTGTAGTCTTTGCATAAGTCTTGCATGCATCATGGTCTAAGTTGAGTCTAGAACCATCATTACTTTCAAAACAAAAAAAAAGAGTGTTTTCAAATTGCATTTCACCCAATAGCCCGGTATATTAAAAGGCGTTGCCCGAACATTAGGTTATGCCTATCGGGAAGGTAGCGTACTTGCGCGAGTGATCTTTGGATTGCTTATCTCCGCCACGTACCGGATATTGGTTAGGTCTACGTGCATCATTTTTTTGCATTAGTGAGTGTTTGCATTAGTCGGTGTCTTCTAGTTCGTGTAGTCCTATAAGAGTCAGTCAGTCTTGTCCAAGTGTCGACATGTCTAACATGTAGTTCCCCAATTTCTCATGGAGTCCCAATCACCCGGGCGATATGACCGTTGGCCCACCCATGGGCTTGGCAACCATCCTCTTCGCTTCTGTAGGCCTGAAGCCTCAGATTTTTATGGCTCCAATGACCCGGGCATCTACCTCAAGTGGGAGGCCACCATGGACACCTACTTTGATTGTTATACTATGTCCGAGGCAATGCAATTCTCTTTCGCCAAAGAGCGGCTTCTTCATGAGGCTGCCGAAAAGTGGGATTACATCGAAAGAATGAGAGAGGTTAGGGGGCAATGGCCCATCAAGTCATGGTGGGACATGAAGAGAGAGCTTAGGAAGGTCTACGTGCCCCAACCGGTCACCTCCAACCGGCCCCACCCAATCACTTCCAACCAAGTGGGTTCTAGCCGGAGGCAAAGAGCCCCACACGTCAATGAGCCAAGACCCAATCCTAGGACGGTTGACTACGGGCGAGTCCACCATGATATCCCTATTCCAACCCACTCCGTTGCCGAACTTATGCAAATGATTTTGGACCGGTTGGATGGGGTGGATAGGACACGTACTCCTTGTGATGTACTCCTACCCAAGCCTAAGGAGGTCATCGCCGGTAGTCTTAACCCGGCCCCATCAACGGAGTCCCCAAGCCCTCTCCCCATCAAAGTGGATCCTCCTTCCCCACCCATGAGAGCTCCATCACACTCACCTTCCGATCTTATTTCGGAGCCCTCTCATTTGGAGCCACCAAAGCCCGAGCCACCCGTATTTCTAACGGGTACACTTTACATAGCCGAGCCACTAGTTAGTTGGCTCAAGGATGGCTTGGTCCCACTTCTCTTCCCATCTATGGACCCTATCCAACCTCTGGTGCCAATCAATTCATTTCACACCACTTTCCGGTCTAGTCACTATGTGGATACATTGGATGACCTTGTTAAAGGGTTAGACCGGCAATTGATATTTACGCACTTGTTGGCTCCAGGCTTCGACCGACCCACAGGTCATAGTTTCACTCATCCCGCTTTAGGGTCCATCACCTCCGTGTACACCGTGGGTCATGTTACCACGGAGGTTCTTCTACTCCTCCCGCTACCGGTCGAGCCCGACTTCACTCCTTTTATCCCGAGGGAGGAGCCCTATCTTCTATACACTGTCCCATCTACCACGATGGATGGAGGTGACCATCACCTTCATGAATTTCAAACATGGGACTATGTAATGGAGGAACCGGGGGGTCACACATTCTTTGACCCATTCAACCCCTTCTCTAGTGGGCCTCGTGCTCCACCACTTCCCCTCTACTTTGTCAAGGAAGTCCCCTACCACTCTCTTCCCACTCGGGCCAATCAAATTCCACATAGCAATAGGTCCGATTATTGGGAAGCATGGCATGCCTTATCTACATGTAGTGGTGATGAACCTCTTAGCCCATCCACACCCACATCTGATAGGAAGTCCTTGCATGCATGGTGTCTTTTTTGGTGTCTAGGAGTACATAATCCTACCTACCTTTGGTTGCATCTACTGTATGCATAGCACACATTTGGGTGTCTTGGCCCGCCATCATCCATGTGTAGGTCGGACTAACCATAGGTTTGTCTAAAGTCATTTGTGTGTGTGTTTGTTTGTCTTTCGAGTTTGTTTTGGTTTGTATTAAGTCGTGTCAATAAAAGGCCAGTCAAAGCACGCATAAGGAGGTAGCCAATGCATGCTACATATCCGTGGATTCAAAGGGAGAGTACATCTAGATCAGGGTCATACCTGACAGGTGTCTGCCCGGAGACCGAAAGCCACTCTAAGTCCACGATCCCCACCCTTTCCGGGTTAAGAAACAAGTGGGTCCGAAAGCGTACGATATTGAACTACCGAACGACAATGGTGTCAATTCGACGTTCCATGTTTCCTCTGGTAGCATATTGGAACCCGCGGTGATCCCTAGTGAGTCTCGAGCTTTATCTTTCTATTGGGAGTGACCCCTCACCCGAGAGTCCACCTTTCCAGTCTCAACGCATGCATATAGATTGTATACTGGATGAGCAGATGATCACCACAAGGAATGGCGCATACCCACACGTCCTAGTGCGTTGGTGAGGATGCCCCACGATGACCAACACCTTGATCACATGCGGAGAGCGCAAGCTTCGGGACCCTTACTCGACGGGGTCGAGTTCCTCCCACCCGGGGAGAATTGGTGCAGACACCAGGGCGATCACGCGACACGTCCGCGAACCGACGGTGCCATACGCGGAGCGCCAAGTGGACTACATCGGCTTATCTTCAAAATGGGGATAATTTGGTTTGAATTTGGACCTTTTTTGGCATTGAATTGGGCTTGTAATGGTTATTGTATGTGTAATTTGCTAAAGGACTGGTTGTAAGGCTCCTAATGGGCCAATTTGTTAAAGCCCTTAAAGCATTCCATAAGAAGGAATGGCCTTGGTCTATTTCTAATGGATCCATAAGTCATATGGGCTTCCTTCCACATGGGCTATCTAGATTGGATAATCTAGAGTGGGCTCTCTTCATTCATGGGCCTTCAAGGGTGGAATGGCCTTAAGCCATCTAGGTTGGAATGGGCTTGGTTAAGCCATGGCCACATTTGGCCCATTCAAGGCCCAAGAAGGGGGGCGCCCCCTCTTTTGGCTTATTAGGCTAGGAATTGTGTTTTTTTAAGCTTCTTCCACCTCCATTCACCACATGGATTAATGGATGGCTGCTGTTCAAGGTCTAATGGCTGCTAGCCTACCATATATGGCTGCCACCTACCTTTGAATTTCAAAGGCAGGAAGCTTCCCCTCCCCCTTGTCACCTTCCCCTCCCATCACAATCAAAGGGGCGCAGCCCCCTTCCCATTCCCCTTGCATCCATCGAACTCCCTTCCCACCTACCCCTTCCATTTCCCTATAAGAAAGCATGTATAGTGTTTATGCTTAATAGAATAAAGTTTTGTTAAGAGATAAGTGCATTAGATAGTGATTCTCTTGGGAGTGAATCCCTAGTTGCAGTTCTGTGACGGGACAGTTCTAGGTCATGTGACTCGACCTTATATCCCTCTTCTCTTCTCATCTTCCTCTTCCACAAAATTTATCCGTGATACCTCTGCAAGTTAGCAAACTTTCAGCTTTGGTTTCGCGTCGATCGGAGTTCGTGACCAACGGTGGCGATTTTTCTCGTGGAGGCGCGCAGATCTGCCCCAGACTGCTGCCCAGATCTGAAGATGACTGTGTATTGAATTCTGCAGCCCAACCCCGATGCCATATGAAGTTGGTTTTTAAAGAGAAATCGTATTATTTAAAGTCCTCTTTGTGTTGCCGCTGGTTTCGCCTCGATCCGTGATCGGTGCTGATCGCGACGGCATTTCTCGTGGGATCGCGCGGGCTGGTATGAGCAGGCCCGGCTGAGAACTAGAATCAACTTTCAGAGCCTGCCCCGCTTCATCCGGCCAAGATCCGTGTGAGGGATCTTCATAGTATTTCTTCCTCTGGAGGTCTTTTACCCTCTCCCATAAGGAACGCCCCGATCCGACATCGGCAACCATTTTCCCAATATTTTACCGTGTTTCTTCATAGTTCTGTGAGCACAATATCAGAACCTCAGAAGATTCGTCACTGCGCCCAGATCTAAAGGCATCTGTTCACGATCTTCGGAGTGAAGATACTACATCCAGTTACCGACATTCTCCAACAAACCGTGCTCCGATCAGGCATCGGATCCAGCTGTACCAGCCTCCGCAAGCTCGCTGCGCAGGGTGACCAGCGCGGGCAGAACCGGGTCGGCTTTCCGTCGGCGTACCCGAGCGGCTCCGGCACGCGTTCCTCACCTCCTGCGAGTGTGGCCCGTCAACCCGGGTTCCAGCAACCCCAAAGTTATTGATTGTAGCCCGATACCTCCCTATGTGGAGTGGGCCAAGCTTCTGAAATTGTAAAGTTAATCTTGTGTGTATTGGGGTTGTTCGGAAATCGGCCGGGAATTCTCCCCCACGACTAGTCATGGAGGTACGTGCTCGTTCCGATCCTTACATTTGCTGTTTAGTATACTTTCTATATTGCTGCATTTGTGAGAATAGGGCCGATAGCTAGTTTCAAATTCACCATGTTTATGAGTTGTGAGCACCCGTTCCATAGCTCCAATTGAGCATCGAGCGCGAATTAGCACCCTAGACGACGGTGGTTTCTTAATCGCCGCGATCCCCACGTTTCCCTCGCAAGGGATGATCGTCGAGCTCAAGAGAGTCGCTGTTGAGAGACGTCTCCACCTGGAGAATACCACGGTGGTCAGTCGCCCGGCTTGCCTTAGTATGCTAGTGCTGGCCGCACTTCGAGTCCGTCGTAGGTCTTAGCCCGGTCGTCATCCGTCCCGCATCACAAGCTAGATAATCTACCACTCATGCAGCGGCATATACAAAAATATACGAGTAAACCAATGCCTATGAGGAGGGTAGCGAGTGTATCTCCACGCTCCGGGCGTAGGGAAGACGTTCCCGGCCAAGTACGGTAACTCCCGGTGACAACGGTAAAAATTAATTACAACAGTGATTTTTATTACCCACTCCACGCAGGGAGGTAAAGGGCTACAAGTGGGGCCCGGAAGGACCGACCCCGGGTTGACGGGCAGCAATCTGGAGGTGCGTACGGCATGAACTCCGCATGCTGGTCCGACTCGGCACTGTTCCAACTCGGTGTTGCACCAACTCGATTGCTGACTCACTGGACATCAAGCAATGGTTTCCAAAGGAACGTCGCCTTCCTAAGATCTTCCGGAGGCGCCGCTTGGCTGGGACGATCGCAGGGCGTCCCTGAATGACTCCCTGAAGGGGCGGCTCCTGAAGTTAATTTTTGATATTTATTTCTGAATATCTTCTGGACTGCAATTTTGGACCTGCATAGGGAACGGATCTACAGGCCTCGGTGACACGAATTACGATGCTCAGATCCGGAGGCCGATCGAGGCGTGCCTGGTACCGTTGGAAAGAGCACTCATAGATCTACAACATATAATTTTGACAGCTCCATCTAGTGGATGGATTGAAAATGAAAATGATTGTATGAGTGTTTCTTTTTCTGACTCGGACTGATAGACACACAGGGCAGCAAGGGATCTGCCTGAAACTGACCTTTGACCGAGGGTCAAATGACTTTTCTAGACTCCACAAAAATTATGGTGAAAGGGGATAAATGTGTGGAACACTGAGTAAGTTTTTAGGATTTTCTGTAAATTTGTAAGGGGGTGGAGAAAATGCGACAAGGTGACTCTGTCCCGTAGATCTACAAAAGGGTAGATTACTGAGAGGACAAATAAAAATATGAGAAAAATACCTAATGACTTCTAAATGACACGAAATTTGAACTGGAGGTTAAGGGAGATGGACAGAACAAACCCTCAAAATGAGGCCTCGATCAGACAACAAGAAGAAAAGATAAAAATCTGGAGGTGAGGTTCTATCCTGATGGAGACAGAACTCCGATGATGGCGGTGGTGGCGCGTTGGGGGCACGAACGGAAGGCGGCAGCCGGAAGTCGCATCCAGCAGAGGTTGGAGATCTTGGAGTCACACCAAGATGAGGGCTTCACACCCTAGAATGGGTAGCAATCACTGATGCAAGGGGGAGAGGAGAGACACAAGGGGTGCCCTTGGGGTTGCTCTTGGCAAAAATACTTAATTCCTCATTAATATCTCTAATGACACTATACATAGGCTTATATAGAGAATGGCAAGGGGTGGGGGCTGGGAATTTCGTGGGAGAGAGGGGATTTTCTTCCCCATGTGGTCAAATGACCAAATTAAATAAACAATACAACATGGGATAAACTATATTATAAGGGGGAAGCATGTTGGACTTTAAGGGTTGGAATATTGGACTTTTTAATCCAATTATCCCCTTGAATGGTCAAGTCATCTAGAAGCCCACCTTGGACCTTTGACTGGCCCCACATGGGCCCTAAGGCTTAGGTGGACCAATAGGAAAGGAGATGGGGGCCCCTTGCTGGTCCTACTGGACTTTTGCACAAAAACCCAAAGATCCTTAGGGAATGACACATTGGCTTATAAAGCCTTACAATTGTTCACATACTTTCCCAAGGATATAAAAATAAACTAAAGGACACAAATGCAAATTAAAATGTTAGGGCTCTTGCTTTGATGTCCCCATCAAATAACCACACGGGGACTGGCCCCAACACGCTGCCACCGCATCACACACGCACACGTTCGGGGAACATACCCCGGACACGACAACCACACGGAGATGCAGCTCCATCTACACACAACAAAACACGGGGAAACTTTCCCCACAATAAAACCACACACGCGGATGTACAACTCCGCCCACACACGATGTATATCGAGTTTAACAAAATAAAGGATATACAATAATCGTCCAAATATTAATATATTGCTCAAATGAAAGAGTAGATATGAGAGAAGATTGATTCCCCCTCAAATCTGTAGTGAAAGCCGTCCAATGGAATGATGGGGTGCGCTAAACGATCTGTTCGCAGAGTAGAAGTCGCTCAAGCTCGTAGAAGGCGCCGTAGGGAGAATGGTTCGCTCCCAACTTTCAGTTTGGTAGAGAATGCTTGTTCGGCATCCTCTTCTCCTTCCTCTTCCTCCTCCAAGTAATGGTGTCGCCCCTCTCATTCTTTCCTACAGCAAATGAAAGTGTTAAGCCCAAAAACTTTACTCTCGAATGAAAATCGTGGCCAACATATACCTAGCAGAAAGAGCCGCTTAAAGACTAAAATGCCTAGCAGAAAAACCCTTCAAAATATCACCAAGAGATGAATAAAAGATATAGAATGTTTCCCTTTTGCAAACTCCACAAATCTCCAAGTCGATGTCGACGGTTGCTCGCGATATTGACATCTTCAGATTCCTCTCTTCATTCCGCTTGCAACTCTCTTCATCAACCAGCTTCAAATCTCGACGGAGGTAGATCAGATCTAGCTTGAAAGCCCTCTCCAGCTCCTCTCTCTTTCACCTGCACAAAAATAAAACGTATTAGCCCTTGGAGCTCTCTCCATAGTTGGAATTCGCAGGGTATAAAAGGGGCTGAAATAAGGAGACCAAAAGACATAATAGCCCCTCTAAAAACCCTCTTAAATGTACTCCTAATTGTAGGGTATAACCCTAAGGGCATTAGGGTGAGACCCCAAGCAAATTGAACCAAGAAACCCAGAGTTCGAAACCAATCCGGCAAACCCGATTCGGACGAACCAGAGAAAGTGTCGACCGTTGGGGTCGACACTTTTCTCAGTAAATTCAGTCCCGATGAAGAAATCAGGACACGAGGCAAAAGTGTCGACTCACTGGGTCGACACTTTTTCCAACGTGTTCTGTTTTCAACAAAACAAAACACCACGACAAAAAGTGTCGACTTATAGAGTCGACACTTTCTGTCTGGGCTTATAAAACAACGCAGTAGACATAACATCCTGAAATAAGTGTCGACTCCTAGAGTCGACACTTTTACTGACAGAAAAGAAAAATTACTTAACACGGAATTGAAACCCCAAACACATTGAGGATCAATAAAACACCATTAAACCCCATTCAAAAACAATAGAATGAGATGCATGATGTGTTTTAAGACACAAATCAAATCAGATCTTGCAAGAAAGAATGGGAATCGAATTGAGCATGATGCATCATGAAGCTCACTTAGTCAAAAGACAATTAAGTAGCCAAATAATCCCAAAGCAATGAAGTACAAACTAAACCCCGATCTCCCCACATGGAAATGCATCATAAGAGAATTCTTACCATGATTTCAGAGATATGTGGGCAGATAGAAGCCTGCACTTACATGAAATTCAGATTCATAAGAGTGATAAACCAATGTAACTCAAAAACACATTTTCAACCTAATCAAAAGCATGATAATGACTTAAACCCAATCTTGCCATATGAAAGTACATCAAGAGATGATTCTTACCATGAGCATGATTAATTGGAAGCAGCTTACTCATTAATCCTGCATCAATAGTTGAACTTGATCTGACTGTTTAAAGATGACATTAGAAACAATGTCCATTAGGAAAATCTGAACACTCCATCAATCAGCACTTAAATGATATGCATGAGAACATCAAATAACATTGAGTTCATTTCAAACCAAAGACCTAGGCTCAAAGAGCCAAGGGTCGACCCATGGGGTCAACCCATCCCAATGAGACAATTAAAACTGCCTTAGCAGTCCAATGCGAATTGAGATCACACCAAGGGTATTCCAAAGCAACTCAAACAAACATTCATGTGAGGCATAATCATTTCATAAACATGAATAAGCATGAATTATGAATGCAGTTCAGAGCAAGTAAAACCATGGAAAACAAGATATCACGCATTTGTCAATTCATTAAGAGCACCAACATAATGTGTCCATGAAGGCACCAATGCAAACATCAACATCAAGGATGTGTGCATGAAGGACCATTATGTTTGAACCACCTACAAAACAAGATATCATAATGTTAGCTTGTTTATTATCAAGATGCCATTAAACATAAACACACAAGATTTTGACTCTAGAGTAAACACAAAACACACGATATATTGGAATCATCAAAACCATTGTCAAAGATAATGTGGGGGCGCACTAAACCCAACAATCTCCCCCTTTTTGATGATGACAATATATTGTGACTATTCAAAGTTCTCTCCCCTTTGGCATTATCAAAAAATGGGGGACTGAAAAACAACTGGGACGCTTCCAAAAAAGAATTAGACATGAACGCACGAACCCAGCTATGAACCTCCTTCGAGAGGAAGGTGTACAAACCAAATTCCAAGCAAGAAAATGAGATTTTATGTGCATTTATCAGATATGTGAAATAGATGCAAATGCTCAATTTTTGTAAGTTTTTGCCATATGTATGACTAATTCTGCACAAGTGGTATAAAGAAACTATATGCAGAATGTAAAATAAAGCTATGCACAAAATGGATTATGCTTAAAAAAGCACATTATTCCCCCCCAATTGTCAAGAATAAAAACCAACTGACAATGGGTTATTTAACCTGTTATCTACATGTATTTCCTAAAGATGCAAACTATGGAAAGAAATATGATATGATCAAACAGATCAAGCATTCAGGCACTCAATCATGCATAATTAAGTATAGACTCATGCAAGTCCCTTCGGGATGGGTGTAAGGATAATACAATCGATTGTAGAACATGATGTGCATGTACAATACTAAGAAGGTCGTGCTTACATAAATAAGGTACTACATTAACCATGAAAGATGACTGATTCATAAAGGATATTCAAACAATCAAACCCAAGGTGCATAAGTGAAGATTGAGCAATGAAAATCAAGTCAATATGGAAAATCAGATTTTCTAAAGAACACTAAAAAGAACTTCTCATCCATACACTTTCATACACAATGCTCAAATATTGGTAGCTACGTATGACCCCAATTTTTAATTACTAAAAATAGTGTGACTAACTTTTTGACACGAGTCATGCCCTTTGTTTCAGGGGCAATTCCCAGTTACTCAGTTTCATCACTTTTTATGATGTGGATGAGACACTTTTCGACGCGAGTTGTACCCTTTGTCTCAGGGGCACTTCCCGACTACTCGGTGGCAAATCACACTTATTTTCATATGGATTAGTTTCTCCTTTCGACGTGAGTTTCCTCCTTTATTCCGGGGTGGATTCCCGGCTACTCGGATCCACTTCCACTTATACAACTTTTTGAAGGGGTAAACAACTTTTTCCTCACGAGACATGTTATTTCTATGTAGAGAATCAATAGCCCTCTAAAGTGTAGAGTAGAAAATAGTAATCCTTATTAGATTGAATCATTATCTCAAAAAGGTGCATTTGTGTGGGTGGTTGTATTGAATGTAAAAGATGAATTAGTCTCAACATAGTAATGTCTCCCCCTAAATGTATGCACGGTTATAAAAAATCTCCCCCTTAATGTATGCCATGTAACAAACATGTCTAAATCAATGCAATTTCATTTAGCAAGGGATGAGTCATAGAAGGAGTCAAAAAGTGGTTGTACAAAGTATATACATGCATTCAACTAGAGATTTTCTAATGACTTCAAGCAGATTGATTATCGGCACTTGGCGGAGAACGTAGGTCCGAAGACCACCTCACGCACAGTGAAAGCTTCCGGCTGAACATAATCCAACCTTCCACTAACATAATTTTATATACCAAATAATCATGTCATTCAAGCACAAGAGTATGCAATGATATGTAAGTGTATGTATGTAACTGAGCATATGATCAAAGACTTCCTTTATGTACAAGTATGCAAAGATGTGTATGATATGTGCATGAAAGTAAGTATACAACCTGTGTATGCATAAGTGAACTATGTATGCACATGTGAACTATTATTTATAAATGGTGATTAAAAATATGAAAACTTTTATGTTCAAACTGAAGGATTCAAGAACTGAATTGTTATTTACAAGATGTAAAACAAAGAGTATGCAAAGCTAACTTCATCACCTAATCATGTAACCTGAAGATCTCAACACTTCAGAAATTGCCTTA
Organism: Amorphophallus konjac; assembly: GCA_022559845.1. Taxonomy (NCBI): domain Eukaryota; kingdom Viridiplantae; phylum Streptophyta; class Magnoliopsida; order Alismatales; family Araceae; genus Amorphophallus; species Amorphophallus konjac. The sequence goes on along the minus strand of CM040125.1, from coordinate 100,509,907 downwards.
ATTAATAAAGCAAGAATGCAACAGTTTGAATTCAATCATTTTTCAGCACAGCTCAAATCTTACCTTCTCAGATATTTCAAAATGAGCCTAAGCTGAGTGAATTTCAAAGCCAAACCATTTTTGACCTTTTTTACGGGTGTGCAAGCTAATAAGCATGGATAGTCGATATCATGATAACAGATTTGCAATTTGAAGCACACTATTTTTCTTAAAACTCAACCTCTCACCTGAGTTGAATTATCCAAAAGAAACCAGTACCGAATTTATTACCAGTAAAGCTCATCATTTCTCTTGCCTTGAAGGATCTTCATTTATCAACAGATTCTTCCTCCTCAACGCACCCCTACAAGATAGATTTCTCATTTTGAAGTTTTGGATACCCAAGCCATCTTGGGTCCCGAGGGGTTAGTTCTTTCATGAACAAAAGCTTTCTTTATGTTTCTCCTCTCATACCATTCATCATCGGCCCTCATCATGGAGTAATCATTCATTAGGTGTCCATTCAGGCCATAGTAATAACAATGAGATGATTTTCTTTTCATTGATAGCTTTTCATCATTTTCCATTAAAGAACAATTGTTCATCTTGTGTCCAAAGCCACCACAGTAATGACAAGAGATGTTTTTCATGAAAGACCACTCATCATCATTTCTCTTTGTTAAACAATTTTTAAAAATATGATCATGCATCCCACAATAGAAGCAGTGAGTGTTCTGAGTTTTCTTCGTGGGTTTCTCATGATTTTTAGAATCAACATTCATTTTCATTCTTGATTTTAAAGCTTCATCATCATCAAACTTCATTAAGAAGCAATCGTACATATCGTGACCAAAGTTCCCACAATAATAGCATAAAACATTTCTCCTTTTACTTGTTGCATGATTATGTTTAACAACAAGGGGTTCTACATGCACACAAGAACAATCAACAATCTTTTCCTATTTTTCATTTTCTTTATCACACGAATACAAAGATTCATTTAAGCTCTTGATTTCTTTTTGTAGATTTAAGATTTACAAATGAGAACTAGCAATCTCTTCTTCACATGATGCAATTTTCTCATTCATCAAGGAATTTACAGTTTTGTGACTTTCAATTTCTTGTTCAAGACTGTGCAAATTATCACAATTATCAATGATCACATATTTTCCTTTCTCAACTTTTTCAAGGCTTTTCACTTTACTTTCAAGCAATGAAATTTGAATCATCAAAGCACTGTTTTCATTTTGGAGTTTTTCAAATGAATTTTTGTTCATAGAAGTGTGTTGAAGTTCTTTCATTTGAAAACTCGTATTTTCATTAACCATTTTACCCATTGTTTCATTGTTTTCAAATTTATCATTCAAATTTCTGAAGCTTTCTATTTCCTTTCTCAGTTCTTTCAACTTTTCAGATTTATCAGCATTCAAAGTAGCTTTTCCTTTTTCCAAAAGAAGCAGTTTTTCAGATATAGTGGAATTCAACATTTTCAACTTTTCATTGTCTTCTTTTATTTGTTGAAGTTCCAAAATTTCAGCCTTTAATGATTTATTTTCAGATTTTAGATTTTCAATCATTTCTTTGAGTTCTTCATCAACAAGCATGTGAGATTCAATAAGTTTTTCGAACTCAATACATTTCCCACATGAAGAGTTGTCATGTTTCTTTTTCAATCTTTTGTTTTCAGATTTTAATGCCTTATATCTATCAAACAGTTCATCATAGGCATTTAACAATTCATCATAGCTCAACTCATCATCATCTTCAGAATCGGAGTTAGAATTTACCTTGGAGGTTTCCTCGCTTTGGCATTCATTTTATTTGTTTGCCACTAGACACTCACTGTCGTTGGAGCTTTCCTTTTGGGCTTCGCTTAGCACATCCCATATCTCTTTGGCAGATCTGCAATTAGAAACAAACGAAAATTTCTTAATGCATACAGCAACTTTAAGAGCATTCAAAACATAGACATTATCAGAGTTCATTCTTTTATGCTCATCGGTGCATTTTAGCTCATTTTTGGGCAAAACATGTGGACCATGAGTAATCAAGTTCAAAAGTTTCGGATTAACACTAGTAATCCAAACACAAAATTTTTCAAGTCACAAAGCATAATCAAAACCATCAAAGAAAGGAATAGAGTTCACACTAGCCATCATAAAAATGATCTTTACTCTACGACCGCAAGGTCAAATAAAAAATCAGAGACGAGGCTCTGATACCAATTGTTGGCCCAGAGAGATGGCGAACAAGAAGGGGGGTTGAATTGTCCCCTTTCTAAGATGGCAGATTTTAATAACTTTCTTTACTTAACACAGTGGAATTAAACTTGGCAACGTTTATTAACAAAAACTTAAGGTGAGATTAAGACCTTCTCTCAAACTTCCCGATCTCACACGGATAGTTAATACAACTAATCACGAGAATTAAGCTCAACACAGATAACGGAGGTAGCAGTGTGTGACAGTGTAGTGAATTAAAAACCTATATAATGAACCTGTGAATGGAGATAGAAGAAATGACAATCACACAGGCAAGCACATACGACACAAGGCTTTTAAGGTGGTTCGGGACCATGACGGGCTCCCTACGTCCACCCCTCACCCAACCGGGTGAGGCTTCACTCCACGCTACAAAGTGTAGCAACACGGGGACGAACCCCAATCACACACACGCTGCTTCCGCAGCAATAACCACACGGGGACTGGCCCCAACACGCTGCCATCGTAGCACACACACACACGTTTGGGGAACGTACCCCGGACACGACAACCACACGGAGACGGAGCTCCGTCTACACACAACCAAACATGGGGAAACTTTTCCCACAATAAAACCACACACGCGAAGATACAACTCCGCCCACACACGATGTATATCAAGTTTAACAAAATAAAGGATATACAATAATCATCCAAATATTAATCTATTGCTCAAATGAAAGAGTAGAGATGAGAGAAGATTGATTCCCCCTCAAATCTGCAATGAAAGCCATCCAATGCAATGATGGGGTGCGTTGAACGATCTGTCCCCATAGTGGAAGCCGCTCAAGCTCGTAGAAGGCGCCGTAGGGAGAATGGTTCGCTCCCAGCTTTTAGTTCGGCAGAGAATGCTTGTTTGGCGTCCTCCTCTCCTTCCTCTTCCTCCTCCAAGTAATGGTGTCGCCCCTCTCCTTCTTTCCTACAGCAAATGAAAGCGTTAAGCCCAAAAACTCTACTCTCGAATGAAAATCGTGGCCAACATATATCTAGCAGAAAGAGCCGCTTAAAGACTAAAATGCCGAGCAGAAAAACCCTTCAAAATATCACCAAGAGATGAATAAAAGATATAGAATGTTTCCCTTTTGCAAACTCCACAAATCTCCAAGTCGATGTCGACGGTTGCTCGCGATATTGACATCTTCAGATTCCTCTCTTCATTCCGCTTGCAACTCTCTTCATCAACCAGCTTCGAATCTCGACGGAAGTAGATCAGATCTAGCTTGAAAGCCCTCTCCAGCTCCACTCTCTTTCACCTGCACAAAAATAAAACGTATTAGCCCTTGGAGCTCTCTCCATAGTTGGAATTCGCAGGGTATAAAAGGGGCTGAAATAAAGAGACCAAAAGACACAATAGCCCCTCTAAAAACCCTCTCAAATGTACTCCTAATAGTTGGTATAACCCTAAGGGCATTAGGGTGAAACCCCAAGCAAATCGGACCAAGAAACCCAGAGTTCGAAACCAATCCGGCAAACCCGATCCGGACGAACCAGAGAAAGTGTCGACCCTTGGGGTCGACACTTTTCTCAGCAAATTCAGTCTCGATGAAGAAATCAGGACACGAGGCAAAAGTGTTGACTCATTGGGTCGACACTTTTTCCAACGTGTTCTGTTTTCAACAAAACAAAACACCACGACAAAAAGTTTTGACTCATAGAGTCGATACTTTCTGTCTGGGCTTATAAAACAACACAGCAGACAGAACATCATGAAATAAGTGTCGACTCCTAGAGTTGACACTTTTACTGACAGAATAGAAAACTTAGTTAACACGGAATTGAAACCCCAAACACATTGAGGATCAACAAAATACCATTAAACCCCATTCAAAAACAATAGAATAAGATGCATGAGGGGTTTTAAGACACAAATCAAATCAGATCTTGCAAGAAAGAATGGGAATCGAATTGAGCATGAGGCATCATGAAGCTCACTTAGTCAAAAGACAATTAAGTAGCCAAATAACCCCAAAGCCATGAAGTACAAACTAAACCCCGATCTCCCCACATGGAAATGCATCATAAGAGAATTCTTACCATGATTTCAGAGATATGTGGGCAGATAGAAGTCTGCACTTACTTGAAATTCACATTCATAAGAGTGATAAACCAATGCAACTCAAAAACACATTTTCAACCTAATCAAAAGCATGATAATGACTTAAACCCAATATTGCCATATGAAAGTACATCAAGAGATGATTCTTACCGTGAGCATGATTAATTGGAAGCAGCTTACTCATTAATCCTGCATCAATAGTTAAACTTGATCTGACTGTTTAAAGATGACATTAGAAACAATGTCCATTAAGAAAATCTGAACACTCCATCAATCAGCACTTAAATGATATGCATGAGAACATCAAATAACATTGAGTTCATTTCAAACCAAAGACCTTGGCTCAAAGAGCCAAGGGTCGACTCATGGGGTCAACCCATCCCAATGAGACAATTAAAACTGCCTTAGCAGTCCAATGCGAATTGAGATCACATCAAGGGCATTCCAAATCAACTTAAACAAACATTCATGTAAGGCATAATCAGTTCATAAACATGAATAAGCATGAATTATGAATGCAGTTTAGAGCAAGTAAAACAATGGAAAATAAGATATCACGCATTTGTCAGTTCATTAAGAGCACCAACATAATGCGTCCATGAAGGCACCAATGCAAACATCAACATCAAGGATGTGTGCATGAAGGACCATTATGTTTGAACCACCTGCAAAACAAGATATCATAATGTTAGCTTGTTTATTATCAAGATGCCATTAAACATAAACACATAAGACCTTCACTCTAGAGTAAACACAAAACACACGATATATTGGAATCATCAAAACCATTGTCAAAGACAACGAGGGGGCGCACTGAACCCAACATCTTCCATCCTCGGGGCGTGAAAAAATATCCGTGAGGGTTTCAAGCAACAGTGGATATTGCGCTCTCTTTGGAGTCGGGCGTTTATTGGTGTAGCCATTGGGTGGAGGTATGTTATGTTATTACGGAGGTTGTTGCAGCTGTTGTGGAGCGGGGAAAGTAGTTTGTGGAGTGGAAAAGGTAGGCTGGGCATTTGGTGGAACGGGAAAGGTAGGCTGTGGATTTTGGGGAGCGGGGAATTGGGGATTGCGTGAGTTTTACGGGAAGCGGAACGGAGTGGACTGGTTCGGGAAGGGGAATGCAACGGCTTGCACTTGTTCGTTGGTTTGGACTCCCTCGGTGACATGCCCCTGAGGTTTTCTATTATTCTTGGGCTTTTGGGCCTCGAAGAGAGAGTGGATAGGGGAGTCCTTGAACTGGGTTTGAATAAACCTCGCCCGGCTATACAATTGGTGCATGTTGGCAATATCGTTCATGGCCAATATGTTGCGGAAAGTGGGTGTAGCGTTGGATATCATCAACTTGACCTTCTCCTCCTCTGGAATATGACCCGGCACACGGGCGGCCATCTGCCTCCATCTGTCGGCATAAGTAGCAAAGTCTTCATCTGTCTTCATCTTTTCGGCCACAAGATCAGTGAATGAATATTCCGGGCCGACCCGGTCTTGGAATCTTTGAATAAATTTCTCCTTGACTACTTTGAAGCTTTCAGCGTCCTCCAATGGCAACGCATAAAAGCATTCCAATGCAACTCCATCTAGAGATCGGTGGAATAAATACGCCATTAGGCGATCATCATACTGAAACTGCGTCGATTCATATATAAAGTCCCTCACATGAACAAATAGATTGTTGTTCCCATCATACTTGCGGTACGTGGGGAGCTCGGATTGGGGATGGAATCGAATGTTGTGGAAGCTAGGAACCGGAACATCTGCTAGGGATTGTGGGCCAACCCGCTTTTGAAGGAAGTCGAGTTGTTGTTGCATGGCGGCCCATTGATCTAGGAGTTCCTACTCCCGAGATGGAGTAGGTGGAGTGAAAGGAGCGTGCTCAAGGCGAGGAGCGGAAGAATAAACTGAAGGAGGCGGAGGAGGCCCATATGAAGGATATTGGGCCGGAGGATGACCCAAATTGGAGTGGACATGGGCCAACCCTTGCTGAGGGCAAACAAAATCGGCCAGGCCAATGAGGGCTTGTGGCGCCGATAGGATGGTTCTATAAGAATCAATCTGGGTGGATGAAGGAAGGGTGGTCTTCTTTTTATCAAGGATTTGAGGGGCCGATCCAGAGGACTGGCCTGCTTCCAGATTGGAGAACTGAAGGATCCTAGGCTGGACTGGAGTAAGATTAATAGGAATGGGTGAAACCCCGGGCCCATCAGTCCTAGATTGTGAGGTGGAGGTAGTGGACAGACCTTGTGTAATTGTGGTGGATGGGGCGCCTGACCCCTGCAAGGTTTGATAGATGGCTTGAAGTTGGGCCGGATCCAATTGGGCCATCATTTGCAAGATGTGACTAGTAGGATTGTAGGAGGAGAGGGAGGGTTGTGCACCCTCCATGGAGATAGAGGATGGAGGAGGGATGGACCCTTCCCTAGATTGGAGTTGGGTGACCCTGGGAGGGTACTCTAAGAGTCCCTGAGGCAGAGATTCCTCCTGGGAACGGAGAAGATCATAGGAAGACATGTTGTACTCAAACAATGGGTTGGAATAAGACGTGAAAGAGGAATTGCCCCTAGGAGATGAATCTAAGGAACGAAACAACTCCACATGCAACGAAGTACCTTTAAACAAAGCAAACAACACAAACAACCACAAATAAGTGACTAGACAAGATGACTCCAAACTTATGCAAATAAGAGAGAGATGAGGCAACCAAAGTCAACCAAGTTATAATGATGCACAAATTTTATTTATCTCTTCATTTAGAACCTTAGTGATTTGCATTTAAAATGTTCTCTCCAATAATAGGTTCCTAATAGGAAGGATATTTGGGAACTTGGTTAACTCTAAGTGTAAACTCTCCCTTACTTATGCAACCTAGACACGAGGTGGCAAAGGTACAATCGGCCCGGCGTCCGTGTGGGAATCCACGGCTCGCGGGGACTTATGGAGGTCCCCGATGTGGTCAGCTAGTCGACCCTAAGGAATATGGAGGCGAGAGGATCACACACCAAGGTGGGAATGCAACTATGATATGAGAGATGAATGACCCTATGCGCACCGGAGTGCATGCAATTTCTAACCTATAAACTAACAACCAATATGCAAATAATGATATGTATATATGCAACAACCAAGGAGGAGACCAGATAGCACCCAGGAATAAGGAAATCAGAAAAAATTGCAAAACTAATAGCAACCTCTGTGTGCGTACCTGTGGTTGGAGAAACGGTCGAATGGGAGACCGCTAACAAGATTAGATGGTCTATCGCTAGATCGCTTTTAAGCCAGAAACGGCCTGTAAGGAGACCGCCATGGAACTAGGGAGCAGAAAGCAACAGAAAATAAACGGGAAAGTCGAGGAAAATAGCAGGGCAACTAGGAATTACTAAGAACAGTAGGTCAAATAGAAACTTAGCACGATTGGCACTAGATGTCCCACCGTGATCACCAAAAAATTAGGGTGTCGATGTTTTGTTTATGATTGATGAAATGTGGGGTGAATGTGAATGAAGTGGTGTGAATATGGTGTGATAAAAGTGTGTGTGAGCAAGTGGTGCACTAACTCAAGCAATCAACATAGAAATAGAGCAAGTGGGCATGTCATCAATGTTGTAGAAGTGAATAAGGAAAATAAAAACAAACGCCGGGGCATGGAGCAAAGGAATAAAGAAAAACACACACCGTAGGTGTGGAGCAACTAAAATAAAGAGAAAGCAAGAAATATGATGATCAAGATGACAAAAGCCCAAACAATGGAAAGTGTGATCGCCACCAAAGTAAATAATGCAGTGAAACCACAATAATTACCTTGGAAAGAGCCGGTTGAAGTCACCCGCCCATGGGTGAGAGAAAGCCCAGATGCTGCAGAGGCAAATGGTCTAACAGACGACCGCTAGGAGATGGAAAACGGTCCTACGATAGACCGCGTGAGATCCGAAAATGGTCTGATGAATGGCTGCTAGAGGACCTAGAACAGAAGCTTGGAACTTGTATCTCCACCCCTCCTGGCCGGTCAGAAGAGCTGGGCCTCGTGCAATGAGTCCTATAAACTTGCAAACGAGTGTAGACACAGAGAAAAATGACCCAATTAGCCCTTTGACAAGTGTAGTATCTATAATGCAATTGAGCTAAGATACATAAAAGGAAGGGTGAATACTTGAGGGTTTGTGGTTTTTAACCCCTATGGGGCATGGAAAAAGATAGTAGGATATTTGAAAACATGATGTGAGTGCAGAGAACTTGGAGAAATAGTGGGAAGATGCTATGGATGCAAAGGGACAATAGACAAAACTAAAAAAAAGACTCAAACTTAGACCAAAGGAACTTGATACTCCCTTGACCAGAAGTCTTGTGGACGTGGAAGTAGCTTCTCCCTGGTTGGAAGTGGCTCCAGAATGCAGCAGCACTTCGTGACAAACTCCAGAAATCTCCTCCTCAAGCCATGTAGTCAATAGTTCTATTTATGGACCCCCAAACCCTTGGTTCGAGTTGGAGGGATAATGACACGAAAATAGGCCTGAAACTAGATAGATCTCGAAGATAATACTCCCTAGAGTCCATAGAAACAACAGAAGCTTATGAGAGCCTCTATCTAGAGAGAAATTGACAAACCAAGGGCTCTAGTTCGACCACGGCAAAGTAGAGAAAATCAGACAGAGCACGACTCTCTGTCTTCTCAAACGGTCTTGCGATAGACCACAAGGCTCCACAAACGGTCTAGCGATAGATCGCTAGGCTCATTTGTCTAGAAAAAGATAAGATCAAAGAAACCCAACAGGACTCTCTACCTCCTAGCGGTCTAGCAAAGGACCACCAACGCCCGCCAAACGGTCATACGATAGACCGCTCGGCTAGTTGACGTGGCAAAAGAGATAAAGACCAATAAATCTCTTAGTTAATCCACATAAAATCCCTTATTAGCCCTTATCCAGGCCCAATAAGCTGCAATGACGAGAAATCAACGGAACTAGGCCCAACCAAGGAGAACAACCCATAAAATAAGCTCAGAAACTGACCAAAAAATGACCCAGTAAGCGGTGAACAACCCGGGACATCATAAAAATAAGGGTTTTTTACATAAATACCCCTCTAAATATCGATTATGGCAAATATACCCCTCATTTGAGCATATTCTCAAAAATATCCTCTATTTAACTTTAAATGTTGTAGTTATACCCCTACTGTAACCCTCATTGATTTAACTTGAGTTAAACAGTAAAATTATTAACCTACCCTTAGTTTACCTTCTCTCTCTCTCTCTCTCTCTCTCTCTCTCTCTCTCTCTCTCATGAGACTGGATGGGGACCGCCGGAGGGGAAGGCAGACGTGGATCGGAGGGGGAGGGGGGTTGCACACTGGAGGTGGAGGAGGACTGAAAGGTGGAGGGGGGCAGGAGGAGGAGTGCCGGAGTGGGAAAGGGAGGGGGACCGGAGGGCGAGGGGGGCCGCCGGAGGGGGAAGCAGAGGGGGACGTGATGCGGAACGAAAGTGGGGGGTCTTCTTCTTTCTGCCCATAGTCGCGCTATAGCCTCCTAGTGCCTTCTTGAAGAACGCGCTATATCATCCTAGCGCGTTCTCAGACAGCAGGCAGAACGACGAACCTCGACATTAGGGCACCCGTGGATGTCTTCGGGGGAATGAATCACAAGGGGAGAACACATAGGAGGGTGGGTAATACCCGAGGGGTCCTAAACAAACACATGGGGGACCCTAAACCGGGATTAAACTAACCTAATACTAGCTAGGATAACTTTATGAAGGTGGATGTGGGGTGAGCGGTGAGGGAAGGAAGGTGGATGTAGATGATGTTAGGGCCGTGAGGAAGCTTGACTGGGGCCTCTCGCCCGGACCCATCGTAGGACCGGTGCAACCGAGCTCCATCCTGACCTTAGCAGCATCTTTGGCGGTGGTGGAGGGCGGCGAACGTCGGTGGAGGAAGAACGAAGCTCCGAATGGAGCCTCAACTCGACCCCGTCTCAGAGCCGGTGCATCCGTGGCTTCGATCGTCCTCCATTGAAGGGGAAAAGAGAGAGGATCAGTAGAAGATGAATGAGGATCGCACTCGAAGAGGGGAGGAGGAAGGAAGTTTCCAAAGATTGGAGGAGATAGCCATGGCTACACTCATAAAACTTTCATAGATTCATTGCTTCATTTTGTAATCAAATGAGATGGGATACATATATAGGGGAAGGGGAAGATAAAACGACGCTAAAACATCGATTACAACCATGGAAAACAGTGCACATTGAAGACTTTTGGAGTTCCAAGCGCCGAAAAGTTGGACCGTTAGCAACTGCGTTTCTGGCTGAGATCGCGCTAGGGACACCTAGCGCCTTCTTCCAGGTCGGGCTACCCAAAGGTAGCGCATTCATCTTCGGCCCAGCAGCTTCCACGATCAGCTTTGGCCTGGCAGCTTGCTTGATTCACATCAAACCCCTCCACTTTGGAAGGTTCGTCCTCGAACCTTGTAGCTCAAGATCCCAGTCTGTGAGAACAGCCTGGTTCCCTAAGCTCTGATACCATTTGATGCGGAACGAAAGTGGGGGTCTTCTTCTTTCTTCCCATAGTCGCGCTATAGCCTCCTAGCGCCTTCTTGAAGAACGCGCTATATCGTCCTAGCGCGTTCTCAGACAGTAGGCAGAACGACGAACCTCGACGTTGAGGCACCCGTGGATGTCTTTGGGGGTATGAATCACATGGGGAGAACACATAGGAGGGTGGGTAATACACGACGGGTCCTAAACAAACACATGGGGGACCCTAAACCGGGATTAAACTAACCTAATACTAGCTAGGATAACTTGGCAAAGGTGGTTGTGGGGTGAGCGGTGAGGGAACGAAGGTGGATGTAGATGATGTTAGGGCCGTAAGGAAGCTTGACTGGGGCCTCTCGCCTGGACCCATCGCAGGACTGGTGCAACCGAGCTCCATCCTGACCTTAGCAGCATCTTTGGCGGTGGTGGAGGGCGGCGAACGTCGGTGGAGGAAGAACGAAGCTCCGAATGGAGCCTCACACTCGACCCCGTCTCAGAGCCGGTGCATCCGGGGCTTCGATCGTCCTCCATTGAAGGGGAAAAGAGATAGGATCAGTAGAAGATGAATGGGCATCGCACCCGAAGAGGGGAGGAGGAAGGAAGTTTCCAAAGATTGGGGGAGATAGCCATGGCTACACTCATAAAACTTTCATTGATTCATTGCTTCATTTTCTAATCAAACGAGATGGGATACATATATAAGGGAAGGGGAAGACAAAACGATGCTAAAACATCGATTACAACTATGGAAAATAGTGGACATTGAAGACTTTTGGAGTTCCAAGCGCCGAAAAGTTGGACCATCAGCAACTGTGTTTCTGGCTAAGATCGCGCTAGGGACACCTAGCGCCTTCTTCCAGGTCGCGCTACCCAAAGGTAGCGTGTTCATCTTCGGCCCAGCAGCTTCCACGATCAGCTTTGGCCTGGCAGCTTGCTTGATTCCCATCAGGACTGGAGGGGGAGGGGGGTTGCCCCTCAGAGGTGGAGAGGGATAGGAGGGTGGAGGGGGATGGGAGGGGGAGTGCCGGAGTGGGAGTGGGAGGGGAACCGGAGGGCGAGGGGGACCGTAGGAGGGAGATGCAGAGGGGGACAGGAGGGGAGGGGGGTTTCTCACCAGAGGTGGAGGGAGGCGGGACGGTGGAGGGGGGAGGGGATCCACCGGACTGGAGTGGGAGACTGCGGCCCACCACCACCACCGCCTACAGTTGCTTCTACCCCGGGGATGCTCAACCATTGTTTAAAAAGGAGGTGCCTCAAGGCACTAAGGCTTAAGCCTCAAGGTGAGGCACTAGAAAAATGCCTATTTACGACCGCGAGGGAGTCACTTGTCATTTTATCCTCGCGGCCGGGGTGTAGACTCTCCTTTTACGGAAGGTCAAGATAGGTTGACTGGGCACGCGGGGATTCCAGGGTTCTTGAGAGGAAGGCAGAGAGAACGATGGGAACACATTGGACGGGATGGCATATGGTCCATCATTATGGGAGACTGAGATAGGGATGGCTGGGTGGAATGCGGGCGTGCCAGTCGATTTCTTGACAATCACCTATGGAACCGAGGATTGACTAGGGAAGCGTCGCCAGGATGCGGCACGTGGCTCGAGGGATCGGGTGACACGTGGATAGAAGGGGTTCCACAGGTGCGAGTGCGTAAGCGATTATGGGGATTCGTGTACTGGACGTCTTTCCCCACCGGTCGCAAGCAACCGGTGTTTATTTTACATCAGATTGAATCCGAATACCTTTGTTTCTTCTGCCAAAGAGAGAGTCAGGGACCTTGGTATCCGTGATATTGGGAGGGCTTAGTCCGTGCAATAGCGACAGGACAACAGCAACACAACATGGATAACTGGAGATAGAGACACTGGTTCCAGTGAGGAGGGGAATCTGCTCCTTGACTAGATTACATGACTTATATGCCATGAAAGGCATTTATATGGGGGCGTGAGAGCCCGATTACAAGCGCTTGCAAGCCGCGGGACAATTTCATCATTTGTGACGGTCCCCGGGTCATTGCGTTATTGTATGGGTAGTTCCGTATATGTACGTAGTGTTCGTCAGAGGACTTGTGACTGAGCAGGATGGCGCCCGAGGGGCGTCACAATGTATTCCTGACATGAGACAGTGTCGTGGTCGGGGTAGTAGGGGTGCCGTAGGCACCATTGTGCTTGAGAAGTTGAGTGGTCGGGTGCCGCAGGCCTCGATGTGACTGGAGTAGCTGGCAGTCGGGTGTCGGGGGCACCGTTGTGACTGGAGTTGTTGGCAGTCGGGTGCCGGGGGCACCGTTGTGACCGGAGTTGTTGGCAGTCGGGTGCCGGCGGCAACGTTGTGACTGGGGCAGTTGGCAGTCGGGTGTCGGGGGCACCGTTGTGACTGGAGTTCTTGGCAGTCAGGTGCCAGGGGCACTGTTGTGACAGAAGGAAGCGGGCGTCGGGAGACCTTGATGGTCGTGCTTGGGGCCCGATGTGACTGGAGTCGGGTGCCAGAGGCACCATTGCGACTGGAGTTGTTGACAGTCGGGTGCCGGGGGCACCGTTGTGACTGAAGGAGGCGGGCGCCGGGAGACATCGATGGTCATGCTCGGGGCCCGATGTGACTGGAGTCGGGTGCCGAAGGCACCGTTGCCACTAGATTTGGTGACAGTCGGGTGTCGGGGGCACCGTTGTGATTGAAGGAGGCGGGCGCTGGGAGACCTCGATGGTCGTGCTCGGGGACCGATGTGACTGGAGGCGGGTGCCGGAGGCACCGTTGCGACTGGAGTTATTGACAGTCGGGTGCCGGGGGCACCGTTGTGACTGAAGGAGGCGAGCGTCGGGAGACCTCGATGGTCGTGCTCGGGGCGTGATGTGACTGGAGTCGGGTGCCGGAGGCACCCTTGCGACTGGAGTTGTTGACAGTTGGGTGTCGGGGGCACCGTTGTGACTGAAGGAGGCGGGCGCCGTGAAGTGGCTGAGACCCGAGTACAGGTGCATGTGTTCAACTGGTTTCATGGTATATGAGAGCCACGTGGGCTTTACAAATGGGCCAAGGAGGCCAAAGTACAACTGGTGCAAGCCACGGGATAATTCTGACACGTGGGTTGGTCCCCGGGTCAATGCGCGATATGGCGGATATCCGCGTGTTTTACAGAGGCTTTCCGTGAGGAGATCGAGACACGCCTGACTACCTAGGTCACCAGGGTGGTCGTGGGCTGGCGCCTGACGGAGGTTGGACGCGGCTCAAGGTGAGCGGTCGGGTCCGGGCTCCGGAAGGTGAATGTCGTCATGCTGGTGAGTCGAGGCCTACCCCGGGAATATTATTCCCGAGCAAGGGTCTGGATAACTCGAGTCATCAGTCTGAGCGGTCGGCAGCTAGCTCAGAGCGAGCGATGGGCACGTAGTTTCGTGTCAGAAGTAGGTATGGCATCAGGGCGTGTGTATAGCCATCGTGGGTTGTTACACGCGGGCGGACCCAGGATGTGGGTGTATTCGCCATCGTCATAGTGTCTTTCGTGCGACGGGCATGGACTTGTGTGAGATGGCTAGACGCCGCGTGAGGGAAGTACAAATGACATACCCTCGGCGTGTATAAGCCGATAGACAAGCCAACAACGTGCGCAATTAGTTCCTCGCGTCCCCGACCCTTGCCGAAGGCCTCGGGAGTCCGAGGGCGCGGCAGTTAGGTCGGAGGGTGTTGCATTGCATCCTTCCATTCCATGTTGCATTGCCTTTTTTTTTCATTCATTGCATAGGGGGGGATTTTATAGGGGAAGATGAAGGGTCATGGGGGTTTAGGCGGACTAGGTTAGAGGGCAAAGCTGGTCTGGGTAAACCTGGGAGTGTGTTACGGAGTGAGGGAGGGAGGGTTTAGGCGGACCAGCCCAAGGGGCTGGTCTGGTCCGCCTAAACCCCTTCGGGTTGAAGAACGCTGGAGCAACATATCAGATACTGATCAACCACATCTTCGAGGGACAGCTCAGTCAGAACGTCAAGGCCTACATTGATGACATGCTCGTCAAAACGCTGAAGGCAGAAGACCATCTTGCCGACTTAGCCGAGACCTTTGACACCCTCCAAAGGTACAACATGGAGCTCAACCCTGCTAAATGCGCCTCCGGAGTTAGATCCGGGAAGTTCCTAGGCTTCCTGATAACTCAGCGTGGGATCGAGGCCAACCCCGACAATGTTCAAGCCATCCTGGACATGCGGCCGCCCACCTGCATCAAGGACGTTCAACGCCTTACGGGGCGCATTGCTATGCTCAACTGCTTCATGTCCCGGGTGGCCGAACGATGACTACCCTTCTTCAAATAGTTGAGGGGACCCAAAATGGCATCTGCTACATTCGCCTGGGATGAGGAATGTCAGAAGGTGTTCGCTGAACTCAAAGAATTCTTGGACTCGCCCCCGGTGCTGTCCACGCCAACCCCGGGCGAAGCTCTACACCTTTATATCTCGGCGACCCCTTCCACAGTGAGCTCGGTCCTAGTCAGGAATGATGCAGGGATCGAGAGACCGGTTTACTATACCAGCAAGATGCTTAATGAGGCTGAAAGAAGGTACCCCGCAACCGAGAAACTCGTGCTAGCGTTGGTTACCTCAGCCAAGTGCCACCGACCTTACTTTCAAGGGCCCTCCATCGTTGTATTGACCGACGTACCCCTGAAGAAGATTCTCTTTCACCCTAAAGCCTCGTGATGCCTCGTTAAATGGGCCATCATCCTTGGGGCATACGACATCTCGTATCACCCCCGCTCGGCCATCAAGGGACAGACCCTCACGGACTTCATCGCCGAAAGCACCGTCTTGATTAAAGAAGCACTTCCACCTACGCACGGTCCCACCTGGGACCTGTTCGTCGACAGGTCCTCCAACTCAGCTGGAAGCGGTGCTGATATCCTTCTCAAGTCCCCCGAAGGAGTGGAGCTACGGTACGCCTTGAAATTTAACTTCCAGGCGTCCAACAATGCCTCCGAGTATGAAGCCCTTATCTTAGGGGCCAGGATGGCTCGACGACTGGGAGCCAAGCGAGTCAGGATACACACCGACTCCCAACTGGTCGCTAGCTAGGTTAACGACGATTACGAAGCTCGGGAAAGACAAATGATCAAGTACCTCCAGGTGGTCAAGAGGATGGCCCAACTCTTCGAGAGCTTTGCGGTAGTCCGGACAGTCGAGAGTAAAACTCCTGAGCGGATGCCCTCTCTAGCTTGGCCTCCTCCCTCGACCCTGAAGGTATACTAGCAGTCTTCCTTGAAGAGCTCGAGCGACCGAGCATCGAATCCGAGCTTATGACCGTTGACCCGGCACCCCCGAGCGACTGGCGGACCCCCTATATATCCTGGATTCGGGATTCTCAAGATCCCCCCAACCCTCGGGAGGCTCAGAAACTCAAGTACCAAGCTCGACATTTCATCATGCTGGATGATGACTTGTACCGCATATCTTTCTCCGTTCCCCTCCTCAAGTGCATCATGATGGGAATCAAGCCAGCTGTCGAGCCGAAGCACATCGAGCAAACTGCCAGGCCGAACTTGAAGGCGCTATAGGACCCTAGCGCCATCTTGAAGAAGGCGCTATAGGTCCCTAGCGCGACCTGAAGAAGGCGCTATGTTCCCATAGCGCGATCTCAGGCAGAAACGTGTTGGCAGCCGGTCCAACTTCCCGGCACCGAAATCTTTAAAGTCTTCGATGTTAGCTGTCTTCCATGGTTGTAAATTGACGTGTTAGCGTCGTTTTATCTTCCCTTTCCCTATATATGTACCCCTTTCAATTGATTAAGCAATATAATGAAGATATGAATCAATGAATTCGAAATGAATGTTCTTGAGGGTAGCCCATGGCTAACTCCTCCAAATCTTTGGAAACCCCCCCCTTCATCCGATCCTCTCTGGGCACGAGGCCCAATTCTATCCCTCTGATCCTCTCCTTTTCCCCTTCAATGGAGGACGATCGAAGCCCCGGGTGCATCGACTCTGAGACGGGGTCGAGTGTGAGGCTCCATTCGGAGCTTTGATCTTCTTCCACCAACGATTCCACCTCCCCACCTCCACCAACAATGCTGTTACGATCTGGATGGAGCTCGGCTGCACCGTACCTACGATGGGTTCGGGTGTGAGGCCCCAGCCAAGCCCCTTCAAGGCCCTAACATCATCCACGTCCACCTTTCTCCCCTTGCCACTCACCCCCACATCCGCCTTCACAAAAGTTATCCTAGATAGGATTTGCTTGGTTTGATTTCAATTTTAGCATCCCCCGTGTGTTCTCTATCATCCTGTGTGCTTGCCCCTTGTGTTTTGATCCCCTAGAGTCATCCACGGGAGCCCTGACGTCGAGTTCTTCATCCTGTTGCTGTCTGTGAACGCGCTAGGACGATATATCGCGTTCTTCAGAACGCACGTAATGGGTATAGCGCGACTATGATCAGAAGGAAGAAGAAGACCCCCCTATTTCATCCCGCATCAACTTGGTATCAGAGCTTAGGGAACTAGGTTGTTCTCACAGTCTGGGATCTTGAGCTACGAGGTTCGAGGATGAACCTTCGAAAGTGGAGGGGTTTTGATGGGAATCAAGCCAGCTGTCGAGCCGAAGCACATCGAGCAAACTACCAGGCCGAACTTGAAGGCGCTATAGGACCCTAGCGCCATCTTGAAGAAGGCGCTATAGGTCCCTAGCGCGACCTGAAGAAGGCGCTATGTTCCCATAGCGCGATCTCAGGCAGAAACGTGTTGGCAGCCGGTCCAACTTCCCGGCACCGAAATCTTCAAAGTCTTCGATGTTAGCTGTCTTCCATGGTTGTAAATCGACGTGTTAGCATCGTTTTGTCTTCCCTTTCCTTATATACGTACCCCTTTCGTTTGATTAAGCAATATAATGAAGATATGTGAATCAATGAATTCGAAATGAGTGTTCTTGAGGAAGCCCATGGCTATTCCTCCAAATCTTTGGAAACCCCCCCCCTTCATCCGATCCTCTCTGGGCACGAGGCCCAATTCTATCCCTCTGATCCTCTCCTTGTCCCCTTCAATGGAGGACGATCGAAGCCCCGGGTGCATCGGCTCTGAGACGAGGTCGAGTGTGAGGCTCCATTCGGAGCTTTGATCTTCTTCCAACCATGATTCCACCACCCCCACCTCCGCCAAAGGTGTTAAGATCTGGATGGAGCTCGGCTGCACTGTACCTGCGATGGGTTCGGGTGTGAGGCCACAGCCAAGCCTCATCTAGGCCCTAACATCATCCACGTCCACCCTCCTTCCCTTGCCACTCACCCCCACACCCGCCTTCACAAAAGTTATCCTAGATAGGATTTGCTTGGTTTGATTTCATTTTAAGCATCCCCCATATGTTCTCTATCCTCCTGTGTGTGGTCCCCTTGTGTTTTGATCCCCTAGAGTCATCCACGGGAGCCCCAACGTCGAGGTTCTTCGTTCTGCTAATGTCTCTGAACGCGCGTAAACGATATAGCGCGTTCTTCAGAACGCGCGTAATGGGTATAGCGCGACTATGATCAGGAGGAAGAAGAGGACCCCCCACTTCCGTCCCGCATCAACTTGGTATCAGAGCTTAGGGAACTAGGCTGTTCTCACAGTCTGGGATCTTGAGCTACGCGGTTCGAGGACGAACCTTCCAAAGTGGAGGGGTTTTGATGGGAATCAAGCCAGCTGTCGAGCCGAAGCACATCGAGCAAACTACCATGCCGAACTTGAAGGCGCTATAGGACCCTAGCGCCATCTTGAAGAAGGCGCTATAGGTCCCTAGCGCGACCTGAAGAAGGCGCTATGTTCCCATAGCGCGATCTCAGGCAGAAACGTGTTGGCAGCCGGTCCAACTTCCCGGCGCCGAAATCTTCAAAGTCTTCGATGTTAGCTGTCTTCCATGGTTGTAAATCGACGTGTTAGCGTCGTTTTGTCTTCCCTTTCCCTATATATGTACCCCTTTCGTTTGATTAAGCAATACAATGAAGATATGAATCAATGAATTCGAAATGAGTGTTCTTGAGGGTAGCCCATGGCTAACTCCTCCAAATCTTTGGAAACCCCCCCCCCTTCATCCAATCCTCTCTGGGCACGAGGCCCAATTCTATCCCTCTGATCCTCTCCTTTTCCCCTTCAATGGAGGACGATCGAAGCCCCGGGTGCATCGGCTTTGAGACGGGGTCGAGTGTGAGGCTCCATTCGGAGCTTTGATCTTCTTCCACCAACGATTCCACCTCCCCACCTCCACCAACGATGATGTTACGATCTGGATGGAGCTCGGCTGCATCGTACCTGCGATGGGTTCGGGTGTGAGGCCCCAGCCAAGCCCCTTCAAGGCCCTAACATCATCCACGTCCACCTTTCTCCCCTTGCCACTCACCCCCACATCCGCCTTCACAAAAGTTATCCTAGATAGGATTTGCTTGGTTTGATTTCAATTTCAGCATCCCCCGTGTGTTCTCTATCGTCCTGTGTGCTTGCCCCTTGTGTTTTGATCCCCTAGAGTCATCCACGGGAGCCCCGAAGTTGAGTTCTTCGTCCTGCTGCTGTCTGTGAACGCGCTAGGATGATATAGTGCGTTCTTCAGAACGCGCGTAATGGGTATAGCGCGACTATGATCAGAAGGAAGAAGAAGACCCCCCACTTTCATCCCTCATCGTCCCGCATCACATCAGCGCCGACGAAGCCAGCCGAGTGGTTCAGAAAGTACACGAAGGCGTCTGCAGCGCGCACCAAGGAGGAAGATCGCTCGCCAGAATCTTACTTCGGTAGGGTTACTGGTGGCCCACCCTCCAGCGCGACTGCACGACCTATGTGCAGATGTACGACCGATGTCAGCACTTCGACCATCTGATCCACCAGCCCGCCACGGAACTCATCACCCTTGCCAAGCCATACCCCTTCGCTCGGTGGGGAATAGATATTCTTAGGCCATTTCCCACGGCTCAAGCTCCGAAGAAGTTCGTCATCGTCACCATCGACTACTTCACCAAATGGATCGAAGCTGAGGCCACCACCAGGATCACCTAGTCAGTCGTATGGAGTTTTGTTTGGAAGTCGATCATTTGTCGTTACGGTGTCCCCCGAGTGATAGTGAGCGATAATGGTCGGCAATTTGATTCTCATTATTTCAGAGATAAATGTGTTGTGCCCCTGTGGTCATTTGAGTTATTTGATATTCATGGTTTTGATAATGGCTAAACACTATAAGTCATTGATGTTTTACCACTCTTATATGACTAAACTACTTGATGTTCTTCCATGACAGATATGCCAAGGAATGGAGTGGAGATGGCAAAAGTGAAAGCTCAATGATTGCGCCCTCGCAAGCGGATCGACCTGCGCGGTCAGGTCTCGGGCATCGACCTGCCCGGTCAGGTCGCGGGGGTGAAGGGGGCAGCGCCCCTTGCGAGGGTTTCCGGGGGCAGAGCCCCCAGAAAAATATTTTGATTATAGGAGCGATATAATCAATAGAAATCTTCAAGATAGTCATGGTTGATGCCACAGATGAGAACGGACTGCTAAAGGACTCAAGCGACAGAGCTAAAGATGTTAACGGACCGACCCGAGAAAACCCAAGGTCTGCCCAGATGGCGGTCGATCGCCAGCACAGGGGCGGTCGATCGCCCCAGCCAGCAGCTCCCAGTCCGCACGAGTCTCAGTGGCAGTGGACCGCCAGCCCAGTAGCGATCGACCGAAAATTCCAGGGACTAATCTTCTACAGTGACTCTCAGTAGCGGTCGACCGCCAGCCCCGAGCCAACATTTGTTGACTTCATTTTCCACCTCGAGGCCAGCCCCTTTCCATGGATTTGTTTAATCAAAACTCACCTAATCTTCCATGATTTGTGGATCTGGTCTGGGGGATGTCTATGGACCATTCAAAGTCTATAAAACCAATGCAAGCTGGTTAGAAAACCCTAGTTGATCAAGAGGGATCAGAGGAGATCAAGAGAGGATAGAGGAGGTGCTTGGAAGAAGGAGTACTGTAGCCATGAACAGTACTTTGTGTAGAAGTTTTACATCCACTCCAAGTGATTCAAGCTTAGATCTGAAGCAAGCAACCTTCAAGGAAGCTAGAAGCAAGCAAGCTCTCAAAGGTGATCAAATCTTCATCCATAAATCTCTTCATCAACTCAAGGGGATCAAAAGGAAGATCAAAGCTACATCCATACACTTCTTCATCAACTTATTTGAATCCAAGGCATCAAGGGGATCAAAAGAAAGATCAAAGCTACATCCAACACTCTCTCCATCAACTCAAGGTGATTCAAGCTCATATCTCAATCCAGCAACCTCCGAGGAAGAGTACAAGCAAGCAAGGCTATCCAGGTGAACCATTGAAGCTCATTTTTTAAGGGATATCAAATCTGCATCCTTTATCTTCTTCATCAACTCAAGGTGATCTAAGGAAGATCATTTCACAAGGAAGAAGATACCATTGAAGAATCAGATTCAAGCTCCAGCAATCTCAGACAAGATCTTTTCTCTGTGAGCATATTCCATATCTTGTTTGAGTATTTTCATATTTGTTCTCTTTCCATTTCATTCAAACATTTGAAACTGTGAATTATCCCTACCGGTGGTTAGTAGGAAGGCAATCAGAAGTTGTCCGATCTACAGTGTTGACGTCCCTACCAGTGGTTAGTAGGAAGGCAATCAGAAGCTATCCGATCTGCGGTGTTGACGTCCCTACCGGTGGTTAGTAGGAAGACAATCGGAGATTTTTTAGATCTGCGGTTCAGTGCGTTGCACTAGTGAAGCCTCACCGGGTTTGGTTAGGGGTGGATGTAGGACTGGGGATTCAGTCCGAACCACCTTAAAATCTCATGTGTTGTGGTTTGATTGTGTGATTGCTTTGTGTTAGATGCATGCTTAGGTTTAATTTCTACATTACTTGTTCATCTTGCTAAGCAAATCATTGTGTCCTTCGTTAAGCCTGTTATATTCTGCTGTGATTCTCGTTAACTAGGTATAAAGATGGTTGTTTATGAAAAGAGGGGCAGATCTATTCACCCCTCCCCTCTAGATCCGCCATCCACTACTCAACAAAATGTGCCGACCTAAACATTCGCAACCACTTCACTTCAGTAGCCCACCCTCAGGCCAACGGACTGGTCGAGAATGCCAACAAAACTATCTTAAAAGGCATCAAAACCAAGCTCGGCAAGGCCAAGGGAAGCTGGCTCGAGGAACTACCGAGCGCACTATGGTCGCACCGAACTACTCCAAGAACGGCCACCGGTGAAACACCTTTTCAACTAATGTATGGCACGGAACCCGTGGTTCCATTGGAGGTCGGCAATCCCTCACTCCGAGTCATCCACTTCAAACCTAAGGTGAACGAGCAGAAACTGCTAGAAAATCTCGACTTAGCGGATGAGATCCAAGAGATTGCAAAGATCCGAGCAATGGAATACAAACGGCGCATCACTCGATACTACAACTCCAGAGTATGAGACAGACACTTCCAGCCAGGGGACTTCGTCTTGAGAAAGGCCGAAGCCTCCGGACCACTAGAGGCGACGGGGAAGCTAGGCCCCTACCGAGTGGTCGAGACTCTTGGGAAAGGGGCGTATCGACTGTCCACCATGGAAGGAACACCCATCCCTCGGACATGTAACGCGACTACACTTCGCAAATTCTACTTTTGATCATATGGCAAGCAGACACATGTAAGCAAAGTGGAAAAAACATTCTTCACATTTCATTAAACTCTAGTGTACATCAAGTAGGCCGTAGCCAATACAATATGCATGTACAACAAAAAATTACATCCACAGGTACTATGATGCGAGCGAAACACTCGGCCAACCCGGTAGGCACTCCTACGTCCAACCACTGACTCTGCCTCATGCGAAAACTAGCTCGGATAAGTGATAGCCGGCCCCGTTGGTTCGAGAAGCTAGGATGAAAGGTGCCAGAGGGATTGGAAGGACAACAAAAAAAAGGAGAGAAGAAAAATGAAAAACAAGAGAAGGCCTCCTCTGCCGACTCTTTGGAATGAGGACGGAAGCCGAACAGAGAGCATGCACCCTCTAGTGGTGCAGGCATCGACCAAAGAGTGAAAGCGGAGGGAGGGGGAGGCTGAGGCGAGAAGGGAGCTTGAAAAGCTCCCCCTCCCGATTAGGATGGCATCGGCGGGACAGGGACAGGAAGGCGACATGCTCCCGCATGTCAAACCCTCTCCCAAACTAACCCCCGACGGTCGAACCCTCTTCCAAACTGGAATAGCAGGAGCTCCCCTCGTACTGCCGTCGGCATCATCATCTTTTGAAGCGCTCTCCATGCTCCACTGAGATCGACAGCACAACGCTTCGCGGAAAGGGAAGAAGGAAAAGCCGTCAGGGATGGCCTTAAGCGATGGAAGAAGGAGGATATGCCCCTCGGATCTTTGATAGGCCGAAGGGGGAGATGATTGCCTTAAATGACTCTCCCCTTGAAAACACACTAAAAGGAGCCTTCCCTAAGACGGTTACCTCATTTCCCAGCATTCCCCCCCAGCAGGACGTGTGAAGCGGCAAGTCATTTATGGCGGCATAGAAAAGTGGAAAGGTGCCAATGCCATGTCAGTTATCTGACAGATCGGCACGCGCGATATCTGCAGAGAAAATCGGTGACTACAGATATGGTAGTCGAATCACACCAAAAGTGATAAGAAATAATCAATTCAGCACTTAATATTGCCGCTACTATACTTTCCAAAAAACAAAAAGGTCTTACACAGCTAGAAAAGGGAAAGAAAGGAAAAGCTTGTACATCAGGCCTCGGGCCCATCTCCAGGCTCAGTAGACAAGGCCCCCTCAGCACCAGACGATCTGCCCCCAATATTCTCAGCAATGCCCGACCCAGGCACTGACCCCACCTGCGTGGGAACTGTCTCAATCGCGTGCTCTCCCGAGGCTGCTGGAGTTGGTGATCGCTCGGACGAGCTCGAGGACTACCGACCCCCCTCTTCACTCGACGTATAATGCGAAGAGTCGGTGGAACCCCATTCCGAGTCATAGCATTGCCCGGAAGGAAAAATGAGCCCATTCGCTTGGGCCTCAGCCTCTATGACGACCCGATTGAAGCCCTGGGAGATGCCCTTCCGAAGGCCCCGATGGTAGCCCGACTCATAGTAAGGGAAGGCAGCCTGAAGAAGAGTAGCGTGGTAAGCCTCTGAGCATCTATGTTGCTCGAGAGCTTCTACCCCCGCCAGCTCTGCCTTCCTCTCAAGCTCGGCTATCCTATATTCTGACTCGAACAGCCTCCTCTCGACCTCGACCCGTGCATCCTTGGCTCCCCGGACTCGGTCCGCGAGCCCCTCTCGCTCGGCCTTCCATTGCTCGCCGCGCTCGACCTGAATCCTGCGCTCCACATCCGAGAGCTCATTCTTCCAATCGACTATACGACGATCTTGGGCCAGCTGCTCCGCCAACGATTGAGCCTCCTCCTGGCTCGACTGCACCTGTGCTCGGAGTGGGGCCACCTCCAGACGAAGGTCCTGAGGATCAAGGGTCAAACGCTCGACCTTCCGATCGAGCGCACCACGGGCCCATGCAAGAGTCTCCCACTCCGACTCCACCCGAGCGTACGCATCCACTATCTCCGCTCCAAACTGGGCTAAGACCAGCCCACCTTCCATAAGTTGCTCGAAAATCATGGCGGGGGTGAAGTCCCGCGATCAATGACACCCAAGAGAGGGGGTGAATTGGGTGATGGCAAATTTTAGTTTATCTTTGAATGATTTAAAATTAGTTTGATGAGAAAACACTTAATGATGTAAATCTATGCGATGAAATATGTTGATATGAAATGCTAACATACAAATGCAGAATAGAGGAAGGAGATAAGGAGCAATCACACAAGGGACAATGATTTTTAGGGGGTTCAGATGCAACGATGGTAACCTACGTCCACCCCTCACCGACGGTGTAAATTCACACACTATCTTGTAAGGTGTTACAAGATGAGACACACACACAGATACGTTGGGAAAAGAAAGCTCTCACGAAGGTGTAAGAACACCTTAACACACACAAATCCACAACGGATTAAACACACACACACACACACACACACACACACACACACACACACACACACACACACACACACACACACACACACACACACACACACACACACACACACACACACACACACACGCACACACACGAATCTAGGAAGATCCACACACACGGAAGTGTTTGAAGATTACAAGAACCATAAATGAAGCTCAAGAGAAATATGAAAGTAGAACACAAGAGAACAATCTTGATTTGCTCTCCCTTAGTGGATGACAAATGCTTTGGATGCAGCTTGATCCCTCGGCTTGATCTTCACTTGAATGGGTTACAGATTTGCTTGAGAGCCTGAATCTTGGATGAAAAATCCTTTGGACGGAGCACTGTTCACGCAGCTACAGTAGCCTTCTCACCCCTTCAATAGCCTTCTGGATCTCCACAAGTGATTAGGGTTTTTGATCCCTCAATGAGATGTTTTATAGACCCAGGGTGGTCAAGAGACAAGCCCTGGACCAGATCCACAATCTCTGCCTTGATTGGGGGCAGTGGGCTTAAACAAATACCTCAAGAGAATCTCCCCACGAGCTAAAATAAAAAGTCAACAATGAAGACTATCGGGACTGGCAGTCGACCGATGGAGGCTGGCGGTCGACCGTTCTGAGAATTCCTATAGATGTTGGGCTGCTGGAAAATCCAGTCGACCGCTATGGGTCTGGCGGTCGATCGCTATTTTTACAGGTGGGCTTCGTTAAGTTCTGTTATTTCAGGTCGACCGCCAATGGTGTAGGGGTCGACCGAAAATCCCCAATCCTGCAAAATCCAAGTGTTAGCCCAATGAAATCTATCCAAAAGTTCGATGCTTGAATTGAGCTTGTGTTATGGTTGATTACAAGTCCACTTAGGCTCTTTCTAACACAATGGGAGGATTATGAACACATTAAATGAAATGAGATGGAATTGGACCTTTATAGCATAAAAATCTTCGTTCTAATACATGACACGTGGGAGATAAATGTCCTGGGTTTTGTTATTATCAAAATCACTCGGATATACTCAACAATCTCCCCCTTTTTGATGATGACAAAACTCTAGGCATTTATATCCATCGTGTTCAAACCATTGTGCCTTTAAGCAAGTTTTCAAATCGAGGTCAATCACATTTTGAAATTCAGTTGAGAGCCATTAATTTTGAAACATTGAACTCAATGTTTGAAATGCATTCAACACGTCAATTTCAGCACAAACACATCACTTCCAACACAAACCATTCAACACATCAATTACAGCCATTTAACACTTGTTTGCCAAATTGAAAAGAAGTGAGAGAGGAGAGAGCCAATCTTGTAAATTCAGCACAGAGTGCATTCTTTCATTCATTCTCATTAGTTCAATACAGGGTACACTGAATGCAGGACATCTACTCTGTGACCAAGACTCAACACACAAAGGAATGCAACCACTAATGCAATGCTAATATGCTCAAATTACAATGCAGAACAGACACACATGCAGTTATGCAACACACACATAGGATGGATATATAAGCCTAATAGCCTACTTCTCCCCCTTTGACATCAGCAAAAAGGAGAGGGGAGGGATACAAAATAGTGGACAAAAGTGACACGGGTGACCCAAGAGCAGCTACACAGCAGGGTGATCCGCAGCCTCCTCGCCATCATCACTATCCGAGGCATCATCATCATGGGCGGAGCCAGCAGGAGCAGGAGCAGGAGCAAGAGCGGGAGCTAGAGGAGGAGGGAGACGATCCTCAATTCTATGAAGAATTTCATCATGATGAAGAAGCATTCGACGGAGGCTAAGAAGGGCAAAATTTTTGAGCCGGAAGGCTTCACGGGTATCTTCGTGGCTGGCATAGAGAGTGGCCATGTGGGTAGAAAGGTCATCCAGAGCGTGGGACAAGGAGTCCATTCGTCCAGTCATGGTATCCATAAAAGTGTCCCACCGCCCAAGGGTGGAGTGGATCCGGGTTTCCATGCCTAAGATACGCCTATCCAGAGTCTCATAGTCCCCCCAAGTAGGATGCCAAGCACCCTGAGTGGAAGACTCCCCATGAAAGTACTATGGTGGTGGAGGAAGATCCGCTGGTGGAGGCACATCCGCGGGCTGTACTAGTGCAGGTGCATCTTGGTGATCTTGCTATGATTCCTGTTCTTGCTCTTCTTCACTGTCATCCTCCTCCCCATAAACTGGGACAGCACGACGAAGCTCACCATTTGCAGCACGGTAATATCCCATATCGGAGAAAATCTTGTGCTCATTGTAAATGTCATCTTGTCGGACCAGAATAAACTGCTCACCCTCCAATGGGACCCTAACATAGGTGAAGACTCCAGTGAGTTGAGAAGCATAGGGCAGGGACCTCCGTAAATGTGTACGGCATCATCCTATCAGTTGAGTCATAAGCCATCCCATATTAACTAAGTTTCCATTCATAACATGATAGAACAGGAAACGATGCACCTCAGTCACTTCATCTCGGCTGCCACTTTTTGGATAAAGGAGTGTAGTAAACATGTGATGGTGGACCCGTTGCAGTGGGGAAAAGTTGTTGGCATTGAGCTCAATTAGGTCACTAACACCACACACATACTCACAGCTCGTCATGGCAATGAAACTGGCCTCAACCTCACCATGCCCAAAACTCATATCTACACCATTGGCAGAAACACCTAGGGCACGGTTAAACAATTCTGGAGTAATACGGATCTCAATGCCCTGAACCATGGTGTACAACCTCCAATTTTGGTTAACCAAATTACCATAGAACTGTTGCACTAGACTTGGATAGTAACGGTTATATCTAGTGACAAAGTCAATCCATCCCGGTTGCATTGAGAATACTGTATAAATGTTGGGCAGGATTTCATTGAGCTCATCAAAATCGACAAGACGAGGGTCGATGATAGTTCTTGGAGGTAACCTGGGTGCCGAAGCCTGTGGTGGTGGAGCGGCCGGAGCTTCACGTC
This sequence comes from Amorphophallus konjac, assembly GCA_022559845.1. Classification (NCBI taxonomy): domain Eukaryota; kingdom Viridiplantae; phylum Streptophyta; class Magnoliopsida; order Alismatales; family Araceae; genus Amorphophallus; species Amorphophallus konjac. The sequence goes on along the minus strand of CM040125.1, from coordinate 100,482,143 downwards.
TCCGAGTACTAGGTTCCCCTTGGAAAAGACGCCGAGAGCTCCTGGCATTTTATACTAGGAAACCTGGAGATGATCCCCTTGAAAGTGAAAGCCTCTACCTTGGGATGGAGAGAGACATTTGAAGGACTGCAAGCACCGTCTCCACGCTCTGGAGCTTAGGGAAAGGTGGCACGAGCGCACGAACGTCGGTGAGGTATCATTCCGAAACGGAGAACAATCGGTCGGATCGTGTGCGGAGGGAGGAGATGTGAGGTTTTGAGGGCTTAGAAGATGAGGGTGAGGTGTGCTAGGGTTAGGAGGGAGTAAGGGAGAGAGAGTGGATGTAATGAAATGAGGAGGAGAGGGTGAAAGCCCCCTTAAGTTGGGGTTCGGACGCGGTTGAACCGGCCCGGTTCACCGCGGTCGGTCGACCGGCACGAAGCCAACGGTCGACCGCTATGGGACAAGACCCCTTTTTTGACCCGGAAGAGGAGTGTATTCTCACCAACGACCTCCAGTGATAAAAGTGAGCTCCATGGCCTTGTGGACTCCCCCGTTTGTTCATAACCACCTTTTCTTCTTTTTTTTCTTTTTTTTGTTGAACCAAGGATGATATCTAGCATGAGTCGACTACGGAATCCCCCTTTGGTGACTGCTTAGAACTCCTAGATCACTAGTCGACATTTATTTATCAAGGAATGTTCAGCCTTAGGAATATGTCAAGGAAGAAGTGTGTATATATATATATAAGTACAAGCACGCATGCTAAAGTATTGTCATACACAAGAGAAAGAAGATACACACAATGCATGCATCTCACATAGTCTACCCAAAAAAAAGGCTCATCCTAGTGCAGACCTAAGTACGTATGCCCTCACCCTTGCACATGCCAAGGTCTCTCCTGATTTTATTGAATTGATCCTGATTTAGGGGTTTTGTGAAGATGTCAGCCAGTTGGTTGTGTGTATCAATAAATTTGAACTCAAAGTCCCCTTTGCCTACATGATCTCTCAGAAAATGATGCCGAATGTCAATGTGTTTGGTTCTGGAGTGTTGAACAGGATTTTTTGATAGATTAATTGCACTTGTATTGTCACACAAAATAGGCGCACATTTCACTTCAACATTTAAATCAAGCAATTGATTTTTGGCCCAAAGTACTTGGGCTCCATAACTTTCGGTGGCTACATATTCAGCCTCGGCCGTTGAGAGAGCTACTGAATGTTGTTTCTTAGAGGCCCATGAGACTAGGCACCCACCGAGAAACTGAAAGTACCCACTTGTACTTTTACGATCTATAATACAACCGGCATAATCCGCATCAGTGTAAGCAATTAAGTCAAAGGAGCTGTCGATGGGAAACCACAAGCCAAAATCAATTGTCCCAATTAAATATCTAAAAATATGTTTAACAGCCATACAATGGGATTCTTTTGGACATGATTGAAAGCGAGCACATAAACATACACTGAACTGGATATCAGGGTGGCATGCTGTTAAGTATAGTAGTGATCTGATCATACCTCAAAACAGTGTAGGATCTACTGTTTTACCATTTTCATCTTTATCCAGCTTTGTGGTGGTGGCCATTGGAGTTGATATGGGTTTTGCTTCCGCCATCCCGTATTTCTTCAACAGTTCCATAGTGTATTTGGCTTGATTGATGAGGATTCCTTCTGATGTTTGTTTGACCTGCAATCCAAGGAAGAAAGTCAGCTCCCCCATTAAGCTCATCTCAAACTCTCCTTGCATTATTTCTGCAAATTCATCACACAAGGTATTGTTAGTAGCCCCAAATATTATGTCATCAACATATACTTGAACTACCAAAATATCTTTACCTGATTTCCTCGTGAACAATGTTTGATCAACTTTATCTCCTTTGAAGCCATTCTCAATCAGGAAGGATGTGAGCCTTTCATACCATGCCCTTGGTGCTTGCTTTAGTCTGTATAACGCCTTCTGCAGCTTGTACACATGCCGTGGATGTTTGGTGTCTTCAAAACCTGGAGGTTATTCTACAAAGACATCCTCTTTGATATACCCATTCAGAAATGCAGATTTAACATCCTTTTGAAATAATTTGAAATTAGAAGAGCAAGCATATGACAGTAAAATCTGGATTGCTTCTAGCCTAGCAACCGGTGCAAATGACTCATCAAAATCAATACCCATCTTCTGGCTGTACCCTTTGGCTACAAGTCGGGCCTTGTTCCTAACAACCAAACCTGTATCATTCAGCTTGTTTCTAAAAACCCATCAGGTTCCTATTACGGGTTGATTTCTAGGACGTGACACAAGAGTCCACTTCGTTTCTTTCAAACTGGTGTAACTCTTTATGCATAGCCTGGATCCAAGATTCATTGTGCAAGGCATCATGAATGTCCTTAGGCTCCTCTTGTGAAATTAAAGCAATCAAATCCTCCTCTTCTACCTGCCTTAGAGAGGATCTAGTTCTTACCCCATCTTCATGATTACCTATGGTGTTTTCAGTGGGTGATCTTTCAGAATAGTGGATGATCTTGGCAAATCCGGGTGTTGCATTTGCTGTTCTTGAATTGTTTCAATTGAGGGGTCCTCATCTTCTTCAATTTTGCTGGCTCCATCTTTAGTTGGCTCATTCTTGGCCTTGACATCATTCAGACTTTTGGAATCCTCATCTGCATCCATAATTTGAACAGATTGGTTTGTTAGTTTTAACTCAGATTCATCAAAAATCACATGAGGACTTTCTTCAACGACCAAAGTCCTTTTATTGAACAATCGGTAGGCTCTAGAGTTAAGTGCATAACCTAGAAAAATTTCTTTGTCACTTTTCTCATCAAACTTTCATAGATTGGTCTTACCATTGTTCAGGATGAAACATGAGCATCCAAAGGGTTTAAGGTGAGAAATGTTTGGTTTCTTACCCTTGTACAGCCCATAAGGAGTTTTCTTTAAGATGGGCATTACCATTGCCCTGTTGATGATGTAGCATGCTGTACTTATCACCTCAGCCCAAAAGTATTTGGGTAAGGAGTTCTCACTTAACATGGTCTGTGCCATGTCTATCAGTGTTCCATTTTTCCTCTCCACCACTCTATTCTGTTGAGACATCCTTGGTGATGAAAAATTGTGCGTGTATCCTTGCTCTTCACAAAACTTACTAAAATTATGATTCTCAAATTCTCCACCGTGATCACTTTGAATGGTAGTGATGAGATAAGCTCTATCATTCTGAACTTTCCTGCAAAAGACTTGAAATTCTGTCACGGCATCATTTTTATTGGCTAAAAATGGCACCCAAGCAAATCTGGAATAGTCATCAACAATCACAAAACTATAAGATTTTCCTCCTAGTCTGGAAGTCCTAGTTGGACCAAAGAGATCAAGGTGCAACAATTCCAAAGGCCTAGCGGTAGAAACAATGTTTTTATTTTGAAGGAAATTCGTGTTTGCTTGCCTTTTGTGCAAGCTTCACAGATTTTATCACTTTCAAATTTTAATTTTGGCAATCCATTCATTAAATCATGTCTAGACAACTTGGAGATTACTCCAAAACTAGCATGACCTAATCTTCGGTGCCATAACCATGCATTTTCATGATTGTTTGCTACCAAGCAAAAATCATCACAAGAAACATTATCAATATCAATAGTATAGACATTGTTATTCTTTTTTCCAATAAATTTAACCTCATTTGTGTTCTTGTTCAAGACAATGCAATGGGTTTCATCAAAAATAATTTTAAAACCCTTATCACACAATTGACTTACACTCAACAGATTGTGATTTAGACCTTTCACCAAAAGCACATCTTCAATAAGAATTTCAAAATTCATACATATGTTGCCAATTCCAATTATTTTACCTTTGTCTTGGCCTCCAAAGACAACCGAACCTCCATCCTTATCTTGCAGTGTAGAGAACACCTTCTTGTCCCCTGTCATATGCCTTGAACAGCCGCTGTCCAAGTACCATTTGCTCCCTCTGGCTTCAAGACATATCTGCAAGAAAGAAAGTTCTCATGCAATTATTTTTCATACCCAAGCTAGTTTGGGTCCGTAGGAGTTAGTCCAATTCTGTGCATGTCTATTCTTGGTCCAAAATGCATGATTTCTTGCATTGTTTTGTTTGAACCAGCAATTGGTAATCATGTGTCCGAATCTACCACAATGAAAATAATTTACATGTGCAAACTTTCTTTGGAGTTGGCGTGGTTTAGGTTGGATGTGTTTTTATTTAAGGTTAGAACATAAGGCCCAGTTATTTTCTTTTTCATGAACATAGGATGTGGTGATCTTATGCTCAAAAGATTTTTTATTTTGTGGGTTGTACCCTAATCTTTCCTTTTGGAAATTAGCCTTAACCCCCAACAAATTGTCTAGGTTTTGTTTCCCTATAACAAACCTAGATAGGGTAGATTGTAGCTCATCCACCTCTTCACCCAAACTCACGTTTCTCTTTTCAAGTTCTGAAATTGTGGATTGCAGAGCTTCCTCATCATTTTTCAATCTTTCACACACACTTTCCATTTCAGACATTTTACAGGATATTTCTTCTTTAGTTTTCTCAATGTCTGAAATGGTTTGCAGCAAGGTTTCTTTTTCTTCAGTTGATTCAAACCAATCGTGTTTCAGTTTCTCAAATTTAACAAAGATATCTTCATGTGTTAACTCATCAATCTTTTTCTTGAGGTCTTTATTTTCAGACCTGATTTTCTTATACTTCAAATACAATTTTTCATATTCAGACTTCCATTGTTCATTCGAAATAAAATCAGGATCAGAAGTTACCTCAGAAGATTCATCTTCATATGCCATGAGGCACAAGCTTTCCACGAGCTCTTGGATCTCTTCATCAGATAGTTCATCTTCTTCGTCGCTCCATGTGGCGACCATGGCTTTGGGTTTCTTGAAATTGTCATTCTTGAATTTCTTCTTCAGATCTGGGCACTCTCCTCTCATGTGCCCAGGCTTCTTGCATTCGTAGCATATGATGCTACTTGTCTTGCTCAATTCGCCTTTGGTTTGAGTGGGCTTTCTTTGCCCCTTTCTGAAGTTTCCCTGAAAATTTCTCTTCCTTCTCAAAAATATCTTCACTTGGCGAGTTATCATTGCCAATTCTTCCTCTTCATTGCTTTCGTCACTAGATTCATCTACTTGAGAGTTGTCATCGACGTGATGAGCTCTCAATCCAGTCACCTTCTTCTTCTTGATGTCTTCATCAGCTGTCCCCTTGATATTTATCTCATAGGTCATGAGTGACCCTATGAGTTCGTCCAGTGTGAGAGTGGACAAATCTTTTGAATCTTCAATACCTATGGCCTTTGTGTGCCATGCCGATGGTAGTGACCTCAAAACTTTCCTTACAATGTCAAATTTTGAGTATTCCTTCCCGAGACTTTTAAGACCATTTGTGATCTCTGTTAGCCTTGCAAACATCTCAAAAATGGTTTCTTCAGGCTTCATCTTGAACAACTCATAATCTCTAACTAGGAGTTTTACCTTGGTCTCCTTGACCTCTGAAGTTCTCTCGTATATGAGTCGCAGCTTGTCCCACATTTCTTTGGCTGAGCTGCACATAGAAACACCAAAGAACTCATTAGGGTGAATGGCAGATTGCATTGAAATTTGTAGTGCATTTCTTGATTTCCTCGGGTGTCCATTTCTCTTCATCATCCCCGAGTTTGTATGGACTCCTATCCACAACTCTCCAGATTTCATACTCCTAGGCTCTTAGGAAAACATGCATCATATTTTTCCAATAAGAATAATTCGAGCCATCGAAGTAAGGAGGACGATGAATCGAATGACCCTCATGCATCATTCCCTTGTTTGTCATAGATCTGGATCGCACTCTAGATCGTTAGATCTCAAAAGATAGAGCCTTAACTCTGAGACCAATTGAAGTCCCGCGATCAATGACACCCAAGAGGGGGGTGAATTTGGTGATGGCAAATTTTAGTTTATCTTTGAATGATTTAAAATTAGTTTGATGAGAAAACACTTAATGATGTAAATCTATGCGATGAAATAAGTAGATATGAAATGCTAACATACAAACGCAGAATGGAGGAAGGAGATAAGGAGCAATCACACAAGGGACAGTGATTTTTAGGTGGTTCAGATGCAACGACGGCAACCTATGTCCACCCCTCACTGACGGTGAGGATTCACACACTATCTTGTAAGGTGTTACAAGATGAGACACACACATAGATACGTTGGGAAAAGAGAGCTCCCACGAAGGTGTAAGAACACCTTAACACACACACAAATCCACAATGGATCACACACACACACACGCGCACACACACACACACACACACACACACACACACACACACACACACACACACACACACACACACACACACACACACACACACACACACACAGAGAGAGAGAGAGAGAGATCTAGGAAGATCCACACACACCGAAGTGTTTGAAGATTACAAGAACCATAAATGAAGCTCAAGAAAAATATGAAAGTAGAACACAAGAGAAGAATCTTGATTTGCTCCCCCTTAGTGGATGATGAATGCTTTGGATGCAGCTTGATCCCTCGACTTGATCTTCACTTGAATGGGTTGCAGATTTGCTTGAGAGCCTAAATCTTGGATGAAAAATCCTTTGGATGGAGCACTGTTCACGTAGCTACAGTAGCCTTCTCACCCCTTCAATAGCCTTATTGATCTCCACAAGTGATTACGGTTTTTGATCTCTCAATGAGATGTTTTATAGACCCAGGGTGGTCAAGAGACATGCCATGGACCAGATCCACAATCTCTGCCTTGATTGGGGCAGTGGGCTTAAACAAATGCCCCAAGAGAATCTCCCCACGAACTAAAATAAAAAGTCAACAATGAAGGCTATTCGGACTGGCGGTCGACCGGTGGAGGCTGGCGGTCGACCGTTCTGAGAATTCCTATAGATGTTGGGCTGCTGGAAAATCCGGTCGACAGCTATGGTTCTGGCGGTCGATCGCTATTTTTACAGGTGGGCTTCGTTCAGTTCTATTATTTCAGGTCGACTGCCAATGGTGTAGGGGTCGACCGAAAATCCCCAGTCCTGCAAAATCCAAGTGTTAGCCCAGTGAAATCTGTCCATAAGTTCAATGCTTCAATTGAGCATGTGTTATGGTTGATTACAAGTCCACTTAGGCTCTTTTTAACACAATGGGAGGATTATGAACACATTAAATGAAATGAGATGGAATTGGACCTTTATAGCATAAAAATCTTCGTTCTAATACATGGCACGTGGGAGATAAATGTCTTGGGTTTTGTTATCATCAAAATCACTCGGATATACTCAAAAGGGGGGACCCTTCCAGAGTTTTTCTTGCAAGGCTCCTGAAGCTATGGAATGGCATGTCCGGTACAGAGAGGCCCGGATGCTGAAGGCACTGGCTGAGGGAGGAGAAACCCTCTTCGGAGCGGCCGAGATTGGGGAACCTCCCTCGAGCAACCCCGTCTCGGGGGCCCCACCGGTTGGCTTGGGATGAGCGGCCCTGCCACGAACCTCTTCGGCCTCGGTCAGTTGTGATTGAGTCGCTTCAGCCTGCGACCCTCCAGCCTCGACCAGCTCAGACCGGGCTCCGCCTTCGGGCGTCCCCTCTGCTTCGCTCAGTGCCCCGACATCGGCCGTGACCCCTTCATTGTCGGCCCCTTCCTGCTCTGTAGAAGGGAGAGCCGGCAGGGAAGCCTCTTCGGCCGGGCGGGTGACCTCTGCCTTCCTTGCCCGCTTCTTCTCGGCAGACAGAGCCTGCAATGAAGCCCCCAATAGCTTCACCACGGGATCCTTACGCTTGAGCCCTCGGCGTTCGGAAGCGTCATCTTGGGCGACCCGCTTGCCCTTGTCTTGGGCACGGGAAGAACCCTCCGAAGCATGGAGATCGCTCGGAGTCGGTGTATCATCCCCGTCGATGATTTCCAACTCGGCCAGCGGTGCCTCATCCTCAACCGCTCGCCTATGGTCTGAACGAAGAAGAGCAAATTGAAAGATGGAAGGCACTTACTCTACAAGAAAGAGAACAAGTCCCAGAGATCCTCACCTGTCGGCAACAGTGCTCGAGAAAGATACTCCTCGATGTTGGACGAGGTCACCAACTCAGCAGTCAGCCGGTGATTCTGTAGAAGGATAGAAGCATCTCTCTCCACCTCCAGGGGGACCTCCGTTTGCTTCGGAGGAATGTTCGGGTGAAAGTTGGGCGCCGTCAGAAAATTCCAGACTACATCGACCGCCGACGCACCCACCCAAAAATATTGGGTGTTCCACCCCATGTGAGAGGAGTCCTTCACGGAAAGGGACACGCAACTCCTGTTCCGTTTCACCTGGATGAAGAAGAAGCCCTTCCCCGCATGAAGATTCTCCTTCAGCTCGAAAAAATAATGGAAGAGGTCCAGCGAGGTGCTCACCCCACACTGGCTACAAAGGAAAATGAAGGAGAAGATGAGGGTATAAAAATTGGAGACTAGCTAGACAGGAGCCAGCCAGTAGAACCGAAGCAACTCGGAGACGAAGGAATGGAGGGGGAGGCGAAAGCCACACTTCCAGGCCAATAGAAAGGAACAAAAGAGGGCAGAACGAGTGGCCAAACTTGACTCATAAGGCTCAAGCGCAAGAAACTGAAATCGCCAAGGCAGCCCATACTGGTTCTCCAGTCGCCTCACCTCCGCCCCCCCCCCCCCCCCCCAACTCGCTGCAGAGAGGCTACGACTGTACCAAGAAAACCCTTGGGGTCTGTTCTTTCTGCTGCCCCTCGGCCTCAAGATTTTGGTCCGCCATTGAACAGATGGAGGAACTGGAAGAAGAAGGGGAAACCTATGGATCAGAGTACTCCGGAGGAGAAGGAAGTTGACGGATCGTCACCGCGGTAATATCTTCTAGCTCCGGGAAAGCCGCTGCGATTCTCCGCTTCTACGAACTGCTCTCACGGCGCATGAGCCCCCCTATATAAATGAAAGGGATGGCAAAACCCTAAACCCTAGAGATAAAGGGATGCAAATAACACGCCCTGCTTATAACCCCTAGCTGGAGGCGGTGCGGTGTTCCGATCTCCCGAGGAGGGGCCTTTTTTTACTCATCATGATGAGCATATTCTCAGGACATGCCGCATCATGTGGCCCCTGCAAGAGAGAGATCTCCACCCAACTAGAGCCACGAAAAGTCCAGCCCAAATGCTACTCAACCGAGCCTAATTTTGGCTCGGGAGTAGGAGGGGGACAAGTGGAGAGGGGAAATCTAACCGCCCATACGGAGAGGTCAAACGAGGTCCAACCTGACCAAACAAGGCCCAGCTCCTTGAAGTGGTAGCCCTCGGGCCCACTAAAGATAAGCCTAATAGCTCACTCGGAACAAGCACTTCCTAGGTGGCCTTCGGGTTGGGAAGTCTGAGCATCAGTTCGATCGGGAGAGCTCCATCGGAGCCCCATATTCTCTGCCCAGACCACGCACTCATCGCTCGGGAAGACATCTCCTGAGCCAATGCCTCATGCTCGGGCTAACTGATGGAAGCTTATATGTATGGCCGTTACGTGTCCCTTAAAAGTTGGGAGCTCAAGGGGATAGGGGAGATCAGGAGTCCGCATGCTATGAAGAGCCCGCAAGGAGGACATAACCCCCCCCGAAACTCCTCAGCTTACTGGGATCATTCACTCTACCAGCCATTATTTAAACTGGAAGAAGCCTCCTATGAGAAGGTAAGCTGAGAACCCTGAGCAGGAACCACTTCACCTTTTGGTGGAGAGGGATCTCGCGCTCACATCTTTCTCCTAACTCCTCCCTTCGCACCAGTGCTCTACTACAGTCGCTAACTTAAGCATCGGAGAGTCTTCCTCGGGGATTCATCCCGGGGCACCTCTCACTTGTTTCCTATCTTGTAGTTCATACTTCAAGGATACATGGTTATCTTCCTCCCCGCTCAGGAGTAGTGCGAGATCGCCCCTATTCACCATGGGTTAAGTCGATATAGGATGATGAACCCTATAGTTTTAGTCAAGCGTGTTAATTATTTTCATTTCTTGTAGGATCATGGCCGCCGAACAAGCTCAATGGAGGGAGATGCAGAGAACCGTGCAAGGTCTCACTCAAGCATTGCAACAAGTAGCCCAAGGAGGGGCAAATCATGGAGTTGGAGATCTCCATCAGAGTTTTCATAATATGAATCCCCCGAAGTTTGTTGGATCAACTGACCCTGATGATGTTGAGAACTGGATTAAGGAAATAGAGCGGATCTTTCATGTAATGCAATGTGCAGACGAAGAGAAGGCTCTTCTGGTCACTTTCTAGTTAGAGAGTGATGCTAGATCTTGGTGGGAGTCAGTGGAGGCTACTCTGTCGCATGATCAACTAGCATGGGGAGAATTCATAGAGTATTTCAATAGCAAGTATTTCTTCGATCGAGTGCTGGAGAAGAAGGCCATGGAGTTTGCCACATTAAAACAAAGGAACGTGTCTGTCGCGGTGTATGAAGCACAATTTTCAAGGTTGTCTCGCTATGCATCACACTTGGTGGGCACGGAGAAAATGAAGGCGCTGAGGATTTTGAACGAGCTCAAACCCCAATATATCACTCAACTAGCGCCCATGGGCATACAGACTTATCCTGAGATGGTTAGGCGAGCTCCGTTGTTGGAAGATGCCACCGAGTTATTTGACCAGATTTGTGGGAGTGACAAGAAGAAGCATGTTACGAGTTCCGGTTCTTTCAAGACCCCTTTCTCCAAGAAGAGGCCCAATGGTGGAAGTGTTTTTTCCAAGGATAAGAAGGCCAGGAGGAATGACAAGCAGTTAGTTCCTGCCGCTACTCCATCTAAAGAAATAGGCAAGCATTGTGATAATGCAGGGCACCGAGCTAAAGAGTGCTGGAGGATGTTAGGAGCTTGCCTACGTTGCAGGAGCCATGATCATCGAATCCTTGAGTGTCTGTTACTCAATGAGCAGGTTGGGAATGAGAAGCGCCATGGTGGAGGAAAGAAGCAAGGTCGTCTCCAAGCGCTACAAGAAGCGGAGCCGAGCGAGGGAGGTATCGTGGAAGGTATTCTAGATATTTGTTCTAAGTCTACTTTTGTTCTATTCGATACCGGAGCAACCCATTCTTTTATCTCTTGGAGTTTTGCTACCTTGTTATCTGTGAAGCCTGTTGTGTTAGAATCCGAGTTAGTTATTTCTACCCCTATTGGAGCTGAGACCGAGATTAAGTATCATTACCCTAATAGTGAAGTTTTAGTTGGAGGTCAGATTTTGCCTACCGATCTAGTGTGCATGGACATGGAGGGGTATGATGTTATTATCTTAGGTGCGGGCTGGTTGTCTAGGCATGATGCTATCATAGATTGCAGGAAGGGTCTAGTAACCTTTAGTGGGCATCCTAGACTCGTTATTCTGATCTTCAGAGTCGTGGTAGTTCATCTCTAATTTCGACCCTTCGAGCTAGTAAGCTTATAAGGAGATGTTGTATTGCATTCTTACTTTTGTTACTGTAGCTGAGCATAAAGGTTTGAAGTTGGAAGAGATTCTGGTGGTTAAGGATTTTCCTGATGTATTTTTGGAGGATTTTCCTAGTTTGCCTCCAGAGAGAGAAGTGGCATTCACTATTGATCTTGTTCCTAGTGCTGGCCCGGTATCTAAGGCTCCTTATCGAATGTCCCCCGCTGAACTGTAGGAGTTGAAGGAGCAACTGATGGAATTGCTGAAGAAAGGATTTATCAGACCAAGTACTTCCCCGTGGGGAGTGCTAGTTCTGTTAGTCAAGAAGAAAGATGGTTCCATGAGACTGTGTATAGATTATCGACAGCTTAATCAGCTTACCATCAAGAATAAGTATCAATTGCCAAGGATTAATGAATTATTTGATTAGATTTTAGGAGCTCAGTATTTCTCAAAGATTGATCTCAGATCTGGGTATCTTCAGTTAAGGATTAAGGAGGAGGATCTTTTCAAGACGGCATTCAGAAGCAGGTATGCGCATTATGAATTTACTGTTATGCCTTTTGGACTAACCAATGCCCCTACAGCATTTATGCAGTTGATGAATAGCATATTCAAGCTGCATCTGAATTAGTTTGTTGTGGTATTTATTGATGATATTCAGGTGTATTCTAAACCTAAAGAAGAACATGAGGAACATTTGAGGACAGCATTGCAACTCTTGAGGAGTAATCAGTTATATGTTAAGTTCAACAAGTGTGACTTCTGGCTTGAAGAAGTTTCATTTCTAGGGCATGTAATCTCGAAGAAGGGAATTTCTATAGATCCATCAAAAGTGGAGGTAGTGAAGAATTGGGAGAGACCTGTCAATGCAGCTGAGATTCGTAGTTTTCTGGGCCTAGTTGGCTATTACATGCATTTTATCAAGGACTTTTCAAATATTGATGTTCCATTGACAAGATTAATAAGGAAAGAGAATTTGTATGGTTGGTCCAAGGAATGTGAGGAGAGTTTTCAGACATTAGAGGATTGTTTGACTACTGCACCCGTGCTAGCTCTACCAGTTGATGGAGAGAAGTTCGAAGTCTATACCGATGCATCTGGAATTGGACAAGGTTAGGTCTTGATGCAACAAGGGAAGTGTAGACGGCTAATTTGGGACATCCCGCAGACCTTGTCTAGCCATCATAGAAGTGATACATTCTCTTGGTTGATTGAGAGTGTGAGGCCTCATCCTTGTCTAGGTCGACTCCAGCTTGTCCCTTCGCGGATCCAACTATATACATTCTCTTAACTGATACCTGGAAGGCCACATAGTTGGCCGCCCATACCTCAAGAAGGCCAGGGTGCTGGCCGCCCTCATCCTCTAGAAGGCCACTAGGTTGGCCACTCAGCTCCCTAGAAGGCCATTAGGATGGCTGCCCAGCTTGCTAGAAGGCCAGGGTGTTGGCCGCCCTCATCCACCTGGAAGGCCACCTTGTTGGCAGCCCAGGCCCTTAGAAGGCCAGACCCCTGGCCACCCAACCATTCCAAGGTGGCCACACAGTTGGCCGCCCAGTCCCTCAAGAAGGCCATCAACCTAGCCGCCCAGCTCTTTTGGACGGCTAGAACCTTGGCTGCCTCCTGTCAACCGCCCGTCAACTCTACGATCTACCCACTTCGGGCACGTCCTCTGAAATTGCCCCCACTCGGGGGGGGGGGGGGGTTCGAGACTCACGTAGCCTCAGACACACTCTATTTTCGAATGGTTTTGCAGGGAGATTCCCCCAACATACAAAACCTCCATTCTAAACCATATCATGGGGGGGGGGGGGTTGGACATTTTTGGAAGGAGAAGAGGTTCTGTCAGTTCGGGGACTCGAGAGGGGGAGCTGTGATGACGGGATCGTCATGCAACGCCAACAACTATCATATTATATTAACTATTTCTAAGTGTTTATGTTATTGGGTCACATGAGTGGGCCTAATGGGTCATGTTTTCTTTTTATATATAGGAAATAAATATAAATATCCCCTTTATGTAATGATTCCCCACCCCCACCGTAGGAACCCATCACCCATGGGATTCCAAAGTGTCCTTTCCCTTCCCCATGTCCCATGGGTTCTCAAGGTGTCTCTTCCCCTTCCCAACCCTTTCCCTATTTAAACACCATGTAACTCACGTTGGAGAAGAATATAATGAGAATAAATTATGTGTTAGCTATGGCTATGTTTTCTCTAATGCTTGGAACCCACGGGTGTGATGCCCAGAACCCACATCCAACCCCGCCATGGAGGAAGACCGGCAGCTCCGGGTGCACCGTTCCTGGGATGGGAACAGGCGAGAAGCCCCATCCGAAGCCTCAGTCGACCTCCCTCGACATCCACCGCCGCTGCCATCCTTCACCGCCACCACCGCCGTCTCTGACATCAACCGCCACCACGACCACCGCCAAGGCAGAGGAGGAGTACGGCCCTGAGATGGGGTTGGGTGAGAAGCCCCAACCAAGCTTTTCCTCCTCCTTAGTTTGCTCCACCACCTCTGCCATCGCTCACCACTATTCTCATCTCCCTCCATCTAGCTCCGTTCTTCCCATTCTATACTCTTATTAGCAATATAAATATCCTATACAACTCCACCCACATAGTTCACCCTCTGCCCTCCTTCACAGCTGTTCCTGAAGTCCCCAGCCCACTCCCTCCATCGTCATGCACCCCAATCATCACCACCATCGCTGCCCCCACTCCCCCCCTGCTACAGCCAGAAGCTATCCAGACTCATGAAACCTGCCCATACACCTTCACCCACGTCTCTTCCCTCTCCTCTTCCATAGTAACTCCAATCCCCACCACCTCGGCCACCACAGCCCAAGCACTCAGAATTACAGAGCACCGTTTTCTCCATCTGTCCCGTCACTGTTGGCCACAAAAGATAAAAAAATGGCCCTTCTACAGAAGAGCTGACATTCTGTTTGTTTCAATATCATTATGGAGCAGCATGACCCTCTAGATTATCTCATAGACTCATGTGCTGCAACTCTATTTCTACGTTCCTTTTTATCAGTCTTGACATTAGTCAACTTCTTTCCCCTCAGCAATGCCCATTCTAAAACATGCCCCACCCATGTTGAAGAAATGAAATCAACAAAGGAATACTCGCACGTAGTTAATTGTCATTCATTTAGAAATGGTACTTCACTTGCACAGCAGCTGCAAGATGTCCCACAAATAGCAATAGTTAGTTTGAGTTCTAATAGCATTCCTGATGACTCTCATCTTAGATTTCTCAGTGCACCGAAAAATGAGAGATCCAAGAGTGTGCCCACCAATTATTCCCTTGTGGAGCCTTCAGGTCTTTCCACCTCTCAGGTTTGTCCATCTGGAGTTTCCAGTGGGACTCAGGAAATGTCCTCAAAAATCAAGAAAAAGGCAAGGCAAATGTGAATGCAGGGAACCCAAGCAATCACGAAGCGATGGGGTTGCCTGCCACTAAATCTCCAGTTGATAAAGCTCTATTCTAAGACCCGAACCTCACGAGGTTATGCTGCAATGAGAAGGGAATTGGTTTGGCGAGCATGTTCTTGTTTGCCAACCTTTATGTCTTATGTGTAATGAACATGCCTTAGTGTCAGTCAATAGCTTCCCTTATGTGTACTTGTACTTGACAGCTGTCGAAAAAAAAGAGAGTCCCTCTTTAAAAAAAAAGAAAAAAAGAAAGAAGGTTTAAAAAATGAGAGGGGAAATATTTTTTGAAAAGATTAGAAAAAAAATATTTCTAGAAAACAAAGGAAAATCACAAGCTTGGAGATTTCTGTTTCACGTCAAATGGTATCAGAGCTTAGGGAATCGGGCTGTTCCATCAGACCAGGATCCTGAGCTACGAGGTTCGAGGTCGAACCTCCTCCAAGCGGAGGGGTTTGACGGGATCGTCAAGCAACGCTGACAACTATCATATTATATTAACTATTTCTAAGTGTTTATGTTATTGGGTCACATGAGTGGGCCTAATGGGTCATGTTTTCTTTTTATATATAGGAAATAGATATAAAGATCCCCTTTATGTAATGATTCCCCACTCCCACCATAGGAACCCATGACCCATGGGATTCCAAAGTGTCCTTTCCCTTCCCCATGTCCCATGGGTTCTCAAGGTGTCTCTTCCCCTTCCCAACCCTTTCCCTATTTAAACATCATGCAACTCACGTTGGAGAAGAATATAATGAGAATAAATTATGTGTTAGCTGTGGCTATGTTTTCTCTAATGTTTGGAACCCACGGGTGTGATGCCCACAACCCACGTCCAACCCCGCCATAGAGGAAGACCGACAAATCCGGGTGCACCGTTCCAGGGATGGGAATGGGCGAGAAGCCCCATCCGAAGCCTCAGTCGACCTCCCTCGACGTCCACCATCGCTACCGTCCTTCACCGCCACCACCACCGTCTCTGACATCAACCGCCGCCACGACCACCGCCAAGGTAGAGGAGGAGTACAGCCCTGAGATGGGGTTGGGTGAGAATCCCCAACCAAGCTTTTCCTCCTCCTTAGTTCGCTCCACCACCGCCGCCACCGCTTACCACCATTCTCATCTCCCTCCAACCATCTATGTTCTTCCACTTCTACACTCTTATTAGCAATATAAATATCCTATACAAGTCCTCTCACGTAGTTCACCCCCTGCCCTCCTTCACAGCTGTTCCTGAAGTCCCCAGCCCACTCCCTCCATCGTCGTGCACCCCAATCATCACCACCATCACTGCCCCCACTCCCCCCCCTTGCTACAACCAGAATCTATCCAGACTCATGAAACTTGACCATACACCTTCACCCACGTCCCTTCCCTCTCCTCTTCCATAGTAACTCCAATCCCTACCACCTCGGCCACCACAGCCCAAGCACTCAGAATTACAGAGCACCGTTTTCTCCATCTGTCCCGTCACTATTGGCCATAAAAGACAAAAAAAATGGCCCTTCTACAGAAGAGTTATCCGCTGACATTTTGTTTGTTTCAATATCATTATGGAGCATGACCCTCTAGATTATCTCGTAGACTCATGTGCTGCAACTCTATTTCTAAGTTCCTTTTTATCAGTCTTGACATCAGTCAACTTCTTTCCCCTCAGCAATGCCCATTCTAAAGCATGCCCCACCCATGTTGAAGAAATGAAATCAACAAAGGAATACCAGCATGAAGTTAAATGTCATTCATTTAGAAATGGTACTTCACTTGCACAGCAGCCGCAAGATGTCCCACAAATAGCAGTAGTTAGTTTGAGTTCTGATACCATTTCTGATGACTCTCATCTTAGATTTCTCAGTGCACTGAAAAATGAGAGATTCAAGAGTGTGCCCACCAATTATTCCCTTGTGGAGCCTTCAGGTCTTTCCACCTCTCAGGTTGGTCCATCTGGAGTCTCCAATGGGACTTAGGAAATGTCCTCAAAGAGCAAGAAAAAAGCAAGGCAAACGTGAATGCAAGGAACCCAAGCAATCACGAAGCGATGGGGTTGCCTGCCACTAAATCTCCAATTGATAAAGCTCTATTCTAAGACCCGAACCTCATGAGGTTATGCTACAATGAGAAGGGAATTGGTTTGGCGAGCATGTTCCTATTTGCCAACCTTTATGTCTTATGTGTAATGAACATGTCTTAGTGTCAGTTAATAGCTTCCCTTATGTGTACTTGTACTTGACAGCTGTCGAAAAAAAAGAGAGAGTCCCTCTTAAAAAAATAGAAAAAAAGAAAGAAGGTTAAAAAAAATGACAGGGGAAATATTTTATGAAAAGATTAGAAAAAAAATATTTCTAGAAAAAAAAAGGAAAATCACAAGCTTGGAGATTTATATTTCACGTCAAATTTGTTGGGTACCCTCCTCAAATTTTCCACGGCCTATCACCCTCAAACCGATGGCCAAACAGAGGTAGTCAACCGGAGTCTTGGGAACCTCCTTCGGTGCCTTGTCGAGGATCGTCTAGGAATTTGGGATCTCATTCTACCCCAGGCCGAGTTCGCATACAACAATTCTGTTAATAAGTCCATAGGGATGAGCCCATTCGAAGCTATGCAAGGGTACAAACCTAGAAAGCCCTCAGACCTCATTCCTCTACCCCAGCATGCTAGAATGTCTGTCTCTGCTGAGTTATTTCCTTAACATATTGAAGAGTTGCATGAGGAAATATGCAAGCACATAAACAAAAACAATGAGATTTACAAAAGACAGGCTGACTCTTACCAATGCCACCAAGAATTCCGTATGGGTGATTTTGTGATGGTGAGGACTGAGAGGCTCTCCGCAGGAGCTATCTCGAAACTGAGGCCTCGTGGGGCTAGTCCCTTCCAGGTTCTGAGGCGCATTGGCACTAATGCTTATGAGTTAAACCTCCTCGAGGAGTACGGAGTGAGCCCCACATTCAATGTGGCCGACCTGGTGCCATACATGGGTCCCACTGTGGTACCCAGTGAGAATGTTAAGCCCGTTCCTTCCTTTGAGAAAGCACCCACCCCTAAGAGAAAGCCACTAACCAGGAGAGACCAGTGTGAGCAGATTGAGCGGATATTGGATGAACATGTCACTACCACCAGGAGCAACGCGTATGAGCGCTACCTTGTTAGGTGGAAGGGCCGGCCTCCTTCAGAGGATTCGTGGGTGAGTAGGGAAGATCTCCAGCAGCTGGACCCCGACCTTCTCAAGCAGTATCGCAGCAGGATGGACCCCTACTCGATGGAGTCGAGCTCTTTGCAGCCCAGAGGATTTGATGGAGGCATCACCTACGATTCCCTCTGGCTTGGTTCTTCACTTCACCCTGGTAATGTGCAAGCTTTCTACATTCTGAGTCTATTATTTGGGTCATTTTGATGTAATTTTCCTTTTATTTGAGTCATGCCTCTAGGTCTTTGAGTCATTTCCCTATGTTCTGAGTCATTTCTCCATAGGTTTGCTTCTTGGATAATTATGGCCATTACATGTAAAGCCAGGGGTAGTTCTGTCTTGTAAAAGGTTGGGTCCCTATAAATAGGACCCCACCCCCTTTGTGAAAGTAAATGAAGAGATAGCAATTTGAAATCCAGCATTGAGTAACCCTACGTGAGAAGCCCCCCCCCCCCTCTACCTCTCTCTCTCTCTAGGGGGCGAACCCCTTCTCTCTCCTCCCCCTCCTCTCTCTAGTTCGACCCCCTCTCTCTCCTCCCTCCTTTGCCACCTCAGCCCTCCACATCAGCCCACCCTTTCAGTTCCCCAAAGCCATTCAATACCACCCATTACTTCCATCAAACCCCAAGCACCCTCCACAATTCCAAAGCACCCCTTCCTCTTCCATATGGAAATTTGAATTTCCCTCCCCTTGTTAGCTGCACCCCACCCCTTCCCTTCCTCCCCTTAGCTCTGCTCGAGCAACCCCCACTCCCCATATTCCCTTAGTCTTCCCAAAACCTCCATCTCCCTCATTCACCTTGTGATGTGAGCAGTAGTCCTCTACCGCCCCTCCTACTCCCTACACCAGCCCAGCTCCGCCCTAGTCCCCAACCTCCCCCACATCCCCTCCCACCTCTCAACCCTCTCCCATCACCACTTCCCCCATCTTTAGCAGCCCTCCATCCAACCTCCATGCCCTTTCAAGCCATCTCCAGTGAGTCTGTGTTCAGCTAAAGATCTATAGAACTCTAGTTGCTTGCAGAGCTAGCCACCGCTTCATCTTGGAGTGCCTAGGAGCACAAGAGGCACCGTTGGAATTGTCTTCCTGTCTACTTCGCAATGGAGGTGGTCTCACCGTCATTTGACTTCGGGGCTGCCCGGAGGAGTCATCTTCGGCAGACTGCGCACTTCCTCCCTGGCAGACAACCAACAGCAGTTTGCAGAGGCTCCCACGACCAGCCCTCTGAGATTCCTGGAGAGGCGTATGTCTGAGGTCTTCTCCTCCACGTACCCTGCCATCTCCAAGAAGTAGGGCACCGTTTAGACCCCAGAGCACATAGTTCCAATTTTTCTCCTTGGAGTGCGCAGGTTAGTTCCACCATAGAAAGATCCGAGCCCCTCCCACTATTCTGGCTCTCACGGTCTCCTCCGACCTCCTCCAGCGTCCACATTGGTCTCTGAACTAAGAAGACTTGTCCACGATCGCAACGGCTCTGGTCCCACCCTCATCGGACCCCGGGAGCACTCGTGGCTTCCACTTCTTTCAGCAATAGTGGTTCTGGGACAGCCAGAACAAGGTCGGATCAGCCCTGGTCTCGATCCCGCCCCGGCCACCGTCGACACTAGAACGACCTACAAACATTTAGGCGTCTTCCTGAGACAACCTAGGATGTTTTGGAACTGGTCCCATCATCACCAGCAGCCGGTGGAGTCCGTACCGGCGCCGTCATCGACCTCCTGCTTTGCTTTTCTAGAGCGGGCAGAACCCACATATTTCAGCAATTTCCACTTTACTTTAGTTTTCCCCCACCCCTCCTGGCCGGCTTAAAGCCCCTCCCTGTGGGAGGTAGTGTTTGCATGTAATCTTTCATTCCCCCACCCCTAGTCCAACCCTTCTATGTGAGGTGTGTTGTCCTCCTGTGGTTTTGATGATGTCAATCACTGAGTCATCTTGATCATTAGTCTGAATGAGATTCTTATGTTACACTCATTTTGATTATAATGATTCTATTTTGAAAGCAAAAGGAAAGAAGAGTCTGAGCATCTGGTCAACAAGTCAATGGTCAACATAGTCAAAAGTCAACTGAGAAAGGGTCAAAGGTTCAGTCAAGTCATGAAGAAATCAGAATAGCTAGAAGAGCAGGTTGATGTATCTGACTGAGCATAGACCTAGGTCGGTGCACATCTACTACAAGGTCGATGCACGATTGGTTTGAATACAACAAGGTCGGTGCAGGATTGCCTTCATGCAATGCAAGTTCGGTGAAATCCTTCTCAAGCACAGAGGAGGGTCAGTGCAACCCTCTCTTCAACACAGCAAGGTCGGTGCATGTATTGCCTTCAAACACAGCAAAGTCGGTGCATGTCTTGCCTACAACACAATGAGGTCGGTGCATGTTCTGCCTTCAACACAGTAAGGTCGGTGCATGTCCTGCCTTCCATGCATGCAAGGTCGGTGCAACCAGTTTGATAGCACTTTGCAAGTCTGAGCATACAACAACAAGGTCTGAGCATATTCAAGTATAAGGTCG
Organism: Amorphophallus konjac; assembly: GCA_022559845.1. Taxonomy (NCBI): domain Eukaryota; kingdom Viridiplantae; phylum Streptophyta; class Magnoliopsida; order Alismatales; family Araceae; genus Amorphophallus; species Amorphophallus konjac. Next base: position 100,461,609 of record CM040125.1, on the reverse strand, counting down.
AAGCAGCTGAAGATGGTAAGCCTATAGGGTTGATGGAAAAGTGTTTGATAAATTGCCTGACTGAACATTCAAGTGCCAGCGTGTAATCTCAAAACACGGGAGCTCGAACCAGGTGATGGCACATGTTCCCAAGTCAGCCATACGGTCGAGCATCTACTGAGCAACCTGCGACCATCACACGTGCGGACCCTCTTGGCACGAAAAAGACTTGTCCACGTGGTAGTACTCCAACAATATTGGGCAAGTGATCCAAGGAAGGATGGCACGCCGTTTCAGTGGTTTCTAGAAGAATGTTCAGTCTACCAAGTGGACCAATTAGCGTTTACTAGGTTATCTGCCTTACGGAGCCCCTGTTTCTATATAAGGGTGCCATGCCCTTCGAAGAAGAGGGCAGAAGTTACGGTAAGTAATTCCATTCTCATATTCAGAGAGAAAGCTTCTCCCAGAAGAAGAAAAATGAGAGAATCATTTTTAGAAGTCAGATTTGAGAGCAGCCAACCATTTTCACCCGAAACTGCTTCATTGAAGCTACATCTTGTTTTTTATCTTTTCTATTTTTGATTTTCATTTCATTCTTGCATCACATTTGATTTTGTTTCCCTCTGAGTGTTCTGGGAGGAAGGGAGACAGCCTCTCCGGTTTCGAGTGACTTTGGCTCACTCTTGGGTTCCCCTCTGCTCAGAAGAAGGGAGGGAACTCCTCCGGTTCTGGTCTTGCGGTCTGCAAGCTAGGGTGCAGGTCCTGTGGGGTATAGGACCTGGGTCAAGGGATTTGTTTCCCTTTTTGGCAAGCTATTCGGCAGCATCTGTCTACCGATTGAGTCTTCTTCATCTCCAGCTTTTGGTAGTGAAATCCTCATTCGGTGTGAACGAGGGGTGGACGTAGATTGCGGTTGGCAATTGAACCACCTAAAAAATTCCTTTCTCCCTTTGTGTGATTGTTGCTTTGATCCTTCTTGGCGTGATGTTTCTGTAACCAGTTGGTATATAGAAAGGAACCGATCAGAACCATAGGTCAGGTCTATCTGAAGGTTTGGTTTCTTGCATGAGCAGACTCTAAAGTCCAACCTCCGCCGAGTGCCACTGTTCATCTTCTGTTTAATCATTTGCCTGAGCTTCACTCATTGCCTTCTGGGTCTTTCATATCGTTGTTAAGCTTATCTTCAGTCGTGTGTTAAGCATTCTGCATCGCGTTTCTGGACTCATCTACCGTGTTCTTGTGATTTAATTATAAATTGGGGTGATCTATTCATCTCCCCCTTCCAGATCACTCTCTCATATTTCTATCAATTGGTATCAGAGAAGGTTACCCATCATGTGGTCCAACGACAAGGGTAGACCAGGAACTAACACTCCTCGCAGCTTCATTACCGAGGATCATTTAATTTACCGTCCACCATTTTCTGATGGTGTGAATTATCTTTATTGAAAGAACAGGATGGAAGTGTTCCTAAGAGCAAACAGTCACAAACTTTGTAAAGTGATCACCTCAGGACCGTTCGAGCTTCTAGACGACGAGGACACATGGACAAGGGAACACATCAGGCTCTCCACTGTGAACTGGATGGCACTGAATATAATGCAGTGCACAGTCCATCCAGAGGAGTACGCTAGGATATCAGCTTGCAAGATAGTAAAGAAAATGTGGGATGATCTAGATTTCATGTATGAAGGTACATCCAAGGTCAAGGCTACAAAGGTAAACATGCTTACTTCTAAATATGAACTGTTTAATATGAATTCTGAGGAAAAAATTACTGAGATGTATTCTAGGCTGTCGTTGATCACAAACAGCCTCAAGGGTCTAAGAAAATAGATTCCAGAAGCGGATCTGGTTAGGAAAATTAATAGGTCATTTCCCATTGTGGCACACTAAGACCATAGTCATAGAGGAGTCCAGGGATTTGTCTAAAATGACTATCACTGAATTAATCGGATCCCTGATGACTTATGAAATCAACTTGAAGGGGAATGTTGAAGAAACAAATAAGAATGGCAAGAACATTGCCCTCAAGGTGTCTCCAAGTGGAAAGGGTAGTAGCAGTAGTAGTGAGGAACTTGAAAACTTCTCAGATCTTGATCAAGAGCAGCAAGCCATGCTGACTCGTAGGTTCCAACGATTCCTGAGATCCAAGGGCAAGACATTTTCCAAGGGCAAGACATTTAGTAAAAGAAGGTCACAATCATCTGGTAGGAATTTTAACTCCAAATCTGGCAATTTCAAGACCACTGACAAACTTACTTGCTTTCACTGTCACAGGCCCCGCCATATGAAGATTGACTGCCCAAATCTTTTGAAAAAGAATACCAAGGTGCAGAAGAAAAAGCCCAAAGCGATGATCTGCACATGGAGCGATGAGGAGGAAGATGTTCAAGAAAGTTCTTATGGAGAGGAAGAAGAAAGACTATGTCTCATGGGAGACACAGATAATGAGGTAAGCAATCCTTTTGAAACATATACTTTAGATGATTGGGAGGATGCTTATGCTGAGTTATTAGATAAGTTTAACTGTCAAACAAAAGATTACAAAATGTTGAAGAAAAAATTAAATAACATGGTTGAGAAACAGAATTGTTTGAAAAAATAAAATGTTGAACTAAAAAAATAATGTGAAGAATTAGGGTCACTAAAAACTAAAAATAATAATCTTCAAGTTGAACGTGAAGAAGTCAGTATAAATCTAGATGTGTTTAAGGTAAAATTTTAGGAGATCCAGAGAGAACATGCACTTATTTCTAAGAAATATGAAGCTATAAAAACTGTCAACTCTGAAATACAGAAACATAATGAAAAACTTCATAAAGACATTCATGATAAACAAAACACATTGGAGAAATTTGTACAAGGCAAATCCAACCTAGATACCATGCTAGATATAAGAGTGAACTTTAACAAGGAAGGATTGGGATATACTCCCACCAATAAAAGGCCCTTTGAATACAAAACCATAAGCTTCTGCTCTGAGAAGGGAAAAGAGAACCTGGACACTCCATCGAGCTCAAACATCAAATCCAAAAATTTTGTAGAAACAAATTCCATTCCACCAGAAAACATCAATAAAAATTTTCATGTTAAGCCTATAATGCATCAGAGTAGCAAGACTACTCTCTCAAGGAATCATGGCGTCTACAGAGCAAACCTTGCTCATTTCAGTGGAATGCTTCGAGGCAACAATCCAAATGCTTCGACACAATGGAATCAACACAGACCACTTATTCAGAAATGGAACTAGACTAATTACCCACAAAATTGGGCTCATCCTAAAATTTCACAGAGGTACCCCTATCTGAAAAGGGTCTGGAAAAACCTATAGAGAAAAACTAACAATTGGAACAACTCACACTACATTAAGAACAAAATTCATCAAAATTCAAAGACCAGAGCAAATAAAACTTTCCATGCTGAAAACAAAAATGTAGTTCGCAAGAAAGGATTCAGACAGATCTGGATTCCTAAGACTGCTCTTCAAGGAATGAGCAAATTGTTTGGACCCAACCTTTCTTGGGTTCCAAAGTCTCTTGTTGTCTGATTTGATTTCAGGTTGGTCTGGCAACCGAGCATAATAGATGGTACCTGGATAGCGGATGCTCCAAGCATATGATAAGTGACCAGATAAAATTCAGCAATCTGGAAATGAAGATGGGAGGTATGGTCAAGTTTGGAGGTAAGAATAAAGGTAAGATCATAGGAATGGGGACAATTGGTAAGTTTTCTTCCAATGTTATTGAGAAAGTTTTGCTTATAGAAGGTCTCCAACATAATTTGCTTAGTATCAATCAGCTTTGTGACAAAGGTCACAGAGTGGTTTTTGATAATCAAGCATGCAAGATTTTTGAATCTAATTCTGATAATATCATGTTCATAGGACATAGAGTGAATAATGTCTACATTGTAGACCTTAATAAGAACTCTAAATCAAATCTTTGTCTCTCTGCTGATTTAGATAATAATGCTTTTAACTGGCATAGGCGCTTAGGTCATGCTAGTTACAGAACGTTAAATAAATTGGTGAAACTTGATCTGGTTAAAGGTTTACCTAAAATACAATTCAATTTCCTCTCAAAAATCTGTGATGCACGTTCTATGGGTAAGCAAACTGATGCGAGACGGGACGCGACTCGAGACCAATTGACATGCGATCCTTGGACTCTAAGCAAGCTCGCGATCGTCCCTAACGAGGGAAGCGTACGGACGTACGCGGTTGAGAAATCGGAAAAGAGCTAGAGTGGTCAACTCACAATTTCGTGCCCAGATCGGGTCACGGGACGGTATCGCTCTCTGTCGCAGCAGTGATTGATATGATATAACGAGCTAATTTACCCTATCACTCATGCAGTGACATACAGAAATATACGAAATAAGCAACAATGTCGAGTGGGGAGTGAATACGATACCTTCACGCTACCAGGCATGGGGAAGACGACCCCGGCCAAGAATGGTGACTCATGGTATAGTAAATGTTAATAATTACAGAAATGAGTTTAAGGCCCACTCCACGCAGGGAGGTAACAGGCCACAATAGCGATCCGGGAGTGCCGATTCTGGGTTGACGGGCAGCACGTTGGAGGGGTTCTGGGCAGTTACCGGCGGCGATTCTGGTTCGGCAATTTGCTGGTCGGCAGGACATCAAACACGGATGTCCAAAGGGACGTCGTCCTCCGGAAGACTTATGAGGGCGGTGCTCCACCAAGACGAAGGCAGCAGGGCCCTGGTCGACTTTCGGGAGCGATGGACGTTGATTCGGCACTGGCGTAATTTTGGAAGATTTATCTTTGACTCTTTTTTCTGCTGTCCCATTCAAGAATTGGCCTGCACGGTCCAGTGAGAACGGCTGCTTCGATCTGCTCCGACGTCGGATGGATGTGAGACTAGCGCCGTTGGAAAGCTCTTTCGAAGAGATACGATCCCTGACTAGAGATGGAATTTTTTCTACCTCTGTAATGACCTTGGTCAAATTTACAACATGCTGGTTTATAGAACTAGATCTGGCAGGACATATTTGGATCTGCCTGAGAATGAGAGTTGACCGAAGGGGAGGCGGTGGATCTAGGTGTAGGGGTTTTTATGGCTGAGAAAGGGGGTTGTGACTCAAATTTTAAGGGATTTTCCAGAGGTGGTTTTCAAGGGGAATTAGATTTTTGACTGGACAGGGTCGGATCTAGACTGCACAGGACAGAATAGATTTTTGCCTGAGTTTTAATTTTTCAGAGGGGAAAAAGAACTCCAAAATTCGTGGAAAAATATTTGGAGGTGGGTTTTGGTGGGCAAAAGTCACAGTTCAATTTTTAATTCGTTCAGTTCGTTCTGAAATGGGGAAGGGGGTTGAACAATGGAAGAACAGGGCTGCTATAACAAGATCTGCATAGGGACAGATCTGAGTAGGTCTAGAAACTTAAATGGAAAAGAAAATGAAACGAAGGTCTAAAATCGTGGGGATTTTTCTAGAGATGGGGATTTATGTGGGGAACCTACCCTCAAAATCTCAGCCTCGTCAGATTTGGGATTTGGGAGAGAGAATTCCAACCTCTGTCCAGCAGAACAGCACTCTGGACAGCAACTCGGGAGATGCTTCGCGGTGGCTCGTCGGCGGCACGAACGGCAGCAGCCGCGGTGAAGGATCTAGATACTCAGAAGAAGAGATAGAAGAGGGCTTCTCACCCTGGAGAATGGAGGAAGAAGAGGAAAACCAGAGAGAGAGAGAGGGGAGGGCGCAAATGCTCTTGCAATTTTCACTTCAATTTGTCTTCATTATTTTCACCAAATGGAAAAATACAAGGATATATAGAAATGGACAAAAGACCAAGCTTACCCCTAGATCTAGGATTTGGGGAGGGCAAATGGGGTATACTACATGTGGTCAAATGGCCAATTAAAATAAAATACAACACCTAATATAATATACTAAATGGCGGCGCCCCCTTGACTTAATGGCCACCATTTTTGAATTTTTCTCCCCTTTGTCCCCTTGAATGGTCAAGCTTTCTAGAAGCCCACCTTGGACATTTGACCAGTCCCACATGGGCCCTATGGCTTAGGTGGACTAATGGGGAAGAAGGTGGGGGGGCCTGCTAGACCTACTGAACTTTTACAAATAAACCCACTAAAACCTAAAGACTCACATTTTGGCTTATACTTGCCATACAATTGCGTACCCAATTACACAAGAGTATAAATATAAATAAAAAAGACACAAATACAAAAATAAAATGTACGTGCTCGGAGTTGATTCCCATCACAAACCCAGAAGTCCTTTAAGCTCAGATCTGAGCCTTTATCTTCAGACCTATGGAATTGTTGCATATGGATCTTTTTGGTCCTTCTAGAATACAAAGTCTGAATGGGAACAGGTTTGGCCTTGTGCTCATTGATGATCATTCTAGGTTTTCATGGATTTTCTTCTTGGAAAATAAGAATGACGCTTTTCAGAAATTCAAACAGCTCTTTAATAAGGTCAAATAAGAAGGAAAACATAAAATCTGCTCTATTCAGTCTGACCATGGAGGTGAATTTGAGAACTCCATGTTTTCTGATTTTTGTGAAAATTAGGGACTAACACATAAATTCTCCTCTCCCAGGACACCTGAATAAAATGGACTTGTGGAAAGGAGGAACTGAACTATTGTGGAGATGGCCCGAACTATGCTGATTGAAAGTCAACTACCAAGGAAGTTCTGGACAGAAGCGGTCAACACAGCATGCTACACTATCAACAGGGCCATGGTAAGACCAGTACATAAGAAAATCCCTTATGAGCTCTTGAAAGATAAGAAACCTAACCTAGCTCATTTCAGAATTTTTGGTCCAAGTGCTTCATACACAACAATGACAAAGAGGATTTAGATAAGTTTGAAGCCAAAAGTAACCCTGGAATTTTCTTAGGTTATTCTGAAGTATCCAGAGCATATAGGGTTTTCAATATTACTGAACAGATCGTTGAGTCTCCACATGTTGTTTTTGATGAAACACATAAAGTTGCTAATCTTGAAGATGATGACAGGGATGGGGAATTCTTAAAGGATAAACAAGATGAAGAGATTCAGCCACCTGCAGCACCAAATGCTCCCAAGCATGAAGGGTCAGCTGAAGCAGGTGAGTCCTCAACTAATGTTAGATTTCTAAAAGACCACCCTATTCAAAACATCATAGGAAATATCCCCCCAGGACAAGGTCCTATCTTTGAGATGTGAACAATCAAGACTTAGTTGCTTTGTTGTCTCAAATTGAACCCAAAACTGTAGAGGAAGCCTTAAATGATGAGTCTTGGGTTAGTGCAATGAATGAAGAATTGGACAGTTTGAAAGAAACAATGTTTGGAATCTAGTTTCTAGACCTGGAAATGCAACTGTCATTGGAACGAAATGGGTTTTTAAAAATAAAATAAATGAAGAATGAATAATTTCTAAGAATAAAGCTACATTAGTAGCTAAAGACTACTGCCAGGAGTTCGGAGCAGACTTTGAAGAGTCATATGCTCCTGTTGCTAGATTAGAAGCTATAAGAATTCTACTAGCTTTTGCATGCTCCAAAACCATAAAACTCCAACAAATGGATGTCAAGGGTGCATTCTTGAATGGATATATTAAGAAAGAAGTGTTTGTAGAACAACCCCCTGGGTTTCAGATGTCTACACATCCTAACCATGTTTTCAGGTTAAACAAAGCCATGTACAGACTGAAACAGGCCCCTCGGGTCTGGTATGAAAGGCTGACAGAGTTTCTGCTCAGCAAGGGTTATAAAAGAGGTAATGGGGATCAGACTTTATTTACAAAGGTTTTAAATAAAAATCTCATCATAGTTCAGGTATATGTAGATGACATTATTTTTGGTTCCACATGCACTGAACTATGCAATGAATTTACAGAATTGATGTCTAATGAGTTTGAAATGAGCTTGGTCGGTGAACTAAAATATTTCCTTGGTCTGCAGGTTCAGCAATTAGAAGATGGATGTTTTATCAATCAGACCAAGTACACCTTGGAAATCCTCAAGAGATTTGGCATGGAGAATCTGAAACACATCTCAACTCCAATGGGTACCAATTCATCCTTAGATTCAGATAAATCAGGTAAAGAAATTGATGCAAAGATATATTGAGGTATGATCGGATCCCTACTCTATTTGACTGCCTCGAGACCTGATATTCAATTCAGTGTAGGCATGTGTGCCAGATACAAACCTAGGCCTACTGAATTGCATTTAGCTGCTGTAAAAAGAATCTTTCGATACATTTTTGGAACTCATAATTTAGGGTTGTGGTACCCAGCATCAAATGCTTTAGATCTCATATCTTACACTGATGCTGATTACGTTGGTTGCAAACTAGATAGAAAAACCACAAATGGGCACTGTCAATTTTTAGGTGGGTGTCTGGTATCTTGGGCTTCCAAGAAACAACACTCTGTGGCCCTCTCCACTGTAGAGGCTGAGTATGTTGCCGCAGGGAGCTGTTGTACACAAGTCATTTGGATTAAACACCAGCTTCAGGACTACCAAGTAGACTTGGGGTGCACACCCATATACTGTGACAATATGAGTGCCATTAATATTTCTAAAAATCCTGCCTTGCATTAACGAACAAAGCACATTGAAATAAGACATCATTTCATAAGAGATGAGGTTTCAAAAGGAACTTTTGAATTGTTCCATGTAGGCACTGCACATCAGATAGTTGATATCTTCACTAAGCCACTGGATAATGATAAATTCACCACTTTAAGGAGAGAATTGGGCATCTTTAAATCCTTCTGATTTCTGAATTCTGTGAATAAAATGCATCCATGTTTCTATGTCCACATTGAGCTGCATACAGTCCAAATTTAGTATTTGTCATATTTTAGTGAAATAGTTTGGCATGCATAACCTGTTGTGAAGGGGCGTGATCTCGCACTGGTCCTGAGCTGGGAGGATGATCACCGGATAGTGAACTACAGAGAAAGGGAAACGAATCAGGGGGCCCAGGGATGGTTCCCTGGGGAAAACCCTCTGATGCTTAAGTCAGTAGAGCAATGGTGGAAGATATTGAGGGAGGTAGAAAGAGATGCGTGAGATTCCCCAACACCAAGATAGTGAAGTGGTTCCTGCTCAGGGAGTGTTAGGCCTGTATCAGCCTTACCTGCTGTCGGAGGGAGTCCTTGGTTTATATAGTGAGCTCCCCCGAAGAGTCCCATAAGCTGAGGAGTTTTAGGCGGGAGTTACGTCCTCATCATGGGATCGTTACATACTCATCGTGGGCTCTTCATGACCTTGGGAGATCATGGCACCCTTATCCCGCTGAACTCCTGCTCATAAAGGACTATCAACGACTACATGGATAAGCATTTGTCAGTTGATCCAAGCATGAGAAGTGCCATCCATGTCCGGGCGATGGGCGTAGCTCAGATGCAGTCAGATCGGAGTGGGTGCGGAGCGCCTGCCCTTATCTCGGTGGGGAGATGGCTCGGGCGTGAGTCTTCCTCCGTTCTGTCGTTCGGGCCTTCCGAGCCTAAGGGCCGCCGAGGAAGGATGGGATCCCGAGTAATCTTTATTGGGCTTTTCTGCCGAAGTGGGCCCTAGAGGGCTGTCACTCGGATGAGTTGAGCCTCGTTCGGTCCTGATGGGCCTGCTTTGGCTACTCTTGATTGGGCTACAGAAATCCCCATCTCCACTTGTCCCCCTTCTACTCCCGAGCTTTAGTAAGCTCGGTCGAGTAGCTGTTTGGGGTTTCAGATCAGCGTGGCTCAGGTGTGTGGAAATCTGGCGGTGTTTAGGAATCCACGTGTCATGGTCACCTATGCCCGTGTTAATGATGATCTTGACGGATTTGAACTGAAGGGGCCACCTTTCCTCGGAGGTCGGAACGAAGCGCCACCTCCCGCGTGGGTTTATAGGCATTGGGCGCTTGTTGTCATTCTAGACTCCCTCAGTTTCTTAGGGTTTTGGCTCTCCTTCGTTCTCATTTTTGGGGCTCTTCGATGCACCGTGAGGACACGACAGAGGAGCAGAGGCTTGCGACGGCATTCGAGGAGTTGGCAGTGATAACCGTGGAGGTCGTCCAGCAGCTTCCTCCTCCCCCAGAATCTTCAGGGTCTCGGGACCATCTTCCCTCAGAGTCTTCTTCTGACTCCATGGCGGGCCAACGCCCAGATGTTGAGGAGGGGGAGGACGAGCCGGTGGCGAGGGCGCCGGTCCCCAACTGCAGCGAACTGGGGGAGGCAGATGTGAGGAGGCTGGAGCACCAGTATCGCCTGCCCCACAAGTATAGTTTTGCTGCTGCTGCTCCATACGAGCCGAGCCTGGACTCTCGTACAGGCCACATCTGTATGTTTCTTCAGTCGTGGAAGGGTGGATTCTGTCTACCCTTCGAACCTTTCATCCTGCAGCTTCTTAATTTTATTCGGTTGGCACCCATTCAGTTGGTAGCCAACTCTTATCTCCTCCTTTCTGCCTTTCGTATTCTCTGCCGTCAGTGCAGAGTCCCTCCTTCCATGGACCTCTTCCACTTTTTCTTTGAGTTGAAAGTGCATCCTTCGGCGGGGAAGGGCTTCTATTTCATCCAGGCGAGGCGAAATAGGAGTTGTATTTCTTTGGCGGTGAAGGATTCTTCGCATAAGGGGTGTAAGACCCAATTCTTCTAGGTAGGGATTTGCTTAGTGGAGGAAACCTGGAGGTGCCTGGTAATCCCCAATTTCCACCCTAACGTCCCTCCCAGACAGGATGAGTTCCCTCCTCATGTGGAGGAGTATGCTGCCATTTTGCTGAAGCACCGCCAGTCCACCGAAGAGCTGGTGACGCCGGAGAATATCGAGCGGTGTCTTCTTACGCGGCTGCATCCGTCGGGGTCAGGTGCCACAACTTAGATCCTCCTTCGGATGTGGGGGTCATCCTTCCTAAATATGTTTTCTTCTTTGTGTAGACACCAGGCGGGAGCCTCTGAAGGAGACCGCAGAGGTGATCGAGCTTGGAGATGAGTCGGCTGCCGACGAACCGACTGCTCCCACGGGGCGCTCCCGAACCAAAGATAAGGCAAGGGAGTGGCCCAGGGCGAATCCTTCGGACCGCGGGGACCCAAGCGCAAGGACCCTGTGGAGGGTATTATCCGGGCCGCTGCGAGGGCCAGAAAGCGGGCCAAGAAGGCCGGGGTCGTACCCACGGTCGAAGGTGACCCTACCGCGGCTCACCCCTCCGTCGGGCACAGTGGGGCCGACCCTACCGGGCGAGCTCTCCCACCAGCCGAGCCAGAGGGGGCCGAGGAGGTCGGGGCTGCCCCTGCGGGCAGTGGTGATGCGGGCTTGGTTCCTTCTTTGGCTGAGACCGAGGGGGATCCTGCAACCGGCAGCGGGGCCGACCCGGCTTTCCCCTCGGCAGGAGCCGAGGGGGCCGTGGCCAAAGTTGGGGGTGCTGTGACTGCGGCCGGGGCTGGCACTTCGGGCGGTGGCGCAGGTGGCGAGCCGATCCAAGTTGAGGGGCCGCAAGCAAATCCGACCGAGGCGTGAGGGGCGACCGAGGCTGGGGCTCGATCCGAGCCACACGGTGAGGCACCGGGCGAAAGGGGGTTCTCCGTTCCGACGGCCTTGGAGAGGCTCGGTATCTCGAGCCCCCTGCACCAGGTATGCCGCGGTATAGCCGCGAAGGTGAGGGGGGAGGTAGGTAGCACTCCCCATCTACGGCTCTCGCCGGGGTTATGGAGGGCGGTCTGGCCTGGCCCAGATGGGGGCTGATCTGGCGGAAGCGTATGCTCGGTCGGAATGGGAGCGAGCGAACCTGGCCTGGACCCTTGGTGGGTCGGATAGGAGGTTGGCTCGGCTCACCGAGGAGCATGACGGGCTTCGGTGGGAGCTCTCCTCAGTCAAGGGGCTGATGCGATCGAGCCAGGTGGAGACCCGGGCGCTAACCGAGCAGCTAGTCAAGGCTCGTGAATCGCTCGAGAGGAAGAACAAGCTTCTCGAGGAGGAGCGCCTCGTGCGTGCTGAGCTGGAGGGCCAGTGGGAGACCGAGCGGGCTGAGCTGGTAGACCGAGCAGATGAAGCTGAATGCCTTCGGCGGGAGGTCGAGGTCGATCGGGCCGAGGCAGAGAAGCAGGTGGCGGCGGCCGAGGAGCGAACTACTGAGGCTGAGCGGAGGTCAGCCGAGGCGGAGCGGAGGGAGGCTGAGCTCGCTGGTAGGGTGGGATCGGCCAGGGCGGAGGCTCTCGAGCAGTACAAGAGCTCAGAGGACTACCGTGTCGACCTTAAGGAGGCTGCCCTTCCCTACTATGAGTTAGCGCTTCGCCGAGGCATCCGTAAGGGGTTCAAGCAGGGCTACGACCGGGCGGTATCTTATGTCGGGGAACAGGATTCTGGGATGGAATTCCCATCCGGACAGTGCTACGACTCGTATCTGTCATCCTCGGGCTCCTTTATCTCGGCATCGGATGAAGAGGATCAGGAGGGGTCTTCGCCCGAGGGATCGCCAACTCCGGATGCCTCGGGAGGGCGCGCAACCGAGGCAGTTCCCACACCAGTGGGGTCAGTGCCAGGGTCAGCCGTCACTGAGCATTCCGGGGGCAGACTATCCGAGCCTTCCACTTTCGAGCTTCAGGGTGGGCCGGAGGCCTGATGTTCCCGCTTCGCTTCCTTTCTTTGTATACCTTTTTCTTTTTGGGAGGAGAAAACTTCCTTTGTTTTGTGTTGAGATAAATAAGGCAGTGGTATTGTGATGAAGACCTATCTGTTCCATACCACCGTTGCCGTATTCTGTTCAACGTATCTGCGGTTGTTGGAAAGAGATGATATTTTTTGTGTGAATCTCGCACGATGGTTGGGTGGGCGTCTGACAGGGTGTCTTCCCGTTTTCCCATGCTTTAAATGCCTGGCCGCTTCATGTGTCCCGCTGGGGCAGAAGACGAGAAGTTTGAGGTGACCGTTTGTAGGGAGAAATCCTTCTGGCGTGTTTTCGAGGGGGGAGATCATTTAAGGCAAGTAGCCTCCCTTTGCCTATAAAAAGGACTGAAGGGCGTCCCTTCCACTCCACCGCTTAGGGTTTTCCCTGATAGTCTTTCCTCATTCCTTCTTTATGTTGCGTTGTGCCGTGGTATTCGGAGCATGGAGGAAGCTCCAGATGAGGAGGCTGCAGACGACAGGGGGCAGGGAGTTCCTACTGCTCCGGACTTAGAAAGGAGTCGACGGTCGGCTGAAAGACTTGAAAAGGGGCCGATGCGCGGAGGCACGCCATTTTCCCTTTATCAGTTCTAGCGACACTTGCAGGGGGGCAGATGGAGGATGGATGGGGGGATCAGACATCCCTGCTGCCCGTCCCTTCCTGCTCACCTCACGGATGGAAGGAGGAAGCCATTTAAGCTCCATCCCTTCCGGGCCTTCCCCTGCCTCCTCAACCAGCTCTGCTGGTTTCTTTTTCTTTCTGGCAGCCTCTTTTTCCTTCTTCTGCTCTGCTCCTCCTTTCTTTCACTCTTCGGAGGGTGCCTGCACTCTCTTTCTTCCAAAGAGTTGACAGTTTGGCGAGGAAGATGCTTTCATATGCAATCCCTCTCCCCCTTCTCTTCCAAGTTCAACTTGGAAGGTAGCCGTCTCTTTCTTAATCTCTCTGTCACCTTTGTCTCGAGCTGCCCGAGCCAACGGGGTCAACTATCCTTTATCCGAGCCAGTTTCCACACTAGGCAGAGTCAGTGGCTGGACACAGGAAGGTCATCTGAGTCAGCTGACCGATGGGCTCATATGATGGCGCTAGATGGATCTTTTGCTTTTTTTTGACATGTAATCTATTGGCTTCGGCCTTCCTGATGTACAAACAGGTTGTTTGAATAAAAAGAAAGGAGCCTTTTGTCTTATCTCATGTCGTTTGCACGATACTTAATACTCAGAAGTAGAACTTGCGTAATGTAGTTGCGTTCCAGGTCCGAGGGACGGGCTCTCCTTCCATCGTGGACAGACGGTATGCTCCTTTTTCGAGCGTCTCAACCATTCGGTAGGGGCCTTCCCAGTTAGGGGATAGCTTGCCTGCCGCCTCAAGCGGTCGAGAGGCTTCGACTTTCCTGAGGATGAAATCTCCCGGCTGGAAGTGTCTGTCTCGGACTTTGGCATTGCAGTATCGAGTGAGGTGGCGTTGGTACTCCGTTGCTCTGATGTTGGCGATCTAGCGGATTTCATCTGCTAAGTCGAGGTTTTCGAGCAATTTTTGGTCGTTTGCCTCAGACGAGAAGCGGATGACTCTGAGGGAGGGGTTTCCGATCTCCAATGGGATCATGGCCTCGGTGCCATACACTAGTTGAAAAGGACTCTCACCAGTTGCCGTTCTGGGAGTCGTTTTGTGCGACCAAAGTATGTTCTGCAATTCCTCGAGCCAGCTGCCCGTGGCTCTTCCGAACCTAGTCTTGATGCCTTTCAAGATAACCTTGTTGGCATTTTCGACCAGTCCGTTAGCCTGAGGTGGGCGAATGAAGTGAAGTGATTACGAATATTGAGGTCGGCGCATCTGTCTCGGAAGTACCTAGAATCAAATTGCCGACCATTATCGCTCACTGTCACCCGGGGGATGCCGTAGCGATAGATGATCGACTTCCAGACGAAATTCCATATGGCTATCTCAGTGATCCTTGCAGTGGCTTCGGCCTCGATCCACTTAGTGAAGTAGTCGATGGTGATGATAATGAACTTCTTCTGGGCCTGGGCCGTGGGGAATGGCCCAAGGATGTCGATTCCCCAGCGAGCGAAAGGATAAGGCTCGGCTAGGGTGATAAGCTCCGTTGTTGGCAGATGGACCAAGTGGTCGAATCGCTGGCAATGGTCACAACGTTGTGTGTAGGTCGAGCAGTCACGCTGTAGGGTGGGCCACTAGTAACCTCGCCGTAGCAAGATCCTGGCGAGTGACCTTCCCCCCAAATGCGCTCCGCACAGACCTTCGTGAACTTCTTCGATCTCTCGGTTGGCTTCATCGGTACCGAGGCACTTCAGAAGAGGGCCAGAGAAAGATCTCCGGTAAAGTGCGCCATCCAGGGTGACGAATCGCCGAGCTTGGTATTTCAACCTTCGGGCTTCCCGAGGGTCGGAAGGCTCCTCGGAGTCTTGGAGCCACAACAGGTAGGGGGTACGCCAGTCGCCTGGGCAGGCTGAGCCAACAGCTAGGAGCTCCGAATCAATACTCAGGCTCTCTAGCTCTTCGAGAAGGACCGATCGAGTACCCTCGGGGTCAAGAGAGGAGGCCAGCCGAGAGAGGGCGTCCGCTCAGGAGTTTTCCTCCCGAGCTATCCGGACTACCTCAAAACTCTCGAACTGTTGTGCCACAGTCTTGACCAGTTGGAGGCATTTGATCATCGGTGCCTCCCGAGCTTCATAATCGTCGTTGACCTCGCTAGCGACTAGTTGGGAGTCGGTGTGAATCCTGACTCACTCAGCTCCTAACCGTCGGGCTATGCGGGCTCCCGATATGAGGGCCTCGTACTCGGAAGCATTGTTGGATGCTTGGAAGTTGAACTTCAGGGTGTACTGTAGCTCTGCCCCTTCGGGGGACTTCAGGAGGATGCCGGCACCACTCCCAGCTGAATTGGAAGATTCGTCAACGAACAGTTCCCAGGTTGGCCCGGGTGCGGACGGAGATCTCTCTTCAATCGGGATGGTGCTCTCGGCGATGAAGTCAGTGAGCGCCTGGCCTTTGATAGCCGAGCGAGGCCGATACGATATGTCGTAGGCCCCGAGCATGATGGCCCACTTGACGAGGCATCCCGAAGCTTCGGGGTGAGCGAGGATCTTCTTCAATGGTTCACCGGTCAGCACGGTGATGGAGTGCCCTTGGAAATAGGGTCGGAGGCGCTTGACCGAGGTAACCAACGCTAGCACGAGTTTCTCGATTGCGGGGTACCTTCTCTCAGCCTCGTTGAGCACCTTACTTGTGTAGTAGACCGGTCTCTCGATTCCCGAGTCATTTTTGACTAGGACCGAGCTAACTGTGGATGGAGTTGCCGAGAGATAGAGATACAAGGCTTCCCCCGGGACGGGCTTGGAAAGCACTAGGGGCGAAGCCAGGAACTCCTTAAGCTCGGCGAATGCTCTTTGGCATTCCTCGTCCCATGCGAATGTAGCAGATGCCATTTTGGGCCCCCTCAACAATTTGAAGAAGGGTAGGCATCGTTCAGCCGCATGGGACAGGAATCTGCTGAGCGCAGCAACGCGCCCGGTAAGGCGTTGAACGTCTTTGATGCAGGTGGGCGGGCGCATGTTCAGGATGGCCTGGACCTTGTCGGGGTTGGCCTCAATCCCACGCTGAGTGACCAAGAGGCCCAAGAATTTTCTGGACTTTACTCCGAAGGCGCACTTGGCTGGGTTGAGCTTCATGTTGTACTTCAGGAGGGTGTTGAAAGTTTCTGCTAGGTCGGCGAAGTGGTCCTCGGCCTTGGGGGTCTTCACGAGCATGTCATCGATATAGGCCTCGACATTCCTACCGAGCTGTCCCTTGAACATATGGTTGACTAGCCTTTGGTACGTGGCTCCAGCATTCTTCAACCCGAAAGGCATCCAAGTGTAGCAGTGTACACCAAAGTCGGCGATAAAGGCGGTCTTCTTGATGTCTTCGGGGTGCATTCTGATCTGGTGGTAACCTGAGTAGGCATCCAGGAAGCTGAGTATCTCATTACCCGAGGTCGAATCAACCAGTTGGTCGATGCTCGGTAAGGGATAGCAATTCTTTGGAGTAGCCTTGTTCAAGTCGGTGAAGTCCACGCACATCTGCCACTTTCCCGAAGCTTTCGGCACCAGGACGACGTTAGCTAGCCACGTCGAGTACAGGACCGGCCTAAAAAGGCCAGTCTTTCGCCCCTTGGCGACCTGCTCCTTGATAATCATTTGCTTCTCTGGCGCATGCTTCCTTCTGCGTTGTTGCACGGGCTTCATGGCTGGGTCGAGGTTGAGCTTATGCACCACCGTCTCTTCCGGTATCCCAGGGAGTTGATCATCAGACCATGCAAAGACCCGGATGTACGTGGAAAGGAACTCTTCGTATTGCTGTTGAACCTCAGATGTTTGGTCAGCTCTGATCTTTACTCCTAGGGTCGGGTCGTCGTTTAGGAAAACCGCTAGCAATTCGCCTCCAGGTTCGACGGTTGCGGATTTTTCCTCGACTTCCCGGACGCCTTTATTTTTCCTGTCCGGCCTTGTGGCCTCAACCGAGATATTGTAGCACCTTCGGGCTATTGCCTGGTTACCTCGGACTTCCCCCAATCCATTTTTGGTGGGGAAATTCATCTTTTGGTGATAGGTAGAAGGCACCTCTTTCGTTCGGCTGAGGATTCCTCGACCGAAGATTACGTTGTATGCTATCATACCTTTGATCACTATGAAGTCCACCATGACCATAACAGTCTTGGGTGGAGTGCCAAGAGTAACCGGCAGGCTTAGGGCTCCCTCGGGATAGGTGGCCTGGCCATTGAACCCGCACAGGGGGGTCCGGATCTGGCGGAGTTTAGACGGATCCTCCCCCACTTAAGGAAACACTCGTAGGATAATACATCAGGGGTACTTCCATTGTCAACCAGAACCTATCTACGTTACAATGGTTTATTGTGGCCGATATCACTAGGGCGTCGTCATGCGGGGTGCTCAGCCCCTCCCGGTCTTGGTCGGAGAAGACTATGACCTGGGGCTGGCTCGGCGGGGCCCTGGGAGGCTCGATGGCTCGGCTCACCCGCTCAGCATGACGCTTACTTCCTTGGCCACTATCTCCTCCTGATGCAGCTCCTCCAGCGATGACGTTGATGTGGACCCCTCGGCGGGCGTTGTTGATCTCCTTTGGGGCGCCTCGGTCTTCCTGGTGCCCGGCCACGAACCGGGAGAGGTGCCCCTGACGAATGAGACGTTCGATCTCATCCTGGAGCTGGTGGCAGTCGCCGATATGATACCCGTGGTTGCTATGGAACATGCAATGCTTGATGCGACTGCGGTTCTTCAACTTCATTGGCTCGGGTTGGCGGAGGAGGGCCGAGCCTTTGATGTCATCATAAATCTCGTACACTAGAGCGGTTAGGGGAGTGTACCGCTCGTACTTCCGCGACGGTTCCTTGCATTCCCCATCTCGGTTCCGCCTTTTTCCTTGGCCCGAGCTTGGCTCGGGTGCCCGCTTCTTGTCCCCCTCCCGACCCGAGCCGGTTGCTTCTCGGCATGCACTGAGCACTTCTTCGCACTCGGCGTGGCGCAATGCCAGAGTCACTAGTGCAGCAAGGGTCGAGGGAGGGTGGAGGAAAGCTCGCGGCGGAGGTTCTCATCGCGGGTGCCCCCGGTCAGAGCGGTTATGGCCGAGGCGACGTCCAGGCGGGGGATCCTCAGGGCTTCCGATTTGAATCGGAGGATGTAGGCATGAAGTTTCTCCCCTTGCGCATGTTTGAGGGCCAAAAGCCTCGCTACCGACCTAGGGGGGCCGCTACTGGCGAAACTCTCCGTGAATACTCACCCGAACTGCTTGAAGTCTCGGATGGATCCGGGGGCGAGGGCCCGGAACCAAGCTTGGGCGCCTTGGACCAGGGTGGTCGCAAAGGCTCGGCACTTGATGGCGTCGGATGCTCCGTGAAGGGTCATCAGAGCGTCGAAGCTGTCAATGTGGTCGGCCGGGTCACCCTGGCCGTCGTAGGGCTTGAAGGTCGGGATAGAGGTTCGGTGAGATACCTCTGCCTTCAAGATATGGTCGGAGAATGGGGATCTCTCCTCGTCCTCTGGTGGAGAGGTCTTCTGCAGGGCTCGCAGGGTGTGCTCCTGCTCTGCGAAACGCCTCTCAAATTCTCGCAATCGGAGGGATAGCTCCGGCTGCCGCTGCGTCGTAGGGCTGAGGGGGCGTGAAGACAGGTTGTCTTGGCGCTCCCTGGGGACTTCGATATCCGGGAGGGGACGGCGTGCCCCATGCCTGTTCCGCTTCGGTGTGGAGGAAGCCTCTTGCTCTAGAGGGGGGGCTTGCGAGGGTCCTCCTACTTTGTTGCGGATGAGCTGCTATCCTTGGAAAGTGAAGCGGCCTCCGGTGGTGTGCTGGGACACATTCTCACGGGGAGGGCTCTCCGGAGGGGCGCGTGACCTTCCATCCCTGGCCGCCTGGGTCTTCATGAGTTCCACGAGGACGTCCAGTTTCACGTTGAGGGCTTGGAAGGCGTCGGCGCCGCCGTTGAGCGGTAGCCCTACCGTCGTGGAAGGAGGGGGCGGCAGCCCAGCCGCAGGCAGAGGGGGCGGTCCGTCGGCGGGAGTGCTGGCACCAGAGGGGGGGTTTTGGGAGGCTTGTGAGGGGCCTTACCCCACCACCACCGTGGCCATTCCCCTGTCGCCGTCAGACCTCCTCCATGAACTTCTTCTCACCATACTGGCTCTTTGGTCGTTTCCCACACAAGGCGCCAGATGAAGGGGCGTGATCTCGCGCTAGTCCTGAGCTGGGAGGATGATCACCGGATAGTGAACTACAGAGAAAGGGAAACGAATCAGGGGGCCCAGGGATGGTTCCCTGGGGAAAACCCTCCGATGCTTAAGTCAGTAGAGCAATGGTGGAAGAAATTGAGAGAGGTAGAAAGAGATGCGCGAGATTCCCCAACACCAAGATGGTGAAGTGGTTTCTGCTCAGGGAGTGTTAGGCCTGTATCAGCCTTACCTGCTATCGGAGGGAGTCCTTGGTTTATATAGCGAGCTCCCCCGAAGAGTCCCATAAGCTGAGGAGTTTTACGGGGGAGTTACGTCCTCATCATGGGATCGTTACGTCCTCATCGTGGGCTCTTCATGACCTTGGGAGATCGTGGCACCCTTATCCCACTGAACTCCTACTCATAAAGGACTGTCAACGGCTGCATGGATAAGCATTCGTCAGTTGATCCAAGCATGAGAACTGCCAGCCCTGTCCGGGCGATGGGCGTAGCTCGGATGCAGTCAGATCGGAGTGGGCGCGGAGAGCCTGCCCTTATCTCGGTAGGGAGATGGCTCAGGCGTGAGTCTTCCTCCGTTCTGTCGTTCGGGCCATCCGAGCCTAAGGGCCGCCGAGGAAGGATGGGATCCCGAGTAATCTTTATTGGGCTTTTCTGTCGAAGTGGGCCCTAGAGGGCTGTCACTCGAATGAGCTGAGCCTCGTTCAGTCCTGATGGGCCTGGTTTGGCTGCTCTTGATTGGGCTACAGAAATCCCCCTCTCCATGTTGATATATCAAATGAAGAGCTGGGAGAAAGTCAGATTTCTTCTGAATGAAAACCCACATCATGTATGAGGTGGTCTTATGACCTACGTTCTCCACCTGGTATCATAGGCTCATTTACATATAGATCAGGTTTAGTGTTGATAAATTCTTTTTTCTGCATTACAACACTTTTTACATTCGAGCTGTCTGCATACCTGATTCATATTGAGAGGGGGAGTTTCTTTAGTCTGCCAGTGGGTAGGAGACTGATTCAAGGACTTTGTGATGGAAATCAACTCCGGGCATGTACATTTTATTTTACATTTGTGTCATTTTTATTTGCATTTATACCCTTCTGTAATTGGGTACGCATTTGTATGGCAAGTATAAGCCAAAATGTGAGTCTTTACGTTTTAGTGGGTTTATTTGTAAAAGTTCAGTAAGTCCAACAAGGGGCCCCCACCTTCTTCCCCATTGGTCCACCTAGGCTCTAGGGCCCATGTGGGGCTGGTCAAATGTTCAAGGTGGGCTTCTAGAAGACTTGACCATTCAAGGGGACAAAGGGTTTAAAAAGTCAATATTCCCTCCTTAAAAGTCAAGGCAGCGCCCCCTTCCACTAAATTATTTTTTGTTTTTATTTTTTTGACCACATGGGGATTAAATCTTCTATCCCTTGTATACCCCTCCCCTAACTTAGATCTTAGGGGAGTTTAGGTCTTTTTACATTTTCTATATAAGCCATGTAATTTATGAATTACTTAGCATTAATGAAAGGAAAATTCTCATTTGTGCTCACAAGGCCCAAGGGCGCCCCTCTCTCCCCCTCCAGAGCTGTGAGAGCTCTGATTTAAAATGTGTGAAGCATCTCCTCCACCACCTCTCTGAGTGTGAAGCTCAACACCACCGCCGCCGCCACCGAGCCGCCGTCGCACCGCCACCGCTAACCCGCCGGAGATCTGTCTAAATCAGGACAGAGGTCCAGTGTCCAAATTTTAGTTCCCAAATCCCAGATCTGACGAAGCTGAGATTTTGAGCGTAGGTTCCCCACATAAATCTCCATCTCTAGAAAAATTTTCCCGATTTTAAACCTTCATTTCATTTTCGTTTCTCTTTAAGCTTCTAGAACCACACAGATCCGTCCATGTGCAGATCTTGTAACAGCAACCCTGTTCTTCTTTTGTTCGACCTCCTTCTCAATTTATGGTTGAGCTCAAATTTGGATTGGGTGTTCTGCCCACCAAAACCCCTCCACAAATTTTTCCACGAATTTAGGAGTCTTTCTTCCCCTCCAAAAATTTAAAACTCAGGCCAAAATCTGTTCTGTCCTGTGCAGTCCAGATCCGACCCCTGTCCAGTCACAAATCCATTTCCCCTGTCAAACCACCTTTAGAAAATTTACAAAAAATATTGGTGTCTTCCTTACTTCCCCCTCTCTAACTTTCATAAAGAATCCAACTACCAGATCTGACGTTTTCCCTCCTGTCAACGTCCATTCTCAGCCAGATCTAAATTTATCCTGCCAGATCTAGTTCTGTGAACCAGCATGTTGTAAATTCAACCAAGGTCATTACAGAGATAGAAAAAATTCCTTCTCTGACCTTTGGTCATAGCTCTCTGAAAGAGCTTTCCAACGGCGCAAATTTAGCGTCGATCCGACGTCGGGATTGATCGCAACAGTCGATCTCGTCGGGTCGCGCAACCCCGAAATGGCAAAATAGATCCGGGGCAGCAATCTTCACCGCCCGGCGATCGGAGCCGCCCGGCCTCCCACCAGTAGCACCAGCCCGGTCACCTTCGAAGGGTCGTTCCTCCAGGCATACCCTTGGCAGCGGGACCCACCCCGCCCAGTTCGGACGTCTGAGCAGTACGTGGGCCCCATAACCCGCAGCACGCGTCATCCGGACGGCACCGACGGAGCTGTCCAACACGTTGCCCGTCAACCCAAGATCGGTCCTCCCGGGCCCACATTGTAGCCCTTTACCTCCCTGCGTGGAGTGGGTAGTAAATTCATTTGCTGTAATTATTGTAATATTTTTACCGGGAGTTACCGTACTTGGTCGGGGTCGTCTTCTCCACACCCTGAGCGGGGAGGTACACTCGCCACCCTCCTCATAGGCACTTTGCTTATCTCGTATATGTTTGTATGGCGCTGCTAGTGATAGGATATTAGCTCGCTTTAATTTCATCACCGCTACAAGAGAGAGTGAGACCCGTCCCGTGACCCGATCCGGGCACGAGAGAGAGCCGACCACCCTAGCTTACTGCCGGTTCCTCAACCGTGCACATCTGCACGCTTTCCTCGCTAAGGAATGTCGGCGAGCTAGAGTCCCAGGTTCACTGTCTATCCCGCATCAAATTGGTGTCAGAGCGGAAGGTTGAGTCTAGGGTAGTATTTACGTAAAAACAAAAAAAAAGAGTCATTTAAGTCGAGTCTAAGTCGGTCCAAGGTTGTATTTGCATACCATTATTCGGTATATCAAAAGGTGTTGTCCGAATGTTAGGTTACGCCTATCGGGAATGTCCCACATTTGCGTGAGAGGATCTTCGGATCCCATAACTCTACCAAGTATCGTCTATTGGTTAAGTCTAGGTGTGTAGTCGAGTCGGCATTCCAACTTGCATTGTCATTTTAGGGTCATGTCTAGTGTCTTGTCCAAGTGTCTTCATGTCCGTCCTATAGTCCCCAGTCACCCATGGATTCCCAATCGCCCAGGTGATATCACTGGCTGCATGACTCCCATAGGCTTGGAAACCATCCCATCCACTTCCATAGGCCCGAAGCCTCGGACTTTCATGGCTCCAAGGTCCCAAGCAACTATCTCAAGTGGGAAGCTACCATGGACAAGTATTTCGAGTGTTACACTATGCCCGATGCCATGCACGTCAACTTTGCCCAAAAGATGCTTGTCGACGAAGCTGCCTAGAAATGGGAGAGTATAGAACGCATGAGGGAGGTTAGGAGGCAATGGCCCATCGAGTCATGGCATGAGATGAAGGGCGAACTTAGGAAGGTCTACCTACCTGGTCTGGTCACCTCCAACCGACCCCATCCAATAACCTCCAACCAAGTGCGTCATAGTCGGAGAAGAGCCCCACACGTAGTAAAGCCTAGACCCAAGCCTAGGCCGGTTGATTACCGGCAAGTCCACCACGATACCCCTACTCCAACCCGCACTGTTGCCGAACTTGTGCAAATGATTTCGGATCGCGTGGATAGGAGGTGTGCTTATTATGAGTCGCTGGTCTCCCCTTGCCCACCTCCGAGACTAGGCGTAGCCACCACCAAACCTAGGAAGGTTGATGCGGGACGGACACGGGGACCGACTCTAAGTGATATGGACCTCGGACTCTAAATGCATACACGACCAGCAACATACGAGCATGAGAGACACTAGGCCCGACACTAAGAGATCCTATGGGCTATACGTCGTAAACAGAAACGCAAGCTCACTCGTCGTCCCAAGCGAGGGAAACGCGGATCGTGCACGGTTGAGGAACCGACAGAGTTAAGGGTAGTCTGACTCACTTCCGTGCTTGGATCGAGTCATGGGACGGGTCACTCTCTCACTCACAGCGGTGACATGGACTCACGGGATAGAATCCTATGATCCCACAGCGGCATACGACCATATACTAAACTAGCAAATGAACGCCAAGGAGTTAAGACCGTTACCTCCAAGCTCGCGGCGTGGGGAAGACAACCCCGGCCAAATCCGGACTCCCGGTTAACAAAGTTTTACCGTGGTACAAAAAATTGACTCACTCCACGCAGGGAGGTAATAGGTCACATGTGGCGCCCGGGAGTCACAGGAATTGGGTTGACTGGCAGCATCTTGATGTCGCTCCAGCGGTGCCGAAACCCGCATTTTGGTGCTGTCCGGACGGTGTGATCTGCTGGTACGTGGGGCCCACGGACCGCTCTGACCTCCGGAACTGACATGGTGGGTCCCGCTGTGATGGAGACCCCTGGTGGCGCGCCTCCCTGAAGGGCGGTTGGGCGGGAACACCGGTCGGACGCCGGGCGGCTCCGATCTTCAAGATTTGGAGTGGCTACCCACGGATCTGCAGGTTCTATTTTTGGGCGCGCGACCAGGCGAGATATGCTACTGCGATCACTCCCGACGTCGGATCGACACACAAGAGGTATCGTTCGAAAGCTATCTCTATGTCCTTCGACCCTATGGGACTTAGAAAAATTCATCGGAGCTGTGCTTCTGATGGGCGATTTTAGAACCGGCATGTTCTCAGTTTTGGATCTGACTGGGCAGAAACTAAGTTTCCTGAGAGTTGGTGTTGACCGTAGGGTAGACCTCTGATTCAGATCTCTAGCTATTCATGAAAAGTATAGAGGGGAAAGAGAGGAAAACGGAAATAATTTTTATGACTGATTTGGTGGAGATTTGGATGGGAAAAGCTATTTTATACTGGTGGGTGGTCGGATCTGGACAGAAGAAGATAGAACTGTGGAGGGATCTAAAAGTGATTTTTAGAAAATAGGTATGGGTCTTTGGAAATTCCACGAAAATTCATTGATGGAGGGGGTGGTGGGTAGAACCTCCATTAATTTTAGGGGCTCCAGAAAAAATCAAAAGGAGGTCCGGATATGGGAAACGCAGGGTGGCTGTGGATCTAGACTGAAAACAGGCAGATCTAGAAGGAAAAGATGGACAAAAGTGGAAAAATAGAAATTGGAAGTTGGAAGCCCAACCAATTTTTCTGGGACGTGGGGGAGACCTATGGAACTCACCCTGAAAGTTTGAGCTCAAGAGAAGTTCGTGGCTGGGAGCAGCAATTTGTAGAAGGGGGATCTATCCTGGATGGATAGAACTCCGGCGAACACGACGGTGGTGCGATGGCGGCACGGTGGCGGCGACGACGATCTCCGGAACTGATAGAGGAGGCTTCACACCTCAGAATCACAGTCTTCCCAGCTGCTGAAGGGGGAGAGAGGAGAGAGAGAAGGGGGCGGCCCTTGCTTGCTCCAACAATAATCTGAATTTTGTGTGTATTAATTCCAATCAAATGAAAATACAAGGAATATATATGAAATACAAAAAGACTTCAACTATCCCTAGATCTAGGTTTGGGGAGGGATAAAAGGGGAAGTCCACATTTAATTATCCCATGTGTTGTGGACCAAAATAAAAGAAATTACAAAATATAACTAATTTGTTCCAAAGGGGGGGGGGCGCCCCCTTCACCAAGAAGCCCCCTTCTTGGACTTTGAATACACCTTGTCCCCCACTTGGCCCACCCTTCTAAAAGCCCACCATTGGAAGGTTGACTGACCCCACATGGGCCCTAGGGGTGAGGTGGATCAATGGGAGGAAGGATGGGGGGCCCGCGAGACCCAGGTGGTCCCATTTTACACATAAACCCTTATTACAATCCGAATTATAATCCAAATAAAACTAAATAAACATACATTGCACACAAATGAAATCCCCCAAAACATGATAAATACTAAGACTCAAGGGGGAGTCCCCAGGCTGTCTCCGAGCCAGATAGAAGCCGATGTAGCCCGAGTGGTGCTCCGCGTACGGTACCGGAGACTCGTCGGTTCGTGCTTCTCGATCGCTCGGGTGTCCGCACCAATTCTCCCCGGGTGGGAGAAACTCGACCATGTTGAGTAAGGGTCTGCATCACTCTAGTACCGCTCCAGTAGGTCCGGATCTATCCTCTGCAACTTGGCCCGTGTGATCCAAGTATCCTCGGTGGCGGGTCGCCCTCTCCATCGCACTAGGTAGCGCGGGTAAGATCCACTCCTGGTAACAGTCACCTGCTCATCCAGTATATGATCTATATGCTCTCGCTGCCGTGGAAAAGGGGCGGGAGGTGGACACTCAGGTGTGGGATCACTCTCAATGGGAGGAGATGGCTCAAAGGGCTCACTAGGGATCACCGCTGGGTCCCTATAGGCAATTAGATCTGACACATTGAAAGTTGAGCTTATACCATATTCCTCGAGTAGGTCCACAACATACGCATTGGATCCAACGCGTTTCAACACTCTAAATGGACCGGCTCTATAACGACCCGAGAATACGATTACCAGGAAAGCCCGCTAACCCGAGACTCGCACCGCCACCCACGAGTCCGAAGACTCGGAAGGGTTAAAGGAATGTGTGGAGACTACACAAGTATCATAAATAATTACAGAAATTAAACAGTTATATATAATTAAGCAGGAAATAAATTTAACAGTTTACATGATACATGGTCCACAAGATAAAATAAAATAACAACAGCAGTAGTCCACAGCTAGTATAGAGATAAGAAAGAAAAGTACAGCTACACGGGGCATACCCCGGCTCTGACCTCTGGCACTAACACTGGGCACCTGAACCACGCTGAGCCTCAGACGCGCTCCCCTGAGGCCGCGACTCACCTAAAATACGGTGAAAACATGCAGGGAATGAGTCTCGGAACAAGACTCAGTAGGGATCACTCGAACCCTACCTCGCAAACGGAGAAACCGCTACGATAGCAGTAAGCGAGTACCTCGAAAAGGGAAGCCCTGCAATCTACAAAACATCGCTCTCAAGGCACGAAAGCCGACACACGTGCCACGGTGAAACGACCGGAACACCACGGTCAACGCTACAAAGCCTAAAGGTCGAAGTCACAAAGATTGACAGTCTGACACTCCCGACTCAACAGGAGTAGCACCCACTAGAAGCAAAGCCGGTAGCGTCCCCTGACGTCTTACACCGCACCGCAGGTGAACTGCCTGACATGGTAGCTCCTACCAAAGGCACGAACACCACACAAGTAACTACAAACGAGTGACTAGCTGGGGTCACGCTCATCAGCGTGGGTCCAACCGTCCCCAACCACGTATGCACACACAGACCGCGCGTCCCTGGTCTGGCCCTCTGACCGGTTTTCCCCTCATTCCGACTCTAACTGCAAGACGTGGGGCCCGATGGAAACCGGTCCACAAACTGTCTCTAAGGGTAGCCTCTCCACCACTCCCTAGCGGGACCACACACGTGTAAGCAGGCTACGACTAGTGGAGGGTCACTACGGAGTAGACTCTCAAGTCAACGGAAAGTCACGTCACGACCGGACGGTACAAGGAATGCCCCTCGTACCAATACCATCACATGGTGACAGAAGCCGACAACGACATCTCCCGGTACCACTCGGTATGACGAGAGACCCGCAGACACGGTCTGTCCCCTTGAATGGTCCACACTGGGCCGCTCAGGGATGTGCGGTCGCATAAGGACCGCACCTAGGGCTAAACGGCCAGCATAGGACCGTTCTACCCAGGTCCAAACAGACTGAAGAACGGCCAACATGGGCCCATTCAACAAATGTGCGGCCAGCTCCTGGCCGCAAGTGGGTGAAGAACGGTCAGCTCTTGGCCACTCGTCTCCCAACAGTAATAAACCTGAATGGTTAGCCCTTAGCCGCACTAGGGAAGAGCAGCTATGGTTTCACCGTTCAAGGGTTGTGCGGTCCAGGTCTAGCCGCACACCCAGGCAACGGCACCAGATGACGTACGGCCAGCACCTGGCCGCACGAAGGGTTATGCGGCTAGCTCCTGGCCGCACACCCCGGTGCACTGTACAACGGTAAAATTCAACGATCGAATACCCAGGGTTGTGCGGTTGTTGTGGGGCCGCACCTTAGACCCCGCAAGCCTACTACGCGCCAAGCCCAGCCACAGCACGCCGAGCCAATGGACATCCAGAATGGCACCGCACAAGGGTTGTGCGGGCCCTGGTTTGACCGCACATTGCCCACCAGCGGGAAAACGGTGAACCTCGCCGGAATCGCCCATTCCAACCCCAAACAAGCCCCACGAAGGGGGAAACGGTGAGAGAAGAACCCCCAAGTCCCCTAGCATGCTCCTACGCCCGTGAACCACAGAATCGGGGCTCAAAACGGCGGATCGGACAGACTCTCCCCGCGGCATGGACGGCCCCTCCCGACGTGAAATTGACCCCTCTCGACCTCGTCTCGAGCTAAAACTCGCGGGGAAGGAAGACAAGAGGCCAAGGAACGTCACCCTACCTCCGGTCCGCGACGAGACGCGTCGATCCAAGCCCAAATCCATGAAGAATGCCGTTAGAACCTCACCTTCCCAAGCTTCCCACGCTTGCCGCACCCCTGCACGATCACCTCGTCATCACCCACGTCCTCGTGCCGTCGCACCGCCGCCGTCTGCAACCGGAACGGAGGTCGCCGCGCTCGAACGAGAGGGAGAGAGAGAGAGAGGGCGGCCACGGTCGTGAGGGAGGAAGGAGAAGAAAGGAAGAAGAAGAAGAAAAAGAAAAGAAAATGGGGGTATTAATAGAAAATCCGAAATTTTTGGAAAATACCAAAAAATAAAAAATTACATTCCCGCAATCCTCGGAACGCACCGATCGCAACGGTACCCCTCTCGCCTAGGTGAACGACCCGGTTCACCCGCAACGAGATTCCGAAGGAATTACCAAAACACACACCGGGAAATCGGAAAACACATGCGGAAAAGCCGCGGAACGCTCTGGGCCTCCGAAACAACTTCGGATCGCGCTGATCGGAACACGGAAGATGTCTGAAATGAAATTTCAGACACAACGGAGTTAGACACTTTGAGAAACCACATCCGGGACCCACGAAGAAGGATCCGAAAGGTCCAGGATATTACAGGCTCCGCGAGCTTGCAATTTCTTTACGGTTCCAGAGGAAAACCGTTCAGGTCTTACCCTGATCATGACATATTCACCCTCTTGGAACTCACGGTGGTGTCGATGGACATCGGCTAACTCCTTATACCATGCATTGCTGGCCTCAATGTGACGACGGATGTCATCATGCAGACTCCTAACATGCCTAGCAAACGACTAGGCAGACTCCGACACTCGTGCATGGATGGGCATGGGAACAAGATCCACTGGCTTCCTAGGCCTACGACCTGTGACAATCTCGAATGGACACATGCCGGTAGACATATTAACTGAATCATTATATGCAAATTCTGCCAGAGGTAGTATGAGGTCCCAATCCCCTACACGGTCCCTGACAAGACACCTCAAAAGATCTCCAAGACTACTATTGACCACCTCGGTCTGACCATCTGTCTGGGGATGATATGCAGTGAAAAATTCAAGGTGAGTCCCTAACATGTGCCATAGTGTCTTCCAAAAATAGCTGGTGAATCGAACATCACGGTCATACACTATAGTGCGAGCCAACCCAAACTTGCACACCACATGAGTAAGGAAAAGGCGGGCTACCCTCGAAGCATCCGAAGTCTTCGAGCAGGGAATAAAAAGGGCCATCTTCGAGAATCAGTCAACAACCACATAGACTGAATCATGCTTTGTGGAGGTATGTGGCAATCCCAAGATAAAATCCATGCTAACATTCTGCCACGGGGCATCAGGCACGGGAAGAGGTGTATAAAGGCCCGAGCTTTGCTTCTTCATTTTGGCTGTAGCACATGTACGGCACTGGGCCACAATATGAGTGACATCACACTTCAAGCTCGGCCAATAAAATCTATGCTCAACAGCCTCGATAGTCTTGTTCCGACCAAAGTGGCCGGCTAGACCTCCCGCATGTAGCTCCCAGACTAAGAAGTTTCGAACTGAAGTTCGGGGAACACAAAGCCTGCCTCCTCGAAAGAGGTAACCCTCCTGAAGCACATAATCATCAAGGTCTCTCGAGGGTCCGGCCTGGAGAGTGGTATAAATCTGACCGAAGTCAAGATAGTCAACATAGGCCTCTCTCATCTTCTCTAACCCTATGACCTCGGCACTCATGGTGGTAAGCAAACACGCTCGCCGACTCAAGTCATCGGCCACCTTGTTCTCCACTCCAGCCGTATGTTTTAGTACAAATGTGAACTGCTGGAGATACTCAACCCAACGGCTGTGACGCGCATTAAGCTTCTTTTGGGAATGGAGGTACCTCAAAGCCTCATGATCGGAGTATAAGATAAACTCCTGATGTAATAGATAGTGCCTCCAATGCCTAAGAGCCTGAACAACTGTGTAGAATTCCTTATCATAAGTGGAGTATCACAGTTTCGCGTCATTCAACTTCTCACTGAAATATGCGACCGGGTGGGCCTCCTGACTCAACACTCCTCCTATCCCAACACCCGACGCATCACAAGAGACCTCAAACACCTTCGAGAAATCTGGCAATCGAAGGATAGGTGTCTGGGTCATGCGCTCCTTGATGTCCTTGAAGGCGGCAGCTGCGGCCTTCGTCCATACAATCGTGCCCTTCCGAATATAGTCCGTGATCGGGGTAGTGACGGAGCTAAATCCGCAGATGAAACGACGATAGAACGTCGCAAGGCCATGGAAGCTGCTGACATCATGGACCGTACGGGGTTTCGGCCACTCAACAATGGCCCGGACCTTCTTCGGATCGGCGGAGACCCCAGTACTAGACATAATAAAACCCAAGAAGGTAAGCTGAGGTGTCATGAAGGCACACTTCTGTGGGTTCGCAAACAACTGCTCTTGCCTCAAGAGTAGACAGACCTGCCAAAGGTGGTCTAAGTGGTCCCCCATGGTGTGACTATAGATAAGGATATCATCGAAGTACACTACCACAAAGACTCCAATAAATGGTCGAAGGACCTGAGTCATGAGTCGCATGAAGGTGCTAGGGGCATTGGTCAACCCAAAGGGCATAACCAACCACTCATATCGAGCATCCTTGGTCTTGAATGTAGTCTTCCACTCATCACCTAGCCTAATCCTCACCTGGTGGTAGCCACTCTTAAGATCGATCTTCGAGAAGATAGTGGCACCGGCCATCATGTCGAGCATATCATCTAGGCGAGGAATAGGGAACATGTACTTCACGGTGATATTGTTGATGGCACGACTATCAATGCACATTCTTCACGTGTCATGTAATGCCCCAGATTTTTCAGATCCTTCTTCTCGGGTCTCGGATCTGCGTTTCTGGTGTATCTGGCTCCGTTGTGTCCGAAATGATGTTTCGGACATCTTTCATTTTCGGATCGGCACGGTCCGGAGCTATTTCGGAGACCGGAATGCGTTCCGCGTGTGTTTTTCGATTCCTAGTGTGTGTTTCGGTAATGCCTTCGGAACCTCGTTACGGGTGAACCGGGCCGTTCACCTGGGTGAGAGTGGTACCGTTGCGATCGGTGCGTTCTGAGGATCGCGGAAACGTGATTTTCTATTTTTCGGTATTTCCAGAATTTTCAAATTTTTCCTATATAAACCCCCTTTCTCTCTCTTCCCTCTCATTTCTCACTCACTCCCCTCTCTCTTCTCTCACGCTCCCTTTCTCCCCTCTCTTCTACGGCGGCCGATGGAGCGAGGTGGGAACGAGGTGGAGGCGGCACGGGTGAGGACGCGGGTGAGAATGGGCGAGGATCGAGGCGGTTGCGGGCGCGATCCCTCGGTGGATTCCGAGATGGCGTTGTTCACATTCCGGGTGGTTTTCAGCGTGGATTAGTCACTTCGGCACGCGGTTTCTCGGGTGGACGTAGGGTGACGGAACACTGCTACGTTCTGCTCATTTTCCCTGTCATTGCACGTCGTTCGGTGTAGAAATGGCTGTGTTTGGGTCCGTTCTAGCGAAACCGTGGTTTTGTAGGTTTCGTAGGGTCGGTCGGGAAACGACGACGGTTTCCAGATCGGTTACTGTCAATGGATTCCTTAGGGTGAGAGCGTTCTTTTCCCTCCGATTTCGTCTCGATTGGTGGTCCCGTTGGATCGGTAGAGCTTCGGGAAGCTCGGTAACCCTTTTAGGGCAACTTCGGTAGAATCGCTCATTTCTCATGATTCGTGTGTCGTTTTGACTCCGGTCAGAGTCCATGTGATTGCCAGGGTGGTTGTGGCTGTATCCCCTTCGTTTCGACATGAATAGGGTGTGAAAAGGCCGTGATCGGGCGACCCCCTGGGTTTACCCGCCGTGATGGTTAGGCGGTCGAACCAGGGCCCGTCCATCACATGGGCGGGTAGCTTTGGTCCGTTCTTCTTTTCCTAGTTTTGGGGTTGTGCGGTCGGATGATAGACCACACATGTGATGTGCGGCCAGGTGAGGACCGCATGTCTCCCCCATGGGCAGCTGGTCCCCAGCCGTCTGTCCTTCCGTGGGCTTGTGCGGCCAGGAGCTGACCGCATATCCCAGTTGACCCATGCTCGACTGTTGGGTGTCAGTTAGGTCGTTCGGTTTGGTCAAAACCATTTTGACCGACACTGGAGTAGGTCGGTTGGGTTGGGCAGACGATCCTTGGCCGCATGTCCCTTTGGGCGGTCCAGCACTAACCGTCCATCCTCCTTTGGGGTTAGTCCGATTAGGGCCTTGTGCGGCTCCTGCCTGACCGCATGTCTCTTGAGCGGCTGTGCCCCAGCCGCACATCCCTTGAAGCGGCCCAGGGTGAACTGCACATGTGCCAGTCTAACCCGGTGTTTCCGTTTTGACCGATTCGAGTCCCGGGTGTGTGGTTCTCGAACCACGTACCGACCCGTGGCCTGACGGATGTTGTGCATGTCGTCGGGGCCAGGTGTCGTGGTACGTTGTAGTCCCGGGTGTAGCATTCTCGGCTCGTGTCACCGTGTGTTGGCGTGCATCGTCGATTTCTCCGGAAAGCGATTCCCAAGTGGGTCCTGTGTGAGGCCTTGGGCTGCGAGCCCAGTTGTCCAGTCTGGTGTTGGAGGCTTCCCTCTTCTCCTTGAGTTGGGCTACAGCTTGGCGGTGTGCGAGTTTCCTTGGGAATCATGCTTCTGTGCTTTCCGCGTGGGCCGTGTGTGTGGCCTTAGTCCCGTGCGTTCCCTTCCCGAGAGAATGGTCTCGGCGGCTCGTGAGCTGCCTTGGTACACGTGCTACCGTGGTTTTAGACCTAGAGATTGGACTAGATTGACGGCCTTGGGTTGTTGCGTGCGACGGTCTTGACCCCGAGTCTTCTGACTCAAGGAC
This sequence comes from Amorphophallus konjac, assembly GCA_022559845.1. Lineage (NCBI taxonomy): Eukaryota > Viridiplantae > Streptophyta > Magnoliopsida > Alismatales > Araceae > Amorphophallus > Amorphophallus konjac. Next base: position 100,428,610 of record CM040125.1, on the reverse strand, counting down.
CATTGGCTGTAGTGCATCTAGAGGACTGCCCAGAGTCCAATGGCTTAGCGTCACTTGGGTTTTCTCGACTCTCGCGCAGGGTGCGTGCGTAGCCGTGGGCTGCGGGTCCAGTTCCTTCTCCGACTTGTGTCACTGTGCGACGGTGCCGGTACGTGGGACGGTCCCCGTACGTCGTCGGATTCGGACGTTATTTTCCGTTAACTCGAGAGTCTACTCCTTCAGTGACCCTCTACTAGTCGAAGCCTGCTTACACGCGTGTGGTCCCACCAGGGAGTGGTGGAGAGGCTACCCTTAGAGACGGTTTGTGGACCGGTTTTCATCGGGCCCCATGTCTTGCAGCCAGAGTCCAGCTGAGGGGAAAACCGGTCAGAGGGCCAGACCAACACACGTGGTTAGAGGCGGTTGGATCCACGTCGACGGGCGTGACCCCAGCTAGTCACTTGATTATGGTTACTTGTGCGGTGTTCGTGTCTTTGGTAGGAGCTACCACATGAGGTAATTCACCTGCGGTGCGGTGTAAGAAGTCAGGGGACGCTACCGACTGTGCTTCTGGTGGGAGGTACTCCTGTCGAGTCGGGAGTGACAGACTGTCAGTCTCTATGACTTTGACCTTCGGGTTTAGTCGTGTTGACCGTTGAGTTTCGGTGGTCTCGCGGTGGCGCGTGCGTCGGTTTTCATGCCGTGAGACTAGTGCTAGTAGCTTTACCAAGATTGTGTCTTGTTGTGCGGTACCCGTGACCAGGTGGTCGTGGTTACACCTTGGACAGCGTGTCCAGGTTGGCCGTGTTCTGGGAGACAGGCCTCTGCGGTGCGATTACCGTGGGCTTTTGCTTCGGTAGGTGGTGTAGACACGTCAAAATTGACGCTACTGTGAGTACATCTCATATTACCTTGTAATATCCCAATTTGACCCTCAAATTAACTTTGTTTGAGTGTTTTTCCCACTTTCCTTGGATTTCTCTATTTTTCCTCCCTTTTCTTATTTTTTCCTATTTTTTTGAATTTTTTGGGCATTTTTCTCTATTTTTATGAATTTTTTAGAATTAACGACATGAAGAGGGGCGTCATTTTATTTTAAGAAAATTAAAAGAAAATAAAGAGAAAATTGACGCCACTTCCATCAGGCGTCAATTCCTCTATTTTCCCAATTTTCTAGATTTTTCTGAAGATTTTTCGGAGTTATTTTGGAATTAACGACTTAGCATGGGACGTTATTTTGATTTTTAATAAAATAAAAATTAAAAAAAATGGAATTCACGACACATGCAAGGGCGTCACTTTCAATTTGATTATTTTAATATTATTTTTAAACCCCCTTTCAGAGGTGATTTGGTGGCCTTCCGGGTGTCAGAAAAATATGTAAAAATTGTCATTGGAATCAGCACAGTTGGATGCACCTCCACCTAAAAAATGGGAAAATAATATTGAGAAATAAAAAATGACCCTGTTTTGAATATTTTGAATTAACGACCTTGATTCGGACGTCAATTAAATTGACGCCCGAATCGACAGTCGTCCTTTCTCTTTTGGCTGTTTATCATATTGATTAACGTCCCTTGGTAGGGCGCGTTTTTAATTGACGCCTTTAGTTCAGGCGTCTTTCACAATTTTCAAATACAGGGAGGTTTTATTTCTAAAAATTGATTCAGGAAATGACGCCTTGTTCCCATACGTGTTTTCAATTCACGCCCTATGGCAGGTCGTCAAGGCGTGAATTGATGCCCTTACCGAGGTCGTCTTCCACCTTTCGTGTCCTGCTCGAACGCAGCTTTCCTGAACAGTTCCCTGCCGTGTTTGATCACTTTGCTCCATTAGGGAACTAGAGTCCTTGCCTAAGCTGATTATTGCTTGTTCTGATCCGATTAAGATCTGTTTGTTTGCCCTATAAATAGAGCCCTGCGGCTCTGTTCGGGGGGGGGGGGGATTTTCTTCTTCTCGATTTTTACGCAGGGTGCTGCTGCTGCTGCTTGGCTGAAGGAGGAAGCTCCTGCACATCATCGTTCATCCGACAGAGTCTTCCTCCCCATTGAGCATCAAAGCCAAAGATCAAAAGCGCAGACTTTTCTTTCTTTTTTTTCAATTCTTTTCTTTTGTTCATACATATGCATGCATATTGCATCTTCTGTTAATCTTTCTTCTCAACCACGTTGAGACTCCTTGGTGCAACACTTGCACACTTGTTATTTTACATATCATCATCATCTTTTACCTACCCTTTTGCATAGGGGTTTAAAGGCCAAACACCAATAAGGTGTGTTCATATCCATGCTTTCTATGTCTATATTTACATTTGGATTTGATGCTACACATCTTGGTTTCTAATCCATGTTTGTTTATTGGTGTTTGTTAATTTTGCAAGGGTAATCAATCAAGAAAAACTCACTTCATCGGTCGGCCGATTGGAAGAGAAGGAAAGCACTCACATCAATCCCCGCATTTGAGGTATTTTTCGCGATCCCTCCATTTTATTATTGTTATATCCTTTGAGGCCCTCATGTCTCTGGCGATCACATTCCCCTTAGCATCCTCGCATGCTCCCCTTTTCTCCCTCTGTTGCATTCTTATTCTTAGTAGTGGATTATTCATGATCTACAAATTGGTGATCATGGTGGGACATCCACTATTTTTCTATTGATTACCCCTTTCCCCTTTGGCACCCACGTGTGCCCTTTCCCTTTGGTACCCACGGTACCTCTCCTTTGTGCCCCACGGGCACCCTCCACTGTGCACACTGCATACTCCCGGAGATGAGCCAGTTTGTGATTTTTCTGAATTAACGCCTTTCACAAAGGCGCGTTTTGATTTAACGCCTTTATCCAGGGCGTGTTTTATATATTCGACGCCTCCTACGAAGGCGCCTTTCATCACATATCCCTGGTGTTTTATTTTGTCTGAGGATTCACGTCCTTCCCTGAGGTCGTCCTTTTGTTGAGAAGCGCCTCCCATCAAGGCGTGTTTTTCTTTGAGCATGCGCACCACACACTTTTGACGCCCTCTGCCAGAGGCGTCTTTTTACATTTAGCGCCTTACACTAAGGCGCGGTTTTGTGATTCACGACAGCGACGCTGTCGTCTCTTTTACTGGTAGCGACTGCTGCCAGGTCGCCTCTTTCCTGTGCGTTTACAGAGGCTTGTTTCTTGTGATCATTCATGCTGGATTGATACTTACCTCTATTATTTGATTATATTGGTGTGAGCTGCTTATCTTATCTTGCATTCATCCATTTGCATTGGTTTGGGAGACCTCCTCTCTCTACATTAGGAGCCACACCCCCTCTTGGTGAAGGAAGGACCCTCCATTGAGCACTCCGTCTCATTGGACCAGAAATTCCTAAACCAAGCCTCCATAAGTCCCCGCACCCGTGGATTCCCTCACGGACGCTGGGCAGGTGGTACCTTTGAAGTCCCGGGTTTAGTTGGCCTATACACGGTGAGAGAGTGTTCCTAGTTGGCATCGAAGTGAACTTACATTGAAACTAGGTTCCTCCCTTGTGTGAATCACTCCAATTTTGGTTAAAAATCATTAATTCACCAAGGTTCAAACAAAAAGAAATCAAAGGTAACCATTCTAACTTGTGTGCTTCTTTGCAAATTATTTTGCTTGAACTTTCATTGATGACTTACCTTGATAGAGAAAACAACATGTTTAATCCAAACTTTGCTCATGAGGATGCACAACCTAGCACATCTTATACTCCTCAATTTCAACATGTTCGTCATAATTCTCACCATATTTTCAAGGGACCACGTCCTCATTCTTATGGTTTTGCTCGACCCATGGGCAATATCCAATCTCATGGTCCCTCGCCTCAATCGCGAGCCACTACTCCTACGGGACCGTCTCCTCCCAACGATGAGAAGGTCTCCCAGATCTTGCATGCATTAGATCATCTCACCCCTCAACAAATCCAAGCCCTTAAGGCCGTTGTTGAGGGTGCATCTCATTCCTCTCATCCTCCTTCAAATCCTACGCGGGTGGCCCATCACCCCCTTCCCTCTTCTATTCACATTCCTACTCGGGTGGCCCATCACCCATCTCCGATTCACACTTCTCCTCGGGTGGTCCAATGCCCGCCTCCTTCTATTCCTCCTCCATCACGGCCCTAAGGCCTATTTATTCCTTGCAACCCGACCCATCTGGGTCCTTCTATGGGTCGGCCCATTAATTCCCTTCCACGGCCTTCTTATGCGGCCCCTCCTTCAAGGCCATGCCAACCCTCTGTTGCTCAGGTCACACCCCTCCAACAAACTCTTTTCAACAAAGTCACTTCGTTGGAGGAACAATTAAAGAGGGTTACGAGCCCACGGCCCGCTCCTCCTACTCCAGTTAATCCCCTTTACGCGGCTCTAAACGACATTACAAAGATGGAGAAAGATTGGAAGGATAGGAGAGACGGTTGCGGTGTCGACAGTTCAAGCGAGCAAGAGCTGGCAAATTTCAATGTTCAAGTGGACGCTGTCCTTCCTCCACCCACATATACGCCTCCACTACGGTGTCCACTTGAACCGGTTGATGAAGAACCGGCAATTGAAAAATCTGAGGCGCACAATGATGAAGCTATGCAGGCACCCCTTCCGAGTTTCCTTCGCTTCCCTCTCCCTCCACTACCGCTTGATGAACCCCCTGCTCAGGACGAAGTCACCGTCCCCAACACATTCCCCGTTTATGAGACTAATTGGTGTTACGACGATGGGTCAATACTCCAATCACCCATGTCGTTGCACCAAGACATGTCTCCTATCCCTAACACCTCTCGCCCCATCCGGCATTTTCAACACACTAAACCTTCTCCGTTCACCCCTCCCGTAACCACCCCAATAGCCTCCACTCCACCGGCCTCCACCGAACCTCCATTACCCTCCATTACGCCAGTCTCCGCCAAGCCTTCCATTACACCTCCTCTTTGTTCGCCACCTCAGCCGTCCACTATGCCTATGACCCCTACCCCATTACTTAACCCTTTACCCTTACCTGTGGCTAGTCCTGAGCAAGGTTCACCCTTTTTTGCACTCGAGCCAACCCCCGACTGCTTCCAAGCAAAGGGAGAAGCTCGACGTGTTTGAACCTTTGCTTCCACTCACCCTTTCACCTCCACCATCCATGGAACCTTCCGCCTCCGCTTCACCCCCCTTTACTACTCGGAACGGGCGTCCTTCTGTAAATACTTGTGCCGAAGATGATCAAGAGCCGGGAAAGAAAGATTTGGCCATGGCCATGCTGTTCAAGATGCAAGAGTTTATTTGCCGGATGCCAATCTGGGTTGTTGTGCCAAGCATGGTTGAAGAGGCCGAGTCCCCGCCACTGCTCGCTAGAAGAGAATGCCAAGCGTTGATGCCGTATAAGTTTGTGCCCAAGGGCCGGGCAGGGCACCCCTTGTTCCAACTTTCAAATCTTGAACTGTTTCTTCCATACAAGGGACGAACGCCCATCTTGATCAATATTCTTCATACGCTACAATCCTTGGGCAACACGATGTTTCCTTTCCCAACTTTCCAACTCTCTCACACTATTGCTTTCCACTCTCCAAGAGAGTTGTCACTTACCATTGAAGCTTCATCCATTGGGCCAATTGGCTATACACTTTCACTGCCATGGAGGGGCAGTTACCTTGGTGTCAAAGGGCTTTCCACTATTCTACCCACCTTCCATTCAACGCCATCCACATGGGCCACTCCAGGGGTAAGGAGGAGGATCTCATCCTCTCGCCCTTCATGTTCTTCATATTCTTTGCATCTCATGCATTCTGTCGCATCCATGCATTCATCGCATCTGTTGCATTGCACTCGCATACATTGGCACTTCTTCTTTCCCAGGTTTCCGGACCCGTATCTTCCCCGCCTTCCGGAACATCCGGATCTTCCGCATTTCCCATCTTCATCCTCTTCTAATCCACTCTCCCTGGGGCATCGCGTCCCCTTTCCAGCTATTTCCATGGAACCTCCAGGTGTTTTATCCCTCCTCTTAGGGCATGACGCCCCTTCTGATTCCACTATTCTGGAACCTCCGGATCTTTCTCTTCTCCCAGGGCATCGCGCCCCTTTCCGTCTTCTTCCTCCGGAACCTCCGGATCCTGCTCTTTGGGCATCGCGCCCCTACACACCCTCAAGTACGGATCTTCTGGATTTCTTATCTCTTCTCCTTGGGCATCGCGTCCCATGGTACCTTCCCCCTCTAGAACCGCTGGACTCTCTTTCCCTCCTCCTAGGGCATCGCGCCCTTTCTGATTCTCTTCCTTCGGAACCTCTGGATTCTCCATCTTATTCTCTCTATCTTCTTTCGGGGCATCCCGACCCTTTTGATTCCATCCCTCCGGAACCTCCGGACCCTCCTGATCCTTTTCATCCACTCTTCCCTGGGCACCGTGTCCCTCGGCATCTCATTCCTCCGGAACCTCCGGACCATCCCTCTTTCTTCCAATTCATCTTCCTGCTCCTCCAGGATATTACATCCTTTGTCCTCTTCTTCCTTTTTCACCATATTTTTCCCTATTTCTTCCCAGGGCACCGCGTCCCTCGATATTTTATTCCTCTGGATCCTCTAGATTCCTCCTATCAGGATTCTCCTCCTCTACTTCCGGACCCTCCGGATCCACCTCTTTCCATCTATCAATTTCTTCTTCTAATTCTTCCTGATCCCCGGTCCGACCCAACTTCTTCCATATCCACTGCTTTGGGCATCTGCCCATTCTATCACTGCTTTCGAGGCTTTAGTCCTCACCTCTCTTCTTGATATTTCACTCCTTCTGTAGACCTTTCATGTAATCAGGGTCTCCGCGCCTTAGCAAGGGAGTTCTAGTCTTTGCCTCTCTTCCTTTTCTCCTTATTTGTCTGAGTCTGGTCTGAGCACCACTCCTTCTTGTTAAGCCACTTCCAAATCCTTTGCTTCCAATCCTTTTATTCGCTAAAAGAGGACTATCCCACGATGAAGAACCCCGCCTCTCGCGGCAATTATTTCAAGAAAGGTCGCAAGGTAACATATTGGCGTAAGTATGCATTTTTATGATATCATTTTCTCATTTCTTCACGCATGATTTTCAAAATCAAGTGCTTCTTAACAAGATTAAAAGTGGTGTTTTAAACATTTATCTTAATTAAATCATTCTCAAAAGAGTCTTTAGGCTTGCTTTTGCAGCACCTTTGGTTAATAATAACCCTGTGCTAGAAGTTCGGTATTCTCTCCCCGCTTGTTAAGAGCAACCCTTAGCTGCGCATTCCACACACTTCACAGCGTCCTTAGCCGGCTCCTTTAGTTAAACACCGTTGCTACTTTGGCCATGCCATGAGTATATCTGAAAGTCTTTTTCTCTTCTTTACTCGACCGCGTGCAGGGGCAAGAGGTCGACGGGTGAGATGACCCACCCAGGGTAATCCCCAATACGAGAGGAGTCTCAAATAGGGGCAGTCTTGACCCAAAATCAATATGAGTTTTCATATGAGTTTTCATGATATACATCTCGCCAAAAGGGCTATTATGAAAATCAAGTCAAAATTTCGATAAAAGTAAAATTATGAATTATGGCATGTCAAGAGTGGCAAAGTCCTCGCAGGGAAAACCCTGGTCGTATGCATGTCAAGGGTCTAAAAATCAAAGGCACAAAGCCCCGGCACAACAGACTACCTCTTTGAGGGGAAACACCTGGGAAGGAATTCAAGTCCCGACATCTCCCATCCTGCATAAAGCTTATCCTCAATTATTCTTCTCTTCTCCCTCTAAGACCGAATGTTTCTCGGGTATGGCCTTGGTAGGGACACCGTTAATCAAGGGCAGTCGGCTATAGGGCGTCACCCTTCAATGCACGCCCGACTTTGGGCAGTTTTTAGTGAAAGGGGAAGGAACAAGGACCCCTAGTCAGTGGTTTAAAAAAACACCCTTTGATGCTGCATTAATGAAGCCTAAAACAAAATCCAAAAAAAATTGAATATTTCCTAAACCAAAATCCAAAAAAAATTGAATATTTCCTAAACCAAAATCCAAAAAATTGAATATTTCCTGATCAAAATTCAAAAAAATGAATATTTTCCAAAATCATCAACAAAATTCAAATATTTTCCAAAATCCATAAAAATTGAATATCTTTTTCAAAACCCACAAAATATGCATATTTCAAAATCCAAAAAAAATAGCATTGTATTTTCTGATGGTGTTTTTTTACAGGAATAATAATTTTACAAGGACCAAGAGCACGGGATGAGTCCTCTCCATTCATCGCTATCAATCTCTTGATTCTTCCCAATATCATCATGATTCGTCACTATGGACACTCTTGATTACCATCTCTCTATACTGGGCATTAACTGATCGTTCATCTCCTAATCTTTTAATCAACTCCTGCTGATTTCACTTGATTGATCCTGATCATCCAATCTCAATCCCACATGCCAAGATTGTCATCCTCATGGCAAACAACAAATAATGATGCTTTGCAATGCTATGATTTAATTCATGTTTAGCCTTGCTAATACATACTTAAATGCTATCCACACCAAGCTTTGAGTACTTTGATGTCTATATTGTGATTGCTTTGATTCATGCTATGCTTGCTATGCTTAAATACCTTATCCATTGCTTGTTATCTTTTATATCTTGGCTGATGAATCTTTGAGCGCAGGAAGAAGCTCTTGGTCCCACCGACTGGGCATCATCATCCAAGCCCCACGGTGCTTGCACCTCATTTCTCAGTTCCCCCATGCTCATTGCTATCACCATCCCCCCTGTATGCATTTTACTATATGTTATTATGCTATTAGATTATATCAAGGACCTTGTGGCTTTGGTAAATCTGGAATTTGAGTTCCCCTTCATCAAAAATAATGATGGTTCCAGAGGAGTCTTAGTCACACGGATAGGCCGTTGAGTCGTCCAAGACTGGGGACGATGGTTCCCTTTTGCGAGTTGGTGCGTGGATAAACGGGCTTCGACTTAGTACCAGCTCGCGAAATCGATTTCTTGACCCAGTCTTGGCAGTTTAACAATATTATCCTTGATTATCTTATATTTACATTTGTTTTAATTTTTCCTTTTAAACCCATCATGCATTCATATAGGACTTTGAATTAACGTTGGAAAATCATTCTGATAAGCTGATTTGGAGAGTCAAATTGATCTTAATCTTTCAAGATATGAGATATTCATTGCTGAATGGAATCCTCAGTTCGTTTTGTCGCTGTTTTGGGACATTTTCTCGAAAGCTCCTTGTTTGGATTTCTATCATCTTATTTCAATCCTTTTCCCTTGATCCACCTTGGCTGCAGCACGTCCACATTGGCTGGTAATCGCTCCCCAATGGTGAAACCTACAGGTTTGTAACCTGGGGTACTTCCACCGCGCTGGAAGTTGATCATTCTCCTTCGTGCCCGCGTGCACACTCCCTCTTTTATCCAAACATCGTTGATTTCATTGAATTTCCCGAGATTGCTTCATCTCGAGCTTTTGATTTCATTCTCATCAAGTGATGTTGATTGCGTGTCTCATCACACCTTGACATCTACTTTTCAGTTTGCTCTGCTCCCTTGCAAAGCAGACGCCAAGGCGGGGCAGCTGTAGACACGCCAAAATTAACGTTACTGTGAGTACATCTCATATTACCTTGTAATACCCCAATTTGACCCTCAAATTAACTTTTTTTGAGTGTTTTTCCCACTTTCCTTGGATTTCTCTATTTTTCCTCCCTTTTCTTATTTTTTCCTATTTTTCTGGATTTTATGGGCATTTTTCTCTATTTTTATGAATTTTCTAGAATTAACGACATGAAGAGGGGCGTCATTTCATTTTAAGAAAATTAAAAGAAAATAAAGAGAAAATTGACGCCACTTCCATCAAGCGTCAACTCCTTTATTTTCTTAATTTTCTAGATTTTTCTGAAGATTTTTCGGAGTTGTTTTGAAATTAACGACTTAGCATGGGACGTTATTTTGATTTTTAATAAATTAAAAATTAAAAAAATGGAATTCACGACACGTAAGGGCGTCACTTTCAATTTGATTATTTTAATATTATTTTTAAACCCTCTTCTAGAGGTGATTTGGTGACCTTCCGGGTGTCAGAAAAATACGTAAAAATAGTCATTGGAATCAGCACAGTTGGATGCACCTCCACCTAAAAAATGGAAAAATAATATTGAGAAATGAAAAATAACCCTGTTTTGAATATTTTGAATTAACAACCTTGATTCGGACGTCAATTAAATTGACGCCCGAATCGACAGTCGTCCTTTCTCTTTTGGCTGTTTATCATATTGATTAACGTCCCATGGTAGGGCGCGTTTTTAATTAACGCCTTTAGTTCAGGCGTCTTTCACAATTTTCAAATACAGGGAGATTTTATTTCTAAAAATTGATTCAGGAAATGACGTCTTGTTCCCAGACGTGTTTTCAATTCACGCCCTATGGCAGGTCGTCAATTTGTGAATTGACGCCCTTACCGAGGTCGTCTTCCACCTTTCGTGTCCTGCTCGAACGTAGCTTTCCTGAACAGTTCCCTGCCGTGTTTGATCACTTTGCTCCACTAGGGAACTAGAGTCCTTGCCTAAGCTGATTATTGCTTGTTCTGATCCGATTAAGATCTGTTTGTTTGCCCTATAAATAGAGCCCTGCGGCTCTGTTCGGGGGGGATTTTTTTTCTTCTCGATTTTTACGCAGGGTGCTGCTGCTGCTGCTTGGCTGAAGGAGGAAGCTCCTGCACATCATCGTTCATCCGACAGAGTCTTCCTCCCCATTGAGCATCAAAGCCAAAGATCAAAAGCGCAGGCTTTTCTTTTCTTTTTTTCAATTCTTTTCTTTTGTTCATACATATGCATGCATCTTGCATCTTCTGTTAATCTTTCTTCTCAACCACGTTGAGACTCCTTGGTGCAACACTTGCACACTTGTTATTTTACATATCATCATCATCTTTTACCTACCCTTTTGCATAGGGGTTTAAAGGTCAAACACCAATAAGGTGTGTTCATATCCATGCTTTCTATGTCTATATTTACATTTGGATTTGATGCTACACATCTTGATTTCTAATCCATGTTTGTTTATTGGTGTTTGTTAATTTTGCAAGGGTAATCAATCAAGAAAAACTCTCTTCATCGGCCGGCCGATTGGAAGAGAAGGAAAGCACTCACATCAATCCCCGCATTTGAGGTATTTTTAGCGATCCCTCCATTTTATTATTGTTATATCCTTTGAGGCCCTCGCGTCTCTGGCGATCACATTCCCCTTAACATCCTCGCATGCTCCCCTTTTCTCCCTCTGTTGCATTCTTATTCTTAGTAGTGGATTATTCATGATCTACAGGTGGTACTAGTGTGGTTCGGTAACCTCGACTGCGAGCCCGAGGTGTGCCTTCTGGTACAGTAGGAGTAGTTGTAGTGCCGTGTTTCGACCGGCCACCGGGTTTACAGTTCATGCTGTTACTGTTGCTCTCGTAGTTACAGCTTTCTGTGCCACCATTAGTTCTTGGTGGGATTCCGCGGGATCCCTGCTGAGTCTCTGTTTTGGAGACTCACTCCCTGCCTTTCAGGTGTGGTGGTTCTTCCTCGAGGTTCGAGGGTGTTGTTCGGAGGTTCTCAGTTGCCAGCTCGCTGGGCCGAGTGTTCACTCGGCATGTGGTACATTTTTACTACCTTAGACTATACTTCTTGTTGGGCTGGACTCTGTTGTAGCTGTAGTTGTTCTTTTACTTCTACTTGTAGTTGTTGAGTTGTCCTGCTTTATTTCCTATTTCTCTGTGCCTCCACACTCCTTTTAGCCCTTCCGAGCCCTCCCGGCTCGTGGGCAGCGGTTCGAGTCTCGGGTTATCGGGTCTCTCCCGGTAATCGAATTCTCGGGTCGTTAGAGCGGTGGTTGTGGATGTACATGGGCATTCGAAATATTATAGTGATCAGAGTCCATGAGGTCCAGTACAGTCGGCAGCTAGCACAGGGTTTTGTGCTTGTTTTTCGGCCTTGTTTCTCGCTTGAGAGCTTGAGTGCGATGCGTGGCGCTGTGAAGGTGGTTGATGTCCACGGCTTTCGTGCCAGCATGGGGCCTGAGGATCGAGGTCGAGAGCCTTCTCCCTCATCGGTGGTGGCCCAGGTTGTGCTGCGTTGGGCAGAGGTTGCTGGCAGGCGTGAGCTCGCTGTGCTACGTTCGAGGAACCTGCAGCGTGGTCAGGTGGCTGGAGAGGATTGTCCGTGGTTAAGTGGCCGTGAGCGTGCTTAGCAGGAGCTGCTGTCGGTTTTGGCCACTCCAGCTTGAGGTTTGTCCAGCTCCTGAGGTGTTCTGATCGAGAGGTGTGCTCGGGTGAGCGGAATACCTTCTCGGTGAGTTGCGGTTTCGTCGAGCCTGATGCTCTTGTCGTGCTCTATGGCGTCAGAAATGACGTGTCGGTCCCAATTCTTCTGCGGATTTCAAGGCAGGAAATGGCAGAGATGTCCCGGTAAGTCTTTGCTTCTGCGCTCTTGTGTGCAAATGGGTTGTGTTCGCCCTGGAGTTGGCTTGAGAAGTGAAGGCTCCACGGTGAGTTCAGGACTCGAGGATGAGCGTCGACGGTTGTCATTATGGTTCGTGTTGCGGCTCTTGGCGCGGTGCGCTGCAGTTCGAGGAATTGTAGTGGTGGTGCACCGAGAGATGTTGTGTTCATGGTCCGACGTGACACTCGTGGAGTCTGTCGGAGGTGCTGACCTGACGGGAGCGATGGTTTTTCCTTGGTGCTTGATGGTGTTGTTTCCAGCGTGCGCGAGGTTCGAGGTCAGGTCGAGGGTGGAGTTCTTCTGTTGGTCGGAAGTGCATTTGGTTTCCCCTTTGGTCTGAGAGATTGTGTTGGGTTGAGGTTCGTCATCTTGCATTGCGTGTTCGGATTGGTTGACCTTGTGTGCCATGAAGTCCGTGTGAGACGTGCTCCTCGTCTTAGCAAGGTGGTTGCCTGTGAGAAGCTGTGCCCATTCCCTTGTCGTGTGAGGGTGTGCTAGCACTGTTCCGAGAAGGACGAGTGCCGGTTGAGCGGTGTTTGCTTTCCTGGCTATGCGCGCGTGGATCAGAGTGTGCAGCGGAAGCGTGGTGGGCTTGTAACCCACTGGTTCAGGATCGTAGTGTTGGTTGCTACGGGCGGATTCCTGAGTTTGTGCTGAGCACAGGAGGATTGGTTCCTCTGGGTGAAACGTGTTGCTGCCGTGCCAGTGCTTGTGGCATTTATGGTTTGTGGCACTGGTGGTTGGTGTCCCCGGGGGAAATATGTTGGCTCGTGTGCAGTATGAGTACCCTATTTCTGTGTTAGAGATCGCGTTCTTGGGTGAGACCGCTATAGGAGAAGTGATCTCTAACAGATTGTGGGACAGGTTGGTTGCCGAGAGTGGCTTGCGGGTTGGCCGAGTGACCGACCGTGGTAAGTTGTGCATTGCTTGGGAACCCGTGTCCGCTGGTCGTGTCGTTGTCGACTAGGTTGCTGTGGTCTCGGTGGTGCTCAGTGGCTCTATGGTAAGAGTGCGGACTGAGTTCGCAGGCATCCTTCGAGGTTCTTTTGAGAGGAGTTCGGTTCGAAAGGCAGTGCCTGTGTACGAGGGTCTCCGTTGAGATGTTGTCGTTGGTGTGGCGGTCCTTGGTCTGTGACCAGCAAGGGAGGATTCCCGGTAAGTCTATGTCGAGTACCGTGGAGACCGTGGGAATATCCTTATCTCGTGGTTCTGCCGTGCTCCCCAGAGTCGGAGGTATTGGCAAGAGCTTCGAGATTGGTTGCCGTGTTCGAGCGAGATCTGACTCGAGCCACAATGTCGGTCTGTGAAGTGTCAGCGGATGGCCTGTCGCGATTGGATCGTGCCTGCTGTGCTGATGGAGGCTTCCCGTTGACGCGTGTATGGCGGCCCGTGCGTGGTCTTTCACAGTCAGGCGTTATTGTTGGCGTTTGTGGCTCCTGTTCGGCGCTGAGCTATTGTGGTGGTTGCGGTCTGCTTGGGTAACCGTGTCTGCTGGTGGGAGCTTGGTTTGGTTGTTCCCTTGTATCGGGCGTGAGACCAGTCGGCGGGTTTGCAAAACTGGCGTCTGGGTCATCTGTCGACCGTGGGTTGCATTGGCAGCTGTTCCTTGTGTTGGGGACTGTGTTTCCCCGATGGGCGTGTTGTTGGCTACGGTGCCATGTTCGTTGTGCTGTGACTGAGGTGACGCTAGACTGTGTCCTTTGTGAGTGCCTGCTTTGATGGCCGATGTGCTCGGCGCGTAGAGCGAGGCATTGTTCTTATTTATAGTCTGGATGTGTCCCTTAGGTCTGGAGCTTTCGTGTGAATCATGATTTTCTGTGCTGGGGTTCTGACGGCGTCGTCAATGAGTTACGGCGTTCTTCCCCTGTTCCTATGCTTGTCCTGAATTTCGAGGATGAAATTCCTTTAAGGGGGGAGGGCTGTAATGCCCCGGATTTTTTGGATCCTTCTTCTTGGGTCTCGGATCTGCGTTTCTGATGTATCTGGCTTCGTTGTCTCTGAAATGATGTTTCGGACATCTTTCGTGTTCGGATCGGCACGGTCCGGAGAGAGACCAGAATGCGTCCGCGTGTGTTTTTCGATTCCCGGTCTGTGTTTCGGTAATACCTTCGGAACCTCGTTGCGGGTGAACCAGGCCGTTCACCCGGGTGAGAGTGGTACCGTTGCGATCGGTGCGTTTCGAGGATCGCGGAAACGTGATTTTCTATTTTTCGGTATTTTCTGGAATTTTTGGATTTTTTCTATATAAACCCCCTTTCTCTCTCTTCCCTCTCATTTCTCACTCACTCCCCTCTCTCTTCTCTCACGCTCTCTTTCTCCCCTCTCTTTTTCGGCGGCCGACAGAGCGAGGCGGGGGCCAGGTGAAGGTGGTGCGGGCGAGGACGCGGGCGAGAATGGGAGAGGATCGAGGCGGTTGCGGGCGCGATCCCTCGGTGGATTTCGAGATGGCGTCATTCGCGTTCCAGGCGGTTTTCGGCGTGGATTAGTCGCTTCGGCGTGCGGTTTCTTCGGTGGAGGTAGGGTGATGGAACACTGCTGTGTTCTGCTCATTTTCACTGCCATTGCACGTCGTTCGGCGTCGAAACAGCCGTGTTTGGGTCCGTTCTAGCGAAACCGTGGTTTTGTAGGTTTCATAGGGTCGGTCGAGAAACGGCGACGGTTTCCAGATCGGGTACTATCAACGGATTCCTTGGGGCGACAACTTTCTTTTCCCCCTGATTTCATCTCGATTGGTGGTCCTGTTGGACCGGTAGAGCTTCGGGAAGCTCGGTAACCCTTTTAGGGCAACTTCGATAGCATCGCTCGTTTCTCACGATTCGTGCGTCGTTTTGACTCCGATCGGAGTCCATGTGATTGCCAGGGTGGTTGTGGTTGTATCCCCTTCGTTTCGGCATGAACGGGGCATGGAAAGGCCGTGATCGGGCGACGCCCTGGGTTTACCCGCCGTGATGGTTGGGCGGTCGAACCAGGGCCCGTCCATCGCATGGGCGGCTAGCTTTGGTCCATTCTTCTTTTCCTGGTTTTGGGGTTGTGCGGTCGGATGATAGACCACACATGTGATGTGCGGCCAGGTGAGGACCACATGTGTCCCCCATGGACGGCTGGTCCCCAGCCGTCTATCCTTCCATGGGCTTGTGCGGCCAGGAGCTGACTGCATATCCCAGTTGACCCTTGGTCGACAGTTGGGTGTCGGTTGGGTTGTGCGGTTTGGCCAAAACCATTTTGACCGACACTAGAGTAGGTTGGTTGGTTGGGCTGACGATCCTTGGCCGCACATCCCTTTGGGTGGTCCAGCCCTAACCGTCCATCCTCCTTTGGGGTTAGTCCGATTAGGGCCTTGTGCGGCTCCTGCCTGACCGCATGTCTCTTGAGCGGCTGTGCCCCAGCTGCACATCCCTTGAAGCGGCCCAGGGTGAACCGCACATGTGCCAGTCTAACCTGGTGTTTCCGTTTTGATCGATTCGAGTCTCGGGTGTGTGGTTCTCGAACCACGTATCGACCCATGGCCTGACGGATACTGTGCACATCGTCGGGGCCAGGTGTCGTGGTACGTTGTAGTCCCGGGTGTAGTGTTCTCGGCTCATATCATCGTGTGTTGGCGTGCGTCATCGATTTCTCCGGAAAGCGATTCCCGAGTGGGTCCTATGTGAGGCCTTGGGCTGCGAGACTAGTTGTCCAGTCTGGGGCTGGAGGCTTCCCTATTCTCCTTGAGTTGGGCTGCAACTTGGCGGTGTGCGAGTTGCCTTGGGAATCGTGCTTACGTGCTTTCCGCGTGGGCCGTGTGTGTGGCCTTAGTCTCGTGCGTTCCCTTCTCGAGGGAATGGTGATGCGGGACGAACTGAGGAGACGACGCTATATGAGACGGACACGACTCGACCAGCAATGACACGACTACTAGAGCGACCTCGGCTCGACACTAAGAGCTCCTATAGGCTACACGTCACTAACGGAAGTGCAAACTCACTCGTCGTCCCATGCGAGGGAAAGCGTGGATCGTGCGCAGTTAAGGAACCGGCAGAGTTCAAGGTAGTCAGACTCACTTCCGGATTCGGATCGAGTCGCGGGACGGGTCACTCTCACGCTCACAGCGGTGACATGGACATACGGGCTAGAAGCCTACACTCTCGCAGCGGAAAAAGACCATATACTAGCTAAGTAAATGAAATGCCAAGGAGTTAAGATTGTTACCTCCACGCACCCGGCGTGGCGAAGACAACCTCGGCCAAATTACGGACTCCCGGTTAAACAATGTTACAACAATACAATAATTTGACCCACTCCACGCAGGGAGGTAAAAGGTCACATGTGGGGCCCGGGAATCACGCAAATTGGGTTGTCAGGCAGCATCTTGATGTCGCCCGGTGGTGCCGAACTCCGCATTTTCGTGCTTTCCGAACGGTGGATTCTACGGGTCCGTGGGGCCCACGGACGGCGCTATCCTCCGGATCTGCGGGGGTGGGACCCACTGTAATGGGGACCCCTGGTGGCACGCCTCCACGGACGGTGGTCGGCCGGAAATGCCGATCGGGGGTCGGTTGTCCCCGATTCCCAATTGTTGAACTAGCTGCCCACGGATTTTGATTTCTGTTTTTCGGCGCGCGCTCAGGCAAAAACGGCCGCTGCGATCAATCCCGATGTCGGATCGGTGTGCATGAACTATCGTTGGAAATCTCTCTTCAACTCCTTTAATCTAGACCCAGAGAGATCTGCTGGATTAAGTCGGATCTGAACTTTACTGAATTTTTAAGCTTCTGTGTACAGTACCCGAGCTCTAAGATCTGCAGGGAACTTGTCTGAGAACTGCCATAGACCGCGAGGTTGATGGCCGATTAAGCTCCTAATCTCTTCTCAAAAGTTATAGGATTTTGAACAAGGAAGACGGGGATATTTTTTTGTGGACTGATTGGAGGTGGCTGTGATTTGATATGATTTGTTTACTAGAGGGTGGTCGGATCTGGGAACAGGTGGACAGCACTGTAGCTAGCTCTGAGAACGAATTTTGAAAAATAGGTGGAAGGTTGATCAAAAATCAAGAAACTTCGTGGAAGGAGGGGTGGGTGGACAGAACTCCCAGTAAAATTGGGAGCCCTAGAAAAAATCACAAAGGGGTCCGAACATGAGAAACACAGGGAGGGCGAAAATTGAAATAGAAAGCAGACAGATCTGGGAATGGAGGTTGGACAAAAATGGAAAATTCCCAAATGGAATATATATGACCCACCAATTTTTGTAGGACGTGGGGAACACCTATAGAACATCACCTCAAAATCCCAAATCGATCTGAGCTCGTGGATGATGGTAGGAATTCGTGGAAGTGGCAGATACGGGCAGATGGCAGAACTCCGACGGTTGCGATGGCGGTGCGGTGGCGGCTCGTGGCGGCGGCGATGATGACCGGAACTGATAGGGGAGGAGTCACACCTCCAGAAGGCAGCCTTCACAGCTGCAAGGGGGATAGGGAGGAGAGAGGAGGGGGGCGCACCAGCCCTTGCTCAAGGAAATTGTTTGATTCAAATGGCATTAATTCATCAAAAATGAAAATTACAAGCATATATAGGTTACATGTCTAATCAATCCTCAACCGTTGGATCTAGGGATGGGAGATGGAGGGCTGGGATTGCATGTGACCATCCACAAAAATTAAAATTAAAAATACAAGGGGGGGGGCAGCCCATTGACTAGGGAGGTAAGGGGGGCATGGTAGGTGGGCGTGGGTTGGAATTGTTGACATTTTCATTCCAATGTCCCCCACTTGGCCCACCCTTCTAGAAGCCACCCTTTGAATGGTTGACCGACCCCACATGGGGCCCTAGGGATGAGGTGGATCAATGGGAGGGGGCCTGGGGTCCCGTGGGGCCCAGGGGTCCCATTTTACAAATAAGCCCCTCTTACAATCAAAATTACATACCGAATAAAATGAAGTAAACACACATTAAACACAAATAAAGTCTAACTAAATATGATAAATGCCGGGAGTCATGGGGGAGTCTCCAGGCTGTCTCCGAGCCAGATGGATGATGAGGTGGCTCGATTCGTGCTCCGTGTGCGGTACCGGTGGCTCGGCGTGTCGCGCCGCTCAACTGCTCGGGTGTCCGCACCAATTCTCCCCGGGTGGGAGAAACTCGACCCTGTCGAGTAAGGGTCTGCATCGCTCCTATATCGCTCCAGAAGGTCCGGATCAATCCACTACAACTCTCCATGTGTGATCCACGTGTCCTCGGTAGCGGGCCGTCCTCTCCATCGCACTAGGTAGTGCGGGTAGGATCTACTCCTGGTAACTGTCACCTGCTCATCCAGTATATGATCTATATGCTCACGCTGCCGTAACAAGGGGGCTGGAGGTGGACACTCAGGTGTGGGATCGCTCTCAAGGGGAGGAGATGGCTCGAAAGGCTCACTAGGGATCATCGTTGGGTCCCTGTATGCAACTAGATCCGATACATTGAAAGTAGAGCTTATACTGTATTCCTCGGGCAAGTCCACAACGTACGCATTGGATCCAACGTGTTTCAACACTCTGAATGGACCAGCTCCACGAGCTTGCAACTTCTTAACGGTTCCGGAGGGAAACCGCTCAGGTCTTACCCTGATCATGACATATTCGCCCTCTTAGAACTCTCGGTGGTGTCGGTGGGCATCGGCTAACTCTTTGTACCGTGCATTGCTGGCCTCAATGTGACGATGGATGTCGTCATGTAAACTCCTAACATGCCTAGCAAACGACTCGGCCGACTCCGACACTCTAGCATGGAAAGGCATGGGGACAAGGTCAACTGGTTTCCTAGGCCTACGACCTATGACAATCTCAAATGGACTCATATCGGTAGACCTATTCACCGAATCATTGTATGCAAACTCAGCCATGGGTAGAATGAGATCCCAATCCCCAATGCGGTCCCTAACTAGACACCTTAAAAGATCACCCAGACTCCTATTGACTACCTCGGTCTGACCATCTGTCTGGGGATGATATGCAGTGAAAAATTTGAGGTGAGTACCCATCATATGCCATAGTGTCTTCCAAAAATAGGAGGTGAATCTAACATCACGGTCAGACACTATAGTGCGAGGCAACCCGAACTTGCACACCACATGAGTAAGGAATAGGCAGGCTACCCTAGAAGCATCCGAAGTCTTCGAGCAAGTGATAAAGAGGGCCATCTTCGAGAAATGGTCAACCACCACATAGACCGAATCATGCTTCCTGGAGGTACGTGGCAATCTCAAAACAAAGTCCATGCTAACATCCTGCCACGGGGCATCAGGCATGGGAAGAGGCGTATAAAGGCCCGAGCTTTGCTTCTTCATCTTGGCCGTAGCACATGCACGGCACTGAGCCACGATGCTAGCAACATCGCGCTTCAAGCTCGGCCAATAAAATCGTTGCTCCACTGCCTCAATAGTCTTATTCCGACCAAAGTGGCCGGCTAGACCTCCCGCATGTAGCACCCACACTAAAAAATCTCGAACCAAAGTTCGGGGAACACATAGCCTGCTACCTCGAAAGAGGTATCCCTCCTGAAGCACATAATTATCAAGGTCTCTCGAGGGTCCGGCCTGGAGAGTGGTAAAAATCTGACCGAAGTCAGGACAATCAACATAGGCCTCTCTCATCTTCTCTAACCCTATGACCTCGGCACTCATGGTGGTAAGCAAGCATGCTCGCCGACTCAAGGCATCAGCCACCTTGTTCTCCACTCCAGCCTTATGTTTAAGCACAAAGGTGAACTGCTGGAGATACTCGACCCAACGACTATGACGTGAGTTAAGCTTCTTTTTGAAATGGAGGTACCTCAATGCCTCGTGATCGGAGTATAGGACAAACTCCTGATGTAAAAGATAGTGCCTCCAATGCCTAAGAGCCTGAACAACTGCGTAAAATTCCTTATCATATGTGGACTATCGCAGTTTCGCGTCATTCAGCTTCTCGCTGAAATATGCGATCGGGTGGGACTCTTGACTCAAAACTCCTCCAATTCCCATGCCCGATGCATCACAAGAGACCTCAAACACCTTCGAGAAATTAGGCAATCGAAGGATAGGTGTCTGGGTTATGCGCTCCTTGATGTCCTTGAAGGCGGCAGATGCGGCCTTCGTCCATACAAATGTGCCCTTTCGAATACAATCCGTGATCGGGGCGGTGACGGAGCTAAATCCGCGGATGAAGCGACGATAGAACGTCGCAAGGCCATGTAAGATGCGGACATCATGAACCATACGGGGTTCCGGCCACTCAACAATGGCCCGGACCTTCTCCGGATCGGCGGAGACCCCAATACTAGACACAATGAAACCCAAGAAGGTAAGCTGAGATGTCATGAAGGCGCACTTCTGTGGGTTTGCAAACAACTACTCTCGCCGAAGAAGTAGACAGACCTGCCGAAGGTGGTCTAAGTGGTCCCCCGTGGTGCGACTATAGATAAGGATATCGTCAAAATACACCACTACAAAGACTCCAATGAAAGGTCGAAGGACCTGAGTCATGAGCCGCATGAAAGTGCTAGGGGCATTGGTCAACCCAAAAGGCATGACCAACCACTCATATAAACCATCCTTGGTCTTAAAGGCGGTCTTCCACTCATCACCTGGCCTAATCCTCACCTGATGGTAGCCACTTTTAAGATCAATCTTTGAAAAGATAGTGGCACCTGCCATCATGTCTAGCATGTCATCCAGACGGGGAATAGGGAACCTATACTTCACGGTGATTTTGTTCATGGCACGGCTATCAATGCACATTCTCCATGTGCCATCCTTCTTCGGGGCGAGTAATGCGGATACATCACATGGACTCATGCTGTCCCGAACAGACCCTCTCTGCACTAACTCATCGACATGCCGTTTAAGCTCGGCATGCTCCGTGGGACTCATGCGATAATGAGGAAGGTTGGGCAAGGAAGAGCCCGGAACAAGGTCGATGGCATGCTGAATATCCCGCATAGGTGGGAGTCCCTCGGGAAGCTCATCGGGAAAGACATCAGCATACTCCTGCAGAATGGGAACAACCTCGGGTGGGAGCTCACCCTCGGAGTCCCGCTCCACCTCTCGGACCGTAATGGCGAACACCGGACAGCCCTGACTAAGCTCCTGCTCCATTTCCCAGGAGCTAATCATCATCAATCTCCTCGTTGAGGGCTCTCCTAGGACAGAGGTAACGGTCATTGCCCGAGTTTGGGATGGGGTACTAGGCCCGGGGATGGAAAGCTCCGGGGTACTTGGGCCAGTAGGACCCCTGACTGATGGGCTCCTGGGCCGAACGGGGTGGAGGGTGACCCGCTGGCCGGCGTAGTCGAAGGTACAGGTGTTTGACCGGCCATGGAGGGTGGCATCCCGGTCGAATAACCATGGCCTACCAAGAATGATACTACCCACTTTCATGGGGAGAACATCACACCAGATCTCGTCACGGTAGGAGTGGAGCTGCAGCGGGACCAAGCACCGCAGCCTGACCGAAATGGAAGTGGTATCCACCCATGATACCTGATAGGGGCAAGGATGATCTACGGGTGTGAGACCAAGACGAGTGACAGCGCTCGTGGAGATTGCATTGATACAACTCCCGCTATCGATGACCACCTTGCAAATTTACTTTCCCAGCCTACAGAATACATGAAGGATAGTAGTCCGACGCCAGTCATCGCTGACCTGCGGCTGGGTGAGGATACATCTGACGACCCCCACGTGGGTATCGTCTGAATGCTGGGCAACCTGGGCCTCACCTCCCATCTCATAGTACTCGTCAGCTAACTCCTGATCTGCCTCATAGCTGACTAACTCGAGGCCCGTAGGGGTGATATCCTCGGCCTGTGTGTCCCCGATGATAAGAGATGGGCGGGTGGGACACTATTTGGCGAAATGGCCAAACCCATTACAGTGATAACACTGCTGCTGTGATCCACTAGGCTCCTCAATCATGGGTCCTTTCCCCTTATCCTCCCGACGGATAGGAGGTGTAGGTAGTAAAGGACGTGCAGGAGGTGCGGGTGTCGGTGGACGGGCTGTGGATGGAGCCGTAAGATGCTGGGGACGAGGAAGGTCCCTCGGGGGTGGAGGGCGAGGCCTAGGAGCAAAGGGCTCGGGACGAGCGGGCTCCTGAGGTCGAGCCATGGGGGCCCTCGGATACGTGCCAGATGAGCCACGGGGCTCGACACTACGAAGGGGGAAGGAGCCCAACCGATGGGGTGACTCGAACTCGGCCTCGAATTGCTCCAATTCGAGAGCTTTCTGATATGCCTGCTCCAAAGTGGTTGCATTGCGGCGAAAGAGTTCATATTGATAATTGGGCCGCAAACCTCTTCGAAAGCAGGATATAGTCATGGTGCTCTCCTCCGTGACTCCACACCGTAGGTAATACTCATCGAACTCGGCGGTGTACTCGGTCACGGATCGGTTCCCTGGGGAGATGCTTTGCCATTTGTCTACGAGACGTTGGCGATATGAGGCAGGAAGGTATTTCTCCCTCAACTTGGTTTTCATATCATCCCAAGTACCGATTTGGGGTTGACGTCGCTGGTTGGGCTGGCTCTCCACATTGGTCCAATAAGTTTGGGCATGCCCTTACAGCTTCATCTTTGCGTATCGGACTCTTCGGTGGTCCGTCATCTCAAACCACTCGAAGTACCGGTCCATGCCAGCCTCCAAATCTAAATACACCCTAGGGTCCAAGGACCCGCTAAAAGTGGGAGGGTCCACACGCACACCCCTAAGAATGTGTTCGTCATCCTCATCATCACGATTCCGTCGTTGATTACGATGACCGTTACCCCCTCGATCATTATCAGATGCATAATCATCCACCACATGCACCTGTTGTACCCCAACATTCTCCGCCTGAGCCCTTGGTGCAGCAGGTTGCTGAACCGGCTCTTGTTGGCCGTTCGTCGGCGCGGGTTGCGCCGCTACTGGGCCCCTCTCGAGGATGGCAATTCTCCCAACTAGGCCCTGGATGGACTGATTCGAATTCTCGGCCCGATCCTCGAGGACTTTCATACGCCCTTCTAGACGCATTCCTATGCCATCCATACGCATACTAAGACCATCCATACGCGTGTCAAGACGTTCCATAATGGCTCGGAACATCTCGGCCGTCGAGGACTCATCGGAGCTACGGGCCCGAGAATCCGCCATAGGTGGTGGTGGCGAGTATTGGGTACCTCGACGGGTGGGCATGCAACTGACACACGACATAGAAGACACCGACTAATGCAAACACTCACTAATGCAACAATGATGCACTTAGACCTAACCAATATCCGGTACGTGGTGGAGATAAGCGACCCGAAGATCACTCGCACAAGTACGCTACCTTCCCGATAGGCATAACCTAATGTTCGGGCAACACCTTTTGATATACCGGGCTATTGGGAGAAATGCAATTTTAAAACACTCTTCTTTTTGTTTTGAAAATAATGATGATCCTAGACTCGCCTTAGACTATGCAAAACATATGCAAAGACCACCCTAGACTCAACTCGCTCTGATACCAAACTGATGCGGGACGGACTGAGGAGACGACGCTATATGAGACGGACACGACTCGACCAACAACGACACGACTACTAGAGCGACCTCGGCTCGACACTAAGAGCTCCTATAGGCTACACGTCGCTAACAGAAGTGCAAACTCACTCGTCGTCCCATGCGAGGGAAAGCGTGGATCGTGCGCGTTTAAGGAACCGGTAGAGTTCAAGGTAGTCAGACTCACTTTCGGACTCGGATCGAGTCGCAGGACGGGTCACTCTCACGCTCACAGCGGTGACATGGACATACGGGCTTGGAGCCTACACTCTCGCAGCGGCAAAAGACCATATACTAGCTAAGCAAATGAAATGCCAAGGAGATAAGATCGTTACCTCCACGCACCCGGCGTGGCGAAGACAACCCCGACCGAATTACGGACTCCCGGTTAAACAATGTTACAGCAATACAATAATTTGACACACTCCACGCAGGGAGGTAAAAGGTCACATGTGGGGCCCTGGAATCATGTGAATCGGGTTGACGGGCAGCATCTTGATGTCGCCCGGCGGTGCCGAACTCCGCGTTTTCGTGCTTTCCGAATGGCAGATTCTATGGGTCCGTGGGGCCCACGGACGGCGCTGTCCTCCAGATCTGCGGGGGTGGGACCCACTGTGATGGGGACCCCTGGTGGTGCGCCTCCACGGACGGTGGTCGGCCGGAAATGCCGATCAGGGGTCGGTTGGCCCCGATTCCCAATTGTTGAACTAGCTGCCCACGGATTTTGATTTCTGTTTTTCGGCGCGCGCTCCGGCGAAAACGGCCGCTGCGATCAATCCCGACGTCGGATTGGGGTGCATGAACTATCGTTAGAAAGCTCTCTTCAAATCCTTCAATCTAGACCCAGAGAGATCTGCTGGATCTGGTCGGATCTGAACTTTACTGAATTTTTAAGCTTCTGTGTACAGTACATGTGCTCTCAGATCTGCAGGGAACTTGTCTGAGAACTGCCATTGACCGCGAGGTTGATGGCCGATTCAGCTCCTGATCTCTTCAAAAACGTTAGAGGATTTTGAACAAGGAAGACGGAGATATTTTTTTGTGGACTGATTGGTGGTGGCTATGATTTGATATGATTTGTTTACTGGAGGGTGGTCGGATCGGGGAACAGGTGGACAGCACTGTAGCTCGCTCTGAGAATAAATTTTCAAAATTAGGTGGAGGGTCGATCAAAAATCAGGAAACTTCGTGGAAGGAGGGGTGGGTAGACAGCACTTCCAGTAAAACTGGGAGCCCTAGAAAAAATCACAAAGGGGTCCGAACATGGGAAACACAGGGTGGGTGGAAATTGAAACAGAAAGCAGACAGATCTGGGAATGGAGGTTGGACGAAAATGGGAAATTGTCAAATGGAATAATTATGACCCACCACATTTTTTAGGATGTGGGGAACACCTATAGAACATCCCCTCAAAATCCCAAATCGATCTGAGCTCGTGGATGATGGCAGGAATTCGTGGAAGTGGCAGCTACGGGCAGATGGCAGAACTCCGACGGTTGCGATGGCGGTGCGGTGGCGGCTCGTGGCGGCGGCGATGATGACCGGAACTGATAGGGGAGGAGTCACACCTCCAGAAGGCAGCCTTCACAGCTGCAAGGGGGATAGGGAGGAGAGAGGAGGGGGGCGCACCAGCCCTTGCTCAAGGAAATTGTTTGATTCAAATGGCATTAATTCATCAAAAATGAAAATTACAAGCATATATAGGTTACATGTCTAATCAATCCTCAACTGTTGGATCTAGGGATGGGAGATGGAGGGCTGGGATTGCATGTGACCATCCATAAAAATTAAAATTAAAAATACAGGGGGGGCGGCCCATTGACTAGGGAGGTAACGGGGGACATGGTAGGTGGGCGTGGGTTGGAATTGTTGACATTTTCATTCCAATGTCCCCCACTTGGCCCACCCTTCTAGAAGCCACCATTTGAATGGTTGACCGACCCCACATGGGGCCCTAGGGATGAGGTGGATCAATGGGAGGGGGCCTGGGGGTCCCGTGGGGCCCAGGGGTCCCATTTTACAAATAAGCCCATCTTACAATCAAAATTACATACCGAATAAAATGAAGTAAACACACATTAAACACAAATAAAGTCTAACTAAATATGATAAATGCCGAGACTCATGGGGGAGTCTCCAGGCTGTCTCCGAGCCAGATGGATGCTGAGGTGGCTCGAGTCGTGCTCCGTGTGTGGTACCGGTGGCTCGGCGTGTCGCGCCGCTCAACTGCTCGGGTGTCCGCACCAAATGGTCTCGGCGGCTCGTGAGCTACCTCGGTACACGTGCTATCGTGGTTTTAGACCTAGAGATTGGACTAGATTGATGGCCTTGGGCTGTTGCGTGCGATGGTCTTGACCCCAAGTCTTCTGACTCAAGGACCGTTGGCTGTAGTGCATCTAGAGGACTGCCCAGAGTCCAGTGGCTTAGCGTCACTTGGGTTTTCTCGACTCTCGCGCAGGGTGCATGCGTAGCAGTGGGCTACGAGTCACGTTCCTTCTCCGACTGTGGTCGCCGTGCGATGGTGCCGGTACGTGGGATGGTCCCCGTACGTCATCAGATTCAGACGTTGTTTTCCGTTGACTCGAGAGTCTTCTTCTTTAGTGACCCTCCACTAGTCGTATCCTGCTTACACGCGTGTGGTCCCACCAGGGAGTGGTGGAGAGGCTACCCTTAGAGACGATTTATGGACCGATTTCTGTTAAGCCCCACGTCTTGCAGCCAGAGTCCGGCTGAGGGGAAAACCGGTCAGAGGGCCAGACCAGGGACGCACGATCTGTGTGTGCACACGTGGTTGGGCGCGGTTGGACCCACGTCGACGGGCGTGACCCCAGCTAGTCACTTGATTATGGTTACTTGTGCAGTGTTCGTGCCTTTGGTAGGAGCTACCACGTCAGGCAATTCACCTGCGGTGCGGTGTAAGACATCAGGGGACGCTACCGGCTGTGCTTCTGGTGGGAGGTACTCCTGTCGAGTCGGGAGTGACACACTATCAGTCTTTATGACTTTGACCTTCGGGTTTTGTCGTGTTGACCGTTGAGTTTCGGTGGTCTCGCGGTGGCGCGTGTGTCCGTTTTCGTGCCATGAGACTAGTGCGAGTAGCTTTATCAAGGTTGTGTCTTGCTGTGCGGTACCCGTGACCAGGTGGTCGGGGTTGCACCTTGGACAGCGTGTCCAGGTTGGCCGTTTTCTGGGAGACAGGCCTCTGCGGTGTGATTACCGTGGGCTTTTACTTCGGTAGGTGGTACTAGTGTGGTTCGGCAACTTCGACTGCGATCCCGAGGTGTGCCTTCTGGTATAGTAGGAGTAGTTGTAGTGCCGTGTTTCGACCGGCCACCGGGTTTACTGTTCCTGCTGTTACTGTTGCTCTCGTAGTTACAGCTTTCTGTGCTGCCGTTGGTTCCTGGTGGGGTTCCGCGGGATCCTTGCTGAGTCTCTATTTTGGAGACTCACTCCCTACCTTTCAGGTGTGGCGGTTCTTCCTCGAGGTTCGAGGGTGATGTTCGGAGGTTCTCAGTTGCCAGCTCGTCGGGCCGAGTGTTCACTCGGCATGTGGTACGTTTTTACTGCTTTAGACTGTACTTCTTGTTGGACTGGACTCTGTTGTAGCTGCAGTTGTTCTTTTACTTCTACTTGTTGTTGTTGAGTTGTCCTGCTTTATTTCCTATTTCTCTGTGCCTCCACACTCCTTTTAGCCCTTCCGAGCCCTCCCGGCTCGTGGGCGGCGGTTCGAGTCTCGGGTTATCGGGTCTCTCCCGGTAATCAGATTCTCGGGTCGTTACATGTCACCCTTCTTTGGGGCGAGTAATGCGGGAACAGCACACGGACTCATGCTGTCCCGAACAGACCCTCTCTGCATCAACTCATCGACCTGCCGTTTTAGCTCGGCATGTTCCGTGGGACTCATGCGATAATGGGGAAGATTGGGCAATGAGGAGCCCGGAATCAGGTCGATAGCATGCTAAATATCCCGCATGGGTGGGAGTCCCTCGGGAAGCTCCTCGTGAAAAATATCAGCGAACTCCTGCAGAATAGGAATGACATCGGGTGGGAGTTCACCCTCGAACTTCGGCTCCACCTCTCGGACCGTAATAGCAAATATAGGGCAGCCCCTACTAGCCTCCCGCTCCATTTCCCGGGAGCTAATCATCATCAATCTCCTAGTCGAGGGCTCACCTGGGCCAGATGTAACGGTCATAGCCCGAGCTGGGGGTAGGATACTGGGCCCGGGGATGGAAAGCTCCGGAGTACTAGGGCCAGTAGGACCCCTAACTGAAGGCTTCTTGGGCTGAGAGGGTTCGAGGGTAATCCGTTGGCCAGCATGGTCGAAGGTACAGGTGTTCGACCGGCCATGTAGTGTAGCATCCCGATTAAATAACTACGGCCTACCAAGAATAATGATGCCCACCTCCATGGGGAGGACATCACACCAGATATCGCCATGATAGGCACGGAACTGTAGTGGGACCAGACACCGCCGCCTGATCGGAATGGAGGTGAAATCCACCCATGATACTCGATAGGGGCAAGGATGATCCACGGGTGTAAGACCAAGACTGGAGACAGTGCCCGTGGAGATTGCATTGATGCAACTCCCACTATCGATGATCACCTTACAAACTTACTTGCCCAGCCTACAGAATGTATGAAAGATAGTGGTCCGTCGCCAGTCATCACTGGCCTGTGGCTGGGTGAGAATACACTTGACGACCCCCAAGTGGGTATCGTCCGGATGCTGGGCATCCTGGCCATTACCTTCGGCCTCATAGTACTTGTCAGCTAGCTCTGGATCTGCTTCATAGCTGACTAACTCAAGGTCCGTAGGGGTGGTATCCTCTGCCTGTGTGTCCCCAATGACAAGAGACTGGCGGGTGGGACACTGGTTGGCAAAATGGCCAAACCCATTGCAGCGATAACACTGCTGCCGTGATCCACTAGGCTCCCCAATCATGGGTCCTTTCCCCTTATCCTCCCGACGAATAGGAGGTGAAGGCAACAAAGGACAGGTAGGAGGTGCGGGTGCCGGTGGACAGGCTGTGGGTGCCGTAAGATGTTGGGGACGAGGAAGGTCCCTTGGGGGTGGAGGGTGAGGCCTAAGAGCGAAAGGCTCGGGACGAGTGGGCTCCTGAGGTCGGGCCATGGGGGCCCTCGGATACGTGCCAGAAGAGCCACGGGGCTCGACACTACGAAGGGGAAAGGAGCCCAACCGATGGGGAGACTCGAACTCGGTCTCGAATTGCTCCAATTTGAGAGCAACCTGATACGCTTGTTCCAAAGTGGTCGCATTGCAGCGAAAAAGTTCATATTGATAGTTTGGCTGCAGACCTCTCCGAAAGCGTGATATGGTCATGGTGCTCTCTTCTGTAACTCCACACTGCAAATAATACTCATCAAACTCGGCGGTGTACTCGGTCACAGATCAGTTTCTTTGGGAGAGACTTTGCCATTTGTCTATGAGACGTCGGAGATATGAGGCAGGAAGGTACTTCTCCCTCAATTTCATTTTCATGTCATCCCAATTGCCGATCGGGGGTTGGCGTCGCTGATTTAGCAGGCTCTCCACATTGTTCCAATAAGTTTGGGCCTGCCCATGCAGCTTCATCTTCGCGTATCAAACTCTCCGGTGGTCCGTCATCTCAAACCACTCGAAGTACCGGTCCATGCCGGCCTCCCAATCTAAATAGGCATTCGGGTCCAAGGACCCGCTAAAAAGGGGAGGGTCCGCATGCACGCTCCGAAGAACATGGTCGTCATCATCGTCATCACGATTCCGTCATTGGTTATGACGACCATATCCCCCTTGCTCATTATCAGATGCATAGTCAGCCACCTCATGCACCTGTTACCTCCCAACATCTACCGCCTAAGCTCTTGGTGCAGCAGGTTGCTGAGCCGGCTCCTGTTGACCATTGGTCGGCGCGGGTTGCGCCGCCGCTGGGGCCTTCTCAAGGACGGCAATCCTCCCTACAAGACCCTGAATGGACTGGTCCAAAGATTCGGCCCGATCCTCGAGGGCTTTCATCCTCCCTTCTAGACGCGTTCATACGCCATCTAGACGCGTACTAAGGCCATCCAAATGCGTATCGAGATGATCCATGAGGGCTCGGAACATCTCGGCCGTCGAGGGCTAATCGGAGCTACGGGCTCGGGAATCCGCCATAGGTGGTGGTGGCGAGTATTGGGTGCCTCGACGGATGGGCATGCAAAGACACACAAACTAGGAGACACAGACTAATGCAAACACATACTAATGCACCAAGACCTAAACCAATATCCGGTACGTGGCGGAGTTAATCGATCCGAAGATCACTCCCGCAAGTGTGCGGCCTTCCCGATAGGCCTAGCCTAATGTTCGGACAACACCTTTTAGTATACCAAAGTATCGGGATGAAATGCAATTTTAAAACACTTTTCTTTTATTTTGGAAATAATGATGATCCTATACTCAACTTAGACCATGCAAGACTCATGCAATGACTACCCTAGACTCGACTCGCTCTCATACCAAACTGATGCGGGACGGACACGGGGACTGACTCTAAGTGATATGGACCTCGGACTCTAAATGCATACATGACCAGCAACATACGAGCATGAGAGACACTAGGCCCGACACTAAGAGCTCCTATGGGCTATACGTCGCTAATAGAAATGCAAGCTCACTCGTCGTCCCAAGCGAGGGAAACGTGGATCGTGCACGGTTGAGAAACTGACAGAGTTAAGGGTAGTCCGACTCACTTCCGTGCTAGGATCGAGTCACAGGATGGGTCACTCTCTCGCTCACAGCGGTGACATGGACTCACGGGCTATAATCTTACTATCTCACAGCGGCATACAACCATATACAAAACTAGCAAATGAATGCCAAGGAGTTAAGACTGTTACCTCCACGCTCCCGGCGTGG
This sequence comes from Amorphophallus konjac, assembly GCA_022559845.1. Taxonomy (NCBI): domain Eukaryota; kingdom Viridiplantae; phylum Streptophyta; class Magnoliopsida; order Alismatales; family Araceae; genus Amorphophallus; species Amorphophallus konjac. The sequence continues at coordinate 100,397,753 of CM040125.1, read as the reverse complement.
GGAAGACAACCCCGGCCAAATTTGGAATCCCGGTTAACAAAGTTTTACCGTGGTACAAAAATTTGACCCACTACACGCAGGGAGGTAATAGGTCAAATGTGGGGCCCGAGAGTCACGGGAATTGGGTTGACGGGCAGCATCTTGATGTCGCTCCGGCGGTGCCAAAACTCACGTTTTGGTGCTATCTGGACGGCGCGATCTGCTGGTAGGTGGGGCCCACGAACCGCTCTGACCTCCGGAACTGACGGGGTGGGTCCCGCTATGATTGAGACCCCTGGTGGCGCGCCTCCCTGGAGGGCGGTCGGGCGGGAACGCCGGTCGGAGGCCGGGCAGCTCCGATCTTCAAGATTTGGAGTGGCTGCACATGGATCTGTAGGTTCTATTTTTAGGCGCGCGACCCGGCGAGATCTGCTACTGCGATCACTCCCGATGTCGGATTGATGCACAAGAGATATCGTTGGAAAGCTCTCTTGAAGTCCTTCGACCCTATGGGACTCAGAAAAATTCACCGGAGCTGTGCTTCTGATGGGCAATTTTAGAACCGGCATGTTCTTAGTTTCAGATCTGACTGGGCAGAAACTGCGTTTCCTGAGAGTTGGCATTGAAAGTAGGGTAGACCTCTGATTTAGATCTCGAGCTCTTCATTAAAAGTATAGAGGGGAAAGAGAGGAAAACTTCAATAATTGTTATGACTGATTTGGTGGAGATTTGGATGGGGAAAGCTATTTTATACTGGTGGGTGGTCGGATCTGGACAGAAGAAGATAGAACTGTGGTGGGATCTGAAAGTGATTTTTATAAAATAAGTATGGGTCTTTGGAAATTCCACGAAAATTCGTGGATGGAGGGGGTGGTAGGTAAAACCTCCAGTAATTTTGGGGGCTCCAGAAAAAATGAAAAGGAGGTCCGGAGATTGGAAACGCAGGGTTGCTGTGGATCTAGACTGAAAACAGGCAGATCTGGAAAGAAAAGATGGACAAAAATGGAAAAATGGAAATTGGATGTTGGAAGCCCAACCAATTTTTTTGGGATGTGGCGAAGACCTCTGAAACTCACCCTGAAAGTTTGAGCTCAAGAAGAGATCATGGATGGGAGCAGAAATTCGAGGAAGGGGGATCTATCCTGGATGGACAGAACTCTAACGAACACGATGGTGGTGCGATGGCGGCACAGTGGCGGCGGCGACGATCTCCGGAACTGATAGAGGAGGCTTCACACCTCAGAATCACAGCCTTCCCAGCTGCTGAAGGGGGAGAGAGGAGAGAGAGAAGGGGGCGACCCTTGCTTGCTCCAACAATAATCTGAATTTTGTGTGTATTAATTCCAATCAAATGAAAATACAAGGAATATATATGAAATACAAAAAGAGTTCAACTATTCCTAGATCTAGGTTTGGGGAGGGATAAAAGGGGAAGTCCACATTTAATTATTCCATGTGTTGTGGACCAAAATAAAAGAAATTACAAAATATAACTCATTTGTTCCAAGGGGGGGGGGGGGGGCGCCCCCTTGACCAAGAAGCCCCCTTCTTGGACTTTGAATACACCTTGTCCCCCACTTGGCCCACCCTTCTAGAAGCCCACCATTGGAAGGTTGACTGACCCCACATGCGCCCTAGGGGTGAGGTGGATCAATGGGAGGAGGGATGGGGGGCCCGCGAGACCCAGGTGGTCCCATTTTACACATAAACCCTTATTACAATCTGAATTACAATCCAAACAAAACTAAATAAACACACATTGCACACAAATGAAATCCCCCAAAATATGATGAATACTAAGACTCAAGGGGGAGTCCCCAGGCTGTCTCCGAGCCAGATAGAAGTCGATGTAGCCCGAGTGGTGCTCCGCGTACGGTACCGGTGACTCGCCGGTTCGTGCTTCTCGATCACTCGGGTGTCTGCACTAAAGGTCATAGCCGGTAGTCCCAACCGGGTCCCAAGGGCCTCTTCCCATCCTAGAGGACAGTCCTCCCCCACCCCAGCTGGGGAACCCTTCCCCTAGTGCTCCTTTGCCACCCATTTTCGATCCTCATCCGGAGCCATCTCATTTGGAGCCACCTCAGCCCGAGCCACCCGTGTTTCTAACGGGAACTCTTTTCATCGCCGAGCCACTACTTAGCTGGCACAAGAATGGCTTGGTCACATCTTCCTATCCATCCATGGACCCTACACTCCCACTAGTGCCCGTAAACTCCTTCCATACAACATTCCGGTCATTCCATCATGTTGCTATTTTTGAAGACCTTATCAGGGGGTTAGACAGGCAAATTAAGTTAACATGTATGTTGGCCTGAGGCTTCAACCAACCCCATAGTCGTAGCTTCACACATCCAGTCTTAGGGTCCATTACCTCCGTGTGCACCATGGGTCATGTCACCACGGAGGTTCTTTTATTCCTCTTCCTACAGGTCGAGCCAAACTTCTTTCCTTTTATCCCGAGGGAGGAACAATACCTTATACACATGACCGTCGTCCCACCAATCACAATGCATGAAGGTGATTATTTATATCTTCCGGGTTTTGAAACTTGGGACTGTGTCATGGGGGAATCCATATCGAGGGGTCATACTTTCTTTGATCCCTTCAATCCCTTCGAGCCGTCTGACCCACCTTATCCATTCCACCATGTTAGGGAAGTCCCCTACCACACCCCTTCCCCATGGGCCGATCCATATACACCCATCAAGCCTGTTCATTGGCAAGGTGATTTTGGTTATTGCTGGGTTCTACCCCCTCGTTGTCTTTGACAATGGTTTTGTTGATTTCAATATATTGTGTGTTTTATGCTTAATGCCATTTTGATGATCAACAAGCTAACATGATGATATCTTGTTTTGCAGGTGTCCTTCAAGTATATATTCTTGATGTTAACTCTTGCATTGGACTGTAAGAGTTCAGTTCTTCTTGGACTACTTTTGTAGGTCATGATTATCTAGATCATGTGGCCTTTATGGATTGCTTGGTTGTCTTTGATAACTGAATCTGACTTGCTTGGTTGTCTTTGATAATTGAATCTAACCTTTTGAATTAAGCCTTGATTAATATTGTGTGAGCTGATGTGAGATCAATCATGTGAGAATTGTTTGAATAGATGCTCTGCTGGTTATATGAATGCTTTGCTATAGGTTGAACGTGCAATTTTGGTTAAATTCCCTCTTGGACTTGGAACTGAATTTGTTGTCTCTTGCACCGACCTGTCCTAGATAATTTTCTGAGTGCTCATAGACTTTGGCCTTATGTGCATCGAGCTTGTCTTGGGTATTTTACAATCATGAGTTTGAGATTATTTAACTGAACTTGAATGGATTCATGTCTTCAAAATAAAACCCATTTCATCTTCCTTTGATTGAACTATATTGAAATTGGATTTTCATTGTTCTAGATCTGAATTTACTTGTGCTGTACCCTGAACCTTGTGTTCTTGGGCTTGATGGTTTTGAGAACCTTGAATGTGGTTGATGACTATAACTGAACTTAATTGTACTGAACATAATTTTATTGTCTTGGTTTGATCATGAAACCTTTTGTGTGGCCTGCTTGAGTTTCCTGTTATGCATGTGAGACTATATGTTTTGTCACATGAATGGACTTTATCAATTATCCTTGAACTGAAATTCAGATGCACATTCACTTAACCTTGATTCACTCATAAATGGTTCTGTTGTTCTTTATTCAGAATTGGACTATTTCAGTCTAATTGATATGTGTGGGGTGTGAAAGTGAAAGTTGCTTTGGACTGACTAAGCAACTCATGGCTGGTTTGATTTAATCATGAGTGATGTTAGCTTATGGAGAAAATATATTGAAAGGCTTTGCACCACTAATTTTCTACTTGCATTTCAACATTCTCCACTGCAGGTTGAGAGACTTATATGGAGAGATAGTTTGATGCTAATTTCCTCATATGAATTGAATTGTGTTTGACATGATGTTGAGTTCTCTGAAATGCAGGTTCATATTGATATCATTCAGTTGGAACAATGGTAAGCTTACATTTCCATTTGCATTCCTTTGAATCAATGTTAAATATTTGTGAACCATGTTTCATTCATTGTTCTAGATACCCTCTAATCTTGTTATTTATATTGGTAAATCTTGCTTTGCATGGGGTTTATAGGGTGTCAATGGCCTTGGGGTTCATTGGACTGCATTATGCAGTTTTCTGTATTTACATTGCAAGTGTCGACCCCTAGGGTCGACTCTAGATGGGCCGAGGTCTATTTTCAATGAAAATAGAGCCCCTAGTAAAAACGGTCAACCCCAAGGGTCGACACTTTACCATGGGTCCTATTTTCTTTTTAACGGGATAGGAACTGCTGAGAAAAGTGTCGACCCCAAGGGTCGATACTTTCTCTGGGCGACCCAAAACGGGTTTGCCGGTTTGGTTGTGAACTCATTGGTTTGAGATCCGATTGGGGTGGTGTTTTACACCAACACCCTTAGGGTTTCTCTACATGTATTGGGGTTGCTTTGAGAGGGTCTTATGGAGGCTATTGTGGTCTTTTGTTGCTAGTTATTGTAGGGTATATAGAAGCTGCGATTTCCATTGGAAGAAGCATTCCCCTTGTGCTAACACGTTTTATCTGCTTGCAGGAAGAAGAGAGGGCACCGCACCCTGCTGGAGGAGGAAAAGGAAGGTGCTTGCATCGGCTGGAGAAGGAAGACGCAGCCGCCAACGACCGTGTCTCATGATCCCGAGCCTGTAGCTGGAGGAAGCCGTCGCTACTCTCTTCATCGGTTGCTGGCTTGGGCGTATCTATCAAAGGGGCTGAGTTCCTCTCTCACAGTTTTATCATTCTAAAGCACTCTTCTCTTTTATCTCCGAGTTGTGTGAAGATTAAGGGGATATCTATATCATTCATTCCTATATACTTGTTTGAGATTAGCTTAAAGTTTGGGCTTATTGTTCTATCTGCTCTTGTAGTGAAGAAGAAGAAGAACGAAAAGGAGTTGTGGGACATTAAAGGGGAATACATATATATATATATATATATATTCCTATTTTCAGTTGTTGTCATGTGCCTTTTAACCAAGAAATACTTTCGGAGCATAATGACTCATCTTTTCATGATGTGTGCAGGCTCGATTGGAGCTGGGACTTGAACGAACAAACTTGGATCCTCAAGGAAGAGGACCGACTGCTCCAACCAGCTGCGGATAAGATTTTCTCCAACCTAGGCTTCAAGAATGATCTTCTCATGTCTATTGGAGAACCAAGGAGATATTTCAACATCCTCTCTGTGCTTATTTCTATGAATGTTTCATAGTCTACTTTCATCTACATATTGCTGCGGGCGAATATTGTATATGCTTTGATTTTGTTAAACTCAGAATATCTATGTGTGTGTGCGGAGATGTGTCTCCGTGTGGTTGTCGCGTCCGGGGTACGTTCCCCGTGCGTGTGTGTGTGTGCTGCAGTGGCAGCGTGTTGAGTCAAGGTTTCGTGTGTGTATTGCTACGGAAGCAGCGTGTGTGTGTGGTTTGGGTTCATCCTCGTGTTGCTATGAAAGTAGCGTGTAGTGAAGCCTGACCCGGTTGGGTGAGGGGTGGACGTAGGGAGCCCGTCGTGGTCCCGAACCACCTTAAAATCCCTGTGTCTTGTGTGATTGCCTGTGTGATTGTCATTTCTTCTATCTCCGTTCACAGGTATATTATATAGGTTTTTAATTCACTGCATAATCACTCACTGCTACCTCTGTAATCTGTGTTGAGCAAAATTTCCTTGTTAGTTGCATTAACTATACGTGTGAGATCGGAAAATTTGAGAGGGCATTGTAATCTCACTTGAGTTTTAGTTAATCAACGTAGTTAATTTCACTTCAGTTGTAATTGGGTTAGAAAGTTTTTAAAAATCTGACATCTCGGCAAGGGGACAATTCAACCCCCCTTTTTGTCCGCCATCTCTCTGGGCCAACAATTGGTATCAGAGCCTCATCTCTGATTTTCTTGTCGACCTTGCGGTCGTAGAGTAAAGATCATTTTCACGATGGCTTGTGTGAATTCTATTCCTGTCTTTGATGATTTTGATTATGCTTTGTGGCTAAGGAAAATTTTGTGTTTGGATTACTAGTGTTAATCCGAAACTTATGAACGTAATGACTTGTGGTCCTCATGTTTTACCCAAAAATGAGTTGAGATGGACCGATGAGGATAAGAGAAAGAACTCTGATAATTTGTTTGCTTTGAATGCCCTTAAGGCAGCAGTAAACTTTAACAAATTTCCATTTGTTTCCAATTGTAGGTCTGCCAAAGAGATATGGGATGGGCTAAGCGAAGCCCAAAAGGAAAGCTCCAACGACAGTGACTGTCTAGTGGCAAACAAAGAAAATGAATGCCAAAGCGAGGAAACCTCCAAGGTAAATTCTAACTCTGACTCTGATGATGAAGATGAGATTAGCTATGATGAATTTATGATTGCTTATGATGAACTATTTGAGAAATATAAAATGATAAAATCTGAAAACAAAAGATTAAAAAAGAAGCATGACAACTCTTCATGTGCAAAATGCACCGAGATTGAAAGGTTAGTTGAGTCTCACATGTTTTATGATGAAAAACTCAAAGAAATGATTGCAAACCTTAGATCTGAAAATAACTCCTTGTTGGAAAAAAATTCAAAACTTCAACATATGGGAAAAGATAATGAGAATCTGAAAGAATTGAATGGTGCTATGTCTGAAAAATTACTTGTCCTTGAAAAAGAAAAATGCATGTCTGTTGATAAATCTGAATGGTTAAGGGAGCTAAGACATGAAATTGAAAGCTTTAAAAGTGTGAATGACAAAGTTGAATGTAATGAAACCATGAATAAAGTGGTTGATGAACATGTGAGCTTTCAAAAGAATGAACTTGAACATATCTCCACTCAGAAAATTCATTTGAAAAACTTCAAAATGAAAAACTTGCTGAAGAGATTCAGAAATTGAAAGATCGAAATAGCTTATTAGTTGATAAACTCCACATGTTTGAAAAGGAAAACATGTTGTTGATGATCCTGAAAACATTCATGTTTTAGAACAGGAAGTTGCAAGCTACAAATCTATCAATGTTATGCAAAATGATAAAGTTGCTTTGTGTGAAGTACAGTTAACTAATTGTGAACTGCATATCTCATCATTGGAAAATAAGATTAAGAATTTCAATGAGTCATTCTCTACATGTGAAAAAGAAAATGAAAAATAGGAAAATGTTGTTGATTGTTCTTGTGTGCATGTAGAACCCCATGTTGTTAAATATAATCATGCAACAAGTAAAAGGAGAAATGATTCATGCTATTATTGTGGTAAATTCGGTCATGACATGTATGATTGCTTATCAATGAAATTTGATGATAATGAAGCATTGAAGACACAAATGAAAACTATTGATAAGTCTAAATTCATGAAAAATCTATGAAAAAAAACTTCAATGATCATTGCTATTACTGTGGATTGCATGGACATGTCTTGAAAATTGCTTCACTAAGAAAAGTGATGATGAGTGGTCCATGAAAAGAAACGTGTCGTGTCATTATTGTGGTGAACTTGGACATATCATGTATAATTGTTCTTTACTGAAATATGATGAAAAATGGCCAGTGAAAAGAAAATCCTCTCACTGTTTTTATTGTGGCCAAAATGGTCATTCAATGGATGACTGTACCATGATGAGGGCCGACGATGAGTTGTATGAGAGGAAAAATAAAAAATAAAAATACAATTGTTCATGTTAGAACTAACCCTCGAGACCCAAGATGGCTTGAGTACCCAAATGTTCAAAATAAGAATCTGTTTTGCAGGGGCATCTTGAGGCCAAAGAAAGTCATAAGTAATGATCTCTCAAGGCGAAGAACAAAAATTGCTTTGTTTTTAAAGATCATTTTGCTTAGGTTCATTTTGAAAAATTTGAAAAGGTCAAAATTATGTTTGAAAGAAAATGTTGGTTCACTAATTTTGGCATCGTTTGAAATGTTCAAATCTTCTGAGTCTGATGAGTAGTTGTCTTGAATGCTTAATCTTGCATATATATGGTTCTTTATACACACCTTCTCTTTCGCTGTGCAAATAAATTTGGCTTTGAATACTTTTCACTATGCATAGAGTCTTTCATACTCTTGCTTACCTTTTGTAAATAACAACTCAACTTTGCATACATAGAACACATACTTAGTTAGATGATACATCATGCACATATCATACACACACTTGCATAATTGTAAATGGGAATAATTTTTCAATCATCTTTTCAAGTTCATGCATATACTTGCATATATATACTTGACATACTCGTGTGCTTGAATTCCATGATTATTCGGTATATCAAATGTTGATTGTGGAAGGTTAGATTATGTCCAACTGGAAACTTTCTTCATGCGTGATGGTGGTCTTCAGACCTACGTTCTCCGCCACGTACCGGTAATCAACTTGCTTGAAAATTTCAGTTCAGTGCTTGTTTGAATGTATATAATATACAACCACTTTTTGTGATGGAATCCTCGGTTCAAGATTCAAAATTTAAAAATTTGACGGGGATCGGCAATCAACTTCATCAACACAATCAAATGGCCAATCTATTTGTCTCATGATAATTGGGCCTCTTTATGGGCCTTATGGGTTATGTCCGTAGCAATTATGTAATAGTCCTTTCATATTTTTGTCTTTAAGTCTTCCAATAGAGTGTCTTTTAGTCTCCCCAAGAGAACTATAATGAGTAGACATTAAGTGTTTAGGATAGTGTCTTTTGGTCTCCCCAAGAGAACTATAATAAGTAGACATTAAGTGTTTAGGATAGTGTCTTTTGGTCTTCTTTGAGAGTCTATAAAAGAGTCATGTATCTTTCATTTGAAAAACAGTGAATGAAGATCTATTTTTGGAACCCATGTGAGTCCCACGTAGGGGGACCTTTCCCCCTCCCTTATCTTCTTCCCTTCACCCCCCTGCAATTCCCATGGCCGCTAGTGCCTTTTCTTCCTTCCCTCTCCACGGGTGCGATGCCCACTTCTTCCCTTCCTCAACCACGGGTGAGTGATGCCCTTCGTCTAATTCTCTCTCTCTCTCTCTCTCTCTCTATCTCTCTCCAATTCTCTCTCATCCCCACCCCAAATTCGGAATCCACTCTCTCTCCTCTCTTTCACCTCTAATTAAGACCCCTCCCCCTTCCCTATACCCCTCATTTAAGTCCCCTCCCCTCCCCTCCCCTAGGTAGAACTCCCACTCCCTAGGCATTCTCTCCCCTTCCCCACACAACCTTTCGTCTTCCCAGGCACCCTTTCATCTCCCCAAGGCCCAATTTCGAATTTGGGTGTTCCCTCCTCTCTCTCTCACCACCCCATTACCTCCCCACCTCCCAAAAGCACCCCCCTGCAACCCCAGCCACGTCCATCCCCCCCCCCTCCCTTAACCCAAACCCACAAATCCCTTCCATCCCCCTTAATCCCCCCTCCTCAATCAGCTCCATTCGCAGGCAGAAATCAAGCCCGAGTTGCAGTCGATATTGGGAGCAGTTCCAGGCAGAATCGGCTTCCGGGTTCTTCATCAAAAACGTACGTTGGCGAGTCTTCTGACCAGGCGAGGTGGAATCGTCCTCTTCCGAGTTCGTGAGCATCGGCAGTGGCCAATCTCCCACGACTGCGCAGGAGGCTCCTGAACCCGACCAGAAGCTGAGGAAGACCACCACCACGCCCAACCCTGACGGAATCCGACTCCGAGCTGTTCAGCAAAGTTCCTCCCCTCTCTGTCAGCTCTCAGGAACAGAAGGCGGTTCGTCGATCGGAGCTCAAGGTGTGAAGTTATCAATTTCCTACCACTGTTGGGTCATTCTGTCCACCGATCCCCTCCTCCGACCCGTCCCCACTCAACGGGACCTGCACGTCCACACCGACATCCGACTGAGGCGAGACCAGTGCCGCTGGAAAGTAGTCGTCCCCACGATTCCAACGCCACCTGCTGCGCACCAAACGGAGTTCGGGATTGCTCGTGGTGTCCATGTCAAGCCGCTGTTCAGAAGCTGCCCCTGCACAGAACCAGAACGGGGTCCCCGCTCAGTCGTCCGTGGCGACCAGGTTCGGGCGGAACCAAAATTCAGAAAAATTGTGCTGCATCCCTACCCTGTTACGAAGCCAACGGCACCAACCGCGCCTCCGGAAAAATTCCAGAGTGCGATCTACAGCCACTTCAACAGCTGCTGGTCACAGATTCCAGAACCGGGCTGATAAAAGAATTTGGAGAAATATGAAAGAAGAGTCAGTTTTATGCCCGACGTTAATTCGTTTCACATCAAGTGGTATCAGAGCTTAGGGAATCGGGCCGTCCCATCGGACCGAGATCCTGAGCTTTGAGGTTCGAGGTCGAACCTCCTCCAAGCGGAGGAGTATGATGGAATCCTCGGTTCAAGATTCAAAATTTAAAAATTTGACGGGGATCGGCAATCAACTTCATCAACACAATCAAATGGCCAATCTATTTGTCTCATGATAATTGGGCCTCTTTATGGGCCTTATGGGTTATGTCCGTAGCAATTATGTAATAGTCCTTTCATATTTTTGTCTTTAAGTCTTCCAATAGAGTGTCTTTTAGTCTCCCCAAGAGAACTATAATGAGTAGACATTAAGTGTTTAGGATAGTGTCTTTTGGTCTCCCCAAGAGAACTATAATAAGTAGACATTAAGTGTTTAGGATAGTGTCTTTTGGTCTTCTTTGAGAGTCTATAAAAGAGTCATGTATCTTTCATTTGAAAAACAGTGAATGAAGATCTATTTTTGGAACCCATGTGAGTCCCACGTAGGGGGACCTTTCCCCCTCCCTTATCTTCTTCCCTTCACCCCCCTGCAATTCCCATGGCCGCTAGTGCCTTTTCTTCCTTCCCTCTCCACGGGTGCGATGCCCACTTCTTCCCTTCCTCAACCACGGGTGAGTGATGCCCTTCGTCTAATTCTCTCTCTCTCTCTCTCTCTCTCTCTCTCCAATTCTCTCTCATCCCCACCCCAAATTCGGAATCCACTCTCTCTCCTCTCTTTCACCTCTAATTAAGACCCCTCCCCCTTCCCTATACCCCTCATTTAAGTCCCCTCCCCTCCCCTAGGTAGAACTCCCACTCCCTAGGCATTCTCTCCCCTTCCCCACACAACCTTTCGTCTTCCCAGGCACCCTTTCATCTCCCCAAGGCCCAATTTCGAATTTGGGTGTTCCCTCCTCTCTCTCTCACCACCCCATTACCTCCCCACCTCCCAAAAGCACCCCCCTGCAACCCCAGCCACGTCCATCCCCCCCCCCTCCCTTAACCCAAACCCACAAATCCCTTCCATCCCCCTTAATCCCCCCTCCTCAATCAGCTCCATTCGCAGGCAGAAATCAAGCCCGAGTTGCAGTCGATATTGGGAGCAGTTCCAGGCAGAATCGGCTTCCGGGTTCTTCATCAAAAACGTACGTTGGCGAGTCTTCTGACCAGGCGAGGTGGAATCGTCCTCTTCCGAGTTCGTGAGCGTCGGCAGTGGCCAATCTCCCACGACTGCGCAGGAGGCTCCTGAACCCGACCAGAAGCTGAGGAAGACCACCACCACGCCCAACCCTGACGGAATCCGACTCCGAGCTGTTCAGCAAAGTTCCTCCCCTCTCTGTCAGCTCTCAGGAACAGAAGGCGGTTCGTCGATCGGAGCTCAAGGTGTGAAGTTATCAATTTCCTACCACTGTTGGGTCATTCTGTCCACCGATCCCCTCCTCCGACCCGTCCCCACTCAACGGGACCTGCACGTCCACACCGACATCCGACTGAGGCGAGACCAGTGCCGCTGGAAAGTAGTCGTCCCCACGATTCCAACGCCACCTGCTGCGCACCAAACGGAGTTCGGGATTGCTCGTGGTGTCCATGTCAAGCCGCTGTTCAGAAGCTGCCCCTGCACAGAACCAGAACGGGGTCCCCGCTCAGTCGTCCGTGGCGACCAGGTTCGGGCGGAACCAAAATTCAGAAAAATTGTGCTGCATCCCTACCCTGTTACGAAGCCAACGGCACCAACCGCGCCTCCGGCAAAATTCCAGAGTGCGATCTACAGCCACTTCAACAGCTGCTGGTCACAGATTCCAGAACCGGGCTGATAAAAGAATTTGGAGAAATATGAAAGAAGAGTCAGTTTTATGCCCGACGTTAATTCGTTTCACATCATTTTGACTCCTTCTATGACTCATCCCTTGCTAAATAAAATTGCATTGATTTAGACATGTTTGTTACATGGCATATATTAAGGGAGAGATTTTTTACAACCGTGCATACATTAAGGGGTAGATATTACTGTGATAAGGCTAATTCATCTTTTACATTCAATACAACCACCCACACAAAATGCACATTTTTGAAATAATGATTCAATCTAATAATGATTACTAATTTCTACTCTACACTTTAGAGGACTATTGATTCTCTACATGGAAATCACATGTCTCGTGAGGAAAAAGCTGTTTACCCCACCAAAAATTAGTATAAGTGGAACGTGGATCCGAGTAGCCGGGAATCCCCCCTAAAATAAAGGAGGAAACTCGCGTCGAAAGGAGAAACTAATCTATATGAAAATAAGTGTGTTTTGTCACCGAGTAGCTAGGAAGTGCCCTTGAGACAAAGGGTACAACTCGCGTCGAAAAGTGTCTCATCCACATCATAAAAAGTGACGAAAGTGAGTAACCGGGAATTGCCCCTGAAACAAAGGGCATGACTCGTGTCAAAAGGTTAGTCACACCATTTTATAGTAATTAAAAATTGGGGTCATACGTAGCTACCAATATTCGAGCATTGTCTATGAAAGTGTATGGATGAGAAGTTCTTTTTAGTGTTCTTTAGAAAATCTGATTTTCCATATTGATTTGAACTTCATTGCTTAATCTTCACATATGCACCTTGGGTTTGATTGTTTGAATGTCGCTTATGAATTAGTCATCTTTCATGGTTAATGTAGTGACCCGGATTCCGGATACCCGGCATACCTGGTAGGACTACCGGATACGCGTGATACCGCATGAAACCCGCGAGGCCTCCCAAGAGCGGGAAAGCTCCGAAGGGAAAAAGGCACGTGTAGAGTACATTGAAGCCACAGAGATAATACAGTAAGCAATTAAATTTCATTAGATAGGTTTGCTAAAGTAGCAGAAATAAAATTACTTTTTAATTAACTGTTCAAATTAACAATTATATCCCAGAGTCAGTCCAAAGCTAAAGACAACAAGTCTAGCACAGTACAGTCGACAGAAAAGAAAGACGTACCAAAAGGTCAGGAGAAGCCCGACGCATGTACCAGCTGGCAGCAACGGCACGCAATGAGCACGCACACTCCAGGAACCACGCGGAAGCAGAAGGTGAAACCCACCTGAAAAGTAGGGGTGAGTCTCTAACCAGAAACTCAGTAGGGGTCACGCGGATCCCCACTGAAAAACACACAGTGCAACGGAAGCAACTGTAAAATAGCAAGTGCAGCAAAGCAAGAAAAGCTGCACTACAAAGCTGTAAATAGAACAGGGACATCAGGAGTAGGGAACAGGCTAAGAGCAAGGGGAGCTCAACCAAAAGAAAGAGAGAGGCCGCAAAACCCGGAACACGGCCACCGAGGAGAACTCAGCACTCTAAGCTACTCCAAAAGGCAACAAACGGTCAACCCTAAACTCACACGGTAGGGTACACCAGTCCGTCGGCCAAAACCGAGAAGAGGGCAAAAGCCAACTACACAAACAGAAAAGGTCTAGAAAAGACCCAGACAGACGACAAATAGAACGACCAGAAACGCCGTGCATGCAGCCCCACGCACGACCAGAACATCGCGCATGCAACAGGGCACCGACCTCGAGTACAGCCACGAGAGGGCCACTCGCAAAGGTCACAATGCGCGAGAAACGCCGAGAGTCACGTGTCGTGTGACGGAAGCACCTCCTCACAGAAACAACCAGCTGCGTCACTGACGTCTTACGCTGCGCCACAAGTACGTACCTACACACGCCTAAAATGGCGGAGGCCAAGGTACTCAAAACCAAGTCCAAGGAACAATCGCTCCGAGTCCAAGAAGAGGCAGCACCAACAGATGCTGAACCAGAAACAGAACAACAACAATACAAGTAACTAGTCAGGGTCACGCCCATCAACGTAAGTCCTCAGTCCCTGACAACGTGTGCACACACTGGCTCTAGCCTAAGCCAGATCCTCTAGCTAGTTTTCTCCCTCGGCAGGACGCTATCGTTGGCTGGGAGCCCACGGAACTAGCTGACAAACCGTGTACGGGAACCCTCCCCTATCCGCAAGCGGGCCGGCACTCAAGAGACCGAAGGGTAACAACAATGGAGGCTCACGAGGCACAAGACTCGAAAACATGAGTGCTAAAGTATAGACAGTCCACGGAAGCCCTGTCACACGTACTACGAAGCACCACTGGCAGTACAACCACTGCCAACAGACTCAGGACCAGGCAACTAGACCTACAACGCAACGATCCTTGAGTCAGACGACTCAAAGGCAAGATCGTCACAGACAGCGGAACAAGCCGCCAATCGGTCTAATCCTAAGCCACAAGAAACGACGCTCCGCAGAAAATAACTCACGGAGACCTGAGGGAACACCAGCAACCCTCAGCACACCTGGACGCATAAATCGAGGTAAGGCAATACCTCGAGGTATCCAGAACCAGTGTCTCGGGCTGGGCAAAACCACCGAGACACACACAGGGCTACTTGTCAACCCCTGGGTCACACCGGGTTGACCAAAACCCGATAATAATGCTCCAAGAGTAGGAAAGAGAATCCGACCTCAAGCAAGAAGACTCCTGGCTACCTTACAACTTAGTTTAAGCCCTCATAGGATGTCAAAAGACCTCCACGGGACAGCGAGCAGACCACGAGGCCAAGCCAAGACAAGCCGAAGCCGAAACAACGGAAAACGGAGCGCAAGAGATGTAACGCACCACCCCTAGACTGCTACACGACCGTGACGGTCTAGACCAAGGCCGTTACACTCCAAGCGACTGTCGGGGGAGCAGTCGTCACTCACACCGCTCTAACCAACTCTAAAACACAGAAAACAGCATGTAACGGCCAGCACGGGGTGCGTTACACACACCTGACGCGCCAGACCAGGGCCGTCAGGGCCAACACGGACCAAAACGCAAACACAACAAATGTAACGTGCCATGGCAGGCGCGTTACAAGTACCTAACGCGCAAGACAAGGCGCGTTACAGCCACAAACCGAAGATAAAAACCCACGACAACTCGAGCCACGTAATGCGCTAGGCAAAGCACGTTACACACGCCTGACGCGCAGGAGCAGGCGCGCTACACACTGGCTCAAGACAAAAACAGAGGCTAAGAGGCATGTAACGGCCAGCATAGGGCGCGTTACAAACGCCTGATGCACAGGGGCCCCACCGTTACATCCAATGGCGCAACAACCCAACTCAGCCAACACAGCATGTAACGGTCCAGAGAGGACGCGTTACACAGGCCTAACGCACGGGGGAACCACCGTCAGAGGCACTGCCTCTAATGGTCAACGTCGGTCAAACGGAATGTAACGGCCAGAACAGGGCGCGTTACATCCATCTAACGCGCTGGGTCAAGCGCGTTAGAAGAACCGACTTAACCCAAGCAATAAACGACAAAAGAGATATAACGCGCCTCACGGGACGCGTCAGAGAAATGTGACGCTCCAGCCCTAGGCCGTCACACTCTCAAAACCCCGAAGAACTCAATCAACCCAAACAATGTAACGGTCAGTCGTGGGGCCGTCAGAGCAAGTGACGGTCCCTAGAACGACCACCACATCAGTTACGTCGGGAAAATAGAGGAATGGTCAAATCGGCCCGTTCCACGCCCCATTCACGCCGAAGCGCAGGGGAAACAACCCTCGACGATGAAAAACAACATAAGAAGGCTAAAAAGCCCACATGCAAGCATCAAAACGCAAGATCCGGGCGATTCCAACGAATCAACCCTAAATGGGTCAACGAGGTTCCCGGGCTCCTACCGGCCTCGAATGACCACCGATCAACACAAAACAAGCATGGATGGGATCCTAGCATCCCAACGGTCAGTTCAACACTAATCGAGCTACAAATGATTGCCATTTTCTGGTGAACCCTAAAAACTCCAAAAATCACAATTTAGCCTAAACAAGCCCAAACTCGGCTGTTTCCTTGCCGAACGACGTGCAATGGCAGGGAAAACGGAGAGGAAGAAGTGAGGAACTGTCACCCTACCTCCACCGAAGAAATCGTGCCCCGAAGGGACTAAATCGCGCTGAAAACCGCGCCACGAACCGAACCATCGGCTTTGAATCCACCGTTTGGGATCGCGCCAAATCCATCTCGACCCTCGCACTATCGCGCACCTTAGTAGCATCTCGTCGTCACCAGCACGCCCCTGCACCCCTCCGTCTGCAGCCGGAGGCGAGAAGGCGGGAGAACGAGAGAGAACGGGAGAGAGAGTGGCGAGCGTACAATGTTGTGTCCCTGTGGTTTTGATGATGGTTTTGATAATTAGTTTTTGATGTGGGTTAATCACTGTGAGTCATCTTGCTGTGTGAGTCATCATGCTGTTATTTAGTCTTTCTGATGTTCAGTCTGTTTATCAGAGCATAAAGCATTGCATATTTGATGTTTAGTCATGTTATCTGATGCATAAAGCATTCATTACTTTACTCTGCTTGTGGATGTCTGCTTATGGAAGTCTGCACAATTGTATTTAGCATACAGTCAGCACAGCATGCTGTAGTGGGTCGACCCCCCTCCTAGATGGGTCGACTCCCCTAGACTTCCAAGTCTATACACCCTCAGTGGAACTTCAAAGTCTATACATTGCTTCACTTTGTCGAAGTCCATACATCCTCAGCTGAACCCCTTGTCTGTTCAACGGCCTCAAGCTTCTCAAGTCTACACACTGCCTTCGGCCTCAAGGTTTGTACACTCGCTGCTCTGTTCAAGTCCATACATTGGCAGCCCTGCTGAAGTCTAAACATTGGCTCAATCATTTCAACTCTATACACTGGTCCTTCGCTCATTCCAAGTCTGTATACTGGTTCAGGTTTACCAAGTCTATACAGTGCTTCAACCTTCTCCAAGTCTATACAGCCTGCCTTCACGATTCAGTGTCTACACATCGTTCCTCAAAGGCAAAGTGTATACATCGTCCATGTGTTCAATTGTTCCAAGTGTATACACTCTCACGTTGTGCATACTTGCCTGTTCGCTGCTCTCAAGTGTATACACTCTACACTCGTGTTAACTGATGCCTTAACTCCATATACTGATTCACTTGTGTTGTTAATGAACTTAACTGCAAGTCTATACACTGGGAAGGTGTCTGTGTTTCAAGCCTTCCAAGTATGTACAGCCGGCCCTTGAGATCAAGTCCATACAACGGGACTGTAGCCAGCTCAACTCTATACATCGCTTGCATCTTCAAAGTCTTGAACTCAAAGTCTGTGCAGCCACATCTCAAGGCCAAGTCTATACATCACTGTGGCTGCTCGAAGTGAAGCATAGTCTACACACTCCTCATACCTTTCCCTACGTTTGGCCAAGTCTATACACTCGTGAATGTCTCATCAAGTCTACACATTGGCACTGTAGCATGCATTCATAAAGTCCATACATTCACATTTAAAGTCTAAGGCAAAGTATGTACATCAGACTGTGTTAGGCATTTTCTTAAAGTCCATACATTTGCACTGTAGATGCACGCACTGTTCATAAGTCTAAAACATCAGTCGCGCATGCTCGCCTGTCCCCCCGGATGCTCTCCTGGGACCGAGTATGCTCTCCAGTGACTGCTAATGCTCCGATTGACCAGCGTCTCTCTTGATCAAGTCTATACACTCATTCACTGTTCATGCATTCACAGTGAAGTCTGTACATCCGTTTGGCCATGCATCACTATCCACCAAGTCTATACATTGGTAGAGTCTGTACATCAGACGCGCATGCTCGCCTGTCCCCCCGGATGCTCTCTTGGGACCGAGTATGCCCTCCAGTGACTGCTGATGCTCCCCTAGAGCAGCGATTGCACCCCAGAGATAGCATGTGCTCCCCATGCTCCCCTAACGCTGGTGATGCTGTCCAGAGGCCATAGATGCTCCCCTGAGACTTCATATGCTCCCGTGCGAGATCGCACAAAGTCTATACAGTCTGAAGTATATACAACGCATTTCATTCACAGAGACTGTACAGGGTTTAGACTTAACCTGATAATCCGATACTCTGTCTGACAGGTGCTCTGCTCGTGAAGCTTAAGGAGGGCACGTGATCCAAGGCTGGAAGGCCTGACCAGATGATGACACGTGTGCTGAAGCAATGCTGATGCTGCCACGTGGTCCGAGAGTTTTGGGCGGGAGATGTGGAAGCCACACGCCCTATCCTAATTGCTGCTGCTGCTGCTATATATACGAGCCTTCTTCCACAGAAGAAGAGAGATCGAGTTGGCGAGAAGTGAAATCCATACAGAGAGCCACGATCCAGACAGAGAGGAGAAAAGAAGAGAAGAGCAGAGAGTGAAAGAGAGGTAGAGAAGCAGAAGAAGAATAAAGAAGAAGAAGAAAGAAAAAGAGGAAGAGAGAGAGCCTACGAAAGAAAAGAAGAAAGATGAGTGAAGATAGAGAGTGAGAGCCAGCAGAAGAAGAAGAGGAAGAGAAGTAGCAGAAGAAGTTCATACTGGACAGTGGATCAAATCCAAGCCAGTCAGCTCCGATGAGAGCCACATTGTGCATTTGAGTTTCCAGCTTTCTGTTTGCTGAAGTCATTTTCATTTCGTGTCTTTTATTTTTATTTTTTGTTACTCTGGTTATCATTGTTCTTCTGATTGCCCTGTTGGGGATCGGGTTCCTCCTGTGGACTCAGGAGAAGGGAGACTTGTCTCCGGTTCTGGGCTTGTGGGTTGCAAGTCCGGGTGTCCCTCCTGGTCTGGAGGAAGAGAGGTCTTCGACCTCTGGTTTACTGGTGACTGGAAGTCACTGGTGGGTTCCCTCCTAGTCTGGAGGAAGAGAGACTTCGGTCTCTGGTTTCCAAGTGGCTGGGAGTCACTTGGGGTATCCCTCCGGTTGGGAGGAAGAGGGGAGGCTGTTCCCCTGGTCAAGCTGTGTGGCAGCAAGTGTTCGCAGACCGAGTCTGCTTGTTTCTAGCGTTGGCTAGTGAAGCCTCACTCCGGTTGGGAGTGAGGGGTGGATGTAGGTCTTGGTGACCGAACCACCTAAAAATCTACTGTGCAGTGGTTTTACTTTGTGCGTTTGTTCCTTGCCTTCTACCTCCCATTCACAGGTTGTGCATGCTTGGATAGTTGTATTATCTAGGGAGTTAACCTTGAGCATTATATTTTTGCTAGGTGTGATTGGTTTGCTTAGTTCTGTCTGCGTTTCTGGTTTGATCAGGTGACTGCATTGTTGCAGTCCAACTGTTTGATCTATTGCTGTCTTATCATCTCATCTTGGAAAGCTCATTAGTTTTTATTCCGCATATCTGAGCTCTAGAGATTTAATTTGGGCATAATTTCTGAAGGGGATACATTCACCCCCCCTCTGTATCCGGGCCTAGGACCCTAACATGCAAATGAGAAGGAGGAGAGAGGAAAAAGAAAGAAAAAGAAAAGAAATTAGGAAATTTTCCTAATTTCTGAAAATTTTAAAAATGCGCCGAAAATGCACAAATTCAGAAAAATACGTAAAAATAGTCGAAACGACCGGCTCGAAGAGTACATCGTCGATGTAGCATCCACGAGTTCAAGAACTAACAAACACACTCACCGTAGGGTTCCGTAACTAGTATGAGAGAAAAACTCACACGGCTCGTAAAGCTCAACTCGGAAGTCACCAAAGCGAACCGAAACTCACCGAAACCAATCCAAAAGATCTAATGAAGATCCAGCAAGACCTAACAAGGATCCAGGGCATTACAGTTAATGTAGTACTTTATTTATGTAAGCACGACCTTCTTAGTATTGTTCATGCATATCATGTTCAACAATCAATTACATTATCCTTACACCCGTCCCGAAGGGACTTGCATGAGTCTATATCTTGTTATGCGTGCTTGAATGCTTGATCCATCTTGTTCATATCATACTTCATTCCATAGTTTGCATCTATAGGTTATACATGTAAATAACAGGTTAAATAACCCATTGTCGGTTGGTTTTTAGTACTTGTCAAATGGGGCAGAATAACGTACTTTTTAGCACAATAGATTCTGTGCATAGCTAGGTTTGACATTTTGCATATAGGTTAGTTAGATCAGACACATGTGCATAGTTCAATCACACTCTCTGCTTATAGTTCAAAATCTTCACATGTGGACATAATTCCATCATCTTGCAAAATGCACATAGAGTCTCAATCTCTTGCTTGTTTCTTGATTTACACACCTTCCCTTTATGGGACGTTAATTGCTGGGTTCATGAGCTCATGTCTCATTCATTTTTGGAATCTTTACAGTTGTTTCTCAGTCCTCCATTTTTTGATAATGCCAAAGGGGGAGAGAACTTTGAATAGTCACAATATATTGTCATCATCAAAAAAGGGGAGATTGTTAGGTTCTGCCCCCTCATTGTCTTTGACAATGGTTTTGTTGATTCCAATATATTGTGTGTTTTATGCTTAATGGCATTTTGATGATCAACAAGCTAACATGATGATATCTTATTTTGCAGGTGTCATTCATGTATATGTTCTTGATGTTAACTCTTGCATTGGACTGTAAAAGTTCAGTTCTTCTTGGACTGCTTTTGTAGGTCATGATTGTCTAGATCAAGTGGCCTTTGAGGATTGCTTGGTTGTCTTTGATAACTGAATCTGACTTGCTTGGTTGTC
Source organism: Amorphophallus konjac (assembly GCA_022559845.1). NCBI lineage: Eukaryota > Viridiplantae > Streptophyta > Magnoliopsida > Alismatales > Araceae > Amorphophallus > Amorphophallus konjac. The sequence continues at coordinate 100,376,961 of CM040125.1, read as the reverse complement.
TTTGATAACTGAATCTGACCTTTTGGATTAAGCCTTGATTAATATTGTGTGAGCTAATGTGAGATCAATCATGTGAGAATTGTTTGAACACTTCTATAGATGCTCTGTTAGTTATATGAATGCTTTGCTATAGGTTGAAGGTGCAATTTTGGTTAAATTCCCTCTTGGACTTGGAACTGAATTTGTTGTCTCTTGCACCGACCTGCCCTAGATAATTTTCTGAATGCTCATAGAATTTGGCCTTATGTGCATCGAGCTTGTCTTGGGTATTTTACAATCATGAGTTTGAGATTATTTAACTGAACTTGAATGGATTCATGTCTTCAAAAGTAAAACCCATTTCATCTGCCTTTGATTGAACTATATTAAAATTGGATTTTCATTGTTCTGGATCTGAATTTACTTGTGTTGAACCTTGAACCTTGTGTTCTTGGACTTGATGGTTTCGAGAACCTTGAATGTGGTTGATGACTATAACTGAACTTAATTGTACTGAACTGAATTTTATTGTCTTGGTTTGACCATGAAACCTTTTGTGTGGCCTGCTTGAGTTTCCTGTTATGCATGTGAGACTATATGTTTTGTCACATGAATGGACTTTATCAATTATCCTTGAACTGAAATTCAGATGCACATTCACTTAACCTTGATTCACTCATAAATGGTTCTATTGTTCTTTATTCAGAATTGGACTATTTCAGTCTAATTGATATGTGTGGGGTGTGAAAGTGAAAGTTACTTTGGACTGACTAAGCAACTCATGGCTGGTTTGATTTAATCATGAGTGATGTTAGATTATGGGGAAAATAGATTGAAAGGCTTTGCATCACTAATTTTCTACTTGCATTTCAACATTCTCCACTACAGGTTGAGAGACTTATATGGAGAGATAGTTTGATGCTAATTTACTGATATGAATTGAATTGTGTTTGACATGATGTTGAGTTCTCTGAAATGCAGGTTCATATTGATATCATTCAGTTGGAACAATGGTAAGCTTACATTTCCATTTGCATTCCTTTGAATCAATGTTAAATATTTGTGAACCATGTTTCATTCATTGTTCTAGATACCCTCTAATCTTGCTATTTATATTGGTAAATCTTGCTTTGCATGGGGTTTATAGGGTGTCAATGGCCTTGGGGTTCATTGGACTGCATTATGCAGTTTTCTGTATTTACACTGCAAGTGTCGACCCCTAGGGTCGACTCTTGATGGGCTGGGGTCTATTTTCAATGAAAACATAACCCCCGGTAAAAAGTGTCGTCCCCAAGGGTCGACACTTTACCATGGGTCCTGTTTTCTTTTTAACGGGATAGGAACTGCTGAGAAAAGTGTCAAACCCAAGGGTCGACACTTTACCATGGGTCCTGTTTTTTATTTAACGGGACAGGAACTGCTGAGAAAAGTGTCGACCCCAAGGGTCAACACTTTCTCTAGGCGACCCAAAATGGGTTTGTTGATTTGGTTGCGAACTCATTGGTTTGAGATCCGATTGGGGTGGTGTTTTACACCAACACCCTTAAGGTTTCTCAACATGTATTGGGGTTGCTTTGAGAGGGTTTTATGGAGGCTATTGTGGTCTTTTGTTGCTAGTTATTGTAGGGTATATAGAAGCTACGATTTCCATCGGAAGAAGCATTCCCCTCGTGCTAACATGTTTTATCTACTTGCAGGAAGAAGAGAGGGCACCGCACCCAACTGAAGGAGGAAAAGGAAGGTGCTTGCATCGGCTGGAGAAGGAAGACGCAGCCGCCAACGACCGCGTCTCATGATCCCGAGCCTGTAGCTGGAGGAAGCCGTCGCTACTCTCTTCATCAGTTGCTGGCTTGGGCGTATCTATCAAAGGGGCTGAGTTCCTCTCTAACAGTTTTATCATTCTAAAGCACTCTTCTCTTTTATCTCCGAGTTGTGTGAAGATTAAGGGGATATCTATATCATTCATTCCTATATACTTGTTTGAGATTAGCTTAAAGTTTGGGCTTAATGTTCTATCTGCTCTTGTAGTGAAGAAGAAGAATGAAAAGGAGTTGTGGGACATTAAAGGGGAATACATATATATATATATATATATATATTTCTATTTTCAGTCGTTGTCATGTCCCTTTTAACCAAGAAATACTTTCGGAGCATAATGACTCATCTTTTCTTGATGTGTGCAGGCTCGATTGGAGCTGGGACTTGAACGAACAAACTTAGATCCTCAAGGAGGAGGACCGACTGCTCCAACCAGCTACGAATAAAATTTTCTCCAACCTAGGCTTCAAGAATGATCTTCTCATGTCTATTGGAGAACCAAGGAGATATTTCTACATCCTCTTTATGCTTATTTCTATGAATGTTTCATAGTCTACTTTCATCTACATATTGCTGCGAGTGAATATTGTATATGCTTTGATTTTGTTAAACTCGGAATATCTGTGTGTGTGCACGGAGCTGTGTCTCCGTGTGGTTGTCGTGTCCGGGGTACGATCCCTGTGCGTGTGTGTGTGTGCTGCAGTGGCTGCGTGTTGAGGTAAGGCCTCGTGTGTGTATTGTTGCGGAAGCAGCGTGTGTGTGTGGTTGGGGTTCGTCCCCGTGTTGCTACGAAAGTAGAGTGTAGTGAAGCCTGACCCGGTTGGGTGAGGGGTGGACGTAGGGAGCCCGTCGTGGTCCCGAACCACCTTAAAATCCCTGTGTCTTGTGTGATTGCATGTGTGATTGTCATTTCTTCTATCTCCGTTCACAGGTATATTATATATGTTTTTAATTCACTGCACAATCACTCACTGCTACCTCTGTAATCTGTGTTGAGCAAAATTTCCTTGTTAGTTGCATTAACTATACGTGTGAGATCAGAACGTTTGAGAGAGCATTGTAATCTCACTTGAGTTTTAGTTAATCAACGTAGTTAATTTCACTTTAGTTGTAATTGGGTTAGAAAGTTTTTAAAAATCCGCCATCTCGGCAAGGGGACAATTCAACCCCCCTTCTTGTCCGCCATCTCTCTGGGCCAACAGTTCTCTTAGCCATCCCGCATCCAAATCCAATGTGCATGACTGGTGCATCTTAGGATGTCTAGGAGTTCCCCATTCCGTCAACCATCGATTGCATCTAGTGTATGCATGGCACACATTCGGATGTCCTGGTCCACCATAGCATGTGTATGGGTCGGACTAACAGTAGGTTTGTCTAGGGTCTTGTGTGTTTGTCCATGCATGTGTTCAGCATATTAGGAGCAGCTCGCGATGATAGTCCCTTTCGAGTGCGAGGCAAGTCAGATCTATTGCGTACGTTGTAGACTTGCCAGAATTTGGGATCGGCTCTTCCTCAACATATCGGATCTAGTCACATAAAGGGACCCAGCAGTGATTCCTAGTGAGTCTTGGAGCCGCCACCTCCCCTTTGAGAGTGACCCCACCCCGGAGTGTCCACCTCTAGCCTCATACCCACAGCAGCGTGAGCATATCGAATATATACGGGATGAGCAGGTGTCGATTACTTGGAGTGGAGCGTACTCCGCGCTTCCAGGTTCGGTGACGGATCCGCAGGAGTCACACGAGCAGTCGCACCCCTTACTCGACGGGGTCGAGTTCTTCCCACCTGGAGAGATTTGATGGGAATCAACTCCGAACATGTACATTTTATTTTGCATTTGTATATTTTTTATTTGCATTTATACCCTTGTGTAATTGGGTACGCAATTGTGTGGCAAGTATAAGCCAAAATGTGAGTCTTTATGTTTTAGTGGGTTTATTTTTAAAAGTCCAGCAGGTCCAGCAAGGGGCCCCCACCTTTTTCCCCATTGGTCCACCTAAGCTCTAGGGCCCATGTGGGGCTGGTCAAATGTCCAAGGTGGGCTTCTAGAAGATTTGACCATTCAAGGGGACAAAGGGTTTAAAAAGTCAATATTCCCTCCTTAAAAGTCAAGGCGGCGCCCCCTTCCACTTTTTTTATTTTTATTTTTTTTACCACATGGGGATTAAATCTTCTATCTGTTGTATACCCCTCCCCTAACCTAGATCTGAGGGTAGTTTAGGTCTTTTTACATTTTCTATATAAGCCATGTAATTTATGAATTACTTAGCATTAATGAAAGGAAAATTCTCATTTGTGCTCACAAGGCCCAAGGGCACCTCTCTCCCCCTCTAGAGCTGTGAGAGCTCTGATTTCAAATGTGTGAAGCATCTTCTCCACCACCTCTCTGAGTGTAAAGCTCAGCACCACCGCCGCCGCTGTCGCCGCCGCCGCCACCACCGAGCCGCCGTCGCACCGCCAACCCGCCGGAGATCTGTCTAAATCAGGATAGAGGTCCAGTGTCTGAATTTTTGCTCCGAAACCCCAGATCTGACGAAGCTGAGATTTTGAGGGTCAGTTCCCCACATAAATCCCCATCTCCAAAAAAATTCCCCCGATTTTAAACCTTCATTTCATTTTCGTTTCTCTTTAAGCTTCTAGACCCACACAGATCTGTCCCTGTGGAGATCTTATTACAGCAACCCTGTTCTTCCTTTGTTCGACCCCCTTCCTAGTTTATGGTTGAGCTTAAATTTGGACTGGATGTTTTGCCCACCAAAACCCCTCTCCATAATTTTTTCCACGAATTTAGGAGTCCTTCTTCCCCTCTGAAAATTTAAAACTCAGGCCAAAATCTGTTCTGTCCTGTGCAGTCCAGATCCGACCCCTGTCCAGTCACAAATCCATTTCCCCTGTCAAACCACCTTTAGAAAATTCACAAAAAATATTGGCATCTTCCTACTTCCCCCTCTCTAACTTTAATAAAGAACCCAACTCCCATATTTGACATTTTCCCTCCGGTCAACGTCCATTCTCAGGTAGATCTAAATCTATCCTGCCAGATCTATTCTGTGAACCAGTAGGTTGTAAATTCAACCAAGGTCATTACAGAGATAGACAAAATTCCTTCTCTGGCCTTTGGTCATAACTCTCTGAAAGAGCTTTCCAACGGCACAAATTTCGCGTCGATCCTACGTCGCGATTGATCGCAGCGGCCGATCTCGTCGGGTCATGCAACCTTGAAATAGCAAAATAGATTCGGGGCAGCAATCTTCACCGCCCGGCCTCCCACCAGCAGCGCCAGCCCGGTCGCCTTCCAGGGTTCGTTCCTCCAGGCATCCCTTTGGCAGCGGGACCCACCCCGCCTAGTTCGGACGTCTGAGTAGCACGTGGGCCCCATAACCCGCAACACGCGTCATCCGGACGACACCGACGGAGCTGTCCAACACGCTGCCCGTCAACCCAAGATCGGTCCTCCCAGGCCCACATTGTAGCCCTTTACCTCCCTGCGTGGAGTGGGCAGTAAATTCATTTGCTGTAATTATTATAATATTTTTACCGGGAGTTACCGTACTTGGCCGGGGTCGTCTTCCCCACGTCCGGAGCGTGGAGGTACACTCGCCACCCTCCTCATAGGCACTTTGCTTATCTTGTATATGTTTGTATGCCACTGCTAGTGATAGGATATTAGCTTGCTTTACTTTCATCACCACTACGAGAGAGAGCGAGACCCATCCCGTGACCCGATCCGGGCACGAGAGAGAGCCGACCACCCTTTCTCACTGCCGATTCCTCAACTGCGCACATCCGCACGCTTCCCTCGCTTAGGGATGTCCGTGAGCTAGAGTCCCAGGTTCACTATCCGTCCCGCATCACTTTGAGAGATCTTGATGCTGCATAAAGCTCTCTAAACATCTTATACAGTCTATTCACAAGAAACAAAAATTCATGACTCTCTTAAATCCTTAAGTTTGAATAACTAACACATGGCTAAGAAGCTTCTATTTAGTAATCTTGCAAAGACTTGGACAAAGCATCTGAAGAAGGTCTCCTTATAGAATTAGTGAGCATGGATCAAAGTTAAAATTGTTATGTCTTGAATGAAATATTCTAAATACTTGAAACTCGGACTTCTAGAAGCAATTTTTTTCTGAAAATCAGTACATGTTGTATTGTCTGCAAACATCTCACATCAAATTAGAAAATATTTTTGGGGAATATCAAAATCTCAGAGCAATGATCTGTTTACCAAGAAACTAGATGGCTCATCAATGAAATGACACATTATATGTCATGAAGTGCCATATTATCTCTGTTTAAAAGGTTTGAAGAAAATTGTTTTTCATGGCAGGGCAATGACATTAAAGTGTTGAGTAACTGGGGATTCTGGCCTCTGATAAAGGTGTCTCCTCACGTAAACAGACACTTCAAATGCTAACTTTATTCTCTAAAAGAGAAGTAATATAGTTATCACACTGAGTAAATGGGGATTCCAGCCTCTGATCAAGGTGTCTCCTCATATAACAATGTGTGATTTACCAAAATTACTTTATGCCATGTTCACTGTGCCAAATATAAAAATATGTAACCCCACTGTCTCTGAAATCTCTTGAAGACTGTTTGTCCTCAATACAGTTGGCACAACTTTCAGTAGATGCGTCTCTAGATTTTTGATTAGTACAGTCTTTTAGAATGATCTCTCTTGGCATACCTGCTAAACCTTGATCTTCCTTATTATGTCTGTATGTTGGCAATCTTCATTCTTACTCTGTGTCTTTCCTAATTATTAGCCCTGAAGAACATGAGCCTAATTCAGTTATCTTACATACTACTTTAAGAGATGGACTTGAAACCTTCTAAATTGTGCATTTACTGTATACCTCTCGATTGCTTAGCAGCACCTTTTTTCTCTCCACTCCTTTTGATGATCTCAAAGGGGGAGAATGCATTGGGCATGAGTTATGATCATGTTGGAAGTCAGTGTGTCAGAGGGAGCTAGTGTGTCTGATCATCTCATGTTTATTGATTGCATTAATTTTTATTGATTGATCATGTCATCATCAAAAAGGGGGAGACTGTTGTGCTCCTGCAGTTTTGATGATGTCAATCACTATGTGTCATCTTGATCATTAGTCTGAATGAGATTCTTATGTTACACTCGTTTTGATTATAATGATTCTATTTTGAAAGCAAAAGGAAAGAAGAGTCTGAGCATCTAGTCAACAAGTCAATGGTCAACATACTCTGTCACACCCCGAGCCTTTATGACAGCAGAAGATTTGCTCGAGAAACGTGAACAGTCGGCATGGTAAGCCTCTTGCAAGCAAGAATGATCAGAGCGCAAGATAATCACACACATAAATGTAATTGCACAATATTTTAACCAAAACTCCAACTTATTTCATTGATAATCAATATTCAAATACAATAACTTTCAACTTCTTTCAATCTATCAGACTCAAGAAATAGGAAATTTACATAGACTCAATCTAAACAATATAGACTTTCCTAAGTCTTCGCTCTCATCTTGACAACACTTTCATTTACTCTCGGACCCACTACTTGTATAACCCGAATCCGAATTCGAATCACTTTCATTTCCTGAAAAGAATGGAAATAGGTAATGAGCACACTTGCCCAGTAGGTATCTTCGCATCAACATGAAGGCATCATTAAAGTAATTAACATTTTAGCTCTAAAGAAATAAGGTGAAATCATGCGAATGCGATCAATCATGCGAATACCCAAAGTAACAAAGATGATCGTTTAAGATAGAATAAGAGCAAATATGAACTAGCAAAAATGTAACAAGAACATGTTATGGCCTTTCAAGAACAAGAATGTAACGAGAATGTACTAGCAAGCCACATAATCATCACTCTAGTACATTTTACGTATGAGCAAGTACTTCGTGAATTTCTGTGGAATATCAAGTCATGTACAAGAAAGTCATGTCGTGCCGTGGATCTTCACTTATTTATAAAGAAAGTACTCCCAGCGCAATGCGACGCCAGTAGCATCATACCCCATGGTTTATAATAGTATGTTTCTGACAATCAGCCGATGGGACTAGCATAGAGCCCTTGAATACAATCAGTGCTCGATCGCATCTTCAAGTATAAATCAAGCTACTTCCACGCATGTAACAATAAAGTATGGCCAAGAATGTACAATAAATTTATGAACGCTTCAATTTAATAATACGAGAGTCAAGAATGACTTAAACAAGGTTATGCTTATGGAAATAAATCGATAGCATAATAGTACATTTTTTTAACTTTTATTTCATTATATTAAGCCTCTTTGGATAATATGGCAAGTTCTAGATCATCAATAATCCATCTAGAAACTTTGGAACATCAACCCTTGGGTCAAACCTCGGGTTAAGCACTCAAACAATGTGACGGTCAATGACTAGGCCATTACATGATTTGACGCTCCAGTATTCAACCGTTACATTAGTCTAAATCCAGAAATAGTAAAATAGACTGAATGAAATGTGACGGTCTTATATTGGGCCGTTAGATGCTCCTGACGGTCCAGTATAGATCCGTTACGTTGCTAGAACCAGAAACATCGATAGTGTAATCTATCAAATGGGCTTCAATGGAACAACCAACTCGGCGTCCTAATGAGAATCCCAGGCTCGCGGAGAATTACGGAGGCCTTGAAACAAGATTTCCTAGTCCATTGGAAGGAATATCCAATAGAGAGGTCCTCATGTTCAAGATAATGTTCCTATAGTGCAAAGTGTGAACTAATGGATAATATACCAGAATATGTGCCATGTACTTAAAGAATGACTCTATAGATAGAGAGAGAATATGTGAAACCAAGATAAACACCGTCAATACATCATTTAAAAATCATGATTTAGATACCAAACTATAAAATTTTGGCACATGAAATTAACATAACTTAAAATAACTTAAGATACCTTCATCATGCAATTTCGATTATGAATCAGTAACTAAACTTAAAGTCATGATAATAAGTCCAAACTTAGCTATCTAAGCTTATTTATAAGTAAACTTAACTGGTTATCATTCTGCCTCGTGCTGACAGAACACAGGTGTCTGACGGTCTAGGATAGGTGCGTTACAGTGCTTGTGACGATTTATCGTAGGGCCGTTACAGTGTTCTAACGCACTGCGTCTGGGCCGTCAGAGATAACAGAGAAATTTAAAAACAACAGAAGGTGTGACGGCTTGTCGTAAGGCCGTTAGATCATTGTAACGGTCTTACCTTGATGCATCAGATTGTCTGTTGGCAGAAAAGATATTAAAAATCTAAGGTTTCAACTTACATCATGTTTGGAAATCATATATAAACTTCCACATGATAGAATGAAGGCTAACCCACTAGTATGCATGGGTTTTCTGTGAATTTGACAAGAGAGTTCCTTTTCAACTTAGTTAGGGTTAAGAGTATACATGTATGCATGACCTACTAAAACATGATATCCATGATCTATGATGCATGAAATCAATCAAAACCAGAGGGCTTTTATCCCTAACAAGATGTTTTTGCCAATCATGAGATGACCTACCTCTTAACTAGGCTTTAACCTTCTAATTTAAGTCTGAAAAACCGTGCCCTAGTTCTCCTTTTCTAGTGATTTTCCAAAAATTTCCTACTGCTCTAATTCCACGACCTCTTGACCTAAAGATGTGAAATTTTGAGAGTAAGAAGATGAAACTAAGGTGAACAAAAAGTTCTAAAGGATTGAGCTCTAATTACCTCATTTAGACGTCCTAATCTCTTGATCTTCAGGGGTCTTGCGTTCAGTTTCCTGAGTTATTATGATCGAACCAGCAACTTTGGAAGCTTCAATCTCCTTGGTTGCTTGATCTCCTAACATAAAATTTGAAGAACTATTAGTCTAAAGTATACTAAACCAAATCTTCTAAAGAACTTATCTGAAATTATGAGTCCTTACCTTGATTCTTTACGAGCCAAAAGTAAGGGTCGCTCGGTTCAGAACTAGGTCCTATTTATAGGGTTTTGGCCAGGGTTTGAAGATTAGATCGATTCTAAAGTCCTTAATTTGTCAGAACCTAATCCCTAAGAGTCCTTAGTGATGTTATAAGCTCTCCCAAGTTGATATCTTGTTGATAGGATCCCAAAGTTCCAATCTTTTTGCTCATTCTTTCATTCATAGAACTAACAGGGTGTAACGCATCAGTCTAGGTGCGTTAGGTGCATGTGGCGGTCGCACGATAGACCGCTACATCCCACATGCACAGAATTCAACATAAATCAAACCCTTTTGTTAATTATCCATATTATTATCCATACAAATGGTATTTATCCTTAAAATATGTAAATGGGCTAAATAACCTCCTAGAATATGAGCCAAACTTAATGGGCTTGGTCCTTAAACCTTTTGGATTTTATTTAAATAGGCTATGTTAATTATTTAACACAATTAGGCCTTATAATGACTTATTATTTCAATAATCTATTTATTAATCTATTTAGCCTTTATAAATTTCTAATAAATTTTAGAAAATTCTATAAATAATCCAGAAATTATTATATAAATTCTGGGGCACTACACCCTCCCCCACTTAGAAGAATTTGGTCCCCAAATTTAATACATGGATTATGGAGAGTTCACTTATAGTTAAAATAATTTTGGGAATCTTTTCCGCATGGCTGCTTCAGTTTCCCATGTTACTTCATATGGCCATGTTTTCTTCCATTGAATCTTGACCATAGGAATAACTTTATTTCTTAGTTGACGCACTTCCCGTTCCAGAATCTTTATTGGCGTTTGCTCGTACGTCATATGCTTCTGAATCTCCAAATTATCATAAGTGATAATATGGCCAGGATCATATACATACTTCTTCAGCATAGAGACGTGAAATACGTCATGAACTCCTACTAATTATGGAGGTAAAGCCAGTTTGTAGGCCACTTCACCGACCCTTTCAAGAATTTCAAACGGGCCAATGAACTTTGGAGTTAGCTTGCCCTTAATGCCAAATCTTCGAATACCATGACCTGGAGAAACTTTGAGATACACATTGTCTCCTATTTAAAATTCGAAGTCGCGTCTTCGATTATCAGCATAAGATTTCTGCCTATCTTGCGCCATCTTTCTTCTCTCTTGAATGAGCTTGATCTTCTCTGTAGAATATATGATAATATCGGGGCTTAGGAATTATCTTTCCCCTATTTCATTCCAACATATTGGTGATCGACAACTTTTTCCATATAGAGCTTCAAAATGTGCCATTTGTATGCTGACATGATAACTGTTGTTATATGCAAATTCTACTAGAGGCAAGTGACCATGCCAACTACCTCCAAAATCAATAACACAAGCCCTGAGCATGTCTTCTACCACTTGATTCGTTCTTTCTGTCTGACCATCAGTTTGTGGATGAAAGGCTGTGCTGAAATTCAATCTAGTCCCTAGTGACTGTTGTAGACCCTTCCAAAACTGTGATGTGAATCGAGGATCTCTATCAGATATAATAGTGACTGGGATACCATGTAATTTAACAATTTCCCTTATGTATAATGCTGCCAGGATATCCACAGACCATCGACTTTGGATTGGTATAAAATGTACAGATTTAGTTAATCGGTCTATGATTACCCATATACCATCGTGTCCACCTCTTGTCTTAGGTAACCCCATAATGAAATCCATCCCTATACTCTCCCACTTCCATTCGGGAATATTCAAGGGATGCAGTTTACCTGCGGGTCTAAAATGCTCTGCCTTTACTTGTTGACAAGTGAGATAGCGAGACATAAAATCAGCTATTTCTCTCTTCATGTTGGGCCACCAGAAATTTCTTTTGAGATCCTGATACATTTTTGTACTAGCTGGGTGAATGGTATACCTGGATTTATGTGTTTCTTCTAGAATAAATTTCTTCGTATCCTCATGATCTGGTACACATACTCGGTCTTTAAATAGCAATCTTCCATCCTTAATAGAAAAATCCGGCCTTTGTTAAACATTGGCCTTGATCTCGAATAATATAGGATCATCATTTTGCAGCTTGACCAGATCTTCTATTAATGTAGGTTGAGCTTGAATATTAGTTATGAAACAATCTTCCTTCCTGTCAATATCTAAGTTCAGCTGAGCAAATTGAGGAATAAGATTAGTCATACTAATCATAAGACTTGATAGCATACCCATTGGTTTTCTGCTGAGTGCATCTGCTACCGCATTAGCCTTGCCAGGATGATATTGAATAGCAAAATCAAAATCCTTGAGATATTCTAACCATCTCATCTGCCTCATATTAAGCTCCTTTTGAGAGAACAAGTATTTCAAGCTTTTGTGGTCCGAGTAGACCGTGAACTTTTCTCCATAAAGATAATGACGCCAATCTTTTAAGACGAAAATAACGGCTGCCAATTCTAAATCATGCACGGGATAATTTTCCTCGTGATGTTTCAATTGTCTTGAAGAATAACAGATTACTTTTCCATTTTGCATGAGGACTCACCCTAGGCCAATGCCAGATGCATCCGTATATACTTCGAATCCACCACCTTCCATCGGTAGTGTTAGAATAGGAGCTGTAGTAAGATGATTCTTAAGAGTTTGGAAACTCTTTTCACATTCCTCTGACCAGACAAAAGGATTTTCTTTTCTCGTGAGTCTAGTTAAAGGAACTGTAATCTTCGAGAAATCCCTAATGAATCTTCTATAATAACCAGCTAGACCCAGAAAACTTCATACTTCTGATACGGTCGTTGGTCGGCTCCAATTCTTGACGGCTTCTACCTTAGAAGGATCCACAACGATACCTTCTTTTGAAATAATGTGGCCTAGGAATGAAACTTCCTTAAGCCAGAATTCACACTTATTCAACTTGGCATAAAGTTTAAGTTTTCTAAGTGTTTGCAAAGCTATCTTCAGATGTTCTTCATGTTCTTCCTTTGTCTTGGAATATATCAAGATGTCATCGATGAAGACGATGATGAATTGGTCCAGATATGGCTGGAAAACACTGTCATAAGTTGCATAAATGCTGCTGGGCATTTGTTAACCCGAACAACATCACCACGAATTCATAGTGGCCATAACGACTTCGAAAAGCCGATTTATAAATGTCTTCTTCTTTAATTCTAAGCTGATGATAACCTGATCTGAGGTCAATCTTGGAGAAATATTCTTCTCTTGAAAGTTGATCAAAAAGCTCATCAATACGCGGCAACGGATACTTGTTTTTTATTATAAGTTGATTCAGTCACCGGTAATCGATGCATAGCCTGAGAGAACCATCCTTCTTTTTGACAAATAGAACCGGCGCACCCCAAGGGGATGTGTTAGGTCGGATAAAGCCCTTATCCAGTAGTTCCTGCAACTGCTTCTTTAGTTTTTTGAGTTCTGTGGGGGACATCCTATAAGGGGCTATAGAAACAGGTGCTGCTCCTGGAATGAGTTCAATAGTGAAGTTTACTTCCCTCTCGGGTGGTAAATTGGGTCATTCGGATGGGAACACATCGGGGAACTCATTTACAATAGGAATGTCTGCTAAGATAATCTCCTTGGATTCGGTAACAATGACAGAAGCAAGAAAAACTTCACATCCTTGCGAGATAAGTTTGCAAGCGTGAAGAGAAGATATGATAGTAGGATGCTTCTTGTATTTGATGCCAAGGAAGGAAAATCTTGGAAGATCGGGCTTTCGAAAGGATATAATCCTATTTCGGCAATTGATATAAGCATCATGATCTACAAGCCAATCTACCCCTAAAATGGCATCATAACCTTTCATGTGAAAGCATACTAAGTTTGCGGGGAGATTATGACCTTCTACTATCACTTCGCTATCAGGATAATAGTCGGTAAGCTTTGTTCCAGAACCTAAGGGTGTGGTAATAGCGAGATCTGAAGGTAAGGGGACAGATGAAATTGATAATATTTTTGCAAAAGTAGTGGAGATAAAAGAATGAGAGGTACCGGTATCAAATAGCACAAATACAGGACGAGAACAAATTTGAAGAGTACCTTCCATAAGCCCACCATCCTTGGGTGCTTCCTCTTCTTCTAAAACGGCATTGAGGCGAGCCTGCCTCCTACGTCCTCCACCAGACGTTTGGTCTTTCATAAGGGGGCAATCTGGCATGCGATGCTCCCTGCTTCCACAACGTAAACAAGCATCGAGGCGCTTCCAGCATTCCTTAGTCGAATGGCTAAATTTTTTGTAAAACGTGCAAGTTGTAGCAACTTGCTCCTTCTCTTCCTTGACTTTCTTTTGCTTATGGGAACTTCCACCATTCCCATTCCTGGATCTTTTCTTACTATCATGACTTTTATAGGGCTCTGTGATGCTGAACTTTTCTTTCTTATAACGCCGATCTGAGTGTCGGCTTGATTCTTCTCCTTTCCCTTTTAAATTTTTGACCTTCTCTAAGGTCCTTTCACACAAATATGCTCGTTGAACCATTTCCGCATAAGTACGGATATTTTGGGTCCCGAGCTGCTGAATGAAACCGGGCCGTAACCCGTCCATGAACCGATTTGCCTTCAATAAATCGGTGCTGATAAGATGCGGTGTGTAAGGTGCAAGCCTTGTGAATTGCAGTTCATATTCGGCAACCGTCATCATTCCTTGCTGAAGATCGTTGAACTCCATAGCCTTTCTCTCTTTTACGTTCTCAGAAAAGTACTTGGCACGAAATAGGGTAAGAAAACCATCCCAGGTATGAGGGGCATCGGCCGGAGGTGCCGGAACTGACTTCCACCATGTGCGGGCATCTTTGTTGAGTTGAAAGGTTGCGAGACGCATCTTCTCTTGATCGGTGTATTAGATAACATCAAAGATACAATTCATTTCATCTATCCAGTTCTCTATCTCGTCGGGATTAGAAGAACCGTAGAAACGCGGAGGGTTTAAGCTCCGAAAGTTGCGATGCAAATTACCAGCCCTTGCTCCTGCGCCAACTTGCACCATGGTTTGTAATGCCTGTGTAAGGCCAGGAACAGTTTGTTGCATACCATTCCAATCTACGTGATGAGCCAAGGTAATAATAGGGTACCTGAGAGAAAAATAACAACTTGTTATTTCTCGTGAAACTGGAAGGAAAATCAATCTTAAAACTAATTAACTATCTTATCCCGGGTTCTACCCAATTCTAACATGGGTGTGGAAATTTCTTTCTTAGTTCATAGGTAGGGGTCCTTAAACCTTGGACTTATCCTATGACATGACTCTTCTTCCTAAGTCTTGAGACTTAGGCTCTGATACCAACTTAACTGTCACGTCCCGAACCTTTATGACAGCGGAAGACTCACTCGAGAAACGTGAACAGTCGGCATGGTAAGCCTCTTGCAAGCAAGAATGATCAGAGCGCAAGACAATCACACACATAAATGTAATTGCACAATATTTTAACCAAAACTCCAACTTATTTCATTGATAATCATTATTCAAATACAATAACTTTAAACTTCTTTCAATCTATCAGACTCAAGAAATAGAAAAATTACATAGGCTCAATCTAAACAATATAGACTTTCCTAAGTCTTCACTCTCATTTTGACAACACTTTCATTCACTCTCGGACCCGCTACTTGTATAACCCGAATCCGAATTCGAATCACTTTCATTTCATAAAAAGAATGGAAATAGGTAATGAGCACACTTGCCCAGTAGGTATCTTCACATTAACATGAAGGCATCATTAAAGTAATTAACATTTTAGGTCTAAAGAAATAAGGTGAAATCATGCGAATGCGATCAATCATGCGAATACCAAAAGTAATAAAGATGATCGTTTAAGATAGAATGAGAGCAAGTATAAACTAGCAAGAATGTGACAAGAACATGTTATGGCCTTTCAAGAACAAGAATGTAACGAGAATGTACTAGCAAGCCACATAATCATCACTCTAGTACCTTTTGCTTATGAGCAAGTACTTCGTGAATTTCTGTGGAATATCAAGTCATGTACAAGAAAGTCATGTCGTGCCGTTGATCTTCACTTATTTCTAAAGAAAGTACTCCTAGTGTAATACGACGCTAGTAGCATCATACCCCATGGTTTATAATAGTATGTTTTCGGCAATCAGCCGAGGGAACTAGCATAGAGCCCTTGAATACAATTAGTGCTCGATCGCATCTTCAAGTATAAATCAAGCTACTTCCACACATGTAACAATAAAGTATGGCCAAGAATGTACAATAAATGAATGAATGCTTCAATTTAATAATATGAGAGTCAAGAATGACTTAAACAAGGTTATGCTTATGAAAATAAATCGGTAGCATAACAATACATTTTTTTAACTTTTATTTCATTATATTAAGCCTCTTTGGATAATATGGCAAGTTCTAGATCATCAATAATCCATCTAGAAACTTTGAAATATCAACCCTTGGGTCAAACCTCGGGTTAAGCACTCAAACAATGTGACGGTCAATGACTGGGCCGTTACATGATGTGACGCTCCAGTATTCCGCCGTTACATTAGTCTGAATCCAGAAATAGTAAAATAGACTTAATGAAATGTGACGGTCTTATATTGGGCCGTTAGATGCTCCTGACAGTCCAGTATAGATCCGTTACGTTGCTAGAACCAGAAACATCGATAGTGTAATCTACTAAATGGGCATTAATGGTACAACCAACTCGGCGTCCTAGTGGGAATCCCAGGTGTGAGCGACGTCACGCGGTTCGGGGAGTGAAGAAGACGCGGAGCGCGCGGGCTCCTCTTTTGTTTGCTGTAACACAGAAATAAGAGAAAAGAGAAGGGGCCACCACGGAGATTGCTCTGGCGGGGCGAGCGGGACAAATGTAATATAGCAAGATATGGGGGTTAAACGGCCATAGCGGGAAGTGACTCGCCACGGCGTCGGGGGGACGGGAATGGTGCAGAAATTAAATAGCAAGAATTGAAACGGCCATTGGGGAAGTGACTCGCCGCGGCCTCGAGAATATGAGCAGATAAGAATATAACAGAATATAAGGAGAATATAAAGAGCGGAAATTTAAACGGCCATTGGGGAAGTGACTCGCCGCGGCCTCGAGAATATGAATAGATAAGAATATAATAGAATATAAAGAGAAAATAAGAGCGGGAATTTAAACGGCCATTGGGGAAGTGACTCGCCGCGGCCTCGAGAACATGAATAGATAAGAATATAACATATAAGAACGGGAATTTAAACGGCCATTGGGGAAGTGACTCGCCGCGGCCTCGAGAATATGAGCAGAATATAACAGAATATAAAGAGAATATAAGAACGGGAATTTAAACGGCCATTGGGGAAGTGACCCGCCGCGGCCTCGAGAATAAGATGTGATCGCTAGGGGCCAAAAGACCCCAAAATAAAGAAAGTGATCGTGCCTACCTCAAGAGCGGGAGATGGCGGGTTGCTTCTTCCTCCCCCTTCGGTCGGCCGACGGAGAGGGCTTTCCTTGGGTACCCTTGTAAAACAACGACAAATAAGTAACGAGTGGATTAGAAATATGAAGGTGTAGTATTCAAATCCTTACGATAAAAGTAACGAAACGATGGCAAGACACACACCTGGTTGGTGTTATCTTTTAAACCTCTCTCGGACTCGAGTAGGAGGAAAATGAGATGATGGATGCAAGAAGTATATAAGAAGAGGCGCCCTTATGAAGGGGGATAGAGGATGCGAGATGATGAATGCAAAAGAACTACGAAGAAAAGGAAAGGATTGGCTTATTGGATGTGCCGATGGTGAAATCCGGCGGAGCTCCGGCAGCGTAGGGACGACGTGGAAGCGCGGTGGATGAAGACGACCTTCCTCTCGCGAGCGTGGGCACCCGAGAAGCCGGCAGAACCTCCACCTACAAAAGACCCCACGGGTTAGAAATGACTCCGTAGCCTCTGGGCTCCGGCAGCCTATCGGATCTCTTAGAAGCTCTTCCTGAACTGAGGGGGTGGGCCTCTATTTATAGGGCTCCGGAGGGTGGAGGCGTCCAGGACCCTGGACACCTCCATTAGGGCAAAAAAGATATTTTATTCTATTTTTATTCATTTTTTTTGAATATTTTCATGGAGGCGTCCAGGGTCCCGGACGCCTCCATAAGTCCCACCGAACTCCACCGAAAGTCGCACGCGGTTTAACACAACGCGTGGTTTTGGAGCGGCGACCCGTGATTTAGAAATGGGCGCGTCCAGACGGCTGGACGTCTCCAAAATTTGGATTCTTTCACACATGACAAACCGTCGTTCGGTGGGCGGGGCCCCGTGAGTGAGTTGATGGAGGCGTCCAGGGGCCTAGACGCCTCCAAGAAAATATATTATTATTTTTTTTGTTTTGTTTTTTATGCCAACTAGCATATATATTTTTTATATTTGTTTTCATGGAGGCATCCAGGGGCCTGGACGCCTCCATAAATATATATATTTTTTATGTATTTTTGCCATAAAAAATAAATTAAAATGATGGAGGCGTCCAGGGGCCTGGACGCCTCCATTAAGACCCCCCCGGGTCTGCTGAAAAGGCGTCGGCAGCTCCCCGACAGGCACCCTTCCTGGTTTCGGGACCTTCCGATGCGTCTGACTGGTGTTGATGTCGTCCGAATGCTGCAATGAGACAATTCCGGATACCGAAAAAGGTCGAAGAAGACCCAAGAAAAGGAAGCACTCAAGTGATTCAAAATGTGAAATCCGTCGCGGGACGTCGTATAGTAATATGAGACTTTCTCAGGAGACGTCAGGAATGGCGTGTCTACAGCTGCCCCGCCTTGGCGTCTGCTTTGCAAGGGAGCGACACGTAGTGGAATGGTATCGAAGTGGAGTGAAGTGGGAGCGGACTGATAAGTTGATGCCAAGGTGTGATGAGACACGCTTTTGACGTTACTGTTTGGAATCTTTCCTGAAGTTTCAATGAGGCGACCTTGAAGGAGGTCTTTCAAATTTTGACGATTTGCTTGGACGGAGATCAAATAAGCGAGGGTGAGATGTGCGCTCAGGCATGAAACAAAAAGAGACCAACTTCTCGATGTGGAAGTACCTGGGTCATAAACCTGCAGGTTTCACCTTTGGGGAGCGGTTACTAGCCAACGTGGAAGTGCTGCGGCCAAGGTGGGTCAAGCAAGGTAAAAAGTAAAGGAATATCTGAGGATCTGTCCAAACACGGGTCTCCTTTGGAAGAGCAGTGTAGGGCTGTTTCAAAGAAACTCAGTATTTCATTCGGAGTGGAATATGTCATATAAGAAGTGAAGCACAGCGGCTTTCGCAATCGAATCACTTGAATGATCTTCCGCAATAAATCAAAGTCCTATATGAATGCATGCTGGGCTTAAAGAAAAATTTAAAACAAACTAAAATAGAAAATAGCCAAGGATAATATTGTCAACTTGTTAAGAACGGGTCAGGATACCGATCCGGTGAGCCGACACTGGGTTGGGGCCCGTTTATCCGCGCACCAACTCACTGAATGGAACCGTCGTCCCTATGCTACCACAAGTTAACGCCCTATCCGTACAACCCAAATTCTTCCGGGATCATCACTATTTTTGTTGAAGGGGAACTCAAATCCCAGATTCGTTCGGGCCGCAAGGTCCTTGACATGTTCTAGTAGCGTAGGTATCATATACTACGATGCATGACATGGTGGGACCAACCATTGAAAGGTGGGGCAGGAGATAGGACAAAGACGTCCGTTAGTAAAACCTGCACAGGCCAGCATGGATTAATAACATCAGAAAGTAACAGAATCGTAACAGAATCGCACCACAATGGAAAGGAGATCTAGCCAAAATCCTGACATTGACCACTGATGTGACATGTTCCATCCTGTAGCGCCCTACCCTTCCTATAAGAACCCCCCTTAGGCTAGTTCATTCAAAAGCATCAAGGTGGGTTTTGGAAGCTCAGGAGAGGAAAGAGAGGAGAATCTAGAGATTTCAGGATGGAAGGAGAGTCTTCCCGCATTATGAAGAGGAGCAGGCCTAGCAGCCAGATCAAGTGACTCTCCGACCTCGAGGGTCATCTGAGTGGGACGATCATGTCGCATATGGTAAGCTGATTCTTTTCAAATTTCTCCACGTGAACCTTCTTCTTACTTCCTTCATTTCTTCTTCTTTATTTTCTCTTCCAGTGATATCCACTCTTCCTAGGCCCGAGGAAGTTTTCCAAACTCCCATGGCTTTCAAAGCTAACTTCCAACATCTCCATCGGCATGAGGACCATACTCTCGAAGTGGCATCTACAGGGGCTCCTTATTCACGCCAAACACTACGAGAAGATTCGTATGGACTGGGCGGCTATGCGCGCACTAGTGGAGATCTGGCATCCCCAGACCCACACTTTTATCTTCCCGACCTTCGAGGCGAGCATCCTCCTCGAGGAGGTGGAACTTCTTCTTGGATTGAAGAAATTCAAGAGTGACGGGAAGGTGAAGGCTATGCGGATGCTGACACGAGGGACTTCCGAAAGCGTCCTTGGAAGCTTCATGCCGCCCGACGCAGCCCGAAAGGTTCGTACTCAAAAGGGAATTGATTTGCAAAAGCTCGCGGAATGGGTCATGGAGGCCCTGAGAGGGTTACCAGACGATGACTATTTGGAGGGAATCATGAAAGGGTTCACCATTTGTCTGGCAGGTGCTCTCTTGTTTCCTTATACCGACAACATGGTAGAGAAAGACCAACTGAGGGCTATCTGCGGGATCTGGCATGGAAAGAGGTTGAGACCCGCTGTCCTTGCCTACCTATATAGTGGCCTTACTGCCTCGAGCATGGGTAAGCCTCCTTTTGGTTGCGCACTTGTCCTGAATTGCTGGCTGGATTTGCATTTCAAATTCGACCACCGTGAGGGAATGCCAACTGCTTCGAAGTTTTTCCAACAAAGCCCTCTTCATCACATAGCCGACGTGTTAGGCTTCGGTGGTACTGTAGTGAACCGCGTTCCATGGCTGAAGAAACGTCAAGACTGGCGGTCTCACTTCCTCACCGTGACACAAAGCTTCTTTACTTGCGCACCAGCATGTTTGCTTTCGCTTGATCTCCTCATGAGGCCTTCTCCCGATGTTGATCTTCAACTGATCGGCGCGACCGAGTTCGTTCTTTATAATGCGCATCGGTGCTGCCTCCAGATTGGCATCCCACGCCATTCGTTCCCGCTACCGACTGGCATCGTTCCTTTGAAGAAGAGGGAGTTGGGCACTGAAGCGGACGCGAAGGAAGCGAAGGCCGTCAAAGCACCCTGGAAGACAAGTGTTGCGGGAAAGGCCTTAGCGCATGTGGGGGAAGAGTGCGAGCTGTGGAGGGCTTATGTAACCGAACTGGGGAAGTTAAGGCCTAAGGCGCCTAAGCCCCTGATGTAGCTCATTCTGCTTTTCTGATGGAATAAAATTTGGCATTTGGATGTTTTGGACCCTTGTCCCCTTAATTATTATTTTTATTGGTGATTTTTCTTTTTCTTTGTGTTTTTATTTTGTGCTTTTGTTTGGATTATATACATACTCTTGTCTTATTTCTCTTTTATTATTTTTTTGAAATTTTTATTATGGGGGCGTCCAGGGGCCTGGACGCCCCTACGTTTTTATTTTTCGTTTTGAAATTTTTATTTTTTTTGGGAGCGTCCGGGGTCCTGGACGCCCCTAATTTTTTGAATTTTGAAAAAAAATAAAAAACGTGGGGGCGTCCAGGCGCCTGGACGCCCCAAAGAAGGTGTATTCTATATATATGGGGGGCCTCCCCCCCTTGCTCATTTACTGTTCATTCAGACGACCCAGTCAAACCAGACGACCCATTCTTAGTCCCAATGGAGCAAGGAGGCCCAAGCCAGGGTGGAGAGAAGCGGAAACGACGGGCTCATCGTCCGAGGAGGCTGAGGGATGATGCCGAGGAGGCTACTGCGGCGGAGGAGATTGCCGTGGAGGAGGAGGCTCCTCCTTTGGCCGTAGACGCTGCAGTAGATGCTGGCGACGCGAGAGAGGACGATCACGACCCGGTAAGCCCTTCGGAACTTCAATCTGCTTGTTTAATAGGCTGGATAGGCGGACGAGAGGCCGTGTGGTGAGGGCCGGTGAGTGAGGGAAGGAGGTGTCCAGGGGCCTGGACGCCTTCACATTTTCTTTTTTTCTTTTTATTTATTTATTTATTCATGTAAATAATAAAATAGGATTAAAAATAAGGAGGCGTCCAGGACTTAGGACGCCTCCATGATAATATATATATATTTGTTTTTGTTTTTGTTTTTGGGTTTTTCTAAAAATAAAATAAAGAAAATAAAGAGGAGGCGTCCAAGGGGTTGGACGCCTCTAAAAAAAAAATAAAATAAAATAAATAAGTAGCATATACAATGTTATTGTTTATTACTATCCATGCTGCTGATGTGTGGCCCTGTTGGTTTTGTGGTGTGCAGGGCGTGATGAAGGGCCAGATCAGCTGGTCTCTAGTGGTGGCAGCATACCGTGGACTATCGGACTTCCAGAGGGCGCGTGTGGACGCCATGGGCTTTGGAGCGTTTCTCAGGATTGAGCCCTTCCGGCTCGACCTTCCTCTTATCCAGGCATTGAGGGAGCGGTGGCATGCGCCGAGTCGGGCGTTTCTGATGCCCTGGGGGCACATGGTGCCGACGTTTGAAGACGTAGCTCGGATCACCGGGCTACGAGTTGACGGAGAGGCGGTCAGCGGGGTCACCTACCCCGACTACCGAGAGAGTGCCCTGGACCTGCTGTGGTTAGAGACAAGCGTGACCGACAGAGACAGTAGGGTAGTCGGCCGAGTGGAGATTATGGAGGCGCTCGGATTCGTCGACCCGCGCCAGCGGGTTAGCGAGACTGGAGTGGAGTTTTTGACACGATTGGAGGGAAATGCCCGTGCAGCTTTCACCCAGGACCCGAGCGAGCGGGAGCTGGTGGATCTAGACCTCCGGAGGTTCCTCTTCTTTTTCCTGGGCCGCCTTCTGCTGGGGACGAAGGGTGACGGCATCCACTGCCTCTTCCTCGGGATCCTGGCGGACCTTGACAGAGTGGGGCACTACACGTGGGGAGCGGCTCTGCTTGCCCATTTGATTGCTGATCTCTCACAGACTTCAGAGAGGGAGACGACAGTCAGCGGCTTTGCACCTTTTCTCCAGGTACACAATTTATTTATGCATTTTTCGTAGTTAAATATGCAATCACTCGTGCTAATAATGTATGATGGATGTAGGTGTGGAGCTATTACTATTTCCCGATGGGAAGGGCCAGGCAGGGGAACAGGAGAGCCGTTCCTCTAGCGCGACAGTGGAGGCCGGTCGTGGTAGCGGCACCACACAGCTACCAGCTGGCGTCACTTCGTCGGGAGCTGAGCGAGTATCCCGAGGCCATGGTATGATGCGTATGATTTTTTTGTGTTTTTATGCATGTGACTGAATGGTAACTAACATGATGTATGTATGGTGATGCAGGTGGTGTGGAGACCCTACCTGGGCATGGGCGACGCTGGCCAGCCTTGGGTTGTAGCGGGTCTTCCTTGTTTCGGGCGGGACGTGTGGGTCCATTGCCTGAACGAGATCGAGCGGCTTCGGCTGAGGCTGGTTATGAGGACGTTGGGGCTAGCCCAGGAGTGGGTTTATGTAGATGAGCCGGCCCGCATCGGGCGAAAGACCAAGGGGAAGGCGAAGATTGTGGACTGGCGTACGCGCTTCCTGGCACAGTACCAGGACTGGCAGCAGGGCGGGGTCCCAGTGGTGTCCCATGTACAGGACAGTACTGATTACCTGAGACGGTGCCGGGCTACGTACGGGGACCACCTCTTCCTTGGTGGTATGGCAGGGGTAAGTGAAATGAAAATGCTTCACCCTTCTATATGTACATGCTTGTGGCACTAACTTATGTGTAATGCAGGATGCTCATGACAACATGATCGTCGAGCTGAGGGCCCAGTTGGCGGACGCCAGGCGACAGTTGGTGGCCATCCGACAGGAGTTGGAGATCCTGGTGAGTCTATGCAATGCATTTTTTGTGACCTGGATTTCGATGCTTAGCCCCTGACTGTCGTTTGCCCCGTGTTTCAGTGGGCCCACCAGGCAGCAGCAGCCGGGACGGCTGGTGGAGCGGGTTCCAGTTCGTGGGGCCCTCCTCCGGAGATTTCTGCGCTTCAGGAGCAGCTGGCCTACGCGGTGGCCCGGGCTGAGGAGGCCGAGCGCGATCGCGAGGCTCGAGTGAGTGCCTACTTGGCCCTGACCCTCCTCTAGTTACTCTTTCATCCTTCACCTCTCTCTTACGATGCACACGTACTTTAACAGGTGGCCGAGATCCGAGAGGCCCTGGCGCGTGCTGTTCGTGCCGAGCAGGAGTGTGACGCTCGGGTGGCGGAGCGTGATGCCCGGATTGTGGAGCTGGAGGAGGAGCGTCGACGGGAGGCTGAGGAGCTCCCTCGTGACGTGCTGGATTTACGGATCGCCCTCGAACTGTCGAGTAGGGAGGCGACGCGAGAGAGAGAGGAGAGGGAGAGGGAGAGAGAGGGCAGAGAGAGAGAGAGAGAGGACAGAGAGAGAGAGAGAGAGAGGACAGGAGGGCGGAGCGACTGCGAGACTGGGACGAGAGGAGGGCTCTGGAGGCCCAGCTGATGGAGCTTCGATTGAGTCTCCGCACGGCGGAGGGGAGGCTTCGAGAGAGCGAGGAGAGGTACCAGAGGGCGAAGGAATGCGGGGCGCGACTTCGTCAGTCTGGTTCTTTTTCCATGGGCAGCTATCTGGTTTCTTCAGCCGAGGAGCGTCGTCGTGCCTTCGAGGCTGGGGTGCCACCGCAGGGCGAGGCGAGCACGGCTTCTCAGGGTTCGCAGAGGTCGCAGAGGCCCCCTAGGGATCCCCGTCAGAGGGGGGAGGAGAGAGATGACCAGGAGGGTGCTGGTGAGAGTTAGAGAGTTGCTTGTACACTCCACCCTCCTTACTGCATGATGTACTTTCGACTATTATATGAAATGAAAATGGCTTTCTTGTGTTGTGTGTACCTTTCCTCTCTCACTTTTCTTTCTTTGCACTTGTCCTTCGAAGCACGCTCCACGAGACCTTGCCCTGAACAGCGGGGAACTACGCTTTGCACGGGGGGATTCTGTTTCCTTTCTCCTTTTTTTTGGACGCGTCCAAGCGCAAGGACGCGTCTTAATCCTCGAATTCAAATTTAAAGCGACGGGTGGCCTTTCTTCTCTCGTGCCTTACCTGCAAACGAGCCCGCCTTCCGTCGAAACTCGCTCGCCCGTCTTTGTCTTCTTCCCCTCGATCGATGGAGTTCGGTGGTCTGGACCACGGTGAAGGTGGAGAGGGACGCGGGACCCCTCGCCTGAGGAGGGACGCGCCAGAGCATGAAACGGCGTCCATGGAGGAGGAAGGGCCGCTTCGGGCCCCCTAGGGACCCGAGGGGCCCGATGTTGCGGAGGGAGGTGAACACGGTCTGGTAGGTCCTCCAATCTCTTCCTCTTTGATCCATTTTGAGTTTTGAAGAGAGGCAAGCGAGGGGGAAAGGGTTCGGCGAGTGTTGCACTCAAATGATGGACGCGTCCTAGACAGGAGATGTGTTCTTTGTTATGATGCGAGGCCCTTCTTTCTTGGTGCAGGACACGGCGAGAACCCTGGGCCTGGCCGATGAGTGGGCGAGTGCAGACGAGCCGAGCCGCGTCAGGAAGGAGAGTCGCGGCAAGGCGAAGCTTGAAGACTGGCGCATACGTCTCCCTGGACAGCAATGGGGCGTACTGGTGTAGGATAGTGCCGACTTCCTGCGGCAACAGAGAGAGAGTTACGTGGGTCTTCCCCGAGCCGGGGATACGCACGACGTCGATGAGTCTCGTGCCCAATTAGCCGAGTTCAGGCGGCAGCTGGCCGCCACTCAACAGGAACTGTCGCTCCTGGTAAGCTAAGTGCTGCATCTTCTATTTTTAAATGTGGAGCTTAGCTGACTGCTGTTGTTTGTTCGTTCCAGCGTGCCCAGCAGACAGCGATGGTGGGAGTGAACGGCGGTGCATCTTCCAGTTCCTCGGCCCCTTTTCTCGAGATTGCCTCCCTCCGGGAGCAACTTGCTGGTGCGATGGCTCGGGCTGCCCGGGCGGAAGAGGAGCGTGATGCCTGGGTGGCGACTGTAGCAGAGCTGCGACATCACGGTGAGGAGAGACCTTCTCCAGACATCCTGGAGTTAAGGGTTCTTCTGCAGATGATGAGGAGAGAGGCAGAGAGAGAGAAAGCCGAGAGAAGGTCCGAGCGACAGCGGGATCAGACCGAGAGGAGGGCTCTAGAGGCCCAAGTGAGGGAGCTCCAGCTGGGCCTTCAGGCCGTCGTGCAGAGGCTAGGAGGGATGGAGACGCGCTACGAGAGAGCGCGAGAGTTCGGGGAGCGACTGCGCCAGTCTGGTCGCTTTGCCGCTAGTGGCTTCTTCGCCACGCCAGGGGAGGAGCAGCGAGTCATTGCTGTGGAGCCGGCGCCACGAGGCGAGGCGGGTGCTACTGCACGGGGATCCAGGAGGCTTCTGAGGGACCCTCACCTCAGGGGAGAGGAGAGGGACGCATAGAGGGACGAGCATGAAGATAATGGCAAGAGTTGGCGAGCTAGTGGACCCGCCTCCTCTTTATGATTGTGATGTTTATGACAACTTATGTAGAATTATGAATGGAGTGTTTTGATTTTATGCTGCTCGTTTGTTCTCTTGTGCGTTCCCTCTTCCCTACACTTCTTCTCCTTTGCACTGTTCCCATGTGATAGGTCTGCCGAGACTCCACCCCAAACGGAGAATCACGTCTTGTTGTGACTATTTTCCACGGGAATCTACCGTCGAAGTCAATAATGATGGCCCTAGTTCCTTCTCCCGGATGTTGTGTCAAGTTTTGCGGACGTCCTCCAAAACATGATAGGGTATCCCTAGACAACATAGGGGGCTAGTCGTCATATTCTTCGTCCAATCAATCACCCTGTGCGAACGGTGAAGTGACACACGAGACCGCATGGTAGGTGCCTCATCGCGAGGGCTATCATTAAAGGTGATGGAGGTAATATTGGCCTGCACTCCTTCTATTTCTATAAATTCTTGTCCCTTTTATCCTCCCAGGTATATCGAGAGCTAACTCGAGGAGCCCAAGTTCTCACGGGAGAGGAGGAGTTTAAAATTCTGAGAGTTGGATGGAGGGTGAATCTTCCCACTCCTCGAAGAGAAGCAGGTCCAGTGGTAGTAGTTCTAGGAGGCTTTCGAACCTCGAAGGGCACTTCAGCGAAAGGGCCCAATCACAACTTGTAAGCTGAGCTTTCCTGCCCTTTTCTCATTCTTTCTTCTTCCTTTCTTTCTGACCAAACCTCCTCTCCATTCCCTGCATGCGTAGAGTGTGATGAAATCACAGATTTCATGGGAGTTAGCAGTAGCCGCATACAGGGGTCTCCCGGATTTTCAGAAGGCCAGGCTAGACGTGATGGGATTTGGCACCTTTCTTCGGATCGAGCCGCTCGAGCTCGACCTGGTTCTGATCCAAGCCTTCTGTGAGAGATGGGACCTAGCGAGTCGGGCATTCCTGATGCCCTGGGGGCACATGGTGCCCAGCTTGGAGGATATGGTCCGGATCACAAGCCTGAAGGTGGAGGGCGAGGCAGTGACCGGGGTCACTTATGCGGATTACCGAGAAGGTGCTCGGAAGCTATTGGGTTTGGACCTAGATGGTCAGAAAAACAGGTCGGTAGCTAGGGCATCCCTCATGGATGCATTAGGGCTCACCGACACTCGTCGGCGGGACGATGAATCCTTAGAAGAGTTCATGGAAAGGATGGAAATAGGATGCCGTGCCGTGTACTGCACAGATTTCGGCAACTGGGAAAGATGCAAAATAGATTTGAGGAGATTTCTCCTCTTCCATTTGGGGAGATTGGTACTGAGCTCGAAAGGGGACGGTATCCAATGTCGCTTCCTGGAGCTGCTATCAGACCTTGAAAGAGTAGGGTACTATGCCTGGGAAGCTGCCATGCTGGCACACTTGTTTGCAGGTATGTTCCAAGAAGCGGATCGTGAGATGGCTGTGAGTGGTTTCACACCATTCATCTAGGTATTTTTGGTTTTGCTTGTTTTGCATTTTTTTTCTTATTTTTGCAAGGTACTGATGACCTGCGCCGAGCAGCTATGGAGCTATTATTACCTCCCCATGGGGAGAGCTCAACATTGGCGACCCGCGATGGTGCCGCTAGCCAGGCGGTGGGAACCCATCATGAGTGCGGCACCCCTAACCTACCAACTGACGGTGCTAAGGCGGGAGCTACAGGAGTTCCCTGCAGCGATGGTAAACTGGAGACCCTACTCAGACATGGTCGATGCCGACCAGCCGTGGGTTCTAGCAAGTCGTGCCCAGTTTGGACGGGAACTGTGGATGCACTGCCTGAATGAAATCGAGCCGCTTCGGCTACGATTGGTTATGAGGACTTTAGGAATGGCTCAGGAATGGGTGGATATGGCTGCGCCACCTCGTGTCGGGAGAAATACGCGAGGATCGGTGACCTGCATTGACTGGCGCGTGCGGTTCCCTGAACAGTATGAAGACTGGCAATGGGGTGGCACGATTGTAGAATCACATGCGCGGGATAGCGAGGACTACTTGCGTCTATATAGGACAAAGTACGCAGAGCGGCTCCAACCCCGGGGACTTGTGGAGGTAGGTTTCCCCTTTTTCTCTTTTCTTCTTTCTCCTTTTTTTGGTTTTCTGGTGGAAATGCTGACTCTTATGGCTGCAGAATATCCGTGATATGATGATAGCGACTTTACGAACTCGCTTGGCAGAGATGGACCAACGGTTGGGCGATGCCCGCGGAGCTACGAGCGCCTTGGTAGGTGTACAGTGCGTTCTTAATTAGAACCGCAGATTCCAGATGTTGGCTGCTAATTCACGCGGTCGTAGCATGCTCAGATTGGCGCGGCTTCCCCAGCGATGGGAGTAGGTGGTGCCTCTTCCAGCTTGTGGATTCCCACCTCAGAACTTGACTTGCTTCATGAGCAACTTGCTCACGTCACGCAGCGTGCTGCAGAGGCAGAAGGGATGCTCTGTATACAGGTAAAAGTTTCAGTGTTGAGTTCTCTTTGTTTACGCCTTATCGCGTATCTGAGATGGTACACTCGGCAGGAAAAGGAGACGGAAGAAGCGCTTGCCCAAGCTGCGCAGAAGGAGGCTAGGATAGCAGAACTGGAGAGGGAACTGCGGCGTCATCCTGATGACGACTTCTCTAGGGATGCCGTGGAACTGAGGATCACTCTCCAATTGGAGAGGGAAGACCGCGAGAGAGAACGTGCAGAGAAAGAAAGAGACGCAGAGAGAGAAAGAGCCAACAGATTGACTAAAAGGGAGGAACGAAGGGCCATGGAGGCCCAACTATTCGAACTCCGAATCAGCCTTGGTCTTGCTGAACAGTGGCTGAGAGATGGTGAGGAGCGCTACCGAAGAGCACGAGAGCGTGGCTTTCGTGTTGGTAGCTTCTCTGCTGCTTCCGTGGATCAATGCCGGGGTGTGGGAATAGGAAGGGGAGTACAGAGCGGTAGGAGTACCGCTTTTCGTAGTTGGGTAGCACCTTTGAGAGCGTTTTGCCCGGAGAGTAGTGGGACGAGTAATGCACAGAGAGAGGGCGGAACTTGATTTAAATTTTTTTTTTTTTTTGGAATAAAATACAAGGCTCGGTTTGTTTAGTTTTCACCTTTACTTCTGTTGCCTGAATCCCTGCACACATCACTGAAACAAACAAATCAGAACTTCTGTTCTGACTTGGCCCCTTGCTCAATAAGCAAATGGTCACTGTGACTGTCCTTGATAACTGGTCAAGGGGCCAAGCCTTTATTTAGCGAAGGCAAGGGAAAGATGCGGTGATGATAAATGCGACAGGCAAGCATACGAATGCAAGCGGTATTAAAAGTGAGATGCTGCACGGAAATGCAATCATGCAAAATTGAATTGTTTTTTTTATATTTGGCATTTTTTTGTTTAATTTTATCATAAAAAAGATTTTTTTTATTTGCAAATATGTACATTTTCTCTTTTCCATTTTTTTGTTATTTTTATTATTTCAATTTTTTTGTTGCTAACGCCCGACAAGCACCCAAATGGCACCTAACCTACGTGAGAACAGGGGTTTCTTACTAACCTCCCAGGTATCCTAAGTGCACATCTAGGTTGATTTGGGCCTCTAGACCCCTCGAATGATGATCCCGCCGGCTAAGACTTATCCTGATGACAATACCGTCATGCCATGCTTAGGCTCCCAGTCGCTTCCGACCACAGGGATTCACCCAAAAGATGTTTGAGGTAAATGATTTGCCTGACCCGGGTCTGTTTCCTCACAACTCTAGATGGTATATGATGGAACACCCTGGAACCCTAACGACCAACCGCGCGACGCTGACCCGGAATCAGACGCCGTCGCACCCACAGGTGACGCGCTTGCATTGGCCTAAGCCCAAGGTTAAGCAAGAAGACATCAAGGTGGTAAACATGGGTCTTGACCAGCCAGAAACACAGAGACTCCTTCGCAGCGATAGCTTTTTCTTTTCAAAGTAGGCAACCAAATGTGTATATTAAAATAAGGTCGCAGACCCTAGGCAGTTTTCACCCTTCAGAAACTCTATCGAACCTTCATCTTCAAAGGAAGAAGGACGAGCGTGGGGGATAAACCTCCTGAGAGGATCGGCAAAGCCGTTAACCCGGCGAGCGAATAAGGGCCCATTAACTCTTTCCTTTCAGACAACTTCGGACCAAATCTCGAGCATTTACATTCCATAGCCCCCCCTTTTTGTGGATTCAAACTTTTGCTTTGAGGGGTTCCATTTATCGCATCAGGCACGGTCACGACCAGGCTCTTGATTTTGATTTTGTATTTCTTTTGTGAGGGAGATATAGTCATTTGACGTTTGTGGGCTCCCTTTCGTATGCCTGCGGGGACACTGCCCTCTTCTCGTGCTCTGATCGATGCTCGAGGAAATTGATCCTACTCTTGCCCTTGGGGTTTGAGTTTCGGTTTCTCATGCTCAGCGTTTTAAGGGCACCGACTGTCTTATTTGGTCGAAGAGAAAAGAATAAAGATTATAGCTTCCGGAGATCTTCTGGGTGGGGCCCCACCGTAGGTGATGCTATCGACTTTTTTGAATAAAATACATAAGTGAGCACATGTTAGCTTCCTTCGAGCGAGCATAGGCCGACGTGGCCGGACAGGGATCTCCACGGTTCTAGCAAACCAAGACCCGGTGCCTACCAAGTCTTAATGGGCCCTATCCTAACATGAAGGTTAGATGCAGTGACTTGACTACATGGTGACCACCAGGCATTGACATTTTGAATTTTTCATATTTTTAATGGTTTTCAATATTTCTTATTTTTGATGTTTTCTATCTTTTCATCTTTTTTTTGTTTTGACATTAAGCTGAGGGTAGTATTTCTTAAGATAAAGCCCATTCCAAGGGTGGGATAACTCGGTCCCTTCGGCGTTGATTAGCTTGTAGGCGTTGCCAGGGTACACGGCTTGAATTACAAATGGTCCTTCCCAATTGGGTTGGAGCTTAGAACACGGCCCTCCATGTTTGACAAAAATTCTTTTTATGACCATCTCACCGATTTTGAATTTTCTCTCAATGACTTTCTTTTGGTAAAAGCGAGCGAGTCTATTTTGATACACACGCGCGTGTTCGGCAGCGGCCAGCCGCTTCTCATCCAAGAGTTCCAACTGGGCGAGGAGTGAATTACGACGATCATCGAGGGGAAATTCTCGTCCAATTGTACCCTGAGAGAAGGGATCAGAGTCTCATACGGGACTACCGCTTCCATACCATAAGTAAGGGCAAATGGAGTCTGCCCGGTGGGGGTACGGATTGAAGTGCGATAGGCCCATAGGGCTTCGATAAGTTTTTCTGGCCAGTCTGAAAACTTACTAGACTCGCAGGTTTTTTTGATGATTTTGAGTAATGTTTTATTGGTGGCCTCCGCTTGGCCGTTGCCTTGTAGGTAATAAGGCGATGAATGATGCAATGCAATTGCGTACCTTTTGCAGAGGTCGCATAGGTCCTGAGAAATGAACTGTGGCCCATTGTCGGTGACGATTGTGCTTAGGACGCCGAATCTGGCGAGGATGTTCTTCATGATGAACTTGCAGGCTGTTGACGCCTTGATTTCCGCGTAAGCTTCGGCTTCGGCCCATTTGGTGAAGTATTCCGTCGCAGTAAGGATGAAGGATTTTTACTTGGTGGGGGAATTGGGATCACCTAGGGGACCAATGATGTCTAATGCCCACATGGAGAAAGGCCACGGGGAGGATATTGGATGAAGTGAGGAAGATGGTGAATGGATTTTATCGGCGTGAAGTTGACACTTGACACACCTACGGACATAGACAGCACAATCTTCTTCCATAGTTGGCCAATAAAAGCCTTGGCGAATGATCTTCTTGGCGAGCACCTGACTATTCACGTGGCCACCGCACACACCCGAGTGCGTCTCCTCTACACATTTCCAAACCTCATCGTCACCAAGACATCTTAACAGAATACCAGTAAGGCTCCTCTTATATAGTAGCCCTCCAACCAATGTGTATTTCTGAGCCACCCTTCCTATGGCTTTCTTGTCCTCTGTGGTGGCCCCTTCAGGATAAGACTGATCTTGGCAGTATTTGACAATTTCATAGAACCATGGTTTCTCTTCATCAGCCAGTTCTTCTTCAGCCTCTACCAACATGATTTCCCTCTTCTCAAGGATATCTTCCTACAGGATCTTCCTTGCTATCTTGTCTTTGATATTTACGTAGGAAGCATCATCGATTGCAGGGGCATGAAGTTTGTAGATGGAAATGGACTCAAACCATCTTCCTAGAGGGAACCTTATGGATGATGCCAACGAGGCGAGGGCATCGGCGAGAATATTCTGATGACGAGGGACATGAACAAAGATCAGTTTTGTAAACAGTTTGGCAAAGGCAGCAATGAGTTCTTGGTATGGCTTGAGTTTGGGATCGCGAGTGCGATATTTAGTGAGCACCTGGCGAAGGATGAGTTGACTATCACCTACGACTCGCAACTCAGTGATACGAAAAGAATGAGCGAGTTCTAGGCCAGCTAGAAGAGCTTCATATTCGGCTATATTGTTGGTAACTGAAAATTTGAGCTGGTATGCCAATGGGAATGTGAGGCCTTGAGGCGACAGGAGGGCGACGCCGATTCCTCTCCCTTGAGAATTCAGAGCTCCATCAAAATATAGTGTCTACGTTGGCTCATCTGATTGGTTGACGGACATTAGTTCCTCATCTGGAAACTCTGATTGGACGGGATCGAACTTGGGGAGAGGATGGTGAGCGAGATGCTCGGCTATGGCATAGCCTTTAATCGCCTTTTGCTGGATGTAGGTGATGTCGAACTGAGAGAGAAAACTTTACCAACGTGCTATCCTATCCGTAAGGATGAATTTCTCCAGAAGGAATTTGATAGGATTCATTCGAGCAATCAAGTGGACCTTATGAGTCAAGAAGTAGTGCTTCAATTTCTGCACTACCCAAACGAGGGCAGCACAGGTTTTCTCCATGACGGTGTACTTCTACTCACAGGGATTGAGAAGTTTGGACAAGTAATAGGTTGCCCGTTCCTTGCCTTCTTCATCAGCTTGTGCGAGGACGGCTCTCACGGAGTCATCCAAGACTGAGACGTAAAGGATCAGAGGTTTTTCTGGTTTGGGTGGAATGAGAACGGGTGGACTAGCCAGATATTCCTTCAACCCTTCAAAAGCTTTCTGACATTTAGAATTCCAGTGGAATTCTACTCCTGGCTTGGTCAACTCGTAGAGAGGTCTACACCTTTGTGAATGTTGGGACACAAACTGACGAATAAACTGTGACCTCCCGATTAAACCTTGGACTTCCCTCAAATTCTTGGGGGGGGGGCATATCCCTAATGGCCTTAGCTTTGTCGGGATCTATCTCGATCCCTCTCTTACTCACAATGAACCCCAGCAATTTACCCGATGACACACCAAACACACACTTTTTCAGGTTCATTTTCAATTGGAACTCCCTTGACCTCTGCAAGACCTTAGCCAAAACTTCTGGATGTTCCATCCTGGTCCTTGATTTCACCAATAAGTCATCCACATACACTTCCAGATATATGTGCATCATGTCATGAAATAAGGCCATCATCGCTCTTTCGTAAGTAGCTCCAGCATTCTTTAATCAGAACGACATGACCACGTAACAATATGTTCCTCAAGGGGTAGTGAATGACGTCTTTTCTTGATCCTCTTCTGCCAAACGAATTTGATTGTATCCTGAAAATCCATCCATGAATGAGAGGGTTTCGTAGCCTACCGTGTTATCAATCAACACATCAATGTGAGGTAAGGGGAAATCATCTTTTGGACACGCGCGGTTAAGGTCCCGGAAGTCGATGCAAATCCTGACTTTCCCATCTTTCTTCATGACCGGAACAATGTTCGCCACCCATTGAGGATAAAGAATGACCTTAATGAACCTGGCTTTGTGGAGCTTATCGACCTCTTCTTTCATTTTCAAAGCCATCTGAGGGTGGAAACGCCTTAACCTTTGTTTTACCGAGACGGACCCTGGTTTTAGGGTTAAACGGTGTTCGACCAAGGTTGAATCTAGACCCGGCATATCCTCGTAGCTCCATGTCAACGTGTCCTTATATTCCTTGAGAACTTCAATTAATGCCTTTTCTTCAGAGGGTGGTAGATTGTCACTTATGACGATGATCCTAGGGTCTTCCTCAGTTCCCAAGTTGACTTCTTTGGTGGATTCTTCTACGGCGGTTGACGGCTCATCGAATCTCTTTATTCCACTAGCGTATGCGCCCGCCGCATCCTCATATTCTTTACCCTCATCGTCAGTGGGGCATTCTTCATCCGTGATCTCGTAGACTCCATACCCTTCATCAAATGCACAGTCGCCCTCACATTCTATTTCTGGTAGCCGGATGGGATTTTCTAACAACTGGGGGATGGCAAGGAGGGCTTGACACCTGGCGGCTAAATGCAAAAGGAATCGACGAGGGATCTGCCTACCCTTGGATTTCTTCCTAGGTACTACCCTTGACCTATCATTCCTAGATTGACTGACAATATTTACAGAAGAAGAGGAAGACGAAGAGGATGGTGTAGAATGTATAGGAGAAGACCCCTCAGAGGAGGGGTAGAAAAGGTCGCTCATCGGACCTTGGACGGGTGGTCCGCATGGCGGGACGCACCCGTGGGAGATGTAAGAGGTTTCCTCAATGGAGATGTGTTGTTGAGGAGTTTGAAAATTGACGTTTTTTTTTCATTTTTAGTTTTAATGACAAAGTAGTGAAAAGAGATTGGAGGAAGAGAGAAAAGTGATTATGGCTAGAGGATTGTGAGGCTCATAGAGTAGATCATGGTTGAAGACCTGGCGCGGGTTGAGAAGCCCGCATAGGTATGTAAGCAGAGAAGGGGATCTGGGAAGATCATCAGATAATTGTCTGGCCCAGGAAGAAGATATCAGCAAAGGCTGAGACGAGTGGATGAAGAAGATGGCGGCTAATGAGCCGTCGACGGCAATATTGAGGACGGATGAAGATCCGTCGATGACTGGGTCCTTATGGCGAGGACGAGGATAGTTTGGAACCTTGGCAAGAGTGGTGATATTCTCTGGTATTCTGGAGATCAATGGCGGTCCTTCAAGCTGTGGAGACGAGAACATCCTTTCCAGTGCAACGGAAATGTCCCGTATGTCGAACCATTTGTTCCACTCGCATTCCGGATCTTTGATCTTGCCTCTTTTGGTGATCCTCGGACATTTTTCAGCCAAATATACAGCATGTGATCCCCCATATGCTCCTCGTGGGTAATCTCCCATCTGAACAACGGGCCCTCTGTTGAAATGGTTTGATAGAGTCCATGTGAGGGGCTTCCAATCCGCCTTGAGCGGTCCTTTGAAGCCTAGGCCAAACCTACGGTTCGGCCTAATTTCCTTTGGCGGTTTGAGCATACCCTGTAACTATGCACCCAGACCTTTACCCTGTTGATAGCCGATGTTCCTCATAATCTCCCAACCTTTGGAGTGAAAAGGGAGACATGATGTTGCAGTTGCCCTGATCGGCTCCTTTGGTGCTAGTGGAACGTGAGATGAATCACGTACGTCCAGTAGTGACAATATGGGCCGATGAGACGGCCAAACAGAGGGTAGAGAGGTGTTGATAGCATTCACTGTGTGAAGGACAGGTGTACTGACCACTTTAATAATCCTCCCATTGTAAGGAAACTTCAGGCACTGATGGTTGGTGGAAGGTACAGCGTCCATGGCTTCGATGTAAGGGCGACCCAGTATAGCCTTGAATGTGGGGTCCATGTCGAGGACATGGAATTCCGTGGGAATTGACATGGGGCCTAGTTCTGCCTTCAGAATAATCATCCCCTGCGGCGGCCTTTTGCTATTGTCATAAGTCGTGACCGTGATCGAGGAAGGTCTTATTTGTTCCTCGTTGACCCCACACAACTGAAGGGTGTCCATGGAGATCACATTTATGGACGCACCCGTGTCCACAAGACACGGATTTATGGATACCCCATTAATTTTTATTGAAATGCACAATGCATATTTCTGAGCTTCCTTGGGAGCGAGCTCGTAGTTGTGGAACACGATGGCCGGTTGTGTGTCCGTTGGGGTCAGGACGGTAGAGATCTTTTCTACAGGGAGGTCATCATTCACCATGACCCTTTGAAGGTACTCCATTAAGGCTGCCTGGTTGGATGTGGATCTTTGAAGTAGCTCCAGGATGGAGATCCGAGCAGGCATCTTGTCCAAGTATTTCAATAGATCATACTGTGTTCCAGGGATAGCTCTTTCTGGTTGTTCTCCACCATCCTTCTCTGGCTGAGATTGCTCAGGATTCTGACTGTTGTGGGGGAAAACCCTGTGAAAAATCCTTCCACTCCGGAGCACCATTGCCTACGTCTTTTGTACCTCTCTGGGGGTAGTAGTGGATTTTAACAGGGATTTGAGGGGTAGTGGTGGAGGAATGGTTGATGAAGCAGGGGTGATAACGGGAGCAGGGATTCTGATGAGGGGTTTGTTAGGTGGAGGCATGGTGGAGGTAGAGAGGATATCACACGGATTATGAAGGATAAGGGGTCTGGAAGGTGGAGGTGGAGACGAAGTAGAAGTGGGTAGGGCTTGAAGCGGGCAATGATTTTGAGGTGGGTGATGGGTAATGAGTGGTTTTGAAGGTATTAGTGGTGATATGGTGGAGAAAGACGGGGTTATGTATGGTTGAAGGATGATAAGGGGTTTAGAAGGCGTAGGGGTAAATGTGGTAGAGGTGGATGGTAAAGTGGGGGAGTGGGAGAAGATGAGAGGGTGTGAAGGCGTAGTGGAGAGTGTCGGTTGATAGGGGATCGGGGTACGGATGAGAGGGCGTAATGGTAGTGGAAATGGTGAAGGCGATACTGACGCGAGTTGATGAGAGAGAGGTGCTACCCGGGCAAGGCAAGGGTGTTGCGTGATGATAGGATTGGCAGTAGAAAGAATGGAGGTACTTTCCTGGTGCCACACCTGCTCTCTCCCGACTTCCGGGAAGGAGGAGATGGGGTTAACCTGATGATTGGGCTGTTGGTGCTCCGATAATAGATTCTGGATTATGCCCATGTTGGGCTGTTGTTGTGGGGCCTGCTGAGGCTGTTGTTGTTGTTGTGGTTGCTGCTGCTGCTGCTGTTGTAACTGCTGCTGTGGCCTATGAGGAGGTCTCCTAACCTTGAGAGCGGCGACGTATCATCTCATTTCATCCCAATCTATTTGATGTTCATCATTCATATCGTGGATGTAATCTTTGAAATGGAAGCAATAATCTACTGTGTGTCCTGGCTGCCTGTGGTAGACGCAATATTTGGAGGTATCAACATTCGGGGGCCACACGGGCCTTTCTCTGGGTAGGGCGAGTTGGTTTGATGCCATGAGGGCATTAAAAATGTCTGCTAAGGTTTCTGGCAATGGTGGATAGTAGGCTCTCTTGGGACCGACCGGCCTCCTTTGTTGCAGTTGGGGACCATAGTTCCCCGGGGGTGGAACTTGGTTGTACTGAAGCGGTGGTTGTTGTTGCTGAGGTTGTGGTTGTTGTTGCTGGGGTTGACGTAATGGAGGCATATTATCCTGGGGTGGATTATTTTGGGGTGGAGGATGAAGAGGG
Source organism: Amorphophallus konjac (assembly GCA_022559845.1). NCBI lineage: Eukaryota > Viridiplantae > Streptophyta > Magnoliopsida > Alismatales > Araceae > Amorphophallus > Amorphophallus konjac. The sequence continues at coordinate 100,339,102 of CM040125.1, read as the reverse complement.
AAAGGACCTGGTTGGAGGGGAAGTCGGGGCATTTGTGTAGGCCTTGGGTTGACTGCATAGTTGGCATTGTTGACCGCACCCACTTGCTCATTTGTCACGACCCCTTCTGTGGCTCCGCCCGGGACACCAGCGCCTGTCTTTCTGACCACTTTGGGCTTCGGCGACTCAAACATGTTCATAATGGGGGAGTCTTTTAACTGGGTTTGGATGTACCGGGCCCTTTCATAGAGTTCCTCCATTGTAGTAAGTTTATTCATGGCCAGGACGTGTCTGAACTGTGGGGTTGCATTAGACACAATCATCTTCACTTGTTCGGGCTCGGAGAGGGTATCCCTTATTCTTTCCGCCAGAGACCTCCATCTATCAGCATAGCGGACAAAATCTTCGTCGGACTTCATCTTTTCGGCCACTAGGTCGGTAATGGAGAGTGAGGGACCGACCCTATCCCTATATTTCTGCAAGAACCTTCTCTGGACTATTTCAAAATTCTCGGCCTTGCGGGGCTCCAAAGAATAGAACCACTCTAGCGCGGGACCATCCAATGATCTCCGAAAGAGGTATGCCAGGGACCTCTGATCGTTTTGCCAATAGGAGGATTCATACATGAAATCCTTGAGGTGAATGAAGGGGTTGCCGGTACCATTGTATCTGCGGTACATGGGCATTTCGGAGGGAGGAAGATGAATGACGGGAAGGATTGGCAAAGCAACCTCCAGGGTGGCTTTCACGTCCACCATTCTTCTCAGATTTTGAAACTGCTCATCCATGCGATTGAACCTATTGAGGAGCGATTGGGCGAGCTCCTCTGGAGGTGAAGGTGGCACTTGCCACTGGGGGAGAAACTGTCTCCCGGAGACTTGAGGGGGGAACCCCGAATGAGAGGGAGCTGTCGGACCGCCGACAGTTGGCCCTGGCTGAAGCGGTATGTGGGGAACAACGGGAGTTTGAGATTGTGACGGGAACTGGAATGAGGGTGGTTGTTGGCTCGCTTGTCCTTGAAACGAGGGAGACTGGATGGCTTGCGCCAATGAAGGAGATGGAATGGCCTGCACGGACTCTTGGAGAGGTGCGATGGCCGGAGTTGATTCATGGGGCGTGGGGGAAACAGATTTCCCCTTCAGAATGGCCTGGAAGGCCCAGAGCTGTTCAGAGGTAAGCTCCGTGTTGGCGAGGTCGCCCAGTAAGGAAGAGATATCCTGTGGTGGGGATGTGTCCCCGGTAATAACCTGCACCTCATGCGAGGGCTCATGAGAAGGACCTGAGTCCATAGCATAGACTCGCGGGTCGGCTGACAAACCACGACTAGGGTGGTTCTCCTCAAAAGACTCGTGAGCCATGCTCACAGTTTTCCCAGAACGTAAAAATATACACTAGCAAGTAGGTAGCAGAGATTATCAAACAAGTGGATGCCTTTACGCCTTTTTTGTGTTTTGATTTTGATGATTTTTTTGTTTTTAGCGAGATCCGAAGTTCACACAAAATAGGGACCCTAGTTTATTTTTGTTTCACCGCCGTGTCAGCTAGGGTCTCTCGTCTCACCACGAATGGGATGACTAACTCCGGAGAACTTCAATGGTACAACCAGCCCAGTGAACGAAGAGGAGATTCTTCGATGTCGGGGACTTACGGAGGTTCAAGTGGAGGACATTCTTGTCCGTTGAGAGGAATTCTCAAACGGAGAGTCCTTCCTTCACCGGGAAAGGGTGATCCTTAGAAAAAGTGAAAAATGATATAAAAAGAGGGATGGATGTATGCAATAGAATGTTGACAGAGATATAGAGTAAGAAAACAACAGAAATAACAAACATATAATGAACACCCAATCAATCACAACTGACAGTGCTGCCGTGAGCACAACGGGGGCGCGCGAGGGCGCCAAGGTGGAGAGTCACGGACGGTGCCGAACTTGCAAGGGTAGCCAAAAGGAAGCAGTAGATGTCCCACCGTGATCGTCAATCTGTGAGCGACGTCACGCGGTTCGGGGAGCGAAGAAGACGCGGAGCACGCGGGCTCCTCTTTTGTTTGCTGCAATACAGAAATAAGAGAAAAGAGAAGGGGCCACCATGGGAGATTGCTCCGGCGGGGCGAGCGGGACAAATGTAATATAGCAAGATATGGGGGTTAAACGGCCATAGCGGGAAGTGACTCGCCGCGGCCTCGGGGGGACGGGAATGGTGCAGAAATTAAATAGCAAGAATTGAAACGGCCATCGGGGAAGTGACTCGCCGTGGCCTCGAGAATATGAGCAGATAAGAATATAACAGAATATAAGGAGAATATAAAGAGCGGGAATTTAAACGGACATTGGGGAAGTGACTCGTCGCGGCCTCGAGAATATGAATAGATAAGAATATAACATAATATAAAGAGAATATAAGAGCGAGAATTTAAACGGCCATTGGGGAAGTGACTCGCCGCGGCCTCGAGAACATGAATAGATAAGAATATAACATATAAGAACGGGAATTTAAACGGCCATTAGGGAAGTGACTCGCCGCGGCCTCGAGAATATGAGCAGAATATAACAGAATATAAAGAGAATATAAGAATGGGAATTTAAACGGCCATTAGGGAAGTGACCCGCCGCGGCCTCGAGAACAAGATGTGATCGCTAGGGGCCAAAAGACCCCAAAATAAAGAAAGTGATCGCGCCTACCTCAAGAGCGGGAGATGGCGGGTTGCTTCTTCCTCCCCCTTCGGTCAGCCGACGGAGAGGGCTTTCCTTGGGTACCCTTGCAAAACAACGACAAACAAGTAACGAGTGGATTAGAAAGATGAAGGTGTAGTATTCAAATCCTTGCGATAAAAGTAACGAAATGATGGCAAGACACACACCTAGTTGGTGTTATCTTTTAAACCCCTCTCGGACTCGAGTAGGAGGAAAATGAGATGATGGATGCAAGAAGTATATAAGAAGAGGCGCCCTTATGAAGGGGGATAGAGGATGTGAGATGATGAATGTAAAAGAACTACGAAGAAAAGGAAAGGATTGGCTTATTGGATGTGCTGATGGTGAAATCTGGCAGAGCTCCGGTAGCGTAGGGACGACGTGGAAGCGCGGTGGATGAAGACGACCTTCCTCTCGCGAGCGTGGGCACCCAAGAAGCCGGCAGAACCTCCACCTACAAAAGACCCCACGGGTTAGAAATGACTCCGTAGCCTTTGGGCTCCGGCAGCCTATCGGATCTCTTAGAAGCTCTTCCAGAACTGAGGGGGTGGGCCTTTATTTATAGGGCTCCTGAGGGTGGAGGCGTCCAGGACCCTGGACACCTCCATTAGGGCAAAAAAGATATTTTATTCTATTTTTATTCATTTTTTTTGAATATTTTCATGGAGGCGTCCAGGGTCCCGGACGCCTCCATAAGTCCCACCGAACTCCACCGAAAGTCGCACGCGGTTTAACACAACGCGTGGTTTTGGAGCGGCGACCCGTGATTTGGAAATGGGCGCGTCCAGACGGCTGGACGTCTCCAAAATTTGGATTCTTTCACACACGACAAACCGTCGTTCGGTGGGCGGGGCCCCGTGAGTGAGTTGATGGAGGCGTCCAGGGGCCTAGACGCCTCCAAGAAAATATATTATTATTTTTTTTTGTTTTTTATGCCAACCTGCATATATATTTTTTATATTTATTTTCATGGAGGCGTCCAGGGGCCTGGATGCCTCCATAAATATATATATATATATATTATGTATTTTTGTCTTAAAAAATAAATTAAAATGATGGAGGCGTCCAGGGGCCTGGACGCCTCCATTAAGACCCCCCCGGGTCCGCTGCAAAGGCGTCGGCAGCTCCCCGACAGGCACCCTTCCTGGTTTCGAGACCTTCCGATGCGTCTGACTGGTGTTGATGCCGTCCGAATGCTGCGACGAGACAATTCCGGATACCGAAAAAGATAGAAGAAGACCCAAGAAAAGGAAGCACACAAGTGATTCAAAATGCGAAATCCGCCGCAGGGCGTCGTATAGTAATATGAGACTTTCTCAGGAGACGTCAGGAATGGCGTGTCTACACCAGGCTCGTGGAGAATTACGGAGGCCTTGAAACAAGATTTCTTAGTTCATTGGAAGGAATATCCAATAGAGAGGTCCTCATGTTCAAGATAATGGTCCTATAGTGCAAAGTGTGAACTAATGGACAACATACCTGAATATGCGCCATGTACTTAAAGAATGACTCTATAGATAGAGAGAGAATGTGTGAAACCAAGATAAACTCCATCAATACATCATTTGAAAATCATGATTTAGATACCAAACTATAAAATTTTGGCACATGAAATTAACATAACTTAAAATAACTAAAGACACCTTAATCATGCAATTTCGATTATAAATCAGTAACTAAGCTTAAAGTCATGATAACAGGTCCAAACTTAGCTATCTAAGCTTATTTATAAGTAAACTTAACTTGTAATCATTCTATCTCGTACTGACAGAACACATGTGTATGACGGTCTAGGATAGGCGCGTTACAGTGCTTGTGATGGTTTATCGTAGGGCCGTTACAGTGTTCTAACGCATAGAGTCTGGGCTGTCAGAGATAACAGAGAAATTTAAAAACAACAGAAGGTGTGACGGCTTGTCGTAAGGCCGTTAGATCATTGTGACGGTCTTACCTTGATGCGTCAGATCGTCTACTGGCAGAAAAGATATTAAAAATCTAAGGTTTCAACTTACATCATATCTGAAAATCATATATAAACTTTCACATGATAGAATGAAGGCTAACCCACTAGTATGCATGAGTTTTCTGTGAATTTGACAACATATTTCCTTTTTAACTTAGTTAGGGTTAATAGTATACATGTATGTATGACCTACTAAAACATGAAATTCATGATCTATGATGCATGAAATCAATCAAAACCAGAGGGCTTTTATCCCTAACAAGATATTTTTACCAATCATGAGATGACCTACCTCTTAACTAGGCTTTAACCTTCTAATTTGAGTCTAAAAAATCGTGCCCTAGTTCTCCGTTTCCAGAGATTTTCTAGCAATTTCCTGCTGCTCTAACTCCATGACCTCTTGACCTAAAGATGTGAAATTTTGAGGGTAAGAAGATGAAACAAAGGTGAACAAAAAGTTGTAAAGGATTGAGCTCTAATTACCTCATTTAGACATCCTAATCTCTTGATCTTCAGGGGTCTTGCGTTCAGTTTCCTGAGTTATTATGATCAAACCAGCAACTTTGGAAGCTTCTATCTCCTTGGTTGCTTGATCTCCTAACATAAAATTTGGAGAACTATTAGTCTAAAGTATACTAAACAAAATCTTCTAAAGAACTTATATGAAATTATGAGTCCTTACGTTGATTCTTCACGAGCCAAAAGTAAGGGTCGCTTAGTTTAGAACTAGGTCCTATTTATAGGGTTTTGGCTAGGGTTTGAAGATTAGATCGATTCTAGAGTCCTTAATTTGCCAGAACCTAATCCCTAAGAGTCCTTAGTGATGTTATAAGCTCTCCCAAGTTGATCTCTTGAAGATAGGATCCCAAAGTTCCAATCTTTTTGCTCGTTCTTTCATTCACAGAACTAATAGGGTGTAACGCATCAGTCTAGGTGCGTTAGGTGCATGTGGCGGTCGCACGATAGACCGCTACATCTCACGTGCACAGAATTCAACATAAATCAAACTCTTTCGTTAATTATCCATATTATTATCCATATAAATGGTATTTATCCTTAAAATACATAAATATGCTAAATAACCTTCTAGAATATGGGCCAAACTTAATGGGCTTGGTCCTTAAACCTTTTGGATTTTATTTAAATAGGCTAGGTTAATTATTTAACACAATTGGACCTTATAATGACTTATTATTTCAATAATCCATTTTTAATCTATTTAGCCATTATAAATTTCTAATAAATTCCAAAAAATTCTATAAATAATCCAGAAATTATTATATAAACTCTGGGGCACTACATAGTCAAAAGTCAACTGAGCAAGGGTCAAAGGTTCAGTCAAGTCATGAAGAAATCAGAATAGCTGGAAGAGCATGTTGATGTATCTAACTGAGCATAGACCTAGGTCGGTGCACATCTACTACAAGATCAATGCATGACTGGTTTGAATACAACAAGGTCGGTGCAGGATTTCCTTCATGCAATGAAAGGTCAATGCAATCCTTCTCAAGCACAGAGGAATGTCGGTGCAACCCTATCTTCAACACCGCAAGGTCGGTGCATGTATTGCCTTGAAACACAGCAAGGTTGGTGCATGTCTTGCCTACAACACAATGAGGTCGGTGCATGTTCTACCTTTAACACAGTAAGGTCGGTGCATGTCTTGCCTTCCACACATGCAGGGTTAGTGCAACCTGTTTGATAGCACTGTGCATGTCTGAGCATACAGCAACAAGGTTTGAGCATATTCAAGTATAAGGTCGAAGTAGCTGAAGATGGTAAGCCTATCGGGTTGATGGCAAAGTGTTTGATGAATCGCCTGATTGAACATTCAAGTGCCAGTGTGTAATCTCAAAACACGGGAGCTCAAACCAAGTGATGGGACGTGTTCCCAAGTCAGCCATACGGTCGAGCATCTATTGAGCAACCTGCGACCATCACACGTGCGGACCCTCTTGGCGCAAAAAAGACTTGTCCATGTGGCAGTACTCCAACAATATTGGGCACGTGATCCAAGGAAGGATGGCATGCTATTTTAGTAGTTTCCAGAAGAATGTTCAATCTGCCAAGTGGACCAATTAGCGTTCACTAGGTTATCTGCCTTACGGAGCCCCTGTTCCTATATAAGGGTGCCTTGCCCTTCAAAGAAGAGGGCGGAAGCTGCGGCAAGTAATTTCATTCTCATATTCAGAGAGAGAGCTTCTCCCAGAAGAATAAAAATGAGAGAATCATTTTTAGAAGTTGGATTTGAGAGCAGCCAGCCGTTTTCACCTGGAAATGCTTCATGGAAGCTACAGCTTGTTTTTTATCTTTTCTATTTTTGATTTTCATTTCATTCTTGCTTCACATTTGATTTTGTTTCTCTCTGAGTGTTCTTGGAGGAAGGGAGATAGCCTCTCCAGTTTCGAGTGACTTTGGGTCACTCTTGGGTTCCCCTCTGCTCAGAGGAAGGGAGGAAACTCCTCCGGTTCTGGTCTTGCGGTCTACAAGCCAAGGTGCAGGTCCTGTGGGATATAGGACCTAGGTCAAGGGATTTGTTTCCCTTTTTGACAAGCTATTCAGTAGCATCTGTCTACAGACTGAGTCTGCTTCATCTCTAGCTTTTGGTAGTGAAATCCTCGTTCAGTGTGAATGAGCGGTGGATGTAGATTGCGGTTGGCAATCGAACCACCTAAAAAATTCCTTTGTCCCTCTGTGTGATTGTTGCTTTGATCCTTCTTGGCGTGATGTTTCTGTAACCAATTGGTATATAGAAAGGAACCGATCAGAACGATAGGTCAAGTCTATCTGAAGGTTTGGTTTCTTACATGAGTAGACTCTCAAGTACAACCTCCACCGAGTGCCACTTGTCATCTTCTGTTTAGTCATTTGCCTGAGCGTCACTCATTGCCTTCTAGGTCTTTCATATCGTTGTTGAGCTTATCTTCAACCGTGTGTTAAGCATTCTGCATCGCGTTTCTGGACTCATCTACCATGTTCTTGGGATTTAATTTTAAATTGGGGTGATCTATTCATCCCCCCTTCTAGATCACTTTCTCATATTTCTATCAAGGTGTAGTGAGTGTAATCGATTAATACAGGTTAAAGCTTCATCGGTGCAGCGTACGGGGAAACCAACGCTTCCCCGCTCGCCCACGTCTCCGACAAGGGTCGATTTCTTCAAACCGGCCAGGTAATCACTCAACCCTTGCTCATCTTTAGTGCTTGTTTATTTAATATCCATCAACACTCCGCTAGATTGTAAGAGAGCACCCGGTCCCGAAGCACCACCGCTTTCGAGTGACCGCCGTGGGAGCAAGAGAGTGAACCCGTGCCCCTTTGGCACCCGGCCAGCCCATCAATTCGGGCATTTGTACCTTTGGGGGGGAATAACCTTAGCCTCGCTGGCCCTCCACCAGCAAGGGTCTTGACCAACATCCTCGACTAGGCAACTTCGAGTCACCACCGGGTTTAGTGTGCACATCGGGTGATCGACCGTCAACGGTAGTCTCTAGTTCTTGTGAAGTGTGCTTGCTTGTTAAGTCCAAGGAACCAATATAGTTGCTGAATCTCATTGGGTGTTTCACATCATGTGAGGACGAGAGCATCTTCCCGACCTTCCCCTAGAAGCATAGCTCGAAGTCGAAGAGCTCCGCGGTGGGAGAGTCCTAATTCTAGGGGGCGGCCATCGACATGGCCGCCCACCTTCTTTAAGCGGCCACATTCTTGGCCGCCTCCTGTTGGTTGACAGGCAAACCCTGTCTTTCTTCCTTGTCCTCCATTTTGCTGCATTTCAGTTCATTCTATTGCATTCATACATGCTAGATCTTCCTAGATCCTGCTTCTAAAGAGGTTTTCCAATCCAAAACATAGGGAAGGCGGATGGTCGAAAGTCTCGCCCATCCCCCTTTTCTGCCCCCCTTCCCGGTATGATCACCCCCAATTGCATGTTTTCTTTTTAGTTTGAACATATACTACACTATCATAGTCTAATGGGTTTATTTTCTCTATTTGCTGGTTAATTTGCAGGAACTTCATCATCGACTCGCAGAGCTCCTTGTTCTTGGCCGGCCAAGAACGAGGATAGGAAGAACCCACATTCTCCTATTTTTAGGGCATTCACGATCATTCTATCCCTGTGAGGGTCAGGTATAAGTCTCTGGCGATCACGCCATTTCTTTCTTTCTAACCCGTGTAGTGTAGGTAGCAGTAGCATAGTACGGGGGGAGGCAGCATGCATGCCATCGCGCTCACCTACCTTTCTAACTCCTACAACCTTCTGGCGATCACGGTGGGACTCTCATTGGTCACTGTGAGTCTTTCGATTGAAGTTTATTGCATTTAGTTTCCAGCAAATTGCCTTTTCCTATTTTATTTTGATTTTTAGTTGCTCTTGCACCTGTTCTGCACTTGGTTTACCTGCGGGGGCCAAAACATGTGGCTGCCAGGGTTCTGGCCGCCCAGGTCTCAAGGAGGCCAGAGACCTGGCCGCCCACCACCCCAAGAAGGCCAAAGACCTGGCCTTCTTGGTCCCAAGGTGGCCATATACTTGGCCGCCCATGTCTCTTTAGCGGCCATCGACTTGGCCATCTTCAGTTCGTGTTTCTGCTTCCGTTTCGATCCTATTTGCATAGTTTAGCTTCTATTTTTCATATTTTTGGTTGTATTTTTTCTAACATTGCAGGTTTGAGTCTGGGGTGGGCTTAGGAAGAGCCGGCATCACATCAATTAAGAACACCCTCCCTTTGATTTGGACTCTTCACCTGGGATTCCCACTCAGGTGTAACTAGTCCTTATCAATTGAGAACCTCCGTAAGTCCCCGTGAACCGTGAATTCCCACACGTTCATCAGGCAGGTGGTACCTTTGAAGTCCTATTAGATTTCCTAAAGGGTTTGAGTGAGATTTATCTTAGGATTATCCTGGAGTTTGGCATTGATCCCCCAAGAAAAATTCCATTCTCATCTAAGAGGGAACAAATTTAAATTAGACTAATCTCAGGATTGACCTAAGCTAAAAATTTAGGGCGCATTGTTTGAATACATGCTTGTTGTTAGATATAATAAATTCAATCCTAGTTGGCCTTAAAAAATTTACTTCAATTTCTAAAAGTTAATTAGGTTGAGTTACAATGGCCCAATGTTATTCTAACATGCATGTCAATGATGAGGATGATTTTGAATTTTATGAAACACAAACCCAGCTTGATGCCGAGGAAGATGCACCCAATGCTTTCATTGGGATGTGTCAAGATTCACCAATTGATATAGGTCAAAGCAGAAATAGTGAAGAATCATCCTCCAAAAGTCAAGAGTCCATCAATGTCAAAACCCCATCAATCTCCCCAAAAGAAGACGAAGAGCTAGCTAGAGTACTATCTCGATATTCCCCTAATCATTTGATTGCTCTAGCTTCCCAAAGAAGATCACATCTCACTCCTCAATCCATTCCAAGGAGATCCACAACTCCAATTTCAATGGCAAACCCATTCAATAGGACTCCCTCCCATGTTCCTACTCAACCTGACCATCATCTTCGCTCTCAAGGGGTTGCGTCCTCTCCAATTTCTCATGCTATGCCTAATGTCAATGCACCCCTTAGGAAATCCAATCTCGTATCCAGACAAGAGGTGGAAAGGAATGTATGGTAAGTGGTTGCCGAAAGTCTCCCCAAACCACAACCTCACTCCTTCACTAGCTACTACAAACTTTCGAATGTTTATTTTCCCCCGGGTTTCAAAGCCCCCAAATATCGGAAGTATGATGGTTCCACTGATTCACATGAACATCTCTCTTGCTTCCTAATAGATTCTCACCAATGGATTTATGATCGGGTCCTCCTAGTTCATCTCATTCAAAAATCTCTAGAAGGGGAGGCCTTTAGGTGGTTCTCTTCACTCCTGGCCGTTGATCTTATCAACTTTGATGTTGTGTCCAAGCGTTTCATCGCTCATTTCGGCCACATGGCTAGCATAGCTCCCACCCCCACGGACCTTATCATGGAAAAGATGAAGCCCGATGAGGGCTTCATTCAATTCGCTAATCGATGGAGAGCTATGGCTTCTAGGTCTAGGATCTCCATCCTGGAATCTCAAGCCATCACTATTCTAATCAATAATGCAACTCCTCAGTTTCATGCTATCTTGATGCTTAGCGAATTTCACACATTCGCTCAGCTCTACAAAAGAGCTCATGTTGTCCAAGCTCAACTCAAGAATTCCTCTTTTCCATTCTTCCTTGATGATTGCAATGTCCCAACCTCGGAAGGGGCAAGCTCCGATGATCATATCAATGCCTTGCACAATTCTATCTATCCCATGGTTGCCACTGCAAATTCCAAGGTTCCCACGAGAAGTGTGGAGAACATCCAAAGTTCCTTTCCTTTCCATCAATCACCTCATGTTCCATCCTACACCCAGGAAATGTTAGCCATGGTTAGGGGCAATCAAGAGTCTAGGCTAATGGGAAGAGGACAACATTGGCAATATGATGAGGAAGAAGTTGCGAATGACCAACCCATAGTGAGTTTGGACACAAGGAACATGATTGATCATGGGACAAGACCTTTGATCTTGATCCGACCCAAGAGTGAACCACCCCAACAAAGCCAAGACACACCTCCTTCCACTCCAACTCCACATAAAGGGGCAAGACCCTTAGTTCTCATTCTGCCTAAGGGCTCATCTACTTAGCATCAACATCAAGGTGTCTTTTCTCCGCTCATGGCAGAGGATCACTTAACTTCATCCGCTTTTCACCAAGACACCTCGTGGGAAGAGCTACTATCATCTCTTGATTTAGTCAAACCAGCTCCTACCCCAACCATGCTGCCAACTTAATTTGAACCAGCTCTTGTTGTTGATGAGTCATTTGCGACCCTCACCCCAATTAATCAAGCTCCGTTTCAGCTTCCCCAACATGAATCCATCCTTTTTGATGAATCAAATGCTGGATTTGCTCTCCGAAAGCAAGAGGTCATTCCAATTATCCAATCAAGCTATCCATAAATCCTTAACCCTCAGGTTGCTCCTGCCTTACAAATTTTGGCTGACATCTCCACGGTGTTGGACCCGGCCACATTCATGTCATCAAAGGACAAGGAGCCCATTATCTCCGCTCTGGATGTCTATCAGTCTACTCCATCCTCTGAAGCCTTAGAGTCATTCGTACTTAAGGAGAAACCCCAAGATATAGGATGGCACATAATGTCGAAGATGGGCTATACATCTAGCGTAATGTTAGGAAAGGAAGAACAAGGAATTAAGGAGCCGATTGAGGAAAATGGAACACTTGAAAGATTTGGATTAGGGTGTCAACCAACTAAGGTTAGCAAAGATGAATCAACAAGGTCGAATCTGCATGATCATTTTATGAAGGAGTCTTGTCCAATAGAAGAGAGAATTGCAAATGTAGAAACATGCCATGAAGAAGAACACGTGGATCCGAAAGAAAAGCCGCATGACGTAGACATCTAGAATTTGGGTTTATCAAAACTTTTCTCTGAAGAATCCTTGTCCCACTCGAGAACCCAAGAAGAAATTCATGAAACAAAAGGGGAACCGACTTTGTTAGTCCTCCTCTCTTTTCTATTCCTCCTGTTCACGTCCTTCAAAAGTGGTTCCATCTTCAAAGCTGATCAATCCTAAAAAGAAAGACTTGAAGCTATCATTGAGAAGCCCACTATAGGGGCAGAACTCTCAAACCGTGATTCCCCAACTCGGGAACCTTCACTCTCCATCCTTAATCACACAACCCCAATCAATAGCCCTGCCAGGGGCATGTCTTGTACATAGTAGGACAGATTTAGAAGAGTCAAAACCTCTAGCTACGTCACACAAGAAGGTTAGGGGCACCCAAATTACCTACCAACTTTGGTGAGATCTAGTCGAAAGTTATAATCTGTTAACTCAAATCTTAATGTTCAGTTTAATGAATTCAATAAAATTGTTACAAGATGAGGAACGATGTAGCCGGCCTCCTATGGTCGAGCAAATTCAAGTCAAAGAGCCAATTAATCCTAGTAGGTATAGGGACCACGTCCACGGCCGCGTACTTACTTTCCATCCACTTGAACCTTATTTATAGCCTACCAAATAGGTGAACTGCTCCTCTTCCTCCATCTTGCAGTCCACGGAGTGCCCAGACGATACCGTCCGCTCTGTAGGAACCCTTGTACATAGTTAATAACCCAAAATCCAAAAAAAATAGAAATAATCTTAAACTAAAAACCAGCAAAAAATCAAAAATAAAGAAAATCAATAGTCTGGCAGCTGCCATGCATTTCAATCTCCATCCATCATGCATGATAAGGTTAGGTTGCATTAAAGCCTTGATGGGTTGAGACTTTGATCTACCAGAACCAAAGAGAATTCCGTCTAGCTAAGCTAATGTGCCAAGGGGCAAGCAATAAGCATGCACTCACTTGATTTCAAAATATGGCAATGGCCTACAATGAGTGACTATCCTGAAGATTTCTTGAAGGCTCTAAAATCCTCCTTTTCCTCTCTATTCGACCGACCAAGGTAGTCGGCGCTCTTAAGGCCTTGAGCTCGATAGCTGAAACGCAATACCCTCAGGTGAGAGTAGGACCTTCTTTCCTTGCAAAATGAGACCAGAGCACGTGAAGAGGGCAGTGTCCCTGCAGGCAAAAAGAAAAGTCAAAAAGGGAGCAAAATTCTCAAAAATTCCAAGCAGAAAAATTCCAAAAGGGAACAAATGAAAAAATCCTGATCGAGACCGTGCCTAGTCGAGATAAAGAAAGCCCTACATTACAAGTCCATATTCAAGGGGCAACACAACAAGCATAACGTCCCGAAGGTGGTCCGAAATCACCAAAAGGGTGAAGTGAACTAAGCTCGCTCATAGCTCGTCGTTTTAACGGCTTTGTCGATCCTCTTGTGAAGTTTATCCCCTACATTCTTTTTTCTTTTGAGGACTAGGAATCGGATTGAAACTCCAAAGGATATAACTCTGTTGACGGCTTGTAACCATTTTTTGAAAACACACTGTATGATTGTCTACCCCTAAAGAAAAAAAGCCTCTGCTTAGGTCAATGTTCTCATCACCTTTAGTGTTTTCTTTCATCAACCTCGGGCTTAGGTCAATGTATGCGCGTCACCTGTCGGTGCGACGGCATCTGATTTCGGGTCAACGTCGCGCGGTTGGCCATTAGGGTTCTAAGGTGTTTCATCATATATCATCTATGGTTGTGAAGAAATAGACCCGAGTCAGGCAAGTCATTTACCTTGAACACTTTTTGGGTGTATCTCCGTGCTCGGAAGCAGCTGTGAGCCTAAGCTTGGCATGACGACATTGTCATCAGGATAAGTCTTAACCGGCGAGACTATCATTCGAAGAGTCTAGAGGCCCAAATCAACCTAGATGTGCACTCAGGATACCTGGGAGGTTGCAGAAAGAGCATATCCTTCCATCATTGTTATGATGTCTCATGGGCAGTTGCCAAATGTTGGCCAAAAAAAATCTAGATATGTCTAAAAATCTAACAAAAAATTGAAATATGTGAAAATCCCCAAAAAATCTAAATATTAAAAAAAATTAAAAAAAAATGGAGGAGCATCTCCCCAATACATGCATTTCACACACACTACCACACCACCTTGTTCCCTTCATGACTACCCCACAACTGTGAACCCCCATGGCTACTCCCCTTTCTTCATTCCCTCCCACCAGGGGATTCATACATGCACTGCTACCAACACCCAAACTAGGGGCAAATTGCACGCCTATTTGCCCATCCAAGCTTCCTGGCTACCTTGTTGGGAGGTTGAGCATTCCTCGTTCCTTTGCTTTCCATGAATTCTAATGGCCATTTGATCTCCGCCAAGCTTGGCACCTCAACTTGAGTCCTAAGCAAATGAAACCTTCATATCACTTGATTTTCAGTAGATGCCGGGTTGCATCATGAATATCCTTTTCCTTACTTTTTTTACTCCATATCCCCCTGATTGGACAAACATGCTACCTATTGTCAACGGGTCCAAGACGGACATCGGCTATGAGCTTGAATTATCCTTTTGTTAGTCTTCCCCCAACCAGACACCTCAATGAAGTCAATTGATATGCTAGGTAAAGTTAGCTTAGACTCTTCCATCATTAGGAATGATCACCTCCGGGGACGTACTTATGCCCTGGTGACCACCCCCGCGGAATTCATTTTGTCCATTAGGCCAACTGTAAAGCCGAAGGACGATGTTTGCTTTCCCTACATCTTTTGCTTTAGTGAATGCTTCCTCTTTAAATGCTTATTTATTTATGAACATCACTAATATGTGTTTATGCAGCTGCATGTCATATAGCATCAGGTTTCACTCGTCATCGCCTTCTCCTACTATATACTACTATATTATATAGAGCCCGGAGGCTAATAACTTTGGGCACATAAACTCTGAGTTCCTCTCTAATAAAAATAATGAGGGGTTTATGTTCCCTAAGTTATTCAATGTCCGTTTGGTTTCTTGATGGACCTCAGGATGATGGACTCGTCGGACTCCTAACTGATGTCTATCTCGGAGCCAGACAATAATACCTCTGGATATGCATTAGGTAGATTCTCACTTTAAACCCAGCATGCATCGTATAGGTCTTTCTTTGCATCTAAAACCAACAAAAAAATGCTTTTAGAAAAGCATGGCATGCATTCGTACAGCAAGAAGGAGACAAAGGTCAAGGGGAGGGTCTACCATTGGTCTTCCCTGGACTCTATCCCTCTCTTGTTAATCATCCAAGTCCTTCAATTCAATCACTTTTTTCTTGACTACCTCATTCCACTCCGATTCGACAAGTCGAGAGTGTGTTTTGCATACGATCGTCCTGAGTATTCTGAGATGTGAAGGTCATTTTCCCTATCCTGATTTTGTTACTTGATGCTCGCTCGACAGTCGTTGTTAAAATTGCCGTGCCACACAAATTTCAAATATTTATAACCGCACTCACTCACTTATGGATTTGAAAACATGAGTATAATGGTAAGTACGGGTCGATCCCACGGGGAGAGAATATGTGATTTTAGTTCAAGTTGGACATATCTTTATGTTTGGAAAACCAATTTTTGGATTTTGGAGTGCGATTATGAAAACTTAAGTTGGAAAACATAAAAGAATTCAAGTGAAAATAGGGGTTGGAAGAAAACACATAACTTTAAATATAGATAGAATTAGAAGAAGTGTAAAACATGAAAGTTGTAGAGAATTGGAAAAGGAAGAACTTTTATGAAGAACACAGAAACAAAAAATGAAAGGAAGATAAGGAAAAACTTGAAAAACTATGACCTATTGGTTCGGATGAACAGTAATTGACAGAAAACCAGCACCTTGAAAACTTAATTCTAAAGCTCGAAAGAAGAGGAATTTGACAAAGTGCAAGAAGAATAAAACTTAGAGATACAAGAGAGGAACAACTCTTATGAAGAACTCAGAGTTATTTGAGGACTAGAAAGACTTCAAAATGAATGAATGGAAGAAGGTATCACCACGGATGAACAGTAAATGCACAGGACAGCACTTAAGAAAATAGACCAGAACTCTATGAAATAGGAAGAATTTGAGGAAATGATAAACAGAGAAGTTGAAGAAGACTTGTAAATAAACAACTTTTGTGAAGAAAGCAAATTGAAATAAAGATTACAACCATGCGAAATAAGGCTAAGAACAGGCTGAATTCAAAAATGAAACTTTTATTGAAATAGGAACAACTTACAACTTTGGCTTCAAAAGCTTTGAAAATACAACTTGATGCACTCAACAACTTCAGAAATGTAAAGAACAACTTACATTACAAGTGATCAAAGCTAGCTCTCCCCCTACTCAACCTTGCCATCTTGCTAATTCTACTTGCTAACTCCTCATTCAAGACCAATGCACCCTTTATATAGGGGTTACAAAAACATTCCAAACAAGTGTACCCAATTTTAGCCTAAAATGGTAGGCAGGTAGGTTCTGCCCACTTTGCCATTTTTTTCGGATTTTTCTGAATTTGTTTGGCATTTTTTTGGCCTTTTTCTTCTTCTCTTTTCTCTCATTCTCTCTCTGCGGGCGCAACGCGCCGACCGCCGCCGCGTTAGGCAGCCGGCCCGGTGGACCCGCCTTCGCTGCCCCGCTCCACCGGTGCCGCGTGTCGCCTCGTGGCGCACGCGCGCCGCGTGTCGCGCCTGCCGAGCCCCCCGCCGCCTGCCGCGCTCCGGGCCGCCACGACACCCCCTCGCCTTCGCGCTACAGCTGCCACTAACCCCCTCCCGCATTCGCCCTCTCGCCTCGTCGCCCGTGCCCGGGCGGTGAAGGCGGGAAGGGCGGGGCGGGGGCGGGTTTTTTTTGAATGTTTTCTTTTTTTTTTAATTTTAATATAGATATATATATTATAATCTATCTAACTATATATATCTCTATATCTACTTAGAAAATTCCAAAAACATAGCAAATAATTTTATTTTTTTTTGTTCTAAAATTTTTTCTTTTCTTTTTGAACAAATCCTTGGGCTTTTGGCCCATTCAAAATATAATATTTATTTTTTTTATTTTTTTTCTTGGAGTTTTTTCTCGAACTGCGTGCCTGCAAAATACGTAAAAATTATCATAAAAATTTATTTAATTTCAGAAAATTAAACATTTGATACAAAATCAATAATAAGTGTGAGAAGTGTATATTTAATATCAATTAAGCTCATAAAAATGCATATACTCATGAATTAAATGATAAAAATACACACTAATCACACCCCCCAACTTACTCATTGCTAGTCCCTTAGCAATGCACATAATGAAAAATTTAGGACTAACAAGAGTTTAAAGATATTCAGGCCTCATTTCCAGTTCATCTTTGATAGAGTCAACTAAAGAGCAGGAATCTAGAGTAATTATCACAGATTAGCCTTATGAACATGATCAAGAATTCTAATCAAAATTCAGTAGCACTTGTGCAAGTGGAATACTAAATTCACAGTAGAGACAATTGCATCCTCCAGTTGCTATTCCGAACAAATGCCTTTCAATTCTGCACTTCTTACTTAGAGCGTTCAATGCACACTAGCTTTTTGTCTGCCTTATTGATATGTCCCTTTTGGGATCACTATATAAATATTTTTTCTTTTCTACTTTTCTCTTTTTTTTTTCTTTACACACATGATGCTGCACTACCCTTCATTATTTTACATGAACCTCAACACGTCTCAGGTGAAGTAGGCCCGGTTCCACAGATCAGAGTTCCCTTTTCCTTTTGACGCGAACCTCAACACGTCTTAGGTGAAGTAGGCCCGGTTACTCAGAATCGGAGCATTTTTCATGGTGTTTGTTTTTTTTTCTCATATTTTTGTATGGCAGAAAGCTTCTAAAAGATCTTTTTTTCAAAAGTGCAGAATATCAGATAGTATATCTAAAATAGCAGAAGGCTTGTCCTTCTTGTTTCATTAGCGTGCATCGTGATTTTATTCTTTTTTTGAAAGTGCATCTGAACTTTAAAGAGATTCTTTAAATCAGTTTTCCATGGCTAGAGTAAATAAATTATCCATCATCCGAGTCTCTAGTTATTTCCATTCTAGAATCACTTTTCATGCGACATGAATCAAGAAATTCAACTCGGGGAAAACTGTTGTTTCACATGACAATTCAAGAAAGTAAGAAAAAAAAAATTTGTTGAAATTTTTAGAAAATTTTGAAAGTGTTGAAAAGTTTGAACTTTATCTCCCCCCCCCCAACTTAAATGACATTGTCCTCAATGGCATAATTAGTAGAAAGATCAGAGGACATGTAAAGAGATAATAAAGTTGGGATGGAAGGATACAACCTGATGGCGGGGTAAAATGACGAGGGCGTCGGTGCAGCTTGGCCTGACAACTAAAAACAAACATACTAAAACAAGAAATCAGATCAGAAGCCAGGAATTAACACAAGGAGTGGGACCCAATGAACATGTATTTCCAAAGGAATCGACCAATGATGGCAACGTGAGTTACGGAGCCGGATTTCCCGTAGAAATGTCCCCTCAATGCGTGTGTTATGCGAAAGGTGGCCACAACGGGACAATAAACATAACAAATCTTTGGACCAACAAGAGAGAGAAAGTCAATAAAACACGCCTCCGACGTGACCACTCCACATAGTAGAGTGGGTGCGAGATTAACGGGAGGATGACGTGTCGCTAAGGCTATGGCTGGATGTGATGGTGCGAGATGTAGATCACTTGCTCTCCAATCCTATAAATACCCCCCCTTCCCACTCGACTGGAGAACATCGACGTTGTGAGAGTAGAGTCGAGTGAAAAGGTTGCAAAGGGGAGTAGTGAGTGTTGCTCAAGGTTCAGAATGGAGGGTGAATCGAGCTTCAGAGCTGAAGGGGAGTCGTCTCGCTCCTCGAAGAGGAGTAGATCAGGCAGTAGTGCCAGGAGATTCTCTGAAGTTGAAGGTCTTGTGAGTGAAAGGACTCTACCACAGCTTGTAAGTGATTCCTTTCATTCCTTTCTTCTTCTCTGTTCTTTCTTGGGAAAGCTTCCCATTTCTCATTTCTGGCGTATGTGCAGAGTGTGATGAAGTCACACATCTCGTGGGAGCTGGTCGTGGCTGCATATCGAGGGCTCCCGGACTTCCAGAAAGCGAGGTTGGACGTGATGGGATTCGGGCCCTTTCTCAGAATTGAGCCACTCAAGATCGACCTTGCTCTGATCCAAGCTCTACGTGAAAGATGGGACCCGGCAAGTAGGGCATTCCTGATGCCGTGGGGGCATATGGTACCCAGCTTGGAAGATGTGGTCCGAATCACGGGCCTCAAAGTGGATGGGGAAGCAGTGACTGGTGTCACCTACGCGGATTACCGTGAAGGTGCCCATAACTTGTTGGGGATGGACTTAGATAGTCGGAAGAACAGGTCAGTAGCCAGGGCATCGATCATGGAGGCTTTAGGGCTTACTGACATGCGTCCGCGTGATGATGAGTCCATAGAAGAATTTATGGAAAGGGCAGAATGAAGTGCCCGTGCTATGTATTGTATGGATACCAGCAATTGGGAGCGGACCAATATGGATCTGAGGAGGTTCCTCCTCTTTCTATTAGGCAAGTTGTTGCTGGGGTCCAAGGGAGACAGTATCCACTGTCATTTCTTAGAACTGCTTGTAGACCTGGAAAGAGTAGGACAATACGCCTGGGGAGCTGCTGTGCTGGCACATATGTTTACAAGTCTGTCGCAAAGGACAGACAAAGAGATGACACTAAATGGGTTTACGCCTTTAATCCAGGTAATGAAAATTTTTGCTGTGTTTTTTTTTTTTATTTTCTGATTTTTGTTTGTGTTTTCATCAATGATACATGATGGTGTAGCTGTGGAGCTACTATTACCTTCCAATGGGGAGGGCTAGACACTGTCGACCACTGACGGTCCCTCTAGCGAGACGGTGGCAACCCATCATGAGCACTGCACCTTTACCCTACCAACTGATGGTGTTCAGGCGAGAGTTGCAAGAGTTCCCTGCAACGATGGTAGGATAATTGTTTTCTCAATTTTTTATTTTTTCATTTATTTCATTTTTTTTTTGTAACTGAGAAGATACGTGCAACCCATTAAAGGTGAACTGGAGGCCTTTCATGAACATGGTCGATGTTGACCAGCCTTGGGTAATTGGAAGCCGCGCCCGGTTTGGACGGGACCTCTGGCTCCATTGCTTAAATGAAATCGAGCCCCTCAGGCTGCGATTAGCTATGCGGACCTTAGGGCTGGCTCAAGAATGGGTGGATATGACCATGTCACCTAGCGTCGGAAGGCAGACGCATGGACCAGCCACCTGTGTTGATTGGAGAGTGCGCTTCCCCGAACAATATGAAGATTGGTAACGGGGAGGCACACTCGTGGAATCTCAAGCACAAGATAGCGATGATTACCTACGCCTCTACAGAGCAATGTATGCAGAAAGGCTCCAGCCTGGAGGGCTTGTAGAGGTAAGGAAACCATGTTTGTATCTTCTATAACATGTTGTTGTTATTTTTTTTTCTTTGTTTGTGAACTCAAAAGCCATAACTGTAGGATGTTCGTGATACTATAATAACGAACTTACGAGCTCGTCTGGCGGACACGGAGCAAGAGCTGAGTGATACCAGAGCGGCTCTAGGTTCATCAGTAAGTATTTCAGTACATATTCCGGGTAGGCTTTGAGATTCAGGGCGCTAACCACTTAATGTTACCACATGTGCAGCGTGCTCAGCTTGATGCAGTTTCTTCGACGATGGGAGTAGATGGTGTTTCTTCCAGTCTATGGATTCTCACATCCGAGCTGGATCAACTCCATGAGCAACTTGCTCATGCCACACAACGGGCTGCAGAGGCAGAAGGGATGCTTTCTGTACAGGTGAGGATTTCACCATTTAACATCCCTTATTCAAGTAATTGCTATTTGCCTGAGATGAAATGTGTGGCAGGAGAAAGAAACACAAGAGGCACTTGCAAATGCCACTCAGAAGGAAGCTAGAATAACGGAGCTGGAAGAAGAACTACAGCGTCATCCAGATGAGGATTCTTCAAGGGACGCTGTGGAATTGAGAATCACCCTTCAATTAGAAAGAGAAGATAGAGAGAGAGAACGGGCTCAGAGAGAACAGGACAGAGATAGAGAGAAAGCCAAGAGATCGGCCGAGAAAGAGGAAAAGAGGGCCCTGGAGGCCCAACTTTTTGAATTGAGGACTAGTCTCGGCCTAGCCGAGCAATGGCTGAAGGAAGGTGAAGAACGCTATCGAAGAGCACGAGAGCGTGGCTTTCGTGTCAGTAGCTTCTTTGCTGCCCCCTCAGATCGGCGTCCATAGTGCGGTAGTAATACCGCTGCTCTCGGCTTGGGAATACCCTCTAGAGAATCTTGCCCCAGAGAGCGGCAAGATAAGTAATGTGAAGAAAGAAGGTGGATTCCGATGTAATCTCTTTATTTGCTTTTGTGTGTAATAAAATACTTTTTGCTTGGCTCTCCGTTGTTCTTATCTCTCGAAGCCCTCAACACATCTAATTTCCCACAACAATTTATTACCACACAAAAATCACTTAGGTTGCCTCCTAAGAAGCGCTAACTTTTATGTCGTCAGCCAGACACCATGTAGCTCATTAGCTCATTAACCAACAAGTTGATTTTAAAATGAGCCACCAAAGAATTTTATCCTTGCCAAAATTTTCTTTATCATGCCCTACAGAAAACGAATGTGACTGGTGAGCGCAAGGGCAAAGCATGTATCTAGGTGGAGGCATCACAAACGGACCACCCCAATCAGAGAATAGAGGAGGAACATTGGGAAAAATCATGTCATCAATTATGAAATATTCTTCCTTAGAGGCTATGGAATCATCATGTAGAGCAAGAGTAGACCAGTCGGTTGGAAGAACTTCAAAAGAATCACCGTGGTCAAGAATTGGCATAAGCTCTATCCTCTCCTCTAGATTGAAAGTATCATGCGGTACATTCAAATCATTCAATTCCTCATTTATCCCAACTTCATTATTCAAATAAATATTCAATTCTAGATCCATCTTCACTTCTTCTTCCTTCCCATCTTCAAAGATAATTTCATCAAAGTCATGTCCCATCTCCACTTCTTCTCCATTCCCATCTTCAAAGATAAGGTCATCATGATCGGGGAGAGACTTGTGATGAGGTTCAATATATTCATCTTCTCCCTCTAACTGAAGATCATCCACCTCTCTTGCATTTCCCTCATGTTGACAAGCAAGCACTGGCTCCTCAAATTCCTTTGTAGGAGGGGGAATATGATCATTTATCAGTTCATCACCTTCATCTATTGCATTTCCAATCAAGTCCGCAATCCCCTTAGAGTTCTCATGTGAATTTTGCTGACACGACCCCTCCATAATCCCGTGATCTACTAAATTAAGAGTGATAAGAGTGTGATGCTCTTGGGAAATTATAGATTGATCGTAGTCAGTGTGAAGAACTTGATGAGGATTGGGTCCAGAGGAATCAAAGAATTGCTCTCCCTCCATGGTTTTGACTTCCTCAGTAAGCCTATTGATGTGCTGTTGGAGGGATTGACTATGGAGAATGAATTGATCATCAGAGGCATTAGGTGTGGGTGGAAGAGATGAATAGTAATGATTTGTCTGTTGGGCTGGGTCATAATGGTCATCAGAGGTTTTGGCCCAAATACGATTTTCATCATTCCCTTCTTCTCCCCCCGACGACTCAAGATCATCATAATCCTCTTCACAAATGGAATAGGGTTTAGGCTCCTCAGGCTTCTCTTCCGTTACGTCCTCCGCATAAGACGCTTCCATGATTCTCTCAAAATCAATAGTGATATGAGTGGTAGATTGTGGGATCATAGGTTGAGCATATAGACTTTTATCATTATAACATCCAAGAAGTTGGTCCTCAAGACTTGTGGAGTTGTTAGGCATTGGATCCACTTCCGTTTCTATGATGTTTTCAGCAATCCTACTCACTTGGGCCTCAAAGTTTTGCAGTTGTTCCTGAAAGGCTTGTTGTTGAGTCTGGAAGAGCCGTGTCAATTTATCAAGCATCTCCTCCTTATGTAAATATGTGTATAGAGGAGATAGATAAGTGGGCTGAGAGTCAGATTGTGATGGATAGTAATTTGAAGGACACTCAGTCTGAAAATCAGGAGGGTGTATTGGTTGCCCTCCATAATAGGGTTGATCATAAGAATGGACTTGATTGTAAGGATCATCGGAATATGAATCCCAATCAGAAAAGTGTGGGTTTGAAGGACTTTGAATGGGGTCTTGATAGGATGCCCAAGAGGATGATTGTTGATTTTCCCACCGAGGATATGAAGTTGTTTGAGAAAAATTGGTGGAAAAATTTGATGGAAATTGGTATGACTCTTGGGTGACAGATGAATTGTAAACCCCATTGTGGACGAGTGAAGAAGTTTGATGATAAGGAGTAAATGAAGAGTTGGAATTCACATAGCCCGCATAATGAAACATCAAAGAATCTATTATTGGGCCTGAACAAAATTAGATGTGGAAATGAAAAAGACCCAAGAAAGAGTGATGATTTTTCAATGAAATTTTTTTTTATGTTTTGATTTTATTATTTTTTTTTATGCAAAGATAAACAAGTTAGCACACAAATGACCCTAATGACCTAGATGTGACCTGGACTTATAAATAGGGTTTCACAAAATGATTAACGTGAGACTTAAGTTTACCCTTAATATGACCACCAGCCAGGTAAGGGGTGGGGAAGTGGGAGGTTCCCCCTACTTTCGTAGGGACCTTATTATGCCAAACCACTAACCAGCTTAAAGCGTTTGCTGTCCGACCGTCTTGCCTTAGGCACCGGTTTTCATATGAGGATAAACCTAAATAACACAAGAATCACAGTGTGATCCTAGGGCCAACGTCTACTGAGTTTTATTTTAAGGCCTAGGTAATGCAGAGATGCAAGGGAACTGTGGTTTTCGGGCTAAGGAAGGGTGATGAAATCCCCACCTTATCTTGTTTAGGGGTAGTGCCCTTAACGTATTTTGAAATGAAAATGCACACCACAATTTCAAACAAGGGGTTCTTTATGCAAAAATGAATGCCAGACTGTGATCAGTAGAACGTACCTTGCCCCTCGCGATCTTCAAAATGCAATGCAGAAATTAAACAAAGACAAATTCTAAGCTAAATGATGCATGACCTAGAGCATGAAAGTGTAGTTTCTGCTATTGCAATGAGGTCTTTTATTTGGTACAAATGAAGATTTTTTTTATTTTTGTTTTTAGTTAATGAACCTAACTAACCAGCATGAAAATTTTTCTTTTGTTTTGATTGTTTTTTATTTTTATAGAGTTTTTAAGAAATTTTCAGATTTTTGTAAAATTTTTTTCAGAAAGTGGAAAGATAGAACCTGTTTCTTGATTTCAGCCCTTTAGCAATGCTGCCGAGCTATTTAACGACGTTTCATAACCTTGGCATTTCAGATTCGATCTTCCTCTTTCTTTGTTTTTCAAATTTTTTTCGTTTTCCTGCACAAGTAAAGAAAGCAAAAATCAATATACAAATATACAAAGTAAATACAAGAATATCCAACTATGAAAAGTATCTCCATTCCCCGGCAACGGCGCCAAAAATTTGATGCTCGCTCGACAGTCGTTGTTAAAATTGCCGTGCCACACAAATTTCAAATATTTATAACCGCACTCACTCACTTATGGATTTGAAAACATGAGTATAATGGTAAGTACGGGTCGATCCCACGGGGAGAGAATATGTGATTTTAGTTCAAGTTGGACATATCTTTATGTTTGGAAAACCAATTTTTGGATTTTGGAGTGCGATTATGAAAACTTAAGTTGGAAAACATAAAAGAATTCAAGTGAAAATAGGGGTTGGAAGAAAACACATAACTTTAAATATAGACAGAATTAGAAGAAGTGTGAAACATGAAAGTTGTAGAGAATTGG
Source organism: Amorphophallus konjac (assembly GCA_022559845.1). NCBI lineage: Eukaryota > Viridiplantae > Streptophyta > Magnoliopsida > Alismatales > Araceae > Amorphophallus > Amorphophallus konjac. The sequence goes on along the minus strand of CM040125.1, from coordinate 100,314,090 downwards.
AAAAGGAAGAACTTTTATGAAGAACACAGAAACAGAAAATGAAAGGAAGATAAGGAAAAACTTGAAAAACTATGACCTATTGGTTCGGATGAACAGTAATTGACAGAAAACCAGCACCTTGAAAACTTAATTCTAAAGCTCAAAAGAAGAGGAATTTGACAAAGTGCAAGAAGAATAAAACTTAGAAATACAAGAGAGGAACAACTCTTATGAAGAACTCAGAGTTATTTGAGGACTAGAAAGACTTCAAAATGAATGAATGGAAGAAGGTATCACTACGGATGAACAGTAAATGCACAGGACAGCACTTAAGAAAATGGACCAGAACTCTATGAAATAGGAAGAATTTGAGGAAATGATAAACAGAGAAGTTGAAGAAGACTTGTAAATAAACAACTTTTATGAAGAAAGCAAATTGAAATAAAGATTACAACCATGCGAAATAAGACTAAGAACAGGCTGAATTCAAAAATGAAACTTTTATTGAAATAAGAACAACTTACAACTTTGACTTCAAAAGCTTTGAAAATACAACTTGATGCACTCAACAACTTCAGAAATGTAAAGAACAACTTACATTACAAGTGATCAAAGCTAGCTCTCCCCCTACTCAACCTTGCCATCTTGCTAATTCTACTTGCTAACTCCTCATTCAAGACCAATGCACCCTTTATATAGGGGTTATAAAAGTATTCCAAACAAGTGTACCCAATTTTAGCCTAAAATGGTAGGCAGGTAGGTTCTGCCCACTTTGCCATTTTTTTCGGATTTTTTTGAATTTGTTTGGCATTTTTTTTGGCCTTTTTCTTCTTCTCTTTTCTCTCATTCTCTCTCTGCGGGCGCAACGCGTCGACCGCCGCCGCGTTAGGCAGCCGGCCCGGTGGACCCGCCTTCGTTGCCCCGCTCCGCCGGTGCCGCGTGTCGCCTCGTGGCGCACGCGCACCACGTGTCGCGCCTGCCGAGCCCCCCGCCGCCTGCCGCCTGCCGCGCTCCGGGGCCGCCACGACACCCCCTCGCCTTCACGCTGCAGCTGCCACGAACCCCCTCCCGCATTCGCCCTCCCGCCTCGTCGCTCGTGCCCGGGCGGCGAAGGCGGGAAGGGCGGGGCGGGGCGGGGGCGGGTTTTTTTTGAATGTTTTCTTTTTTTTTAATTTTAATATAGATATATATATTATAATCTATCTAACTATATATATATCTATATCTACTTAGAAAATTCCAAAAACATAGCAAATAATTTTATTTTTTTTTGTTCTAAAATTTTTTCTTTTCTTTTTGAACAAATCCTTGGGCTTTTGGCCCATTCAAAATATAATTTTTATTTTTTTTTATTTTCTTTTTCTTGGAGTTTTTTCTCGAACTGCGTGCCTGCAAAATACGTAAAAATTATCATAAAAATTTATTTAATTTCATAAAATTAAACATTTGATACAAAATCAACAATAAGTGTGAGAAGTGTATATTTAATATCAATTAAGCTCATAAAAATGCATATACTCATGAATTAAATGATAAAAATACACACTAATCATTACTCACTCCTGTTTTAGGTGTCTTGTATCTCCTTGAGCTGGATTGTGATCATCCCCTCAAGTCTCGCAATGCTATGCTAGGGGGTCCTATGGACTACAGATACAAGCCCTCTTAGATAAATTTTCCTTCCTCCTCTTTTGAATGACCTCTCTTATCGCATTATGCTTGTCCGTTCATATGTAAAGCTCAATCTCAGCTCAAGAATCTCCTTGAGTGGGATATCCTTATTAGGCTTGTTTCTTTGCCGAAACACCCATTTATCAGTCCGTCGGGCTCCGTTGCAAAATGGTCGTTCCGGAGGGGCATTTGTAGACGCCTAATTTCAGACATCCCGCAGACCTTGTCTAGCCATCATAGAAGTGATACTTTCTCTTGGTTGATTGAGGGTGTGAGGTCTCATCCTTGTCTAGGTAGACCCCACCTTGTCCCTTCGCGGATCCAACTATATACATTCTCTTCACTGATACCTAGAAGGCCACTGATGAGGGCATCTCACGACACTCCCTCTAGCTCGGGTTGCTGCACACTTTTGATATGGGATGGCTATGATCTCTACATGTTATCTTCCTTTTCCATGATCCCATCTTATGTATTTTCATTTTATTGAGTCTTATCTTATGTACTTTCTTTTATTGAGTCATGGTGTCTAGTCTATTTCTCTTATTTTGTGTAATTGGGCCTTAGTACCTTAGTGTGGGCCTAATGGGTTGAGTCTAGGACTTGTTGAGTCTTTTGTCTTAATGTCAGGGTCATTTTGGTCATGTAAAGAATGGTTGCCTATATATAGGCCCATCTCTCCTCATGTACTCAACTTTTGATGAATCAATTTGAATAGAAATATCTCCCACATCTCTCTCCCCCACTAAATTTCTCCCCTTCTCTCTCTCTCTCTCTATCTCTTTTTCTCTCTCCCACAAGGAAAGGGGCGAACTTCTCCCTCTCTCCTCCCCCTCCCAATTACTCCCAACCCCCACCTACCTCCACTAACTCCCCACCACTCCCCATAACCCCTCTTTACTCCCCTCCTTGACCCAAGGAAGTTCCACCAATCCAAGCCCCACCACCCAACTACCACATACCCAACACCACTTCCTAAGCACCCCTTCCTCTCCCCAAGGTTGAAGGGGCTCTTCCCAAGCCCAATTTCAAATTTCCCTCTCCCTAGGGCAGTGCCCTTCCATCTTCCCACCTCCCTAACCACCCAAAGTCGCCCCCCCCCCTTCCCCATCTAGCCCAAGTTCGCCCCCCTCTCTCCCTTGCTCTCTCCTTGCCCACCAAGAGCTCCACCTTCCCTCCACTCATCTCACAGCCCTCTCCAGCCATTTCACCCCCCAACCTTCATTCCCCTACAACTCTCATAACCCCTAAACACCCCACATCTCCCCTCCATAGCCATTAGACACACCTCCCACCTCTTACTCTCTTGGCCATCCCCTTCCCCACACCCTCTTCCTCTCCTCATTCTATCTCTGTTTCAGGCAGCATAGTGGCAGTGACTTGCAGAGGCAGCCACGACCGTCTCTCAAAGATTCAGGTGGCAAGGCCTATATTGCTGGAATCTTCTGCGAGGTAGCTTTCCAACGGTGGTGGTCTCGCATCCATCCGAGTCCGGAGCTGTTCGTATTCGAGGATCTCGTCCAACTGTGCATTATGTCCCTGTCTGAAGACCTGAAGCTGAAAGCAGAAGCTGCCACGGCCAGCTCGTGAAGGATCTGAGTGCCATTTTTGGAGGGTGGAAACTACGTCCAGTTAGATTTCATCTCCAAGAAGAAGGACCTCATTCGGTCACCGGAGCTATCGGTTACCATTTTCTTCACCAAAGTGTGCAATCTGCCACCTGTGGGTCCAGGTTCGACCAGTCCCCACTTCTCCAGTCACCACTCTCTTCTCTGACCTCGGATTGTGGCCCCGTCAACTTCTTCTCAAAGCTAGTCCGACCACGATCGCGCCACCGCCAGTTTCTTTCCATTTGGAGTTCGGGAGAATCTGCAGTGCCTTCTGCAACCTACTGCATCAGTTCTGCATCAGTCAGTGGCAGAGCATTGCTGTCCTGCTCCAGTCGCCGGTCCGATCATCCCTGCATTCCAGAGCTTCTGCAAAAATTCAGACATCATCCTCTGTCAGTTGGGAAACTTTTGGCTCCAGTTTCATCAAGTTTGAAGTTCTGTGTAGTCCGTGGCAGCATCGTGATCGACACCCTGTCCAGCGAGCCTGAAGCTTGACAGAACCGGCGGAGTTCAGAAAATCGGTCTTCTTTGCTTAATTCCCCCACCCCGCTTGGCCGGCTGAAGGCCCCTCCCTGCGTGGAGGTAATTTTGGTTGTACTAAGCTTAATCCCTACCCCAAGATCACCCCTCCTGCGAGAGGTGTAGTGTTGTACTTCTTTCACTTTCAGGTCAAGCGACACCGCCGCGGCGATCGGGTATATACCCTCGCCTCCCGGCGCGCCCTCGTCTCCGAGCGGGATCGGTGTTTTCACACCGATCAGGTGCGCATCTGATACTACCCTTGATTGCCTTATTTCTGCGAGTTTAGTATTGCTTTGAATGCCCGTCGGACGGTGAGAAGAGAGCCCATACTAGTATGCTACTTTGAAGGTGTCCACCACGGACCGGGAGAGAGTGCCACCCGAACCCCGCCCTACGGGCCAGCCACCAACTAAGTTGGGAATCCTAGGCCCTTTGAGGTCAGCCTAAGCCAACTAAGTCAATTAGAATCATTGGGTCTCGCCCCGGACCCTTGCCATCATCCCCCGGCCCTGCCGAGTGATCGCGTGTGCCGTGAGAGTAAGACGCTATTGTGAGAATCATTGGAGTGCTTGTATGCTTTCGGGTCTAGGTCCTAGGTTGCTCATTTCATGCTTAGTCATCCTTGAGCTGTTTCACATCAAGTGGTATCAGAGCGGTCTTAGGCTTGTCCTTACAAGTCTAGTCTTGGGTCACACTAAGTCATTCATAGGTGCATCCGCACACCCTTGCATAGCCCACCCAACTTTGCATGACCACTCGTAGTGGAGTCCATTATCAAGTCAATCCACCCTCTTCTAATACCACCATGAATCCAATCCCCAAGGAAATCCCGCTCACAATGAGCACGAGCTTCCCGACCATATGAGGTTTCTTGTGGAAGGCATGACCAATATTATGAGAAGGCTTGACGACATAACGGTCCCGCTTGAACAAATTGAGGAAAATAGGCCTGCCCCAAGGGCGGGAGATAGGAGGGAACCACCCCCACATATGGAGCCAGCCATAGGAGAGCCCAACCTTGACCACCCTCCCGAACTGGAAAGAGGCCCACCCCCTAGGAGGAATGAGAGACCTCCCCGGGACAACCCGGATGACCAACTCATGAGACTTATGAAAATCGATGCACCCACCTTTGATGGGTCTCATCACCCGAGCATCTACTTAGATTGGGAGGCAGCCATGGACCAATATTTTGATTGGTACCCAATGACCGAGGATAGGAGAGTCCGGCTTGCTAAGATGCAATTAACCAAACTAGCCAAGACTCATTGGATGAATGTTGAGGCATTAACGATAGTTAGGAGGGAAGCTCCCATCACCACATGGGGGGCCATGAAAGACCAACTCAAACTCAAATATGTCCCACCCTCCTACCATCAAAACCTCCTAGATGAGTGGCAAGCCTTGACCCAAGAGGGAAAGACCGTTATGGAATACATTGAGAAGTTTGACTACTACTTTCTCAAGTGTGGAGTACAAGAGGACCCCGCCGTCACACTCTCCCGCTTTAGGAATGGGCTTCAATTTCATATCAAAAAGGAGTTATTCATGCGTCAAGTAGCCACTCTAGAGCAAGCCTACCAAGTAGCTCGGGATGCTGAGAAATTCTCACGGTATACACGAATGGTTCCCCCTCGGGGGATGGACCCCAAAGCCATGGCATCTCGGCCCAACCCCCCACCTCTCCAAAGAGGTCTCCTTCCCACACCCATGGGAGCTCCTCCCACCCGGACCACCCCTTCGAGTGGCACCTCACCACCCCACCCCACAAGTGGGCCCCTAAACACAACTCCCAATAGGCCTAATCCCGCACTCACTCCCCCTCACACTAAGATGGCCCCAAACCATCAAAGTGGGCAGCAATGCTTTAGGTGCCTTGGGTATGGACACTTTGTCAATCAATGCCCCACCAAGGGAGCATCTAACTTGCTCATAGAGGAGACCAACCCTCAAACCCAAGCTGAATTTGAAGGAGAAGTTGAGGTATATGAACCCTCTCTTGAATGGGAGGAGGAGTATGAGAACCACTACATGGATACCAACCAAGAACAACTCCCTCCACCCACCGACTCCCACCTCGGAGTGGTTAGGTGCACTCTCACACAAACCCAAGAACATGAATGGAGGAGAAACACCATATTCCATACCTACATCCGAATAGGGAGTCATGTTAGAAAGGTCATCTTGGGCAGTGGAAGTAGTGTGAATGTGGTGTCACCCGACACCGTCAAGCTTTTGGGCCTTACCACCTCCCCACATCCACACCCATATCGGGTAGCATGGATTGATACCACCTCCATGCCCGTTAGTGCTCGTTGCCTTGTCCCCATTACATTCCAATCCTATCAAGGCCAAGTGTGGTGTGACATCCTACCAATGGAAGTTGGGAGTATACTCCTAGGACGACCTTGGATCTATGATGTAGATGCCACCTTCCTAGGAAGGACAAACACTTGCATCTTCATTCATGAGGGGAAGAAAATCCAACTCAACCCTTCTCCACCCCGCACCATTCCCAAGAAGGCATCTCCCTCCCTTGAGGGATCCCCTACCCCTCCCACTATTCCAAACCCACCAAACCCCACCCCATCAAACCTTAATCCTAGTATGATCAATGAGCCTCATAGGAACCTACACCTCATCACTAGGAAAGAACTTGAGGAAGAAGCCAATCAAGGAGGACAAGTGTGTGCCATTGTTACTTGCCTCGGGGAATCCACCCCAACCGACCCATTCCCTTACTTTTGGAAGACTCTTTGGCACCTGATGTGAACCCTCCTCAAATTCTCCACTACTTACCATCCTCAAACCGATGGCCAGACTGAAGTCGTCAACCGAAGCCTTGGCAACTTACTCCGTTGCCTTGTAGGGGACCACCCTGGGAATTGGGATATCCTCTTATCTCAAGCCGAGTTTTCCTACAATGATTCTGTCAATAGGTCCATAGGCAAGAGTCCATTTGAGGTTGTACATGGTTATAGGCCTAGAAAACCTTCCGATCTTATTCCCCTTCCACCACATGCAAGAGTGTCAGTCTCAGCTGAGTCCTTTGCACAACATATTAAAGAGTTGCATGATGACATCCGCAAGCATATAGGAAAGAGCAATGAGGCTTACAAAAGGCGGGTAGATGCTCATCGATGCCACTGTGAGTTCCAAGTGGGAGATTCGGTGATGGTGAGGACGGAGCGGCTCCTTCCAGGGCCTGCCTCCAAGTTGAGGGCACGGGGTTCGGGACCCTTTCGAGTTCTGAGACGACTTGGAAGTAATGCTTTTGAGCTAGACCTACCTGAGGGTTTTGGGGTACACCCTACTTTCAATGTGGCGGACCTGGTACCCTACAAGGGCCCCACGGTGGAACCCAGTGAGGAGCTCGGGCCTTTACCCCTTCTTGAGAGAGACACTCCCGGAGGGACTCCACTTTCTAGCTTGAGAGACCGACGAGAGCAGGTAGAGGCAATACTGGATGAGCAGAGTATCATTACTAGGCACAAGGTGTATCAGCGCTACCTGGTTAGGTGGAAGAACCGTCCCCCGATAGAGGATACGTGGGTGAGCCGGGAGGATCTGCTGCGCTTGGACCCCGACATGCTGGAGCATTACGACAGCCAGGCGGACCCATACTCGACGGGGTCGAGTTCTCCCCACCCCGGGGGATTTGATGAGGGCATCTCACGACACTCCCTCTAGCTCGGGTTGCCTGCACACTTTTGATATGGGATGGCTATGATCTCTACATGTTATCTTCCTTTTCCATGATCCCATCTTATGTATTTTCATTTTATTGAGTCTTATCTTATGTACTTTCTTTTATTGAGTCATGGTGTCTAGTCTATTTCTCTTATTTTGTGTAATTGGGCCTTAGTACCTTAGTGTGGGCCTAATGGGTTGAGTCTAGGACTTGTTGAGTCTTTTGTCTTAATGTCAGGGTCATTTTGGTCATGTAAAGAATGGTTTCCTATATATAGGCCCATCTCTCCTCATGTACTCAACTTTTGATGAATCAATTTGAATAGAAATATCTCCCACATCTCTCTCCCCCACTAAATTTGTCCCCTTCTCTCTCTCTCTCTATCTCTTTTTCTCTCTCCCACAAGGAAAGGGGCGAACTTCTCCCTCTCTCCTCCCCCTCCCAATTACTCCCAACCCCCACTTACCTCCACTAACTCCCCACCACTCCCCATAACCCCTCTTTACTCCCCTCCTTGTCCCAAGGAAGTTCCACCAATCCAAGCCCCACCACCCAACTACCACCTACCCAACACCACTTCCTAAGCACCCCTTCCTCTCCCCAAGGTTGAAGGGGCTCTTCCCAAGCCCAATTTCAAATTTCCCTCTCCCTAGGGCAGTGCCCTTCCATCTTCCCACCTCCCTAACCACCCAAGGTCGCTCCCCCTTCCCCATCTAGCCCAAGTTCGCCCCCCTCTCTCCCTTGCTCTCTCCTTGCCCACCAAGAGCTCCACCTTCCCTCCACTCATCTCACAGCCCTCTCCAGCCATTTCACCCCCCAACCTTCATTCCCCTACAACTCTCATAACCCCTAAACACCCCACATCCCCCCTGCATAGCCATTAGACACACCTCCCACCTCTTACTCTCTTGGCCATCCCCTTCCCCACACCCTCTTCCTCTCTTCATTCTATCTCTGTTTCAGGCAGCAGAGTGGCAGCGACTTGCAGAGGCAGCCACAACCATCTCTCAAAGATTCAGGTGGCAAGGCCTATAGTGCTGGAATCATCTGCGAGGTAGATTTCCAACGGTGGTGGTCTCGCATCCATCCGAGTCTGGAGCTGTTCGTATTCGAGGATCTCGTCCAACTGCGCATTCTGTCCCTGTCTGAAGACCTGAAGCTGAAAGCAGAAGCTGCCACGGCCAGCTCGTGAAGGATCTAAGTGCTATTTTTGGAGGGCAGAAGCTACGTCCAGTTATCTTTCATCTCCAAGAAGAAGGACCTCATTCGGCCACCGGAGCTATCAGTTACCATTTTCTTTGTCAGAGTGTGCAATCTGCCACCTGTGGGTCCAGGTTCGACCAGTCCCCACTTCTCCGGTCACCACTCTCTTCTCCAACCTGGGATTGTGGCCCCGTCAACTTCTTCTCAAAGCTACTCCGACCACGATCATGGCACCGCCAGTTTCGTTCCATTTGGAGTTCGGGAGCATCCGCAGTGCCTTCTGCAACCTACTGCATCAGTTCTGCATCAGTCAGTGGCAGAGCGTTGCTGTCCTGCTCCAGTCACCGGTCCGATCAGCCCCGAGTTCCAGAGCTTCTGAAAAAATTCTGACATCATCCTCTTTCAGTTGGGAAACTTTTGGCACCAGTTTCATCAAGTTTTAAGTTCTGTGGAGTCCGTGGCACCGTCGTCATCGACACCCTATCCAGCGAGCCTGAAGCTTGGCAGAACCGGCGTAGTTTGGAAAGTCGGTCTTCTTTGCTTAATTCCCCCACCCCGCTTGGCCGGCTGAAGGCCCCTCTCTGCGTGGAGGTAATTTTGGTTGTACTAAGCTTAATCCCTACCCCAAGATCACCCCTCCTGCGAGAGGTGTAGTGTTGTACTTCTTTCACTTTCAGGTCAAGCGACACCGCAGCGGCGATCGGGTATATACCCTCGCCTCTCGACGCGCCCTCGTCTCCGAGCGGGATCGGTGTTTTTACACCGATCAGGTGAGCCTCTGATACTACCCTTGATTGCCTTATTTCTACGAGTTTAGTATTGCTTTGAATGCCCGTCGGACGGTGAGAAGAGAGCCCGTACTAGTATGCTACTTTGAAGGTCTCCACCGCGGACCAGGAGAGAGTGCCACCCGAACCCCGCCCTGCGGGCCAGCCGCCCACTAAGTTGGGAATCCTAGGCCCTTTGAGGTCAGCCTAAGCCAACTAAGTCAATTAGAATCATTGGGTCTCGCCCCGGACCCTTGCCATCATCCCCCTGCCCCGCCGGGTGATCGCGTGTGCCGTGAGAGTAAGATGCTATTGTGAGAATCATTGGAGTGCTTGTATGCTTGCGGGTCTAGGTCCTAGGTTGCTCATTTCATGCTTAGTCATCCTTGAGCTGTTTCACATCAGCCACATAGTTGGCCGCCCACACCTCAAGAAGGCCAGGGTGCTGGCCACCATCCCCTAGAAGGCCACTAGGTTGGCTGCCCAGCTCCATAGAAGGCCATTAGGATGGCTGCCCAGCTTGCTAGAAGGACAGGGTGATGGCCGCCCTTATCCACCTGGAAGGCCTCCTTGTTGGCGGCCCAAGCCATTAGAAGGCCAGACCTCTGGCCGCCCAGCCATTCCATGGTGGCCACACAGTTGGCCGCCCAGTCCCTCAAGAAGGCCATCGACTTCGCCTCCCAACTCCTTTGGACGGTCAGAACCTTGGCCGCCTCCTGTCAACCACCCGTCAACTCCACAATCTGCCCACTCCAGGGACGTCCTCTGAAACTGCTCCCACTCCAGGGGGGTTCGAGACTCACGTAGCCTCACACTCACTCTATTTTCAAATGATTTTGGAGGGAGATTCCACCCACAGACAAAACCTTCATTCCGAACCATCTCACAGGGGGGGATTTGACATTTTTGGAAGGAGAAGAGGTTCTGTCAGTTTGTGGACCCGAGAGGGGGAGCTGTGAGGATGAGAGCATCTTCCCAACCTTCCCCTGGAAGCATAGCTCGAAGTCGAAGAGCTCTGCGAGGGGAGAGCCCTGATTCCAGGGGGCGGCCATCGACATGGCTGCCCACCATCTCTAAGGGGCCACATTCTTGGCCGCCTCCTATTGGTTGATGGGCAAACCCCGTCTTTCTTCCTTGTACTCCATTTTGCTACGTTTTAGTTCATTCTATTGCATTCATGCATACTAGATCTTCCTAGATCCTACTTCCAAAGAGGTTTTCCAATCCAAAACATAGGGAAGGCGGATGGTCAAAAGTTTCGGCCATCCCCCTTTCCGCCTCCCTTCCCGGTACAATCACCCCAAATTGCATGTTTTCTTTTTAGTTTCAACATATACTACACTATCACAGTCTAATGGGATTATTCTCTCTATTTACTAGTTAATTTACAGGAACTTCATCATCGACTCGCAGAGCTCCTTGTTCTTGGTCGGCCGAGAACGAGGACAGGAAGAACCCACATTCTCCTGTTTCTAAGGCATTCATCATCATTCTATCCTTGTGAGGCTCGGGTATAAGTCTCTGGCGATCACACCATTTCTTTCTTTCTAACCCGTGCATTGTAGGTAGCAGCAGCATAGTTCGGAGGGAGGCAACACGCACGCCATCACGTGCACCTACCTTTCCGACGCCTACAGGAAGGTGATTGCAAATTCCTCGAGGCAGCTAAAGAAGCACGAAGAGAATTACCCGGTGGAAGATCTAGAATGGGCTGGTGTGATTTTTGCCTTGAAAATTTGGAGGCATTATCTTTATGGAGAGCAGGTCATTGTTTATTCAGATCATAAGAGCTTGAAGTATCTGTTTTCTCGGAAGGAGCTCAACATGAGGTAAAGACGTTGGTTGGAGTATCTCAAGAACTTTGATTTCTCCATACAATATCATCCTGGAAAAGGGAACTCAGTAGCCGATGCTCTTAGTCGAAAGCTGAGGGCTTTGTTGTCCAGTTGCATAATTCAAGAATGGCGGTTGCTGGAGCAATTCTCTAGATTAGACTTGAATGTGGTTGTGGAGGAGTGTGTTATTTTATCCAGCATGAGTGTGTATTCTAAGTTGTTTTCAGAAATCAAGGAGTTGCAAGATGATGACCCTATGCTTGTAGAAGTTAAGAGTAAGCTGGATCAATGACCTGATTTCAAGTTGGCAACAAATGGGAGGCTACTATTCCATGAAAGGACTTGTGTGTCGGATTTCTCTGATATCAAGAATAAGATTTTGGAGGAGGCACATCGATCGAGTTATACTATTCATCCTGGAGCTACTAAGATGTATCAAGATTTAAAAAGTACTTTTTGGTGGCCTAATATGAAGAGAGAGATCACGGAATTTGATGCTATATCGGTGATTGCGGACCGTTTAATGAAGTCTGCTCACTTTTTGCCTATTACGAGCCATTGGACAATGGATGTGCTGGCTGCACTTTACATCAAGGAGGTTGTGAGGCTACATGGAATTCTTACATGTATAGCCTCTGATAGAGATTCGAGGTTCACTTCTCACTTTTGGAAAGGATTGCAGTCATCCTTGGGGACGCGATTGAACTTTAGTACAACCTTTCTCCCCCAGACTGATGGACAGATAGAGAGGACAAATCAGATCATTGAAGATATGTTAAGGGCAAGTATGATAGATTTTGGAGGTAGCTGGCATGAGCATTTACCTTTAATAGAATTTGCATACAATAATAGTTATCAGTCCAATATCAAGATGGCACCTTTCGAGGCACTGTATGCCAGGAATTGTAGATCTCCTTTGTGCTGGAGCGAAACTGGAGACAGAGGTTTTCTAGGACCGGACATGGTGCAGGATACTACTCAGAATATTCAGCTGATCAGAGAAAGATTGAAAGTTGCTCAGTCAAGGCAGAAAAGTTATCCCGATAACTGAAGAAGAGAATTGGAATTTTAAGTGGATGATCATGTGTTTCTCAAGGTATCACCAATATAGGAATTTAGAGGTTTGGTATTAAAGGAAAACTTATTCTGAGATATATTGGTACCTTCGAGATTCTGGAGCGAGTAGGAGAAGTGGCTTATAAGATTGCTTTACCACCACAACTGGTAGGAGTGCATGATGTGTTCCACGTATCTATGTTAAGGAAATATGTATATGATCCTTCGCATGTTATTCAGCATGATAATCTAGAGCTACAAAAGGACTTATCTTATGAAGAGAAGCCTACAAAGATCTTGGACCACAAGTTGCATCAACGAAGAAGCAGGGCTATACCTATGGTAAAGGTTCAGTGCAGCAGGCAAGGTTTGGAAGAAGCTACTTGGGACCTAGAGGAGGCTATTAAGAAGAAGTATCTGCAGTTGTTTTCCGGTTCGTGCTTAACACTCTCTTAGAACTTGTGTGAATTTGGGGACCAACTTCTTTTTAGTGGGGGAGGGTGTAGCAACCCAATAAAATAGATGTAAATAATAATAGGCCTTAACCATTAAACTATTAAAAATTAGCCCAATTACTGAAGACTGTTAATGAGTTTGAAAGGCCAATTAGTGGGCTGTCATTTGGGCCGGTCTCCTTAGCTCGATAGTTAGGTCCCTGTTATGTTAGGGTTTTGAGGTTGAGTCAATCGAAGGATGGAATGCGGCTCTGTTTGAAGAAGGATAGGATTAAAACATGGAAGGGTTAAGTTTTAATCAAGGTAGGATTCCTTAGTAGGATTTGAAGGGGAGAAAACCTTATAAATAGAACACCCCATGCGACGGCAGAGGCTATTGCTGATGCTACTAGGATCGTAAGGAGCGAGCGACGTCATGTTGCAGAGAACCTGTGAAATTAGGGCGTGTTCTTCTTCCTCTTCGTCGTTCGTGTTCTTGTTCCCAAATAGGTAGGTTTTCTCTTGGGCAAAATATACCTAAATACTTCATGCTAGAGTAGGCATGCATGAATCCATCGTGCTATTTTTCCATCATCCACGCTAGTTTTAAAAGCTTTCTGTTCATTTCTATTTCACGGAGAATTCGCGACCAGCACAGTGGACGCGTATTAATCTGCATCTATTCACGCAGATGCTGATTCTTAAGTTGGCGTCAGGCTGGTGGACGCATATTAGTACACGTCAACTACTAAGACGTGAAATCTTTAGATAGTTAAAATATTGCATCAATGTTTAAAAATCATTATCTGTTAAACCATGATAAATAAAATTGTGATATGTATATTGGTAGAATCCCTAGATTTTTCTTCTAATTATCATATCCTTAGTTCTATTAAAATCTTAATGGCTTAAAAGTGCTACTGTTCATGCCTTGCAAAAAGAAATAAACAGTAGCCTTGTATATCTGACTAAATCAAAACCGTTGATACTGTTGTAATTGGTGTCTTTCTAGTTGACACATATTATTAGAATCTGCCCCTTTCCAAAAGGATATAAATTAATACACGTCAGCTAGTTGGATGATAATTTCTTATTCTTTATTAAATAATCAGGAAATTATTTAGAGGTAGCATCTAGAGGACACACTGGTCTTAAAAATTTAGTGCCTCTCTACAGACACGCAAATTTTAAATGTGCATCTGTGTTGGACCCCTAAGTGACTTTGGTGATTAAGTTTTAATGTTGACAAAACTTGTGTGCATGCTTGTGTGCATGTGTTGTGTAAAACGTCCATTGATGAATGATTGATCATCAAGGATCTTATGCAAATATGATTACCTTGCTTTGCAAGACTGAAATCTATGGTGAATATCCTTATGAAGTCAAAGGATTGAATGAACAAGTACTTTGTCATCCACAACACAAAACAGGTTGAAAATCCCATACAATGTTCATCAAAAGGGAATGGTAAGACTTAAGACTGTAAAATCCTTCACTGGGTTTGTAAAGGTAACTAATGCTCACTCTTGTGCATTAATGGAAAGCCATGGGTGTTTGGTGATTAGGTATAACATTTGTGATTGCAAAGGTCATTCCATGCATATCCTTCATGAGATTTTGAGCTTGCATGTTGATTAATCATTTCTTGTGAACATTGGTAGAAATTGGCCATTTTGGTTCTCACACCTTATTCATATTCATGGTCATAGGACACTCATGTTAGATGTGTCATCTTAACCTTCAAAAGGCTATCTTGCATATTCTTTAAGAGGTTTTAAAAGATGGAAACATGTTTAAGGTTTTGAAACAAACATTGGTCGTGTTTTGGCATCACATTGAGCATTCATGTTAATTAAACATTAGGTTGGTTGATCCTTGGTTTGATTGGCAAAAATGTTGATGTGAATTGGTTTCAAAGTGGGCAAATGTTTCTTTTCATATTAGGGTCTTATGTATATACATCATGCATTTAAACCCTTGGTGTTAACCCTTTAATTTTCACAAAATCTTGGATTTACTGAACTTCGGCCGATCGACCCAGTAGCTTAGGTCGACCGAAATTCCCAGTGTTGCTGGAATCAGACCCTGAGAAAGTTTGATCGACCGAACCCCTGGCTTAGGTCGACCGAAATTCCCAGAGCTCCTTGTAAAATCTCTAAAAAACTTTGGTCGACCGATCCTTTCGACCGGTCGATTGAATACGACGGGCGGACCCATTTTGTTATGTTCAAAACCCAATTAAACTAGATCCCCTTTGGCTCAAATTTGACACTCTTACCCCTAAGGCATACATACATATGTTAGATACATTGTGAAAGGGTTTTAGCATGGGTTTGATGGTCTTTTCCTTATTCTATCATGGGTGTATAAATAAGCTGTGAATTTGGGAGAAATGCTCCAAGTCTTATTGTTCTATCTATCTTGTAGGAGAAGAAAGGGAAGAAGGAGAGGAGCTGAGGAAGGATTGAAGATTTCATCTACTTCCATACATTTCTAGAGATCTTGATTAACAAATAAAGGAGCAGATCGAGAAGAGGAACGTGTGGACGTTCTCATCGTCAGCATCCGGCTACCCTCCGACCCGAGGATTAGAGAAGATCATCCACAGCCCTTTCTACTCATGGAGATTTATTTCTACATCTTGTTTACATCTATTTCAGTCATTTACTGCTGGTCTATGAGCTTGTATTGATCATATCCTTATTTTTTGAACTTGGACTTTGTTAGTGTGTCGACCGTCTGTGAACGGTTGTGGTGATATTGTGCCGCGGGTGTTGCAGTTTGTGTGTGTGTGTCTTGATCCCTCGTGGATCGTGTAGGAGACCACGTCTCCGTGTTTCTGAAGCGGAAGCTCCGTGCGCTTCATTTGAAGCGAGTAGATCCTCACCGGTTTGGTGAGGGGTGGACGTAGGGAGCCCGTCGTGATCCCAAACAACCTAAAAATTTGTCTCGCATCTGTGTGTTTATGGTTTGCATGATTATTATTCTCGTCTTGATCGAGTGAGAACAGAGAGGTTGAGAGAACTAGTTTGGTAATTTGATCCGTTCATCTCGTGTGTTGGAAGTTAATTTTATTCCATTGTGAAAAATTTAAAAACTATCATTTCGATTTGAGGGGACAATTCAACCACCCTTCTTGTCTAATCGTGCATCTAGGGGACAACAATCTAGTATCAGAGCATGTCTCTAATTTTTAGGACAGCCTTGTTGTGTATGTGATTTTGATGATTATAAAATATTGTTATTGTGATTTCATCATGTGAATGCATTTGTGACTTTGTAAGGCTCATACATATTTTGATGTTAGCACATTGCATATACATCGCATATACACTTGGTGAGATTGCTTTGTATTGAATGAGAAAGTTTTTGTGGAAAACATGCGTGTATGAATGCCCATCTTCATATGTGTGTGATGCACGTGATGCATGCATCTTGAAGATTCTATGTTTATGACAATGCTCCTCGTGATATCAATGCTTCATGAATGTTTGTGTTAGTCAACAAGAATGCCATTTGAATGAATGAGTTCCCATGCTTTGCATTTGGCATGATTGTTAACATTTGGGTATTAAAGTATTTTGATGTTGAAATTATGAAAGATACAAGAAAGTGTTTGAACGGTTGAGCTCCCATGTCATTATATTTGGTTTAATGATAGATTCATGTTCATCATTTCAAAACCTTGTCATTTGGTGAAATGTGTTTTTGTTGGTTGTGAATGAAAAGCCAAATACATATTTAAATAGGTTCAATGATGTGTTTTGATGTGAACATGTTCATAGTGTTAATGCTTGATGCAAGGATTTTGATTCTCATCTAACCTCTTACTTTATCATATTTTTCAGGATGAAAATTCATTGTTGATCTTCATGAGATTATGGTAACATTTAATCATTTGTTTCCCCTTGAATTCATGGAGGTTTTAGGTTGTTTTCAGACCCAAACTAGCAGGGGTCAACCCATGGGGTCGACCCTCCTTGTTTTTGTTCAAAACAGAAACTGATTTAGAGAACCAATTTGCTGGGGTCGACCCCTATGTCCTGGGTTTTATTTTGTGTTCTGTCCGACCTCTGGTAGCCCGAGGGTCGACCCCAAGGGTCGACCCTTCTAAAACGGGAGTTCCGTAAACCCCTAAAACTCATTCTAAACCCTATAAAACTTTACCAAAATACCCCCCAATGGTTCCTAATGTTATGAGGGTGTTTCTAACATGTTTTAGGAGGGTTATATGAGTCTTTTGGCCTTTCCATTATATATATGAATGTGAACTCCTAGTTTTCTAAGAAGAAGAACCCTAATGCTCCTTTGTTCTTTCTTGTAGGTGAAAAAAAGGGGGAAAAGTAGGTGGAGCTCTTGCGAGGAGAATATCACTACATCCGTGAAGATCTGGAGCTCGTGGAAGAAGGAAAAGAGGAGCGGCTCAAGGAGAGGAAGAAGATGATGCCGGAATCGTGATCATCCATCAACGAGTCAAGGAGAACCAGATTTTGTTGAAGAAGGGGGAGCTTTATTCTTGATGCATCTTTCTAGTTTCTATCTATAGAATTTGTTTGGAAGATCATTGCATCTATTTGTCTTCGTTTCATATACATCTGAAAGAATATTTTGTGTGGGTGTTCGGAGAAAGGGTTCTCCGAGTGTTTGTGTTGATATGTGTGCGTCGATTTGTGCGGAGTATATCCGCGTGTGTGCTTGGGCGTATCTTGGGGTGTGTTCGCCGTGTGTGGTTGGGAGTTTACTCCCGTGTGGTTGTGTAGGCATCGCCTTACGTGTGTGTGTTAGAGCTTGGCTCCATGTGTATGTGGGGATTTATCCCCGGGCTATTTTTACAGCAGTGAAGCCTCACCGATTTGGTGAGGGGTGGACGTAGGGAGCCCATCGTAGTCCTAAACCACCTTAAAAATTCCCGTGCATTGTGGTTTGCATTGTGGTTTGTGTTGTGGTGGTTTCCTTCATTGTTCAAATCTATTTATCTGTTCGAGTGAGTTCGGTGAGATTGAGAGAATCAAGTTTATTGTAATTAGTTTAAATTCCTCAATCTTGTTAATCTTGCTAATTCCGCTGCGAGTAGGTTTAAGATTTCAATTGGACATATTTCTAGTAGAGGGATCTATTCACCCCCCCTCTAGATCTGTGTTCCTGCACTATGAGACCCAACAATTAGTATCAGAGCGAGGCTCTGTTGTCCCTAGATCTCACGATCTATAGAGTGATCCCAGTGCATTCCATAATAATGAATTTTTCTGTTGAGCATATGTCGATGAATTGCCTTCCTATTTTTAATGGTTCTGATTTTACTTCATGGTTAGGTAAAATGTGTGGACTGATCAATTCAGTTAATCCTAATCTTTGGAAGTTGATTTATGATGGTCCTCACATATTACCTCTAGATGAGACCAAGTGGTCTGGTCAAGATAAATTGAAGAACCATGAAAATGTCATTGTCTTGAGTTTATTAAAAAATGCCATTGACACTCATATGTTCACATTTGTCTCATCTTGTAGGACGGCAAAGGAGCTCATGAACCGTTTGATTAAAGCTCAAGAGAAGGAAGGACAAACAGGTCTCATGACCGACGATGCTGATCAACACAATGATGAAAATGTTAATGAGGTAAACTCTAATTCTGATGAAGATGAAATGTCATTTGAAGAACTACTTGATGCTTATGAGGAGTTGTCGAGCAGATATAGAAAAATCAAGTCTGAAAATAAAACATTGAAAAAGAAACTTGATAAAAATGTGCATGATAATCTTCCTTGTGAAAGATGCATTGATTTAGAATCAAAAATTGGAAATCTATAAAATAAAAATGAATCTCTTGAATCAAAAGTCAAATTATTTTCAGATGAGATTTCCTGCATGACTAAAGAGCTTGATATTGCTAGGAAATCTAATACATCTTTTGAAATTGAGAATGCTTGTCATGATTTGAGTGAACAAAATGAACTCTTGTTGTCTAAGATTTCATTACTTGAAGAAACGGAAAAATATCTTAGAAACAAGTTAGATTCATTGTCTGATGATGAAAAATTATTTGAAAAACTTCTTGATTCTGAAATTGATAGCAAGAGCATCATGAATAAAAATGAGGAACTTAAAAAGAAAAATGGTGCTATGCTAATTCAGAATTCCTTGCTTGAGGGTAGATTGAACAGTTTTTATAAAAGTGAAAAAGAAAATGTATTGTTGAAATCTGAAAATGAAAAGTTGAAACAATTAAACAACACCATGTTTGAAAGACTTCTCGTTCTTGAAAAAGAAAAATATGTTAATGTCAATATTGATGAATGTGAAAAAGTGCATGTGCTAGACCAAGAAATTGAGAGCTATAAAACTGTAAATAGAGTATTGAATGAAAGTGTTGTTTGCAGTGAATAGGAGATAGCTAGCTATGAATTGCACATTACATCTCTTGAATCTGAAATTGTTGATTTAAATGCATCTTTGTCAAAGTTTGTGAATGGGAAGGAAAAATTGAACAAGATATTGGGGACTAATATGAATTTCCAAAGAGAGGAGCTAGGCTATAATCTTGTGAACAAAAAAAAGTTTGAAAACAAAGTATATACATCTTTCGTGCACAGTTCAAACATAGCCAGCACATCAAGTGGGTCTCCAAATCAATCTACTCTTCAAACAACAAAGAAAATTTCTGAAAATGATTTTAAGAAAAAGAAACTTTTTAACACAAAGCCCAAAATGCAAAAAGGATTTCAAAAAGTTTAAGGTGGGCGGAAAATAAAATTAAATGTTAAATGCTTTTACTGTGGCATGCATGGTCATGAAATGGATGATTGTAGAGTCAGGAAAATGGATGATGAAAATGCATGCAAAGTTAAATCTTCCTTCAAGACAAAGAGGAATATTTCTTGCTTCTATTATCATAAACTTGGTCATGTGATGAAAAATTATTTTGTGAAGCAACAAGATGAACTTCATGCCATGAATGCTAAGTTTAATGTTCAAAAAAAATTCAATGACAAACATGCCTTTCGTCCTCAAAGGTTTACAACTAACAAGGAAAAGTTCTTTAGAAAATTTTTTGCTCATAATGATAAATCATTTGTTAGAACTATTTCTTCTTATTACTATCATTGTGAAAAGTACAGGCATGTTATGAAAGAATGTTGATTTTTGAAAACTAATAATTTTCATGCTTCTAGAATGAATGCTAGGTTTAATTTTGTTAGACCTAGATCTTTTGGAAATAGGAGATGGAAAACTTTTGAAAATACTTTTGCTCATGAAAGAACATCTTGTGCTCGAAATGCATCTCCTCAATATTTTCATTGTGGAAATCATGGATATGTGATTGAGGACTGCAAGATCATGAGAAATGATGACATGGATGCAATGAAATTATGGAAGAATTCGGTTGGTGGTAATGCTACAAACTCCAAGGGACCCAAGAAGGCATGGGTTCCCAAATTTGTCAAATGAATTGGATTTGATGCAGGTGTGCCTTGAGGAAATAAATTGAAAGGGGTTCCAATAAAAGGGAACAAGACACTCGTTTGGTAATACCCCAACTTTACTTCTTATTGTTAAATTAATGATTTTGATGTCTTCTACTTAGGTTATGATTCTTATATCATGTTATGTTTGAATTGAAATTCTTCACAAGCCATACAAGCTTTCTTTGAATGAATGTTTCGTATATCAAATAGTGATATGTGAAATGACAGATTAAGTCTGTCAGGAAACTATCACTATGCGTGAGGTGATCTTAGGATCAAAGTTCTATGCCTTTGTACCAAAATTCTGAAATTGAATTATTTGGCTAATGTGGAAACATGTGATTGGAATGAAATTAATTTGCCTTGATTTATAATGATCTTAATTTACAATTGGTATCAATTGAAAATATTTCTTGTTTCAAGAAGGTAAATTTTTTAAAATAGTTGCTTGTTCATCATTTGAATGTGTATGCCTCATTGTGCAATCTATCATGTTGATCAGAAAATGCATTATGTGCATTTAGTTAATTCAAATGAAAAATGAAAAATTTACATTTTGTACCCATGTTAAATTTTATAATGCATTTAGAACATTCAAATAAAATCTGAGATTCTGCATTCATGATGTATTCTACATTTACATTTTGTATGTTTCCACTGTGTGCTTGCATATTAATATATGCTACAACCCCTTCCTTGAAAATTCTAAGACCATACATTCCCTTGATAAATAATGTTGCATCTAAGTCTTAACAAACATGTTTCTTGTCATACACTCAAGGAGAGTAAATATGTGATAAGTGCATCTAGATACGGGGAGTTGCATTATTATGTGCTCATAATATTTTCGATATACATGCTGAATCAAATTTGCACACTTCAAGTACAAATGTGAAAATGAGTGTTAGAGATAAGGATATAGGAATTTCCTTTCAACACTCTAGAGATATTAAATTTACTGCATGTATGTTGAAGAGACAGTTGAGGAAAAAGTTACCTGCCTATTTGTTGAAAGAAAATGAAAAATGAAAGGCAGAGTAATGTTTAGTCCTACTGAGTAAATTGGGCACATGTCACCTGAGACGTGATGTGGTTCATTTCAGAAAGGTGTTGCACTATAATATCTCTGCTCAAAATGAAGTGAAACGGTTAATACTCTAAGTAACCAGGGAGTCTGGCATGAGCTCCATGTGTCTCCTCGCGTAAAAAGGAGTTATTTGAACTTGATCACTCAAAGAAAAATTCTGATTGTCATTGTAAAAATTTTGAATTAAAAAATTCTGAAAATCTCATTATGGCAGAGCGTAGCCTCCAATACGCTATTTTCTTAAAATGAAATGCAGTTTGTATAATCTCTCATTGTGTTGATCTGAAAATGTGAATATCCATATTGTAACAATCTATTTTCATGTTATTCACTTACACATATGGAAATTTGATTTAATATGTATTTAGAAAATTGATTGATTGCATTGACTTTTACTTAATTCTCCTATATGATTGCACAATCCCCTAGGTGTATACATGAGCATTCTAGTTTTAATGACTCACCTGCACTTTTCCTACACATATCCCTTCACTTTAAATAAAATGGGGGAGCTATATTACATGTATATACATTTATCTGCTTGGAGGTCAATCATGCTTGATAATTCTACATTGCACTCTACATGTCCATATAGTCCATACTTGCATTTCAAAGTTGTGCAATTAGTTCATGCATAGTGTGCATATTGTGCATATTTGGCATTTATAGCATTCACACATGCATATTTTGAATTGCATCTTTTTGAACATATTGTGCACATGATTCTCTTAATAACCCCATGCGTGTTTTTGTCAATGATAAGGGGGGAGAAAGCTATGTTGGTTTTTGGTTTGCTGCTATCATGAATTCCCCATAATGATCTCCATTTCTGATTATGTCAAAGGGGGAGAGAGCATTAATGCGTAACATTTTATCAGCATCAAAATGGGGGAGATTGTTATGTATGTTATTTTGATGATTATAAAATATTGTTATTGTGATTTCATCATGTGGATGCATTTATGACTTTGTAAGGCTCATACATGTTTTGATGTTAGCACATTGCATATACATTGCATATATACTTGGTGAGATTGCTTTGTATTGAATGAGAAAGTTTTTATGGAAAACATGCTTGTATGAATGCCCATCTCCATATGTGTGTGATGCATATGATGCATGTGTATTGAAGATTCTATGTTTATGACAATGCTCCTCGTGATATCGATGCTTCATGAATGTTAGTGTTTGTTAACAAGAATGCCATTTGAATGAATGAGTTCCCATGCTTTTCTACATGCTTTGCATTAGACATGATTGTTAACATTTGGGTATTGAAGCATTTTGATGTTGAAATTATGAAAGATATAAGAAAGTGTTTGAACAGTTGAGCTCCCATGTCATTATATTTGGCTGAATGATAGATTCAAGTTCATCATTTTAGAATCTTGTCATTTGGTGAAATGTGTTTTTGTTGGTTGTGAATGGAAAGCCAAATACATGTTTGAATAAGTTCAATGATGTGTTTTGATGTGAACATGATCATATTGTTAATGCTTGATGCAAGGATTTTGATTCTCATCTAACCTCTTGCTTTATCATATTTTTCAGGATGAAAATTCATTGTTGATCTTCATGGGATTATGGTAACATTTAATCATTTGTTTCCCCTTGAATTCATGGAGGTTTTAGGTTGTTTTCAGACCCAAACTAGCAGGGGTCGACCCATGGGGTCGACCCTCCTTGTTTCTGTTCAAAATAGAAACTAATTTTGAGAACCAGTTTGCAGGGGTCGACCCCTGTGTCCTGGGTTTTATTTTGTGTTCTGTCCGACCTCTGGTTGCTCGAGGGTCGACCCCAAGGGTCGACCCTTCTGGAACAGGAGTTCTGTAAACGCTTAAAACTCATTCTAAACCCTATGAAACTTTACCAAAATACCCCCCAATGGTTCCTAAAGTTATGAGGGTGTTTCTAACATGTTTTAGGAGAGTTATATGAGTCTTTTGGCCTTTCCTCTATATATATGAATGTGAACTCTGAGTTTTCTAAGAATAAGAACCCTAATGCTCATTTGTTCTTTCTTGTAGGTGAAGAAATGGGGGAAAACTAGGTGGAGCTCTTGCGAGGAGAATATCATCTACATCTATGAAGATCTGGAGCTCGTGGAAGAAGGAAAAGAGGAGCGGCTCGAGGAGAGGAAGAAGATGATGTCGGAATCGTGATCATCCATCAACGAGCCAAGGAGAACCAGATTTTGTTGAAGAAGGGAGAGCTTTATTCTTGATGCATCTTTCTAGTTTCTATCTATAGAGTTTGTTTGGGGGATCATTGCATCTATTTGTCTTTGTTTCATATACATCTGAAAGAATATTTTGTGTGGGTGTTCGGAGAAAGGGTTCTCTGAGTGTTTGTTTTAACACGTGTGCATCGATTTGTGCGGAGTATATCCGCGTGTGTGCTTGGGCGTATCTTGGGGTGTGTTCCCCGTGTGTGGTTGGGAGTTTAATCCCGTGTGATTGTGTAGGCATTACCCTACGTGTGTGTGTGTTGGAGCTTGGCTCCGTGTATGGGGGGGATTTATCCCCGGGCTATTTTTACAGCAGTGAAGCCTCACCGATTTGGTGAGGGGTGGACGTAGGGAGCCCATCGTGGTCCCGAACCACCTTAAAAATTTCCGTGCATTGTGGTTTGCATTGTGGTTTGTGTTGTGGTGATTTGCTTCATTGTTCAAATCTATTTATCCATTCAAGTGAGTTCGGTGAGATTGAGAGAATCAAGTTTATTCTAATTAGTTTAAATTCTTCAATCTTGTTAATCTTGCTAATTCCACTGCGAGTAGGTTTAAGATTTCAATTGGACATATTTTTAGTAGAGGGATCTATTCACCCCCCACTCTAGATCTGTGTTCTTGCCTTGTGGGACCCAACAAACCTCACGGTTGTAGAGCAAAGATCCTTTGCTCTGGCCAACGAGGGAATGATCCCCGAGGGACATTCGATACATCGACCACCCTTCTTTGATGGGACTAACTATCCCTATTGAAAGAATAGAATGATTGTATTCATGCGAGCAGAGGATTATGACATATGGAAAGTTATAAATAAAGGTCCTTATGTTTTACCTCCGAACGAGGATGAATGGGAAGAAGAGCATATTAAGAAATCATGTGCGAACTTTAAAACTATGAACATTATTCAGTGCGCGATACATCTTAACGAATACTCACGCATATCTATGTGTTCATCTGCTCAGAAAGTGTGGAACAAATTGAAGATGATTTATGAAGGTACTTCAGAAGTATGGGAGACTAAAGCAAACCTGTTGGTTCGGGAGTATGAGCTATTTACAATGAAGCCCGAGGAGAATATAACGCAAATGTATGCAAGGCTAAGCGAGGTCACAAACAACTTAAAAGCCTTAGGAAAAGAATATGCAAATCAAGATTTAGTCAGAAAGGTGTTGTGGTCCCTCACACCTCCGTGGCACACAAAGCCAACCGTGATAAAAGATTCACAGGATCACACCACACTTAAGGTGGATGAATTGATCGGGTCGCTAATGACTTACGAAATCAACATAATGAAGCCAGCTGAGTAGGAAAGCAAGAAGAAGAAATCTATTACACTGAAAGATAATATTGGATCGTCTGAAGAGAGTGATGGAAACTCATCTATGGACAGTGATGAAGAAGAGTTGATGGCTCTAGTCACAAGGAGAGCCAGAAAGTACTTTAGAAGGGCAAGACGAGAAGGAAATTTTTCGAGGAGATTTTTGAGAAGAAACGCCATCAAGAAAGGAGAGCCGAGCAAGAAAGAGGAGATAATTTGTTCTGAGTGTAAGAAGCCCGGCCATATGAGGGGTCAATGCCCCGAGCTCCAGAAGAAGCTAAAAAAAAATAAGTCGAAGAAAGTCAAAGCAATGAAAGCTACATGGAGTGATGAGGATTCGGATAGCTCAAAATCCGAAAGTGACAAGGATGAACTGGACGAGTTTGTCCAGAATTTCTGTTTGATGGCGGATGAGGAACACTCTGATGTAAATTTCGATTCCGAAAACCTTTCTGCTGAACAATGCCATCTAGCTTATGGTGAGTTATATCAGAAGTATAAGAAGTCTAAATCTGATGTCAAGAATTTAAACAAAAAAAGTTCCATGACTTGATTAGTTCTACAAATCCTTATGCTATGTGTAGTTTTTATGAAATACAAGTTCAAAAATTCAAAGAATAAAAGGAAGATTTTCAATCCAAAATAACTTTGTATGAAGATGAATTGGGATGTTTAGAAGTTGAAAAACAGAATGCTTATGAAAATATGGAAAACTTGAAAACCGAAAATGAAAAATTGGCTAAGGAGTTGGATGAATTCAAATTGAGTCTGAATGAGTGTGAAAAATTAAAGAGAGAATTAGAAACCAACTTCAAAACCATGCATGATGAATTTAAAAGATTGAAAGATCTTGTTCAAAAGGAACTAAAAGGAAAAGAGAAGATGATTGAACATGGTGAGACTAGCAATGGAAAGGCTAGGAATGAGAGAATTGATGTGGGACATTCACCCACAAAGAAAAACTCATTTGTGAAAAACAAATATCAAAAATCATGTGATTCATATGGCTATACTCATGTTGACTCATGCATGAACTTTTATGATAGATCGTATATGCATAGGAGTCGGTTTAGAAAGCCAAATATTACTTGCTTTTATTGTGGAATGTTCGGCCACTCGATGTATGTGTGTGATCTAATGAGGGCCGATGATGACTATTTTGAAAAGAGAAATAGGATGCATTTTGCTCAAGGTAGAACTAACACTTCGGGACCCAAGCTTGCTTGGGTACCTAAA
Source organism: Amorphophallus konjac (assembly GCA_022559845.1). NCBI lineage: Eukaryota > Viridiplantae > Streptophyta > Magnoliopsida > Alismatales > Araceae > Amorphophallus > Amorphophallus konjac. Next base: position 100,287,987 of record CM040125.1, on the reverse strand, counting down.
TCAACTTGAGATTTGATTTGATTGTGCTGGTCTGTTTAAGAGCCAAGTGGAACAAGTGGTACCTGGATAGTGGATGCTCCAAACACATGACGAGAAATAAGGAACTCTTTTCAGACCTGAAGAAAAAGGATGGTGGATTGGTCACCTTTGGCGGGAATGACAAAGGTAAAATTGTGGGAATTGGACGAATAGGTAAGGATTCGAACCAATCCATTGAAGATGTCTTGCTTGTGAATGGTTTAAATCACAGTTTGCTTAGCATTAGGCAATTTTGTGACAAAGGTCACAAAGTCATTTTTGAAAACACACCTGCTCAATTGTTGATAAAGATACACATGAAATAAAATTCATTGTTCATAGAGATGGAAATATTTACCCTATTGATATTGAAAATCTTCCAAAAGAAAATCTTTGTTTACTTGCTAATAAGTCGGATGATGCTTGGTTATGGCATCGATGACTTGGTCATGCGAGCTTTAGTGTTCTTTCTAAACTTTATAGAAAAGATTTGGTAAGAGGTTTACCAAAACTGAATTTTGATGTAAATAAAATTTGTGATGCATGTGCAATGGGGAAACAGACAAGGGTTTCTTTTAAATCCAAAAATATTGTCACCACCACTAGACCCCTTGAACTCCTTCATCTACATTTATTTGGTCCCACTAGGACACACAGTCTTGGAGGGAAACTTTATGGGTTTGTTATTGTAGATGATTACTCAAGATTCACTTGGGTATTATTTTTAACCCATAAGAATGATGCTTTGTAGGAGTTCGAAGATCTTTGTAAGAATTTACAAACTGATAAGGGGTATCAAATCAAAGCTATTCGGAGTGATCGTGGAAGAGAATTTGATAACTAGGACTTTGATGATTTTGACAGGAAATAGGGTTTACACATAATTTCTCAGTACCTCGAACCCCACAACAAAACAGAGTTGTGGAACGAAAAAATAGGAACCTCATGGGGATGGCGAGAACAATGCTTGCAGAAAACGGCTTACCAAGGTACTTTTGGGCCGAGGTGGTGAGTGTTGACACCCGTTTTTTGCCGATAAGTTGAGTCATTTCTCTTACTATTATTTGTTGATGTCTCAAGTTGTCCATCACTCGTTAGGCAATTTCCAGGCAACATCTTTGGGCCTATTTTTTGGGTAGTCTCCCTCTCTGGCTAGGTCTGCTTCAGTTCAGGACTTAATGGGCCTTGATTTTGGGTAATTGATCATTTTTATTTAATTTCAAGCGTCTAATTCATGAACGGTCAATCCCTGGCCGCGCAACACTTGTGTGGTCGTATTTGGGCCGTCCATACATTTATGGGATATTTTAGTTGATTTTCTGAATTATCACCGACATGATCTCATACGGCCCATAATTAGCTGTTCAACTTGATGAGCGGGCTAACATTAACCGTTCTTGTCCCAGAGTCCTAAGCTCGGTTGATTGTTCAGATAATTATCTAATTATCTCATTTATTTTGATTTTCCACCGACAGGGATTGAACGGTTGTCTATTTGCTGCTCTTATGGATAAAAGGTTCACAAGTAGCCGCTCAACTCATGAGAGTCCAATGGCGAAGTTTTCGGCCAGTTCAATGGATAATTTGGATTATTCTATGAATTATGGAATTTCCACCGACGGGGTTGGACGGCCCAGGACTGGCCGCTCATATAGATGAGTGGTCTATCGTGAGACCGTTTAACTGCCCGTTTTCTGAAGATTTAACTAATTTTCTCTCTTCACTCGTGGATTTCTCCCCAATTTCCTCCAACCATTTCTCCGCGAATACTGAACCGAATTCGATGTTGTTTCTTCTGGTTGAGAGATAATTTGATTATCTACAACTTATCTTTGATAATCTCGACCTGAAACTGGTTGGAAACCCTAATTTTGAGCTAGGACTTTAGGTGCTCTATAAATAGATCCTAGAGGCCGGGCTTAAAAAGGGGGGGAGATTTTGGTAGACGGTGAAGCCCTGCCGAATCTTTGAGTGACCTACCACCAGGGGGGAGGCCTTCTACGTGCACACAGGCCTCCGGTTTAGGGAGTAGTTTTGTTTTGAGTCATTAGCTCATTTAGTCCCATTGTCTTCTTTTGTTTATATGCATCACTTTTTCTATATTTCTTCCACGTTTCTCACTCCCATACATCATTCACACACACCCTCCTATGTTTTCGGCGCCCCTAGGGGTTTAAAAACCTCCAGGTATCCCCCACTTCATTTAGTTATGTTCGTTTCCTTCTCTTTCGGCATTTACTACACGTTTTAGTTCTAATATCGGGTCCATTTTTGTGTTTTTCACGGTGTTTTGCAGGTCAGCAACCTTCTAGCGTGAGGCCCATCCTTTCTGGCCGGCCGGAAAGGGTGGAGGTTTGGATCTTACAAGCTAAGGCGTGGCGGCGTTGGGCGGCTTCCTCCTGACCGCTCGTTGGGACTGTGCGGCTTAGGCCAAGCCGTACTACTTCCTCCTGCGGTTATCTGAGAGCCGTTCGTCTTCCACAGCTTCTTCATCCCGTGTTCCACCCAGCACTGATGAGCGGTCTTTCGTGCTGCCGTACAACATAAGGGTGATTCCTTCCACGCATCCTTCCAGTTCTGGTTTCAAGGCGAGTGTCTCCCTCTTCTTTCCAAGGTACAACGTGTTCATCGCGTTCGGAGCCTTGGTGGCGATCACACAGGTTCACGTACTTCTATTCCTTCCTGTTGTGAGATCATTTAGTTCTCACGTTGATTTAGTAGAGGGGATAGGAGAGATTTTCAAGCCGGGTGAAGGAAGGAAAACATGTCAACACACTCTTTTTTGGCGATCACGGTGGGACACCTAGTGCCTATCGTGTTAGTGGCTTCCTGACCCTCTTCTTGCTTTGTTAGTTCTTGTTCTTGAGTGGTTTTAGGTTGACCTTTGCTGGTTTCTGTCCTCTGGAATTTGCGTGGTTCCCCCAGAGCCATCTATCCATTATGCGGCTGAAGGTGCACCGCTCTTCGCTGCAAATAGCGTCATCCCTTCTGCCACCCTGCTGCTTCCAGCGGTCCTATACTGCCCGTACAACACTCCTGCGGTTTGTTACAGGCCGCTCAAGTTCCAGGCTCAGGTATGTCTCTATCTTAACACTATTAGTTTCATTGGCATTCTACGGTTTCTGTAGGTCCGTCCAAGAGATTCCACGGTCTGTGTTAGACCGTTCATCCAGGTACATCCTACCTCCCTGCCTCTGTTCATTTCATCGTTTGGTTCATTTCATCATTCTGCTAGTCGTACTACCCCCTGCTGTTGAACGGTCCTCACTGGACCGTCGCCCTCCCTGTGCGGTCTCCCAGAGACCGTTCTTCCCGTGCTACAGTGCACCCGAGCCTCATTTTCATTTCCATGTCATATTTTTGTCATGATATTTGGTGCTGATTTTGGTCTCCCTTGACTGTTCCTTGTTGCTGCGTCATTGTGTGTTCTATTCATCATACTTGTTTGCCATTGCTTGCTAGTTTCTAGGCTAGACTCTTGCATGCACTCCGGTGCACCTAGGATCATACACACTCTTCATTAGTAGTTGCATTCCTACCGAGGTAGGATTTCCTCTCGTCTCCATATTCCTTGGAGCCGACTAGGGGACCTTGCTGAGGACCTCCGTAAGTCCCCGTGAGCCGTGGATTCCCACACGGACGCCGGGCAGGTTGTACCCTATCACCCCCAGTCTAGGGTTTGCATCAGGGAGAGAGAGAGTCCCTTTAGAGTTAGCCAGTTCCCCATTTCTCACCCTGGTTAGGTACCTCGTGGTTGAGTGAACTCACATCTTAATCAATCCACTAAGGTCCTAAGAGGAAAGATTCATAAAATCTATCTCGCATCATTTATAATTTGGGTGTTTACTTGGTTATCTCTCTTCTCATCCCTTTCCTCTCTCGTGTGCATTACTTGATTGTTGTTTTGGTTAGGATTGTTTGCTTCTTTTTCCAAGGTGCTCTAGTGTATGTGGAGTTGCCTCACACCCTCAGGATCATCTCCTAGGGGCAGCTCGCATTTCCATTTCTATCTTAATCCCCTGTTCGACTCATCACCCACTATGTCATCCTACAACTTCTCCCATTCCCATGAGAATTCTCTCCCTCAGGGACTTCTCGAGGACCCGCCCAGGGTCGCCCATGTGTAGGGGGGAGAGGGGACTGCCCCTCCTCTCCCGACCATTGTCATCGAGGGCTCTCAGCCCTCCCTTTCTGGTTCCTCTTCACAGAATTCGACCAATCAGATTCTTAACATGATGGCCCAGCTTGATCCAACCCAGCTTCACCTTATTCGACAAGCTCTGCAGGGGGCGGATGCTCCATCTTTAGTTCTTTCTCATGGTGTGACTACTGTCACCACTACATTTCTGGCTACCAGATTAGGGGCCACCTCTTCGGCCCCCATTGATCTCACTCTGATCCATCCTCAAGTTCTCCGGTTCCCCACTGCAGAAGCGGGACAGGCTTCCACCTCGACCCATCAGCCACTTCATAAGGGGAAGACTCAGATCCCCTCCAGTCCTTATGTTGATCCTTACACCACCATCTCCAGCGCCGCAGGCCCTTGTGGCCCCGGCTGATTTCGTTCGTCTGCAACCAGGGGTCGCCCAATTGGCTCGTGCGGATATGGGCCCTTCCCTGGCCCATTATCCATCTTATGGGCTGCCCCCTCAGTCAGTTTATCCTTCGGCTCCATACTTGGATATGCCTTTCTTGCCGTATCTCCTCCTTCCAGGGAACGGGAACTTCTTGACAAATGGGCTGCCATGCAGCAGCAGATTGACCTCCTCCACAAGCGGGTTGGCCCGCAGTCTCTAGCCGATGTCCCCATTCTTAACTTCAGGGACATTCACTTTCCTCCTCATTCTGAGCTCCCCGTATACCGGAAGTATGACGGGAATGGCAACCCGTTTATTAATGTCAGGGAGTTCCTCTATGAATCGGCGCAGTTCCAAGACGTCGACCGCTTGATGGCATATTTGTTCCACCGATCCTTGGACGGGGTCACCCTTGAATGGTTCTACACCTTGCGTCTAGAGGAGGCAGAGAGTTTCAAGACCGTGAAGGAGAAGTTTATCCAGAGATTTCAGGATCGGGTTGGTCCCGAGTATTCTTTTACAGACTTAGTTGCAGAAAAAATGAAGCCAGATGAGGACTTTGCGGCATATGCAGATCGATGGAGGTAGATGGCCTCACGTGTGCCCGGGCAGATCTCGGAGGAAGAAAAAGTCAAGTTGTTAATCTCTAATGCCACTCCGACGTTCTAGAATATCTTGGCAATGAACGATATATCTAACATGCACCAGTTGTACAGTCGGTCCCGGTTCATACAAACCCAGTTCAAGGACTCCCCCATTCATTCATTGTTCGAGGCCCAGAAATCAAAAACCCTCTGAAAGTCCCAAGGCCCAGTTACTGAGGGAGTGCAAACTAATGAGAAGGTCCAGGCTATTCAATTCCCTAACCAGCCAGCTTCACCCCATTTCCAGCAACCCCCACGCAACCCCCAGTTCTCCGCTCCACAAGCTACCCGACCCACTTTCCAAGCTCCTCAGCACCCACAACAACCACCTCCCCCACCACAGCCTCAACAGCCACCCCAGTACCATAACGTCCCTCCTCCTACTGGTTATGGGACTGCTCGGCCAGGAACCAAGAGGGTCAACTATCCGCCACTTCCAGAAACCCTCCCTGACATCTTTTTGGCCTTGATGTACACTTATGACATTCAATTGCCTCCGGAGCATCAGAATTGGAATCCGGCGGCCGATCAGTCAAGGTATTGCATATACCATCGGCAGCCCGGGCACACCATAGAGAGATGCTACCAGTTTAAGGATTTGGTGTATGATCTGCATGAGGGCCAAAGGATTGATTGGGCCCAAATGCACAAATTGATTGAAGATATCAAAGAAAGAAGAAGACAACTAGGCCGCAGCAGGCGGCGCCTCAGTAGCAACAGTTCCAGCAACCTCTCCAACAACAACAACCTCCACAGTAGCAACAACAACACCAAGACCTCGGGATTCATCAGAATCCCATGCCAGAACATCCGCCCGCTCCTCAGCAGCAACAGCAACAGCAACAACAGCCACCGACATCGGCTCAAGTGAATGTAGTTCACCACCCAACCCCTAACGCTAGGTGGCCTTTTGATGATGAGACCCCGGCTCACCTCTTGGCCTTCCACCACACCAACTTCCCCGTACCTTTTGTTCCTTCCATTCTCCGGCCCACCACCTTGGCCACCGCTCCACCCCCTGTCCTCTCCCAATCACCTATTGCACCCACCACATTCCTCACCATTCCGCCAACCCTTCCACCATCACCCGCCATACCCTCTATCATTGCCCCTCCATTTAACCCTTCACCGATCATCATTCCGCCAGGGCCCGACAGGCCAGCCTCCGCCATCCTTACCCCCATTTCCACCCCTTCCCCTTACTCTGCCGGGCCAATCAGGAGTCCATCTGATGCTGTGCCGGCACGACAATGCACCCTCCAGAGTGGGCGTCCATTCCACAGAAGTTACCCTTTCCTCGGTGCATCTGCACCCAACCCTCAAGTTCCTTCCTCAACAGTCAAAGCAGAAGAAGTAGACCCCGTGCCAGGCACGAAGTATGACTTGCTATAGCCCTTGGACCGGATGTCGGCCAAGATATCAGTTCTGGAGTTGATTAAAAGGTCCACGCTACATCATAACGCCCTCAGAACTTTTCTATATAAGGTTATGGTTAGCGAGGACGTGGCGGTAGATAGTTTGCCATCAGTGTTGGCAACTATCACGAGGTGGCCTTCCATTTCATTCTTTGAGTCAGAACTGGCACCCCAGAGGCACGGCAGATGCCACTCTGCATTACTATTTCCTTGAACAAAGTGGCAGTTGAGTCAGCCCTAGTGGACACGGGGGCATCGATAAATGTGTGCCCACTAAGTAAACTGCGTGTCTGCAACATTCCAGAAGATATGCTTAGACCAACGCCCACCATGATTGCGGCATATGATAACTCCAGACGAGCTTGCCATAGGGTCGTGATAGTTCAGGCCGAGCTAGGGCCTTTAGTGATGGATGTGGAGTTTTATGTACTGGATATAGACCCAATGTTCAAGGCAATTCTGGGTCGTCCATGGATAGATAGTTTGAATCTTGTGCCTTCAACTGCCCACCAATGCCTTAAGTTCCCATTCCAAGGCCGGGTAGTTAAGGTGAAAAGTATCTCCACCGTCCAGTCAGTTGATGCAATTGCAGATAAGATTCCCCCACTTTGTGGCCGAGCAACAGGCCAGTCCTTTCAGTTATGGACTTAAACTACCCATGGACATATGCGTCATGCAAGCCCTCTACCGCGCTAGTGAATGTCAAAATTAAGTCCAAGATCAGAGATTCAAAAGGATGGCATATGATTTGAAAGTTGGGTTATCAGCTGGGCTTGGGCCTCAGCGCACAATTGCAGGGGCGGACTAAGCCCGTCCCTAAAGGCAGAAAGGTGGGCCGGAGAGGTCTTGGCTATCGGGAGTCAGCACTATCCATACTGGGAGGCTCCGGGCCACTGATGTGGGACTACCGTCAACACTTTGTGAAAGGCCCGTTACAACCAGGTACTTTGAAGAAGCCTCCGTCCTGTTCCGACGTGAAGACTGATGCTGCCCATGTTGTTGCTGACCCACCGCTGCCACCGAGGGGGATGGTGGGTGACATGGAAGACTTTTGCAGTTGCTTTGAGAAGCTGTTCCAAGAAGAAAAGGCTTGCCCTAAGAAGATGGAGATGCAGCTGGTGAAGCATTCTCCGACTGAGCTAGTGCAACGGAGGCCGCGGGAGGTGGGGAGCTCCATCACTACCTTTTCTTTGTCCCCGTCTCATCTTGCCTCCTTGTTTCAACAATTGGGGTTTGTTCCCCATTCCCCTCCGATTATGGTCGACCCGTACTTCACGGAAAGACCACCTGAAATTCTGTTTGTGCCATGTGCATGTGGGCGCTGCCCACCCATTGATTTATCAACCCTGTTTACTCCTCCTTCCCCCACTGCCCAACTCCACGAAATGTGGTTTTCATCTTCCGACCCATTCTTCGATTGCATCTTCCCCTATTTGTTTCCCATGCAACTCCCTCCACCCCCGTCTTCTTCTTCCTGTTGCATGATTTCCTCCGACCTCCAAAAAAAATGCCAATTTTAAAACGGAGGTGTCAATGGAGGATTACGCTATGTTCTGCCCGTCGTCCCAGGGGGACGAGACCCCTGCTCCTTTCCCAGTAGATCTCTTGTCTCCTAGGTTAAATGTACATTCTGCAGAGTCTCCTAGGTTGGTAGAATTAGTTGGGGTAGAATTCTAGTTCTAGTTTAGTCAGCCCATCCACATCTGCGGCGCACCCTGTGGTGCATCATTCTAGATCTGTAGCAACCCTGATAAATGAATATTTGAAATAAATTAAAACATATATATATATTACAGTAGTAATACAGATAATGAGAATAGGAGTAATTAGATGAAGTAAAACAAAATTAAAATAACGCCTCTTATTAGGGCGTTAATTTAATAAGAAACGCCTCTATCAAAGGCGTGACTAAAGAAAGGACGCCCATACGTGCGGTCGTCAACTCTCACGACCAAATAGGCAAGTAAAAGAAACGCCCATATATGGGGCGTGTTTCAAAGACAAGGAACGCCCTTATCCAAGACGTTTCTTAAGAAACGACCTGAACTAGGTCGTCAATTCAAGAATCGACGCCCTGACCAAAGGCGTTAATTCCGTTCGTAAACCGTTCGAACCCAGAGCTTATCCAGGGAAAGATTAACCTAATCTAGTAAGTGTCTATTAGAGTAAGGACTCTATTGGGGATATGTTACCCTCGATCAAACACTACTTTTAATAGGACTTCCATAACCCTATAAATAATCTACTGCTCAAACCCGTGAACGCTATTTGGCGTTCGAATTCTCTGAAGGTAATTACAGAGCAATAGCTCTTCCTTCCCTCTGTCCCTTTTTGATTTGGTGGACGGTCATTAATTCGACTTCTTCCTTCTTCCAGGTTGAAGAAGCATTGGGGTTGTGAAGAACAAAGGTAATAATCTTTCTTTTACCTTCGGTCAGGTATTATGAAGAAAATATTAATGTTTCTTCGTATTTCTCTGTAGGAAGTTCAGTCGAAAGGGGTTCATCAGTTGAACATAAAGACTTCTTCCTGCTAATACGGCTGAAGTTATTGGTTGCTGTTTAAGCAACAGAGTTTTCTCCCTTCTTCATATCAATCTGCAAATCGTCATCTCCAAATCAACTCTTAAGGTAGGATTTTCTCAAGTCACTGTAGCCCAAACTAAATTAATACAGTACAATAATTATCATGCATACACATGGTTTGGTTTACTATAGTTTCTGAACGAGTTTCTGTTAATTTCTTGAAAGAAACGTCCTTACCAAGGGCGTGACTACGAAATACACGCCCCAGACAAGGGCGCTACTTTGCAAGTCACGACCCTTCCCAGGTCGTCAATTTCATATTTGACGCCCTGTACACAGGCGTTAATTTCATGTAAATCTTAAGAATTAATTATCTATGCAATTACATGAAATCAAATCATTGTTAACGGTTAAAAGTCAATAATCATGAAACATCAAATCTGATATACTGCATGTGAATTCCTGCCAATTTTTCTGTCATGACTATATGATTGTTATCCTTGATTATCATGCAAATCTTGCTGATATGTAAATTCCTGATATTTCTTGAATTCACGACCTAAACTAGGTCGTTTTTCCCTGTGGTAACGCCCCATCACAGGGCGTGAATTAAAAATAAACGCCCCTTACTAGGGCGCTTATCTGTTAAAATCCTGGAATATATATTCTGAGAAAATGAGAATTTAATGATTAACGCCCCTGCCAAGGGCGCGTTTTTGATAATTTCTGAAAATAAATATGTTCTGAGAAATATTGTAAATAAAAGACGCCTGCTACAGTAGTCGTCAACTCTTGAAGAAACGCCCCTGACGAAGGCGCGTTTTATATAAATTATTGAAATTATTGAAAATTCTGCAAAACGGACCATATGTAAACGCCCTTCTGTTAGGCGTTAATTACTTGAGAAACGACTTGACCTAAGTCGTTATTTTACTGTAAACTGATTTTTCCTCTGATTTGATAACCGATGGTTTTATATATCATAATATATATATATATCGGCACTATTCTCCACTCCGTGAGTATAGTCCCACTTTTCACGGTGTTTTATCGATCACACTCAACTCTCATTGACATACAAGCTCTCCATTGGACATTCCGTTCCTTTGGACTAGCGAGTTAGTCATAGAGACCTCCGTAAGACTCCTCGTAGCCTTGGATTCCCTCAAGGCCGACTGAGCTGGTTGTACCCTAAAAACCCATTACACGATCCGTGCCATGTCAATCTAAAGAAACATGGTATACCGGCCCTTATGATTATACAAGGAGTATATCATAAGAAAATTCTTAATGGGATGATGATATCATGCCATATCATGTCGTTCTTGTAACCTGTGGTGCATCATTCTAGATCTGTCCCGGATAGGTTCCTCCAAGATTTAGCCCAGAGATGTCATACCCTTCTTAAATGCCCTGAGTTTGTAGAGACCGCAATTGTTTTAGAAGATGATGAGGAATTAGAAGGGGTATGGAGCAATGACGGGTTAGGTGTATATGAAGTCATAGATGAGAAGGACCCAGCCGATGATGAGGAAGGTAATGTGGATGACACTGCCGATCTGTACGCATAGGGATTAAAGAGATTTGATGAACCGTCGACAGCAGTGGATGAGCCCACTAAAGAGATCAACCTTGGACCGGAAGAGGACCCCAGACCCATAATTGTTTCTGCCAATCTCCCTCCTCAGGTTAAAGAGGAGCTGATCAAGGTTTTGAGGGAGTACAACGATTCATTTGCCTGGTCCTATGAGGACATGTCGGGTCTTGACCCCACGTTGGTTGAACACCGACTTATTCTTAAACCAGGGGCAACACCCGTTAAACAAAAGGCAAGAAGGTTCCACTCGCAAATGGCCTTGAGGATAAAGGAAGAAGTCGATAAGTTGCATAAGGCCAGGTTTATCAGAGTTGTTCTATATCCGCAATGGGTGGCGAACATAGTCCCGGTAATGAAGAATGATGGAAAATTTCAGATCTATATTGATTTCAGGGACTTAAATAAAGCATGTCCGAAGGATGATTTCCCGCTTCCTCACATTGACGTGTTGGTGGATAACACGGCTGGGTATGAGGCCCTCTCATTCATAGATGGATATTCTGGTTACAATCAAATCCGTCTTGCTCCCGAGGATCAAGAGAAGACCTCTTTCACCACGCCCTGGGGCACGTACTGCTATGTCGTTATGCCGTTTGGATTAAAGAATGTAGGTGCCACGTACCAGCGGGCAATGTTGGCTATCTTCCACGACATGATGCATGTGTACTTGGAAGCCTACGTGGATGATATCCTGGTAAAGTCGAGGTCCAAAGAAGAGCACCCCGCCATTTTAGCCAAGGTGTTGCAAAGGGCTAGGGAGTACAAGCTGAAAATGAATCCAAAGAAATGTGTGTTTGGAGTCGCATCAGGGAAATTGCTTGGGTTTATAGTTAGTAAACGGGGGATCCAGATTGATCCGAACAAAGCAAAGGCCGTTATGGAAATGCTGCCGCCTAAGAACATCACTGAACTCAGGGGTTTGATTTGGCGCTTGCAATTCATTAGAAGGTTCATATCTCAACATTCGTAAAGATGCCGCCCATTCTATGAATTGTTGAAGGCAGGAGCTAAGTTTGAATGGAATGAACAATGTCAGAAGGCCTATGAGGATCTTAAGGTATATCTTTCTAATCCCCCCCTTCTGCAACCACCCGTCCCTGGGAAACCCCTGATCCTATACATTTCTGTTATTGAGGACTCCCTAGGAGCTGTTCTGGCTCAGGTGGATGATGAAGGGAAAGGGCGGCATACTACCTTTCAAGGTTGTTCAACCCTGCTGAATCTAAGTATACTGCCATGGAGAAGACCTACGCAACATTAGTGTGGGTAGCTCAGAAACTTAAGTATTATTTCCTTGCCCACGAGGTTAAGCTGATCTCTAGAATGGACCCAATTCGTTACCTCTTAGAAAAGCCTGTCCTTTCTAGCCGATTAGCTCGCTGGAAGAGCTTTCTCTCCCAATTTGATATCACCTTCGTTGTTCAGAAAGTGATCAAGGGATACGCGATTGCTGAACACCTCGCTCATTCTCCTATCCTTCGCTCTGATTCAATCCAGGATGAGTTTCCCGATGAACACTTGGCTGTAATCACTCATCTTCCTTTTTGGTCTCTTCATTTCGACGGTGCTCTCAATTCTCAAGGCCGTGGAATTGGCGTTGTTCTCCTCACTCCAGAAGGAGTGACCATCCCTATCGCTTATCAACTCTCTTTTCCTGCCACAAATAACATAGTCGAGTATGAGGCTCTCCTTGCCGGTCTAAAGCACGCCTACCTCATGGGCGCGTAATACCTTAACATCATAGGAGATTCTCAATTGGTGATGCGTCAAGTTTTGACAACTTACCGCACTCGTGACCCCAAACTCAAGCCTTATCAAGATTTGGTCACACTCTTGGCTAGGCAATTTTGGAAGCTCATCTACATTCATACTCCTCATTCTTAGAACATTCTGGCTGATGCACTTGCATTGCTTGCTTCTTCCCTTTCCTTCCCACTTAGTCGTTCCATCGAGACCATTGTGGTTCAGCGGATGGACGCCCCATCTCTCCAGGATCCTTGGTTTGATACCCTTAGGAAGGCTGTGGAGAAGAAAGCTGAGAAGGAAGATTTGAAAGAAGTTTCATTAACCGAGCTTGAGGAGATTATAGAAGAAGAGGAATTGTCGTAATATCACGAGATAGAGCAGTATTACCGGGATGGTTCCTTTCCCGAGACGGCAAATGTCGAGCAGCGTAAGGCCATTAGAAGAGTCGCCTCCAAATACACGATTATTGCTGGAGAATTGTATAGGCGGGCTCTCAATGGAGTTCTAATGAGGTGTTTGGATGACGATGAGGCTTGGAAGGTAGTAGAAACAGCTCACTCCAGTGAGTGTGGAGGGCACGTAAATGGGCAGGCATTGGCGAAGAAGATTCTTAGGCAGGGCTATTACTAGCCAACCTTAGAAGAAGACTGTTCCACCTATGTTCGTAGGTGTCTTCAATGCCAGCTTCATGCCGACAAAATCCATGTTCCGGCTTCTTCTCTTCATCCTCTTTCTGCTCCTTGGCCATTCTCAATGTGGGCCTTTGATATCGTTGGACCACTTGGTGACCCCAATGCTCAGGTTAAACAGAAATCCTTCATTCTGACGGCTACAGTGTACTTCACCAAGAGGGCAGAAGCTGAAGCTTATGTAAAATCAAAGCCACCACAGTATGCCGCTTCATACTCAAGAACATCATCTCGCGGTTTGGAGTGCCAAGTGATATCGTCACCGACAATGGGCCTCAATTCATTTCTCAAGAATTTCAGGACCTCTGTAAGAAGTTTAATATTTCATTGCATCACTCATCACCATACTGCCCTCAAGGTAATGGCCAAGCCGAGGCCACGAACAAAACCCTTCTTAAAATCATTAAGAAAATATGCGAGTCGCACAAATTTGCTGATTGGGCCGACAAACTGATAGAAGCTCTATGGGCTTATCGTACCTCCGTTCGTACTCCCACGGGGCAAACTCCTTTTGCTCTCACCTATGAGATAGAGGTGGTACTCCCGTACGAGATCTTGATCCCTTCCCTAAGAGTGCAGCTAGACAAAGAACTTAATCTCGACGAGCGTCGAGAGGCGTTGCTAGTCCAACTGGAACTCTTAGACGAGAAGAGGCTAAATGCGGCCAATCATGTCTCAGTTTATCAAAAACGTGTCTCGCGGTATTTTCAAAAGAAGGTTATTGAAAGAAAATTCCAAGTGGGTAACATGGTTTTGAAACGTAAATTTATCAGATCAACAGGTCCTAGGTCTAAGATGCAACCTAACTGGGAAGGGCCGTTTGTAGTTAAGGAAGTCTATCCGGGTAACGCGTACCGTTTAATTAACGCTGAAGGCGAAGAATTGCCAAATCCGTGGAATGGGTTGTATTTACAATGTTTTTTCAAGCCAGCAACGGCCCGGTAGCGCGGTGTGCCTCTACTTGATCACGAAGGGAGACCCCCGGTTCAACACTCACACACTACACGACCCCCTGTGGTTCGGTTCTCTTCTTTTGCACAACACCGTTTATCCCTTGGCCATGCTTTGGGGAAAGTGAAAATCTTTATTTTTTCTCCTCTCTCAGCTGAAAATAGGGGCAAGTGGTGAATAAGGGGGCGAGAACTGATCTAGACCCCCTGATAAAAGAGGTCTCAAATAGGGGCAATCCGTTATGACCTTATTCCACAATTGTAAGAGCAAAAGAAAAGAAGAGAAAAAGAAGAAGAAAAATATACGGAGACAAGGGGCAAAATCAAAGACAAAGCTAAAAGCTCATCCAAAGCTCGAAGCTCAAAAGTCTAAAAGACCCCACAACAATGAAGCTAGGCATGGCAAGAGTGGCAGTACAGTTTCCCCGTGGGACATTATGAGTCCAGTCGTATGCGTGCCTAGAGCGGATGTAGGTTCGATGACGGACACAAAGCCCCGGCGCAACAGACCAAAAATTCTTTAAAAAAGGGATGTCGTGAGAAGAACTCAAGCCTTGAAAACCTCTATACCTATCGCCAGCTTTTCTATCAAATTCTCTTTTATTTTCCAAGGAATGGATCCCACCCTGGGTATGGCCCCGGTAGAGACACCGTTAAGCGAAATTGGGCCCCAACTATGGGCGGTGACTTGTAACGCACGTTGAATCCAGGAGACCCCTAGTGAGATGTGAGGCTCTCCGTCGTCGGGTTTGAGCTGGCTTTCAAAATTCAAAAAAATCAAATATTTCAAAATCCAAAAAAAAACAAATATTTTAAAATCTAAAAAATCAAATATTTCAAAATCCAAAAAAAAAAGTAAAACCCAAAAAAATCAAATATTTTAAAATCTAAAAAATCAAATATATTTTAAAATCCAACCAAACCAAAATATTTTAAAATACAAAAAAAACAAAATATTTTAAAACCCAAAATAATCTAAACATTTTCAAAATCACAAAAAGATTTTCATTATCGTGATTTGCATTCATGGCATGCATTGCTTTCATTTGTCATTTGTTGTTTGCCTATTTAATAAGGCTTACCCCCTTGACCAAAAATCAAGAACTGGTCATTTCCTAACTTGCTACAGATAAGGGGTTAAGCCTAAAAATAGATTTAATCTGTTTTCTTTATTTGTGTGTGTGCAGGGGCAGGTTGAAGTTGAAGGTTCAGTCAGTCCGTGACCGTGTGCATTTTGAAGTCATATCCCAAGCGCATTCAATTGCGCATAAGAAAAAACCAAGCTCAAATCAATCAAATCACCAAATTTATTTCATTCACATGCCAAACTCTCTAAGCATAAGTACTTACATCCACATCTTGAAAGAAAAGGAAAATCACTCAATCCTCCACTGGGCATGCCCGCGTGGACGTATCTCTCTCAGCTCTCTAACGTAAGCCTGGCGTGTCGTCGGAATCTCTGCAACCTCCACTGGAAGGGTAAGCACCCTGCTTACCTCCCACATGATCAGGGCACTCCTGACCGCCTGCTCATCCTCCTCTGTATCGATCTTCCTCGCCTGTAGTGCAAGAAGGTGGGGTAGTGCAGGTAGAACAGTCCTGGGCAGTCCAACCTATAGGTAGCACCGGTGCGGGTTGTACACCGCCAGTGCAGTATCGCTCACAAGCCTCAGATCCAAGCCCAGCCTCCTAGGTACCCTGACGGTGGTGTCGCGGAGGAAGTCAGGGCACATCACGAACCAATCCAGGGGCAACCTATTGATGTACAGTCGCCACTCATCCCTGGTCTTCTTCTCTGCTGTCCTGCACTCTACCTGTGGAGAGAACCCGAAGGCACCGCCTATGAAGAAGAGGGGGTGGCTCCCAAAGATCCGGTTGGCTGAAGTGACATCCTCCTTATGAATGAATTTCATCCTAACACCCATCCAGCACTCTAAAAGTATCATGGAACCAAAGAGAGGACCTCCTAGAGCTGCTGAGGTAAGGCCCTCGTACAAGTAAGCAAGGACGGCCAGGGAAATAGAAAGACCCTGCCACAGGCCACTGATGGTACTAAGGATAGGAGTCTCCAGCACATGGTCAACTGAGGGGAACAGGATTGCCCCGCATAAGCAAATAGACACGGCCTTGGCTATGGCCTCATCCCACCCACACCTATTCCTACAATGTCCAACTACCCACTGGCTAAAAGGAAGAAGGTGGATCTGACGTGGGCCTATGAAGGTATAGATGTCCCTGCTATCTGGTATAAACCCTCCAAAAATAAGCCTAGGGTCAATAGGGGCAACAGTGTGACACACTAAGTCTTCCTCACCCACCTTAGACCTAGGGAGGGAAAAATAGGTCTCTACCTCTTCTAGTAGGATAGTGGCCTCAAAAGATGGAAACATGAACGTATGGGTTTGAGGATGCCAGATTTCTACCAAGGCCGAGATGCTGTGCTAGTCCAGGGAGAGTTTTGGGTAATTTTGGCCTAATACCAGGAGTGGGTGTAGGTGCCAGGACTTCAGGATAGATGTCACTCCTAGGGGCAATGTGCAGATCATGGGAGCCATCCACTTTAAAGTGGAATAGCGTCTGAAGCCGGGAAGAAGCTGAGATGGAAAAGAGAAAGGGGAAAGAGAGGAAATGTGTGTAAGTAAATGAATAAACTTATTTGAATGAAATCATGCTAACATACCTCTCTCAAAGGGCTCGAACTGAGATGACGAGGGATTGTGGTCAGCCGTTGGAGCACTTCACGCTCCTTCCTGGCCGGTTTTGGCCCTTCATAAGCTGCCCCCTCCATGGAACCCCCCTCCAAGGATTTTTTCATGATAATTTGATAAAGAATAGCAAAGGTTTGAGGCTTAGAAAGAGGGGTTTGGTGTGAGTTGCAAATTTAGGATCCCCCTCTTCTTATAGAGCTTGTATAGAAGCCTAAACCCATTAGGATTGAGCTAGGATACATCTAGATGAGGATAGGCTAGTGTTTGGGTGGGTTTAGAACTCAATCCCCCGGTTTGGGACTCTCCAAGGGAGCCCTGATCGGACTCCCAGTACGTAGGGATGGACGGTCTCTCGATAGACTGCCCTTTCCTTATAGCGGTCAACAGGGGACCATTCAACCTCTTCTAAGCAACATGGGTCAGAGCTATAGAACGGTCTAAATCGAACTGTTCTTCAACATGAACGGTCAGTATTGAGCCATTTATCTATCTATTCTAGCGAAGTCAAGCAGTCTTTGTATGACCCCATTCTAGCCGTTCCTCATCTGGACGGCCAGTTGACAACCGCCCATCAACCTGTCACACTACCTCTTACTCTTCTGTCTCTCTCTCACTCTGAGTCGGCGTCTCTCTCTCACTCTGAGTTGGCGTCTCTCTCTCACTCTGAGTTATCGTCTCTCTCTCACTCTGAATCGACGTCTCTCTCTCACTCTGAGTCGGCGTCTCTCTCTCACTCCGAGTCGGCGTCTCTCTCTCACTCTGAGTTGGCATCTCTCTCTCTCTCACTCATGTCGTCTCTCTTTCACACATGTCCATCTCACCCATGCCGAGTTAGCAGTCGTAGTTAGTTAGTTAGTTAGTGTCTATCATTTGCATTCATTCATACATTCATCTACAGAAAACCAAAAAGAAGCATATCACTATCATATCATATCACATCATGTACAGAAGTTGAGTCCCAAGTACAAAGAGTCAGGCCTGTCCCTCTCCCTGGCCCCCGTCGCTGTCTCCACCGCCCTCATGCCTCTTTTGGGGAGGCATCGCTGAAGTCGCCTCGTCCCGCTGTCATCGGTGCCACTCCTCATCCTCATTCCTCGGGCAACCGGAGGAACTGGTAAAGTAACTCCTTACGGAGTCATGAGAACCTTGGCTGCCACTCAGAGTCGCTCTGCTCCGCTCTTGACTCACCTCCCTCATGCCCGCCACCATGCCCTCCAATCTGGCAACCTGTATCCGGGCCTGCTCCGCCTCAATCCGTTAGCGCTCTGCCTCGGTCACGCTAGCTCGAAGCTACTCCACCTCGGCGCGGAGAAGTGTTGTCTCAAGTGCATCTGCCGGTCGGCTCTGCGCCGCTCCTCTCATAAGCGGGCCGCCCCCTCCCGAGCCGCTACTCGACTCTGCTCAAGCTCCGCCCTCAATCGAGTCAGCTCGGTCGTCTGCATACATTTTCATGGTCAGTCGATAACGTTTCATACATTTCATAATCATAAACATAATCAACAGGGAAAGTGTAGTGATTGCGTACCCTCTCGGTGAGCGCCACCTCGGCCGCCTTGGCCCGCGCTACCATTTGTGTGAAGTCAGCATCCCACTCGGCCCGGTCTGTGGGAGTCTGGGAGGAAGAAGGAGCGTCGATCCCCTGCCGCTGGGCCCCCTTGGCACGCTGCATCCAAAACTCTAGGTCAATCACATGCATAATCATAATCGTAAGCATTTGCATAATTTAAAGAGTTTAGGGTTTAGAAAACTCGACAGTAGGGCCAGGGCCTGCCGAGCCTCGTCTCGCTCCCTGATCGTAGAGTGAAGGAGCCCCTGCAGCTCTGCGAGCCGTCCCTCTGGGTCGATCTGCATTTAGAAGTCCACATGTCAGTATGTCATCATATAGAGATCATAAGCATAATAGACAGAGTTTAAGTTTAGAGGTCGTACCGGTCGGTGGGCACCCCGGAACACCTGGTCCCAGTAGTGTCTGGCGTACGTGGTATAGTACGCCGAGTCGCTGTCTGCTCGGGCGGTCACCACCTGCCCGAGTGCTGTCCATTCTGCTATCTGCGCGGCATTCCGCGCCGTCCAGTCAAAGGCCGCTGCTAGGCCTTGTGTCATCCGCATAACGCGCTCCCCCAACTTCTCTGCCGCCGGAAACTCCACCACTAGCTGAGGGACCCCAATGGTCCTCATCACCAGTCAAAAGTGTAGTGGCTCCACCACGTTCATGCAGTGAAGCCACACGTCTCGTCCTGAGAAGGTGAGAGCCCCTGCCACCCAGGGCTGGTCCTCATGTCCCTCCTCAGTGTAAGGTGAGTCGCATCAGCATCATCATATAGAACTACATTTAATTAAAGAGTCTGAGTTTAGAATCGTACCAAGGTGTATAGTAGGGCGTCTATGTCGTCATGCAGCTCCCGGACCTATCTCCAGAGGGCTGTCATCTCCCGAGGTGCGGTCCACCTCCAGGTGATCGGTAGGAGCGCAAGGTGAGTCTCCTCGCCTCTGCCTAGCCCGCATAGGCGCGTGTAGGCCCAAACCTGCATCAGATCATGTCAGCATCTAGGAAACATGTAAGAGTTGCATAATCGAGTCTAAGGTAGAAGTTGTACTTGGAGTAAAGGAGAGAAGCCCCCGAGCATGGTCCGCCTGCCCGTCGAGCTCAAGGTGTCAAACAAGAAGGCCAGGACCGCTGCTCCCCACGCCTAGTCGCCAACATGGTCAAGATCCTGGAGAAGTGGAAGGAAGCGACAATGCATCACGTCCGCGCGCATCGAAAAGAGGAGTCGCCCAAACAGCAGCATCAGGAATCTCCTCAACACCCGATCCGCCTCTGCTCCCGGCTCCGCTGCAACTCTCGATATTGCCAGGTCCACCAAGCGCTGAAGGTGCCGCTTTGGCTGCTCCCCTGTCGCTATGCTGCTCATCGTAATCCCAAGCTGTCCTGGAGACTCGCCCGGGGCAGGAGGGTAGACTGCCGCTCAGAGCGTCGCAGCTCCAGGCCTAGCAGCTCCTGAGCCATCTCCCGATAGTCGGGGTATGTACTCCCACTGACCGGCCTCCCGTGCACCTGCAGGCCAGTGAGTCTAGCCACGTCCTCCAACGTGGGGACCATATG
The DNA here is from genome assembly GCA_022559845.1 of Amorphophallus konjac. Lineage (NCBI taxonomy): Eukaryota > Viridiplantae > Streptophyta > Magnoliopsida > Alismatales > Araceae > Amorphophallus > Amorphophallus konjac. The sequence goes on along the minus strand of CM040125.1, from coordinate 100,268,015 downwards.
CCCCCACGGAAAGAGGAACGTACGACTCACTGGATCCCAGCGGTCGTGCACTGCATAAAGTAGAGCTGTGTCGAATCGACACACCTCCATGCTCAGGAATGGGGTGAACCCCATGGCAGCTAACCTCTCCCGCTGGAAGTCCAGAAGTGCCTGATACACTGCCCGGACCTGGAACCATGCGATGCGGGTCCTGCTCTTTCCCTGCATTCATCATTGATTTCATGCATTTAACAATAGATTTAAGCATTTCATTTCACCAATAAAATGAAAATAATAAAAAGATGCATTTCTGTAAGAAGGGTGGTTCCCTATGAACCACTCATCCTGATGTGCGGCCTGATGAGGACCGTTCGAGTTCTAAGCTATATTGTATTCGAACGGGCTAGTCTAGCCCGTTTATCCATTTATACGGTGTGAGCCTCACCGTTCTTCTATTTTCTTCCTCTGTCATTTTCTGAGTGTGGGCGGCCATGCCTAGGCCGCACGTTGTTTGAGCGGTCCGATATGGGCCGCACATGTTCTGAATATTTAACGTCTCGAACGGCCCATTGTGGACCGTTCCTCAGTTATACGGTGGGCCTCCCACCGTTCATTTCCACCTTCAGCCCTATTGTTTCTGATTTCGAACGGCCGCCCCTGGGCCGCATGTGATATGGGCGGCCCTATTTGGGCCGCATGTTTCTGGTTGTGTGGCTCCCTGAGAACCGCTCGACCGTCATCTTCCCCGGCGACGGTGAGGGCCTCCCCAATCGGCCGGAGCGCCCATGGCCCCTCAAAACGGCTCTTAGATATCCTAATCCCCCTGTGGTCACCCTAGGGATAACAAGCATTAAAATGGCTAGGGTTAGGGGGGCCTACCTCGGGGTCCCGGGTCGGTTTCTCCTTCGCCGCCGCCGCCGGTGGCGCTGTGGCGTCTTCCTCCTCCCCTATTTCTTCTCCGGCCGTGGCAGCATTGGCGGCCTCTCCTTCGATCACCGGCGGCATTTCACCCTCCTCGTGGATCGCCGGCAACGGTCCCACGGCGGCCTCCTCCATGGCGATCTCCGGCGACGGTGGCACCCCACCTCTCTCTCCGGCGACGGTGGCACCCCACCTCCCTCTCCGGCCATCGAAGGTCGTCGGGCTTGGTGCTTAGTTCACATCAACGGGGGGCGAAGGAGGGGAGAATTTGAGAGGGAATGTGAGAGGATGTGAGAGTTGGGGTGGGGGAAGGCTCGGTTGAGCCTTCGTTTTCCCTTCCTCCCACCGTGGGTTACGGTTGGGAGGAGGGAGACGAATAGTTTAGCGTTTTAAAACCCCAGAGGTTGGGCGGTCGATCGATAGACCATCTATCCTCTCGACGGTTGTTCTTGAGCCGCTCTACTTCAACGATATGCTCTATTTGGATGGGTGAGTACTCGCCGTTCATTTTCTTAAACTGCCTTTAAATTTAATGTTTGTGCACGGCTTGTAGTCAGCCGTTCCTAATGATAGGCGGCCTACCATTGACCGTTTGTATGCTGATTGGACGGTGTTTAACTTCCTTGTTACTGCACTTTGTGTTCGAGTGATAACCGTGGTTATTTGATGCTATTATTGCAAATCTTGTTAATAATCTTCTGTGCAGCATCAGCTTTCACTTGCCGTTTCGCCTGCACAGGTAAGTCAGGTATAGCTTTCTATCCCTTATCTCTTATTGCATTATTATATGGTACTATGCCATATTACCTTGAGAACCAGTTCATTGCTCACGTGTTCCAGGATCTGATGCTCCCCTTTAACAAAAATGATGATGATCCAGGTTCACGTGTTTAATCATCGGATAGGCCGTTGGGTTGGGAAAATATGGGGAGGATGGTTCTATCCTGCACGTTGTGGTTGCGGATAGTGTCTTGACTCTATTTCTCCCAATCTAGCAATACTATTCTCGAGTATTTTATATTTTATCATTTCTTTACATTTGTTTTAATGATTTCTTTAATTTTAGCCCAGCATACGCATCTTTTGAGCATTCATGACCCATGGTTTGCCTGTTAATGTCCCACCAATGATGGATAGCTGTGCGTTCATGTTTGAGTAAGAGGGATAATTCCATTCAGAGTTGGAAGGTTTTCTCTGGTTTGTTCACTCAGTTTGGTTGATTAAGAGGTCCCCGTCTGGAGTTTTAGTCCGTTCCTTGACTTTTGCTTATTCTGGTCTTTTCATTGGTCCGAGGAATTGTGTCCCCCATGAGGTTGATCGTGTGTTTCTTTTATTTAGTTAGTTCCTCCAAACTGGTGTCCCTTTTGGTCTGACTATTCCTTGTGGTTGGTTCAGAGTTTTTCGGAAGATTTCTATCGCTTGTTGGCAAAATGGGTGTCGTTTTACCTTAACGCCCGCTTTTCGGTCCGCTCCGCTTCATCTCTACTTCACCTCTATGTTCCATCTCGCTTCCGCCTCACCTCCGCTCGCTCCCCTGCAAAGAGGACGTTAAGGAGGGGCATCTGTTGACACCCATTTTTTGTCGATAAGTTGAGTCATTTCTCTTATTATTATTTGTTGATGCCTCAAGTTGTCCATCACTCGTTAGGCAATTTCCAGGCAGCATCTTTGGGCCTATTTTATGGGTAGCCTCCCTCTCTGGCTAGGTCTACTTCAATTCAGGACTTAATGGGCCTTGATTTTGGGTAATTGATCATTTTTATGAAATGTCAAGCGTCCAATTCATGAACGGTCAATCCCTGGCCGCGCAACACTTGTGTGGTCGTATTTGGGCCGTCCATACATTTATGGGATATTTTAGTTGATTTTCTGAATTATCACCGACATGATCTCATACGGCCCATAATTAGCCGTTCAACTTGATGAGCGGGCTAACATTAACCGTTCTTGTCCCAGAGTCCTAAGCTCGGTTGATTGTTCAGATAATTATCTAATTATCTCATTTATTTTGATTTTCCACCGACAGGGATTGAACGGTTGTCTATTTGCTGCTCTTATGGATAAAAGGTTCACAAGTAGCCGCTCAACTCATGAGAGTCCAATGGCGAAGTTTTCGGCCTGTTCAATGGATAATTTGGATTATTCTATGAATTATGGAATTTCCACCGACGGGGTTGGACGGCCCAGGACTGGCCGCTCATATAGATGAGTGGTCTATCGTGAGACCGTTTAACTGCCCGTTTTCTGAAGATTTAACTGATTTTCTCTCTTCACTCGTGGATTTCTCCCCAATTTCCTCCAACCATTTCTCTGCGAATACTGAACCGAATTCGATGTTGTTTCTTCTGGTTGAGAGATAATTTGATTATCTACAACTTATCTTTGATAATCTCGACCTGAAACTGGTTGGAAACCCTAATTTTGAGCTAGGACTTTAGGTGCTCTATAAATAGATCCTAGAGGCCGGGCTTAAAAAGGGGGGGAGATTTTGGTAGACGGTGAAGCCCTGCCGAATCTTTGAGTGACCTACCACCAGGGGGGAGGCCTTCTACGTGCACACAGGCCTCCGGTTCAGGGAGTAGTTTTGTTTTGAGTCATTAGCTCATTTAGTCCCATTGTCTTCTTTTGTTTACATGCATCACTTTTTCTATATTTCTTCCACGTTTCTCACTCCCATACATCATTCACACACACCCTCCTATGTTTTTGGCGCCCCTAGGGGTTTAAAAACCTCCAGGTCAGCAACCTTCTAGCGCGAGGCCCATCCTTTCTGGCCGGCCGGAAAGGGTGGAGGTTTGGATCTTACAAGCTAAGGCGTGGCGGCGTTGGGCGGCTTCCTCCTGACCGCTCGTTGGGACGTGCGGCTTAGTCTAAGCCATACTACTTCATCCTGCGGCTATCTGAGAGCCGTTCGTCTTCCATAGCTTCTTCATCCCACGTTCCACCCAGCACTAATGAGCGGTCTGTCGTGCAGCCGTACAACATAAGGGCGGTTCCTTCAGGGCCGCGCATCTTCTAGTGCTGGTTTCAAGGTGAGTGTCTCCCTCTTCTTTCCAAGGTACAGCGTGTTCATCGCGTTCGGAGCCTTGGTGGCGATCACAAAGGTTCACGTACTTCTATTCCTTCCTGCTACGAGATCATTTACTTCTCACGTTGATTTAGTAGAGGGCATAGGAGAGATTTTCAAGCCGGGTTAAGGGAGGAAAACATGTCAACAGTGAGCACGGCCTGTCACATCATCAATCGAGTCATGGTAAGACCTATTCTCAAGAAAACTTCATATGAGCTTTATAAAGGTAAGAAGTTGAATATTGCATATCTTAAACCTTTTGGTTCTCCATATTTTATTTTGAATAATTCTAAAGAACATTTGGAGAAGTTTGCCGCAAAGAGTGATAGAGGAATATTTCTTGGATATTCTTAATCATCTAGAGCATATCGAGTATATAACCTACGTACTCTTGTCGTAGAGGAAAGCGCTCATGTGATCATTGATGAATACACTTTAAGGTTTTCTGACAAAGATAATCATTTTATTGGTGTAGGGCATGAAGATGGAGAAGAAAAGAAAGACAAAGAAAATCAAGATGTGGATCAAGCGGAGTCGAGCAACAAAAATGATGAAGCTCCAACCCAAAATGAAGATCTCCCTAAGCAATGGACGGTCCACATGGACCACCCACAAGACAATGTTATATGAGACGTGGAACAAGGCATAAGAACAAGAGCTTCAATCAGAGAAGTAGAACAATTCGATAATCTTGCATTACTTTCTGATATTGAGCCCAAATCGATAGATGAGGCATTAAATGACAATTTCTAGATCTTGGCTATGCAGGAGGAATTACACCAATTCTAAAGGAATGAGTTGTGGTTTCTTGTGCCTAGACCTAAGAATCACCTGGTGATTGGAACTAAGTGGGTTTTTCGAAACAAACTTAGTAATCAAGGGATGGTGATTAGGAATAAAGCCCGGCTTGTAGCCCAAGGCTATAGTCAAGAATTAGGAATTGATTTTGATGAATCATTTGCACCCCTGGCTAGGCTTGAAGCGGTTAGAATATTACTTTCCTTTGCATGCTCTAGGAATATTAAACCTTTTGAAATGGACGTTAAAGTGTATTCTTCAATGGTGTAGTGAAAGAAGACGTCTATGTTCAGCAGCCACCGAGATTTGAAGATGAGAAGAACTCGGACCATGTGTACAAACTTGACAAAGTGTTGTATGGTCTGAAGAAAGCCCCCGTGCGTGGTGTGAAAGGTTAAGTACATTCCTTTCGGAAAATAGCTTCAAAAGAGGTAATATCGATCAAACCCTTTTCATTAACAGCGACAATGAACATATGCTTATTGTTCAGGTATACGTTGATGACATTATCTTTGGAGTCACTTCTGATTCATTAAATGATGATTTTGTTAAATTGATGCAGGGAGAGTTTGAGATGAGTTTGATGGGGGAGTTAATCTTCTTCTTGGGTTTGCAGGTGAAGTAGCACAAAGATGAAATTTTCATAAATCAAAGGAAATACACAAAGGAGCCCATCAAGAAGTTCAAATTTGACAATGCGAAGCCACAAAATACGTCGATGTCAACAACGGTGAAATTGAACAAGAATGAAAAATATAAGTCTATTGATCAGAAACTCTTTAGAGTAATGATTGGCTCTTTGTTGTATTTGACTGCTAGTAGGCCGGATATCATGTTTAGTGTTTGCATGTATGCTAGATTTCAATCCGATCCAAGAGAACCACACATGTTAGCAGATAAAAGGATTTTTAGATATTTGCTAGGCACCACTGAACTTGGTCTTTAGTTTCCACGTAGTTGCAGTTTTGATTTGGTAGCTTACACAGATTCTGATTGTGTTGGGTGTTTAGTGGATCGTAAGAGCACGAGCGGGTACTGTCAATTTCTTGGAGGTTACATGGTCTCATGGGCCTCGAGGAAATAAAATACTATGCCATTGTCAACTGCCAAAGCCGAGTACATGGCGGTTGGCAGTTGTGCAGCCCAAGTGCTTTGGATCCAACAATAGTTAGTTGATTTGGGCATTTCTTTGAATAACACACACATTCTTTGTGATAACACTTCTGCAATTAATATTTCTAAAAATCCTGTTTTGCATTCTCGTACCAAGCACATAGAGATTCGACATCATTTTTTGCGAGATCATGTGAGTAAGGGTCATTTTGAGCTTATACATGTAAATACTGAAAACCAACTTGTAGATATTTTTACAAAACCCTTAACTCCTGAAAATTTCAAAAGAGTAAGAAGAGAATTAGGAATTTGCTGTTTGAATGAGTAATTGCACATATTAGGCTTGAATAAACACTTTTGCTTATTTTGTAAATAATATTTCAGATTTTCATATATTCAACTTCATGGTTAAGATTGCATATATATTTACATACTTGTGAATAGGAAAAATTCTTCATCACCTTTTCATTCACTTGCATATACTTGTATATACTTGACATATTTACTTGTTTGCATGCCATGATTCTTTGGTATCTCAAATCTTGAGTTGTGGAAGGGTGGATAAACTCTATCTGGAAACACTCTCGATGTGTGAGTTGGGTCTTTGGACTTTCACCTCCGCTATGTACCGGAAATCATAATTGCATGAATTTACTTTCAAATCCTTGCATGACTGCATGTATATATTCTAGAAAACTATTTCTTGGAAAAAAATTTAAGACCTCACCTCCTTACTAGATAAAATACAGTGATTTTGATCATTTGTGAATAGTGACATATACAAAGGAGAATGATTTGATTCCAACTATGCATACATTTAGGGGGAGTCATAACTATGTTTTGACAAATTCATTTTCAACATCCAATGTAATTACCCACACACCTTGCACAAAATGATGCATATGACTTTAATCAATAAGGATTTCAGAAATTCTTCTCAACACTTTAAGGGAAACAAATTTCTACATGGAAATTAAGAGTAATCATGAGGAAAAAGTTGTCTACCCCATAAAAAATTCAATAAGTGGAATGTCGAACTGAATAACCAGGTATTCCCACTGAAATAAATGATAAAACTCGTGTCGAAAGGTGAAACAAAAATCCGCGTGATGAATCCTAGTAGCCGAGAATCCCCATTGAGACACATGAGGTGACTCGTGCAGAACGATGAAATCCTATAAAAAGAAACAAAAAGGGGTTGTGCGAAGCTACCAAAAGTCGAGGATCGAAATGAAATTGTACAAAGGAAATAACCCTCAAGTGTTCTTTATAAATTATGCTAATATCCATATATTTTTGAAGTCCATTGCTCATTGCCACTCATTTCACTCTTGGGTATTATTGTGATGAATGTGTATCTCGAATTTGTTCTTATCATGGTATATGCAATGCCTCTAGCATATGCATGAACTACATTTTTTGATTATGCTTCATGTGACATAATTTGATTTTGAATCTACTATTCACTTGCTATCCTTTTACCCCTTGAGGGGGAGTTATAGATATTTACAATGCTTGAATGTCTCTCATGCTTGCTTGCTTGCTCGCATGAATAAATTCATATTTCAGATCATACATGTTCATAATAGATTTAATAACCCCATTGTCAATCGGTTTTTGGGGCTGACAAAAAGGGGGAGAACAAAGTGTGCATATTTTCATATCTTCAGATTTTCGTTTTAGTTTTCATACATGTTCATATGCATAGATTTTCAGAATTTAGGTTTCAAAATTCTAAGTTCTCATAAATGTTTATATGCATAGCTTTAGCATGTTCTTTCAAATCTCAAAGTGCATATTCACTGCCCTTCACTCAAACTATTATAAACCATGCACAAACAAAGGTTTTGGCTCTTTATTAAAATTCGAGCACACAACGCATGTTTTGTCATCATCAAAAAGGGGGAGATTGTTGGACCCCTAAGTGACTTTGGTGATTAAGTTTTAATGTTGACAAAACTTGCGTGCATGTGGTGTGTAAAACGTACATTGAAGAATGATTGATCATCAAGGATCTTATGCAAATATGTGATGAGGGCATCTCACGACACTCCCTCTAGTTTGGTCGTCTGCACACTCTTGATATGGTCTGATCATGGTCTCCACTTGTTATCTTCATTTTCTCAGTGTCATTTATGTATTTTCCTTTTATTGAGTCCTATCTTATGTATTTTCCTTTATTGAGTCATGTGGTTCTAGCCCATTTCCCTTATTTTGCTTAAACTGGGCCTTATGTCCTTAGTTATGGGCCCATAGGATTGAGTCTAGGATATGCTCGGTCTTTTGTCCATTGTCAAGGACATTTTGGTCATGAAAAGAGTGGTTGCCTATAAATAGGCCCCATCTCTCCACTTGTAGTCACTCTTGATGAATATTGAAAAAAAAACCACCTCTTATTATCTCTCAACTCTCTCTCTTACTCACTATATCTCTCAATCTCTCTCTCATTCTCTCTCTCCCCAAGGGGAGTTCGACCCTCCCTCTCTCTCCTCTTCCCCCCTCACTTACTCCAACCCCCAACCACCTCCACTACCTCACCCACCTCCATTAAGGCTCTCCCCTTCCCCATAGCCCTTCATTTACTTCCCCTCCTTGTCCCAAAGCAACTCTTCCACCTCCCAACACAATTCCCCCACTTCCCCACACAAATCCCACCACTTCCAAGGCCAATTTCGAATTTGAACCTTCCCTCCCATAGCCATTAGAATCATCTTGCCCCTTCTTCTCTCTTGGCCACCCCCTTCCCCACCTCATCTTCTTCTTCACATTCTTACCCTGCTTCAGGAAACAGAATTACAGCAACTTGCAGAGGAGGCCACGGTCACCCATCAACGACTCAGGGAGCAAGGCCTACATTTCCAGAATCATCTGCAAGCCAGCTTTCAAGGCGAGGTGGTTTCGTCGGCATCCGAGTTCGGTGCTGTCCGCAATCACCATTCTTCTCCGACTGCGCCGAACCTCTCAGATCCGGAGCCAGAGCTGCAGAGACGACTCGCCCACGGCTAACCTTGAAGGAACCAGTTTTCAAGGTCTTCTACAAAGTTCTTCCTCCCTCTGTCAGCGTCCAGGAACAGAAGGCGGAACCCCGTTCGGCATCCGACAACCAGAGTTACTATTTTTCTACCACAACCACGCCGGTCTGCCTCCTCACTGTCTGCACCGACCTCCGTCCACTTCTCTGGACACCCAGTTCATCTCCGACATCAGAAGACGTCCCCGTTTGTTTTGTTGCAAAGAAGACTCCTCCAAGATTCCAAAGAGTCCAGCGGTTCCAGGTTCGGAGCTCCGGAGCGATCGTGGTACCTTCTGCAACCTGCTGTTGCAGACAGAGCTCGACCAGCAACCAGAGCTGCATCCACCTTCCAGCCACCGGTGCGGTCAGCCCTGAGAATCATAGCTTCCCCAAAAATTCAAGCTTCATCCCCTATCAGTTGGCAAACGTTTGGCGTTGGTTTCGTCGCAATCCAAGCTTCGTGGAATTTTTAGCTGCCACAACACCGATCCACTGTCCAGAAAACCTGCAGGTGGGCAGAACCGGCGAAGCTCGGAATCTCGATCTCCTTTGCATTTCTCCCCACCCCGCTTGGCCGGCTGAAGGCCCCTCCCTGCGTGGAGGTAGTTTTGAATGTACTAAGTGTAACCCCCACCCCAAGATCACCCCTCCTGCGAGAGGAGTAGTGCTGTACCCTTTACATTTTCAGGTCAAGCTACACCGCCGCGGCGATCGGGTGCATACCCTCGCCTCCCGGCGCGCCCTCGTCTCCGAACGGGATCGGTGTCTTCACACCGATCAGGTGAGCTTCTGGTACTACCCTTTGTAGCCTTATTCCTGCTAGCTTAGTATTGCTTTGATTGCTCGTCGGCGGTGAGAAGAGAGTTCGAATTTGCATGCTAGTTTGTTAGTGTCCACCGCGGACCGTGAGAGAGTGTCACCCAAACCCCGCCTTGCGGGCCAGCCACCCACGAAGTTGGGTATCCTAGACTCTTTGGAGTCAGCCGTAGCATTGTAAGTCCATTAGAACAATTGGGTCCCATCCCGGACCCTCATCATTATCCCCCGGACCCACCGGGTGAGCGTGTGAACCGTGTGAGCAAAAATCGTCGATTGTGAGAATCATTGAGTGCTTGTATGCTTGCGGGTCTAAGTCCTAGGGTCATATCATCCTCTTTAGTGGTCTTTGGGCTGTGCCACATCAAGTGGTATCAGAGCGGTCATAGGCTTGTCCTTACAAGTCTAGTCTTGGGTCACACTAAGTCTTTCTTAGGTGCATTCGCACACCCTTGCATAGCCCACCCAACCTTGCATGACCACCCGTAGTGGAACTCATTATCAAGGCAATCCATCTTCTTCCAATAACACCATGAATCCCAATCCCCAAGGAAATCCCCCTCACAATGAGCATGAGCTTCCCGACCAAATGAGGTTTCTTGTGGACTACATGACCGAAATTATGGGAAGGCTTGACGGTATTACGGCCCGGCTTGAACAACTTGAGGAAAATAGACCTATTCCAAGGGAAGGAGATAGGAGAGATCCCCCTCCACATGTGGAGCCAGCCATAGGAGGACTCAACCTTGACCCCCCTCCCGAACCGGAAAGGGACCCACCCCCTAGAAGGAATGAGAGGCCTCCCCGGGACAACCCGGATGACCAACTAATGAGACTTGTGAAAGTCGATGCTCCCACTTTTGATGGATCTCATCATCCGAGCATCTACTTAGATTGGGAGGCAGCCATGGATCAATATTTTGATTGGTACCCAATGACCGAGGATAGGAAAGTCCGACTTGCAAAGATGCAATTAACCAAACTTGCCAAGACTCATTGGATGAATGTTGAAGCCTTAAGGATAGTTAGGAGGGAAGTTCCAATCACCACATGGGGGGCCATGAAAGACCAACTCAAACTCAAATATGTCCCACCCTCCTACCATCAAAACCTCTTAGATGAATGGCAAGCCTTGACTCAAGAAGGAAAGACCGTTATGGAATACATTGAAAAGTTTGACTACTACCTCCTCAAATGTGGAGTCCAAGAGGACCCCTCCGTCACACTCTCCCGCTTTAGGAATGGGCTTCAATTCCATATCAAAAAGGAACTATTCATGCGTCAAGTAACAACTTTAGAGCAAGCCTACCAAGTAGCTCGGGATGCCGAGAAATTCTCTCGGTACACGCGAATGGTTCCCCCTCGGGGAATGGACCCTAGAGCCATGGCACCTCGGGCCAACCCTCCACCACCCCAAAGAGGTCTCCTTCCTACACCCATGGGAACTCCTCCCACACGGGTCACCCCTCCTAATGCCAATCCACCATTCCGCCCCGCAAGTGGGCCCCTAAACACAACTCCCAATAGGCCCAATTCGACACCCACTCTCCCTCACACTAAGGTGACCCCAAACCATCAAAGTGGGCAGCAATGCTTTAGGTGTTATGGGTATGGACACTTTGCCAATCAATGCCCCACCAAGGGAGCATCAAACTTACTCATAGAGGAGACCAACCCCCAACCCCAAGCTGAATTTGAAGGAGAGATTGAGGTATATGAACCCTCTCTTGAATGGGAGGAGGAGTATGAGAACCACTACATGGAAAGCAACCAAGAACAACCTCCTCCACCCACCGACTCCCACCTAGGAGTGGTTAGATGCACCCTCACCCAAAACCAAGAGCATGATTGGAGGAGAAACACCATATTCTATACCTACATAAGGATGGGGAGCCATGTTAGGAAGGTCATCTTGGATAATGGAAGTAGTGTGAATGTGGTGTCACCCGACACCGTCAAACTTTTGGGCCTTACCACCTCCCCACATCCCCACCCATATAGGGTAGCATGGATTGATACCACCTCCATACCCGTTAGTGCCCGTTGCCTTGTCCCAATTACATTCCAATCCTATCAAGGCCAAGTGTGGTGTGATATCCTTCCAATGGAAGTTGGGAGTATCCTTTTAGGACGGCCTTGGATCTACGATGTAGATGCCACCTTCTTAGGAAGAACCAACGCTTGCATCTTCATTCATGAGGGGAAGAAGATCCAACTCAACCCATCTCCACCCCGCACTCTACCTAAGAAGGCCTCTCCCTCCCTTGAGGGACCCACTACCCTTCCCCCCATCCCAACACCAACAAACCCCACCCCATCAAGTCCTAGTCCTAGTAACATCAAAGAGCCTCCTAGGAGCCTACACCTTGTCACTAGGAAAGAGTTTGAGGAAGAAGTCAACCAAGGGGATCAAGTATGTGCCATTGTCATTTGTCTAGGGGAATCCACCCCAACCGACCCACACCCCCTAGAAATTCATCAACTCCTTAAGGACTTCCATGATGTATTTCCCGAGGAGCTTCCGGACAAACTACCACCTATGAGAGATGTGCAACATGCCATCGACCTCGTGCCCGGGGCTACCTTGCCCAACCTCCCACACTACCGACTCAACCCCACCGAGCATGCCGAGCTTCGGAGGCAGATTGAAGAACTCATCAAGAAGGGCTTCCTCCGAATTAGCAAAAGCCCTTGTGCCGTCCCGGCTCTTCTTACACCCAAAAAGGATGGGACTTGGCGCATGTGTGTAGATAGCCGAGCCGTCAACAAGATAACGGTCAAATATAGGTTCCCCATCCCTCGGCTTGATGACATGCTAGACATGCTAGCGGGAGCCACCATCTTCTCCAAAATTGATCTCAAAAGTGGCTACCACCAAGTCCGCATTAGGCCCGGGGACGAGTGGAAAACCGCCTTTAAAACTAAAGACGGTCTCTATGAATGGCTTGTTATGCCTTTCGGCCTTTCTAATGCACCAAGTACCTTCATGCGTCTCATGACCGAGGTCCTCCGGCCCTTCATTGGCATCTTTCTAGTTGTCTACTTTGATGACATCCTCATATATAGCCAATCCAAGGAAGCCCACCTCGATCACCTCAAACAAGTGTGCACCATCCTTAGGAAAGAGAGTCTCTTTGCCAATCCCGGGAAGTGTCATTTCTTGACCAATCAACTAGCCTTCCTAGGATTTATTGTCTCATCCCAAGGAGTATCCATGGACCCCGAAAAGGTCCAAGCTATTCTTGAGTGGCCCGAGCCCAAAACCATTCATGACGCCCGAAGCTTCCATGGGCTAGCCACCTTCTATAGGAGATTCATCCGGGGGTTTAGCACTATCACCACTCCTATCACGGATTGCCTCAAGAAAGGCACATTTGTTTGGACTAGGGCAGCCTCCAAAGCCTTCCTAGAGCTTAAAGAGAAAATGACCCAAGCCCCGGTCCTTTGCCTACCCGACTTTTCAAAGGTCTTTGAGGTCACATGTGATGCTTCCGGGGTAGGGATTGGAGGTATCCTTAGCCAAGAGGGTCACCCGGTAGCCTACTTTAGTGAAAAACTTTGTGAGGCTAGGACGAGATACTCCACATATGACAAAGAGCTTTATGCCGTGGTTCAATCCCTCCGGCATTGGAGGCACTATCTCCTACCCAAAGAATTTGTGATCTTCTCGGACCATGAGGCTTTGAAATACCTCAACACTCAACAAAAGCTCAATGCCCGCCATGCTCGATGGGTAGAATACATTCAAGCCTACACCTTTGTCCTCAAGTATAAGATGGGTAGTGAGAATCGCGCCGCCGATGCACTGAGTAGGCGGGTAGCCTTACTCTCCACTGTCCAAGTGGAAGTAACCGGATTTGAGAGGATCAAAGGAGAATACCCACATTGCCCCGACTTTGGGACCCACTACAACACCCTTTCTACCCAACCACTCAAGGAGTATAAGGGGTTCATACTTCAAGATGGATATCTGTTCAAAGGGGATAGACTTTGCATACCTAGGACTTCACTTAGGGACTTCCTAGTTTGGGAGTTACATAGTGGCGGCCTAGCTGGTCACTTTGGGGTCCACAAAACCATAGAGTTGGTTGAGAGGCAATTCCACTGGCCCAGTCTCAAGAAGGATGCGGCCCACATTGTGGGACAATGCCGCATATGTGCATCCGCCAAGCAAGTAAGACAAAACACCGGGCTTTACACACCTCTACCCATACCCGATAGACCATGGGAAGATTTGAGTATGGATTTCATTCTTGGCCTACCAAAGACCTTGCGCAAACATGATTCCATCTTTGTAGTGGTTGACAGGTTCTCAAAAATGGCCCACTTTATCCCCTGTTCCAAGACCTCTGATGCCTCTAAGGTCGCCCGGTTATTCTTCGATGAGGTAGTCCGACTCCATGGGTTACCTAAGACTATTGTGTCCGATAGAGATGTGAAATTCACTAGTTATTTTTGGAAGACTCTATGGCACTTGATGGGGACCCTCCTCAAATTCTCCACTGCCTATCATCCTCAAACCGATGGCCAAACTGAGGTTGTCAACCGAAGCCTTGGGAACTTACTCCGATGCCTTGTAGGGGACCACCCTGGGAATTGGGATCTCCTCTTATCTCAAGCCGAGTTTGCCTACAATGATTCTGTCAATAGGTCCATAGGCAAGAGTCCATTTGAGGTAGTACATGGGTATAGGCCTAGAAAACCCTCAGATCTCATTCCCCTCCCCTCACATGCTAGAGTGTCAGTCTCAGCTGAGTCCTTTGCACAGCATATCAAAGAATTGCATGATGATATCCGCAAGCATATAGGGAAAAACAATGAGGCTTACAAAAGACGGGCCGATGCTCACCGGCGCCACTATGAATTCCAAGTGGGAGATCCGGTGATGGTGAGGACGGAGCGGCTCCTTCCCGGGCCTGCCTCCAAGTTGAGGGCACGAGGGTCGGGACCCTTTCGAGTTCTACGACGACTTGGCAGCAATGCCTATGAGCTTGACTTACCAGAGAGCTATGGGGTACACCCTACCTTCAACGTGGCGGACCTGGTACCCTACAAAGGCCCCGCGGTGGAACCCAGTCAGGAGCTTGAGCCTTTACCCCCCCTTATGAGAGACACCCCCGGAGGGACTCCACTTTCTAGCCTGAGAGACCGACAAGAGCAGGTAGAGGCAATACTGGATGAGCAGAGTATCATTACAAGGCACAGGGTGTATCAGCGCTATCTGGTTAGGTGGAAGAACCGTCCCCCGATCGAGGATGCATGGGTGAGTCGAGAGGATTTGATGCGCCTGGACCCCGGCATGTTGGAGCAGTACGACAGCCAGGCAGACCCATACTCGACAGGGTCGAGTTCTCCCCACCCCGGGGATTTGATGAGGGCATCTCACGACACTCCCTCTAGTTTGGTCGTCTGCACACTCTTGATATGGTCTGATCATGGTCTCCACTTGTTATCTTCATTTTCCCAGTGTCATTTATGTATTTTCCTTTTATTGAGTCCTATCTTATGTATTTTCCTTTATTGAGTCATGTGGTTCTAGCCCATTTCCCTTATTTTGCTTAAACTGGGCCTTATGTCCTTAGTTATGGGCCCATAGGATTGAGTCTAGGATATGCTCGGTCTTTTGTCCATTGTCAAGGACATTTTGGTCATGAAAAGAGTGGTTGCCTATAAATAGGCCCCATCTCTCCACTTGTAGTCACTCTTGATGAATATTGAAAAAAAACCACCTCTTATTATCTCTCAACTCTCTCTCTTACTCACTATATCTCTCAATCTCTCTCTCATTCTCTCTCTCCCCAAGGGGAGTTCGACCCTCCCTCTCTCTCCTCTTCCCCCCTCACTTACTCCAACCCCCAACCACCTCCACTACCTCACCCACCTCCATTAAGGCTCTCCCCTTCCCCATAGCCCTTCATTTACTTCCCCTCCTTGTCCCAAAGCAACTCTTCCACCTCCCAACACAATTCCCCCACTTCCCCACACAAATCCCACCACTTCCAAGGCCAATTTCGAATTTGAACCTTCCCTCCCATAGCCATTAGAATCATCTTGCCCCTTCTTCTCTCTTGGCCACCCCCTTCCCCACCTCATCTTCTTCTTCACATTCTTACCCTGCTTCAGGAAACAGAATTACAGCAACTTGCAGAGGAGGCCACGGTCACCCATCAACGACTCAGGGAGCAAGGCCTACATTTCCAGAATCATCTGCAAGCCAGCTTCAAGGCGAGGTGGTTTCGTCGGCATCCGAGTTCGGTGCTGTCCGCAATCACCATTCTTCTCCGACTGCGCCGAACCTCTCAGATCCGGAGCCAGAGCTGCAGAGACGACTCGCCCACGGCTAACCTTGAAGGAACCAGTTTTCAAGGTCTTCTACAAAGTTCTTCCTCCCTCTGTCAGCGTCCAGGAACAGAAGGCGGAACCCCGTTCGGCATCCGACAACCAGAGTTACTATTTTTCTACCACAACCACGCCGGTCTGCCTCCTCACTGTCTGCACCGACCTCCGTCCACTTCTCTGGACACCCAGTTCATCTCCGACATCAGAAGACGTCCCCGTTTGTTTTGTTGCAAAGAAGACTCCTCCAAGATTCCAAAGAGTCCAGCGGTTCCAGGTTCGGAGCTCCGGAGCGATCGTGGTACCTTCTGCAACCTGCTGTTGCAGACAGAGCTCGACCAGCAACCAGAGCTGCATCCACCTTCCAGCCACCGGTGCGGTCAGCCCTGAGAATCATAGCTTCCCCAAAAATTCAAGCTTCATCCCCTATCAGTTGGCAAACGTTTGGCGTTGGTTTCGTCGCAATCCAAGCTTCGTGGAATTTTTAGCTGCCACAACACCGATCCACTGTCCAGAAAACCTGCAGGTGGGCAGAACCGGCGAAGCTCGGAATCTCGATCTCCTTTGCATTTCTCCCCACCCCGCTTGGCCGGCTGAAGGCCCCTCCCTGCGTGGAGGTAGTTTTGAATGTACTAAGTGTAACCCCCACCCCAAGATCACCCCTCCTGCGAGAGGAGTAGTGCTGTACCCTTTACATTTTCAGGTCAAGCTACACCGCCGCGGCGATCGGGTGCATACCCTCGCCTCCCGGCGCGCCCTCGTCTCCGAACGGGATCGGTGTCTTCACACCGATCAGGTGAGCTTCTGGTACTACCCTTTGTAGCCTTATTCCTGCTAGCTTAGTATTGCTTTGATTGCTCGTCGGCGGTGAGAAGAGAGTTCGAATTTGCATGCTAGTTTGTTAGTGTCCACCGCGGACCGTGAGAGAGTGTCACCCAAACCCCGCCTTGCGGGCCAGCCACCCACGAAGTTGGGTATCCTAGACTCTTTGGAGTCAGCCGTAGCATTGTAAGTCCATTAGAACAATTGGGTCCCATCCCGGACCCTCATCATTATCCCCCGGACCCACCGGGTGAGCGTGTGAACCGTGTGAGCAAAAATCGTCGATTGTGAGAATCATTGAGTGCTTGTATGCTTGCGGGTCTAAGTCCTAGGGTCATATCATCCTCTTTAGTGGTCTTTGGGCTGTGCCACATCAATATGATTACCTTGATTCGCAGGACTAAAATCTATGGTGAATATCCTTCTAAAGTCAAAGGATTGAATGAACAAGTACTTTGTCATCCACAACACAAAATAGGTTGAAAATCCCATACAATGTTCATCAAAAGGGAATGGTAAGACTTAAGATTGCAAAATCCTTCACTGGGTTTGTAAAGGTAACTAATGCTCACTCTTGTGCATTAATGGAAAGCCATGGGTGTTTGGTGATTAGGTATAACATTTGTGATTGCAAAGGTCGTTCCATGCATATCCTTCATGAGATTTTGAGCTTGCATGTTGATTAATCGTTTCATGTGAAGATTGGTAGAAATTGGCCATTTTGGTTCTCACACCTTGTTCATATTCATGGTCATAGGACACTCATGTTAGATGTGTCATCTTAGCCTTCAAATGGCTCTCTTGCATATTCTTTAAGGGGTTTATAAGATGGAAACATGTTTAAGGTTTTGAAACAAACATTGGTCATGTTTTGGCATCACATTAAGCATTCATGTTAATTAAATATTAGGTTGGTTGATCCTTGGTTTGATTGGCAAAAATGTTGATGTTAATTGGTTTCAAAGTGGTCAAATGTTCCTTTTCATATTGGGGTCTTATGTATATACATCATTCATTTAAACCCTTGGTGTTAACCCTTTAATTTTCACAAAATCTAGGATTTACTAAACTTCGGTCGACCGACCTAGTAGCTTAGGTCGACCGAAATTCCCAGTGTTGTTGGAATCATACCCTGAGAAACTTCGGCCAACCGAACCCCTGGCTTAGGTCGACCGAAATTCCCAGAGCTCCCTATAAAATCTCTGAAAAACTTTGGTCGATCGATCCTTTCGACCGGTCGACCAAATATAGCGGGCGGACCCGTTTTGTTATGTTTGAAACCCAATTAAACTAGATCCATTTTGGCTCAAATTTGACACTCTTACCCTTAGGGCATATATACATATGTTAGATACATTATGAAGGGGTTTTAGCATGGGTTTAATGGTCTTTTCCTTATTCTATCATGGGTGTATAAATAAACTACAAATTTGGGAGAAATGTTCTAAGTCTTATTGTTCTATCTATCTTGTGGGAGAAGAAAGGGAAGAAGGAGAGGAGTTGAGGAAGGATTGAAGATTTCATCTACTTCCATACATTTCTGGAGATCTTGATTGAAGAAACAAAGGAGCGGATCGAGAAGAGGAATGCGTGGACGTTCTCATCGTCGGCATCCGGCTACCCTCCGACCCTAGGATTAGAGAAGATCATCTGCATCCCTTTCTACTCATGGGGATTTATTTCTACACCGTGTTTACATCCATTTCAGTCATTTACTTCTGGTCTATGAGCTTGTATTGATCATATCCTTATTTTACAAACTTGGACTTTGTCAGTGTGTCGACCGTCTGCGAACAGTTGTGGTGATATTATGACGTGGGTGTTGCGGTTTGTGTGTGTGTGTGTCTTGATCCCTCGTGGATCGTGTAGGAGATGACGTCTCCGTGTTTCTGGAGCGGATGCTCCGTGCGCTTCATTTAAAGCAAGTGGATCTTCACCGGTTTGGTGAGGGATAGACGTAGAGAGCCCGTCGTGGTCCCGAAACACCTAAAAATCTGTCTCGCATCTGTATGTTTGTGGTTTGCATGATTATTATTCTCGTCCTGATCATGTGAGAACGGAGTGGTTGAGAGAACTAGTTTCATAATTTCATCCGTTCATCTCTTGTGTTGGTAGTTAATTTTATTCCGCTGTGAAAAATTTAAAAACTATCATTTTAATTTGAGAGGGCAATTGAACCCCCCTTCTTGTCTAATCGTGCATCTAGGGGACAACAATCTGTTCTCTTATGATTTTGATTAAAACTGCATATTCTTGAATTGACGTCCATTACTGGGATGTAAATTGAAGAATTTATGCCCTTCTAGATAAACGCAAATTGTTTTAATAATCTGGAACTTATGGGAATTAACGTCCATGAGCCAGAAACACATTTAATGATTCTGCGCCTCTCTATAGATACGCATATTAATATGTGTCTGCCCCTTTGACGTTATTTAGCATTCAATTTTTAGAAATTTGGATATTTGAAAAAAATACCGTCTTGTGAGTAGACGTCATTTTAAGAATTGACGGCTATTGCTCCAGACGCTAATTCTTATAGTACGGTTTGAATGTGGTTTTGATCCTAGACAGTGGATCCTTGGCGCCGTTGTCTCACTACCGAGACATGGTCCCTATTTTCTGAGCTTTTTACGATACACCCTATATCTTGGGGAAGGAAGGACCCTCCATCGAGAACCCTCTCGTCGGACTGAAAATTCTTTCTATAAGGCCTCCGTAAGTCCCCGACATCGAAGGATTCCATCTTCGATCACTGTGCTGGCTGTACCCTAAAAACCCTTAAACCTGTTTTTGGTCATGTCACTCTGAAGAAACATGACGTCCAGCCGTCATAGAGCACCAAGTCTGGGTGTTTTGTGAGAGTCCGGACACTGCCCAGAAGTTAAGATATTGGCGTACGGTGCAGTTGTCGCTACTTTCAGAATTAGTATCCGTATAGGCTATTGACACCCATTTTTAGCCCGCAAGTTGCGTCATTTCTCTTATTCGTCATTTTCATGTCCCGAATTACCCATTATTTTGAAGCCTTCCTCGGATAGATTTTGAGCCCATTTCATCATTCCCTCTAGCCTTTGGACCTCGAAGATCATGATTTCTTAGAGCCCTGGAGCTTATCTTATTAACTTTTGGCCTTCCAAGTCGACTTGCGGACCATTTAGGTCAACTTCCATCAAGCATTTGGCCCCTTTCGCTGTGCAGTCCTGAACGTGATCCTTTTTCATCCCCTTCTTTTTTATTATTTATTAAGTGCCCTTCACAAAAGTTGTTCATCTTTTCAAGCCCTACATTTTCTTTTTCTACGCTATTGGCCAGTTCTTCACCGATTTCAAGTTATTTACATTTTTCTGGCAGGCTTTGCTGTTCACCTGCGTCCCAAAATTTTTGCTCTATGTTCTCACCCCATTTTCTCCATCTTCTGATCATATTTTCATCTTTTTTTCTTCATAAACATTGTTTATCTTTTTGTTATCTACAATTTATCTTTCTACCACTTTCACCAGTTCTACACCATTTTTGAGATATACTCTGATTTCCAAAGTTGCATAAAGCTTGCCCAGAATTTTTCCTCCAATAGCCTAGCGGTCCTGGGAAGACCGCTAGGTCATAAAAAATGGTCATCACTAGACTGCTAGGCCCCAAACTTGCCCGAAATCATCCCGTTTCACCCCTGAAGCCTTACGGTCACCCCCTAGACCGTTTGCCATAGCCTTGCAGTCCTTCCTAGACCGTTAGGCTCCGTAAACGGCCCTGCGATAGACCGTTTTTAGAATAGAGAGTCCGGATGTTCCCGAACTCCGATTTCTTTACCGCTGGGCTCTTTGGACTCCTTGTTGACACCACTTTCGAGGGAGATAAGCTTCCACCTTGGTTTCCTTCGACTTGGTACTCTTCCCTTCACTATTATCTTGAGGTTTATGCATCTATATCCCCAAAATTGGGTGTTTATCTCAGATCTATCTCTAGAAGTTTCCTGCTCCTATAAATAGATGCCCAGTTCGCAAAGCGAGAAGGGGGGACTCTTTCTGGATGTGGGGCGAAGCCATGTTGCATCTCCAACTCACAACTTCAACCCCATCTTGAAGAGGGAAGCATTAGCTTTCCATTCCATCTTTCAGGACTTGATTTCATAGTCTATTCTATTAGTTCTCTCTTTCTCAATTTCACAAATCATCACAGTTTACACAGTTTTCTGCACTTTTGCACTTTTCACCGTTTTGCATGCACTCTCCCCTCAGTTCTACTGCATGTTTTCTCCTCCTATTTGTTTCTATCTCATCACAACACACATACACCTATCTTTTGCACCCTCCCACAGGGGTTAAAAACCTCCCCCCGATGCATTCTCCCTCAATCTTTACCCCTACTTTATCACTACGGGATTGATGCTACACTTCATATTCTAATGGATTTTTTCTTTGTGTTTCATCTTTATTTTGCAGGAGAGCATGAATACAACATGAGGCCCTCTTCCTCTAGCCGACTGGAAGGAGAGGAGGTTGAATCCACATAGTTCCACGCACCCGGTTCCTCAAGCGCGATCAACTCTTCATCTTTCCAAGGTACACGGCATCGTTCCTTCCATCTCTTCATCCTTTGGCGTTGTTAATCCTTGGTGGCGATCATGGTACGTTTTCCTATTTATTCATCGCCCCTTTGTTCATTATTTTCCATGCTTGTTCATGATCATATGATACTTACATATGCATAGTTAGGGGGCGGGGATAGAATAAATATCAACAAGCTAGTTTTTTGGGGATCAGGGTTTGACAACTAGTGCCTATCACGTTATTCATGCTCTTTTGTAAGTTGGGTGTGTGCATGTGCATGTTTAGATAGCATTTTCTTCATTTTCCTACTGTTCTGGGTGTTTTCGAGTCTGTCCGAGCCTTGCGGTCATCTTCAGGACCGCCAAACAAGCCTAGAGGTCATCACAGGGCCGCCAGGGCCTTTCTGGTAGCCTTGCGGTCGTTTGGTAGACCGCAAAGGGTTAAAAAATGGTCATCTGGAAGACCACTTTCTAATTATGGCAGTTCTGGCACAATGCTCACAGGACCATGTTCGTTGATGCATAACTTGGCCTCCCGTGTTTGGATTGCCTTGTTCTTGGGCCCGTTACGTAGCCCTTTGTATTGTCTTTCCATCCATATATTATATGAATCATTTGAGTCATGTTTGCATAGTTTAATCTTACCTTCATTTTTGAATTTTCTGCATAAAGTCTGCAGGCCGAGCCAGGGATAAGTTCACAGGTACATCTTTCCTTGATGATTTTATTGGGTTCCTGAAGTCTGATTGCTTGTTTCTTGGTCCCATCTTATTCCTCTTTGTATTTTCTTTCCATCCATATATTATTTACACTATTTGGGTCACATTTGCATAGTTAAATATTGTCATCATTTTCGCATTTTATGCATAAAATCTACATGCAGGTTCAGGGACAGACTCACAGGTATGACTTTGATTGATGATTTGATTGGCTTCCTGATATCTTATTGCCTGTTTCTTGCTTACATCTTGTTCCCCTTTGTATTGTTTTTCCATCCATATCTTATTTGCATTATTTGGGTCACGTTTGCATAGTTAAATCTTGTCTCTATTTTTGCATTTTGTGCATAAAATCTGCATGCAGGTCGGGGGGCGGATGCAAAGGTACATCGCTTATTCATGATTTTTCATATCTATTAGTGCCTGATTGTACCTATTTTTGGTCTTGCATTGTTGTCCTTCATATTGTCTTGGATTTCCCACTTTGTTTGCATCCATATCATTATGTTTACATAATTTAATATTACCTTGATTTGCTAGTTTTAGGCTAGAAATTGCATGCACTCCGGTGCGCATAGGGTCATGCATTGCATATTATAGTTGCATTCCCTCCTTGGTAAGTGATCCTCTCGCCTACATATTCCTTGGGGTCGACTAGGTAATACTATCTAGGACCTCCATAAGTCCCCGTGAGCCGTGGGTTCCCACATGGACTCCGGGCCGGCTGTACCTTTCCACCCCTTAGGCTTGCATTTGCATACGTGTGAGGGATTTAACCTTAGTCAACCCAAAGTTTGGACCTTATTCCCATAGGATTCCTATCTTGAGGGAATTGTGTTTAATTCAAATCATTAAAAGGCCTTTTAAAACTTCTAAAATATTTCCAATCACATTAACTTGTTTGGCTTGGGTGAAAACACTCACATTGCATTGTCTGTGTTGTTTGGGCTTGTCCAGGCCCATTAGTGGTGTTTGTGTTGCATTTCTATCATCATCCACATATTTTGTTGTTGATTAGCCCATTTAGCTTAGCCCATTTTGTGTGTCCATTGTCTACTCCATTGTCATTGGTCTGTTCTCCCTTGATCTTTGCATTAGTGGGTCAGTCCCCCCTTACTCTCAAGTCCATTAAGCCCTTGCTTCCCTCCTTGTATTAAGTCTCCATTTGCCCTCATGTAAAATCATTTTAACCCCTTGTATCATTCTTCTTCACAATTTTCTTCTTTTTCTCATGTGGAATCCTCTTCCCATGCGGCGCCATCTTCATGTGGTCCCTCTGATCCATCTGAGGACCAAGCTAATCTCATGGCCCATCTATCAAGCCTTGTTTGCCAAATGGACCCGGCCCAGGCCCAACGTCTCATTGCATCTCATCTTAATGGGCCCTCTTCTCCTTCATGGGCCTCTTTCTTCTCCTTCAT
The DNA here is from genome assembly GCA_022559845.1 of Amorphophallus konjac. NCBI lineage: Eukaryota > Viridiplantae > Streptophyta > Magnoliopsida > Alismatales > Araceae > Amorphophallus > Amorphophallus konjac. The sequence goes on along the minus strand of CM040125.1, from coordinate 100,244,458 downwards.
ATGTTGCTGGCCTAATTTCTAATGGCCAATTTCACCCTAATGGGCCTGCTCCTTCTGCCCATGTTGCTGCTGACCCATTCGGCCCATATGCCAACGTCTCTTCCAGGCCCGCATATCCTTCCACTCCTAGAATGGGCCCTTCTTCTTCCCAGCCCAGATCCTCTTATCCGGCCCATTATCATCCGGGTTCATATTCACAACCTCTTGCTCAGGCTGGCCCACTTTCTTCTCGATCTCTCCCTACCTAGGAGATGATTGCTCAAGCCCAACGCCAGCTTGATGAGCTTCAATGTCGGGTCGATCCTAAGTCTTCTTTAAGTATTCCATTCGCATTTCAAGGTCTTCGGCTTTCGCCATCTTCCCAAATCCCCACATATTGCCATTATGGTGGAGTCGGTGACCCGTATGTGCACTTAAAGGAGTTCCTCTATGAGTCGGCCTAGTTTCGACACGGTGTGCGCCTGATGGCTTATCTATTCGGTCTGTCATTGGAAGGCCCAGCTTGGGATTGGTTTTTCTCATTATCGCAAAAGCAAATTGTGAATTTTCGTGTGGTCCAAGACAAGTTCATTCAACAGTTTCAGGACCAGGTTGGGACCAAGTTCTCTGTTGTGGATCTGGCCCATGAGAAGATGAAGCCCAAAGAGGAGTTCTGCACCTTTGCCGACCGCTGGCGCAGTCTCGCCGCGCAAGTCCCAGGGCACATTTCGGAGCATGAGCTGATCAAGATGCTGATTTCCAATGCAACACCTGAGTATCGGTTCATCTTAGCCCTCAACGATATTACCTCTTGGCAACAGCTTTATAGCCGAGCCCGCTTCATCCGCCAACAACTCCAAGATTCCCTTGACCCCGAGTCTTCTCCGCCTTCTACATCTCCACACACCCCGCCATCTACATCTACCTCCACATATCAACCTTCACTTTCCACAAGCCAACTCTACGCTCCCGTGAGTTCCCCTTCCGCCACATATTCTTCCACGAGTCAACCTTCCACTTCTACATACCCGTACCCTCCCACATGTCAACCTTCCATGAGTCAGCCTTCCGCTCCCACATACCCGTCTCTGTCTCCATCTCTAGTCAGGGGAGTTCCACACCCCAAGCAGGTGGATGTCATCCACTACATTCCCACTCTGTGCCATTCCCTAGTCCTTCCAGTTACCATACATCCCTATCTACACAACCTCCACAACTGTCTCCACTCCCTCATAGCCCTCGGCATCCACCTTGCCCAAAGCGGGTTTCTCACCCTCCGTTGCCGCAGTGTTTCCCTGATATTTTTCGGGCTTTGATGGCCACTCACGCGTTGTCGCTCCCTCCGGTTGTGCGTTGCCATCCCGCGGTTGGGAATATGTTTTAATTTTGTGATTATCATCACCAGCAGGGACATTTGGTTGAGGATTGCCCCGAGTTCCGGGAGTATTTTTATGGCCTAGAAGATAATAAGAAGATCAATAGGGCCGCCGTTCATAAAGTCGTTTTATATTTCTGTAGCAAGAAGCAGCAGCAAGAAGAACCGCCCAAGTAGCCGTCTCCGTCACTACAAGACCAGGGGCACCCCTGTGATTCTTTGATTAGTGTAGCGCCCGCTCCATCACCTGTTCCGCCGCCTACCCCATCTTCATCTCCACCTACCCCATCATCATCTTCACCTATTTCTACTCCGTCCCCAACACCTCCACAAACCCAAGCCTCTGCTCAGGCTAGTGCTACCTCTCCTTCCTCCTCTATTTCCACCACTGCTTCTACTCCCAACGTCGCTCGACACATCGTGTCGATACGTCGAAGGTGGGCACCACGACCTTCCACTTCTTCCGCCTCACCACCACTTTCACCATCTTCACCTTTACTACCTCCATTGACCACATCACCATCTCCACCATCCTCACCATTGCCTAACCCATCACCACCACCTTCATCGCCTCCTCTCCCAAAGACCCCTATTCCATCACTTCCACCATCTCTACCGCCTTTTCCATCGTTGCCCAAGCCTGAGCAGGCTATACCTACACCATCTCCTTCATCCTCACCATCGCCTAAACCTCCTCCATCTACACCTCCACCTTTACCTTCACCCTAGCCTATCATCGCCACATCGCCTGCGCCTTCACTTGACATCACCATCCCCATTGGAACCTCCACACCATCAAAACCTATTACCTCCACTTCTCCATCCACTTCCACCCCTCGGAGTGGGTGTACGCTACCTACGGTGCCCCTCAGGTCTTGTCTCCATGGTGATAATGAGCCAAGTCAGGATAGTTCGATGCCGGTTATGCATTTCAAGATTCAAGATTTCGTTTGCCGGATGCCAATCCGTGTCCTAATCTTTTGCTACATCGGGGCCAATGAGCCTATGTTTCAAGGAGCAGTTGCTAAGAAGAGTCCCCTTGACTTAATGCCAGTTTCTCCTCGAGTGAAGCCGGTGGCAATCTCATTGCTCATCGGAGGTCTTACTATTGATGCTATTATCACCTTTCGCTCCGTCGCAGTTCAGATTGCTGGCCAAGAAGGGTTCTCTACCCGCATTGTGCTAACTCATACGGCCACCAAGCAGATTATGGATTCTATGTTCTAGGGGCAACTCATCGTATTCTCAGCATTCTCCCAGGATATTCTACACTTTCTATGCAATCTCCCTCAGTTTATTCGTAAGTCAGTGATGTCAACGCAGCACATTACTCTCCCTCAGTGTCGTCCTGCTCTTCTATCAAGGGAGTTGTGATTCAAGACTAATTTTCGAGTGGGGTTGCCAAATCTCAGGATCCTTGTGCTGGGTCACAGAACTCCATGGTTTTCTGATGCTCATCCATCTAAGGAGTTCACTTTTCAAGAATGTCCACATATTGTTAGCACTGGATGTCTAGGGGAAACCACCCTAACAAGGCTGCAAGTTCATAGCTGGGCCAGGCCGTCTGTCAGGTGGGCCCGTCATTTGAGGAGACATTGCAAAACAATAAGCCCAGAGATTCAAGCCCGTGTCAGGCGGGTCCAATACAAGTCAGTTTCAGCTAAGAAGTGACGACGGCGCAAGTTTAAGGGCCGTCAGTTGTGCACTTAGGGGTCCACTTCTCCTTCTTCTCCTTTTCACTCGTCATTTCTTCTGCTCAGTTCCCACCCCTGGGTGGTGTATCTTCCCTCTTCTAACTCTGTCTCTACGATTCTCTCCTCTCCTCTCGAGTTTGTGAACCGCCACTTTTCTTCTCTTCGTTCCGGGCCTCCGAGTTTTCCACATTCTCATTATTCTAGGACTCGGCCTATGCCCTCTCATCATCCCGATCCTGGGACATCTTCCGATTCTTCTCCTCCGATATTTTTGGGTCCTAATTTTCCTTCCCCGACCCTGTCTCGTGATTCTCATTCTCCTTCCCCGGCCTTGTCGGGTGTCCATGATTCTTCTTCTCCGACCCTGTTAGGTGGTCCTCATTCTTCTTTTCCAACCACCTCAGATGATTACTCTTCTTCTTCTTTGTCTTCGCAGCAATCTCCTCGCCGTCTTTCTATTCTTTCTTTTTCACCCTTTCGGGGTCATCACCCTTTTTCATACTATTTTTGAGGCTTTAGTCTGCCTTGATCTCAGCTGATCTGGTTCCTTGTTATCAGAGTCTCTATGCCTTAACGAGAGAGATCTAGCCCTTGTCTCTCTTCCGTTTTATCCTTCTTCGTCCAGTTCGGTATCTACCGCTCCTCCGTGTAGAGGAATCTTTAATCCTTGTTATCCTCCCATCTTGATCCTGTCAAGTAAGGAATACAAAGCTCGTGCTGCTCAAAGCTCGCTGATAAAGATTGCTTCATGATGTTACTTTCACGTTATGGATTTGCAAGGTATCTTTATTTTGTGCAAGAAACATGCTTTCATCTTCGTTGTTTCTATTATTCCTGCGCATATGGTTATAATGTTAGTTCCTTAACATGATTGAGTGGCTTTAGTCTAATTAAATTGGTCAAAAGTCCAGTTCGCTTCTGCAGCATCTTAGGCTGGTGATAGCTCCGCGCTGGGAGTCTAGTTTCTTTGCCCGATTGTTAAGGGTGACCTTTGAGCATGGGTTTTTCACACACTTCACGGCGAGCTATAGCCAATCTCTCTAAGGCACACCATTGCTGCTTTGGCCATACCATGGGTATGCACGAATGCCTTTTCTTTTCTTTGCTCGGCCAAGTGCAGGGGCAAGAGATTGACGGATGAGATGACCAACCTAGGCGCTCCCTAATACGGGAGAGGTCTCAAATAGGGGTAGTCTTGACCCTTGTAAAAGTGAGTTTCATGCTAAATCTAGCCAATAAGGGCTGTCAAAAAATAAATCAATAATCTGATCAATATGCAAAATTATGAATCAAAGGCATAGCAAGAGTGGCAGTATAGTTCTCCACAGGACGTCATGAGCCCGGTCGCATGCGTGCCTAGTAAATATGGTTCCCAAAATCAAAGACACAAAGCCCCGGCACAACAGACTGTATCTTTGAGGGGTAATGCCCTGGAAGGAATTCAAATCTTGATGTCTCACATCCTACATAAAGCTTATCTCCATTGTTCTTCTGCTTCTCCCTCTTAGGCTGGGTTGAATCCTGGGTATGGCCTTAGTAGGGGCACCGTTCTTTAGAGGCGGTTGGTTATGGTAAGTCACCCTCACATGCATACCCTGCTCAAGGGAAGTCTTTAATGAGAGAGGGAGGGACGACGATCCCTGGCCAGTAGTTCGAGCCCGTCTTGGGTGCTGCAGATTGCTTTACTTCAAAAATTCTAAAAAAAATCAAATATGGTCAAAAATACAAAAAAATCAGATATGGTCAAAAATTCTAAAAAAAATCAAATACTTCAAAATTCCAAAAAAATCAAATATGGTCAAAAATGTAAAAAGATCAAATATTGTTCAAAATCCAAAAATAAAATAATAATAAAAATAGCAAAAAATCATCAAAAATCTAAAATTATGTGTCTTTGGTTCCCTTCTTCATGCATTTTTTGTTTTATATTTGTTTTGAGAACAGGTATAATGTGTTTGCTAAGTGTGCATGTTGCAGGGTGTTCAAGTTTTCCTTGCTCTTCATCTTTTTGCTCTTTCTCCTATTCATATCTTTTACTTGTTCTCTTCTTCAATCCACTCTCTCGATCCGTTCTGAATCTCATGTCCTTCTCAGCTTATTTAACATGATCATATCTCCATGAGAGGGCTTTGCCTCACGATTATGAACCTGGTGGTTCTACTTCATCTAATCTTGGGTTTTGATTGAAGAGCGTATTTAGTCATGTCTTTTGTCCCGCTGTGTCCTTGTCCCACCATGTCTATGTCCCTCCGTGTCGTCCCACACGTGTTGTTTTGTCCCTCCGTGTTTGTCATATTTTTATGCCACTGTGTCACCATGCTATGTGTTGCCCGTGTCTTTTATCCCACGATGTCCTTGTCCCAACCGTGTGGTGGGGACACAGGGCCCACTACCGAGCTCACTACTCGGAGCCGACGCCGCATCGCCCCGATCGCACCGAGCTTGTGGCTCGGAGACTCGTTTGAAGACTCGGCGTCCTGAGTACGTATCTGTGTGTATTGAGTATGTATTGTGTGTAAAATACATGTATTACTACATGTATTATTTACTTTTCTTTTATTAGGCTAAGACATATATGCAAATAGGTAAAGTTTAAAGGTTTGGTTGTTATAGCCCTCCCTATATAAAGGGGGGCAAGGGTGTCTTATAACATACATGAATGAATCCAGAAAGTTGCAATCACGTAGGTGCCTTGGCCCCTTTGTGCTTTCCCCTTCCCTCTTGATCCTTCGTGAGAATAGAGTGTCACCCGGTGAGAGACCGCCCGGTGTGAGGCCGAGCTACGCGAGACAGCAACTATCACGTCTTGTTCGCATCCCAGAGCTGTCGTCGATCCGTCCTCCGACGCCGTCCGCGTCAAATTTGGTATCAGAGCCCAATAACGGCGACTCCATCAACCCCGACGTCAACATAGTTTCTCCTCCCCAATTTCCGTTCATGAAAAAGAAAAAAAAAGAGCAGAAGAAATCTCCTTCTCTCTGTTGAGAAGAGTGAAAAAAAGAGCAAAAAAAAAAGAAGAAGAAGCAGCAGGAGGCATCTCTCTCGGTTGAGAGAGAAGGTGAAGAAAAAAAATAAAAAAATAGGAGGCATCTCTCTCGGTTGAGGTTGAGTGAGAACGAAAAAAAAAGAAAAGAAAGAGAGAGAAAGTGTGCTCGCGGAAGGGGCCTCGTCGCTCGTACCCGCGTGAAGGCGCTGGTTGCCGCCTTCGCTAACCGCCATGCCCTGCACGTGAACCTACCGTGGTCTGCTACTGGTCCACATCGCTTATCGTTGACCCCGCCTAGCAGTCGCCTGCATGCGCGAAGCCTTGCCATTGTTGTCGCGTGGAGTGTCATGCCGCTGGCCAGCCTCCTGCCCGCATGAAGCCCAAGCCGGCTGACCCGTCCGCCAGCGCGAAGGCTGCCCAAGGCCGCCCGAGCCCACATCCGTTCTTCCCACGTTGCTGGCAGACAAAGTCCATTGAAGCCGCCTCGTGCGCGTGACTGCCGACCTCCCAACTCTGCATGCATATATATATATCTATATATATATATATATAAGAGACGTAAAACACATCTTATATATATATAAGACTGTAGAACACGTAAAGCACATAGAACACATCTTATATGTATATAAAAGATACAATATCTATATATCTATATCAATATATATATTTGTCTATATTGATTGTGGCACCCGATCGAGTCCACAACAACAGCTCGATCGACGGCTGAGTCGCCCGGTCGCTGACACACAGTCCGTAATTTACGGAGTGTGAGTGTCCAAAAGTCTCCCTACGCGGAGAAAGTCCGAATTAATTTGTTCCCATGTGTAGGAAATTTTAAAATTAAGCGGTTTTGTAATAATTGCACCCTCCCTGCGTGGAGTGAATTTTTGTAACCGGTCAAGCTTCATCGACGCCGTGCGGACCCGCACGTCCCTACTCGCCCTCGTCTCCGGTCGGAGTTAGACTTTTCAGTCTAGCTAGGTACGTGCTCCAATCACTTATTTATTTAGTATCTTTTCAATTGCCACGCGAAGTAAGAGAGAGCTCGACCCATGCAGCCTGTATTCTGATTACATCGCTGTGGACGGAGAGAGAGTGTTTGTATGTACCCATCCGTTAAGCCCTAGAACTATCACATTAGGGCACCATAATTGTCAGGAGGTAGTTCCACAACTACTCCGCCTACGGGCGAGCAACTCTCCATGACCAGTCCCTTCGAATTGACCCTTTGCCTATTAGCCAACAAAATTCGGGTCTATAGCTTCCTAATTTTCTGTTCTAGGATTGCATCATTTAGGTCCAAGCCCGTGCATGCCACGCTAGTCTAAGAATTCATCAGGCTGTCTAGAGCACCCTTCAACGCTACCCATGGATCAAAAGAGCGTGAGTGCTATGCTAGTCTAGCTCGAACATAACCTTATGGCCCACTTTGAGGAATCCTTAAGCCAATTACGAGCGGAGCTAGATGAGAGGATCCAGGCTTTAGAGGAATGACTGAAGGGAGAGGAAGGAAAAGTGAATGGCCGCGGCGATCTCGTAGCCAATCCTAGGGAGGAGAGAGACCAAGTCCGCCAAAATTAGGCTCCCCAAGGTAGAGAGCAAGAGGCTCGTGCGTCTCGAGAGAGAGACCACGACGATGAGGATATCATCCTACGGAACATCAAGATTGACGCTCCGAGTTTTGATGGGTCCCTAAACCCCGCTGCATATCTTGATTGAGAGACCGGGATGGATCAATATTTTGACTGGCAACACCGTATGACCCCTGCTACAAGGGTGAGGTTTGCCAAAATGAAACTCCTAGGTCAAGCCAAGACCTACTGGTGCAACATCAAAAATCTCCTAGCAAGGAGACGAGAGGAGCCCATAAGCACGTGGGAAGAAATGAAGCAGAAACTGAGGGAGAAGTATCTGCCACCCTCCTACCATCAGCGTCTTTTAGACCAATGGCAGAAACTCACCCAAGATGGAAAGTCCATGGATGAGTACATCACCAAATTTGATGACTTCTTCCTTCGAAGTCGAGTCATGGAGGGTGCCTCTGTCACCCTCTCACGGTTTAGGGCTGGCCTACACGAGAGCATACAGCGGGAGATGTTCCTACGAGATGTTAACACTCTCGAGAATGCCTATCAGGTTGCTCGGGATGTCGAGCGGTTTCAAAGGGTGGTCCCACCTCGGGTCCCCACCTACTACCAACCTGAATCCCGAAACCCCGTGGTCCGCTACTCTGAGAGGCTTGGCCCCTCCACTTCCTATGTCTCTACTGCTACCCCACTTAGGGCCGTTGCCCATAATGTTCCTTTCCAAAGGTACCCCTTACCTGCACCTGCTACTGTGCCCAGGCTGGAGTACACTCTGCCAACTGATAGGAGCGATGATAAGGGAAAGGGAGTCATCTCTAGCACATCCCAACCAGTCCCTATCTTGGGAATTCGTTGCTTTAGGTGCCATAACCTAGGGCATGTTGCCTCCAATTGCCCCACCCAAGCCTTAGTCATCACCAACCCCCAGGCTGTGGAACTTCCACCTCAAGAAGGAGAAGCCATTGAGAGGTATGAGGCCGATCCTGACCTCATCGCCCAGTTTGAGGAAATGGATGCACGGTATGAGGGAACGCATGTCGAGTACATGCAAGTGGGAGATATTGCCGAGAGCTCTAACCAGGGAAGATTGGGTGTAGTTCGCTGCATCTTAACACACCCCCAAGAGGATGACTGGCGTCGAACCTCCATCTTCTAAACATACATTATGGTGAAGTCTCAACCCTACAAGGTGATCTTTGACAATGGGAGCTGTATCAATGCAGTCTCTTCAGACTTTGTCTCCCGCCTAGGTCTACCTACCCATCCCCATCCTAAGCCATACAACGTGGCTTGGGTTGACGACATGTTTATCCCAGCCACCACTACATGTGTCATTCCCATTCAGTTCCAGTCCTACCAATGATAGATCTTATGTGATGTAGTGCCAATGAAGGTTGGTAGTATCATCCTAGGACGACCGTGGATCTATGATGTAGACCATACTACATTTGGTCGGTCCAATCAATGTTCCTTCTCACACAATGGGAAGAAGATACAGTTATACCTGGCACCCCCAAAGGTGACCCCGGGAAAGAGTTCCACCTTCACCCCCACTGGAACCCCCAAGATTCAAGAGACTCCTTGAACTCTCAATGAAGGGAAACTTCTCATTCCCTCTTCTCCTACACCTATCACACCTGTTCCTAAGGCCCCTAAGGTTAGTCTTGACCCAGTTAGGCGTCTTAACCTCATAGGTGTCCGTGAGCTGAATAGGGAGGTTACCGAGGGTGCCCCTGTTTGGGATGTTGTCGTCACCATCACACCTGAGGAGTCCCGAGTCTCAGTCCCACCTGAAGTCCAGGCAATCCTGCAGGACTTCCAAGATATTTTCCCTAAGGACTTACCCTCTAGACTCTCTCCCATGCGTGATGTACAACACGCTATTGATCTTGTCTCTGGGTCCCCCCTACCCAACCTTCCCCATTACAGACTGAACCCTAAGGAGCATGCTGAGCTCCAAAGAATTGTCGAGGACCTTATCCAAAAGGGTTTCCTCAGGGTGAGCAAGAGCCCATGTGATGTCCCTGCCTTGCTCACACCCAAGAAAGATGGCACCTGGCGGATGTGTGTTGACAGCCGTGTCATCAATAAAATCACTGTCAAGTATAGATTTCTCATTCCCCATCTTGATGACATACTTGACATGATGAGTGGAGCCACCATCTTTTTCAAGATTGACTTGAAAAGTGGCTACCACCAGGTCCGAATCCGACCAGGGGATGAATGGAAGACAACCTTCAAAATAAAAGAAGGTCTGTATTAGTGGCTCGTCATGCCGTTTGGGCTATCCAATGCCCCCAGCACTTTCATGAGGCTTATGACGAAAGTCCTTCGACCTCTCATTGGTCGCTTTGTTGTCGTCTACTTTGACGATATCCTCATCTATAGCCACAACCCACAGGACCACATCCAGCATCTGAGGGAAGTCTGTGAGATGTTGAGGAGAGAAACCATGTATGCCAATCTCAAAAGGTGTGAATTTATGACAAACCGGGTCGCTTTCCTCAGATTTGTGGTTTCAAGTCAAGGAGTGTCTATGGACCAATCCAAGGTCCAGGCCTTAGTAGACTGGCCAAGGCCCCAGAATGTCCATGACGTTCGTAGTTTTCACGGGCTAGCCACCTTCTACAGACGCTTTATCTAGGGATTTAGCACCATTATGGCACCCATTATGGATTGCATCTGTAAATGGAATTTTGAGTGGACCAAAGCCGCCTCCCATGCTTTCCTTGCCATAAAGGAGCTGTCACGCCCCGTACTCTATACCATCGAGGTATTGTCCGATTTGGCCTACCGGCCTCACGATTTTGTCCCTTTCTAATAGTGATCGGCTCCAGAATGGAGGACTTCCCAGGAGGTCACCCATCCCAGTACTACTCCCCATTAAGTACACTTAACTTCGGAGTTCTTTTCAAGAACTGAGCCGATACTTCAAAAGGCACCTCGATGATATAGAGTACAACTTAGCTATATTTGACGGTGTTACAATCTACCCCTCTTATATAGGCGACGTCCTCGTCGCTGGGCACATATAGCACACAATCAAAGCCCCAGGTAGGTAGGATTCTAGAGGTGGCCCCTACAGGCTCAAGAGGTGGCTCCCACTATGTAGCACTTTGTCCCATTGCGGGTTTAAGAGGTGGCTCCCATAGCGTAGAACTTTGCCCTGCATGGCACTTAGTTCCCACACTTCCAGCTGGGATAAGGCTTTGATACCATTCTATCACGCCCCATACTCTATACCATCGAGGTATTATCCGCTTTGGCCTACCGGCCTCACGGTTTTGTCCCTTTCTAATAGTGATCGGCTCCAGAATGGAGGACTTCCAAGGAGGTCACCCATCCCAGTACTACTCCCCATTAAGCACGCTTAACTTCGGAGTTCTTTTCAAGAACTGAGCCGATACTTCAAAAGGCGCCTCGATGATATAGAGTACAACTTAGCTATATTTGACGGTGTTACCGGAGCTTATGACCAAAGCCCCTGTCCTCCACCTGGCAGACTTTTCCAAAGTCTTTTAAATATCATGTGATACATCTGGCGTAAGAATAGGAGGAGTGCTTAGCCAGGAAAGCCACCCTGTAGCTTATTTTAGTGAGAAGCTTTCTGATGCAAAGCTTTGTTACTCCACCTATGATAAGGAGTTTTATGCCATGGTCCAAGCCCTCAAACACTGGAGACACTATCTCTTACCACAAGAGTTTGTCTTATACTCGGACCACGAGACTTTGAAATTCCTTAGCTCTCAAAAGGGCTTAAATCGGAGGCATGGTCGGTGGGTAGAATTCTTCCAGTCCTTCACCTTTGTCCTAAAACATAAGGCTGGAAAAGAGAATAAGGTGGCCGACGCCTTGAGTCGAAGGGCCTCCCTTCTTTCCACTGTTCGGGTAGAGGTCACCGAATTTGACCGCATGAAGGAACTCTTTGGAGACTGTCCAGACTTTGGCCCTGCCTACTCTGCCTTGTCTGCTGGATCCTCGACAGCCTTTGTTGAATATCTACTCCAAGATGGTTTTCTATTTCGAGGGCAACATCTCTGTGTCCCGAGGACTTCTGTTCGGGACTTTCTGATTTGGGAAATGCATGCTGGAGGTCTTGCTGGTCACTTTGGATGCAACAAGACCATCCATTCTGTGGAGGAGCATTTTTACTGGCCTGGCCTGAAGAAAGATGTGGCCAAGATTGTAGCCCAGTGTAGCACATGCACAATGGCTAAGCAGGTCAAACAGAACACTGGTCTCTACACTCCTCTCCCCATTCCTGATAGACCATGGGTTGATGTGAGCATGGATTTTATCCTTGGGTTACCACGCATTGCTCACACTCCATCTTCGTAGTAGTTGATAGGTTCTCTAAGATGGCCCATTTCATTGCATGTTCCAAAACATCGGATGCATCTAGAGTAGCCCACTTATTCTTTGATGAAGTCGTGCGTCTGCATGGTCTCCCCCTAACCATAGTGTCTGACCGAGATGTCCGGTTCACTAGCTATTTTTGGAAGACACTTTGGCACCTAGTTGGCACTAAGCTGAAATTTTCCACTGCCTATCACCCCCAAACAAATGGGCAAACCGAGGTCGTCAACAGGAGTTTAGGGAATTTACTGATGTGTCTTGTAGGGGATCATCCTAGCACTTGCGATCTTCTTCTGCCCAGAGCCAAATTTGCATACAATAGCTCTGTCAATAGGTCCATAGGTATGAGTCCATTTGAGAACGTGTATGGCTACAAACCTAGGAAACATGTGGATCTCATCCCCCTTCCCCTCGAGTCTAGAACATCCAAGTTAGCTGAGGAATTTGCACAACATGTCAAGAGTCTGCATGAGTCAATTAGCAAGCAAATTCACCTTAGTAATGAAACTTACAAACGCTTGACTGATTCGCATAGGCGTCACCATGAATTTCAAGAAGGTGACATGGTTATGGTACGGGTTCAACCCGAACGACCCCTCTCGAAAGCTGTTAAAAAGTTGCAAGCCCGTAGTGATGGTCCCTTCTCAATTCTGCGGAAGATTGGCTCCAATGCGTATGTTGTGGACTTACCTCCCGAATATGGGATTAGCTCTACTTTTAATGTGGCAGACCTAGTGGCCTACAAGGAACCCACAGCGATTCCTAGTGACCCTTTCGAGCCTTCTTCTCCCATTGTGAGTGAGCCCACCCCTGTGTATCCCACAACGTCGAGAGCACCGCGTGAGCAAATTGAGAGGATACTGGATGAGCAAGTGACAACTACATGGAGCCGGGTGTACCAGCGCTACCTTGTCCGCTGGCGGGACCGTCTGCCTTCATCTGATTCTTGAATCAGCTGGGAATATCTCCAAGGCCTCGATCCAGATCTGCCGCATCACTACAACAGTAGTGTCCCCCCTTACTCGATGGAGTCGAGTTCCAGCTACCCCGGGAGGGTTGGTGGGGACACCGGGCCCACTACCGGGCTCACTACTCGGAGTTGACGCCGCACCGCCCCGACCGCACCGAGCTTGTGGCTCGGAGACTCGTTTGAAGACTCGGCGTCCTGAGTACGTATCTGTGTGTATTGAGTATGTATTGTGTGTAAAATACATGTATTACTACATGTATTATTTACTTTTAGTTTATTAGGCTAGGACATATATGCAAATAGGTAAAGTTTAAAGGTTTGGTTGTTATAGCCCTCCCTATATAAAGTGGGGCAAGGGTGTGTTGTAACATACATGAATGAATCCAGAAATTTGCAATCACGTAGGTGCCTTGGCACCTTTATGCTTTCCCCTTCCCTCTTGATCCTTCATGAGAATAGAGTGTCGCCCGGTGTGAGGCCGAGCTACGCGAGGCAGCAACTATCACGTCCTGTTCGCGTCCCGGAGCTACCGTCGATCCGTCCTCCGATGCCGTCCGCGTCACCGTGTATTGTCCCAACCCCGTATTCTTGTCTCAACCGTGTGTTATCCGATCCCACCATGTGCTTCATTCTCATGCATTCCCATTGTTTGCTCATGTTATATCTTGCATATGTTGCTTGTTCGTTCATTCTTCATTATGTTATGCTGTCTTTCGTTCATTTTTTCGTTACGTGATGTTCATGCTTGTTTATCATGTTATATTCATGTTGTTAGTTGTCTTCGATTCAAAAAATATATATCATTTCGCTTGGCAGGTAAGTCAGGTATGGCTCTCTATCCCTGCTCATTGTTGCATTACTATGTGGCATCTACATTATTATAGCCTCTCAAGGACCTGCTAGTTGTCCGTGTGTTCTGAGATCTGATGTTTCCCTTTAACAAAAATGATGATGATTTAGGAGCATACGGTTAATCATTGGATAAGCCGTTAGTTTGAGTCGGGTGGGGGAAGATGGACTCTATCTCGCACTTCGTGGTTGTAAGAAGACTCTTGACCCCGTCTTGCTCAGTCTAGCACTAATATCCTTGAGTACTTTCTATTTTATCTTTCTTTGCATTCGCTTTGATGATTTCTTTATTTTAGCCCAGCATGCATCATGTCATTTTGAGCATTTACGCCTCAAAATTCGATCAAGATTTCTCCTCAGCAACGGTTAATTACACTTCATTTCTCTTGGATAAGAGATTCTCATTCCACTCTGAATTTGAACGATTCCTCTGATCTACCCGCTTGCTCTGGTTGGCCAGCGTGATTCATATTTGAATTTTACCTCAATTTTGTCTTTCCTTTTCCAGCTTTTCAGCTGTGTTCCTTCTGATCCCCTCATTGACCGTGGATTGTGTCCCTGATGAGGTCCGTCGTGTTTCCTTTTCCTTCCTTAGTTTAGTTCTCCGGGCATGTCTCATCTGCGTCATCCATTCTAGGTGGTTAGTTCGGCGTTTTTGGGAGAATTCCTGTATCTTGTTGGTTGTGACGGGTGTCTTTTGCCATGATGCCCACTTTTTAGTTCCCTCCGCTTCATCTCCGCTTCATCTCCATTTCGCGTCGCTATCACTTTCACTCCGTCTCCTTTCCATTTCACCTCCGCGCTACTTTCGCTCGTTCCCTTGCAAAGCGGACATCAAAGGAGGGGCATCTGTTGACACCCGTTTTTAGCCCGCAAGTTGCGTCATTTCTCTTATTCGTCATTTTGATGTCCCGAATTATCCATTATTTTGGAGCCTTCCTTGGATAGATTTCGAGCCCTTTTCATCATTCCCTCTAGCCTTTGGACCTCAGAGATCATGATTTCTTAGAGCCCTGGAGCTTATCTTATCAACTTCCGGCCTTTCAAGTCGACTTGCGGCCCATTTAGGTCAACTTCCATCAAGCATTCGGCCCCTTTCGTTGCGTAGTCCTGAACGTGATCCTTTTTCATCTCTTTATGTTTCTCTATTCATTAAGTACCCTTCACCAAAGTTGTTCATCTTATAAAGCCCTAAATTTTCTTCTTCTATGCCATTGGCCAGTTCTCCACCAATTTCAAGTTATTCACATTTTTCCGGAAGACTTCGTTGTTCACCTGCATCCCAGAATTTTTACTCTCTATTCTCACCCCATTTTCTCCATCTTCTGATCGTCTTTTCATCTTTCTCTCTTCATCAAAGTTGTTCATCTTTTTGCTATCCACAATTTCTCTTTCTACCACTTTCGCTACTTCTGCACAGTTTTTTAGATATACTCTGATTTCCAAAGTCACACAAAGCTTGCCCAGAAATTTTCCTCCAGCAGCCTAGCGGTCCTGGGAAGACCGCTAGGTCATAAAAAATGGTCATCACTAGACCTCTAGACCCCAAACTTGCCCGAAATCATCCCGTTTCACCCCTGAAGTCTTGCGGTCACCCCCTAGACCATTTGCCATAGCCTTGTGGTCCTTCCTAGACCATTAGGCTCCGTAAACGGCCCTGCGATAGATCATTTTTAGAACAGAGAGTCCAGATATTCCTGAACTCCAATTTCTTCATTGCTGGGCTCTTTGGACTCCTTGTTGACACCACTTTCAAGGGAGATAAGCTTCCACCTTAGTTTTCTTTGACTTGGGACTCTTCCCTTCACTATTATCTTGAGGTTTATGCATCTATATCCCCGAAATTGGGTGTTATCTCGGATCTATCTCTAGAAGTTTCCTGCTCCTATAAATAGATGCCCAGTTCACAGAACGTGAAGGGGGGCTCTTTCTGGAGGTGGGGCGAAGCCATGCTGCATCTCCAACTCACAACTTCGACCTCATCTTGAAGATGGAAGTATTAGCTTCCCATTCCATCTTTCTGGGCTTGATTTCGTGGTCTATTCTATTAGTTCTCCCTTTCTCAATTTTACAAATCATCACAGTTTACACAGTTTTTTGCACTTTTGCACTTTTCTCCGTTTTGCATGCACTCTCCCCACAGTTCTACTGCGTGTTTTCTCCTCCTATTTGTTTCTATCTCATCACAACACACACACCTATCTTTTTCACCCTCCCACATGGGTTAAAAACCTCCCCCCGATGCGTTCTCCCTCAATCTTTACCCCTACTTAATTTATCACTACGGGATTGATGGCACACTTCAAGTTCTAATGGGCTTTTCCTTTGTGTTTCATCTTTGTTTTGCAGGAGAGCATGAATACAACGTGAGGCCCTCTTCCTCTAGCCGTCTAGAAGGAGAGGAGGTTGAATCCACATAGTTCCCCGCACCCTGTTCCTTAAGCGCTATCAAGTCTTCATCTTTCCAAGGTACACGGCATCGTTCCTCCCATCTCTTCATCCTTTGGCGTTGTTAATCCTTGGTGGCGATCACGATACGTTTTCCTATTTATTCATCACCCCTTTGTTCATTATCTTTCATGCTTGTTCATGCTCATATGATACTTGCATATGCATAGTTAGTGGGGCGGGGATAGAATAAATATCAACATAGGTGACACAAATTCATCGTGCCTTACTATTCACGGGAAGTAACGTCTTGGGCAGAAGACGCGAATTCTTGGAAATTCACGCCGACCTGAGTGGACGCCAATTCTTCCCAGATTCTTACGTTTCATGGTTTTTCATGGTTTTAATTTTTGGTTAACTTCCTTGTACCTAGCTCTATCCTTGACTTCTATTATCCTTCTGTATCTTCCTAAAGTATTCCTACAATGTTAACTCCTTAGAACTCTATTGGCTATTAAAATAAAGTGTATGTCTAGATAAACGTGGCATCTTTGATCTATGACTCAATGCCTGACATTAATGGGATCCGATCTGGTCTTGGGAGGAGCAGTCGAAAGTACTTGTGTCCATGGGAGCTATTATTGGCTATAGTATGGCATTGCACCGAAGTGCTTGACTTGATAGATTGGTCTACGACATTCCACTCTTGACTCGATATTATTTAATGACTTGATATGATTGACCAAGAACGGTAATTTCTTGTACGTGAGTAGCCAATTTCTTGTTGCGAATTGAGAACTTACTAGATAGTCTCTATACTCTTCTTTTCATCTTGTTCCTTGTTCATTATATTTATCTTGAGCATTGTTCTTGCATAGACTTAGCAGCATTTCATATAATATGTTAATTACTTTAAGTAAGCCTAATTTATAGAGACGTAATTCCTACTGGGCTTTCGCTCATCCAGTGTTTTATCCTATTTTTCAGGTAACTCTGATGAAGATACCCACTCCGACGGGGATGGCCAAGAGTGAAGAGCATAGAGCCGTACCCGAAGACTTGTGTCTTGTCATTATTGTAGTTTTATTTTATTGAGTCTAGTAAAGTGAAATTGTGGAATGGAATTTGCGAATTGTAAACTTGATTATTATGGAATAAAGAAATTATGATGGTGTTTTCTTAAGCGTACTCTATCTTGTGTATTGAATGCCTTGAGCTCTGATTGACATGAATGTTATAAACCGCCGCGTTCCGGGATCCTTCCGTGCTCGAGGCATGACACTTGTCGTGGTGGACTAAAGAGTGGGAATCAGCATTGTGATCATGTCATCTATGGTAGATCCCCTGGTAGAAGTTTCTTGCAACTTTTGAGTGAGTTTTTAGCCCAGAGCATGTTAGGACAAGCAGGATGTATTGGTTTATCAAGCTGACCTAGGGGGACAAGTCAATGATGCAGTATCGATCCAGTTTTGTAGAGTTGGGTCGCTATGCTCCTCACATCATGGCAGATGAGAGGTTGAAGACTCGGCAATCTATCAGAGGTCTGAGAGCAAAGCTTAGACACCGAGTAATTACGACTCCTGTGGCAGACATGGAATCAGTCTATCAAGCCGTGATAGACGTGGAGGAGGATTGGCTATGGACACAGGAACAGGCCGGTGCAAGGCAATCCCAGTCAAGTCAAGGTCAGCCAAGGACCCTTCAGCAGCAATGTGTTCTCCAGCAATCTTGGAGGTAGTTAGAATTGACATCTCTTCCACCTCCTGGCATGAGTTCTTCCCCTCCAGGATTGAGATTCAATCAGGTGTCGAGGTTGTTTAGAAGAAGTAGGTTTCAGCAATATCTGATCAGCAATCTGAGGTTCGACCACTGCGGCATGGTATGAATGAGCAGACAGCACAGTGTCTGGGATGTGGTGGGTTTCACAAGGGCAGGCCGTGCACCATGGATGAAGCAGAATTGGAATGTTTTCGGTGTGGTCAGATTGGACATGCTGCACATGAGTGCCCATGGCAGCCACCTCAGTCCCAGCCATCTCAGCAGCAGTTCACTAGCTTGGCGAGACAGGGATCCTGGCGTGTGCGAGGCACCTGATCGGGCTGTGTCGTGGTGGTACCCCACCTCGTGGAAGGTATGCACGAACTTTAATTATCATGTGATGTACTTTTGTTGCTTCCATTGTTTTCTTGTTATAATTGTGTTTCACGTGCTTGTGTTTTTCCCAAAGTATAATCGGGAGTTTTCGAGGACATCCTGCGTGTCGGTAGTGGAGCTGCCTACGGGGGTTATGTGGCCGTCCCTTTTCATTTTTGATATGTAAGTGTTAGTAAGGCCATATAGTGTAGCAACTCGGGTTTGCAGATCCGACCATTCCATATTTCAGAATATTTTCACGTGTTTTGGATCATTGATTCGAAATTTAAAATGGAAATTAAATGAATTATATTGAGAAATGGTGCGAGAATGGGCATATGTGGAATATTGGTTCTTTGAGGTTTTAGAGAAAAAACCCATTTTCTTTTTTTTACCCCATCGAACCCTCTTCTCTCCCCCATGTTTCTTCTCTACTCCCCATGGTGGAAGCCCCACTTCTCCTCTCTCCCCTGCGTCTTTCCCTCTCTTCCTCTCTCTCCTTCACTCCCGGTGGCCACGGAGGCACGGAGGCGCGTGGAAGATGGCGTGGACGATGCATGGCAAGCTCGAGAGCGCGTGAGGTGGTGGAGCTTCATGGATTTCATGGCTAGAATGGGGTGGAATCATGAAGATTCAGCTTCCCTAATGTGGTAAAGCGGCGAATGAGGTAGGGGGATGGATCCCTAGCTCGTTGTGGCGATTTCTCTGTGATTCCGAGCCGATACGAGCGAGATTGAGTGAGTTTTGCTAATTTTGGGGCAAAAGCATGCCAGGGTTTGAGTGACGATTCCTACCAATCTAGGTGGCAATTCTTGATTCAATCGCGACTTTATGATGTGTGGGAACGGCGGGAGGTGATTACCCTCCGTTCATTTGTGTTTTCCTTGCGATTTGAGGCTGAGACATGTCCGGATGTGTGCTGTGGAGTGTGGTGAATGATTTTAGGCCAATGGATGTAATCGCCCATTTTTATGTTCTTTCTTGTGGTTTTTGGAGTCCTTCCGATGTGTGGAAGGTAAAGGAAGTGGTTTAACATGTTTTCCCCTTCGTTTGACACGAATAGGGTGTGGAACGGACAATCCCGAGCTGGTTCACAAATGTCCGAATTTGTAACGCTAACGTGGTCGCCTCCTAAACTACATTAAGCCTCTAGATTTTGAACGAGGTGTACCCAGAGACCGTGTTTAGACTTGTGTAGGACCTGGGAGAGGCGGTTGGAGACACGGTCTTGTCCCCCATCGCGTCTATGAGGTCGTGACTGCCAGGGAGACCGTGACCAGCCTTAACGCGGCAGGACCCCCAACCACGACTAAGTGTAATGCGGTTCCGCGATAAATAGCGACCAGGCTATCGTGGTGTGACCCTAAACCACGTCTGTCCTTGCTGTTCTTGGGAGCTGGTCAGTTTAGAGTGACAGATTAGGGGCCTTGATAGCCCGGTATACGTTTGGGATTGGGTTTTCACCCCAGATCATCTGAATGCTATCAGATTGGGTCGTTTCTACCCTACATGGGCAATGGTTGCCCGATGTGAGATAATAGGATATGGGCCCTATGAGTGATCATAGGAGGCCAGTCCGGATAGTGAAATTCGTGTGTGAATCCCACAAATGAATGCAAGTCCTTAGTGATTGGGAATGTGTGAGTTTGCATTCTGGCTTAAGGCCGTGGTCGTGTTTTGGCTTAAGGCCGTGATCTTTCTTAAGGTCGTGTCATGGCTTGAGGCTGTATTCCCTTAAGTGGCGACGGCACGCCTAATGCCTTATGTGTTGAATGTGGCTATGTGATTCATAGCAAGTTACCTATGGAGCGTTGTTTCTGTATGGTATTGTGTGACCAAGTGAGAGTCAAGTTTGTGTGACCATGCGTGAGTCACTTTTGCATGACCGGGCAAGGGTCACTCTTGTGTATGCTAGTGGGCCGGTGTGGTTATTTAACCCGTCTAGGTTTGAAATAGTTGTTTAGCCTGTATTGCTAGAACTACGTGAGTTCTGTAGTTCTGATTTATCATATGACAACTATTTTTCTATGTGAATTACCGCTTGGGCTTTTGTGGAACAGCCCTTGTGATGAATACACTGTGTGTTTCCCTTGAGTGGAGCTCTCATGTTTCGGCGACTCGTGCGTTCGCTTCTGTTTCGGACTATCGATGTGGTTCTTGGTGTACGACTTGTGGGCTTGGGTTGCCTAGCCATCCGTGATTGTGACCATGCCCGTGCGAGGGGTACGTGTGTTTTCGGTAGGAGCAGGCGTAAGCATCCTGTGTACCATGGACGGACCGGGCAAGAATAGCCCTATGTGCATGATGCTCGTGCAGCAGAGGCGAGGATAGCCTAGAGCATCCAGTGCCTTGGTTAGGACAAGAGTACGTTGCTGACGGGTACAGTGGTGCGTACCCCGTGTCAGGGAGAAGGACACGGCCGTACTGTGGGTTATAGTGGTGTGGATCCTAGCTAGTCCGAGGGAGTGGTGTGTGTGTGTGTGTGTGTGTGTGTCTTCCCACTCAAGGTTAGGGTGTGGCTGCATACGGGATTCCCGCTCGAGGTGTGGGCAATGTACGAGGGACATGAGACACTAAGTTTCGGTTGAGGCGACAACCCTCAGATGAGGTTGACGTTACCGACAGCGTTGGCGAGGCCTCCTGGCTGTGAGGTAGAGCTGACACGGCTGCGTGGTCGTGGCTCCCTCCTAGTTTGAGACCAAGTTTCTGACTTGAGGTCTGGGTACTCTTGTGAAAGAGGTTATGCTGGTGACTAGGTAGTCCTAGCTTGGATCATCCATCAGTGTCGATGGATGTGCATGACTGAGTTGTCGTGGGTTTTCTTTAGTGTAGCTGTGTTGTTCGAGTGTTCGAGGGTTTGACCTATGTTCGTCGTGTTCACGAAGTAGCTGTGGAAGTTGTGATTCCACTGTAGTCTATGTTGTGGTTACCCTTGTTGTGTCTCCTGGTTTTGATGATAACAAACCATAAATCATTATTAGATCTTTGTGAAATATCTAACAAGTTTGGCTTAACTTCTAGACTGAACAAGTACAGAAGAGACACTCTAAAAGTGTCGACACCTCTGAGCAACATGTCGACACCCCAAGAAAAAATCCATCTTGAAGCCGTTTCTATCTGGGCTCTGGATTGACCAATGTGTCGAAACCTCTGAGCAACGTGTCAACACCCTAAGAACAAATCCATCTTGAAGCCGATTCTGTCTGGGCTCTGGAATGACCAATGTGTCGACACCTTTGAGCAACGTGTCGACACCCCAAGAACAAATCCATATTGAAGCCATTTCTGTCTGGGCTCTGGAATGACCAAAGTGCCGACGCCTTGTGAGAAAAGTGTCGACACTTCAGTTCCAAGGAGCAAAGTCTTACTTCCCTCAAGCACGATGACTCGACACGTGCAAGCAAGTCTCGACCTGTCTAGCTTGGAAGCCTTGCTCTTTGAAGATTCAAGAGAGATGTGTCAACACCTTGACTGGAAGTGTCGACACCTTCATGAACGCCCTGAATGGATATGAATCTCGTCGCGTTCACGTTTCCAGATCTGGAACCGATTGTAAAGGATCCGATCGATCTTGGAAAACCATTCCGGAAGCCGACTGTAACGACCCGAGAATTCGATTACCGGGAAGGCTGGATAACCCGAGACTCGAACCCCCGCCCACGAGCCGGGAGGGCTCGGAAGGGCTAAAAGGAGTGTGGAGGCACAAAGAAATAGAAATAAAGTAGGACAATTCAACAATTAACAGAAATAAATAAACAACTACAACAACAGTAGAGTCCTATCCAACAGAAAGTACAGTTTAAAGCAGTAAAACGTACCACATGCCGAGTGAACACTCGGCCTGGCGAGCTAGCAACTAAGAACCTCTGAACCGCAACCTCGAACCTCGAGGACGAACCGCCACACCTGAAAAGTAGGGGTGTGCCTCCTGTCACTAGCCCATTAGAGATCCCGCGGAACCCCAACTGAGAACAACGGCGGCACGGAAAGTTGTAACTACAAGAGCAACAGTAACAGCAGGAACAGTAAACCCGGTGGCCGGTCGAAACTCGACACTACAGCTACTCCTACTGTACCGGTCAAGCAGAAAGAGAAGTCCCGATCTCACAATCGGGAATCGGACCACACTAGCACCACTTATCGAAGTAAAAAACCACGGCAACCCCGCCGTAGAGGCCTGTCTCCCAGGACACGGCCAACCTGGACACGCTATCCAAGGTGCAACCCCGACCGTCCGGTCATGGGTACCGCACAACAAGATGCAACCTCGGTAAAGCTATTAGCACTAGTCTCACGGCACGAAAACCAACCCACGCGCCACGGCGAAACAATCGAAACTCAACGGTCAACACGACCAAAACATGAAGGTCGAAGTCACTGAAGCTGAGGGTCTGTCACTCCCGACTCGACAGGAGTACCTCCCACTAGAAGCACAGTCAGTAGCGTCCCCTGACGTCTAACACCGCACAGCAGGTGAACTGCCTGACGTGGTAGCGCCTACCAGAGGCACGGACACCGAACAAGTAACCACAAAGCAAGTGACTAGCTGGGGTCACGCTCGTCAGTGTGGGTCCAACCGCCCCCAACCACGTGTGCACACACAGACCATGCGTCTCAGGTCTGGCCTCTAACTGGTTCTCCCCTTGAGCTAGACTCCGACTACAGACGAGGGGCCCGACGGAAACCAGTCTAAAAACCTTTCTCAAGGTAAGCCCGTCCACCGACTCCGAAGTGGGACCAGCACACGCGTACTGGTAGGCTACGACTAGTGGAGGGTCACTGAAGGAGTAGGCTCTCAAGTCAACGGAAAACAACGTCCAAACCCGACGAAGTACGGGGACCATCCCACATACCAGCACCGTCGCACGGTGACCATGGTCGGAAAAGAAACGGGACTTACAGTCCACGGGCCATACACCCGGCCACGTAGAAACGCAGAAGCACGGTTCTCAAGGAAGCTCACAGGCCGCCAAACCGAATCCCACTCTCAAGGAAAAGAGGGAACCCTCCAGCCCTAGGCTGGGCAACTGGACTCGCAGTCCAAGGCCACACACATGGCCCATACAGAAAGCACAGAAGCACGATTCCCATGGCAATGCACAAGCTGCCACGCCGATACCTAGACTCGCAGTCCAAGGCCAAACACACGGCTCTCTTGAGAATCATCTTTCAGGAACACTCACGACATGCGGGGGAGACCCCATCGCACACACATCGATACACAGTGACTCGATTAAGTGTAACACAAAAGCCTGAAACACGAGGAGTCACCCAGACCCTCAAACTTACGGGAACGCTAAACGAGGCAGCACGGTCCCCCCGATACCCTCAAAACATGGACACAAAATCCCTCGGGTGTCTGGGGCATTCACGAGACCGCAAGTCGACCACTGGGTCACAACCGGGTCGACTAGGGACCTACACAAAGCGAAACGATCGCGGCAAGCACAAAGGACCACTTCAGCACAACACAGTGCCTGGCGGTCTACCTTTGGGCCGTCACATTTGTAACGATCCAAGGCTAGACCGTCACAACACTCTAACGGTCCAACACAGGAGCGTCACGCGGGAGGGGCAACACTGACTGTGGCGCACCCACCCTGGGGCGTCACAGTCTCTAACGGACCACGCCTGGTGCGTTAGAAGACAGAACGAAACAGGTTGTGACGCACACCCCTCGGGGCGTCACAGCCTCTGACGGTCCTACCTAGGCACGTCAGAAGAATGGGCTGTGTTAGCTCTGACGCTCCCATTCAGGGGCGTCATAGTGCTCTGACGGTCCAACCTAGGCGCGTCAGAGACTCGTGACCCCAACGGTCCGAAAACATGAAAACAGACGTAGCGGTCGAACCCAGGCGCGTCACACTCTCTGACGGTTTATCGTAAGACCGCTAGAGCAACCGACGCCCTGCCGACAGAACAGGACCCTGTGACGCTCCCTCCTTGGGGCGCCACAGCACGTAACGCACCCACCCTAGGGTGTTACAGACTGTGACGGTCACTGGAAGTACCGTCACACCGTCCCGAGAACGTTACGACCGGAAACGACCTAAAAATCGTCCCACGCCCCCATACCTCCACAGGAGAGAGGGAAAACAAGGGGGAAGCCCCCAAATAGCCACTAGCATGCATCTACGGCCTCGGATCGGCCAAAAACACGATGGATCGGCGGATCGACTCACAACCCCAAAAATATGGATTTTTCTCAAAAATCCCCAAATATGCCCGCTCGGCTCACCATGGCCTACAAAACTTGCAGGAAAGGGAATGCACGAGCTGGGGGTCCATCTCCCTACCTCCACCGAAGAAACGACGCGTCGTGGACGCTGATCCACGAAGAAACGCCGTGAAACCCTCGCCGGCTCGCGACCGCGCCACGAGCTCCCACGCGCCTCCACCGCCTCGATCCTTGCCTATCCTCCCCCGCGTCCTCGCCCGCGCCGCCTCGCCCCCTCCTCGCTCCGTCGGCCGCCGGAGAAGAGAGGGGAGAAAGAGAGCGTGAGAGAAGAGAGAGGGAGAGAGGGTGAGAAATGAGAAATGGGGAGAGAGAAAAAGCGAGGGGGGTTTATATAGAAAATCCAAAAATTCTAGAAAATATCAAAAAATAGAAAAATACACCCCCACGATCTTCGGAACACGCTGATCACCGTGGTAATGTCACGGAGTCGGAGAACGCAACGGTTCACCCTGTATGGGGTTCCGAAGGTCCTACCGACGGAAAATACGCGTAAAACCCAAAACGCAACCCGGGACCCACAAAGGCGCTCCGAAAATTACAAAAAATTACTGATGTGCTCCTCACCATACCACGGACCCAAGGAAATTCACGGACACACCACCGGTGGGTCCGACAATCTGGTAAAAATAGTCTGAAACCTGATCGGACTCAAATCTGAAACACACGGAAAGACGATCCGAAACCCACGGATCCAGATCCGAAAAACCCGGGGCATTACATCGACAGGTTCAGAGAATCTGTTTTGGCGGCAGAAAGATCCTCCAGGTGCTGTCCTTTTGCAGAGTTGGTCCCCTTAACTACCTAGTTGGTCCCCCAACTACCCATAAATATGGGACGCACGAAATGTAAGTACAGGGAGTTGGTGAAAGCAAACTGGGCAGTGTACTGTGATGTCTGAGCACGCTCTCCTGGAGGAGAGATGATGGGAGTTGACTTCGAGGCTAAGAAAGACACAAAGAAATAGTGGAAGATTAGACATAGCCGAATTTAGAGCTGAGCAACAAAGAAGCTTGCTCGGTGACGTCTCTCTTGTATGGTGTAGCTGGCTTGATGACAACACAGCAGACGGTCTTCTTCACCTCAGGAGGTCTCACAACAAGGAAGAGATCATCTGTTGAAGCTTTATCAGGTGTCCCTCTGAGCTGAAAGCAAGATCATCGCTTTCTCTTGAGGTCACGACAAAGAACCGGGAAGAAGAAGAAGAGAACCCAGAAGTTATCCAATTCTCTCCTAGACAGGAGTTTTCTTTCCCATACAACTATATAGCCTTACTCTGTGTGGTTGTTCCTTTCACATTTTTATTTTTCTTTTCAAAATAAATACTCGTACTTTGTTCCCTACCTGCGAGTAAGAAGACAGGCGGTGTGTTCACTAGTCTGTGGGTTTTGGGTTTTGTACCCACCAGCTGTGTGGCAGCAGAGTTGAGAGAGTTTGTCTCTCTGTTGGAAGCTGTGAATCAGCGATAGTGCATCGCACTAGTAAAGCCTCACCGAGCTGTTTGAGGGGTGGATGTATGTCTCTGGATAGAGACCGAGCCACCTTAAAAACCTGTGTTATGTGGCTTGTCTTCTGTTGAGCCTTGACGGTAGATGCTTGGTAGGAACGCTATTGTTCATCTCTAATGCATTTAGCTCATTAGCCAGCAACCATTTCTATCTTTACCGGTCTTAGTTTCTATCTATATTTTAGTTTCGCAAAGAAGGGGCTGATCTATTCACCCCTCCCCTCTAGATCTGCCTATCACCACGCATCACATGGTATCAGAGCTAGCCTCTCTGTATGTGGTCTAACGACCTTGAGAGAACTGGTGTTATGGCAACTAAGAGTCCTATGCCCGAAGGGCATTCCATAAATAGACCTCCCTTTTTCTCTGGAACAAACTATCCTTATTGGAAAAACTGTATGCAGGTCTTCATCAGAGCACAAGATCATGAGATCTGACGGGTGATCAGCAAAGGTCCATATGAGCTGCCTCCCAAACTAGGAGAGGAAACATGGACCAAGGAATAGATCAGAAGGTCCACTCTGAACTGGGGTGCCAAGCATATAATGCAATGCTCCCTTCATCCAACAGAATTCTCAAGAGTGTCAACTTGTGCAACTGCAAAAGAAATGTGGGACCGTCTTGAGGTAATATATGAAGGGACACAGCAGGTACGTGCAACTAAAGCAAATATGCTAGTGTATGAATATGAAAAATTTAGAATGAAATCTGATGAGTCTATTTTAGACATGTATGGTAGGCTAAACATGCTTACGAATGGCTTAATAGAGCTAGGTAAGACCTACTCCGAGCAGGCGATTGTGAGAAAAATACTAAGATCCCTAAATCCTGCATGGCATACAAAGGTCACAGTGGTCAAAGAATCAAAGGATTTGGCTACCATCAAGGTGGAAGAACTCATAGGGTCCCTGATGACCTATCAGATGAATCTGAGGAATAAGGAAGCTGAAGTGAGTAAGAAAAAACCTCTGGCTCTTAGAGCATGGTCGAGCACCAAGGACACTTCTGATGATGAAGAGCCTTCAAGTAGTAACTCCGAAGAGGATGAAGTTGCTATGATAACAAGAAAATTCAGGAAGTTTCTAAGAAAGGAAGGTAAAGGCTTCACAAAGTGGAAGCCTCAGGTATAGAGAGGTTTCATGTCAAAACCTAAAAATGATAAGAAGTTTGACAAACTCGCCTATTACTCTTGCAGGAAACCCAAACACATCAAGTCTGAGTGTCCAGAGGGAGCCAAGAGAACAATGCCCAAGTGGAAGGGCAAGAAGAAGCAGGCCATGGTTTGTACCTGGAGTGATGAGGAAGAAAATGAAGATAGCTCCTCGAAAGAAGAGAAAGACGATCTCTGCTTCATGGCCAATGGAGAAAAGAATAGTAAGGTGAGCTCTCCTTTTGAACATTTCACTACTGATGATTGGGAAGAGGCTTACTTTGAATTAATGGATAAGTATGAAGTGTACAGAAAAGAAAACAAAGCCCTAAAGAAGAAAATCAACTCCATTGTGCATGATCAAATCCCTAATGACAAAATCACTTCCCTAGAAATTGAAATTGAGGATCTGAGAAAATTGAACGAAAACCTAGAAGAAGGAAGGAAATTGTAGCAACCCTGATAAATGAATATTTGAAATAAATTAAAAAATATATATATTACAGTAGTAATACAGATAATAAGAATAGGGTTAATTAGATGAAGTAAAACAAAATTAAAATAACGCCTCTTATTAGGGCGTTCATTCAAAAAGAAACGCCTCTATCAAAGGCGTGACTAAAGAAAGGACGCCCACACGTGCGGTCGTCAACTCTCACGACCAAATAGGCAAGTAAAAGAAACGCCCATATATGGGGCGTGTTTCAAAAACAAGGAACGCCCTTATCCAAGACGTTTCTTAAGAAACGACCTGAACTAGGTCGTTAATTAAAGAGTCGACGCCCTTACCTAAGGCGTTAATTCCATTCGGACCCGTTCGACCCAGAGCTTATCAGGGGAAGGATCAACCTGATCCAGTAAGTGTCTACTAGGGTAAGGACTCTATTAGGGAAGCATTACTTCCACACAATCACTAACCCTAATAGGATTTCCAAAATCTTATAAATAAGCCTTGATCGAACAACCCTAAACCTATTTGATACCTCCGACTGCAGAGGTACGTGAAGAACAAACCGTTCTTCTTAATTTCCCTTTTTGTTCTCTGCTTCAGTTGCATGAAGAATTAACAATTCTTCATCTTCTTCTCTATACAGGTTAAGGGAGCTCGGTGGCCGTACGTTGAGAGCTGGTAAAGATCTTTTCTTCACTTTTGACGTGATGATCAGATTTCAAAGAAACTGATACAGTTTCTTCTCTCATAGGAAAGCTGTTGTAGAAGCCTCTTCATCAAAGCCATCATCTTCTGCTAGCCAAAAACCCCTCACGGTCATCTCCAAATCAACTCTTAAAGGTAGGATTTTCTCAAGTCTTGTAGCCCAAACTAAATTTATATATACAAGAAGCATCATGCATATCATGTATTAGTTTTATTATAGTTTCCCGGACGTTGCTGGAATATTATTGAAAGAAGCGCCCTTGAATAGGGCGCTACTTTAAAAGTAACGACCATAACAATGGTCGTCAGTTTCAGAATAAACGCCCTGTACACAGGCGTTACTTTTATGAAAATAATAAATACCCACGTTATAAAGATGATATATTTGAAATCTTGATTCTAATACAATGCATGACTCTACCTGCTAGTTTACCTGTCCTGCCTTGGAAAATTGCTTGATTATATAACTTCGTTACTGTTCATGACCCTTGACGAATTAACGACCTAAGTTAGGTCGTGACTTGTGAAACTAACGCCCTGAACTAGGGCATAATTATGTTAATAACGCCCCTTCAGAGGGCGCGTTTTCTGTAAATTCCTGAAATATATACATTCTGAAAAATAGAATTAAACAGTAACGCCCCTTTTAAGGGCGTGTTTTAGACAATTCATGAAATTATTGATGTTCTGTCAAATATATAAATAAGGAGACGCCTGCTACTGTAGTCGTCAACTCTTGAAGAAACGCCCCTTCCCAAGGCGCGTTTTAGATAAATTATTGAATTATTGAAAATTCTGGCTAACGGACCATATGTAAACGCCCTTCTGTTAGGCGTTAATTACTTGAGAAACGACTTGACCTAAGTCGTTATTTTACTATAAACTGATTTTCATCTGATTTGCTAACCGATGGTTTTATATATTATAATATATATATATATATCGGCACTATTCTCCACTCCGTGAGTATAGTCCCATGTTTTCATGTTGATTTATCGATCACACTCAACTCTCATTGACATACAAGCTCTCCATTGGACATTCCGTTCCTTTGGACTAGCGAGTTAGTCATAGAGACCTCCGTAAGACTCCTCGTAGCCTTGGATTCCCTCAAGGCCGACTGAGCTGGTTGTACCCTAAAAACCCATTACACGATCCTTGCCATGTCAATCTAAAGAAACATGGTATACCGGCCCTTATGATTATACAAAGAGTATATCATAAGAAATTCTTAATGGGATGATGACATCATGCCATATCATGCCATTCTTGTAAACCTCAATTCTATGACAAGAATGAGGGTATCTTACCTTTGATATACTGTTCATGTGGACCTCAATTCTATATAAAGAATGTCCATACTGATTTTTCATGGTACCCAAGTTAAGGGAATCATGTTCTACCTAGTTTTATCGATATCGTGATTATACCGTTATTATCGCCATTCTATGTCCTTTGTCATATTTTGGACTCTATTCTATTAAAGTTGTCATACGTGTCTACAAGCTTGATTATTGAAATTCTATGTTGGCTATAAACAAGAGTGGATGTCAAAACACATGATAAATGCCTGCGCATATAGGGCCCGATCTGGTCCTGGGAGGAGCACCCGAAAGTACTTGTGCCCATGGGAGTTAAAATGATAAGGTATCTGGCATTATACCGAGTACTTGACTTGCTTGATTGGACATTCCACACACATCTTGTACTTGACTCGTACTTGACATGAAATGAAATGCGTGGCCCGAAAAAGGGTAATTTACTTGCTTGCTTGATACATGATAGCCAAAGTTCTTGGCATGATTTGTTAAATGTACTTGCTTGAATATCTCGAATAAACTTGTTATCTTGTTGAAAGTCCATGATAAGTTCATCTTATTTCCTTGATACTACATTCTATCTATCCTGTCGTTTTATGCGAGCATGCATAGCTTTATTGCATTCATAAAAATGTAATTACTTAAACCCCTTGCTAGTACTTGAGATATAATTTCCTACTGAGCGTTCGCTCATTCCGTTTGTCCCTTTGTACTTTTCAGGTAAGTCCGACGACGATGGAAGTCAATCGGATGGGAATGGTCAAGAGTGAAAGTGATAGAGCTTCTACAAGTGTCGTCTAGTCTTTTCTATAGTTTCTTGAGTCAAATATGTATTCTTTTCCTTTTTATTAAACAGAGTATTGGATTTGTAATAGTCTATCCATTATGAAATAAAGGATTGGGTTATCTTGCTATTTTGCGCATCTCTGTTTTTGTGTCGAATACACGACCACTCTGTTTGACATGACTGATATAGACACGTCGCGCATCTCCGGGTATCTTCCGCGCTCGGGGCGTGACAGTCTTTGTGGTATCAGAGCTTAAGGTATTCAATTCCTAGGAAACCCAAGTCCAAGGATAGGTTTCACAACCTTTAACCAAGTGAGAGTGGGTAGAACCAAGGGTTAAATGATCAATGAGTCCTTTATAAGATCATAGTGATATAATACTAACATAGCTATTGTAATTGTAGGATAATGGCTGCCGAACGTGCTCAATGGCGCAACATGCAGCGTACCCTTCAAGGGATGACCCAAGTGCTACAACAGGTAGCACAAGGTGGTGCGCCACGAGCTGGAAGCTTACACCAAGCATTCAAGAATATGAATCCCCCGAAGTTCATGGGATCGACCGATCCAGACGATGCCGAGCATTGGGTTCGGGAGATTGAACGTATATTCCGTGTTATGCAATGCACGGATCAGGATAAAGTCTTATTAGCTACTTTCCAGTTAGAAAAGGATGCTAGATGCTGGTGGGAGTCGATTGAAGCTACAATTGACCCAACTCAAGTTACATGGGGAGAATTCGTTGAATATTTCAACGCCAAATATTTCTCTGATAGGGTCCAGGAAAAGAAGGCCGCCGAATTTGCCGCATTAAAGCAAAGATCTTTATCGGTGGCTGATTATGAAGCACAGTTCTCTAGACTGTCTAGATATGCTAAGCATTTAATTAGCACGGAAAAGATGAAAGCCCGTAGATTTCTTAATGGGCTTAGGCCCCACTACATTACTCAACTGGCGCCTATGGATATTCAAGTTTATACTGAAATAGTGCGCCGAGCTCAGTTGCTTGAAGATGCCACGGAACTATCTGATAGGATCCGTGGGAAAGACAAAAAGGAGCAAGTCACAAGTTCGGGTTCTTTTAAACCCAACTTTAAGAAGAGGCCCAATAATGGAGGTTCTTCCTCTCAAGATCAGAAGTTTAAGAAATCCAAGCCTTTCTCTATCACCACTACACCTTCAAACGTAGTATGCAAGCATTGTGACAAGGTTGGTCACAAAACAGAAGAATGCTGGAGGAAATTAGGAGCATGTCTCCGTTGTGGGAGTCGTGAACATCGGATTCCCGATTGTCCATTAATGAATGACCAAGACGGTGAGGGTAAACGCCCAGTGACAAGGAACGCGCGTCTTCATGCAATCCAAGAGACCGAACCAGAAGAAGAAGGCGGATTGGTGGAAGGTACATTAAAAATTTGTTCCAAATATGCACATGTCTTATTTGATACGGGTGCATCGCATTCCATTATTTCCAAGAAGTTTGCTGACCCGTTACCTCTAGAACCGGAATTGATGAAAATAGTGTTGTCTACTCCTCTCGGAAACGAGACGGATATCACGCATCATTACCAAAACTGTGAGGTGTTGGTTCGAGGAAAGAATTTTCCTATTGATCTTATCTGCTTAGATCTAAAAGAATATGATGTTATACTAGGAGCAGATTGGTTATCCAAATACCAGACAACGGTTGATTGCCGTGATAGCAAGATTGTTTTCAAGGAATTTCTGGAACTGACTTATACTAGTCCTAAGAGTCGAAGCAAATCCCCTCTTATTTCGGCTCTTCGAGCAAACAAGCTCGTCAGGAAAGGATGTGTATCCTTCCTTGCTTTTGTCACTGTTAAAGAAGCTAAGGAAACCAAGATAGAAGACGTTCAAGTAGTACGAGAATTCCCAGACGTATTTCCAGAAGATTTGCCGGGATTACCCCCTCAAAGAGAAGTGGCCTTCACCATTGACTTAGTCCCTGGTGCTGGTCCTGTTTCAAAGGCACCATATAGAATGTCCCCTGCTGAACTCAAGGAGTTGAAGGAGCAGTTGATGGAACTAATCCGAAAAGGGTTTATTAGACCAAGTACTTCCCCGTGGGGAGCACCAGTCTTATTTGTAAAGAAGAAGGATGGATCCATGAGATTGTGTATCGACTATCGACAGTTGAATCATCTTACTATCAAGAACAAGTATCCACTGCCGAGAATCGATGAGTTATTTGATCAGATTTCAGGATCCAAATATTTTTTCCAAGATTGATCTCAGGTCGGGATATCATCAATTAAGAATCAAGGATGATGACATTCACAAGACCGCATTCAGAAGCAGGTATGGCCATTACGAATTTGTTGTTATGCCTTTTGGACTAACAAATGCCCCTGCTGCCTTTATGCAGTTGATGAATAGCATATTCAGGCCTTATCTAGATCAATTTGTGGTGGTTTTCATTGATGATATATTGATATATTCCAAGACTAAGGAAAACATGAAGAGCATTTGAGGATTTCATTACAAATCTTGAGGACAAATCAATTATATGCTAAGCTCAGCAAATGCGAATTCTGGCTTGAAGAAGTGGCTTTTCTCGGACATGTGATATCCAATGATGGATTATCTGTAGATCCGTCAAAGGTTGAAGCAGTTAAGAAATGGGAAAGACCCACTAATGCAAGCGAGATCAGAAGTTTCTTAGGTCTTGCAGGCTATTATCGGCAATTCATCAAAGATTTCTCTAAGATCGCCGTGCCCCTTACAAGGTTAACTCGTAAGGAGATCCGATATGAATGGAGTGAGGAATGTGAAAGAAGTTTCCAAACTCTCAAAGATCATCTCACTACAGCTCCAGTGTTAGCTCTACCAATAGAAGGAGAGAAATTCGAGGTCTACACTGATGCTTCTGGCATTGGCCTCGGATGTGTCCTAATGCAACAAGGAAAGGTCATAGCATACTCTTCACGTCAGCTGAAGAAGCATGAGGAGAATTACCCCGTCCATGACTTAGAACTGGCCGCGGTAGTATTTGCCCTAAAGATATGGAGACACTACTTATATGGAGCACAGTTTACTGTATACTCCGATCACAAAAGTCTCAAATATCTATTTTCACAAAAGGAGCTAAACATGAGACAAAGACGCTGGCTAGAATATCTCAAGGACTTCGACTTCAATATACAATACCATCCCGGAAAGGGTAATTATGTTGCTGACGCCCTTAGTCGAAAGCCGAGAGCAATGATAGCAAATTGTATGATGCAAGAATGGAGGTTACTTGAACAATTCTCCGAGCTCAATATAAGCTTGGACACAGAATCCAAATTTGTCACACTATCTCATGTAAGCATACAGTCAGATTTGTTATCTGAGATACAAACACTTCAGGATGATGATCCTATATTAGTAGAAATCAAAGGCAGATTAGAAGGACAATCTGATTTTCAACTAACTTCTGATGGAAGATTATCGTTCAAAGATAGAACTTGTATACCCGATTGTCCGGAATTAAAGAAGAAGATCTTAGATGAAGCTCACAGATCAAGATACACTATTCATCCTGGATCAACTAAAATGTACCAAGATGTAAAGAGGAACTTTTGGTGGCCTAATATGAAAAGAGAAATAGCGGACTATGTATCACGCTGTCTCACATGCCAACAGGTCAAGGCGGAACACCAAAAGCCTGCGGGAAAACTACATCCTCTAGATATTCCTAAGTGGAAATGGGAGGATATTGGTATGGACTTCATCATGGGTTTGTCTAAATCTAAAGGAGGACATGATGGAATCTGGGTTATCATTGACCGATTGACTAAATCGGCACATTTCTTGCCAATCAAAAGCCGATGGTCAATTGATGTGCTAGCTGCACTATACATCAAAGAAATAGTCAGGATACATGGAATTCCTGTCTCAATCGTGTCTGATAGAGATCCCCGTTTTACTTCTCATTTTTGGAAGGGATTACAACATTCGTTGGGAACAAGGCTCAACTTTAGTACTGCTTTTCACCCACAAACGGATGGTCAGACCGAGCGAACTAATCAAGTTGTTGAAGATATGCTGAGAGCATGCATTATTGACTTTGGAGGAAGCTGGCATGACCACTTGCCTTTAGTTGAATTTGCATATAACAACAGCTATCAAGCTAGTATCCAGATGGCACCTTTTGAAGCATTATATGGAAGGAGTTGCCGATCACCCTTATGCTGGAACGAAGTTGGAGAAAAATAACTATTAGGTCCAGACATGGTAAGGGATACAACCGAGAAGATACAAGTAATCAGAGAAAGATTACAAGTTGCTCAGACCAGACAAAAGACTTATGCAGATACAAGAAGAAGAGATCTTGAATTCCAAATCGGAGATCATGTATTTCTCAAGATATCGCCTGGACGTGGCATACGAAGATTTGGTGTTAAGGGTAAGCATACGCCAAGATTCATCGGACCATTTGAGATACTCGAAAGAGTTGGCGAGGTTGCTTATCGCATCGCATTACCTCCTCAATTGTCCGAGGTACATAATGTATTTCACATATCCATGTTGAAAAAGTATGTGCACGACCCCTCTCATATTATTGAACATGGAGATCTGGTGATCCAGAAAGATCTCACATATGAACAGAAGCCTATGAAGATCTTGGATCGAGAAATACGAGCTCTAAGGAATAAGGTCATTCCCATGCTCAAGGTGCAATGGAATAAGAATCCCGAACGCGAAGCGACATGGGAGACCGAAGAATCTATGAAGAAATGATTTCCCGAGTTATTCTAAGAGGTATATGTTCTACGCTCTCCACATGTATAATTATATATATATTGAATTTGGGGACCAAATTCTTTTTAAGTGGGGGAGGGTGTAGCAACCCTGATAAATGAATATTTGAAATAAATTAATATATATATATATATATATTACAGTAGTAATACAGATAATAAGAATAGGGTTAATTAGATGAAGTAAAACAAAATTAAAATAACGCCTCTTATTAGGGCGTTAATTCAAAAAGAAACGCCTCTATCAAAGGCGTGACTAAAGAAAGGACGCCTACACGTGCGGTCGTCAACTCTCACGACCAAATAGGCAAGTAAAATAAACGCCCATATATGGGGCGTGTTTCAAAAACAAGGAACGCCCTTATCCAAGACGTTTCTTAAGAAACGACCTGAACTAGGTCGTTAATTAAAGAATCGACGCCCTTACCTAAGGCGTTAATTCCATTCGGACCCGTTCGACCCAGAGCTTATCAGGGGAAGGATCAACCTGATCCAGTAAGTGTCTACTAGGGTAAGGACTCTATTAGGGAAGCATTACTTCCACACAATCACTAACCCTAATAGGATTTCCAAAATCTTATAAATAAGCCTTGATCGAACAACCCTAAACCTATTTGATACCTCCGACTGCAGAGGTACGTGAAGAACAAACCGTTCTTCTTAATTTCCCTTTTTGTTCTCTGCTTCAGTTGCATGAAGAATTAACAATTCTTCATCTTCTTCTCTATACAGGTTAAGGGAGCTCGGTGGCCGTACGTTGAGAGCTGGTAAAGATCTTTTCTTCACTTTTGACGTGATGATCAGATTTCAAAGAAACTGATACAGTTTCTTCTCTCATAGGAAAGCTGTTGTAGAAGCCTCTTCATCAAAGCCATCATCTTCTGCTAGCCAAAAACCCCTCACGGTCATCTCCAAATCAACTCTTAAAGGTAGGATTTTCTCAAGTCTTGTAGCCCAAACTAAATTTATATATACAAGAAGCATCATGCATATCATGTATTAGTTTTATTATAGTTTCCCGGACGTTGCTGGAATATTATTGAAAGAAGCGCCCTTGAATAGGGCGCTACTTTAAAAGTAACGACCATAACAATGGTCGTCAGTTTCAGAATAAACGCCCTGTACACAGGCGTTACTTTTATGAAAATAATAAATACCCACGTTATAAAGATGATATATTTGAAATCCTGATTCTAATACAATGCATGACTCTACCTGCTAGTTGACCTGTCCTGTCTTGGAAAATTGCTTGATTATATAACTTCGTTACTGTTCATGACCCTTGACGAATTAACGACCTAAGTTAGGTCGTGACTTGTGAAACTAACGCCCTGAACTAGGGCGTAATTATGTTAATAACGCCCCTTCAGAGGGCGCGTTTTCTGTAAATTCCTGAAATATATACATTCTGAAAAATAGAATTAAACAGTAACGCCCCTTTTAAGGGCGTGTTTTAGACAATTCATGAAATTATTGATATTCTGTCAAATATATAAATAAGGAGACGCCTGCTACTGTAGTCGTCAACTCTTGAAGAAACGCCCCTTCCCAAGGCGCGTTTTAGATAAATTATTGAATTATTGAAAATTCTGCAAAACGGACCATATGTAAACGCCCTTCTGTTAGGCGTTAATTACTTGAGAAACGACTTGACCTAAGTC
Organism: Amorphophallus konjac; assembly: GCA_022559845.1. Lineage (NCBI taxonomy): Eukaryota > Viridiplantae > Streptophyta > Magnoliopsida > Alismatales > Araceae > Amorphophallus > Amorphophallus konjac. Next base: position 100,207,560 of record CM040125.1, on the reverse strand, counting down.
GTTATTTTACTATAAACTGATTTTCATCTGATTTGCTAACCGATGGTTTTATATATTATAATATATATATATATATATCGGCACTATTCTCCACTCCGTGAGTATAGTCCCATGTTTTCATGTTGATTTATCGATCACACTCAACTCTCATTGACATACAAGCTCTCCATTGGACATTCCGTTCCTTTGGACTAGCGAGTTAGTCATAGAGACCTCCGTAAGACTCCTCGTAGCCTTGGATTCCCTCAAGGCCGACTGAGCTGGTTGTACCCTAAAAACCCATTACACGATCCTTGCCATGTCAATCTAAAGAAACATGGTATACCGGCCCTTATGATTATACAAAGAGTATATCATAAGAAATTCTTAATGGGATGATGACATCATGCCATATCATGCCATTCTTGTAAACCTCAATTCTATGATAAGAATGAGGGTATCTTACCTTTGATATACTGTTCATGTGGACCTCAATTCTATATAAAGAATGTCCATACTGATTTGTCATGGTACCCAAGTTAAGGGAATCATGTTCTACCTAGTTTTATCGATATCGTGATTATACCGTTATTATCGCCATTCTATGTCCTTTGTCATATTTTGGACTCTATTCTATTAAAGTTGTCATACGTGTCTACAAGCTTGATTATTGAAATTCTATGTTGGCTATAAACAAGAGTGGATGTCAAAACACATGATAAATGCCTGCGCATATAGGGCCCGATCTGGTCCTGGGAGGAGCACCCGAAAGTACTTGTGCCCATGGGAGTTAAAATGATAAGGTATCTGGCATTATACCGAGTACTTGACTTGCTTGATTGGACATTCCACACACATCTTGTACTTGACTCGTACTTGACATGAAATGAAATGCGTGGCCCGAAAAAGGGTAATTTACTTGCTTGCTTGATACATGATAGCCAAAGTTCTTGGCATGATTTGTTAAATGTACTTGCTTGAATATCTCGAATAAACTTGTTATCTTGTTGAAAGTTCATGATAAGTTCATCTTATTTCCTTGATACTACATTCTATCTATCCTGTCGTTTTATGCGAGCATGCATAGCTTTATTGCATTCATAAAAATGTAATTACTTAAACCCCTTGCTAGTACTTGAGATATAATTTCCTACTGAGCGTTCGCTCATTCCGTTTGTCCCTTTGTACTTTTCAGGTAAGTCCGACGACGATGGAAGTCAATCGGATGGGAATGGTCAAGAGTGAAAGTGATAGAGCTTCTACAAGTGTCGTCTAGTCTTTTCTATAGTTTCTTGAGTCAAATATGTATTCTTTTCCTTTTTATTAAACAGAGTATTGGATTTGTAATAGTCTATCCATTATGAAATAAAGGATTGGGTTATCTTGCTATTTTGCGCATCTCTGTTTTTGTGTCGAATACACGACCACTATGTTTGACATGATTGATATAGACACGTCGCGCATCTCCGGGTATCTTCCGCGCTCGGGGCGTGACAGAAATAAATGAGGGATTTGGAAGATGAAAATGAAAGCTTAAGAGATGAAATTGATGAGCTAAAAATAAAGACGCAGAGCTATGTAAAAGACAACAACCTATGCAATGAAAAGGCTGATGTTGTCACTGAAGTAAACACTCAACTTCTGAAAGAAAATGAAAAGCTTCTGAAAGACTTAACTGACAAACAGAATTCCTTAGAGAAATTTGTTGATGGGAGTGAAAACTTGAATGCTCTGCTTAGGACAAAAATGAACTTCAACAGGGAAGGGCTAGGATATAATCCCACAAAGAAAAAGTCAATTGGTATGAAAACCACAACCTTTGTCTCATCCTCTGAAGCATCAACTTCTAAAACAACTCCTAGCCTAAACCAAGAAAATGCAAGAAACAAAGGAAAAGAGAAAGTTGGAGAGCCCATGAAGAACAACCCTATAAAACCCAAAAAGGCTCACCAACAGCAACACCAAGCTGGCTGACACCTACCTAAGTCCAAGTCTGCACATCCCAAGGCTAAAAAGAACTTTAACAATAAGACAGGTCGGGACTACCCTAAGGACAGGTTGACACCTTCATGGTCAACCACCCATCAGTTCCCCAGGTTTGCACCAGCAGGTCGACACTCTATTTACAGGGACCCGACACCTCTCTCAAACAGAGACCGTTATAGATGGGTAGAACAAGAGACAGGTCGACACTTTCAGAATAGGAGGTTGACACATCCCTCATCCAGAGACCAGTATAGATGGTCAGAACAAGGGAGAGGTCGACACTTTGCCTCTTACAGGTCGACACCGTCGTGGGTCTGGGGTTGTCATGAACTCTATGGTCATAGGTCTACCCAACCTCAACACCCTAGGTACTATGACACCTCCTATACCTCCAGACCAACCAATTGGAATAGATGGTCCAAAAAACAATCCTCCTATAACATTACAAAAACCCATAAAGCCCAAGAAGCTAAAAGAGAGAGAAGGAATGTTAAAGAAGAAAAGAAAAACTAGAACTTCCAGCAAAGCAAGAAAAATAATAATGTTAAGAAAGTCTGGATTTCAAAGTCTGTGTTATCTTGCTTTATAGAGATGAAGAAATTATTGGGACTCAATTGTCCGTGGGTTCCAAACATTGTCACTTAGTTCCTTGTGCAGGAGTGTCTTGCAGCCGTGCACAATCACTGGTATCTCGACAGTGGCTGCTCAAGACACATGACTGGAGACAGAACCAAATTTGGTCTCCTGGTAGAAAAGGAAGCTGGACATGTCACATTTGGAGGGAACAACAAAGGAAAGATAATTGGTACAGGTAAGGTTGGTAAGAATCCCTCCAACTCCATTGATAATGTATTACTTATTAATGGTCTGGAATATAACTTGCTAAGCATAAGTCAACTTTGTTATAAAGGTCATACTGTAGTCTTTGACTCTAATGAATGCAGGATCTTGCACCCTAATTCAAAAAAAATCAAGTTCTCTGGTAAAAGTGTCAACAATGTGTATATGATTGACTTAGATGACCCTGCACACATAAATCTTTATCTTGCTACACCTAAATCTGAATTAACATGCTTGTGGCATCGTAGACTAGGTCATGCTAGCTACAATACCCTTCATAAATTGGTGAAGCATTCAATCGTTAAAGGTTTGCCTGAAATCAAATTCAAACTGAATTCTAAAACATGTGATGCATGTGCTCAAGGAAAATAAACTAGAAAGTCATTTAAAAGCCAAACTGAAAACCTATCATCCAAACCACTTGAACTAATTCACATGGACTTGTTTGCTTCAACCAAAATAGCTAACTTAAGTGATAAAAGATATGGCTATGTTTTAGTATATGACTTTACTAGATTCACTTGGGTGTTTTATCTTGCACATAAAAATGACGCATTTGATGAGTTTCAGGCACTCTTCATGCAAGTAAAGTAAGATGGTAAGTTTAAAATTTCTACCATACTTCCAGACCATGGTGGCGAATTCAAAAATACTGATTTTGATAATCTGTGCAAGACTGAAGGAATAAATCATAGGTTTTCATCACCAAGAACCCCTGAACAAAATGGGGTGGTCGAGAGAAAGAACAGAACTCTCATAGAGATGTCTCGCACAATGTTTGTAGAAAAGCAACTACCAATGAGATTTTGGGCAGAAGCGGTAAACACTGCATGTTCTATCATCAAACACTCAATGGTAAGGCCACTCACCAAAATGACTCTTTATGAGCTGCTCAAAGGTAAAAATCCATCTTTCACATGAAAGTATTTGGTTCAAAGTGCTTTGTTCATAACAATGATAAAAGAGTTTTAGACAAGTTTGAGCCCAAGAGTGAAGAAGGGATATTCCTTGGGTATTCAGATAGGTCTAGAGCTTATAGAGTCTATAATCTTAAGACCCTATGTATGGAAGAGTCCCCTCACATCACTTTTGATGAGACTAATCATGACAATACTTGCAGGGAAGATGATGGTGGGGAGTTTCTGAACATAAGAAGAACAGAAGAACTTCCACACGAGGAGACACGGGAAAATGAAGACCAAGGAAAGTCAAGCAATGCTCCAGTCACCAATGCAGATGAAGGTAACACTCAAGATAATTTAAGAGTGTTAAAAGACCATCCCTTAGAAAACATCTTAGATAATCTGCATGACCAAACTAAAACTAGGTCTCATTTTAGAATCATGGATGAAATTGAACAACTTACTCTTGTGTCCCAAATCGAACCTAAAAATATTGTAGATGCCTTAAAAGATGACAACTGGATAAATTCCATGCATGATGTATTAAACCAGCTTGAAGGAAACAATGTGTGGCATCTTGTTCCCAGGCCCCAAGAAAAATCTGTCATAGGTACTAAATGGGTCTTTAGGAATAAACTAAGTAAAGATGGTAAGATAATAAGAAATAAAGCCAGATTAGTGACTCAGGGGTATAATCAAGAGTTTGACATAGATTTTGAAGAGTCCTTTGCCCCTATAGCCAGAATGGAGGCCATTAAAATTTTGCTTGCTTTTGCATGTTCTCATAAATACAAACTGCAGTAAATGGATGTTAAGAGTGCCTTTCTAAATGGTTTAATAAAAGAAGAGGTATATGTAGAGCAACCCCCTGGCTTTGAATGCTCACATTTCAAAGATCGTGTTTATAAGTTGGACAGAGCTCTACATGGTTTGAAGCAGGCACCTAGAGCTTAGACCAGACATTCAGTTTAGTGTTCACCTTTGTGCTAGATTTCAGTCTAGCCCTAGAGAATCCCACTTGACTGCTGTCAAGCGTATCTTTAGATACCTTGCTGGCACTCAAGATCTGGGATTATGGAATCTTGTATCATGTGAGCTTTCACTCATTTCATATTCAGATGCAGACTATGCAGGATGCAAACTGGACCGCAAGAGCACTAGTGGCTATTGCCAATTTCTCAGTGGGTGTTTGGTTTCTTTAGATACCTTGCTGGCACTCAAGATCTAGAATTATGGTATTCTGCATCCTGTGAGCTTTCACGCATTTCATATTCAGAAGCAGACTATGCAGGATGTAAACTAGACTGCAAGAGCACTAGTGGCTATTGCCAATTTTACAGTGGGTGTGATCGGAATCAACGCCGAGCATTGACATTTTTATTTTACATTTGTGTCCTTTAGTTTGCTTTTATATTCTTGGGAAAGTATATGTGCAATTGTAAGGCTTTGTAAGCCGATGTGTCATTCCCTAGGATTGTGTGGGTTTTTATGCAAATTGTCAGTAGGTCTAGCAAGGGGGCCCTCACTCCTTCTCCATTGGTCCACATAAGCCATATAGGTCCATGTGGGGTTGGTCAAAGTCCTAGGTGACATCTAGAAGGTCAATTGGACACATGGGAGACAAGTGATTGAAAATGTCAAAGGGAGGCCACCTACCTTACCTACCTAGTCAAAGGAGTGTCCCCTCCATATGTAATTTATTTATTTTGGGTTTTTGACCACATGGGGGAAGAAAATAGCCTATTTCCCACGAAATTCCCAGCCCCCACCCCTTGCCATTCTCTATATAAGCCTATGTATAGTGTCATTAGAGATTTAATGAAGAAATTATGTGAAAATTGCTTGAAGCAAGAAGAGTGTGCCCTCTCTCCTCTCTCTCTCTCTGGTTTTCCTTCTCCATACTCTACATTTCAGGGTTGTGAACCCTTCTATCTTAGCCCCTCCACATCTGAGTTCATTCTGTGCCGCCGCCGCCGCCTTTCGTGCCGCCATCGAGCCGCCACGAGCCACCGTTGGAAGTTCTGTCCAGGTTCTATCTTGCCGGATAGAAGGCCACTCCGAGAATTTTAGCTCCCAATTCTCTCATCTTCTAGAGCTGATATTTTCAAGGTACGTTCTAGATTTCATCATAACCCTCCAGAAAAATTGAAAAAAAATATAGTCCCGTTTTATAATTTTCCATTTTCGTGCCTCTCCACCCACCAGTTCTACCTTTTGTTCAGATCCAGTCACAGCCACCCTGAGTTTCACCTTCTTGGTCTCATTTTTGATTTTTGCTGGAACCCCCAAAATTACTGGAGGTTCTTCCCACCATCCCCTCCACCCAAGAATTTTCGTGAAATTTCTACAGGCCTTCACCTATTTCCTAAAATTCACTTTCAGATCCCTCTATAGTTCTGCCTACCTCTGTCCAGATCCGACCACCCGCCAGTCTAAAATACTTTTCCCCACCCAAATCTCAACAACACCTTTCACAAAAACTATTTGCGTTTTCCTCTCCCTCCCCTCTATAACTTTTATGAAGAGCTCGAAGCCTGAATTTTAGGTCTACCCCACGGTCAAAGGCAGTTCTCAGGAAACTGCTCTACTGTTCTGAGATTTCGGGAACTGTCCAACAGCAACTTCAAAAATCAACAAAGACCAGATCCGTGCAGATCCAGTTCGTCTCTCTGGTCCTAGATTGAAGGACTTCGAAAGAGCTTTCCAACGGTATCTCATGTGCTTCGATCCGGCATCTAGATTGATCGCAGCAGCCGATCTCGTAGGAGCGCGCGCCTGAAAATAGAAGTAACAGATCCGTGGGCACTCTTTCCGACCGGTGCCGAACGGAGCCGCCCGGCCTCCGGCCGGTGAACCAGCACGCCGCCATCCCAGGAAGCGCTTCCCCAGGCGTCCCCACCACAGTGGTGCCACCCCGGTCCCACACGGCCCCACCGACCAGCGCGTGGGCCCCACAACCAGCAGCATACACCGTCCGAATCGTGCCGACGGGGTGATCAAGTGCAGCCCGTCAACCCGAGATCGGTCCTCCCGGGCCCACTTATGTAGCCCTTTACCTCCCTGCGTGGAGTGGGTGATATTTCATTGCTGTAATTTAATTCATTACTGTTACCGGGAGTTACCGAATTCGGCCGGGATCGTCTTCCCCACGCTGGGAGCGTGGAGGTATCGTGTTCTCTCCCTTGCTCGGCAACTTGCTTTATTCGTATATATTTCATATGTCGCTGCTAGAGAGCATGTTAGGATAATCTAGCTCGCTATATTTTTATATCACCGCTGCTGCGAGGGAGAGCGAGACCGTCCCGTTACCCGATCCGGGCCTGAAATTATGAGTTGACCACCCTAGCTCTAGCCAGTTTCTCAACCGTGCACGTCCGACGCTTCCCTCGATAAGGGACGATCGCGAGTTTGCATAGAGTCCAAGGGTCGCATATCTAGTTGGAGTCGAGTCGCGTGTCCGTCCCGCATCAGTTTGGTATCAGAGCGAGTTTGAGTCTAGGGTGTCTAAAATCAAAAAAAGAAACGAGTGTCATTTACGTCTAGTCTAAGTGTTAGTCGGTCTAAGGTTGCATCCGCATACCATTGTTCGGTATATAAAAAGGTGTTGTCCGAACGTTAGGCTACGCCTATCGGGAAGGCCGCACACTTGCCCGAGTGATCTTCGGATCGATTAACTCCGCCACGTACCGAATCTTGGTCGTGTCTAGGTTGGTAGTCGAGTCGGCATTCCAACTTTGCATTACTTAGGGTCGTGTCTAGTGTTTTGTCCAAGTGTTGGCATGGCCATCCACTAGCTTCCCCGTGTCCCATGGATTACCGAACACCAGGATCTTATCCATGGTGGCGATACTATCTAAAATGAAAGGACCACCCGAACCACCCCAAAAGGCCCGAAGCCCGGGACTTCTATGGCTCTGAAAACCCGAGTGACTACTTGGAGTGGGAAGTCGTTATGGACGACTACTTTGAGTGTTATCTTATGTCCGGTCCCGCGCAAGTTGACTTAGCCAAAAGGTGACCTTTCTATGAGGCCGCCGAAACATGGAGGGACATCAAGTACTTCTGGGAAGATAGGAGGCTAAGGCCCATCGAGTCATGGTGGGATATGAAGACAGCGCTTAGGAGGGTCTACCTTCCCCGTCCACCTACCTCCAACTACGGGGGTCATACCACTAGCCATCCTCACCAACTCACCCGCAATCAAGTGGGCCACACCTCCAACCAACCCCGCCCCTTCACCCCCATCCAAGCCCTCCAAAGCAACCCCAATCAAGTGGTCCGCCTAGTCACCTCCAACCAACCTCCCCTTGGCATCTCCGTCCAATCCCACCCCGCCGCCTCCAACCAAGTGGAAGCCCCGCTTCTAGTCGAGTCTAGGTCCACACCCAAGCCAAGAGCCGAGGAGCAAGTCCACTCCGAGGTCCCCACTCTAACCCGCTCCTTTGAGGAAATCGAGAAAAAGTTTTGGGATTAGTTGGAAAGGACACGTGCTTCTTCACCATCCATGAGTGCTCCATTGCCATCTACTTCCGAACTTTATTCGGAACCATCTTATTTGGAGCCACCAAAACTCGAGACACCCGTGTTTCTTACGGGAACGCTATACATAGCCGAGCCACTTCTTGGTTGGCTCAAGGATGGCTTGGTCCCATGTCCTTACCCTTCTATGGACCCCACCTTACCTATAGTGCCCGTCAACTCCTTCCACACTACCTTTCGGTCTAGTCACCATGTTGATACATTGGATGACCTTATTATGGGATTAGACGCGCAATAGAAGTTGACGCATTTATTGGCCCGAAGCTTCGACCAACCCACTAGCCGTAGCTTCACCCATCCGGCCTTAGGGTCCATTACCTCTGTGTGCACCGTGGGTTGTATCACCATGGAGGTTCTCTTATTCCTCCCCATGTCGGCCGAACCCGACTTCATACCCTTTCGTCCGAGGGAGGAACCATACATCATACACATGATCACCGTCCCACCAACAATGTATGAAGGTGACTATCCACACCTTCAAGACTTCTACACCGGGGACCGTGACTTGTGGGAACCAACCACAAGGGGTCATACCTTCTTTGATCCCTTTGACCCATTCCCTAGTGGGGCCCTTGACCCACCTTATATACTTCACTTCTTCAAGGGAATCCACTACCACACTCCTTCCCCAGGGGCCGGGTCGTCTACACCCACCAAGCCCGTTCACTTGCGAGATACACTATCCTCTAGGGGAAAGGAAGAAGATGCATTTGGAACCCCTGGCCCTCCCACCTCTAAGTCCAATATGCATGCATGGCCGACTTTAGGAGGTCTAGGAATTCCAAATTCCGCCAACCACCGGTTACGTCTAATGCATGCATGGCACACATTCGGGTGTCCTGGTCCGTCGTCACCCATGTACGAGTCGGACTAATATTAGGTGTGTCTAGGGTCTTGTGTGTCTGTGCATACATCGAGTCGAGTCGGTTTGTATGCTCGCGTTGTTGGCCCTTTCGAGTTCGAGGCTTGTCGGACTATTGGGATCGGTTCTACCTCATATCGGATCTAGTCACATAAGGGACAAGCGGTGATTCCTAGTGAGTCCTCGGGCCACCTTCCCTCATTTGAGAGTGACCCCACCCCGTAGTGTCCACCTCTAGCCTCATTCCCATAGCATCATGCGCATATCGAGTATATACGGAATGCGCATGTGACGATCACTTGGAGTGGAGTATGCCCGCGCTACTTGGTACGGTGACGGATCCGCCGGAGTACTCGAGCCTTCGCACCCCTTACTCGACGGGGTCGAGTTCCTCCCACCCGGGGAGAGTTGATGGGAATCGACGCCGAGCATTGACATTTTTATTTTACATTTGTGTCCTTTAGTTTGATTTTATATCCTTGGAAAAGTATATGTGTAATTGTAAGGCTTTGTAAGCCAATGTGTCATTCCCTAGGATTGTGTGGGTTTTTATGCAAATTGTCAGTAGGTTCAGCAAGGGGTCCCTCACTCCTTCTCCATTGGTCCACATAAGCTATATGGGTCCATGTGGGGCTGGTCAAAGTCCTAGGTGACATCTAGAAGGTCAATTGGACACATGGGAGACAAGTGATTGAAAATGTCAAAGGGAGGCCACCTACCTTACCTACCTAGTCAAAGGAGTGTCCCCTCCATATGTAATTTATTTATTTTAGGTTTTTGACCACATGGGGGAAGAAAATAGCCTATTTCCCATGAAATTCCCAGCCCCCCACCCCTTGCCATTCTCTATATAAGCCTATGTATAGTTTCATTAGATATTTAATGAAGAAATTATGTGAAAATTGCTTGAAGCAAGAAGGGTGTGCCCTCTCTCCTCTCTCTCTCTCTCTGGTTTTCCTTCTCCATACTCTACATTTCAGGGTTGTGAACCCTTCTATCTTAGCCCCTCCACATCTGAGTTCATTCTGTGCCACCGCCACCGCCGTTCGTGCCGCCATCGAGCCGCCACGAGCCACCGTCGGAAGTTCTATCCAGGTTCTGTCTTGCTGGATAGAAGGTCACTCCAATAATTTTAGCTCCCAATTCTCTAATCTTCTAGATCTGATATTTTCAGGGTACGTTCTAGGTTTCATCATAACCCTCCAAAAAAATTGAAAAAAAATTATAGTCCCGTTTTATAATTTTCCATTTTCGTGCCTCTCCACCCACAAGTTCTGCATTTTGTTCAGATCCAGTCACAGTCATCCTGAGTTTCACCTTCTTGGTCTCATTTTTGATTTTTTCTGGAACCCCCAAAATTACTGGAGGTTCTTCCCACCATCCCCTCCACCCAAGAATTTTTGTGGAATTTCTACAAGCCTCCACCTATTTCCTAAAATTCACTTTCAGATCCCTCTATAGTTCTGCCTAACCCTATCCAGATCCGACCACCTGCCAGTCTAAAATGCTTTTCCCCACCCAAATCTCTACAACACCTTTCACAAAAACTATTTCTGTTTTCCTCTCCCTCCCCTCTATAACTTTTATGAAGAGCTCGAAGCCTGAATTTTAGGTCTACCCTGCGGTCAAAGGCAGTTCTCAGGAAACTGCTCTACTGTTCTGAGATTTCGGGAACTGTCCAACAGCAACTTCAAAAATCAACAAAGACTAGATCCGGGCAGATCCAGTTCATCTCTCTGGTCCTAGATTGAAGGACTTCGAAAGAGCTTTCCAACGGTATCTCATGTGCTTCGATCCAACATCTGGATTGATCGCAGCAGCCTATCTCACTGGAGCGCGTGCCTGAAAACAGAAGCAACAGATCCGTGGGCACTCTAACCGACCGGTGCCGAACGGAGCCGCCCGGCCTCCGGTCGGCGAACCAGCGCGCCGCCATCCCAGGAACCGCTTCCCCAGGTGTCCCCACCACAATGGTGCCACCTCGGTCCTACACGGCCCCACCGACCTGCGCGTGGGCCCCACAACCAGCAGCATACGCCGTCCGAACCGCGCCGACGGGGTGATCAAGTGCAACCCGTCAACCCGAGATCGGTCCTCCCGGGCCCACTTGTGTAGCCTTTTACCTCCCTGCGTGGAGTGGGTGATATTTCATTATTGTAATTTAATTCATTACTGTTACCGGGAGTTACCGAATTCGGCCGGGATCGTCTTCCCTACGCCGGGAGCGTGGAGGTATCGTGTTCTCTCCCTTGCTCGGTAACTTGCTTTATTCGTATATATTTCATATGTCGCTGCTAGAGAGCATGTTAGGATAATCTAGCTCTCTATATTTTTATATCACCGCTGCTGCGAGGGAGAGCAAGACGGTCCCGTGACCCGATCCGGGCACAAAATTATGAGTTGACCACCCTAGCTCTAGCCGGTTTCTCAACCGTACACGTCCGACGCTTCCCTCGATAAGGGACGATCGCGAGTTTGCATAGAGTCCAAGGGTCGCATATCCAGTTGGAGTCGATTCGCGTGTCCGTCCCGCGTCAGGGTGTTTGGTTTCTTGGGCCTCTAAGAAACAGCACTCGGTTGCCCTCTCAACTGCAGAGGCAGAATATGTTGTTGTAGGGAGTTGTGGCACCCAAGTGCTGTGGATCAAACACCAACTCCAAGACTATCTAATAGATCTTGGATGTGTTCTCATTCTGTGTGATAACACAAGTGCTATAAACCTTGCAAAAAATCCAGTCATGCACTCTAGGACAAAGCATATAGAAATTAGGCATCATTTCATTTGGGATGAAGTCCTCAAAAATCATTTTGAGCTCCATTTTGTTGACTCGATAAATCAGATTGCAGACATTTTCACAAAACCCTTAAGCAATGACTGGTTTTCAACATTAAGAAGAGAGCTAGGTCTATGCAGACCTCAATCAAATCAGGTATGAGTTGCTTACTCCTTTATGATGCACAAGTTACTTGTCTTTGCTATGATGGTTGCAAGCATATCTGATTCATCTAAGGCTGGTCTATTGTCTGAATAAACTGTTTCATGAATGGTGGTCACATTCAGGGGGAGCTTGTATGCATTTTGATTATTTTCCATTGCATATCATAATGTTGACTACATGGTATCTCAAATGATGAGTTGTGGAAAGTCAGGCTACGCCTGTCAGGAAACTCTCACCATGCGTGAGGATTGACCTCCGCCAAGTACCGTGAGTCAGGAATGCATATTAAGATCTGTTTAGTTAATCTTGAGTGCATGAGCATGTTTAAAGCTTTAGCATCAAATAAAGCACTTCTCACTGGCAGCAAGAAGGAAAGTTCTTTTACTGGATTGACTGAAATCAGAAAGTCAGAGGCGCTAGTGTCAGAAATTGGCAGAAGTATTTCAGAAATGGAGCAATCAAAGGCAGACAGAATCAGAGACTCTGGCTATGCAAAAACACTTGAACAGGTCGACACACTCTAGCAACGTGTCGACACTTGCAGGTCGATACCTTAATGAAGGTTTGTGCAGGTTTGTCAAGGTCTGTGCTGACACATGCAGGTCGACACCCTCACAGGAAGTGTCAACACTGTCACTCAGCAACTCATGGGTATGTGATCAATGGAGAGTCATTCTGATCTATTCACCCTAGCTTATCACTACCTTCTTGATTTCCTCATCACATCTTTTGCTTCTGAACCATTGCTTCCAATCATTGCTTGATCACCGGTCATTAATTTAGGGGGAGTTGAGAATGTTTTTAATACTTCTTACAACCTTGGCTAAGTTATTCTGGACTACCTCTGATTATGAAAATGGTTTATTGTTTATGATCCTCAATTTGGCTGATAATTGTGTTAAGTAGCACCATATTTGCACTCACAATAGGGTTAAAACATTCATCAAGTCTTTGCAAATAACCATAGCCTAAGCATCTGAAAATTGATTGTAAAAATGCTCTTTGGTTTAAGAAATGCTAGCATGTATTGTCCCTAAACAAATTCCCTAATGTGAAGCCACCTAGAGAATACACCTTCTAACACCATAGTGCAATAATCTCAGAGCAATGGCATCATCTTCAGAGAAATTAGACCTTGCATCAATAAAATGCAGATAAAGCTAGTCATGATGAAGACTACTAACTCTGATCAAAAAAGAACAGAAAGATAAGCTACACTGAGTAACTAGGGACTCTGGCGTCTGAACAACGTGTTTCCTTGCGTCAAAAAGTGAATGCTATATCAGATTGTTTTAATTTTATCAAAAAAGTAATAATGGTTTGGGGCTGACTCTATACTTTACTTCAAATAATAGGGGTATTTTTGTTTATCTTCAATACTTCCTTCTTTTTCTCCCGATCTTGCCCAATGAACTTAATGAGTAGGATTAATATGCTTGGTTGACACATCAGACTTCACTTCAATATTTTCATCTTATTATTTGTTTCAAAACACAGTTTTTTTAATCCTTTATTCCTCTAAATTGAGCTTATATGCCTTAAATCGTTTAAAATAACGACAGGGGTATTTCAGCAATTCTTATCTAAAAGGTGCTCTTTTTCATAAGAAAAATCTCAACCTTCTTTTTAAATGAACGGTGAATCTCGCATCTTTTTACCTTACCATTTGAAAAACCCTCTTTCGCAAATCCCTTCTCTGGCACATCTGCACATCCTCACTGCGGATGTCGACACCTCTCTCCGTCTCCCTCCGCTTGTGCAACCATCTCCCCAGCTAGCTCCAGCAGCCCTCTGTCACCCTCCCTTCCTTCTTTTCGCCCTCTCCATGGCTCCTCTGGTCACCCGCGGCAAGAGGAAAAATGCGGCATCATCCATGAAGGCCGCCGCTCAAGCCCCTGCAGCAAAGAAAACACACAAGGAAGGGCGCTCAAAGAGCATTGAGAACAGACCAGCTGCTGAACCAGCCAAAAGGAGAGCTGCAGAAGCCTAGGGTTCTAACAGCAACAAGGGCACGCCACATGAACAATCGGCCAAGAGGAAACGCATGTTTGCAACAGAAAAAGGGAAAGGAAAGGTACAGCCAGCATCTCAGCAGCCCAGTGCTGCTTCCACTATCAGGGAAGAGGAGAGTGACCCCGCAAGAATACTGTTTCCTAGGTATGTGGATTTCAGTGACCGTCACATGCTTGATAATTTTCCTGAACTACTGTCCCTCCTCGAATTCCAAGGATGGAAAAGGTTTTTATTCGAACATAGGGTGTACAACCCATTCCTGGTGCAGCAGTTCTACAAAAACCTAGTCTATGACCAGAACCACAAAGCCCTTTAGACTGAGGTGAAAGGGGTCAAAATCAAACTTTCAACAAAGCTTCTTCACAGATCTTTACATATTCCCCGAGATGGGCTAATAGAATCTGAATTTGACATTGATTTGTCTGCCGCCTACACCATCTTGACAGGCAAGCCCAGGAACCCTTAGGATGAAACCCAAACTCTTGTCAAATACTTTGACACCAACAGGTTTCCTCCCTTACGGCATCTCATGCACCACAAGTGTACAACCATGATTACCCCACAAGGGAGTGGCAGGAGTCGGTTAACAGAAACCCAGTGGTTCATTGTCTTCTACCTGTTTAACAATCATCAGATTTGCCTTCCATAGATTATTCTACAGGTTATGGACAGTTGTATACGGAACAGAAGAAGTCTGCCCTATGCTACACAACTAACAACAATATTTCAGAGGGTTGGAATTCCTCTGGACAATGAAAAGTCGAAAGAAATCCCCAAGAGCAATGTCTATTGCATGAGATTCGTTGAGAATTACATGCACTTTAAGAAAGAAGGTGACAGAATTATTAGAAATCTGCCCGGGCATTAACCTGAACCACCAGTACAGCAAGTTCAACAGGAACAGCCTACACAAGATCAGCCAGACCAGCCAGCTTTAGATGAGCATCTAGAACAGCATGAAGAACAATTCCATGTAGATGCTCACTTTGACCAGGAACAACAGCAGCAGCAGCAAGATGTACCTCAGGACACATATATGTTGGTCCCATCATACCATTTGGGACTCTTCCCCCTCGGACTCCTCCATCTGACCCTACAGTTCATAATGAAGAAGAGGCTCCTCCTCAATTCCACACTGAAGCCTCATCATCAAGAGGGCTTCCATCTGCTGCCACAGAAGGTCCAATGGGCATTCACCCAACTTTAATGAAATTTCTGACTGCACAATTTGGTATCATGAACTCATCCTTTTTACAGCTCAGTCTGCAAGTGGAAAGAATGGAAGCAAGACATATTCACTATGAGCAAGTCCAGACTAGCAGATGGGAAAAATTTATCGCAGACAAACACAAGTCTGATGGTAAACTGTATGCATTTATGCACTCCCTGATAAATGTGTGTGAAAGAGCAGGGCGAGTCATGAAAAGACTATGAGAAATTTATGCTGAAACTCAAGAAAAAATAAGTGAAATGGTCATGCATGCTTATGACATCCGTGAAGATCAAAGCAATCTAAACATTAAATATGCAAGGCTGATGGACACCTCAACTCACCTTGCAGAACAAGTGGCAGGAGGGACCTTATCAATCAGAGAATAAGTGGCCTTAAGGACCACTCAACTTGTAAATGCCTTAGCTAATCTGGAAAGGACAGTTAATGCCAATACTACATGGCTACTTGATGCATCCAACCAGATGAAAGGAAAGGTGTATGCTGACTTCAACAAGCTCCTTGATGCCTCCTCAAAGCTTGCAGCAAAAGTCCATACTGATACAACAATCATAATGAACAACACCACCAAATCTGAAGCCAAAATGAATTTTGTGTACAACAAACTTGATATGGTTGGTACTGGAATTCTAGAACCGATTCGTCTACCTAAAGCCCAACTCAAACCAACCTTGGCAGACACAAGTGATGAATTGTGTCCTCCTCCTCAGACAGAAGCAGCATCCTCTCATCCTTCACTGCAAGGAACCCAACAGAGAGCACAAACAGAGTACATCTGTGACATGTTACACACCTGGCTGCTTGACATCAATGAGAATATCAAGACCCTTCACAAGTTTGTTAAACACAGAGATGAGGTACTCACTCAGAAAGTTGACTCTCTTGCTGCGACAGTTCTGCAACTGCAACACCAATTCTCTGAAGACCAGCACCTTCACTTTCCCGGGAGCTCCAGCTCTATGCCTCCGACAAAGCTACCACCTTCTTCGCCCCCTCCTTGCTGATGACAAAGGGGGAGAAGCTATGAAGACTTTTTGAGAGTGCTACAATCATCATCTAGCATAAGCATCTAGTTAGCCTTGCATCTAGATTTTAGTTTTGCATCTAGACAGTTTCATGTAAATGCTTGAATGCAAATCCTTGCTTGATATGTATGAAACTATGTTTGATCAATGAATCAAATGTTTTTGTGCTGACATGCATAAGAATGGCTTTTGTTGATTGACAAAAATGTTTCTGTCTGATGACTCTTCAACCAAAATGCTGTAATGATATATAAATGCTCGGAGATAGTGATTCATGGTTGTCATCATCAAAAAGGGGGAGAATGTTGTGTCCCCTGGTTTTGATGATAACAAACCATAAATCATTATTAGATCTTTGTGAAATATCTAACAAGTTTGGCTTAACTTCTAGACTGAACAAGTACAGGAGAAACACTCTAAAAGTGTCGACACCTCTGAGCAACGTGTCGACACCCCAAGAACAAATCCATCTTGAAGCCGTTTCTGTCTGGGCTCTGGATTGACCAATGTGTCGACACCTCTGGGCAACGTGTCGACACCCAAAGAACAAATCCATCTTGAAGCCATTTTTGTCTGGGCTCTGGAATGACCAATGTGTCGACACCTCTGAGCAACGTGTAGACACCCCAAGAACAAATCCATCTTGAAGCCGTTTCTATCTGGGCTTTAGAATGACCAAAGTGTCGACACCCTATGAGAAAAGTGTCGACACTTCAGTTCCAAGGAGCAAAGCTTTACTTCCCTCAAGCACGATGACTCGACATGTGCAAGCAAGTCTCGACCTGTCTAGCTTGGAAGCCTTGCTCTTTGAAGATTCAAGAGAGATGTGTCAACAGCTTGACTGGAAGTGTCGAAACCTTCATGAACGCCCTAAACGGATCTGAATCCCATCGCGTTCGCGTTTCCAGATTCGGAACCGGTTGTGAAGGATCCAATCGTTCTTGGAAAACCGTTCCGGAAGCCGACAGGTTCAGAGAATCTATTTTGGCGGCAGAAAGATCCTCCAGGTGCTGTCCTTTTGCAGAGTTGGTCCCCTCAACTACCTAGTTGGTCCCCCAACTACCCACAAACATGGGACGCACAAAATGTAAGTACAGAGAGTTGGTGAAAGCAGACTGGGTAGTGTACTGCGATGTTTGAGCACACTCTCCTGGAGGAGAGATGATGGGAGTTGACTTGGAGGCTAAGAAAGACACACAGAAATAGTGGAAGAGTAGACACAGCTGAATTTAGAGCTGAGCAACAAAGAAGCTTGCTTGGTGAGATCTCTCTTCTATGGTGTAGCTGGCTTGACGACAACACAGCAAACGGTCTTCTTCACCTCCGGAGGTCTCACAGCAAGGAAGAGATCATCTGTTAAAGCTTTATCAGGTGTCCCTCTGAGCTGAAAGCAAGATCATCGTTTCCTCTTAAGGTCACGGCAAAGAACCGGGAAGAAGAAGAAGAGAACCTAGAAGTTATCCAGTTCTCTCCCAGACAGGAGTTTTCTTTCCCATAGAACTACATAGCCTTACTCTGTCAGGTTGTTCCTTTCACAGTTTTGTTTTTCTTTTCAAAACAAATACTCGTACTTTGTTCCCTACCTGCGAGCAGGAAGACAGACATTGTGTTCACCGGTCTGTGGGTTTTGGGTTTTGTACGCACAAGCTGTGTGGCAGCAAAGTTGAGAGAGTTTGTCTCTCTGTTGGAAGCTATGAATCAGCGGTAGTGCATCGCACTAGTGAAGCCTCACTGAGTTGTGTGAGGGGTGGACGTAGGTCTCTGGATAGAGACCGAACCACCTTAAAAACATGTGTTATGTGGCTTGTCTTCTGTTGAGCCTTGACGGTAAATGATTGGTAGGAACGCTATTGTTCATCTCTAATGCATTTAGCTCATTAGCCAGCAACCATTTCTATCTTTACCAGTCTTAGTTTCTATCTAGATTTTAGTTCCGTAAAGAAGTGGCTGATCTATTCACCCCTCCCCTCTAGATCTGCCTATCACCACGCATCAACCCTCACCGTGTTTTCCCGGCTACGTAGACTATTGTGGCTTTTGTTGTAGCTAGTTGCTAGTCTTGTTACATTTTATATTAATTGTGGTTATTATCGCTTTCGTTACTGTATTTGTGTTGAGGTAGGGATCTGCGGGACCCCTACTGAGTCAATGAGATGAGGCTCACCCCTTTTATTTTTAGGTCTGGTGCTTTGCCACGTGGACCAGTGGGCGAGAGTTACGCTTGTTCTGTTATAGCTGCCAATTGTCAGGGCCAGTGTAGGCTCATTTAGTGTACATACTTCTTTCTATTAGGTATTCTGTGTGGACTTGGACTCGATATTAAAATGTTAAATTCTTATAAAATGTTTATTTATTTCTATTATTAAATGTTTAAACTTTATGAATTTAATTTATGCATTTATTTGTAATTGTCATGCATCCTCACAACACTAAAACTTTTTCCCTTACGAGTTTTCCACTCATGGGTAGCGGTTCAAGGTTCGGGTTATCAATTTATCGGTGCTCGTATCCCGGGTCGTGAAAGGTGGTATCAGAGCAAGGTTGTGGTTGTGCATAGGAATTTGAGATAAATGTTTCCTTAAAGGGAGAGTGCATAAAGTCCGGTACAGTTGGCAACTGGCTTAGGTAATGTTGTGTTGCTTACCCTCTTATTTTTGTGTTAAGTGCCTTGTGTTTGTGCCAATAGTGTATAGATGGCATCGAGAAGGCGAGTGCGATTTTCTGACTCGTTGGAAGAGGCCCAAGGAGGGCAGCGTAGAGAGTTATCTCCCCCTGTGGTGCCTGTCTCGAGTGCACCAAATCTGGCAGATTTCCTAGCTGGTATGCATAAGTTTTTTGCGCAATATCAGAGTCAGCGGTGCCAAGGTCAAGAGACTAGTGAGGGTGGCTCATGGCAAGGTAGTCGTGGGTGTATTGTGCAAGAATTTCTGCAACTCCAACCACCCTAGTTTGTGGGCCAGTCGGATCCTGATGCGGCGAGAACATGGATAGAGGCCATGGAACGAGTGTTCAGGTCAATGGAATGTGCCGAGGACGAGAGAGTCTTGTTAGCAAGTTATCAGTTGCAAGGATCAGATCTCTTGTGGTTGACTATGGAATGGGAAATGACCTTTCAATCATGACCCCTCTGGCAGATTTCATGGCAAGAGTTCATTAGAATGTTTGATCGAGCATTCAACCCTGCGTGCATGCAAACGAAAAGAATGTTTCAGTTTATGAATTTGGTGCAGGGTGATATGACAGTGGGTCAGTATCGCGCCCGATTTGAGGAGCTAGGTCGTTATGCCCCTCATGTGATGGTAGATGAGGCATTGAGGACTCAACATTTTATTAGGGGTTTACGAATTGAGCTTCCGTAGGCACTGATTATTGCTCGTGTATCAGATTTAGATGTGTCATATCTGATTACGGCGGCTCTAGAAGGAGATATTTTGAGGACCCGAGGATCGATAATGAGATATGATCACCAAGATATTGTTCAGCAGAGGATTCCTCATCAACAACAAGAGGTGATTCAGCAGTCTTCGAGTCAGCCAGGAATGCCATCTTTCGTATCTCATGAAGGTGGATCCTTATTGAGATCGAGGTCTAGGCGTATGGACCGGTTAATTGGGAGAAATAAGTTGACTAGATGGTATCAGGGACAAGATATGATTTCGTCGACAGTTATGCAACAACTACTAGTTCGACCGGTACGACATAGCATGTCTGAGCAGCCAGGGTAGTGTCCGAGATGTGGTAACTTCTACGTTGGTACACCATCTGCAGTGGCTGTGGCCGAGTTAGTGTGCTTTAGATGTGGCTGGGTGGGACACATTGCTTGTGAGTGCTCTTCAGCATCGCACTAGTTTTGGCAGTTACACTGGTTGTCTTTTGTGAGAATGCCTTGTGTGTTGGAGGTGGACCCGCTTGTAGGCGTTTGTACCTTTCTCTTGTTGTGTAAGGGCATAGTGGTATGTTGCCCGAGTCCTTGATAAGCGTGTACCCTGGTGTGTTTTGTGCATAAAATGCCTGTAATTAATGTGAAGATGCTTGTGTTTTTATGTTATGTAGTCGTGCTTTGATAATTGGAGCTGGCATGAGTTGTTACCAACTATTTCCTATAATGATCGTATGATTTGGGTTGCCCGATCAGAGTTGTGCAGTGGAAGCTTGTGGGCTCATAACCCACAGGCTCTAGGATCGGAGTAATTAATGTGAGATGTTTTGTGGTTTTGACTATGAGAATAGTTGATGGAATGTTCTCATCACGTTACTTGCCTTTTTCTCTTTCATTCTTCCCTCCTTCTCACTTGATCTCCCCGTTGTTCTTCTCTCCTCTCTCAGTTGTAGACGGTAGTTTGAGTGGCAATGAGGTTGGGAAGTGAATCGCGAAGGAATGTAAGGTGGTGCATGTGAATCGAGGTTGCTCAATTGATTCTATGAATCAGTAGTGTGGCAAGTTTGTGGTAAGCAATGTGCTATGTGTTTGGCTAGCTACTCAAGCTAGTGGGTAGTCTGTAGTGAATGATGTTCCTTGTGAAGGATTGACATTGACCCGGAATTGATTCGTGGAACTGGATGTACCTGTGGAGTGAGTACGTTGTGCCGGTTAGTGTGTGTGATGTTGTAGGCTGTCAATCGTCTCTTATTCCGATTAGTGTTTCTGTGATCCACAGTGGTGTTCTCCGGATGAGGCTATGTGTGATAGCTGTGTTGCCGTATGGCTGAGTCTCTGTCCCTTGTGAGTGCCAAATTTTGAGGATGAAATTTCTTTAATGGGGGTGGGATGTTGTGACTCGGGTTTGCGGATCTGACAATTCCATATTTTGGAATATTTATGTGGGTTTCGGATCGTTCATTCGAAATTTATAATGGAAATTAATTGTGTTATAATGGAAATTAAGTGAATTATATGGAGAAATGGTGGGAGAATGGGCATATGTGGAATATTGGTTCTTTGAGGGTTTAGTGAAAACCCCCATTTTTTTTACCCCATCGAGCCCTCTTCTCTCCCCCATGTTTCATCTCTTCTCCCCATGGTGGAAGCCCCACTTCTCCTCTCTCTCCCCTATGTCTCTCCCTCTCTTCCTCTATCTCCTTCACTCCGGATGTCATGCCCCGAGATATGCAGCGGAATTAAATCAGGAACGTGAACAACCGCTAAATAAATCCTCAAGCTAGAATGACAATCAGAGCGCTATAGCATCTACACATAGCAGAGTGAACACATATAATGAAAACTCCAACTTTATTGAATAATAATCAAAAGTTTACAATGGCACTCGACTTCTTCCAACACAATATCTCACTAGACTCAATAAAAGGAAAATTACATGGACACGACTTTTAACTAACATAAACAACTCATGACAATCTAAGGCTCCGCTCATTCTTCATTTTCTCTCGACTCGCCACTTGAAAAGTTTGACTCCGACGCGCTAGAATTTCTTGAAAAAGATTGCAAAGTAGGGAATGAGCACACTCGCCCAGTAGGTATCTTCGTATCAACATGATGGCAACGTTTACATAATTAATATTTTGGCTCTAGAAGGTAAGACAAACGAAATGCGATAAAACATGCGATAAAACCAAGGTAACAATAGGTAACAAGAACTATAGAGATATGAGAATTCAAGTACGTATAAGTGCATGATCAAGCAAGACGGTAATATGGCCTTTCAATAACGAGAATGTACTATCATGTAACAAGAATGTACTTTCATAACCTTGATAAAAGCTATGCACTAGAAAGTCATGTAACAAGCAAGCATGTAATTTCATAAGATAGTCTCGTGGATTTCACAGGTTTATAAAAAAAATACTCCTAGCGCAATGTGACGCCAGTAATCATCATACCCCATGGTTAACAGTATGTTTCCGGCCATCTGTCGAGGGGGCTAGCGTGGAGCCCTTGGACACCGTCCTTGCCCGCCCTTGCATCTTCAAGTTATAAATCAAGCTACTTCCACGAGAAATAAAGGTAGGCCAATAATGTCAAGTTCAAACAATAGTTTCATGGCAACAACACCAAGGTAAGAATGTACCAAAATGAACATGAGAGTTCAAGGATGAATTATCTGGACATTACGCTACGGTGGAATTTTGACAACATAACGGAACATTTCCATAGTTTCATAGTTCATTAATGACTTATTGAATAAGATGTTTGGTTCTAGATAATTAGAAGACCATCTGAGAATAGAGAACAATCAACCCTTCGGTCAAACCATGGGTTGGACATAATTTATACAGAACGTGGTCGATCTAGGACCGCTATCAGGAGGTAGCGATCAAGTGAGAACCGCCATCTAACGGGGCACCAAAGATGAGTCGACGCAGGAGGGAACTGGGTCAACGCAACGAACAAGCTGGCAGAACGCGGTCGGGCCAGGACCGCTATCTGAAAGCAGCGGTCACCTGATGGTCGCATTCAAGTCAGTCCACATAAAATGCAAAATTCACGAAGTGCTTTCTAGACTTTTGGGTTTTTAGGGTACAACTAGCTCGGCGTTCTAGTGGGAATCCCAGGCTCGCGGAGTCTTACGGAGGCCTTGAAACAAGATCACCTAGTCCGGCAGAAGGAATATCCGATGGAGAGGCTCTCAAGTCCAAGAGGTGTTCCTATCGAGTGCAAGTGATCTAATAGCGTCGTACCAGAGTACGGGCTATATGTGAAGTACTAAAACAGAAAAGGGATGAGAAAGAAATGCGTCAAAGTATGAATCAAAGTGAACTTAAGTCATGAAAATTTCTTTTAAATACAATACTATAAAGTTTTGGCATGAAATTAACATACATGAAAATGAATCTTTTAAAACATGTTAACATGAAATATGAACAATGACATGATCAGGATATATAATTAATAAGCTAAGGCATGCAGGATATCATTTATATAATGCAAATAAATAAGGTTTGATCTGGCTACAGAAACCAGATAGCGGCTGGTCGAAGACCGCTACTTGAAGGTAGCGGTCTCTGCATGACCGCCTTCTATCTGCAGTAGACATAAGCTAAGTCCAGCGGGCAGAGCCTATCCTAGGGCAATTGATGCATAAAAACTATATAAACATAAAGGTGAAGCATGATAGCATGCTATGTACGAGGTTAATGCATTGAAAAAGCATGGATTAGATCATAAATTCCTATCCTTTTTATTAATGTTGCAGGGATAGCATGCCATAAAAACCTAACTGCGATGTCATAGAAAAACGTAAAATTATCTGTGTATAATGCATGAAATCGAGCAAGGCTGGAGGGATTTTACTCTTAACAGGTTGTTTAAGCCATACATGAGATAACCAACCTCTGGTATGGTCCCTAGACTTCGAATTTATCGCCAGAAGAGAGCTCCCATTCCTGTGTGTCCTGTGTAGAAACTATGATTTCGAGACCTTCTAACTCCTCGACGGTTTGATCTCCTAGCACGAGATTTAGAAGATAGAAGATACTAAAGGGAAAAATAACCCTAAAGGAAGAACTCAAAATAATGACACCATACCTTCGAACTACACGATCCAAAATTGGGGTTCACGCAGGACGAATCTAGGCCCTATTTATAGAGAATGACCTAGGGCTGAGGGATTAGATCGTATTAGGAGTCCTTATTGAGGTTAGAATCAATCCCTAAGAATCCTAGACAAGTCTCCATGCCAGATCACATCGATCCATGGCGATTGGGTTGATAAAAATCCAAACTTTCTGTGGTTTATCATCTTCCGTTTACGGAACTTGAACGCGGTCTTCCCTGGACCGCCTTCTCCAGAACGCGGTCGTACGACTGACCGCGACCTGGTCTAGCCATTGAAAATTTGAATTTTAGTCAAATTCCTCTCTTAATTATCCCCTATTTATCTAATTTAAATAGGAAAATTACCCTAATACGTTTCTAGGGCTGGGCTTGGGCCTACAAGTCTTGGAATTTGATCTTGTGGTCCATTTTAAGTGGGCCAAACTCTTTAGTTAGTAATTGGGCTTTTAAATTAAAGGGCTTAACCTACAAATCTATTAATTAGCCCATTAAGCCCTTTTTAAGCCTATTAAATGCTTAATTAATTCTATTTAAATTTCTAAAAAAATTTAAAAAAATCTAGATAATTACCAGGGTTGCTACACCCTCCCCTACTTAAAAGGAATTTGGCTCCCAAATTCATTGCAGGGGATATATGGAGAGTGCATTTTACTTACGATCAAATAGCTCTGGAAATCTCTTGTGCATAGCTTCTTCCGTTTCCCACGTAGCTTCTTACTCCAGGCATTTACTCCATTGGATCTTTACCATGGGTATAGTTTTATTTCTAAGTTGACGTACCTCTCAATCAAGTATTTTGAGTGGCCTTTGCTCGTACGTCAGATCATTCTGTATTACAAGATCGTCATGACTTATAACATGAAATGGGTTATGAACGTAACTTTTAAGCATTGAGACATGGAACACATCATGAACTCTAGATAATTGCGGCGGTAAAGCTATCCGATATGCGACCTCGCCAACCATTTTATGAATTTCAAAAGGGCCAATAAATCTCAGAGTAAGCTTGCCCTTGATGCCGAATCTTTGAATTCTGTGACCTGGAGAAACCTTGAGAAATACATGGCCTCCCATTTGAAATTCTAGGTCTCTTCTTCTGATATCAACATATGTCTTTTGTCTAGATTCTGCCATATGGAGTCTTTCTCTAATAAGTTTTACCTTCTCGGTTGTATCTTTGACAAGATCTGGGACTAGAAGTTATTTTTCCCCAACATCATTTTAGTAGATTGGTGAACGGCAACTCCTCCCATACAGTGCCTCGAACGGTGCCATTTGAATGCTAGCTTGATAGCTATTGTTGTAGGTAAACTCGACTAGAGGCAAGTGATCGTGCCAACTTCCACCAAAATTAATAGCACAAGCCCTGAGCATATCTTCAACTACCTGATTGGTTCTTTCAGTCTGATCATCAGTTTGTGGATGGAATGCGGTGCTAAAATTTAACTGGGTCCCCAATGAATGTTGTAGACCCTTCCAGAATTGTGATGTGAAACGAGAGTCTCAATCAGATATAATAGTGACTGGGACTCCGTGTAATCGGACAATTTCATTTATATATATGGCTACTAGAACATCCACAGGCCATTGACTTTTGATCGGTAGAAAGTGTGCAGATTTTGTCAAACGGTTAATTATCACCCATATACCATCATGTCCACCTCTTATTTTAGGCAAACCTATGATGAAATCTATCCCTATGCTCTATCACTTCACTCTAGAACTTCTAAGGGATGTAGTTTTCCAGCGGGCTTTAGGTGTTCTGCCTTAACATATTGACAAGTGAGCCAGTGAGATACAAAGTCCGCCACTTCTCTCTTCATGTCGGGCCACCAGAAATTTTATTTAAGATCTTGATACATCTTGGTAGCACCAGGGTGAATACCTTGACTTTTGAGCTTCTTCCATAATTAGCTTTTTAGTGTCAGCATGGTCTGGTACACAGATTCGACATCGGAATAATAATCTTCCATCGGTCGTGATAGAGAAATCTGGCCGTTGATCAATATTACCCTTGATCTCCACCAGCGTAGGGTCATTCTCTTGAAGCTTGACTAGATCTACTATTAATGTGGGTTGTGACCTGATATTGGCGATAATACACCCTTCATTCTCCGTGTAAATATCTAGATTAAGCTGAGCAAAGTCTTCTATAAGGTTGGTCATACCTCTCCTGAGACTTGATAAAGTTGCCAGTGGTTTTCTGCTGAGTGCATCGGCTACAACATTTACCTTGCCAGGGTGGTATTGAATACAGAAATCGAAATCTTTAAGGTACTCCTGCCATCTTCTTTGCCTCATGTTCAACTCCTTTTGAGAGAAGAGATATTTTAGACTTTTATGGTCTGAAAATACAGTGAATTTCTCCCCATAGAGGTAATGTCACTATATCTTCAAGGTGAGTATGACCGCAGCTAGTTCTAGATCATGTACTGGATAATTCTCTTCGTGCAGCTTCAATTGCCTTGAAGCGTAACATATGACCTTACCATGCTGCATTCAGACCTCTCTTTGATTCCAGATGCAGAGTTTCAAACTCCATTACAGGATTTTGTTGGGATGTCATCTACACTGCTGATACCAAGTCTCCTTATGGCTATGCATCCATTCTTACCATGCTGCACATATTATGGGAGGTTTGGAAGACTCGATGCAAATTCAAGTTTGAAGAGAAGGGGCCCTCAGGAAGAGTGCTGCATCAACTGATCTAGAGGCAGGTGGAGTTCTCTTTGAGAAAGGTTTCTTTCAGCAGGGACCCTACCGAGAGTGAAAGGAAAGTGATGGATCAGCTTAGATTTTCCTACAATTGCAAGAAAAATGCTCCCAAGCTAATCAAATGACTCCGTCCAAGTACAGGATATGTTCTCAATGTGGATGGGGCTGCCAAAGGTAACCCAGGACATGCAGGGGGTGGCGGGTGTATCAGGGGAAGCAGGGGGGAAATCATTCAAGGCTTTTCTTACTACTATGGTGTGGGAAGTAACATGGTGGCTGAGGCTAGAGCACTACTTGATGGATTGAGAATTCTGCATAGGAGTGGGCTTCTTGTGGATGCTATATACTCTGACTCTAAAGCCCTCATCACATTGATTCAGTCTAATAACCTTCCTCCTTGGAGGATTTGCAAGTGGTGGGATGAAATCAAAGAAATAATTCAAAGGAATAGATGGAACCTGCAGCATACATACAAGGAAGGGAACACAGTAGCGGATGCTCTTGCATCCTTAGCCTGTTCGACTCGAAAAAATCAGGACTTCAAAAGCTGGACTGATCTACTAAGTAAAGCCCGTGGTTGTGCCTCTGTTGATACGGCTAGTCTTCCTAGTTGGAGGATGTAAGGATTTTTTGTTTCTTCAGCTCTTTGCTTCGTTTATAGTTACACTTCCAGGGGCATGCCCCATGGTTAATCTGTACATACTTTCTCCCATATTAATAAAAATAGGGCCGGGTTCTATTGGTGGAATTTGCACAAATTGTGCACTCCCCCAATAGTTACCTCTGGTCTCATTCATTAAAAAAAAAAGGCCAACGCCTGATGCATCGGTATAGACTTTAAAACCACCACCTTCAACGGGCAGTGCTAATACAGGCGCAGTGGTAAGATGTTCCTTGAGAGTCAAGAAACTCTCTTCACAATCCTTTGACCATATAAAAGGATTTTCTATTCTTGTAAGCTTGGTCAAAGGTACGGCAATCTTAGAGAAATCCTTTATAAATCACCGGTCATAGCCAGCCAACCCAAGAAAACTCTTGATTTCAAATGTAGTTGTCGGTCGGCTCCAATTCTTGACAGCTTCTACCTTAGAAGGATCCATAGCAATACCTTCCTTGGAAATAATATGGCCAAAGAATAAGACCTCCTTTAGCTAGAGTTCACAATTGTTGAGCTTCGCATAGAGTTGGTGTTCTCTTATTATTTGCAAAGCTATTCTTAGATCCTCTTCATGCTCTTCCCGAGTCTTAGAATATATGAGGATATCATCAATGAAGACGACCACAAACCGGTCGAGGTAAGGCCTTAAGACATTGTTCAAGAGTTACATAAATGCTGCAGGGGCGTTGGTTAATTCGAACGGCATAACCACGAACTCATTGTGCCCGTATCTACTATAAAAAGTAGTCTTGTGAATGTTTTCATCTTTAATCCTCAGCTGATGGTAACCAGACCTTAGGTATATTTTTGAGAAATATTCCGCACTAGAGATTTGGTCGAATAGCTCATCAATACGCGGTAGTGGGTATTTGTTCTTGATTGTGAGTTGATTTAATTACCGATAATTGATACATAATCTAAGACATCCTTCTTCCTGACGAATGGAACCGGGGCACCCCATGGGGATGTGCTTGGTCGAATAAAATCTTTCTCCAATAGTTCCTAAAGTTGCTTCTTCAACTCCTTCAGCTCAGTGGGGGACATCCTGTAGGGAGCTTTTGAAAAAGGTGCTACTCCAGGGATGAGTTCAATAGAGAAGTTTACTTCCCTTTCGGGTGGTAAACCGGGTAATTCGGAAGGGAAAACGTCAGGAAACTCCCTTACAACATGGATTTCTTCAAGAATAATTTCCTTGGACTCGGTGATGATTATGAAAGCAAGGAAAGCTTCGCAACCTTACGAAATAAGTTTGTAGGCGTGAAGAGAAGAAATAAGGATAGGATGCTTCCTATATTTGATGCCAAGGAAAGAGAACTTTGGAAGATTAGGTTTGTGGAAAGAAATTTGCCTATTGCGACAATTAATGTCGGCATAGTGTTCACAGAGCCAATATATATCTAAGATGGCATTGTAGCCTTCCACATCAAGGCATACGAGATCGGTAGGAGGATTATGGCCTTCTATAGTCACCTCGCTATTAGGGTAGTGAGTTTTAAGTTCCGTTCCAGAACCTAAAGGTGTGGTAATAGCTAGGTTCGAAGGTAAAGGAACAGGAGTAACGGGTAACATTTTTGCAAAAGCCATAGATAAAAAAGAATGAGAAGCACCAGTATCAAATAATACAAAGATAGGATGTGAGTAAATTTGGATGGTACCTTCCATCAGACCATCAACTTTTGGGCTTCATCATCCATCATGGCATTTAAACGAGCCTGCCCCCTGCATCCACCATCATTTTTAGAAGGTTGTTCTTTCATAAGAGGGCAATCGGGCATGCGATGCTCCCTGCTGCCGCAACGAAGACAAGCGCCAAGGTGCTTCTAGCACTTTTGGCCGAATGATCGAACTTCTCGCAGAAAGTGCAAGCTATCATGACTTGCTTCTCTTCTTCTTAAACTTTCTTGTTCTTGTTGTTATTGTTGCCATTCCCATTACAGGACCTCTTCTTGTTGTCACGTGATTTATAGGACCCCGTGATGCTGAATTTCTCTTCTTCCCTTCCTCGCTTATCATGCTTCCGGCTAGTTTCTTCTCCCTTGCCCTTGTACTTCTCAACCTTTTCAAGGGTCCTTTCACATAAGTGGGCTCTATGGACCATCTTCGTGTATGTGCGGATATTTTGAGGCCCAAGTTGCTTAACAAAGACGGGCCTTAAACCGTCCATAAAGTGATTAGCCTTGAGAAGCTTTGTACCAACAAGATGTGGAGCATATGGCGCCAGCCTTGAGAATTGTAATTCGTACTCTGCCACCGTCATCATGCCGTGCTGAAGAGAGGCAAATTCAGCCACCTTTCTCTCCCGGACGTGCTCCAAGAAATACTTTTCACGGAAGAGCTTGAGGAACTCCTCCCAAGTAAGTTGTGTGTTGTGTAGATGAGTCGAGGTGGCCTTCCACTACGTACGAGCATCCTTGTTTAATTGGGAAGTGGCAAGACAGACCTTCTCCTGGTATGTACATTGCATGACAGTGAAGATGCGATCCTTTCACTGATCCAGTTCTCGGTCTCATTAGGGTTGGAAGATCTCAAGAACCGTGGAGGGTTCATACTCCGAAAGTTCCTGTGTAGATCATCGGTGCCTGCCCGTGCGCCAGCTTGAGCTACCGTTTGTAGGGCCTGGGTAAGACCCTGGAAGGTTTGTTGCATGGCTTCCCAATTTGCACGGTTAGCGGCCATTTGGAAAATGAGGTTCTTGACACATAAACACTTTGTTATTTTCCTTAGAATTATAGAGATTAACCTAAGGGTTAATTTCAAAAATAAACTATCTTATCCCGGCTCTACCCAATCTCACATGGGTTTGGAATTTTCTTCCCTAATTCATAGGTGTGGGTCCTTAGTCCTTGGACTTAACCTATGACTTGACATTTTTTCCTAAGACTTACTTAAGCCTAGGCTCTGATACTAACTTAACTGTCATGCTCAGAGATATGCAGCGGTATTAAATCGGGAATGTGAATAGTCGGGAAACAAAGCCTCAAGCTAGAATGACAATCAGAGCGCTATAACATCTACACATAGCAGAGTGAACACATATAATGAAAACTCCAACTTTATTGAATAATAATCAAAAGTTTACAATGACACTCAACTTCTTCCAACACAATATCTCACTAGACTCAATAAAAGGAAAATTACATGGACACGACTTTTAACTAACATAAACAACTCATGACAATCTAAGGCTCCGCTCATTCTTCATTTGCTCTCAGACTCGCCACTTGAAAAGTTTGACTCCGACCGCTAGAATTTCTTGAAAAAGATTGGAAAGTAGGGAATGAGCACACTCGCCCAGTAGGTATCTTCGTATCAACATGATGGCAACATTTACATAATTAATATTTTGGCTCTAGAAGGTAAGACAAAAGAAATGCGATAAAACATGCGATAAAACCAAGGTAACAATAGGTAACAAGAACTATAGAGATATGAGAATTCAAGTACGTATAAGTGCATGGTCAAGCAAGATGGTAATATGGCCTTTCAATAACGAGAATGTACTATCATGTAACAAGAATGTACTTTCATAACCTTGATAAAGGCTATGCACTAGAAAGTCATGTAACAAGTAAGCATGTAATTTCATAAGATAGTCTCGTGGATTTCACAGGTTTATAAAAAAAATACTTCGAGCATAATGTGACGCCAGTAATCATCATACACCATGGTTAACAGTATGTTTCTGGCCATCTGTCGAGGGGGCTAGTGTGGAGCCCTTGGACACCGTCCTTGCCCGCCCTTGCATCTTCAAGTTATAAATCAAGCTACTTCCACGAGAAATAAAGGTAGGCCAATAATGTTAAGTTCAAACAATAGTTTCATGGTAACAACACCAAGGTAAGAATGTACCAAAATGAACATGAGAGTTCAAGGATGAATTATCTGGACATTACGCTATGGTGGAATTTCGGCAACATAACAGAACATTTCCATAGTTTCATAGTTCATTAATGACTTATTGAATAAGATGTTTGGTTCTAGATAATTAGAAGACCATCTGAGAACATAGCACAATCAACCCTTCGGTCAAACCATGGGTTGGACAGAATTTATACAGAACGTGATCGATCTAGGTCCGCTATCAGGAGGTAGCGGTCAAGTGAGAACCGCCATCTAACATGTTGTGTCTCTTTTGGTTTTGATGTTGGCAATAGTGTAATTAAGTTCGATTATTGTTGGCAAAACTGTTTGCATTTAATAATGTGTGCTATAATGTCTTTTTATTTAGTCAGAATAAGTTTCTTGATTCACCATCAAGTCGATGCATTTTCATGAGGCTGCATTATATGGTCGATGCATCTCCCAGTGCATAGAACATCAGGTCGATGCATATTCATGCATATTATAGACAGGTCAATGCATCTACGCATCTTGGCCTAACAGGTCGATGCGGTTGTAGAAGTCATGCATCATCAAGTCGATGCACTTTGTAGTCAAGACGACGCTACTATTCAATGTGAGCCAGCGAATGCATTATAAGGTCGATGCGATAAAGGTGATTATTTTCATAAGGCCGACGCACCTTGTGTATCTGCTTGGGACTCAAGTCGATGCAGCTATGTCTGTCTTAGCTCGACAGGTCGATGCATGTTCATAACCTCTTGTCCTCATCCATTCTCACTGTGCATAACAGTTCTACCTGTGTTTTACATAGGTCGATGCAGTTGTAGTTGGTCTACTGCATTCATTCAGTTGCATGCATTGTCAGGTCGATGCACTTAATTGTGCATCGATGCTATTGATGCTAGTCTGTTGCATCTGCTCATATCTTTAGAAAGTAAGATCGTAGCACATGGAGTATGCATCAATGCTTGTGTATGATCTCATGCTGTCTGTCATGTGACTACTTGATCCTTATAGTATCCAGCTATGTTATGCTTATTTTTATAAACCTTGCATAAGCTGACATTTCCTTAAACATTTCTCTGAATATCTCATGATCTACATGATGACAATGTGTATGATGAAATCCCACATTGTATTGTACAGAAATATCAAAGTGAGAGCATCAATCATCTCTGCAACTTGATCAAACACCTGAAGTGCAGAGATTACCGAAGACCAAATTGGTCACGTGGTTCAAGAAAGTGACTTATCTGGCACGTGATCCAAGGCTAACCGCTCAACGGAAGAATCTGACACGTGGACTCACTTTTATTCAGAATCTACTACGTGGACATTCAAACTACCTTTTTCAGAAGAAAATTTTTGGGCGGGAGTGTTCCCTCCACACACCCAATTGGAATCTTTTGGGGACCACAAGATTCACGTTCGCAGGGATAAATAGAGATCGAGCGTACGACTAGAAAGTGTGACAGAAGAACATAGAAAAAGCAAATGGAAAGAGAAGAGAGGTAGGACACGAGAGAAGCAGACGAGATTTGCGAGAGCCACAGCGAGCTTGAGGGTGAGTGTTTCTAAGCTGAGAAGAGTTTGAGAGAGAGAGTGATGGGGACATCACCGGCGATCTCATTTGTTCGAGGATCCTGATGCTCGCCAGCAGTGCTACATCTTGTTCGCCACTTTATTCTGAGTCATATGATGTATTTTTCATTTTCTTATTATGTAATTTTCCTTTTATTTGAGTCAAGTCCCTAGGTTAAGGTGTCATCTACCTAGGTTAATTGGCATTAGAGTGGTTAATGAGTCAGTTGGGCCCAATTAAGTGGGCTAGGCCCATGGGCGCCCCCTTCTCCCGTAGTTTATTGTCACTAGTCTAAAACTCAGGGTCTTATGTTAAATTGTGGGATTCCTATAAATAAGACCCCAATCCCACCATTTGAAGCTAATGAATTATGGAGTGAAAAAATCCACAAGAATTGAGTCTCCTACTTTCTCTCTCTCTCTCTAGGGGTGGATTCCTCTCTCTCTCTCTCTCTCTTCTCTCTAAAAGGGGCGAACCCCTCTCTCTCTCCTCCCCCTCTCTCTCCCAATTTCGGCCCCTCTCTCTCCTCCCTCACTTGCCACATCATCCCACCCCACTAAAGACACCCTTTCACCTTCCCAAGACCATTAACTCCCCCTTACTCCCACCACTCCCCAAGCAACCTTTCCCATTCCCTATACAACCTTTCATTTTCCCTAGAGAGAATCCCATCTCCCAAGCACCCCTTCCCCTCCCCAAGGCAACCCCTCCCCTTCCCTAGGCCACCATTAACCCCTCCATTAACCCACCACCCAAATCAAAGGGAAACCCATCCCACTCCCCCAAGCCATTTGCGCCCACCACCTCCTCCAAGGCCACCTGTGCACCCACCCCTCTCTCCCTGCTAGCTCCGCCCCTTCCATCCTCCCCCCACCTTCCCTTCCCACCTCCCAACCCTTCCCCACCACCAAAACATCCATATCCCCTTCCCCTCCACCAAAGAAACCACCCCCTCAACCATTCTACCTTCTAATCTGTGTACAGCTGAAGACCCGCAGATAGACAGCTTTTTGCAGCACCGCCCACGACCACATCCTGGAGCCCCTGGAGGTGTGGCCTACATTGTTGGAAAGCTATTCCGGTCTTCTTCGCAGGCGAGGTAGTCCCGCCTCAATCCGAGGTCGGAGCTGCCCGGGAGAGCTGTTCTTCATCAACTGCGCAGAACCAGTCTGGCCTACAACCAGAAGTGACTTACAGAAGCACCTGCAACCACACCGGTGCTCCCCTTGGCGCGCCACTGGACTGGGGTGAAGCTCCACCGGTCCTCTGTCCAACGCAGCCAGCGGGACCTCGTTTGGAGTTCGGAGCTGCCCGTTCCGAATTTTCTCCCCCAGGTGCGCTGAACCGGCTACTCAGGACCTAACCAGACCCCTCCTCACTCAATGGGCTCTCCCTCTCTGCCCCGACATCATCTGGTGCTCCCCCTGGCTGCTGCTCGAAGAAGGCTCATCCACGGTCATACTCGTCTTGGTCCCGCCACGTTTGGACTTCGGGAGCGGGCGTGGTGACTACATCCATCTGCTGCTGCACCCTGGGAACAGTCCGAGTCTGAGCGCAGGGACCCTGTTCCAGAGCCCGCACCAGCCGGTGACGACTTCAGACCGCTCATAGAAATTTACAGACGTGCCTGGGTCCGTCAGCGACATTTCAGCGCTAGTTTTGTCGAATTCTGAGTTCGGAAGAGTGCGTGGCAGCATCTACATAAGCACCCTGTCCGATCATTCCAGGACGGGGCAGAACGATTGGCACTAGCTAGTTAACCTCCCCTCCCCGCCTGGCCGGCTTAACGCCCCTCCCTATGTGGAGGTAGTGTTTTTTTGTATCTGAAACTTCCCCACCCCTAGTCCAACCCCCCCTGCGTGGGGAGTAGTGTATGTAATATTTGAACAGGGGAAGCTACACCGACGCAGTGTGCGGGGAACCCACACTCCCCTGCTCGCCCTCGTCTCCGGCCGGGATCGATGTCTTCACACCGATCGGGTAAGCTTCGGACCACTCTCCTCTGCTGGTTTCTTACCTTTGCTTAGTTTAGTATTATCTCTAGTTGCGCCGTCGGCAGTGAGAGAGGGCTCGTTCCAATTTTCCATCTAATCGAGTGCCATCGCGGGTGAGTTGTGAGGGAGACACTACATCCCACGCCCTCGGCGTGCCAGTCGCCCTTGAAATTGGGCATCCCTATCCCATTGGGGTCCATCCCCAGCCAGCCATACCCTTGGACCCCCAAGGTCCAACTTCAGACCCTCACCACCATCGCCGGTCCGCCTACGGACCCGGGTGTGCGCGACGCGGGTGAACCCTCTTGTGAGAGATCGTCGTTCGGTCCGGTTGCTTGCAAATTCAGGTCCAAGGGGTCGTTTCACATCAAATTGGTATCAGAGCAAGTTCTAGACTTGTCTCTACTAAGTCTTGTCCTAGGGCCATTGCATGCATCACCCTTGTCCACCATCATGACTACCTCATACTTGGCATATTCGCCACTCTTAGGCCCATTAGAAGCCTTTGTGTTTGACAGAACCCACCCTAGTATATATCTAGAGTGGGAGGACTCCATAGATCGACACTTTGGGAGGTTCACTCTACCAGGGCCTATGCAAGTCAACTATGCCAAGAGTTTGCTCTGGTGCCAAGCTAGGAAAGAATGGGAGAACATTGTAGGTTTGAGAGTAGCCAAAGGGGAAGCACCCATTGAATCTTGGGATGAAATGAGGGCCAATCTTAGAATGATCTACGCACCCCAATCCAAACCTCTTCAACCAACCGATCTTCCACCCCCGACCCCAACTCCAACCCAAGAACTTCCCCGACAAAGCTCAACCCAAGTCCACCCATGTTCACCACCCCGAGAGTACCATGCACCGACCATTATCACTCCACCCACCATAGACTTTCCTACCCCATTATCCTTGGAAGTTGTGGCCCACACACATACCCAAGTGGAGATGGATGCCAATCCGGATCCACCTCCCACCATAGAGGACATCCTAGACCCCCCACTTTCACCCACCTCTCCTAGTCCGGGTCCTCATGAGCCGCACACCCTCACCATGAATGAGTCCATACTCCAATGGCTCAAGCGAGGCCCCACCATTCCTAGCTTACCACCCTATCTCTCACCCTTGGGGTATCAAGCCCAAATTGTGTCCACTCGATCTTTCCATGCCACACTTCAAACCTCCTACCTTGTGGGAGACTTAGGGGACCTAGTGGACTGCTTACAATGGCAAATCCACCTGACTGAAATGCTAGCCATAGGACCATCAGAGTCTAGCACCATCTTCTTAGCATACCCCCCCCACCGGTTCCATCACCTCCATCTACACTAGTGGCCATTATACGAGTGAAATCCTCCTCTTTCTTCCCAAGGATGAGAAACCCATCTTGGCCCACTCCCCACCCATTGAGGTTCCAATTGATTTGATTGGCCAACCCACTAGAGACCTTGGCCCAATTACCTTGGAGGAGGGTGACTCACAATTTGGGAACCTTGAAGACATAGAGTTCTTCTCCCTAGGTGACCCTTTCCATGACCCCTTCGATCCTTTCCTATACCCACCCACCTTACTCACCACCAACCTTTTCCTATCCCAACCAACCATGTTGGACCAAGCCCACCTCTCTCAAGACCCGGCCCACACCAAGGGTACCATGACCATGGGTGAAATACACCTAGGAAACAATGAAGTGCCCCACTCCATGATACCTACCTTCTTTGACCCCTACGACCCTTTTGAGTGGAAGCTCAAAGGCCACCCCACCACCCCACACAAGGAAATCACCTATGGGAAAGGAATTCCTATGTCTTGGCACATCACACCACTTGGCATGAATAGAAAGTCGGGTCCTTTCATACATGACACCCACATGTCAAGTCGGATGCATGATTGGTCCAAAGGTCCTCCCACATTCATCATTGGTCTTAAGCATGTTACGAACATTCACGGATGTCCGGGACCCCCGGCATTTGCTATACCCATGCACAAGAGATTCCCCTACGGATGCCCCGGCCCTCCAACCATTGTTATGAAGACCATGCATGATAGGGCCACTTGTGGCTGCCCCAGTCCACCTAAGTTCATCAAGGTCCACATGACATCAAAGCATGATAGGTCAATTTATGGTTGCCCCGGTCCACCTTTCACACTACCCACTTTCACAACCACTCACCGCATCATAATGCATGGCATGAGCACACACGCAAGCAAATCGCAACGAGCGGTGAGGTTCACTAAGAGAGGGAAAAGGCTCGCGAGCGCCACTTGGAATTCCAAGTAGGCAATCTATCGATGGTGGCATTGGAGTGGCCCTACCCTAGAGTCACCTCCAACTTGAGGGCACGAGGACTTGGACCTTGCCAAGTTCTGAGTGACTTTGGCAGCCCGATTTACGGGTTGGACTTGCTAATAGGTTTTGGGATACACCCAACTTTTGGCGCGGCGGATCTGGCAGCCTATATGGGCACCGCGGTGGAACCCAGTGAGCACCTTGAGCCTACCACCACCTTTGTGAGTGATACCCTCGGAGAGCCTCCACATATCAGCCTAAGAGTCCGACGTGTGCACACGTAGGCAATACTGGGCAAGTAGGGTACCATCGCCAGCAAGAGGGTGTGCCCAAGCCACCGTGAGAGGATGAAGGACCGTCCCCTTGTTGCGGATGTAGGGTTGAGTTTGGAGGTTGAGGTTCACCCCGAGCTGCTTTAGAGGACCACTTCCCCGGAGGACCCATACTCGACGGAGTCGAGTTCTCCGCACCCCGAGGGTATGATGGGGACATCACCGGCGATCTCATTTGTTCGAGGATCCTGATGCTCGCCAGCTGTGCTACATCTTGTTCACCACTTTATTCCGAGTCATATGATGTATTTTTCATTTTCTTATTATGTAATTTTCCTTTTATTCGAGTCAAGTCCCTAGGTTAAGGTGTCATCTACCTAGGTTAATTGGCATTAGAGTGGTTAATGAGTCAGTTGGGCCCAATTAAGTGGGCTAGGCCCATGGGCGCCCCCTTCTCTCTTAGTTTATTGTCACTAGTCTAAAACTCAGGGTCTTATGTTAAATTGTGGGATTCCTATAAATAGGACCCCAATCCCACCATTTGAAGCTAATGAATTATGGAGTGAAAAAATCCACAAGAATTGTGTCTCCTACTTTCTCTCTCTCTCTCTCTAGGGGTGGATTCCCCTCTCTCTCTTTCTCTCTCTCTCTCTCTTCTCTCTCTCTCTCTAAAAGGGGCGAACCCCTCTCTCTCTCCTCCCCCTCTCTCTCCCAATTTCGCCCCCTCTCTCTCCTCCCTCACTTGCCACATCATCCCACCCCACTAAAGACACCCTTTCACCTTCCCAAGACCATTAACTCCACCTTACTCCCACCACTCCCCAAGCAACCTTTCCCCTTCCCTATACAACCTTTCATTTTCCCTAGGGAGAATCCCCTCTCCCAAGCACCCCTTCCCATCCCCATGGCAACCCCTCCGCTTCCCTAGGCCACCATTAACCCCTACATTAACCCACCACCCAAATCAAAGGAAAACCCATCCCACTCCCCCAAGCCATTTGCGCCCACCACCTCCTCCAAGGCCACCTGCGCACCCACCCCTCTCTCCCTGCTAGCTCCGCCCCTTCTATCCTCCCCCCACCTTCCCTTCCCACCTCCCAACCCTTCCCCACCACCAAAACATCCATATCCCCTTCCCCTCCACCAAAGAAACCACTCCCTCAACCATTCTACCTTCTAATCTGTGTACAGTTGAAGACCTGCAGATAGACAGCTTTTTGCAGCGCCACCCACGACCACATCCCGGAGCCCCTGGAGGTGTGGCCTACATTGTCTGAAATCTATTCCGGTCGTCTTCGTAGGCGAGGTGGTCCCGCCTCAATCTGAGGTCGGAGCTGCCCAGGAGAGCTATTCTTCACCAACTGCGCAGAACCAGTCCAGCCTACAACCAGAAGCGACTTACAGAAGCACCTGCGACCACACCGGTGCTGCCCTTGGCGCGCCACTTGACTAGGGTGAAGCTCCACCGGTCCTCTGTCCAACGCAGCCAGCGGGACCTCGTTTGGAGTTCGGAGCTGCCCGTTCCGAATTTTCTCCCCTAGGTGCGCTGAACCTGGTACTCAGGACCTGACCAGACCCCTCCTCACTCAATGGGCTCTCCCTCTCTGCCCAGACATCGTCTGGTGCTCCCCCTGGCTGCTGCTCGAAGAAGGCTCGTCCACGGTCGTACTCGTCTTGGTCCCGCCACGTTTGGACTTCGGGAGCGGGCGTGGTGACTACATCTATCTGCTGCTGCACCCTGGGAACAGTCCGAGTCTGAGCGCAGGGACCCTGTTCCAGAGCCCGCACCAGCCGGTGACGACTTTGGGACCGCCCACAGTAATTTACAGACGTGCCTGGGTTCGTCAGCGACGTTTTGACACCAGTTTCGTTGAATTTTGAGTTCGGAAGAGTGTGTGGCAGCATCTACATCAGCACCCTATCCGATCATTCCATGACGGGGCAGAACGATTGGCACTAGCTAGTTAACCTCCCCTCCCCGCCTGGCCCGCTTAACGCCCCTCCCTGTGTGGAGGTAGTGTTTGTTTGTATCTGAAACTTCCCCACCCCTAGTCCAACCCCCCCTGTGTGGGGAGTAGTGCATGTAATATTTGAACAGGGGAAGCTACACCGATGCAGTGTGCAGGGAACCCACACTCCCCCGCTCGCCCTCGTCTCCGGCCGGGATCGGTGTCTTCACACCGATCGGGTGAGCTTTGGACCACTCTCCTCTGCTGGTTTCTTACCTTTGCTTAGTTTTGTATTATCTCTAGTTGCGCCGTCGGCAGTGAGAGAGGGCTCGTTCCAATTTTCCATCTAATCGAGTGCCACCGCGGGTGAGTTGTGAGGGAGACACTACATCCCACGCCCTCGGCGTGCCGGCCGCCCTTGAAATTGGGCATCCCTATCCCATTGGGGTCCATCCCCAGCCAGCCATACCCTTGGAACCCCAAGGTCCAACTTCGGACCCTCACCACCATCGCCAGTCCGCCTACGGACCCGGGTGTGCGCGACGCGGGTGAACCCGCTTGTGAGGGATCACCGTTCGGTCCGGTTGCTTGCAAATTCAGGTCCAAGGGGTCGTTTCACATCAGAGAGCTTGGTTCAGAAAGGAGAGAGAGAGAGAGAGAACAGAGTATCGGAAGAAGGAGAAGAAGTCTGAGAGAAGAAAGAGTTTGAGAAGAAGCTAAGTTGGTCTCGACTTCTGGATCAGATCCAGAGTCAAATTGCTCGAGAGAGAGCTACATTTGTTTTGTGTTTGTTATTTTCTTCATTTTCCTTGATTTGTTCTTGAATCTTTATAAGTTGTGCAATCAGTAGTCCAAGCTGTGAGGCAGCGGCGAGGAGTGTTCCTCGGACAGCAAGCTGTGAAGCTCAGCTGTTTGTAAAGCTGTGGAATCAGCGGTTATAAGCTGCAGTTTCAGCGGAAGCCTCACTCGATTGAGTGAGGGGTAGATGTAGATCTTAAGGTTGAGATCGAACCACCTTAAAATTGCTTAATCTCGTGTGTGTGTGTGTGTGTGTGATTGCTTGCCTTGTCCTGATCTATTTAGATGTTTCTCTACCGTATATCTTCCTATTGATCGATATCTCAGTGGTATATCAAAGGACGTAGTCGGAAGGATAGGTTACACCTATCTAGAAAACTGCATTCTACGTGAGGAGATTTGTGAATCAAACCTCTGCCTAGTACCAGACTGAGTTGTCAATTTGAATGCTCATCTGTTGATCTTTATATCATCTGATAGTTTGTTTGGTTGACAACATTTCTTCATTTGATATACTAGTTGTTCACTTCAGTTTGAATTGTTAAAGTGTTTCACAGCAGAATTTTCATTCCACATTTTATTTACTTGTGTAGAATTAAAATGAGGTTGATCTATTTACTCCCCCCTCTTGATTAGTAGTTCATCCATACTTATCACGTAGTATCAGAGCCTAACTCTCCTTAAGGGCTTAACATCCCGGAGAGATCTGGTGAAATGGATGCTAGAGGACTTATAGCTGAGGTTCATTCTGTAAGTAAGCCTCCATTTCTCAATGGAACTGACTATGCATTCTGAAAGAATCGAATGCATGTTTTCTTAAGAGCAAAAGACCACGAGATCTAGAAGGTGGTCAGCCGAGGTCCATTCGAGCTTGCCGAAGATGAAGATGTCTAGACTCGGGAGCAAATTCAAAGATCAACTCTAAATTGGAGTGCAATAAACGCTATGCAATGCGCTCTACATCCCTCCGAGTTTTCTAGAGTGTCCTCTTGCTCCACAACGAAGGAAATGTGAGGTAAATTGGAGGTAATCTATGAGGGAACATCTCAGGTAAGAGAAACAAAAGCAAATATGCTAGTATGTGAGTATGAAGCATTTAAGAAGAAATCTAATGAAACAATATCTGAGATGTATGCTAGGTTGATGGTGCTTACTAATAGTTTAAGGAGTTTAGGCAAGATCTATAGAGAGTATGAGCTGGTCAGAAAAATACTCAAATATCTGACCCCGATCTGGCACACTATGGCTACAGTAGTGGAAGAATCAAGGAACCTAGCGAGCACAACTGTCAACAAACTCATCGGATCTCTCATGACATACGAGCTAAATCTCAAGAGGGTTGATGACATTGAGAAGAAGAAGAAGCCCCTGGCACTTAAAGTAAGTTCAGGCAACAAAGGATCTTCTAGCGAGCGTAGCTCTTCTAGTTCTGAAGAAGATTTTGGTGAGTTTGCTATGCTTACCAGAAAGTTTAAGAAATTCTTTGAGGAAGGAAGGTAAAGGGTTCAGAAGGAAGTATTCGTCTGGTAAGAGATAGTCAAGATTTAAATCTGATAACTTCAAAAAGACTGATGGCATTGTATGTTATAATTGCAGGAAATCAGGACATCTAAAGGCGGATTGTCTAGAGCTGCAGAAAGAGAATCAGCCCAGGTGGAAGAACAAAAAGGCCAAGGTCATGGTGAGCACCTAGAGCGATGAAGAAGAAGAAAGTCAGAGCAGCTCACCTGACAGCGAAGACGAGGACAAGCTATGCCTGATGGCTAGAAGAGAAGAAGAAGAAAAGGAAGATGATGAGGTAATTTCCCCGTTCGAAAATTACACTCATAGTGCTTGGGAAGAAGTATATGCTGAAATTTTAGATAAATATGATGATATTTCGTAGGGAGAATAGACACTTGAGAAAGAAGATAAACTCCCTCGTTAATGACACCACCTTGAGTGATAGGATTGCATATCTAGAAATTGAAAACATTGATTTGAAAAAATCACTTGCTGAAATGGATGAATATAAAACTGTCGTAAATGGATTGAGATGTGAAAATGAGAATCTGAAAAATATTATTGATGAACTTAAAATCAGAATGCAAAAATTTGAATAAGAAACAAAAACTGCAAATGAAAAATATGAGGCTGTAAAAGGTGTTAATGAAGAATTAAGAAAAACCATTGATAGTTTAGAAAAAGAAGTCAAAGACAAACAGAACTCCCTTGAGGCCATGACTCAAGGAACAAAAAATCTAAATGCAATTCTGGGAACTAAAGTCAATTTCAGAAGAGAAGGGTTGAGTTTTAATCCAACAAGCAAGAAAAGTTTTGAGGTAAAAATAATGTCATTTGTTGCTGAGAAAGAAAAATTGAAGTTCAATCCTTTGATAAGAATGAATTGTGAGGAAAATAGCACTGAAAAATCTCTGAAAAATAATAAGCAAAGTAAGGTGAGTGCCAAGGATAAGGGCAAAGAGAAGGCGGATGCACTTAGAGAATATAGTAAACACACCACTGCACCTAAGCCTAAGGGTCAGGTTAGGAGTCAACCAGTTAGAACCCAAGTCCAAGGAAGCCCCAAAACCAAAATAACCCAGCCACAATAGAAAAGTCGATGCGACAACCAACCTACAACGACCCACATCTCATCTGGGTTTCACACCTTTAGAAATCAAGGTCAGAACATTCTAATTGTTGAACCCCCTGTGTGAATATTCTAATTGTTGGTTTTTGATGATGACCAAACACTATATTAGACTAGAACTTTTGATGGGTGAATAAATTTAGTCAAACTCA
Organism: Amorphophallus konjac; assembly: GCA_022559845.1. Lineage (NCBI taxonomy): Eukaryota > Viridiplantae > Streptophyta > Magnoliopsida > Alismatales > Araceae > Amorphophallus > Amorphophallus konjac. The sequence goes on along the minus strand of CM040125.1, from coordinate 100,164,849 downwards.
TTTTGAAATGCTTTACTATATATCACCTTTTTTCTCTTGGTTCATGAATTACTAATGTTGCCATATGTGATATACTTGCAGGATCAAGATCATCTATCTTGAGTAAGTGTTTTGAGTCATGTTTGTCAAAGTTTTAATCTAACTCCAATTTTGTGTTCTTACAGAAATCTGGAATGAAGTTAACATCCTAAGACATTGAAGAATGATTGGTGAGATCCACACAAAACCTTAACCCTTGCTTAGTTAATTTTCTTCATTAGTTGTCATGGGTTGACCCAAAGGGTTGATCCTTGTTCATATCCAGCTCATGGAATTCAATAACATGTTTATTTTGATGGGGTGGACCCCAAGGGTCGACCCCTTGGTGGCTGTTAGCTCTATTCTTTCTTTTTGTTGAGAAGTAGTACGTGGGTCGACCCCATGGGTCGACCCCTAGGGGGGTCCCGAACCCACAGGTTTTCAGTTTTGTGCATAACGTGTGTGGGTCGACCCAATGGGTCGACCCTTTTTGGCACCCGAAACTCTCGGGTAACTCACAGTTTTTGGTTTTTGGAAAGAATGCGCTATGGGTCGACCCATGGGGTCGACCCCTGGAAAAATACTCTTGTCGGGCTTTTAACCCGTGCATCGTGGGTCGACCTAATGGGTCGACCCCTAGTGTTACGGACCGACAGTCCGGTTCGTGATCCGTTTCGCGGCCACCATTTTTATTTCTCGTTTTGCCCTAATGTTGGGAGATCCGAGGTTCCATCTTGTCACGCGTGTCCCCTCTCCTTGGGACTATAAATAACAATGATTAGGGCATCCCAAAAGTGAGAAAATAGAAGATAATATTCGACCTTATCATGTTTTTGTCTTGTAGGAAGAAGAAAGCTCGTGGGAGCCCTTCCAAGCGCAAATAGAAGCCATCCTCTTCGAAAATGGGTCGATCCCCGTGCTGATCAGATGCATCCTGAGCAAGAACCGAAGCTCTCCTTCCTTATTTGAAGTCATGCAACTTGGATCTCGAGCTGCACATCAACATCTGGGGTTCTTCATGAAGATCTGTCCTCATCCTACCTCATCAACCAAGCTATGAAGAACCACAGCTGGAACATCATTTGAAGGGGGATTTCTGGCGACTTCAAGATCTTTATTCCATTTATCATGTTCATTCTATTTCTATTCTGAAGAATCATTGTGTATCTGAACATCTATCTTGAACGAAACACTCTGTGTGTGTGTGTGCATTTGCTGGTCGCAGCGCACGCGTGTGTGTGGCTGTGTGTTTCACAGCGTGTGTGTGTGTGTGTGTGTGGGTTTTCACTCTTTAGTGGAAGCTTTCCTCACGTTGTGAGGGGTGGACGTAGGGGTCACTGTTGTGAACCCGAACCACCTTAAATTCTATTGTTCATCATGGTTTGCTTCTACGTTATTACACGAGTGGGCTTCTAGTCGAGTTGAGTGTCATTCATATCTCGTCCTTTCAGATCTCATTACATCTCCGTTGTTCGTGTGTTTTCATCATCGGGTGAGAAGAGTGTGCTTCATTTATTATCCTTCCATTACATCTTCTGTAACAGTTGGTTGTTAAAATTTTTATTGCCAATCAATTCACCCCTCCCCTCTTGATTGCCATCTACCGGGGACAACAATTGGTATCAGAGCCCGGTCTCTGATTTTTACTGATCTCACGATCTTAGAGTAAGATCCAGTTAATGGCAAACAAGGGGCAGATGCCCGAAGGGCACTCTATACATAGACCTCCGTTCTTCGATGGGTCGAATTATTCATATTGGAAGAATCGGATGTATGTATTCCTGAGGGCTCAGGAATTTGAAATTTGGCATGTAATCAGTAATGGTCCATATAAATTGCCTCCCACAGGGGAAGAGTGGGGAGAAGATCATATCAAGAAGTGCATAGCTAATTTCAAATCCATGAATATAATTCAATGTGCAATTCATCCAAACGAGTACTCACGAATTTCGATGTGTGCTTCCGCGCAGGAGATGTGGAACAAACTTTGTTTAATGTATGAAGGAACATCAGAAGTGAAGGAGACTAAAACGAATTTGCTCGTCCGGGACTACGAATTATTCATGATGAAGACGGATGAAAACATTTCAGAAATGTTTGCTAGATTGCTGGAGATCACCAACGGGCTGAAGGCACTTGGGAAGGAATACTCCAACCAAGATCTTATGAGGAAGGTATTAAGGTCCCTCTCATCACAGTGGCATACTAAGGCCACGGTCATTGAAGACTCAAAGAACCTTACTACTCTGACGCTTGATGAGCTAATTGGGTCATTAATGACCTATGAGCTGAACATAAAAAGGAATGAGGAAGATGTCAAGAAAAAGAAGCCGATCTCAAGCATGGCCTTGAAGACCAATCTCCAAAGATCGGATGACAGTGAAGATGGATCTGGTTCAAATAGTGAGGATGAAGAGCTAGTGGCCATGATAACACAAAGGGCCAGAAAATTCATTAGAAGGTCCAGAAGAGCAGGAGCTCCATTCAGAAGAGGGCCAAGGAAAATGATTCCAAGTAAGGGAGAAAGCAGCAAGAAAGAAGAGATTATCTGCTATGAATGTAAAAAACTAGGGCACATGCGTGGAGAGTGTCCCGAACTTCAGAAAAAACTCAAGAAAGGGAAGTTCCAGAAACCTAAGGCAATGGTGGCAACGTGGAGCGATGAGGATGACACCGAAGACAAATCGGAAGATGAATTGGACGAGCTTGTCCAAACATTGTGTCTAATGGCGGATGATGAAGACTCCAATGAGGTACATTCTGAAACTGATGATCTCTCATGTGAGCAATGGGAAATTGCTTATGAAGCCTTGTATGACAAATGCAAAAGGTTAAAGTCTGAAAACAGAATGTTAAAGAAAAAGATTGACCAAAGCATGTCAAATGAATCTCCATGTTTGAAATGTGCTGAATTATCATCCAAGCTTGAAACACTGTCTTACGACAATGAAATGCTCATTTCCAAAGTCATTTTGTTTGAAGAAGAACTAACATGTTTGAAAGAAGAACAACATAATGATGAAAAATCCATGAATGCCATTGAAGAAGTGAATGCTAAAGTCCAAGCCTTGGAAAAGGATAAAATGGAACTTGAAGAAGAAAAAGGGGTTTTAATGGATGAGGTGAAAGATCTGAAAGATTCACTAGCCAGATTTGTCAAAGGGAAGCAAAATCTAGACACCATGCTAGGAATGAGAGTGACTTTTAGAAAGGAAGGACTAGGCTATGAGCCATGCAACCAGAAAGCTTTTGTAAACAAAACTCAAACTTCCTTTGTGAATGCTAATGCATCATCTTCATCATGTTCTTCACATAAAAAGAGTGAGAAATACATTCCGGCTCACAAACCATTCGTGAATGATTACAAGAAAAGAAATCATAACAAAAAGGTTGTTTCATGTTTCTACTGTGGAATGTATGGTCATACCATGTATACATGTAGGTTAATGTTGGCTGATGAGAAACAATTTGCAAGAAAATCAATGTGGTTGAATAGATCAAGAGCTTCTAACCGATATGGACCCAAGCAAGCTTGGGTACCAAAATCATAGAAGTCTTCTTGTTTTGATGATATGTAGGTCTGCATGAAGGCTCAAAGAAACAAATGGTACCTCGATAGCGGATGCTCGCGACACATGTCCAGAAACAAAGAAATCTTTGCAGACCTTAAGGAAAAGGATGGTGGACTTGTTGCCTTCGGGGGCAAGGACAAAGGAAAAATCGTTGGAGAAGGTAAGATTGGTAAGGGATCTCCTCATAGTGTGGAAAATGTTTTGTTGGTTAAAGGTCTCAATCATAACTTACTTAGTATTAGTCAACTTTGCGATAAAGGGTGCAATGTGATTTTTGACTCCACGCACTGCACTGTTGTAAATAAAACCACACAGGAAATAATGTTCATAGGCGTTAGACAAAATAATGTATATATGATAGACTTAGATGACACATCACACAATAATCTTTGCTTAGTTGCAAATAACTCTGACAATGCTTGGTTGTGGCATCGCCGTCTTGGGCATGCCAGTTTTAACGTTCTTTCAAAGTTGTCCAGAAATGATTTAGTTGTTGGGATGCCAAAGCTGAAGTTTGAACCTGACAAAGTGTGTGAGGCATGCAGCAAAGGTAAGCAAACAAGAGCCTCTTTCAAAAGTAAGAATGATGTGACTACCACTAGGCCTCTTGAAGTTCTTCATATTGATTTGTTTGGTCCTAGTAGAACTCACAGTCTAGGTGGTAAGTTATATGGCTTTGTCATTGTAGATGACTTCTCACGATTTTGTTGGTTATACTTTTTGTCACATAAAAATGATGCTTTGAAGGAGTTTGAAGGTTTTTGCAGGAAAGTGGAGATTGAGAAGGGATGTTCCATCAAGAGAATTCAAAGTGATCATGGTAAGGAGTTCGAGAACACTAATTTTGATGAATTTTGTAGAAAGCACGGATACTCGCATACATTTTCAGCACCAAGAACTCCAGAACAAAATGGCATCATGGAGAGAAAGAACAGAACCCTTATTGAGATGGCTCGGACAATGCTAAGCGAGAACAACCTTCCTAGGTATTTTTGGGCGGAAGCCGTTAGCACGGCATGCTACATCATAAACCGAGCTATGATAAGACCGATCTTGAGAAAAACCCCATATGAACTCTTTAAAGGTAAGAAGCCCAATATCTCTCACTTGAAACCATTTGGATCAATTTGCTATATTCTTAATAATGGAAAATCTGATTTGGGCAAATTCGATCCAAAAAGCGATCGCGGAATCTTTCTTGGGTACTCTCTTACTTCTAGAGCATATCGGGTTTATAACCTGAGAACTCTTGTTGTAGAGGAGAGCCATCATGTTATTATAGATGAATCATGGAATGAGAATGTTGATAAAAGCTCAAAATTGTAGGATGAAGAAGAAGAAACCAGTGAAGAGATTCCACCAAAGGCAGCACAAGGTCAAGCAACTCTAGGAGAAGGATCGGAAAGCAAGGATGATGAAAATCAACAAGGACAGCAGCTTCCTCGACAATGGATTTTCCACAAAAGCCATCCTCCCGAGAATGTGATTGGTAATGTAGAAGATAGAGTGAAAACTCGATCTTCATCATGGGAAGTTGACAATTTGGATTATCTAGCATTGTTCTCTCAATTTGAACCACACTCTCTTGATGAAGCCTTAAAGGATAATTCCTGGATCTTAGCCATGCAGGATGAACTACACCAGTTCCAAAGGAACAAAGTGTGGTTCCTTGTGCCACGTCCTAAAAGCCACTCCGTGATCGGAACCAAATGGATTTTCCGAAACAAGTTAAATGATCAAGGAGTGGTAATTAGGAATAAGGCCAGGCTTGTAGTCAAAGGCTATAGCCAAGAGATAGGAATTGACTTTGATGAGTCATTTGCCCCTGTGGCAAGACTTGAGGTTGTAAGAATTCTTTTAGCATTTGCATGCCATCATGATATTAAACTTTTTCAAATGGATGTGAAAAGTGCGTTTTTGAATGGCTTCATACAGGAGGATGTGTATGTAGAGCAGCCTCCAGGATTTGAAGATCACGCATATCCAGACTATGTTTACAAATTGGACAAGGCGCTTTACGGGTTGAAACAAGCTCCCCGCGCTTGGTACGAGAGGCTGAGTTCTTTCCTTGTCGACAATGGGTTCAAACGTGGTAACATTGATCAAACCTTGTTTACCAAAGTAAATGGTAAGAAAGTTTTAATTGTTCAAGTATATGTCGATGACATAATTTTTGGTTCTACTGACGTCACCTTGAGTGAAAATTTTGCCAAACTAATGCAAGGTGAGTTTGAAATGAGCATGATGGGAGAATTGACCTTCTTCTTGGGCTTGCAGGTCAAACAAATGGTGGATGGTATCTTCATATGCCAAAAGAAGTATGCTCGAGATTTACTCACAAAGTACAATTTCAACAAGGTGAAACCTCAACCCACACCCATGTCAACCTCAATCAAACTCGATCAAGATGAGAAAGGTAAATCCATGGATCAAAAGCTCTTTAGAAGCATGATAGGATCATTGTTGTATTTAACTGCCAGCCGGCCCGACATTCAGTTTGCAGTTTGCTTGTGTGCGAGATTTCAGTCCGATCCGAAAGAAACACACATGTCGGCCGTGAAACGTATTTTTAGATATATTGCTGGTTCAGTACATTTGGGCTTATGGTTTTCGCGTAATTCGAGCTTTGAACTGATTGCTTATTCTGACGCCGATTATGCGGGTTGTAAAGTGGATCGAAAGAGCACCAGTGGGTATTGCCAGTTCCTTGGGGGATGCATGGTCTCATGGGCCTCCAAGAAACAAAATTCAGTGGCCTTGTCAACCGCCGAAGCCGAATATGTGGCTCTTGGTAGTTGCATTGCCCAGGTGCTTTGGATCCAACAACAATTGATTGACTACAGCATCTCCTTCAAAAACACCTTAATTTTGTGCGATAACACCTCTGCTATAAACTTGTCAAAAAATCCGGTTCATCACTCTAGAACGAAGCATATCGAAATTAGGCATCATTTCATTCGTGATCATGTTAGTAAGGGTGATGTTGAAATAAACTTCATTGAAACAAATAATCAAATTGCCGACATATTTACCAAACCACTAAATGAAGAAAATTTTACATCTTTCAGGAGAGAGTTAGGGGTTTGTAGAATAGAGGAGTCGGATTCATGAGGTTCTGCATTTTGCATCATAATTAGTGTTGCTAGCATGCATATCATGCATTTGTGTCTTTCATATAGTTGCATTCGATGGGTCTCCTTCTTCATGCATATGCACCATTTTGCTTAAATTGCAAATAAATTGAATTGTGTGAAATCTCCACCTCTGTATGAATTGCATTTCTTCTATTAAATATGTATGAACCCTTTCATTGCACTCTTCTATGGCCACACTATTTTTTTTTGGTTCAATTTATGCATATCTGTGGAGCTGATTAATCGAAATCTGAACTATGGAGAGTTTGGTAAATAAACTTCTAAGGAATCTATCGCTTCCTTGAAACATCCTCCCCAATTGATTCAAACCTCAAATATATCTTAATTCCTTGACCTTCATATGTTTTAATCAGTGGGGAATTGAGCCTATCCTCCTTGGTACTCCATGTCTTCATTTTAAAAGGAAATCTCCATCAAAACAGGGGATGGGTCAACCCATGGGGTCGACCCCTGTCAATTCGCTCTAAACCGGGGCTCGGGCTACCCGTGGGTCGACCCATCGGGTCGACCCATTACGGGCGGTCGCGGTAAAACGTGAACCGTCCCGTTTCGGAAAGGGCGTGAACGCCCTCTTCTTCAACCCTCCCAGCTCCCTAGATCGACCAGCCACCACCTCTTGGAAGCCTTGAAACCCACTCTTGCAACCCAAAGCCGCTCCAGCCCTAAAGGCGAGATCTAACCGGTGGCTACTCGCGGGTTCCTTCTTGGCTGCGTCCGCAAGCATCCATCTTCCTCCCATATCCACTGAGGTAAGGCCATGGTATTTGGAGAGTCACTATTTCTGTGTGAGGGGCTCCTCTTCTCGAACCAACACGATCTAGAAAGCCTCTAGAGTTTCTAATATGTCCGGTGATTCAGATGGCACCAAAAAGGTGGCCTTCTCGTCAGGGGGAGGAATCCAGCCGATCTGCTCATCAGCGAGAGAGTTCCAGCCACGCAAGAGAGATACAATCCAAGGATAAAGAGCTAGAAGCAATGAAATCACAAGCCTTGGCCTCCGGTAACAAAGCTGCTCACAGAAATATCCTCCGCTCTCGTGCAGTAGATTTTATGAACTTGGTTGAATACCTACCAGGCTTAGTGGATATCATCTGTAGTCAACCTAATCTTGATCATTTCATGTCTGCACACCGTCGGGTTTATTACAAGCTGGTGATTCAGTTTTATGGCAATATGACAATCAAGGCAAACAAGCAGTTTACTGTTGTAAATGGTGAAGTGATCACCTTGACTCTTGAATTTGTGGGTAAAGCTCTCGGTCTACCATATCATGAAGGTTACACATTTGGTGATCTTGATTTTGATGAAGAAGAGGTCTATCAAATGATGGCCTCTAAGGAAATAGGAGACAGGTCCGTCGCCGGCCTGAATGCAAACCGTTTTCCCTCCATGCAGCGCATTCTACACCACATGATGACGACCATTATAATACCAAAGGGTGGTGAAAGAGACAAAGTAACTGAATTCCACATGTGTCTATTTTTCTATCTTATGAAGGGTCTCCCAATCAATTTCCCTGCTACTATATTACTTCACATATCGGCATGCATGCAGCATACAAACCGCACTCTACCATATGCAGCAGCTTTGACAACACTCTTTGAATCAGCTGGTATTAATTTGTCCAAAGAAAGATATCACACAATTTGTGAGAATGACATTTACTCCATCCCCACAATTTGCAAGAATATGCATTATGAATTAATAGATGGTGTACTGGTTCGCAAGATCAAATCTGGTCAAGTTCAACAACAAGTCAACTCAGAAGAAGAAGAGGATAGTGAAGAAGATGAAGCAGATCAACCTCTACAACTAGAACTTCCTGATGAAGCACTGCCTAATGGGTTTCCTAAGTTGATCACTGAAAGATTGGATTCAATAGATAGCCGACTAGACAAGTATGGGGAGAGAATGGATGCCCTCATCAATGAAGTAACTGACTTGAGGATTTCCCATGTTGCCCACACTCAGTCTTTCCAAAGGGTCACCTCCTTTCTTGATGCAAACACTACTACTCTGGACGCCCAAACCAAGATGTTTGAAGAAATGATGACTTTACTTAGAAGGTCACATGCTCCACCCTCTCCACCCTCGGACTAGGTTATGAAGCTCCTATGATATTGCACAGTTATTAACAAGTTCTCCCTCTCCTTTTTGATGATGCCAAAGGGGGAGAAATTCAGATATGTGTGTGTGCTTGGTTAACTATTATGTTATAGTATGTGTGGTGTGTGCTTGCTTGCATGTTTGCTTTCATTAGTCTGTCAGTTAGAAATGTTTAGTTAGAACTGTTGCATCTCATGGCATTGCACATGTATGCATTTTTGTAACTCATGAACTCAGGCTTTGTAAGTCTTAAAAACTCTGTTGTCGGCTTGTTAACAATGGATGATGCTTTTGACTGGTCAATCTCACATTGCTTGAATGAGGCCCTGTGTTTTAAGGAATGATGCTTCCTAAATGGTTCAGCTTGGTGCAAGGAAAGAATGTGTTTCAACATTGTGGTCGTGGTTTGATGTAATGATTGGGTTCTCCCTCATTTGGTCTGTGGCCTTAATTTCATTCAGCTTGTTAACTCCTTTTGAGCTCACTTGGTTATACATATGGAGGTTTTAGTGTTAAATTTCTGTTGAGGTGTTGATTCAAAAATTATGTATATAACTGTTTTCTTGTCAATCCTAAACTCTAGCATAGTATTTTGTCATCATCAAAAAGGGGGAGATTGTTGAACCCCCTGTGTGAATATTCTAATTGTTGGTTTTTGATGATGACCAAACACTATATTAGACTAGAACTTTTGATGGGTGAATAAATTTAGTCAAACTCATTTTGAAATGCTTTACTATATATCACCTTTTTTCTCTTGGTTCATGAATTACTAATGTTGCCAGATGTGATATACTTGCAGGATCAAGATCATCTATCTTGAGTAAGTGTTTTGAGTCATGTTTGTCAAAGTTTTAATCTAACTCCAATTTTGTGTTCTTACAGAAATCTGGAATGAAGTAAACATCCTAAGACATTGAAGAATGATTGGTGAGATCCACACAAAACCTTAACCCTTGCTTAGTTAATTTTCTTCATTAGTTGTCATGGGTTGACCCAAAGGGTTGATCCTTGTTCATATCCAGCTCATGGAATTCAATAACATGTTTATTTTGATGGGGTGGACCCCAAGGGTCGACCCCTTGGTGGCTGTTAGCTCTATTCTTTCTTTTTGTTGAGAAGTAGTACGTGGGTCGACCCCATGGGTCGACCCCTAGGCGGTCCCGAACCCACAGGTTTTCAGTTTTGTGCATAACGTGTGTGGGTCGACCCAATGGGTCGACCCTTTTTGGCACCCGAAACTCTCGAGTAACTCACAGTTTTTGGTTTTTGGAAAGAATGCGCTATGGGTCGACCCCTGGAAAAATACTCTTGTCGGGCTTTTAACCCGTGCGTCGTGGGTCGACCCAATGGGTCGACCCCTAGTGTTACGGACCGCCAGTCCGGTTCGTGATCCGTTTCGCGGCCGCCATTTTTATTCCTCGTTTTGCCCTAATGTTGGGAGATCCGAGGTTCCATCTTGTCACACATGTCCCCTCTCCTTGGGACTATAAATAACAATGATTAGGGCGTCCCAAAAGTGAGCAAATAGAAGAGAACATTCGACCTTATCGTGTTTTTGTCTTGTAGGAAGAATAAAGCTCGTGGGAGCCCTTCCAAGCGCAAATAGAAGCCATCCTCTTCGAAAATGGGTCGATCCCCGTGCTGATCAGATGCATCCTGAGCAAGAACCGAAGCTCTCCTTCCTTATTTGAAGCCGTGCAACTTGGATCTCGAGCTGCACATCAACATCCGGGGTTCTTCATGAAGATCTGTCCTCATCCTACCTCATCAACCAAGCTATGAAGAACCACAGTTGGAACATCATTTGAAGGGGGATTTCTGGCGACTTCAAGATCTTTATTCCATTTATCCTGTTCATTCTATTTCTATTCTGAAGAATCATTGTGTATCTGAACATCTATCTTGAACGAAACACTCTGTGTGTGTGTGTGCGTTTGCTGGTCGCAGCGCACGCGTGTGTGTGGCTATGTGTTTCACAGCGTGTGTGTGTGTGTGTGGGTTTTCACTCTTTAGTGGAAGCTTTCCTCACGTTGTGAGGGGTGGACGTAGGGGTCACTGTTGTGAACCCGAACCACCTTAAATTCTATTGTTCATCATGGTTTGCTTCTACGTTATTACACGAGTGGGCTTCTAGTCAAGTTGAGTGTCATTCATATCTCGTCCTTTCAGATCTCATTACATCTCCGCTGTTCGTGTGCTTTCATCATCGGGTGAGAAGAGTGTGCTTCATTTATTATCCTTCCATTACATCTTCTGTAAAAGTTGGTTGTTAAAATTTTTATTGCCAATCAATTCACCCCTCCCCTCTTGATTGCCATCTACCGGGGACAACAAACCAGTTAGAACCCAAGTCCAAGGAAGCCCCAAAACCAAAATAACCCAGCCACAATAGAAAAGTCGATGCGACAACCAACCTACATCGACGCACATCTCATCTGGGTTTCACACCTTTAGAAATCAAGGTCAGAACAGAGGCATCTCAGGTCGATGCTACCACTATGGTGCGTCGACTCATCCATCGTTCCAAAACATCTCTTATCATAATTCTGGTAGGATAGGTCGAGGCAGTCATTATGTGAGGTCGATGCAACAGAACATTCAAAAATCACATCCTTATCAGGTGCATCGACGCTACTCCTGGAGTACCTCTGCCCAACCTATGTTCTTTACTTCACCTACATATCCTAATGCTTTTAGATTCCAAAATTGGCACAGAAATTCTTATGTCTTTAAAAATCACCCAACTGTAAAAAATCAAAGATCAACAATAAACTCTCAGAAGGTGCACAATAAACAGAACAATAACAAATCCACAAAACAAGCCAAGTCACATGAACAAATGTGGATTCCCAAACAATTGATGTCTTGCTTATGTGATTTGACTACTATTACGGGGCCCAAACAATTTTGGTTTCCAAAATTTTCTGCTTGATTATGTTTGCAGGTATGCTTGGCAGTCAACCATAATAGGTGGTATCTTGATAGTGGTTGCTCCAGGCACATGACCAGGGACAAAGAAAAGTTCTGCATGTTGGTGGAGAAAGATGCTGGTCATGTCACTTTTGGTGGTAATTCGAAAGGCAAGATTATTAGGACAGGTAAGGTTGGTAAGTGTTCATCTTGCTGCATAGAAGATGTGTTACTTGTTGAAGGTCTTGCATATAATCTTCTTAGCATCAATCAACTATGTGATAAGGGCCATAAAGTAGTTTTTGACTCACATGCATGCACAATCTATGAACCTAATTCAAAAACTGTAAAATTCACTGGAAAAAGAGTCAATAACATTTATTTGGTTGACTTAGATGATGCTACACACATGAATCTATGTCTAATTACAAATAAAGATGACTTAGCATAGCTTTAGCATCGTAGGTTAGGTCATGCTAGTTACAAAATGTTGCATAAACTGAATAAATTTGGCATGGTTAAGGGATTACCTGAAATATCATTCAGAAAGAATAATAAAATATGTGAGACATGTACTCAAGGAAAATAGACTGGGAAGTCATTTAAGTCTAGAACTGAAAACCTGTCTTCTAAGCCTTTTGAGCTGATTCATATAGATTTGTTTGGACCCACTAGATCAGCTAGTTTAACTGGTAGAAGATATGGTTTTGTCATTGTAGATGACTTCTCTTTGTATACTTGGGTGTTTTTCATAACTCACAAGAATGATGCTTTTAGTGAATTTCAAGAATTCCTCTACAGAATAAATCAAGATGGTAAGTATTCCATATCCAGCATTCTGTCAAATCATGGTGGTGAGTTTGAAAACTCACAGTTTGATGATTTTTGCAGGGACAATGAAATAATCCACAGATTCTCTTCATCAAGAACTCCAGAACAAAATGGAGTAGTTGAACGAAGAAATAGGACCTTTGTGGAGATGGCTCGGACTATGCTAGTGGAGAGTAGCTTACCTAGAAGGTTTTGGGGTAAAGCTATGAACACATCTTGCTACATTATCAATAGGGCTATGGTAAGACCTTCTACACAAAAGACCCCTTATGAAATCTTGAAAGGTAAGAAACTCTCACTTGCTCATTTCAAGGTTTTTGGATCTAAATATTTTATTCATGTTAACTCTAAAAGAGACCTTGATATGTTTTAGGCTAAGAGTGATCCAGGTATTTTTCTGGGGTACTCTGAAACCTCTCGTGCTTATAGAATATATAACTAGAAAACTGAGTCAGTTGAAGAATCACCACATGTAGTATTTGATGAGATATCTAACAAGGCTAAAATTGACCTTTGCAGGGATGAGGATGAAGGTGATATACTGGAAGATAAAGAAGTGCAAAGTGCAGAACAAGGAGCTGAAGGTGAGATTGAGGAATCAAGAATTCAGGGGGAGGTAATGGGCAGCTCAGGTAATCAGCTTACCAACATTAGGATACTTAGAGACCACCCTCTAGAGTTTGTTATTGGTAATCTGAATGAACCCCCTAGAACTAGGTCTCACTTCAGAATTGAAAATGAACTTAATTCATTTGATCTTGTCTCACAAGTAGAACCCAAAAATATTGAAAATGCCTTAAAAGATGAACATTGGATTAATGCCATGCATGATGAACTTAGTCAGTTTGAGAGGAACAAGGTATGGCACCTAGTTCCTAAACCTACGCATGGCTCCATTATAGGCACAAAATGGGTTTTTAGAAATAAAATAGATGGAGAAGGAAGAATTGTTAGAAATAAGGCTAGACTAGTGGCACATGGGTATAATCAGGAATTTAGGATAGATTTTGAAGAGTCTTTTGCTCATGTTGCTAGGCTAGAAGCCATTAGGATACTTCTTGCAATTGCATGTAGTCTAGGAATAAAACTTCAGCAGATGGATGTCAAATATGCATTTTTAAAAGGTCTAATAAAAGAGGATGTTTATGTCAAACTACCTCCTGGTTTTGAGTGTACTGACTTCCCTGACTATGTGTACAAGCTTGAGAAGGCACTATATGAATTGAAGCAAGCTCCTAGGGCCTAGTACGACAGGTTGAGCTCATTCCTCACAGGTAAAGGTTGTTTAAGAGGTGAGGTTGATCAAACCCTATTCACTAAGGTAGATAACAGGGACATTCTTGTTGTTCAGATTTATGTAGATGACAAAGTGTGTAGGTCAACTAAACCATCCATATGTGAGGATTTTTCATATTTAATGACTGATGAATTTGAAATGAGTTTAATGGGAGAACTGAAGTTTTTTCTTGGATTGTAGATCTGTCAAACTTCAGAAGGAAGCTTCATCACTCAAGTCAAGTACATCAAGGATCTGTTGAAAAAGTACAAGTTGGAAAATCTCAAGGGAATCACTGCACCAATGGGTACATCAACTAGTCTTGATGCTGACTTAGAAGGTAAAATGGTTGATTTCAAAACTTATCGAGGTATGATCGGATCCTTGCTTTATCTTACTGCATCTAGACCAGATATTCAATTTTCTGTGTGTTTATGTGCTAGATTTCAGGCTAATCCTAGGGAATCACACATGAGTGCAGTAAAAAGGATTTTTAAATATCTATCTGGCACCCTTCATTTAAGATTATGGTATGCTGGTAGGTGTGAGCTAGAACTGATAACTTACACTGATGCAGATTATGCAGGGTGTAAGATAGATAGAAAAAGTACTAGTGGGTATTGTCAATACCTAGGTGGGTGTCTAGTGTCTTGGGCATCTAAGAAGCAACACATTGTTGCTCTTTCTACTGTTGAAGCTGAGTATGTTGCAACAGGAAACTGTGCAGCCCAGGTACTCTGGATTAAGCACCAACTTCGTGACTATCACATAAATCTTGGGTGCATTCCTATTTTATGTGATAACACCAGTGCTATTTCCTTAACTAAAAATCATGTCCATCATTCCCGGACTAAGCACATAGAGATAAAACATCACTTTTTGAGAGATGAAGTAAGTAAGAATGAAATTGAATTGAACTTTGTAGAATCAGAAAAATAGATTGCTGATATATTTATTAAACCTCTTGGTAATGAAAGATTTAAGTTCTTAATAAGAGAACTTGGTTTGTGTAAATTTCAGTATGATAACTAATTGCATGAGTTTTCTCGCATGGAATAAATGCCTTCTGTATTTCATATTGAAAATGTACATGTTTCATGCTATTAGTACAAGTAAAACGTAGTTGTCATTGCATACATTGCATTGCATTCTGTTCATCTTGACCCTAAAGGTATATCAAAAGGTATGCTGGGAGAAGGGCAGATCTCTTCTGTCTCGAAACCCACGCCTTATGTAGAGACAAGTCCTTCGCCAGGTACCATGGGTCAAGGGTGTGTCTAGAGTTTGTATCTTGTTTTGGTCATGACAATCGAAATTCATACATGTGCTGTAAATGTTGTGTCAAGCAGTAGTGCGTATAGACAAGGAGAGTTTGTGTCAAAACATCTTGTGTACATCTCATGTCTTGCATGTTGATTGGAGGAATTCATGGTAGGATATTCAAAGACTGAGTTAGATCTGGTCCATGTTGCTGCATCAAGGCAGATGTGATTTTCTGTTGTTATGTCGACACCTGGAGTCGACACCTTTTTGCATAAATTCTATCTATTACCTTCTGTGTCTTTGATTCCAATTCTATCATTTTTAAATCGACCGAAATCTTCACTGTTCTTGAATTGAATAATCTCAGTTGGGCCAATGTCTTTACCTTTTATATCTATCTTTTCACTTGCCACCTTGTCACTTGGCATCAGATTCTTGTCCACTGAAATGTCTTGTAAAATCATGAACTTCTTTTGAACATGATATAATGACAATCTGATCTTCAGTTCATTACTATGAGCTACTAAAAATCAAACATCTTTCATATAAGATTCTATGATGCACCCTGAAAAATTGATGGTTTAGGTCTAATGAATTAAAGAGTTTAAAGATTTAACTCAATGAAAAGGCTGTAGTTCACACTTAATAGCCTTCAACCACATCTAACATGATATGTTTTGTAAAATCTTTCATAATCTGAAAGTTTAAAATTCATAATAAACTTGGTCGAGAAACTTGGACTGTGTATTATTTTTAAACAAAAAGACCTCTATAAAATCAAAGGGCAGCCATGTCAAAACTATGAGTCAACAACTCTGTAGGCAGAGCAATGACTGAGTGCACCGAGAAACTGGGTCCTTCATCAAAGATATGAAGATAACCTATGTCATGAAGTGCTTTAGTTATCTCTATTCAAAAATTGAAACAGAATGGTAAATTCTACTGAGTAACTAGGGGTGTTGGCGTTTAATCAACGTGTACCCTTACTTCAAAAGATATGGATTATACCTGACTGTTCTGAAAAAATTATGAACAATAAGTAAAAGAAAATCATGTTGTAACCCTGAGGTGAAAAATCAGAACTGTCAAAAAATGTTTAATCCCAATACATGTCATAAGGCATTCCTAAGAATTTCCATGAGTTTGAATGAGTAAGATGAAGCGAGATTGAACCTAACATCACTATGTAGTTCTGGTTTTTTGCTATTAACTGCTAATGTAAATTTATTCAAAGAGTTTGATTACTGAACTCTACATTCATCTTTCTTAAACCAAATCTCTAATCATGGTTGCATTATGTGAATTTTTATAGAAAGAAGAATCTGAACTATGTATGATTGGTTAATGAAGGTTGAATCAGATTGTAAGCATGTTCATTTTTGTGCTTTCACCACTTTGAACTTGTCATACACACTCCTTCTCAACTTTTTGTCACTTCCCTGTCAAGCACAAATTGTTTCTATCATTTTTTGCTGATGGCAAACGGGGAGAGATAGTCATGGTGTGTGTTTGTGAGCTTGTCTGCTATGCTATCCTCTAAAGTCATGTTGAGTTTCATAAGAGTCTAACTTGTATAGGGGAGAGATGAGATATAGGGGAGAGTAAGTTGTGAACTAGATTCCAAATCTATCTCATATTGCATTTGACTGTGTCCATTGCATATTCTGACTCACAATTTTCTCTGTGTTGCCATTAAAGTATAGTAGTGTTGTCATCATAAAAAATGGGGAGAATGTTGTGTCTCCTCTGGTTTTGATGCTGGCAATAGTGTGATTAATTTGCATTGTTGCTGGCAAAACTGTTTGGATTTAATAATGTGTGCTATAATGTCTTTTCATTAAGTCAGATTAAGTTTCTTGATTCACCATCAGGTCGATGGATATTCATGAGGCTGCATTATAAGGTCGATGCATCTCCCAGTGCATAGAACATTAGGTCGATGCATATTCATGCATATTATAGACAGGTCAATGCATCTACGCATCTTGGCCTAGTAGGTCGATGCAGTTATAGAAGTCATGCATCATCAGGTTGATGCACTTTGTAGTCAAGACGACGCTACTATTCAATGTGAGCCAGCGAATGCATTATAAGGTCGATGCAATAAAGGCGATCATTTTCATAAGGTCGATGCACCTTGTGTATCTACTTGGGACTCAAGTTGATGCAGCTATGTCTGTCTTAGCTCGACATGTTGATGCATGTTCATAACCTCTTGTGCTCATCCATTCTCACTGTGCATAACAGGTCTACCTGTGTTTTACATAGGTCGATGCAGTTGTAGTTGGTCTAGTGCATTCATTTAGCTGCATGCATTGTCAGGTCGATGCACTTAATTATGCATCGATGCTATTGATGCTAGTCTGTTGCATCTGCTCATATCTTTAGAAAGTAAGGTCGTAGCACATGGAGTATGCATCAATGCTTGTGTATCATCTCATGTTGTCTATCATGTGACTACCTGATCCTTATAGTATCCAGCTATGTTATGATTATTTGTATAAACCTTGCATAAGCTGAGATTGCCTTAAACATTTCTCTGAATATCTCATCATCTACAAGATGACAATGTGTATGATGAAATCCCACATTGTATTTTACAAAAATATCAAAGTGAGAGCATCAATCATCTCTGCAACATGATCAAACACTTGAAATGTAGAGATTTTCAAAGACCAAATTGGTCACGTGGTTCAAGAAAGCAACTTATCTAGCATGTGATCCAAGGCTAACAGCTCAACGGAAGAATCTAACATGTGGACCCACTTTTATTCAGAATCTACTACGTGGACATTCGGACTACCTTTTTCAGAAGAAAATTTCTAGGCGGGAGCATTCCCTCTACATGCCCAATTGGAATCTTTTGGGGACCACAAGATTCACGTTCGCATGGATAAATAAAGATCGAGCGTACGACTAGAAAGTGTGACAGAAGAACATAGAAAAAGCAAAAGGAAAGAGAAGAGAGGTAGAACACGAGAGAAGCAGATGAGATTTGTGAGAGCCACTGCGAGCCTGAGGGTGAGAGTTTCTAAGCCGAGAAGAGTTTGAGAGAGAGAGCTCGGTTCAGAAAGGAGAGAGAGAGAGAGAGAGAGAATAGAGTATCGGAAGAAGGAGAAGAAGTCTGAGAGAAGAAAGAGTTTGAGAAGAAGCTAAGTTGGTCTCAACTTTTGGATCAAATCCAGAGTCGAATTGCTCGAGAGAGAACTACATTTGATTTGTCTTCGTTATTTTCTTCGTTTTCCTTGATTTGTTCTTGAATCTTTGTATGTTGTGTAATCAGCAGTCAAAGCTGTGAGGCAGTGACGAGGAGTGTTCCACGGACAGCAAGCTGTGAAGCTCAGCTATTTGTAAAGCTGTGGAATCAGTAGTTATAAGCGGTGGTTTCAGCGGAAGCCTCACTCGATTGAGTGAGGGGTGGATGTAGATCTCAATATTGAGATTAAACCACCTTAAAATTGCTTCGTCTCATGTGTGTGATTGCTTGCCTTGTCTTGATCTATTCAGTAGTTTCTCTATCGTATATCTTCCTATTGATCGATATCTCAGTGGTATATCAAAGGACATAGTCAGAAGGATAGGTTACACCTGTCTGGGAAACTGCATTCTGTGTGAGGAGATTTGTGAATCAAACCTCCCCTAGTACCAGACTAAGGTGTCAATTTGAATATATCTGCTGATCTTTATATCATCTGATAGTTTGTGTGGTTGACAACATTTCTTCATTGGATATACTAGCCATTCACTTCAGTTTGAATTGTTAAAGTGTTTCACAGTAGAATTTTCATTCCGCATTTTATTTACGGCTGTAGAATCAAAATTGTCACCCCCCTCTAGATCAGTAGTTCATTGTTGGCACCGGCTTATTTTCTTGGATTAATCAAGGATTAAGCATAGGGAACTACTCCCTAAATGGAGCAAAACGACACATCACCAAAGTTACTCTACCAGTCGAGTTGTGCTTAGAAATCGAGACGTGTCGCCGGGTCAAACGGTGCAACCTAACAATCGGACATCAGCCCCGAGCAAATGGCACTATGCCAGCCAGTTTCTCTACAACCGGGTCAGTTTCGAGATTCAGACAACCTAACATACCTTACGGCACTCTGTGAAGATTCGGGGATCACCTCCGGACACCCTGCATACGGTATCACACCACTGACGCTTCAACAACCGGGTTAACTCGGGACTCAGAACAGCCTGCCGCTTCATACGACTCTTCGCCCTAGACCACCAGACAAACGGCATCGTCATGTTGACTCCCCAGTCACCGGGCCCAAGCAGGGGTCCTAACCAGCTAGCCGCAACCCGTGGCAACGTCAGCAATCGATCGGGCCCACCCCCGATCACTCAGTTTGCGGGTTTACCTGCGTTCAACGCAGCTACCCGAGCCGACCCGGGGGCGCCCCGACTACAAGCCACGCCATGTGGCACCCAGTAACGAGGCCGGGGTCTACCCCCGAGTCGCCTCCCTATAGCCCTCTGAAGTCAAAGGGAGACCCACCTGGGACCAACCACAAGCTTTAGGAGCTCACAGCGCTCGTATACGGCCCACGCATGCGCGTCGAGAATTTCCCGGAGCACCTGGTGGGCGCGTAGGCTCCAGGCACTCTACAGCAAGTCCGAGCCCAACTCGGGACTCCCAGCAACCCATCGCAATGTTGTGTCTCTTAGGCACAAGCATGTGCTATGTTACTTTGATGATAGCAATGCTATTTGGTTTTGATGATAGCAAGACAGTGAGTGCATTTGAGTGCATTTGATATTGTATTTTGATGATAGCAATGTTATTGTGCATTGATGATTGCAATAAACAAAGTACATTTCTATGCATTCTTATTCTTGAGCATTCTGCATATTGATAGCAACATGAATGATGATGTTTAGCATTGATGGCATTTGCTCTTTATATATGTGCATTGCATTATGTCAGATATCATGTCTCTGCATATATCATGTCTGGGTAGCAAAGTCTATACACTGGATTGTGTATTTGTGCATCATGCAAGTCTATACATTGGACTCTCGTTCAAGTCTATGCATTGCATTGGCTAAGTATATACAACGTCAATTCATGCATTGTCTTAGGCAAAGTCTGTACAGCGTCAACGCGTGAAGTCTGTACAGCCGTGTCATATGCTCCTAAGTCTATGCATTACTGTTCATGTATCAGTCTTCATCAAGTCTGTACATTGCTTTAGGAGCTTCAAGTCTACACATCGCTTCGCTTCATGAAGTCTGTACATCCACAGTTAAACTTGAAGTCTGCACATTGGTCTTTGATTTCAATGTCCATACATTGGGCGTTTACATGAAGTCTATACATTGTTGTTTGCAGTGCAAGTCCATACATTGGACTGTTCTTTGAAGTCTGTACATCAGACTGGTATAGTAAGTCTGTACATTGGCTTCACATCTTCAAGTCTGTACAGCCGTTTGCTTTGGATTTCATGTCTAGACATTGCACTGTAGCATCCATCGTCTTCGTGTTGTTTTAGTGTCTATGTCTTCGTGTTGTGTTTACGTCTTCGTGTTAATTTTGCGTTTGAGTCTTCGTGCTGTTTACTGAAGCAGCTCGATTTGTTCTGTTGAACTTCGAGTCGTTTCCCAGTGAACCTCGTGTCGTTTATTCAGTATCTAGTTGTTCATCTCGTGTCATCCTCTCATGTTTTATCGCGTGTCGTTGTAGCCGTTCATGTGTTCTGTCTTCGTGTTGAGTTTACTTCGTGCACTCTTCTCTAAGTTCAAGCCCGTGTCTGTGCTGTCTCGATGTCGTACTTACTCCGTGTCGATTTCAGTTTTCATCTTCGTGTTGTTTTCAACTCGTGTCAGTTACTGTTTCGTCTCCGTGTTGTTTCATGTCTTCGTGTCGTGTTTCCTACACCTCGTGTCTTTGTCGCTTTGTGACTTCACCTCGTGTCGTTTTCATCGTCTTCGTGTCGTTTTTGTTCTATTGCGTGCAGGACATCGCAGCACCTCGTGTTGCTTTCTGTGCCAGTTCGTGTCGTTCTCTGTGTAGTGTGTGTTTCTGTCACTACTGCACTTCGTGTCGTTCTTGTTTCACTTCGTGTCGTTTCCGTATTATGTCTTCGTGTTGTTCTTCCTAGACCTCGTGTCGTTCGTATGTTGAAACCACACTTCGTGTTGGTTTCTGTTTATGTCTTCGTGTTGTTTTTCCTAAGTCCTCGTGTCCTTCTTGTTTTGTAACTATACTTCGTGTCAGCTTTATCTTTCGTCTTCAAGTTGGTTTCAGTCCGTGTTGTCCTCGTCTTCGTATCGTTAGTTGTTTCTTAGCGTACTGAACACTGCAGCACCTCGTGCTGTTTTCTGTGCCATCTCGTGTCACTCTTATGTCTTCGAGTCCTCTGTATTCGTGTCATTTTTAGTTATTATGTCTTCGTGTTGCCTTTCCTAGACCTCGTGTCATTCCTATTTTATGACCTCATTTCTTGTCGTTCTCTTCGTTGTGTCTGTTCTGTTACAGTGTATCTCGTGTCATTCTTTCCTTATTTCATTTTGTAGTCACCTTGTCTATCTCGTGTCATTCCAAGTACAGTGCCATCGTATTACTATTACATACCTCATGCAGCTTTAGTTCCTGTGGCCCTCAGTGTTAATGGTTTTAATCTCATTACAGGTCCGAGGAAGAACATTCCATACTCCTGGGCTGCACGTGATCCGAGACAAGAGGAACCAATCTGATAAGGACACGTGGCAGGAAGATTCTGGATCGAGCGTGGGAGGCACACGCGTTTTGTGCCCTATCCACCTGCTGCTGCTGCTATATATATGAGACCTTCATCCATAGATAAAAGAGATCGAGTTGGCAAGAAGAAAAGCTCATACAGAGAGCCCCGATCCAGGAAAAGGAAGAGAAGAAAGAAAAGAAGAGAGCAGAGAAGAGAGTGAGAGTAAGAGCAGAAGAAGAAAAAGAGAGAGAAGAGAAGAGTAGAGAGTGAGAGATTAGGAGAGCAGAAGAAAGAAAAAGAGAGATCGTGAGTTGAGAAGAAGAAGAAGAGAAGTAGCAGAAGAAGCTCCTAGGAGAGTAGAAGAGAAAGAAAAGAGAGATAGAAAGTGAGCGAGAGAGCTCGTGGAGAACAAGGAAGAAGTTGCTTGAAGATCTGTCTTCACTGGACCGTGGATCAGATCCAGGCCAGTCAGCTCCGTTGAGAGCCACATCTGTGTTTTCATATTTTACAGCCTTCTGATTGCTGTGTTGTTTTCGTTTATTTTTTTCCTTTGTTTTCTGGTTTGCTGTATTTCCGATACTCTGTAGAGAGGTCGGGGTTCCTCCTGTTAGTTCAGGAGAAGGGAGATTGCTATCTCCGGTTGCAAGTAGTTGGGTGCTACTTGTGGGTTCCCTCCAGTTTGGAGGAAGGGAGATCTGATCTCCGGTTTGCAAGCAGCAGGTGGGCTGCTTGTGGGTTCCCTCCGGGTTAGGAGGAAGAGGGGTCTTCGACCTCTGGTTCACTAGTAGTGGGGCTGCTACTAGTGGGGTTCCCTCTTGGTAAAGAGGAAGAGAGACGTGAGTCTCTGGGTTCTAGTGATTGTGGGTTGCTAGAGGTTCCCTCCGGGTAGGAGGAAGAGGAGAGGTTGTTCTCCTGGGGAAGCTGTGTATCAGCGTATGTTGGCAAGCTGTGTTGCCCAGCGGTTAGTGAAGCCACACTCGGGTTGAGTGTGGGGTGGATGTAGGTCTGGAGGACCGAACCACCTAAAAACCCCTTGTGCATTGTGATTTGTTTTGTTCATTTGTGCTTCCGCTAGATAAATGCATAGGGGCGCTCCATGTGTTTGCTAACTGGTCAAACAAAATGTTGATTAGCTTTCAGATTTGGTAAATCTGTCTAGTTAGCTTCATAGTTCTATTTTGAGCGAAATTTTATATTGGGTGAAAGTTTTTTTAAAAGGGTTATATTCATTCACCCCCCTCTGAATACTTGCACCGAACCCATCAATTGGTATCAGAGCAGGTCTCTGATCTATCAGATCTAACAATCTGCAGAGGATCCTGCTGGTTTGTTTGGTGCTTTTCAGAGTGTGCTTTCTGTTTTATTCTGTGCTTTCAGATTGTTTGCAATGGAGCCAATCGTGCTGAAGGCTAGCTCTAGCAAAGCAAATAGATCCAGCCACAGTGGATCATCAAGTGAGAAAAGTAGCCTCTCGCGGTCTGAAATTGATGAAGACCACATGGGAATGGTAATTAGTGAATTCAGGAAATTCCTGAGAAAAAGAGAAGGAAAGCATGGTGATGACAGAAAGCAAATAAGGTATACTTCTAATCCTGCCAAGAGTATTGACTAATGTTTGCTACAAATGCAGGAAGGCTGGCCACACGAAGGCTGACTGTTCAGAATTCTCGAAACTCAAAGAGAACACCTTGGACAGTGCTGAAGAAGGAGAAAAGTCCATATGCTTAATGGCCAACCGGGGAAGTGATGACGAGGAAACCTCATCTCAGGTAAGCTCTGAATCAGATGGATACTCTTTTAATGAATTGATAGTGATGTATGAAAATTTGTTTAAAGTGTCCAAGAAATTAAAATCTGAAAATAAAAATTTCAGAAAAGAAATCAATAATTTGAAATCTGAAATGATTAAAGAAAAAGATGAGTTAAACAGGTTGAAATCTGAAAAAGAGAATATTAGAAACAAACTCATTGGTGAAAATAATTCTTGTAAAGCATGTGCCATTCTCGAAGACATGATTAATGATTTTGATTCTGATGACATTCTTCAAAAAGAACAAATCAAATCTCTAAAAGAAGAAAATGTCTACTTGAAGGATCAAAATAAAAGGTTAATGGTTCTTAATATTGTCCTCTCTGAGAAATGGCTGTCAATTGAAAAAGGAAAATCTGTTGTGAAGGAAAATGAAAACAACATTGAAATAAAGGTTCAACAAGAAAATGAAACTCTGAAGAACCTGAATGATGCTATGCAACAGCAGCTAATTGCATGTGAATCTGAGCTATCCAAGTATAAAGTGAGTATTGCTTCATTGAATTCTGAAATTGAAAATCTGAAAAACACTCTGTCTAAATTTGTCAAAGGTAAAAATAGTTTGAATAAACTACTTGGCTCAAATGTGAAAAGTTCAGAATGTGCTAGTACCTTAAAATGTATGTCATCTAAGAAATCTCATAACAATAAGCACAGGGCTGAACAAAAGAAAAAGGAAAATTGCTGTGAAAAATCTTCTCATAAAATTCAATTTAAAAAGGAAAAGAATGTGCAGTGTTTTTATTGTAATAAGATAGGTCATATGATGCATGAGTGTAAGATGTTTGAATTAGATGACCTAGCTGCTACTACTGCACAGAAAGTTTCTGCTAGAAATTATGTTTTTCAAAGAAGGAAAATAGAGTGTTTCCATTGTGGCAAGATGGGCCACATTGCAGCTCATTGCTGGCATGCCCAGGGAAAGAAAGTCAACTTAAAACTTGTAAATTTCCCTGCAAGTGAAACTGCTTCTGGTAAAAGAACCCCAGCATGCTTCGAATGTGGAAAGCATGGCCATACAGTCAAGGACTGCTGGCATGCTCAAGGAAATAGATTGAACTCTAAGTCTATAAAATTCCCTGCTCTCTATGATTCTTGTTTTGAATGTGGAAAACCTGGCCACAAAGTTTCTGACTGCTGGATGGCAGGTTATGGAGAACAATATGTTCATGCCAACAATAGAAAATTTCATGATAATGCACAAAGACTTCATGCTAATACTTGTGTGCATAACAAGAAAACAAAGCATGTTGCTTCCTGTTATTATTGTGGGCTATTTGGACATTCTATGTTTGATTGTTTTCTGATGGAATATGATGATAATTCTGCTAAGAAACTGTTCAGTACACCTGATAGGGGTAGTACAGGACCCAAGACTGCTTGGGTCCCTGCAAGATCATATTGATTGACATGTTGCAGGTGTGCCTTGGTGAGAGAAATAAAAGGGGTAATTTAGCCAAGGCACTCAAAAAAAAAAAAGGGAAGCCCCATGATTCTACATTTCAGGTTAGTTCTGAACTTGTTTTTTAAATTTCATCATCTGAAAATGCTGATTTGTCAGTTTGATATCTGAAATTGTTGAACTGATCGTTTGATGTCTGATATTCTCTCCATGTCTAGCTGATCAGTCTGCATTCCAGACTCAGCTATTGAGTTTTACTTTGGATATAGCTGATGCTCTTCTGTTGCCATCTCCTGCCAATTGCTGAACTGAGTTTGAATGGTCTTTAGTGTATATAGTTGATGCACTATATAGACTTTGTATAATGCTTGTGTCTTGTGTCAATGCATTGCATGCTTGATTACATACTTGGACTGAGCTTAAATGGGTCAGTTAGTGCACACAGTCAATGCATGTGTCTAGTGTTTGCATACATCATTTGCATGACTGTCAATGAAATTGATCAATGCATATAAGACTGATTTGCACTGCATTACATCTTGAAAAATCTGAAAAAGGATAAAAATGCTCATGACTTGGATGCATAAAGCTGAACTGATTGCATAGCATATCTCTTGCATCATGATGTCAGGGGGAGCTGAGAGTTCTATTCAATTCATTGAATCCTATTCACTTCTCAGTGTTCTCATTCAAATGATTCATATTCTTTGACATCAGTTGCTCATTGAACCATATTGCCAATTGCTATCCTTTCCCCATCTTTTTCACTGAACAGCAGTTCTGGTTCTGGTTCAGTACATTGAATGGTGATTATTGCAATTGTTCACTTATAAGAATCACATTTACAAATTGAAAAGAACTAAAGGTTTAACCTTTATAAATTGGAGAGTTAAGTGTCTGCACTTCAGAATTTGAGATAAATGAAAACTTTTATAGCTCTTAATCTTTGTCTCATAGCTAAAATAGAAAAAGTTTTTTGTAATGCCTAAATGTGTTGAACTGGATATGTCTAGAACAGGCTAATAAGAGTGTGTACTGATTTTTTAAAACAATCACTCTAAAAGAATTAAGGGCAGCAGTAAATAAGATCATTAATGTTATGAACTGAACATAGTGACAGAGCAATGGCTGATTGCACTGAGAAATTGTGAACTCCTCAAAAGAAGCAGGAGACTTCACATGTCATGAGGTGATTCAGAATATCTCTGTTCATAGGGTCAAATCCATAGGGGGAGTCCTCACCAAGTAACTGAGGGTACTGGCCTCTGATCAAGGTGTACCCTTAATGTCAAAAGTGAAGACTATTCTTTGTGGGTTTTGATCTGAAATAGGTCTAGTAGTTTATGCCTAGTAACTAGGGGTACCTGCCTCTGATCAAGGTGTACACCTAATGTCAACAGCATAAATGCCACTGATCTATTTACTTAGTTCAGGTTCAGAAATTGAAAAATGAAAATCAAACTGCTGTAACCCTTTGAAAATCAAAAGTCTATGAGTGAAAATTATTTTTATTAATACATATTCAAGTTACCTTTCTTGAACTTTCATGTTTAGACACAAAATGGTATTATTTCAGACTTATCTACTAATACCATGTGCCCTAGATTCATTGCTATAAATGGAATCAATAAACTCTTTTTCAGGGGTCAGGTTCTTTACTCTAAGATTTATCACTGTTAAACCTGAATTTCGAAAGCTGTACGTTGCTGATTCTTATACTTCAACAGTTGTTTATAATCATGCTTCCTTTCTGAACCTATGATTCAGCTGTTGTCAAGTGACCCTCCTACCTTGTTTATCTGTTCATTTTCCTTCTCAAAGGGGGAGCATTTTTTTTGGGAGAAATAATTCAGGAGGAGTCATACCTTCAGGGGGAGCTTCTTGCTCTAGCAGTCACTTGCATGCATAATGCACTTTGCACTCTTGTTTTTACTGTTTTTCTCTTTTTGATCATGTCAAAGGGGGAGAAAATCTTGTGTGACTCACTGTCACATTGTGTTGCCATCATCAAAAAGGGGGAGAATGTTGTGTCTCTTAGGCACAAGCATGTGCTATGTTACTTTGATGATAGCAATGCTATTTGGTTTTGATGATAGCAAGACAGTGAGTGCATTTGAGTGCATTTGATATTGTATTTTGATGATAGCAATGTTATTGTGCATTGATGATTGCAATAAACAAAGTACATTTCTATGCATTCTTATTCTTGAGCATTCTGCATATTGATAGCAACATGAATGATGATGTTTAGCATTGATGGCATTTGCTCTTTATATATGTGCATTGCATTATGTCAGATATCATGTCTCTGCATATATCATGTCTGGGTAGCAAAGTCTATACACTGGATTGTGTATTTGTGCATCATGCAAGTCTATACATTGGACTCTCGTTCAAGTCTATGCATTGCATTGGCTAAGTATATACAACGTCAATTCATGCATTGTCTTAGGCAAAGTCTGTACAGCGTCAACGGACTTCATTGGAAGTGTGTACAGCGTCAACGCGTGAAGTCTGTACAGCCGTGTCATATGCTCCTAAGTCTATGCATTACTGTTCATGTATCAGTCTTCATCAAGTCTGTACATTGCTTTAGGAGCTTCAAGTCTACACATCGCTTCGCTTCATGAAGTCTGTACATCCACAGTTAAACTTGAAGTCTGCACATTGGTCTTTGATTTCAATGTCCATACATTGGGCGTTTACATGAAGTCTATACATTGTTGTTTGCAGTGCAAGTCCATACATTGGACTGTTCTTTGAAGTCTGTACATCAGACTGGTATAGTAAGTCTGTACATTGGCTTCACATCTTCAAGTCTGTACAGCCGTTTGCTTTGGATTTCATGTCTAGACATTGCACTGTAGCATCCATCGTCTTCGTGTTGTTTTAGTGTCTATGTCTTCGTGTTGTGTTTACGTCTTCGTGTTAATTTTGCGTTTGAGTCTTCGTGCTGTTTACTGAAGCAGCTCGATTTGTTCTGTTGAACTTTGAGTCGTTTCCCAGTGAA
This sequence comes from Amorphophallus konjac, assembly GCA_022559845.1. Classification (NCBI taxonomy): domain Eukaryota; kingdom Viridiplantae; phylum Streptophyta; class Magnoliopsida; order Alismatales; family Araceae; genus Amorphophallus; species Amorphophallus konjac. The sequence goes on along the minus strand of CM040125.1, from coordinate 100,136,804 downwards.
CCTCGTGTCGTTTATTCAGTATCTAGTTGTTCATCTCGTGTCATCCTCTTATGTTTTATCGCGTGTCGTTGTAGCCGTTCATGTGTTCTGTCTTCGTGTTGAGTTTACTTCGTGCACTCTTCTCTAAGTTCAAGCCCGTGTCTGTGCTGTCTCGATGTCGTACTTACTCCGTGTCGATTTCAGTTTTCGTCTTCGTGTTGTTTTCAACTCGTGTCAGTTACTGTTTCATCTCCGTGTTGTTTCATGTCTTCGTGTCGTGTTTCCTACACCTCGTGTCTTTGTCGCTTTGTGACTTCACCTCGTGTCGTTTTCATCGTCTTCGTGTCGTTTTTGTTCTATTGCGTGCAGGACATCGCAGCACCTCGTGTTGCTTTCTGTGCCAGTTCGTGTCGTTCTCTGTGTAGTGTGTGTTTCTGTCACTACTGCACTTCGTGTCGTTCTTGTTTCACTTCGTGTCGTTTCCGTATTATGTCTTCGTGTTGTTCTTCCTAGACCTCGTGTCGTTCGTATGTTGAAACCACACTTCGTGTTGGTTTCTGTTTATGTCTTCGTGTTGTTTTTCCTAAGTCCTCGTGTCCTTCTTGTTTTGTAACTATACTTCGTGTCAGCTTTATCTTTCGTCTTCAAGTTGGTTTCAGTCCGTGTTGTCCTCGTCTTCGTATCGTTAGTTGTTTCTTAGCGTACTGAACACTGCAGCACCTCGTGCTGTTTTCTGTGCCATCTCGTGTCACTCTTATGTCTTCGAGTCCTCTGTATTCGTGTCATTTTTAGTTATTATGTCTTCGTGTTGCCTTTCCTAGACCTCGTGTCATTCCTATTTTATGACCTCATTTCTTGTCGTTCTCTTCGTTGTGTCTGTTCTGTTACAGTGTATCTCGTGTCATTCTTTCCTTATTTCATTTTGTAGTCACCTTGTCTATCTCGTGTCATTCCAAGTACAGTGCCATCGTATTACTATTACATACCTCATGCAGCTTTAGTTCCTGTGGCCCTCAGTGTTAATGGTTTTAATCTCATTACAGGTCCGAGGAAGAACATTCCATACTCCTGGGCTGCACGTGATCCGAGACAAGAGGAACCAATCTGATAAGGACACGTGGCAGGAAGATTCTGGATCGAGCGTGGGAGGCACACGCGTTTTGTGCCCTATCCACCTGCTGCTGCTGCTATATATATGAGACCTTCATCCATAGATAAAAGAGATCAAGTTGGCAAGAAGAAAAGCTCATACAGAGAGCCCCGATCCAGGAAAAGGAAGAGAAGAAAGAAAAGAAGAGAGCAGAGAAGAGAGTGAGAGTAAGAGCAGAAGAAGAAAAAGAGAGAGAAGAGAAGAGTAGAGAGTGAGAGATTAGGAGAGCAGAAGAAAGAAAAAGAGAGATCGTGAGTTGAGAAGAAGAAGAAGAGAAGTAGCAGAAGAAGCTCCTAGGAGAGTAGAAGAGAAAGAAAAGAGAGATAGAAAGTGAGCGAGAGAGCTCGTGGAGAACAAGGAAGAAGTTGCTTGAAGATCTGTCTTCACTGGACCGTGGATCAGATCCAGGCCAGTCAGCTCCGTTGAGAGCCACATCTGTGTTTTCATATTTTACAGCCTTCTGATTGCTGTGTTGTTTTCGTTTATTTTTTTCCTTTGTTTTCTGGTTTGCTGTATTTCCGATACTCTGTAGAGAGGTCGGGGTTCCTCCTGTTAGTTCAGGAGAAGGGAGATTGCTATCTCCGGTTGCAAGTAGCTGGGTGCTACTTGTGGGTTCCCTCCAGTTTGGAGGAAGGGAGATCTGATCTCCGGTTTGCAAGCAGCAGGTGGGCTGCTTGTGGGTTCCCTCCGGGTTAGGAGGAAGAGGGGTCTTCGACCTCTGGTTCACTAGTAGTGGGGCTGCTACTAGTGGGGTTCCCTCTTGGTAAAGAGGAAGAGAGACGTGAGTCTCTGGGTTCTAGTGATTGTGGGTTGCTAGAGGTTCCCTCCGGGTAGGAGGAAGAGGAGAGGTTGTTCTCCTGGGGAAGCTGTGTATCAGCGTATGTTGGCAAGCTGTGTTGCCCAGCGGTTAGTGAAGCCACACTCGGGTTGAGTGTGGGGTGGATGTAGGTCTGGAGGACCGAACCACCTAAAAACCCCTTGTGCATTGTGATTTGTTTTGTTCATTTGTGCTTCCGCTAGATAAATGCATAGGGGCGCTCCATGTGTTTGCTAACTGGTCAAACAAAATGTTGATTAGCTTTCAGATTTGGTAAATCTGTCTAGTTAGCTTCATAGTTCTATTTTGAGCGAAATTTTATATTGGGTGAAAGTTTTTTTAAAAGGGTTATATTCATTCACCCCCCTCTGAATACTTGCACCGAACCCAACACCAGCAACCCATCGCGTCATGCACCACCATCATGCACCCTCGGACGCGGATCGACCTGCGCAGTTTACGCGGACCAGCCCAGCCCCCTGGGTTGGTCCGCCTAAACCCTATCCAAGGGGGGTTTACGCGGACCAGCTCAGCCCCCTGGGCTAGTCCGCGTAAACCCCTTCCCCCTCTCTCTCTCAGCCCGTGTAACCCAAGCACTATTCACTTGGGTTTACGCGGACCAGCTCACCCCCCTTAGCTGGTCCGCGTAAACCCCCTATGACCCTTCACCTTCCACTATAAAAGCCCCCCTTTGGGAGCCCAAATGCATGATGAAGCACAAAATGAATCAAGCACCTAAGGAGCTCAGCCTCGGACTACAAAGGCGCGCTAAGGAGATTTGTGTGTGTGTTTGCTAGGCTTACGCCGAGGGCATGTCGCATGATCATCCCTCATACGGTGTCTAGCACAAACACCCACCTCCGGCCCCCTGTTGTGATGAACGTATGTCGTCTCGATAATCATGCACGACCCCAGATCTTGCTTGGTGAAAGCACTCTGCCTGGGTCCTGTCCCGATATTCATGCATGACCCTGTGCCGCCTGATGAAAGCACTATGCTCGAGCCCTGTCTCGATAGTCATGCGCCCCCAGACGTTGTTCGACAAGGACACCCTGCTCGGCCCTGCCTCGACATTCGTGCATGACCAAGATGCCACTTCATGAGAGCGCCCTGTCTGGTTCCCCCGCCTCGATGATCATGCGCCACCTTGGCGTCATCTCGATAAGCGTGCCCTCAGTGCCGTTACCCAGGCAATGGGCATACTTTACAAGTCCTGGTGCAAGATGAAGTGTCAGGCCACTGCCAGTCACAACGGTGCCCCCGGCACCCGACTGCCAGCTACTCCAGTCACATCGGGGCCCACGGCACCCATCACTCAACAACTCCAGTCACAACGGTGCCCCCGGCACCCGACTGCCCGCTACTCTAGTCACAACGATGCCCCCAGCACCCGACCGCCAGCTACTTCAGTCACATCGGGGCCCGCAGCCCCCAATCACTCAACAACTTCAGTCACAATGGTGCCTCCGGCACCTGACTGCTAGTTACCCCAGCCACATCGGAGCCCGCAGCACCCAACCACTCAACAACTTCAGTCACAACGGTGCCCGCGGCGCCCGACTGCCAACAACTCCAGTCACAATGGTGCCCCCGACACCTGACTGCCAGTTACTCCAGTCACATCGGGGCCCTCGGTACCGGATCACTCAACAACTTCAGTCACAATGGTGCCTCCGACACCCGACTGCTAGTTACCCCAACCACATCGGGGCCCACGGCTCCCGACCACTCAACAACTTCAATCACAATGGTGCCCCCGGCACCCGACTGCTCAACAACTCCAGTCACAACGGTGCCCTCGGCACCCGACTGCCAGCTACTCCAGTCACATCGGGCCCCGCGGCACCCGACTGACAGCTACCCCAGTCACAACGGTGCCACCGGCACCCGACTACCCAGCTACTTCAGTCACAACGGTGCCCCCGGCACCCGACTGCCAACCACTCCAGTCACAACGGTGCCTCCGGCACCCGACCGCCAGCTACTCTAGTCACATCGGGGCCCACGGCACCTGACCACTAAACTTCCCCCGCACAATGGTGCCTATGGCACCCCCACTGCCCATACCTCGACACTCTCTCATGTCAGGAATACATTGTGACGCCTCTCGGGCGCCATCCTGCTAAGTCACATGTCCTCTAACGGATGCTCTGTACTGACACGGAACTACCCACACAATAATGCAATGACCCGGGGACCGTCATGAATGTCGGAAATGTCCCGTGGCTTGCAAGCAATTATAATCGGGCCCTCATGCACCCATATAAATGCCTTTCATGGCATATGACTCATGTAATCTAGTCAGGGAGCAGATCCCCCTCCTCGCCGGAACTAGTCTCTCTGCCCCCAGTTATCCCTGTCATGTTGTTGTTGCCCTGTCGCTGTTGCACGGACTAAGCCCTCCCGACGTCGCGGCTCCCAGGGTTCTTGACTCTCTCTTCAGCAGTAGAAATAAAGGTATTCGGATTCAATCCGATGTAAAATAAACACCGGTTGCTTGCGACCGGTGGGGAAAGACGTCCAGTAAACAAATCCCCATAATCGCCTGTGCACTCACACCCGTGGAACCCCTTCTATCCACGTGTCGCCCGATCCCTCGAGCCATGTGCCGTGTCCTGGCGACACTTCTCCGGTCAATCCTCGATTCCATAGGTGATTGTCGAGAAATCGACTGGCACGCCCGCATTCCACCCAGCCATCCCTGTCCCAGTCTCCCAGAATGATGAACCATACACCATCCCTTCGAGTGCGTTCCTATCGTTCTCTCTGCCTTCTTCTCAATACCCTCGGAATCCCCGCGTGCCCAGTCAACCTATCTCGACCTTCCGTAAAAGGCGAGTGTACACCCCCGCCGTGAGGACAAAACAACAAGTGACTCCCCGCGGTCGCAAACATTCATCCATACTTATCATAACGGGGCACCAAAGATGAGTCGACGCAGGAAGGAACTGGGTCGACGCAACGAACAAGCTGGCAGAACGCGGTCGGGCCAGGACCGCTATCTGAAAGAAGCGGTCACCTGATGGCCGCGTTCAAGTCAGTCCATAGAAAATGCGAAATTCACGAAGTGTTCTCTAGACTTTTGGGTTTTTAGGGTACAACCAGCTCGGCGTCCTAGTGCGAATCCCAAGCTCATGGAGTCTTACAGAGGCCTTGAAACAAGATCACCTAGTCCGGCAGAAGGAATATCCGACGGAGAGGCTCTCATGTCCAAGAGGTGTTCCTATCGAGTGCAAGTGATCTAATAGCGTCGTACCGGAGTACGGGCTATATGTGAAGTACTAAAACAGAAAAGGGATGAGAAAGGAACGCGTCAAAGCATGAATCAAAGTGAACTTAAGTCATGGAAATTTCCTTTAAATACAATACTATAAAGTTTTGGCATGAAATTAACATACATGAAAATTAATCTATTAAAACATGTCAACACGAAATATGAATCATGCCATGATCAGGATATACAATTAACAAGCTAAGGCATGTAGGATGGCATTTATATAATGGAAATAAATAAGGTTTCATATGGTTACAGAAACCAGATAGCGGTTGGTCGAAGACCGCTGCTTGAAGGTAGCAGTCTCTGCAAGACCGCCTTCTATCTACAACAGAAAGAAGCTAAGTCCAGCGTGCAGAGCCTATCCTAGGGCAACTGATGCATGAAAACTATATGAACAGAAAGGTAAAGCATGATAGCATGCTAAGTACGAGGTTAATGCATTGAAAAGGCATGAATTAGATCATACATTCCTATCCTTTTTATTAATGTTGCAGGGATAGCATGCCATAAAAACCTAATTGTGCGGTCATAGAAAAATGTAAAATTCACCATGTATAATGCATGAAATCGAGCAAGGCTGGAGGGCTTTTACTCCTAACAAGTTGTTTAAGCCATACGTGAGATAACCTACCTCCGGTATGTTGTGCCCTTGTGGTCATTTGAGTCATCTTGTGGTCACTTGGGTCATTCGACATCATCTTGTGGTCATTTGAGTAATTTGATATTCTTGGTTTTGATAATGGCTAAACACTATAAGTCATTGATGTCTTACCACTCTTATATGACTAAACTACTTGATGTTCTTTCATGACAGATATGCCAAGGAATGGAGTGAAGATGGCAAAAGTGAAAGCTCAATGATTGCGCCCTCGCACGCGGATTGACCTGCGCGGTCAGGTCGCGGGGATCGACCTGCCCGGTCAAGTCACGGGGGTCAAGGGGCAGCGCCCCTTACGGGGGTTTCCGGGAGCGGAGCCCCCGGAACAAAATTTAGAAATGCTCAAATGGTCTAATGTATAAACCAAATCCAAAAATACATGGAATTGATAAGGACATGAATATCTTGACTTATGGACATGTTTCCTTGGGCTAACACTTCATTTTTGCAGGTATAGGTCTTTCCGGTCGACCAACACACCTTGGCCGGTCGACCAGATTTTCCAGGGATGAAGAACTTCAGAATTTACAGGTTCCGGTCGACCAGTGGGTAGTGGCCGGTCGACCAGTTCTTCCAGAAATGAAAAACTCCAGTTTTTACAGCTTTCGATCGACCGCCCCTAGGCGTCCGGTCGACCGGTTTTGCCAGAGATGAAAAATCAACGGACTGTAAAATTCCGGTCAACCACCCCATGCCTTCCGGTCGACCGCCAGCCCCGAGCCAACAATGTTGACTTTGTTTTCCACTTCGAGAAGAGCTCCTTTTCTTGTCTTTGTTTAACCCCAAAGTCACCCAATCTTCCATAGATTGTGGATCTGGTCTGGGGGATGTCCAAGGACCATTCAAAGGTTATAAAACACATGCAAGAGGGTTAGAAACCCTAGTTGATCATTTTGGGAGATCAAAGGAGGCTGCAAGGGTGTGTTCAAGGGAGAGGAGTTCGAGTACTGTAGCTATGAACAGTACTCCGGGAAGAAGTTCTTCATCAAATCCTCAGGTGATTTAAGCTACTTCAAGAGGAGATCAAGCCCAAGCCAAGAGAAGATAAAGCTGCATCCTTCATCTTCTTCATCATCTCAAGGTGATCCAAAGAAGCTCATTCTCAAGGGAGATCAAATTTGCATCCTTCATCTTCTTCATCAACTCAAGGTGATCCAAGCAAGATCTTTTCACAAGGAAGAAGATACCATTGAAGCATCAAATTCAAGCTCCAGCAATCTCAGACAAGATCTTTTCTCCTTGAGCATATTCTATATCTTGTTTGAGTGTTTTCATATTTGTTCTTTTTCCATTTCATTCAAACATTTGAAACTGAAGATCATCCTTACCGGTGGTTAGTAGGAAGGCAATCGGAAGTTGTCCGATCTGCGGTGATTGACGTCCCTACCGGTGGTTCGTAGGAAGGCAATCGAAGGTCTTTCCGATTTGCGGTTCAATGCGTGGCACTAGTGGAGCCTCATCGGATTTGGTGAGGGGTGGACGTAGGACTGGGGATTCAGTCCGAACCACCTTAAAATCTCGTGTGTTGTGGTTTGCTTGTGTGATTACTTTGTGTTAGATGCATGCTTAGGTTTAATATCTATATTGCGTAATCATCTTGCTAAGCAAATCATTTGTGTCCTTCGTTAAGCTAGTTATATTCCGCTGCTATTATCATCATCTAGCTTAAAAGAGGGTTGCATTGCAAAAAGAGGCGCAGATATATTCACCCCTCCCCTCTAGATCCGCTATCCACTACTCAACACGGTATGGTCCCTAGACTTTGAATTTATCGCCAGAAGAGAGCTCCCGTTCCTGTGCGTCCTGCGTAGAAACTGCGACTTTGAGACCTTCTAACTCCTCGACGGCTTGATCTCCCAGCACGAGATTTAGAAGATAGTTAGAAGATACTAAAGGGAACAAATAACCCTAAATCGTATTAGGATAAATCTGGGACTTATTTATAGGGAATGACCTAGGGCTGAGGGATTAGATCGTATTAGGAGTCCTTATTGGGGTTAGAATAGATCCCTAAGAATCCTAGACAAGTCTCCATGCCAGATCACATCGATCCATGGAGATTGTGTTGATAAAAATCCAAACTTTCCGTGGTTTATCATCTTCCGTTTACAGAACTTGAACACGGTCTTCCCTGGACCGCCTTCTCCAGAACGCGGTCGCGCGACTTACCGCGACTTGGTATGGCCATTGAAAATTTTAATTTTAGTCAAATTTTTCACTTAATTATCCCCTATTTATCTAATTTAAATAGTGAAATTACCCTAATATGTTTCTAAGGGTGGGCTTGGGCCTACAAGTCTTCGAATTTGGTCTTATAGACCATTTTAAGTGGGCCAAACCCTTTAGTTACTAATTGGGCTTTTAAACTAAAGGCCTTAACCTACTAATCTATTAATTAGCCCATTAAGCCCTTTTTAAGCCTATTAAATGCTCAATTAACTCTGTTTAAATTTTAAAATAAATCTAGAAAAATCTAGATAATTACCAGGGTTGCTACACCAGAGGCCATGGAGGCGCGGAGGAGCGTGGAAGATGGCATGGATGGCGCGGATGGCACGTGGCGGGCTCGAGAGAGCGTGAGGTGGCGGAGCTTCGTGAGTTTCGCAGCTAGAATGTGGTGGAATCTGGAAGATTCAGCTTCCCTAATGTGGTAAAGCATCGAATGCGGTAGGGGGGTGGATCCCTAGCTTGTTGTGGCGATTTCTCGGCGATTTGAGCTGATACGAGCGAGATTGAGCGAGTTTTACTAATTTTGGGGCAAAATGCATGCCGGGGTTTAAGCGGCTATTCTCGCCAATCTAGGCGGTGATTCTTGATTTAATCATGAGTTTATTATGTGTGGGAATAGCGAGAGGTGATTCCCCTCTGTTCATTTGTGTTTTCCTTGCAATTCGAGGCCGAGATGTGGCATGATTGTTGGGATCGGTGCGATGGATTCAGAGGGGGGTGAATGAATCTCCCCTTAAAAAATTACTCCCAATTAAAAACTATAACAATCAGAGATGCAGAATTAACACAAATAAGTGCCTTGTATGGCACAGGTGCTCTTTTCGAACGAAATGGAAAGATCAGATAGACTTAACTTCTGATCTACTCTATATGTGCTAGTGTGCAAACCCAATTCCAATCAAATATGTGGTGTGCGAATAAACCACTCACTAGATGAAAGAACACATCGAACCTAAGCATGCATCTAGCGAAACACAATAGACAATCAAACCACTGCACAGAAGATTTTTAAGGTGGTTCGGTCCTCCAGACCTACGTCCACCCCACACTCCAACTAGAGTGTGGATTCCGCTGATACACAGCTTAAGCCGATGGGCCTCACAGCTTGCCTACAACCGCTGACTAATAGCTTGACCGCTGGGCATTACAGCTTTGCCAACCACTGGGGACTATAGCTTAACCCGTCCAGAGGAATCCTCCTCTGCCTGCTGAGCAACACAGCTTGCTCTGCTGACAAACAGCTTGAAACAGAGGTAAAAGAAAAACAAAATATGGAAAGGACACAGCAACAGAAGGCTGTATACGATAAAGCACAAAATAGCTCTTAAAGAGCAAGTTGGTCTAGATCTGATCCAAGAGCCAACAGATAACACATCTTCAAAGAAGTCTTCTCTCTTCTTTTCACGAACTCTCTATCTCTCTTTTCACTCTCCTCTTTCTTCCTCTGCTAATCTCTCTCTCTCTCTTTTTCTTTCTCTTTCTCTTCTTCCGGATCGTGCAGGCTCTCTCTCTGCTTCTGCTCTTTCAGATAAGTTCCCTTGCTTCGATCACTCTTCTCACGATCAATTTCTGCAGATGGAGAAGTCTTCTATTTATAGCATTAGAGAGGTGGGCGTGTGTCCTCCACAATTCCCGCCCAGAGCGCCTTGACCACGTGGCAGTATTTCAGCTCACTGCGTTACACGTGTCACAATCCTGGCACATCATTCATTCTTGGATCACGTGCCCTTCTTAATTTCTTCGAGCAGATATCCTGCAAAGGTTAGAGCACAGAGTTAGTTCGAGATTTGATCTAAGCATGTACATACTTGATGCACATAATGCAGTATGCATATTCGAAAGTATGTACAATGAAGGTGAATGCACAGACATGCCACTAGAGAATGTATAGACTTTGTGTGCAATGTACAAGATGATGTACAGACTTGCTGGCTTATAATGCGATATGCATATAGGAAAGTATGCACATTGAAGATGAATGCTCGGACATGCCATCAACGAGTGTGCAGACTCTGCGTGCAATGTACAAACAATGTGCAGACTTGCTATGCCTAGAGTTTAAGCATGAATGCATGATGCATAAACTATACGTGTGCACGTGTGGACTTTGAGTGCATGACACTACCTTACGTATATATGCGGCAGAATGTATAGACTTTGAATGCATGGTAAAGAGTGTATAGACTTTGTTTTAAAAGATTGCACAAATGCCACTGAAGAATGTACAGACGTTGAACGTGTGAAATGCAGTTTGCATCTATCAAAGTATGCACAACGAAGATGAATGCTCAGGCATGCTGTCAAAGATTGTACAGACTTTGCGTGCATGCGCCAAGACGATGTACAGACTTTGCGTGCCGGAAACAAGATAATGTACAGACTTGCTACCTAGCATTTAAGAATCAATGCATCATGTATAGACTTGCTTAAATGACGCATGGACATAACAGCAAAGACTATGTAGACATTGTATATGAATGAAACAACCGAATGTACTGACTATGTATGCATAATGAACATGCATCGACTTCAAAATAAAGCGACTGACGAATGCATCGATGCAGTGTGTGCATATGGCAGATATTGAACCGATGCAAACTACACTTGTTATGCAGGAACTAGAGTTGCACCAATGCAGAGACAGATAATACAATAAGATGAATGTGCCCACTCTCAAATCAATCAATCAATCATGCTCATAGTGCTTGCTGACATCAAAACAATTCATACTCATAGTGCTTGCTAACATCAAAACCATAGGGGCACAATAATCTCCCCCTTTTGATGATGGCAACACTATGAGTCACTATGAGACACACAGATCCAAGCTATCTCCCCCTTTGACTTCATCAAAAAGAGAAAAAGTTTGAGAGAGAAAGAATAAGCAGCTATAAAAAGATTAAGATAATATCTCCCCCTTTGACAAATGAAGGCACATAAGAGCTATTCTCCCCCAAAATGAAGTATGCAGGATGAGCACTAGAAGAATAAAATATAAGAGCTCCCCCTATCAATATGAATGAATGACTACTCTCCCCTTAAATGCAGATGACCCAGAACTCCCCCTGAAGTGCATGAATGAATTCTGGTTAACCAAAAGTAATCTGAAATTTGCCACAACAAGGAATCCAAAACAATAATGGTTGTGGCACCTTATATTTGTATGGACAGAACAATGTAGGTGAAAAGCCCACAGAACCAGAACTGGTTACAGAAACAAGATGGAAGATTCCAACATTGTGGAGAGTGAAATAATGATGTAAATGAAGTAGATGTAGCCAAGGGTAGGAGTAAATAGCAGCAAGCAAGGTATAGGATCTTCAACAGGTAAGATAGCATGATGATTAAGTTGTCAAAGGTGAACCTGATCAGAGGAAATTGTATGGCAGGTACCACAGTAATAAGTCCTCACAAGGAAAGACTCTCCTATCATAGGGGGTTATGAATTGGCAACTTGACCAACCTGATTTAATTATGATGTATACCAAATTTGTCAAATAAAATCAATACTTATATCTGAATTCAAGTTTTAATAATGGTGAACCAAATAATCAGATAACACTCAGGACCAATCATCTTTATCTTACACGCATGATCTCAATGACTCCTTTGAGAGTTACACAGATTAGAATTGAGATTAAACACTTTTACAAGAGCATGAGTTGACAGAGTTTGCAAGATATTTTCATTTGAAGCACATTATACTTTTCCTGAGCAATTTAAGTTGATCAACACCTTTTTACGTGAGGCACAACACGTCTCAGGTGAAGTGACCCAGTTACTCAGTGTGATAACTATCATTGTCTCTCAACATTGAGACCAGAGTTAGCAATAGAAATATCTTTTTACGTGAGGAGACACCTTGATTAGAGGCCAGACTCCCCAGTTACTCAACACACACATGCCATTGCTCTGTCAGGTTTTTCAATAAATTTTCACTAAAGATAACTATGGTACTTCATGACGTAGGTTTACTCTATTTCATTGATAGAGAACCCAGTTTCTCAGTGACCAAGTCATTGCTCTGAATGCAATTTTTTCATTTAGTCAACATTTTTTCAGGTTAATGTTTAAAAATAATACTCACTCTATATATCTCAACCAAAGTAGCATTGATTTCAAATTTTCAGATTTCAGATGAGTGAATCTAAGATTTTCATGACACATGTGGTTAAAATTTATTAAAGCTTATCATTCAGATATTTTCAAATCATTTAAATGCAAATCTGAGAATACATTAACTTTGTATCAGTCTGATTCAGTGGTCATTCTTAAACCTATATGATAGGAATTTCTACATGATTCTGAGACTGAATTGCATGGCCTGCAGCTTGTGTTCCTCAGATCAGATCAAAGATATAGCTGACCAACCAATCAACAATAGAAACAAATCAGTTACACCAGCTGAGAAGTATGTGAAGGATGAGTGTAAGCTGGTGGAAGAGTCAACAACAAGAGAGAAAAGCATTAGAAGAGAGTATATCAATAAGCAGTAGCTGAGTCTGGAAAACAGACAGATCAGCTATTTCAGTGAACACAGCAGAGAATTCAATTGAAACAAATTGAGAGCATTAGAAGATCCAATAAACTAGACAGGAGGATTTCAGGTGAAAGTGAATAAGATGATCAAAAAAGTTCCCTCTGTCTAGATGCATCATGTAAACAACAAAGCATGAGCAGCAGTATGGTTAATCAATAATGGTTGAACTCCCCCTGACTAAGTGCATGATATATGATGAAAGCACATCACATGATTTCAAGTTTGACATTCAATTATAATCCATGCACTTCAGACAGAAGTGAGCTACCATGAACATGATTGAGCAATTCCTATTCCAGAAATTTTCAATTTAGCACCAATAGAGCAACATGATATACAGTCATTTCAAATTCTCAATTTTCGGATGATGAAATTTAAACAGTGTTCAGAAGTGACCTGAAGCGTAGGATCCTAGGGTTTTCATTTTGAGTGTCTTGGTTTATTTACCCCTTTATTCATCAACTTCCAAGGCACACCTACAACACATTAATCATTTTGATCTTGCAGGGACCCAAACAGCCTTGGGTCCTGCGTTAACCTTGACAGGTGTTCTGAATAGTCTCTTAGCAACATTATCATCATGATCAATCAGGTAACAACTATCCATGGAGTGACCAGATTTTTCACAATATCTACATGAAACAACAGATTTTCTGGTCCTATAATGCATATCAACAGTAGTCTGAGACCCATGAACATAAGCATGAAATATTCTGTTGTATGCATGGACAGTTTGTTTCTTATTACCTGATAACCAACAATTTGCAGACTTATGACCTGATTTATCACAGTTAAAACATGAAAAATTCACAGGTCTTTTGGCAGAAAATTTAAAAAATTTGTCATTAACATGGCTTCCTTGGGCATGCCAACAGTCCTTGACTGTATGGCCATGCTTTCCACATTGAGAACAGCTAATTGGATTTCTTCTGAAAGAGCCTGACCAGCATTCGGTGGCCTTGTGACCAGATTTGTTACAGTTATAGCAAGTGATGTGCTGGTTTACAGGAACAAGTTTGTTCTTATTAAAACCATGTTGGTTTGCAGAGAATTTTGTATGATATGAACGTGATCTTTTCATACCACTTGTAAACCAACATTGAGCAGCCGTGTGTCCTACTTTTCCACAGTAAAAATAATTTATTTTCTTTCTTTGAAAAGTATGATTTCTAACATGAGTTTTCTGTGCAGTAGTAGCAGCTAGGTCATCTAATTCAAACAACTTACTGATGTGGCACAGCCCAAAGACCACTAAATATGATAAGGTGACCCTAGGACTTAGACCCGCAAGCATACAAGCGCTCAATGATTCTCACAACGACGATTTCTGCTCACTCGGTTCACACGTTCACCCGGTGGGTCCGGGAGATGATGGTGAGGGTCCGAGGCGGGACCCAATTGTCCTAATGGACTTACAATGCTAAGGCTGACCTCCAATGGGCCTGGGAGTCCCAACTTTGTGGGTGGCTGGCCCGCAAGGCGGGGTGTGGGGTGGCACTCACTCACGGGCCGCGGTGGGCACGATATTGCTTAAAATGAATTCCGAGCACTCTCTTACCGTCCGACGGGCATTCAAGGCAATACTACATTGGCAGAAATGAAGCTACAAGGGTGTGATCAGAAGCTCACCTGATCGGTGTGAAGACGCCGATCCCGTTCGGAGACGAGGGCGCGCCGGGAGGCGAGGGTATACACCCGATCGCCGCGGCGATGGAGCTTGACCTGAAAATGTGAAGAGGTACAGCACTACGCCCCTTGCAAGGGGGGGGATCTTGGGGTGGGGGTTAATGTATTACAACCAAAAATTACCTCCACGCAGGGAGGGGCCTTCAGCCGGCCAAGCGGGGAGGGGACGAGCGAGATAGAGTCGACTTTCCGAGCTTTGCCGATTCTGCCTAGCTTCTGTAATTCTGGACAGAGGGCCGATGTCGATGCTGCCAATAATTCCACCGAACTTAGAATCTCATGAAACTTGCGCCAAAAGCTTGCTAACCGGAGAGGGGTGTGGCTTGAATTTTTTGGACGACGTTCTGATCTGGGGGCTGACTGCTCCAGCGACTGGAAGATGGATGCAGCTCTGGTCTCTGGCCGAGCTCAGTCTGAAACAGCAGGTTGCAGAAGCTGCCACGATCGCTCCTGAGCTCTAAATTTGGCACCGCTAGACTCGTTGGAATCGTGGACGAGTCTACTTTGCAGCAAAACAAACGGCGAAGTCTTCTGATGTTGGAGATGAGATGGGTGTCCAGAGAAGTGGACGGTGGTCGGTGCAGACTGTGAGGAGGCAGACCGGCCTGGGTGTGGTAGAAAATTGGTATCTCTGGTTGTCGGATGCCGAATGGGGTTCCGCCTTCTGTTCCTGGACGCTGACAGGGGGAGGAAGAACTTTGTAGAAGACCTCGAAGACTGGTTCCTTCAAGGTTTGTCGTGGGAGAGTCTTCTCTGCCGCTCTGGCTCCTGGTCTGAGAGGTTCTGCGCAGTCGGGGAAGAACAGCCTTCACGGACGGCCACGAACTCGGAATGGAGTGATTCCACCTCGCCTGCGAAGAGCACAGGGAGGACTTTCCAGAAAGTTAGGCCACGCCACCAGCAGAACCAGGATGCAGTCGTGGACGTCGCTGCAACAGAGTGCTAAACTGCAGGTCGGCCTGCACACAAAGCTGGAGTGGAGAAGAGAGGAGGGGGTGAACTTGGCTTGAGGGGAGAGGAGGGGTGCGACCTAGGGAGCAAGGAGGGAAGGGGAGATTCGAATTTGGGCTTTGAAATGAGTTAATTCAGCCTTGGGAAGGTGGAGATATGCTTAGGGAAGTGAAAGGGGTAGGTGGTGGTTGGAGGGTGGGGTTTTGAGTGGTGGAACTTCCTTGGGACTAGGTGAGGATTAAAGAGGGGTTGTGGGAAGTTGTGGGGAGTTAATGGAGGTAGGTGGGGGTTGGAAGTGGTTGAGAGGGGGAGGAGAGAGAGTGAATTTCAAAATTTAGAGAGAGGAGGAGAGAGAATGGAGAGATAATGAGAGAGAGAGAGATATTGAGAGAGTTTGAAAGGGTTTTCTTCAATATTCATCAAAAGTTGAATACAAGAGGAGAGATGGGGCCTATATATAGGCAACCATTCTTTACATGACCAAAATACCCTTGACAATAAGATAAAAGACCGAGCATATCCTAGACTCAATCCTATGGGCCCATAACTAAAGTAATAAGGCCCAATTAAACATAACAAGGGAAATGGACTAAAACCATATGACTCAATAAAGGAAAATACATAAGATATGACTCAATAAAAATAAAATACATAAAATGAAACTTGGGAAATGAAGATAACAAGTGTAGACCATGGTCAATCCATATCAAGAGTGTGCAGGCGATCAAAGCTAGAGGGGTGTCGGGAGATGCCCTCATCAAATCCCTCGGGGTGGGGAGAGCTCGACCCTGTCGAGTATGGGTCTGCCTGGCTGTCGTACTGCTCCATCATGTCGGGATCCAAGCATATCAAATCCTCCCGACTCACCCATGTATCCTCGATCGGGGGACGGCTCTTCCACCTAACCAGATAGCCCTGATACACCCTGTGCCTCGTAATGATACTCTGCTCATCCAGTATTGCCTCTACCTGCTCTCGTCGGTCTCTCAAGCTAGAAAGTGGAGTCCCTCCAGGAGTGTCTCTCATAAGGGGGGGTAAAGGCTCAAGCTCCTCACTAGGTTCCACCGCGGGGCCTTTGTGGGGTACCAGGTCCGCCACACTGAAGGTAGGGTGCACCCCATAGCTTTCTGGTAGGTCAAGCTCATAAGCATTGCTGCCAAGTCGTCGTAGAACTCGAAAGGGTCCCGAACCCCGTGCCCTCAACTTGGAGGCAGGTCCCGGAAGGAGCTGCTCCGTCCTCACCATCACCGAGTCTCCCACTTGGAACTCGTAGTGGCGCCGATGAGCATCTGCCCGCCTTTTGTAAGTCTCATTGATCCTTCCTATATGCTTGCGAGAATGCGTATGCCATGCATGATGATGCGATGTTAGTGCGAAACGAATGGTATGCCAAGGTGGACCTAGGCAGCCAAATGTAGACCGATCACACTTTGATGCTATGAAGACTGTGGTAGTCTTAGGAGGGCCGGGACATCCATAGATGAACCTTTTATGCATGGGTGTGATAAATGTCAGGGGACCCGGACATCCATGTATGCTCCTATCATGCTTAAGACTCATGATGAATGAAGGTGGGCTAATACATCCGAATATGGTCCACTTATGCTGCCTACTTGACATGTGGGTGATGTGGATGAATGTACCCGACTTATGAATCATGTCAAATGGTGTGGTAGGCCTGGACACATGCATGTTTATCCCAAAGGTGACTTCCATGTGCATAGATGTGGGATGACTTTTGAACGTCCACGTGAATGGGTCGAAGGGATCTACGAACATGGTTATGGGGTGGGGCACTTCATCAATCCCAAGGTGTTTGTTGCCTAAGGTCAAGGCTCTCATGTTGTAACCCGATTCTAGGAAGGGAGGAGTTTGGGTCGACATGGGCGATGTGGGTAAGGTGAGGTGGGTGGTGAATAGGGAAAGTGGGTCACATGGAGATTTAGGCTCCCATAGAAAAGGGTCAAAGGGATTATGGTAAGGGTCACCTAGGTAGGGGTACTCCATGTTCTCAAGGTCCTCAAATGGCGAATCATCTCTCTCTAAGATAATTGGGCCAAGGTTGCTAATGGGTTGGCCAATCAAAGTACTTTGGATCTCAATGGTTGGGGAGTAGACTAGGATGGGTTCCTCCTCCATGGGAAGAAGGAGTATGATCTCACTTGTAAATTGGCCATTGGTGTAGATGGAAGTGATGGAGCCAATGGTGGGGTAAGCTAGGCTAATGGTGCTAGACTCTGATGGCCTCATGGCTAGCATATCGGTCAAGTGGACTTGCCAATGTAGGTAGGCCACTAAGTCTCCCAAATCTTCTACACAATAGGAGGTTTGATAAGTGACATGAGGCTGAGTGGGAATGAGTTGGGATTGATGTCCCATGAGTAGGTGGCTTGGTTGTAAACTAGGAATGGTGAGGCCTCGCTTGAGCCATAGGAATATGGACTTATCTATGGTGATGGTGTCATGGGGAAGGGTGTATAGCTCTTGAGGAACTAGGTTAGGAGGGGTGGGTGAGTTGTATGGCCCTTGGATTTCGTTGATTTTGGGAGGTGGATCCGAATTGGTATCCCTCTCCACTTGGGTAGGTGTGTGGGTTGCAACTCCTAAGGACAATGGGGTAGGAAGGTCTATGGTGGGTGGGTTGGTGTTAGTCGAGGCATGGCGCACTCGAGGAGGTGAGCAAGGTCGGACATGGGTTGGACTTGGGAGTGGAAGTAGTGGAGGCCTAATTTGGGGTAAGATTGGTGTAGGAAGCGGGAGGTGGATTGGGTGAGGGGTTTTGGGTTTTGGGGTGGTGGCCATTATGGGCCTTGGTGGAGGGGTGGACATGGTGTCCACATGGTTTTTAATGGTGAGGGTTGGATGAGTGGTGGTCACCATGGAGGAAATTGGGTTGGTTAGGGGTCTCTTGCCCTTGGGATCACTTGGGGTGGAAGTGGGGGCTAAAGGGGCTTGACTAGTGTAGGTTAGGGAAGGGGGTTTTGGTTGGGATGTGGGGGACCTCATGGGGTTAGGTGGGGAGGTGGAGGTCTTAGGTACTTGGGTTTTAGTGATAAGGGTTTGGACGGGTGGGGTGGGAGGAGTGGGAGTGCTCCTTGGGTTTTGGTGATCCGAGTGGGAAGGGGACACATACCTAGCCCTTAGTTGATCCTTCATGTCCTCCCATGTGGTGATGGGAGCTTCCCGTCTAATTATCCTTAAGCCCTCAATTTTACACCAATGAGTTTGAGCCCTTTTGGTTAGTTGTATTTTGGCAACCCATGCCTTTTCATCCTCGGAAATATGATACCAATTGAAGTATTGGTCCATTGTAGCTTCCCAATCTAAATATTTGCTAGGAGAGGTCCCATCAAAGGTGGGAAGTGGGAAAGGGGCCATCCTATCGTCCGTCCTTAGGGCGGGCCTATTTTTTCCAAGTTGGTTGAGTCGGCCCGATATGTTATCAAGCCGCTCATTGGCATAGGTCAAGGCTTTCATGAAGTAGTTGAAGTCATGAGTGTTAGTGGTAGGCATCCCTTGGGGTTTTGGATTCATTGTGGGATTGGAAGATGTAGTATTGGGTTGAAAGCGAGTACCACTACGAGTGGTCATGCAAGGTTGGGTGGGCTATGCAAGGGTGTGCGGATGCACCTATGAAAGACTTAGTGTGACCCAAGACTAGACTTGTAAGGACAAGCCTATGACCGCTCTGATACCACTTGATGTGGCACAGCCCAAAGACCACTAAATATGATAAGGTGACCCTAGGACTTAGACCCGCAAGCATACAAGCGCTCAATGATTCTCACAACGACGATTTCTGCTCACTCGGTTCACACGTTCACCCGGTGGGTCCGGGAGATGATGGTGAGGGTCCGAGGCGGGACCCAATTGTCCTAATGGACTTACAATGCTAAGGCTGACCTCCAATGGGCCTGGGAGTCCCAACTTTGTGGGTGGCTGGCCCGCAAGGTGGGGTGTGGGGTGGCACTCACTCACGGGCCGCGGTGGGCACGATATTGCTTAAAATGAATTCCGAGCACTCTCTTACCGTCCGACGGGCATTCAAGGCAATACTACATTGGCAGAAATGAAGCTACAAGGGTGTGATCAGAAGCTCACCTGATCGGTGTGAAGACGCCGATCCCGTTCGGAGACGAGGGCGCGCCGGGAGGCGAGGGTATACACCCGATCGCCGCGGCGATGGAGCTTGACCTGAAAATGTGAAGAGGTACAGCACTACGCCCCTTGCAAGGGGGGGATCTTGGGGTGGGGGTTAATGTATTACAACCAAAAATTACCTCCACGCAGGGAGGGGCCTTCAGCCGGCCAAGCGGGGAGGGGACGAGCGAGATAGAGTCGACTTTCCGAGCTTTGCCGATTCTGCCTAGCTTCTGTAATTCTGGACAGAGGGCCGATGTCGATGCTGCCAATAATTCCACCGAACTTAGAATCTCATGAAACTTGCGCCAAAAGCTTGCTAACCGGAGAGGGGTATGGCTTGAATTTTTTGGACGACGTTCTGATCTGGGGGCTGACTGCTCCAGCGACTGGAAGATGGATGCAGCTCTGGTCTCTGGCCAAGCTCAGTCTGAAACAGCAGGTTGCAGAAGCTGCCATGATCGCTCCTGAGCTCCAAATTTGGCACCGCTAGACTCGTTGGAATCGTGGACGAGTCTACTTTGCAGAAAAATAAACGGCGAAGTCTTCTGATGTTGGAGATGAGATGGGTGTCCAGAGAAGTGGACGGTGGTCGGTGCAGACTGTGAGGAGGCAGACCGGCCTGGGTGTGGTAGAAAATTGGTATCTCTGGTTGTCGGATGCCGAATGGGGTTCTGCCTTCTATTCCTGGACGCTGACAGGGGGAGGAAGAACTTTGTAGAAGACCTCGAAGACTGGTTCCTTCAAGGTTTGTCGTGGGAGAGTCTTCTCTGCCGCTCTGGCTCCTGGTCTGAGAGGTTCTGCGCAGTCGGGGAAGAACAGCCTTCACGGACGGCCACGAACTCGGAATGGAGTGATTCCACCTCGCCTACGAAGAGCACAGGGAGACCTTTCCAGAAAGTTAGGCCACGCCACCAGCAGAACCAGGATGCAGTCGTGGACGTCGCTGCAACAGAGTGCTAAACTGCAGGTCGGCCTGCACACAAAGCTGGAGTGGAGAAGAGAGGAGGGGGTGAACTTGGCTTGAGGGGAGAGGAGGGGTGCGACCTAGGGAGCAAGGAGGGAAGGGGAGATTCGAATTTGGGCTTTGAAATGAGTTAATTCAGCCTTGGGAAGGTGGAGATATGCTTAGGGAAGTGAAAGGGGTAGGTGGTGGTTGGAGGGTGGGGTTTTGAGTGGTGGAACTTCCTTGGGACTAGGTGAGGATTAAAGAGGGGTTGTGGGAAGTTGTGGGGAGTTAATGGAGGTAGGTGGGGGTTGGAAGTGGTTGAGAGGGGGAGGAGAGAGAGTGAATTTCAAAATTTAGAGAGAGGAGGAGAGAGAATGGAGAGATAATGAGAGAGAGAGAGATATTGAGAGAGTTTGAAAGGGTTTTCTTCAATATTCATCAAAAGTTGAATACAAGAGGAGAGATGGGGCCTATATATAGGCAACCATTCTTTACATGACCAAAATACCCTTGACAATAAGATAAAAGACCGAGCATATCCTAGACTCAATCCTATGGGCCCATAACTAAAGTAATAAGGCCCAATTAAACATAACAAGGGAAATGGACTAAAACCATATGACTCAATAAAGGAAAATACATAAGATATGACTCAATAAAAATAAAATACATAAAATGAAACTTGGGAAATGAAGATAACAAGTGTAGACCATGATCAATCCATATCAAGAGTGTGCAGGCGATCAAAGCTAGAGGGGTGTCGGGAGATGCCCTCATCACTTACACTCATGCATCATATGACCTATCTTATTGCAATAAAACACTGCACATTCTTTTTCTTTTCAAACTGAATTTTATGAGAAGATTTTTTACAGTAATTTTTTTTTCTTTTGTTCAGCCCCGTGCTTATGAATGTTCTAAGATTTCTTAGGTAAAACAGATTTTGAGGTACCAACACATTTTAAACTTTTCACAACAATAATTTGTTCTTTTCCTTTGATACTTCTCTCATTATCTGGATTAAAACATAATCCTTCTTTCTGAATGTTCACTTTATTTTCTAGTAGTTTATCAAGATTCTCTTTTCCCTTAAAAAATTTAGATAGTGATTTATTCAAATCAGCAATTTCACATTTAAGTGAAGTGATCTGTGTTTCAGAGTTTGTTAGATCTTCTTCACAGGTGAGAATTTGTTTCTGCATGGCATCATTCAGATTTTTCAAGATTTGAATCTCATGTAGAAGTTTTTGTTCTTTTTCATCATTAAGTTTAATTTCAGCACATTTTTCCCGTTCAACAGTCATGCATCTCTCAGTAGCAACAATGTTCAAAACCATCAACTTCTTATTTTGATCTTTCAACATTTTATTTTCATCAATCAAATTCTTTTGATCCACAGTTTTCAAATCCTCATTCAATTTCTGTTTAGACATTTCTAGCTCAGAATTTCTATTCTTCAATTCTTCTAATTTTTCTTTCAGAGAGTCAATTTGTTGTTCCTGCATTTTCAGTTCGGATTGAAGACTGTTATTCAAATTTTTCGCAGAAACGTACTCATTGCATGAATTTTTATTTCTTTTCAGACTATCTTTCATATTTGCATTTTCACATTTCAGTTCTCTTATTTCGTACAGCATCTCCTTTTTCATTTTTCTCTTTTCAGTCTTAAGAGATTTGTATTCTTCTAACAAGTTTTCATACATTTCAATCAATTCATCAAGAGTTGATTGTTCTGAGTTAGAAGTTACCTGAGATGAAGACTCATCTGATTGATCACTGATGTGATCTCTTGTCTTAAAGCACTGAGTTCCTTCTCCACCATAGTCGTCAGTCAGTTTGTCTATCGCTTCCTTTGCGCTTCTGCACTCAGAGATACATGTAAGCACATTAGATCTTATCGCCCCTTTCACAAGGTCTAGGACCTTTTGATTTTTAGAGAATTTCAGCTGATCTGAAGTTTTCCATAACGATTTATCCTTTGGAACTTCATAAGGGCTGTGTGCAATGATTATCCATAGATCTGGATTAACCTGCATCACGTACTCTCTAAATTGATTAAGCCACTTGTAAAAGCCTAGACCCTCAAACCTCGGGAGATCAATCAGGAATTCCATGCTCAGACAAGATCAGAATTCTAAATAAAGAAGAGATTAAAACAATGCAAGTGAACGGATCAACTCAGATCGCACCGAAGTCAATTACGGATCGGATCTGCAGGTCGCTGGACCCTCTGTGTAGACACCCGCTCTGATACCAATTGATGGGATCGGTGCGATGGATTCAGAGGGGGGTGAATGAATCTCCCCTTAAAAAATTACTCCCAATTAAAAACTATAACAATCAGAGATGCGGAATTAACACAAATAAGTGCCTTGTATGACACAGGTGCTCTTTTCGAACGAAATGGAAAGATCAGATAGACTTAACTTCTGATCTACTCTATATGCACTAGTGTGCAAACTCAATTCCAATCAAATATGTGGTGTGCGAATAAACCACTCACTAGATGAAAGAACACATCGAACCTAAGCATGCATCTAGCGAAACACAATAGACAATCAAACCACTGCACAGAAGATTTTTAAGGTGGTTCGGTCCTCCAGACCTACGTCCACCCCACACTCCAACTAGAGTGTGGATTCCGCTGATACACAGCTTAAACCGCTGGGCCTCATAGCTTGCCTACAACCGCTGACTAACAGCTTGACCACTGGGCATTACAGCTTTGCCAACCGCTGGGGACTACAGCTTAACCCGTCCTGAGGAATCCTCCTCTGCCCGCTGAGCAACACAGCTTGCTCAGCTGACAAACAGCTTGAAACAGAGGTAAAAGAAAAACAAAATATGGAAAGGACACAACAATAGAAGGTTGTATATGATAAAGCACAAAACAGCTCTCAAAGAGCAAGTTGGTCTGGATCTGATCCAAGAGCCAACAGATAACACATCTTCAAAGAAGTCTTCCCTCTTCTTTTTCACGAACTCTATCTCTCTTTTCACTCTCCTTTTTCTTCCTCTGCTAATCTCTCTCTCTCTTTTTCTTTCTCTTTCTCTTCTTCTAGATCGTGCAGGCTCTCTCTCTGCTTCTGCTCTTTCAGATAAGTTCCCCTGCTTCGATCACTCTTCTCACGATCAATTTCTCCAGATGGAGAAGTCTTCTATTTATAGCATCAGAGAGGTGGGTGTGTGTCCTCCACAATTCCCGCCCAGAGCGCCTTGACCACGTGGCAGCATTTCAGCTCACTGCGTTACACGTGTCACGATCCTCGCACATCCTTCATTCTTGGATCACGCACCCTTCTTAATTTCTTCGAGCAGATATCCTGCAAAGGTTAGAGCACAGAGTTGGTTCGAGATTTGATCTAAGCATGTACATACTTGATGCACATAATGCAGTATGCATATTAGAAAGTATGTACAATGAAGGTGAATGCACGGACATGCCACCAGAGAATGTATAGACTTTGTGTGCAATGTACAAGACGATGTACAGACTTGCTAGCTTATAATGCGATATGCATATAGGAAAGTATGCACATTGAAGATGAATGCTCGGACATGCCATCAACGAGTGTGCATACTCTGCGTGCAATGTACAAACAATGTGCAGACTTGCTATGCCTAGAGTTTAAGCATGAATGCATGATGCACAAACTATGCGTGTGCACGTGTGGACTTTGAGTGCATGACACTACCTTACGTATGTATGCGGCAGAATGTATAGACTTTGAATGCATGGTAAAGAGTGTATAGACTTTGTTTTAAATGATTGCACAAATGCCACTGAAGAATGTACAGACGTTGAACGTGTGAAATGCAGTTTGCATCTATCAAAGTATGCACAACGAAGATGAATGCTCAGGCATGCTGTCAAAGAATGTACAGACTTTGCGTGCATGCGCCAAGACGATGTACAGACTTTGCGTGCCTGAAACAAGACAATGTACAGACTTGCTACCTAGCATTTAAGAATCAATGCATCATGTATAGACTTGCTTAAATGATGCATGGACATAACAGCAAAGACTGTGCAGACATTGTATATGCATGAAACAACCAAATGTGCTGACTATGTATGCATAATGAACATGCATCGACTTCGAAATAAAGCGACTGACGAATGCATCGATGCAGTGTGTGCATATGGCAGATATTGAACCGATGCAAACTACACTTGTTATGCAGGAACTAGAGTTGCACCAATGCAGAGACAGACAATGCAATGAGATGAATGTGCCCACTCTCAAACCAATCAATCAATCATGCTCATAGTGCTTGTTGACATCAAAACAATTCATACTCATAGTGCTTGCTGACATCAAAACCATAGGGGCACAACAATGATGTGTGTTGTGGAATGTGGTGAATGATTTTTGGGCAATGGATGTAATCACCCATTTTTATGTTCTTTGTTGTGGTTTTTGTAGTCCTTCCGGTGTGTTGAAGGCAAAGGAAGTGGTTTAACATGTTTTCCCCTTCGTTTGACACGAATGGGGCGTGGAACGGATAATCCTGCTCTGGTTTGCGAAAGTCTGGATCCGTGACGCTAACGTGGTCGCCTCCTAAACTGTGTTAAGCCTCTGGATTTTGAACGGGGTGTACCTCGAGACCGTGTTTAGACTTTTGTAGGACCTGGGAGAGGCTGTTGGAGACACGGTCGTCTCCCCCACCCCTTCTATGAGGTCACGGCCCCCAGGAAGACCGCGACCAGCCTTAACACGGCAGGACCCCCAACCGCGACTAAGTGTGATGCGGTTCCGCGATGAACCGCGACCAGGATATCACGGTGTGACCCTAAACTACATCTATCCTTGCTGTTCTTGAGTGCTAGTTAGTTTAGAGTGACTGATTAGGGGCCTAGATAGTCTGGTATACGTCTGGAATTTGGTTTCCACCCTGGAGCATCTGAATGCTATCAAATTGGGTCGTTTCTACCCTCCGTGGGCAATGGTTGCCTGATGTGAGATCATAGAATGTGCGCCCTATGAGTGATCATAGGAGGACAGTCCGGATAGTTGAATTCGTGTGTGAATCCCACGCGTGAATGCGAGTCATTAGGGATTGGGAATATGTGAGTTCGTGTTCCGGCTTAATGCCATGGTCGTGTTTCGGCTTAAGGTCGTGATCTTTGTTAAGGTCGTGTCATGGCTTGAGGTTGTATTCCCTTAAGTGGCGAAGGCACGCCTAATGCCTTATGTGTTGAATGTGGCTACGTGATTCAGACCTATGGAGGGTTGTTTCCATATGGTATTGTGTAACCATGTGTGAATCACTTCTGCATGATCGGGTAAGGGTCACTCTTGTGTATGTTAGTGGCCTGATGTGGGTAGGTAACCCGGTCTGGGTTTGAAATAGTTGTTTAGCCTGGATTGCCAGAACTACGTGAGTTTTGTAGTTCTGATTGATCATATGATGACGATTTTTATATGTGAATAGTCGTGTGGGCTTTTGTGGAACAGCCCTTGTGACGAATGCACCGTGTATTGCCCTTGAGTGGAGCTCTCGTCTTTTGGTGACTTGTGTGTTTGCTTCTATTTTAGATTACTGGTGTGGTTCTTGGTGTATGGCTTGTGGGCTTGGGTTGCGTAGCCATCCGTGACTGTGACCGTGCCCGTGCGAGGGGTACGTGTGATTTCGGTAGGAGCAGGCCTAAGCAGTTTGTGTACCATGGATAGATCGGGTGAGGACAGCCCTGTCTGAGCGATGCTCATATAGTAGAGGTGAGGATAGCCTAGAGCGTGTAGTGCCTTGGTTAGGACAAGAGTACGTTGTTGACGGGTGCAGTGGCATGTACCCCGTGTCAGGGAGCGGGACATTGCCGTATTGTGGGTTGCAACGGTGCAGATCCTAGCCAATCCGAGGGAGTGGTGTGTGCGTGTGTGCCTCTATCCACTCAAGGTTAGAGTGTGGCTACGTATGGGATCCCCGCTCGAGTTGTGGGCTATGTACGATGGACATGAGAGACTGAGTGCCGTTTGAGGCAACTATGTTGTTGTGGCCCTCAGGTGAGGTTGACGTTACCGACAGCATTGGCAAGGCCTCCTGGCTGTGAGGTAGAGCTGACACGACGGCGAGGTCGTGGCTCCCTCCAAGGTTGAGACCGAGGTTTTTGACTCGAGGTTTCTGACTTGAGGTCCGGGTACTCTTGTGAAAGAGGTTATGCTGGTGACTGGGTAGTCCAAGCTTGGATCATCCATCAGTGTGAATGGATGTGCACGATTGAGTTGTTGTGGGTTTTCTTTAGTGTAGCTATGTTGTTCCAGTGTTCGAGGGTTTGACCTTCGTTCACCGTGTTCACGGAGTAGGTGCGGAAGTTGTGATTCCACTGTAGGCTGTGTTGTGGTTACCCTCACCATGTTTTCTCAGCTACGTATACTACTGTTGTAACGCCCCGAGATCCGATTCCAAATTTATGGGCATATTTTTTTTCTTTTCTTCCATCGGACCTCGAGACATTACGTTGTACGTATCGCGGAAGCACAATTGCATACGTTCGCATGAGCGAGAGAGTGAGAGAGAGAGAAACCACAATTACAAGAAATGTATATAACATCTCAACCATTCATAATTCCAAAGAAAAGTACATGACCATTGTCCCAAAATATACATGAGTCCATACATGTTCACCATTTCATACTATTCATAATGCGCGATAATTATCCATAGCCTACTTTGACGAAGAGAGGACTAAAACTACACCCCGGCCGCAGCCTCTTCCTCGACCTCCTTCACTATGTCTCCTGAAAATTTTGAGTCACAAGGGGGTGAGTGTGATGCTCAGTAGGGAGCCTAAACAAATCGAGGTAACTCGCATTTATATAACCAAATTATACACATAAGTCAGATGTTAATATTATCATAATCCATTCATTCACACTCGCTTAAAAATAATTGATTCAAAAGGTTAACAACCAAAGAGTGCAAGAGGCCTATCAAAACCTTTCTAAAAGCTTCCAAGGGATGCAATAGGTCTATCAAGAACTCAGGAATAAATGGGTGAAAGACGGACCACAACGGATCAAGTTTGATGGATTTCGAAGCGAAAACTGCTACCTGACAGAAGTCGGTCGACCGAACTGAGCCATCAGTCGACCGAACTGTAATAAATTCCAGACCGGCCAACGTTGGGAGATTCGTTCGACCGAAATTCTCAGGTCGGTCGACCGAACCCTAGATAATGAACTGCTACGTCGATGCAGCCAACCCGATGCATCTACGCAGTAGAGGAAACTGTGCAGTGAAATCCTTATCTAACTGGTAGAATACTCATGCATGCACTAAATCCATATGGAATGATTAATTTACACATTTCCATATTTTCATGAGTTACACATCTTTCGTTCTTCATGGAAACAAATAGTTGCGGCAAACACAAGAGGCCCACACACACAATGAACGAAAGAGTATTGCGTAGACCCGAGAGCGAACTCTCACCTAGACTCCTGCTGCAAGGGGCATTACGTATCGACGTCCCCCAGGCTCTGTGGCATTATGTATCACCGTCCCACAGAATGAACCAGCCGAATCAATAGGATTTTTGACTAGGGCATTACGTATTACCGTCCCTTGGGTTCTTTTACTTCCGCGGCGTTACGTATCGCCGTCCCGCAGAAGGGACCGAAGTCCAACCTCACAGCATGCTGTTGTTTTTTATTCATAACATTCACATTGTATATGCATCCACATTCATATTACAAAATCTGAATCATGCTTAATCTTATCATATCATAATGTAAACATGCTTCCACACGGTTTTAGGTGAGCTAATCATACTTTTAAGTTTACTGTTGTGGAACGGAACATGATCGGGTTACCAGCAAGGTATCTTAATTTCTGAAGGTTTTAGAAATACACATCAATAGGTTTCAGGTTTCTGTAGCATAACAAGTTTATTTCTAGGTTACACATGCGTAGAAAGCCATTCATAATTTCAAGTGCAGAATTTCTATGAGCACGAAATTTTTACAGTGAGTTACTAACTTAGTCCTCTATCTTTTTCAATTTTTTAGATTGTTCTCAATTAGAATGGCCTCTCAAAACTCTCTTATTCTCGATTTCTGGAAACTGGGACAGAGCCACAGCTACATCGACCTAGCTAGTGGCTGC
The DNA here is from genome assembly GCA_022559845.1 of Amorphophallus konjac. Taxonomy (NCBI): domain Eukaryota; kingdom Viridiplantae; phylum Streptophyta; class Magnoliopsida; order Alismatales; family Araceae; genus Amorphophallus; species Amorphophallus konjac. Next base: position 100,108,322 of record CM040125.1, on the reverse strand, counting down.
CTTGATGCAGGCATCCTTCCAAGGGAGGCCGCGTCGATGCAACTCTTGGCTGCCTCAACGCAGATCACCCTTCCAAAGGAGGTTGGAGCTACATCGACGCAGTCACCCTTCCAAAGAGGCTGCGTCGATGCAGCTCTTTGGATGCCTCGACGTAGTCACCCTTCCAAAGAGACTGCGTCGATGCAGCACTTTGGCTGCCTCGACGCAATCAATTTTGAGGCCTTGATTTTCGATAACAACTTAGAGAAACCTCACGAAAGCACATAATTTGATGGAAAAATCAGAAAATAAACATAGTAGTCGATCCTACATACCCTTAGTCCCTCTTTAACGTCTAGAAACTAATTCGACATCGTTCTAATGCTTCGTTGACCCCTAAGATTTAAGGATAGGTGCCTACCTTCAAAATGTTAAACCGACGATCCGGGGATGAGATTCACACCCCAAATCCTCCTAAGCTTCTCCTTTCGACCCCGGGCACTGCAGGATCGTCCTTCGCACGCGAATTGGGTTTCCATCTCAAGAGAAGAGTTTGGTTCAAGGGTCCAAGCTTTCTAATGGAGATGGTTTCAGCCCATTTGGATAACTATGGGTCAAGATTTCCTTATTTCAACAGGTGATAACGTTTTCTGTAACCGTTTTGACCTATTTTCATAAACTCCCTCTTAACCCTTATTAGGCCTATTTTCCAAAATTATAATCTTCATCAAAGTTGTTCTTTACCCCATGGTCGTCGCATGGACTTTGGTTTCACCTAATTCCAACCTTCCTAGGTTAAGTTATGAATTCCCTAAGGATCTTCTAATATTCTATTTAAATTTCTAGTTCATTGTGTTGATGGGTCCGAATTGCACCCAATTATGCCAGTGCCCAAATTGGTGGTTCTAACATCCTCTCCCCCTTAAAAATAATTCCGTTCTCAAAATTAACTTGGAAATTCTAAAGATTACTTACCAAATAGTTGAGGATATTCCCGGCGCATCTTGTCCTCCGGTTCCCATGTTACTTCCTCGGAACAAGAATTCTTCCATAACACCTTCACCAACCGGATGGTTTTATTCCTTAACACCTGTTCCTTCCAGTCTATGATCTCCCTAGGCTGCTCCACATATGACAAATCTGCTCGAACCTCCAAGGGCTCATACTCTATAACATGTGAGGCATCCGAGACATACTTCCTGAGCATGGAGACGTGGAAGACCGGATGTACATGCGATAGAGCAGGCGGGAGTGCAAGTCGATAAGCCACCTTGCAAACCTTTTGCAAAATCTCGAAGGGCCCGATGTATCTACGACTGAGCTTGCCCTTCTTTCCGAATCACATGACTCCCCTGGTAGGAGACACATTTAGGAACACATGGTCTCCTTCTATAAATGTTAACTCTCTCCACCACTGGTCTGCATAACTTTTCTGATGGCTCTGGGCTGTGAGGAGTCGCTTCCTGATCATAGAAATCTTCTCCGAGTAGTCTTGTACCAACTGTGGTTCGAACAACTGCTTCTCACCAGCTTCATACCAGCACACTGGAGATCTACATGGCCACCCATAGAGTGCTTCATAAGGTGCCATTCCAATGGCGGAATGGTAACTATTATTGTATGCAAATTCTATCAGGGGCAAATGGTCATCCCAATTCCCCTTCCACTCAATACTGCATTCCCTCAGCATATCTTCTAGAGTCTGGATAGTGCGCTCAGTTTGCCCATCAGTCTGAGGATGAAATACCGAGCTAAATCGCAACTCTGTCCCCATAGCCTGCTGCATACTCTTCCAGAACCTCGTTGTGAACCGAGGGTCTCGGTCAGAGATGATAGATAAAGGTGCACCATGCAACCGAATTATCTCAGCGATGAACAATTTTGCTAAGGATTTGATTGGAGTCAGCTTGTTGATGGGCAGGAAGTGTGCAGTCTTTGTTAATCTATCCACAATTACCCAAATGGTATCATGCTTCTTCTTGTCATGGGTAGACCAGTCATAAAGTCCATTGTGACTTGTTCTCATTTCCATTGTGCCATCTCAATGGTCTGGAGAGGACCGCCAGGTCTTTGATGCTCAATCTTCACCTGCTGACAAGTGAGACATTTGGACACGAACTCCGCTATGTCTCACTTCATTTTTGGCCACCAATACATCCTCTTCAATTCATATCTTGAAACATCTTAGTGCTTCCAAGATGGATGGATAACTTTGATCTGTGAGCCTCCTGAATCAATTCCCTTTTCAATTCCACATCATCTGGTACACAGATCCTTTCTTGGAACATGATCAGCCCATCGATCCCCACATGGAAGTCCTCATTGTTCAGTAGCTTCTGCAATGCCATATCCTACTTTTACACCTCAGCAATTCTGTCTAAGTATGTAGGTCTAGCTGACAACCCAGCCAAGAGGCCGAATTGCTTCCTTTTCTTGGGCCGTGATTCAATAACACCCTCCATCGTATTCCATTCTCGATGCAAGCTCAACGCCATCAATTTACGGCTGAGAGCATCCGCCACCACATTCACCTTGCATGGATGGTACTGCAAGGCAAAGTCATAGTCCTTCAACAGTTCCACCCACCTCCTTTGCCTCAAATTGAGTTCCTTCTGAGTGAATATATACTTGAGGCTCTGATGGTTGGTGAAGCCCTCAAATCGAACCCCAAATAAATAGTGTCTCCAGATGCGCAAAGTATGGACCACTGCTTCCATTTCAAGGTCGTGAGTGAAGTAGTTCTTCTCATGGTCCTTCAACTATGTCGAGGCATCGATGATTACTCGGCCATCTAGCATTAGTACACAGCCAAGGTCGATCCTGGAGGCATCTGCATAAATAGTGAAACCATCATTCTCTTGAGGGAGTGCCAATACTGGGGCCGAAGTCAACTTTTTCTTCAGCATCTAAAAACTATCTTCACACTCTTATGACCAGATAAATTTCGCTCCTTTCTTGGTTAACTTGGCCATTGGGGCTGCAATGGTGGAGAAGCCTTCGATGACCCGACGGTAGTAGCCTGCCAAACTAAGGAAGCTTCTGATCTCCATGACTATCTTCGATGCTTCCCACTTTGTCACTGCTTCAACCTTGCTAGGGTCCACAGATATGTCGTTCCCGAATATAACATGTCCGAGAAACATAACCTGATCTAGCCAAAATTCACACTTGTTGAATTTGGCGTAGAACTTGTTCTCCCTGAGTGTCTGCAGAACCACTCTCAGATGCTGCCGATGCTCCTTCTAACTAGTGGAATATATCAGGATGTCGTCTATGAAGACCACGACAAACTGATCTAGGTATGGGCGGAAGATCTAATTCATCTGTTCCATGAATACAGCCGGTGCATTGGTCAACCCGAATGGTACTACTAAGAACTCGTAGTGACCATAATGAGTCCTGAAGGCCATCTTCGACACATCTTCGGGCTTGATTCTGATTTGGTGATAACCTGTCCTCAGATCGATCTTGGAGAAAACTTTAGCAGATGACAGCTGGTCAAATAATTCTTCAATCTTCGGTAGAGGATACTTGTACTTAATGGTGGCCTGATTAAGCTTGCGGTAATCAGTCCACAGCCGCATAGCTCCATCTTTCTTCGATACAAACAGGATTGGTGCTTCCCAAGGAGACACAATGGGTCTAAGGAAGCCTTTGTCTAGCAACTCCTGCAATTGTTTCCTGAGTTCGGCAAGCTCTGACAAAGCCATCCTGAATGGTGGAATGGAGATAGCTGCAGTGCCCAGCACCAGCTCAATAGAGAAGTCCGCCTCTCGAACTGGTGGCAATCCTGGTAGATCTTCAGGAAATACATCAGGAAATTCTCGGATTAGGTCCAAGTCTTCCAAAATCTTGACAATGCCTTCTTCAATTATCACACTAGCCAAGAAATAATCACACCCCTTGCTAATCAGCTTGGAAGCCTTGATGGTTGATACCATCATCCTTCCTGACTTACTTTTCGAGCATTGGAAGAAGAATGTCTCCTTTCCCGACTTTTGAAAGATCACACTCTTTCGACGGTAGTCTAAGAGAGCGTAGTGCTTGTCTAGCCAATCCATTCTCAGAATGAGGTCAAAGTCGTTCATATCTAGGATGTATGCTTCCCCTAGCAGTATCCTCCCATTGATGTTGACTTCTAGAGTAGGGATTGCAAGCTTGGTGTGGACTTATTTTCCGGTTGGTGTACTAACTACCATTTCCCCAAAGAATGTGGCTTGGGGTCTGTTTGTCAGTTGCTTAGCAAAACTAGTGGATATGAATGTGTGTGTAGCCCCCGGGTCGAACAAAACCTTTGCGTAAACATTATCCACAAGAAGTATACCTTCAGCCACGGTAGGGGTATTGTCTGCCTCTTCTTGCATAAGTGCATAGACTCGCCCTCTGTACTAAATCTTCTCTTACTGGGGTATTGACTTTTGTTGAGCCTTCTTAGAGCAGTTCCTCACAATATGTCCGACCTCGCCGCATTCGTAGCACTTGTCTTTTGTCCTCCAGCACTCCTGCCCCAGATGATTGTGTAATGCCTTGGATTCTTACCGGATTCTAATTAGGTCTTTTAGATCTTCTTCGGAGAGCTTCAGATCGCTTTTGTGGGTCCTGAGTTGAGTTTTATGATCTGTGTGGGTTTTTCTCTCGTACTAGTTACGGAACCCTGCGGTGCGTTTATTTCTCAGTTCATCGACTCGTGGACGCCGCAGTTGCGATGTACTCGTCCAGAGGATCGTTTCGGCTATTTTTGCGTATTTTTATGAATTAATCCATTTTTGGGCTAATTATCAAATATTCAGAAATTAGGAAAATTCCTAATTTTCCTTCTTTTTATTTCTTCTTCCTTTCTCCTCCCTCTCATTTCTCACGACCCTCTCTCTCTCTCTTTGTTTTCTCTCGTCTCTGGGCCGTTCGACGCGGGGCGCGCGACCGTGGAGAGCTGGCCGAGGCGGGGACGCGATGGAGTGATCGGGACGTGAGATGGAGCGACGGTTTGAGTGTGGCGTGGCGCGATGCCTCGGTGGATTCCAAGATCTGCGCGGTTCATGTTTTGGCATTTTCGGCATGGATTAGTCGCTTAGGCGCACGATTTCTTCGGTGGAGGTAGGGAGACGGATCACCCACTTCTCCTCTACATTTTCCCTACAGTTTCACATCGTTCGGTGCGAGAACGAGCGAGTTTGGGCTCGTTTTAGCAAAACCGTGGTTTTGTGGAGTTCGTAGGGTTCACCAAAAAACGGCGACAGTTTTTAGATCAGTTAGTGTCAATGGACTCCCTGGAATGTCAGTGTTCCATAGTCACTGATTTCATCACGATTGGCGGTCATTCGGGACCGTTAGGAGCCCAGGAAGTCTGGTGACTCCATTTGGGTCGATTTCAAGAAATCGCCTATTTCTCGCCGTTTCTTGGCCGATTCGACTCCCGTTGGAGTCTAAATGTTGTATATCATCGTTATGGATGTATCCCCTTCGTTTCGGAACGAACGGGGCCTGGAAAGGCCACGATCGGGTCGATCCCGTGGTTTGCTCGTCGTGACACCTACACGGTTTAACAGTAACCATGTAGGGCTTGGAGCGGCTAGCTTTTGACCGTTTAGTCTTGAGTCGGTGGGCGTCTGCACGGTCGCACGACAGACCGCCAGTGGATGGCGCGGCCAGGTGTGAACCGTCCAGTCCACTTGAGCGGCTAGCTCCCAGCTGTTCTGTTTCCCCGTTGTGTTGAGCGGCCAGGGCTTGACCGCTCATCCTAGTTGACCTTTGGTCAATAGTTTTCTGGCGGTTCATGGGGCGGTCCTTCCTTAGCCGCCTGTGTCTTGAGCGGTCCCCTCTCTGACTGTTTTGACTGCCGTTTGACCGGTTACTGCTGTAGTTCGGTTGGCTTGAGCGGCTTGATCTTAACCGCTCTACGCCTTGGGGCGGTCCAGCTCTAACCGTCCAGTCCCCCTGAGCGGTTTGGTCCAAACCGTTCAGTGTCCTTGGGCGGTCTCCTGTGGACCGTTGAGTCCCCTGAGCGGCCCATTAGTGACCGTTCAGTGGTGTTTCATCCGTTGTCGCGTCTATTGGCTGTGATGGCTTATCTCGTGTCCGTCTGTCTGTGTGTATGTTCCGTTTGACTAATGTCAAACGTTTAGGTTGATTAGGGAGGTGTCTCTAGCGGTTCTGGCTTGGACTGCTAGTGTCCGTGAGTCTGTCGGGTGGTTTGGCTAGATAGGTCGGTTCATGGCTGACGGTATGCGGCCTACTCCTTGGCTGCTAGAGTCCCCTAACGACCCATTCTAGGACTGCCAGTCTCCTTGTCTCTGTGTGCATAGTAGCTTCCTCCTTGACTGCTTGGTTTCCCTAGCAGCTGAATGATAAATCGCTTATGCCTAGAGTGTCATTTCCCGTCGTTTCAATTTTCATATGTCTTGGCTTAACCTTGTGGGTTGTCGTTCCCGTGGATATCTTTTGATGTCCTATACGGGCTAAGACCACGTTAGGAGGTAGCCAGGAGTTTTATTTCTTGAAGTAGGATTTTCTTTCCTACTGTAGAATCGTCATTGTCTAGTTCCGGTCAACCCGGGGTGACCCAGTGGTTGACAGGTAACCTTGTGTGTCTCGGCGGTTCTGTCTAGCCCGAGACATGGTTCTGGATGCCTTGAGATGTTTTCTCACCTCGATTTACATGTCCAGATGTGCTGAGGGTCTTGGTGTTCCCTCATGTCCCCTTGTGTCATTTTACGCGGTCATGTCGTTTCCTCAGACTTAGGATTAGACCGATTGGTGGCTTGTTCCGCTTTGTACGACGATCTTGACTCCGAGTCGTGAGACTCAAGGATCGTTGTAGTAGTAGGTCTAGTTGCCTTGTCCTGAGTCTGTCGGCAGTTGTCTTGCTACCTCGGTGCTTTGTAGTACGTGCGATAGTGCTTCCTTGTCTGTCAGTGCTACAGCGCTTATGTTTCAGAGTTCTATGTCTAGTGAGCCTCCACTAATCGTAGCCTGGCGACGCGTTACGGTGTGTCGACCCACCTGGAAGTGGTGGCGTGGCAGTTCCCGAGATACGGTTTTTAAGCTAGTTCCGTGGACGCCTGCTAAACGGTAGCGTCCTGTTGGGGGGGAAAACTAGCCAGAGGCCTGGCTCTAGGCAAGAGTCGGTGTGTGCACACGTGGTCAGGGGCTTTGGACTTGCACCGACGGGCGTGACCTTGACTAGTCACTCGTTACTGTAGTCATGTTCTAGTTCTGAGCATGTCTTAGTCTCTGCCGTGTACTAGGTAGCGTAGGCGAGACACTTGTAGGTGCAACATAAGAGGTCAGTGGATGCAGCTGGCTCTTCTTCTAGTGAGGAGGTGCTTCCGTCACGTGACACGTGACTCTCGCGTTTCTCTTGCGTCGTGACCTTTCCGGGTTAGCCCTCTCGTGGTCTTGCCCGAGGTCAGTGTTGTGTCGTGTACACGACGTTCCAGTCGTGTATGTGGTCGTGTATAGAAGAGCGTGCATAATAATCGAGTCGTGTGTGCTTTATGTCTGTCTTGTCTGTCTAGGCTTTTGTCTGCTTTAGTAGGCCATGAGTTTGTCGACGGATCGGTGACGCCTGACTCTGTGAGATCAGGGTCCGCTGTTCTGTTGTTGCTCAGAGTAGTGTGGGGAGCTGAAGTCCTTTTGGCAGCCGTGTTTTCGTTCAGGTACGGCCTCTTTTCCCTTTTCTTTTAGCTGCTCTACTCCTTTCGTTTCCGGTTTTCTTTTACAGCTTTCTAATTGTAGTTTAGCTTTCCTGCTTTACTACTCCTGCTATCTACCTGCTGTTTGTTATTCCATGTTACTGCGTTGTTTTTTAGTGGGGATCTGCGTGACCCCTACTTGGCCAGTGACACGAGGCTCACCCCTGCTTTTCAGGTGTGGCGCTCTGCTTCCTTCGCGGTTCCTGGTGTGGCGAGTTCGTAGTTGCCAGCGGTACCTACGTCGGATTTCCCCCGACCTTAGTATATGTTTTTCTTTCTGTCGACTGTACTTATCTTTCCTTTGGACTGGACTCTGGTATAATTGTTAATTTTAACTGTTAATTAAAAGGCAATTTTATTTCTGCTACTTTAGCAAACATGACTAATGAAATTTAATTGCTTACTGTTATATCTCTGTGGCTTCAATGTACTACACGATAATCCTTTTTCCCTTTGGAGCTTTACAGCTCTTGGGAGGCTTCACGGGTTCCAAGTGGTATCGGGTCTACTCGGTAGTCCTATCGGGTATATCCGGTATCCGAGTCGTCACAGCAAAAATTAACAATTAACAGTTAAAATTAACAATTATACCAGAGTCTAGTTCAAAGGAAAGACAAGTATAGTCGACAGAAAGAAAAATGTACACTGAGGTCGGGGGAAGCCCGACGCAGGTACCGCTGGCAACTACGAACTCGCCACACCAGGAACCGCAAAGGAAGCAGAGCGCCACACCTGAAAAGCAAGGGTGAGCCTCGTGTCACTGGCCTAGTAGGGGTCACACGGAAGCACATGTTCGATGGATCTGTCTGCCTTGAGATCTAGAACGTGTGCTTCCGCGTGACCCCTACTGGGCCAGTGACACGAGGCTCACCCCTACTTTTCAGGTGTGGCGCTCTCCTTCCTTCGCGATTCCTAGTGTGGCGAGTTCGTAGTTGCCAGCGGTACCTGCGTCGGGCTTCCCCCGACCTTAGTGTACGTTTTTCTTTCTGTCGATTATACTTGTCTTTCCTTTGGATTGGACTCTGGTATAATTGTTAATTTTAACTGTTAATTAAAAAGTAATTTTATTTCTGCTACTTTAGACAACCTGATTAATGAAATTTAATTACTTACTGTTATATCTCTGTGGCTTCAATGTACTACATGACAATCCTTTTTCCTTTCGAAGCTTTACAGCTCTTGGGAGGCTTCACGGGTTCCAAGTCGTATCGGGTCTACTCGGTAGTCCTATCGGGTATATCCGGTATCCGGGATCCGGGTCGTCACAACTGGTATCGGAGCATTGTTGTGTAAAAGTACATGGGAATATGCGATATACAATATCCAGAGTCCTGAAAGTCCAATATAGTCTTTCGCTGGCTTGGGTTTTGCGATTCTTGATCGCTTGGTTTTCTGCGTGTGGTCTTGTGCGTGCTATATTAGCACTGTACAAGATGGTTTTACTCTCATCAAGATGCGACGGGATGCTCTTTTTGTCGTGGGTCTGTTCTTGGTGAGCTGCTTGATGCATGACTAGTCCCTCGTGGTCATGTGTTCAACTGTCGTTATGCCCTGATGTGACCCAGCTTGCGGTTGTGTTCCGTGGTTCTGTGTTCAGTACGGAGCCGAAATCCCTCAAGTGCTGCTGTTGTCTTTTTATCACTGTTTCTCTATGATTTTGTGCATCTGTCTTGGCACTGTGTGGACCAGGTCTTGTCGGTTAGCTTTGTTGTACTCTTCTCTCCTAGTAGAGTTAGCATGCGACTTGATCGGATGTAATATCTGAGTGAGGACTGACTTGATTGTGTTGTGGTCCAGTGCTATCGTTGGCGTCCTGTGTGCCAGGTTTTTGGCACTGGAGCCGATGATGTTATCGAGCTGTCAGCTGAGAGGACTATGTCTCCTTGTTTAAGCTGATACTCACCATGTCTGTCGTTTTGTTTTTCCCGATATCAGTCGTCGTGGCATAGGTCGTGTATCCTTCCCTGCGAGACGTAAGCGACGTTGCCCTGTTTCGGAGGTGTCAGACTTGTGTTCACTTGTGTCGTGCTCGATCCAGAGCGTGTACTTGTGATTATGATCTGACTATATCCCTCTGAATTATGTTTCTTGAGATTCGCGTTGTTTCAAGTTGTGTCTTGGGGTTGTTCTTCCCTGCTTCTCCTTTACTAGTCCTTAAATTTCGAGGATGAAATTTCTTAAAGGAGGAAAGGATGTAATGCCCTGGATTCTTACCGGATTCTTATTAGGTCTTTTGGATCTTCTTCGGAGAGCTTCGGATCGCTTTTGTGGGTCCTGAGTTGAGTTTTACGATCCGTGTGGGTTCTTCTCTCGTACTAGTTACGGAACCCTACGGTGAGTTTATTTCTCAGTTTATCGACTCGTGGATGCAGCAGTTACGATGTACTCGTCCAGAGGATCGTTTCGGCTATTTTTACGTATTATTCTGAATTAGTCCATTTTCGGGCTAATTATCAAATTTTTGAAAATTAGGAAAATTCCTAATTTTCCATCTTTTTATTTCTTCTTCCTCACTCTGCCCTCTCATTTCTCACGACCCTCTCTCCCTCTTCGTTCTCTCTCGTCTCTAGGCCGTTCGACGCGGGGCGTGTGAGCGTGGAGAGCTGGCCGAGGCGGGGACGCGATGGAGTGATCGGGACGCGGGATGGAGCGACGGTTTGAGCGTGGCGTGGCACGATCCCTCGGTGGATTCCGAGATCAGAGCGGTTCTTGTTTTGGTGTTTTCGACATGGATTAGTCGCTTCGGCGCATGGTTTCTTCGGTGGAGGTAGGGAGACGGATCACCCACTTCTCCTCTACATTTTCCCTACAGTTTCACGTCGTTCGATGCGAGAACGAGCGAGTTTGGGCTCGTTTTAGCAAAACTATGGTTTTGTGGAGTTCATAGGATTCGTGGAAAAACGGCGACGGTTTTTAGATCAGTTAGTGTCAATGGACTCCCTGGAATGTCAGTGTTCCATAGTCGCTGATTTCATCACGATTGGCGGTCATTCGGGACCGTTAGGAGCCCGGGAAGTCTGGTGACTCCATTTGGGTCGATTTCAAGAAATCGCCCATTTCTCGCCATTTCTTGGCCGATTCGACTCTCGTTGGAGTCTAAATGTTGTATATCATCGTTATGGATGTATCCCCTTCGTTTTGGAACGAACGGGGCCTGGAAAGGCCACGATCGGGTCGATCCCGTGGTTTGCTCGCCGTGACACCTACACGGTTTAACAGTAACCATGTAGGGCTTGGAGCGGCTAGCTTTTGACCATTTACTCTTGAGTCGGTGGGCGTCTGCGCGGTCGCACGACAGACCACCCAGTGGATGGCGCGGCCAGGTGTGAACCGTCCAGTCCACTTGAGCGGCTGGCTCCCAGCCGTTCTGTTTCCCCGTTGTGTTGAGCGGCAAGGGCTTGACCGCTCATCCTAGTTGACCTTTGGTCAATAGTTATCTGGCGGTTCATGGGGCGGTCCTTCCTTAGCCGCCTGTGTCTTGAGCGGTCCCCTCTCTGACCATTTTGACTGCCGTTTGACCGGTTACTGCTGTAGTTCGGTTGGCTTGAGCGGCTTGATCTTAACCGCTCTACGCCTTGGGGCTGTCCAGCCCTAACCGTCCAGTCCCCTTGAGCGGTTTGGTCCAAACCGTTCAGTGCCCTTCGGCGGTCTCCTGTGGACCGTTCAGTCCCCTAAGCGGCCCATTAGTGACCGTTCAGTGGTGTTTCGTCCGTTGTCGCGTCTATTGGCCGTGATGGCTTATCTCGTGTCCGTCTGTCTGTGTGTATGTTCTGTTTGACTAATGTCAAACATTTAGGTTGATTAGGGCGGTGTCTCTAGCAGTTCTGGCTTGGACTGCTAGTGTCCGTGAGTCTGTCGGGTGGTTTGGCTATATAGGTCGGTTCATGGCTGACGGTGTGCGGCCTACTCCTTGGCTACTAGAGTCCCCTAACGATCCATTCTAGGACTGCTAGTGTCCTTGTCTCTGTGTGCATAGCGGCTTCCTCCTTGACTGCTTGGTTTCCCTAGTAGCTGAATGATGGATCGCTTATGCCCAGAGTGTCGTTTCCCATCGTTTTGATTTCCGTATGTCTTGGCTTAACCTTGTGGGTTGCCGTTCTCGTGGATATCTTTTGATGTCCTATAAGGGCTAAGACCACGTTAGGAGGTAGCCAGGAGTTTTCTTGCTTGAAGTAGGATTTTCTTTCCTACTGTAGAATCGGCATTGTCTGGTTCTGGTCAACCCGGGGTGACCCAGTGGTTGACAGGTAACCTTGTGTGTCTCGGTGGTTCAGTCCAGCCCGAGACATGGTTATGGACGTCTTGAGGTGTTGTATCACCTCGGTTTGCATGTCCAGATGTGCTGAGAGTCTTTGTGTTCCCTCATGTCCCCGTGTGTCATTTTACGCAGTCATGTCGTTTCCTCTGGCTTAGGATTAGACCGATTGGCGACTTGTTCCGCTTTGTACGATGATCTTGACTCCGAGTCGTGGGACTCAAGGATCGTTGTAGTAGTAGGTCTAGTTGCCTTGTCCTTAGTCTGTCGGCAGTTATCTTGCTGTCTCGATGCTTCGTAGTACGTGTGACAATGCTTCCTTGCCTGTCAGTGCTACAGCGCTTATGTTTAGATTTCTGTGTCTAGTGAGCCTCCACTAGTCGTAGCCAGGTGACGCGTTACGGCATGTCGACTCACCTGGAAGTGGTGGCGTGGCAGGTCCTGAGATACGATTTTTAACCTAGTTCCGTGGGCCCCTGCTTAACGGTAGCGTCCTACTGGGGGGGAAAATTAGCTAGAGGCTTGGCTCTAGGCGAGAGTCGGTGTGTACACACGTGGTCAGGGGCTTTGGACTTGCGCCGACGGGCGTGACCCTGACTAGTCACTCGTTACTGTAGTCATGTTCTAGTTCTGAGTGTGTCTTAGTCTCTACCGTGTGCTAGGCAGCGTAGGCGAGACACTTGTAGGCGCAACATAAGACGTCAGTGGACGTAGCTGGCTGTTCTTCTAGTGAGGAGGTGCTTCCGTCACGTGACACGTAACTCTCGCATTTCTCGTGCTTCGTGACCTTTCCGGGTTAGCCCTCTCGTGGTCTTGCCCGAAGTCAGTGTTGTGTCGTGTACACGACGTTCCAGTCGTGTATGTGGTCGTGTCTAGAAGAGCGTGCACGATAATCGAGTCATGTGTGCTTTATGTCTATCTTGTCTGTCTAGGCTTTTGTCTGCTTTAGTAGGCCCTAAGTTTGTCGACAGATCGGTGACGCCTGACTCTGTGAGATCAGGGTCCACCGTTCTGTTGCTGCTCGGAGTAGTGTAGGGTACCCGAAGTCCTTTCGGCAGCCGTGTTTTCATTCAGGTACGGCTTCTTTTCTCTTTTCTTTTAGCTGCTCTACTCCTTCCATTTCTGATTTTCTTTTACAATTTTCTAATTGTAGTTTAGCTTTCCTACTTTACTACTCCTGTTGTCTACCAGCTGTTTGTTGTTCCGTGTTACTACGTTATTTTTCAGTGGGGATCCGCGTGACCCCTACTGGGCCAGTGACATGAGGCTCACCCCTACTTTTCAAGTGTGGCGCTCTGCTTCCTTTGCGGTTCCTGGTGTGACGAGTTCGTAGTTACCAGCGGTACCTGCGTCGGGCTTCCCCCGACCTCAGTGTACATTTTTCTTTCTGTCGACTGTACTTATCTTTCCGTTGGACTGGACTCTGGTATAATTATTAATTAAAAAGTAATTTTATTTCTGCTACTTTAGCAAGCCTAATTAATGAAATTTAATTACTTACTGTTATATCTCTGTGGCTTCAATGTATTACACGACAATCCTTTTTCCCTTCGGAGCTTTACAGCTCTTGGGAGACTTCACGGGTTCCAAGTGGTATCGGGCTACTCGGTAGTCCTATCGGGTATATCGGTATTCGAGATCTGGATCGTCACAGACTGCGTCCACAATGGACACAAAATGGAACCCCCGGCCTTTCCCTTGGTATCGGTTCCTAGCGTGCCACCTTTTCCTTGTCTCGTCTCCCTCCTATCTGCATAGGCCCTTTGCCCAACGTCTTCTGCTCCTCGGTGGACCTTGCATTTTCTCGCTCAGCTAGATGAGCAAGCCTCAATGCCGTTGTGTAGGTGTCACGCCCCGAGCCTTTATTACAGCGGAAGACTCGCTCGAGGAACGCGAACAACCGGCATGGTAAGCCTCTTGCAAGCAAGAACGATCAGAGCGCAAGATAATCACACATAATGCAATTGCACAATATTACTCAAACTTCAACTTTATTTTATTAATAATCAAGTATTCAAGTACAATAACCTTCTTATCTTTTTCCATTCCACTAGACTGAAGAAATAGGAAAATTACATAGACTCAATCTAAACAATGTAGACTTTCCAAAGTCTTCACTCTCAATTTGATATGACTTTTATTCGCTCTTGGACCCGCTACTTGTATAACTCGAATCCGAATTTGTATCACTTCCATCTCCTGAAAAAGATTGGAAATAGGTAATGGGCACACTTGCCCAGTAGGTATCTTCACATCAACAAGATTAGCACTATTAAAGTAATTAACATTTTTGCTCTAAAGAATTTAAGTAAAATAATGCGAACGCGATCAATCATGTGAATAACCAAAGTAACAAAGATGATCGTTTAAGATAGAATGAGAGTAAGTATGAACTAGCAAGAACATGATATGACCTTTCATGAATAAGAATATATCGAGAATGTACTAGCAAGACCACGTAATCATCATCCAAACATCTTTTACTTATGAGCAAGTATTTGGTGAATTTCTGTGGAATATCATGTAATCAAGCAAGAAAGTCATGTACAAGTATTAATTATGTTGTATCGTGGATTTTCACTTATTTATAGAGAAAGTACTCCCATCGCAATGCGACGCTAGTAGTATCATACCCCATGGTTTATAATAGTATGTTTTTGGCAATCAACCGAGGGGACTAGCATAGAGTCCTTGAACACAATTAGTGCTCGATCGCATCTTCAAGTATAAATCAAGCTATTTCCACGTATGTAACAATAAAGCATGGCCAAGAATGTAATAAGTTCAACAACTTAATGATAACAATAATTCAATGAATGAACGCTTCAATTTAGAATATGAGAGATCAAGAATGACTTATACTATGTTATGCTTGTGGAAACAAATCGGCAGCATAACGGTACATTTCTTAACTTCCATTCATTATATTAAGTTTTGTTGTGTATGTGTTTTTGATGATTACAAAATACCTTTGTTGCTTGGTCTTGTGCGTGAATGATTATTCATGTCTTCCTGTGTATGAAGTTTGCAATGGTTGTGGAAATGGCTGTGGAAATGATCACAAACTAAATGGTTGTGGAAATGCTCACAAACTACTTTTATTGGGATATCATGTCGATGCATTTGTGACTCTATAAGGCTCATATGTGCTTTGATGCAAGCACATTGCATTCTGGAAAACATGCTTGGATAAATGTCATATTGAGCCTCATGTCATGCATGGTAATGCTAAATGATTGATTGAGATGCAAATACCATTGCTAGCCCCCAAGGTAATGATGTGTGGATTGATGAGAGTTTGGATGATGATCAAATTGAATGTGACTCAATATCATTCTATGTGGCTTGGCTCCTTACTCTTTGAATTCCAAATTTATACTATCATGCAATGGTGAATGATATTTGGAATTTCATGACTCTATGTATGAATGATTCAACCAATCAACAAGAAATGTTAACTCAGGCAAAACAATGAAGTAAGTGTTGCTATATG
Source organism: Amorphophallus konjac (assembly GCA_022559845.1). NCBI lineage: Eukaryota > Viridiplantae > Streptophyta > Magnoliopsida > Alismatales > Araceae > Amorphophallus > Amorphophallus konjac. Next base: position 100,092,904 of record CM040125.1, on the reverse strand, counting down.
GAGTTAAATGGATATTTCGTTCCTCCATCACTCTTGGAATAGGTTCAATGATGTATTTTATTGTGAACATGATCATAGTGTTAATGATTGATGTAAAGATCTTGATTTTCAACTAACCTCTTGCTCTATCATGTTTTTTAGGATGAAAAACTATGGTTGATCTTCATGGGATTGTGGTAATATTTAATCAATTATTTTTCATTGATTTGATGGTATTTTTAGTTATTTTTCAGGCCCAAACAAGAAGGGGTCGACCCATAGGGTCGACCCTCTCAGGTTTTGTTCAAAACAGAACCAATCTTTTGAAACCTGCCCGAAAGGGTCGACCCCTGGGGTCGACCCATGGAAGGGTCGACCCTGGGGTCGACCCCTGTAACCCAGAACTCAATATTAGTTCTGTTTGACTTCTGTTTGCCCGAGGGTCGACCCTAGGGTCGACCCTTTCCGATTCGACCTCCAGCCGTGATTTTTGATCGCCGTTTTCTTGCTCCTAAAGTCTTCCAATCCGAGTCCAACTTTCATAAATCACTCCATGACTTGTGGATCTTGTCCCAGGGCTGTCTCTTGACCATCTAAACACATATATACATCTCTTGGGTTGCAAACCCTAAGGAACAAGAAGCTAGATCTAAAATTTGCGTGTTTTCTAACCCTTGTGAGTGCAGGTCGAAGGTAGCAGCTCCATGGCTTCTCCCACATTCTTCTGAGCTTGTATGTGAAGGGAAGAAGGTGGATTCAAGTCTCCAATCCCCTACTAGAAGCTGCGTGGGAAATCAAGTTACAACTTCGTTTTTGGAAGAATATATGATCTTTCTTTAAGAACGTTCTTCATCCTGCAGAAGCATTCAAATACGTTTGAAGAAGAGAAAGGGGAAGCTCTAATCACTGCAAAATCTCCTTATTCTGATCTTTGTTGATAGAGCTTGAAACTCTGCTTTAAGGCATATTAGGAGGGCTTCATATGTCCTCTCTCTTGCATATATATATGAGCTGTGATTTTTGTGATACAACGATTCTAATGCTTATATACTCGTCTTTCGTATAGGTGAAGAAAAGGAAGAAAACGAAGTGAAGCTCCTACCATCGTGAGGATCTGGAGCTCGTGGAGGAAAGAAAAGGGGAGAGGCACGAGGAGAGGAAGAAGATGATGTTAAAATCATGATCATCCGTCAATGAGCCAAGAAGAATCAGATTTTGTTGAAGAAGGGGGATTCTTACTCTTGATGCATCTTTCTAGTTTTCATCTGTAGAACTTGGTTGGGGGGTCATAGCATATAATTTTCCTTATTTCATATACATCTCAGAGAACACTTTGTGTGGGTGTTCGGAGAAAGGGTTCTCCGAGTGTTTGTGTTGTCGTGTGTGCGTCGTTTTGTGTGGAGTATATCCACGTGTGTGCTTGGACGTAACTTGGGGTGTGTTCCCCGTGTGTGGTTGGAAGTTTACTCCTGTGTGGTTGTGTAGGCAGTGGCTACGTATGTGTGGACGGAGTTATGTCTCCGTGTGAAGTATTCAGTTTGGGGTGTGTTCCCCAACGGTGTGTGTGTGTGTGTGTGCGTGCTACTGTGGCAGCAGCTTGAGGCAAGGCCTCGTGTGTGGTTTGCTACGAAAGCAGCGTGTGTGTTGTTGGAGTTTGTCCCCGTGTTGCTACATTTTGTAGCGTGTAGTGAAGCCTCACCGGTTTGGTGAGGGGTGGACGTAGGGAGCCCGTCGTGGTCCCGAACCACCTTAAAAATCCCCGTGTCTTGTGGTTTGATTCTTGTGATTGTGTGTTCACTATCCTATCTGTTTGTGCAATCGTGTGAGCTCGGTGAGATTGAGTGAATCTAGTTTAAACCTGTTTAGATTAAATTACTCTATCTTGTATATTTCGCCATGTGCTAGTTGTGTTTTTAATTGGACATAATTTTTAGTAGTAGGATCTATTCACCCCCCTCTAGATCCGTATTCCTGCAGTACGGGACCCAACAATTGGTATCAGAGCAAGGCTCTGTTGTCCCTAGATCTTGCTATCTATAGAGTGATCCCAGTGCATTCTACGATCATGAATTTTTCTGTTGAACATGTCTCAATGAATTGTTTGCCAATCTTCACTGGTTCGGATTTTGATTCATGTCTAGGCAAACTCTGTATGGTGATCAATTCTATTAATCCTAGTCTTTGGAAATTGATTTATCATGGTCCACACATATTACATATAGATGAGACCAAGTGGTCTAATCAGGATAAAATGATGCACCATGATAATGTTACTGCCTTGAGTTTATTGAAAGCTTCTGTAAGTACTAACAAGTATCCATTTGTATCTTCTTGTAGGACGGCGAAGGAGCTTATGGACCAGTTGATTAAAGCTCAAGAGAAGGACAGGTTGAAATGTCTCATGGCGGATGATGCTGATCAACAAAGTGACGAAAATACAGAAGAGGTAGATTCTGATTATGAAGAATTTACTCTTGATGATCTTGTTGAAAGTTATGATGAGTTGGAAAAACAATATAAGAAAATCAAGTCAGAAAATAGAAAATTAAAAAAGTAATCTGAAAACATGCTCCATGAAAATAGGCCTTATGATAAGTGTTCTGAGCTTAACAACTTGAATGAACTTTTAGAGTATGATGTTGAATGTCACAAAGAAACCATTGCCTGTTTGAGAAATGAGAATGTTACCCTCAAGAAAAAAATCAATCAATTGGAGAAAATTGAAAAAGATTTAAGAAACAAAATAGAATCAAACTCTCTTGATCAGGATATTTGTAATGAATTGATTATGAATGATAAACTTGCAAATGAAAATAAAGAACTTAAAAAGGAGAATAATGCGATGCTAATTCAGATCTCCCTGCTTGAAAGTAGATTGTAAAATCTTGAAAAACTTGAAAAAGGGAAATCTGTGATTGTTGATGAATCTGACAAGATGCATGTGCTTGAACAAATGATGGAGAGCTACAAAACCATCAATGCCCAATTGAATGAAAAAGTCATTTCTTGTGACAATGAGATCATTTCCTATGAATTACATATTTCATCATTTGAAAAGGAAATTCTTGATCTGAATGCTTCTTTATGTAAGTTTGTGAATGGGGAAGAAAATCTGAACAAGATATTAGGGACTAAGGTGAATTTTCAAAGAGAGGGGCTGGGCTATAATCTTGTGAACAAAAAGAATTTTGAAAATAAAGTCTATACATCCCTTGTCCATAGTTCAAATATAGCCAGCACATCAAATGGGCCTCCACATCAATATGCTCCTCAAACAACGAAGAGATCAAATGAAGTCTGAAAAAGAAACAAAACTTGCATCAAAAGGTTAAAAATGTTGTTGGTGTCATGATGAATGCCATGAAAAATCATGTTGCACACACACATGCATCCACAAAGAAGATCTCATGTTTTTATTGTGGTGAACTTGGTCATATGATGCATGATTATTTTTTGATGAAATTTGAAGAACTAGAAGCATGCAAGAAAATGAATGGCCTCAAAAAGTCAAGAAAGTTTTTGAACACAAAAAGAACTTTTGATAACTCTTATGTTCATGCAAGAAGACCATTTGAAAGATTTGATCAATTGAACTGTTTTCATTGTGGAAGGTTCGGTCACAGGATGAACAATTGCTTTAATTTGAAAAATGAGAACATCTCTTCAAACCCACAAATATTCCATGCTCATTCTTACAAGAAAAATCTGAAGTCTTTTGGTCATTGTCATTATTGTGGTGAGTTTGGGCATACCATGCATGATTGCTCCTTAATACATTTTGATGATATGCATGCCCAAAAACTATGGAAGGCACCCACTAGAGGTGCAACTAACCATCCGGGACCCAAGAAGGTTTGGGTACCCAAAACAACCAAATGAGAACTTTGTTGCATGATTGCCTTGAGGCCAAGAGGAAGGCCTTAAGTCGACTTGGCCAGTTCGGGTGTGATGCCTTGGTTAACATAGGCTTGTCCTTGATTTCACACTGATTTGTAAGTTGGTTGTTCATGTTTGTACATATTGATTGTGTAAATTCTCAGTTCATAATGCTGGAATTTAAAGTCTCAAATATGCAGGTGTGAAGAGGCAGTATTGTGTGTTTTATGTGCATCAACCTTGTCTACACGTGTGCTTAGACTTAGTTCTTCATGTATTTAGTCTGGACTCTTTACACTGTTGGGCTAAACTTGAAATCTCTGAAGTGAACTTTGAATTCATGTCAGCTTGAGTGAATCACTTGTATTGAAAGTTGAAACTCATCATTCATTCTTGCAACTCATAGGAGATTGTATTATGGAGGAAAAGCACTGAAATTGGCTTTCTCATTTGTATTGAGTTGAGATTGATATGAAATTGAGTTTCTGATATTACAGGTTGAGAGAGAGAGTCATATGTGATGAAAAACCTTGAAGTTAGTTTCTTCAATATGCATTGGCTTAATATTGACATGAATTGAGCTCTTTACAGTGCAGGTTTGATTATGACCATCAACCCTTGAAATCATGGTAAGAATTCAATGTTTGAATGTATCTCCATGTGCCTAGATTGAGTCTAATTCATGTATGGCTTTTCTGAGCTCAGATTAACTGTCTTAGGCAGTTTTGCATGTTTCCCAATCGATGTCGACACCAGGTGTCAACACCTAGTCTGGCAGATCTAGAACAGGTCTACACTTTGGGTTTTGAAATACCCATCTTGAGGTCTGATTGGTTTGAGCTTTAACCCCATTACCCTAGAGGGGTTTTGGAAGGGTTTTGGCATGGGGTTCTTGATCTTGTCATATCTTTATGTGCTGCCTTATATGAAATGTGAATTTGGGGTTTTGGCTAATATCATTCTATTTCTTACAAGAGAAAAAGAAAGGAGCTTGAGAGGATTTCAACACCAGATTTGATCCACTTCCATTGAGATTTGGAGCTTGTTGATGAAGAAGATAACAAGGGGAATAAAGTGAAGAATCTAAAAATGTCAATAAAGGTAACTCAAGATAAAGGTGAGAAAATAAAGTGTTTGTTTGAAGCTCTTTGGTCTTGATGTTAATGCCATATCTTGACAGACAGTGATTTTGAAGTTTTGAATACCCTTTGGTTGCTTTTGAAAATGTGGATGATGAATGCTTGGCTGAATGGTATTGAAACATCTGAATAGTATATATGAGAGTGTAGCCATTGGATGTCTTTTGCTAAACCCCCGATGTCAAATGAGAATACATTTATTTCTGATCATCATTTCAATGATTACATGGTATATAAAATGGTGACATGTGGAAGGGCAGGTCAAGCCTGTCTGAAAGTTATCGCCATGCATGAGAATATGCCTCCGCCTGGTACCATGAATCATCTATGCATACGGCATCAAACTTAAATGAAATTTTGAAATCATGCATTAATTATGGGGGAGTTTTGCATGCTGAAAATTTTGAAAATGATATTTTTCCATTCTCTCAGCATGATGATATTATTTTTGTGGCTGAACATCTTGAGAACTGAAGTTGATCAATGTTCCATGGTCTTTACCAATGTGCCACTCATCTTTCTGGATAAAAGCACAACTGTTTTTAAGAAAAGTTCACATGTGATGATTTTGATGCTTTGAATGAATTTTCTGAATTCTCTTTTCAGAATAAAATTGTGTCCTCACATTTTAATAATTGGTAATGCGTGTCATGCATTAGTTGCATCAGGTGCATATAGAGTGTCAAGTGAAATCTGAAATCTTGCATCACATTGCATATTTACATATCATTCTTTGCATATCATTCACATAGTGCTTTTGGAAGATGAAGCTCATCGTGTGTCTTGTTGCATATTTGGCATTTTCAGCATACATATAGTGCATATTTTGAACATTTCATGCTGCATAAATGTCAAAATGAATACTTCCAACAATTGGTCTCATATCTTTGGGGCCAACAATTCAAGAACTGAAATTACATATTTTTTCATTTTGCATTGCATATGCATATCTCCATTGTATGCTTGCATGTTTTTATATGCTATTCAACCCCTTCCTTTGAAACTTCTAAGACTAAACACTCTATTGTTAAATAATGTTGCATCTTAGTCTTAACAAGTGTACTTCATGTCAAACTCTCAGGGGGAGCAGTTCATGCTTATTGCATTTACATAGGGGGAGCTACACTATCCTGTTCTAAGTTAAATTTTCTCCATACATGTTAAATCAAATTCGTACACTTCATGCACTTTAATGTGAAATTGAGTGTTATTCATAAGGATATAGGAATTTCATTTCAACACTCTAAAATAATTCAACTTGATGCATGGATGATAAGAGACAGTTGAGGAAAAAGCTGCATGCCTCCACATACAAAAAAAATAGTTGAAATGAAAGGCAGATCAATACTAAGTCTCACTGAGTAAACTGGGCACATGTCACCTGAGACGTGATGTGGTTCATTTCTGAAAAGTGTTGACTAAAGTATCCATGTTCAAATGAGGTGATAAGGTTCAGTATTCTGAGTAACCCGGGATTCTAGCATGAGCTCCATGTGTCTCCTCGCGTAAAAAAGAATTATTTGAACCTGATCCTTCTTAGAAAAATTCAGATTGTCAGTGTGAAAATTACTGATGATAATTTGATGAGGAAGAGCGAAGCCTCCAATACACTGATCTCTAGATTGAAACGCAGTCTGTGCCGTTACTATTGTGTTTAATTGAAAATCTGGTTATCCATATGGCTAAACTTCATTCTCATGTTACTCACTTGCACATGGTAATTTGATTTGATATGTATTTTGAAAATTTGATTAATTGATTGACCTGCTGTACGTCTTCTCCTATTTACCTGCACAATCCTCTAGGTGTAATCATGAGCATTCTGAACTTAATGACTCACTTACACTTTTTCTACACCTATCCCCTCACTGTAAATCAATTGGTATCACTTCTTGTGAAGGAGTTATGTTGCATGTATCTATAGATATCTGCTTGATTACATTGTATGCATTTCATGTCTCATCATTTTCATACATCCTGGTTCATGTATTTCACAAGAAAACTAAAAATCAAAAAATTTAAAAATCAAAGTCAGTCATCTAATGTGTCAATGTCAAAGGGGGAGCTTTGCATGTGATCTTATCTGCTTAACTCATCAGGACTTGCATGAGTCAATACCTTTCTATGGATGTTTGAGTGCTTGTTTGCTTGCTCATTATTATCATGCCATACACCATTTCCAATTGCTGCAACTCGTGAGCATTTGCATATCGTTTTGTCATCTTGCATTCTGCATGACCATATTGTCCACATTTGCATTTCTAATTTCAACAATTGGTATCACATAGTTTTGTAATTAGTTCATGCATCTTGTGCATATTGTTTCTCTTTATAACCCCGTTGTCCATAGGTTCTTGCCATCTTAGATTCCCCGTCATGCTCCCCATTTCTGATTATGTCAAAGGGGGAGAGAGCATTATAGCATAATATTTTGTCATCATCAAAATGGGGGAGATTATTGTGTATGTGTTTTTGATGATTATAAAATGCCTTTGTTGCTGAACCTTGTGCGTGAATGGTTATTCATGTCTTCCTGTGTATGAAGTTTGCAATGATTGTGAAAATGGCTGTGGAAATGATCACAAACTAAATGGTTGTGAAAATGCTCACAAACTACTTTTATTGGGATATCATGTCGATGCATTTGTGACTCTATAAGGCTCATATGTACTTTGATGCTAGCACATTGCATTCTGAAAAACATGCTTGGATAAATGTCATATTGAGCCTCATGTCATGCATGGTAATGCTAAATGATTGATTGAGATGCAAATACCATTGCTAGCCCCCAAGGTAATGATGTGTGGATTGATGAGAGTTTGGATGATGATCAAATTGAATGTGACTCAATATCATTCTATGTGGCTTGGCTCCTTACTCTTCGAATTCCAAATTTATATTATCATGCAATGCTGAATGATATTTGGAATTTCATGACTCTATGTATGAATGATTCAACCAATCAACAAGAAATGTTAACTCAGGCAAAACAATGAAGTAAGTGTTACTATATGGAGTTAAATGGATATTTCATTCCTCCTTCACTATTGGAATAGGTTCAATGATGTATTTTATTATGAACATGATCATAGTGTTAATGCTTGATGTAAAGATCTTGATTTTCAACTAACCTCTTGCTCTATCATGTTTTTCAGGATGAAAAACCATGGTTGATCTTCATGGGATTATGGTAATATTTAATCAATTATTTCTATTGATTTGATGGTATTTTTAGTTATTTTTTAGGCCCAAACAAGAAGGGATCGACCCATGGGGTCGACCCTCTCAGGTTCTGTTCAAAACAGAACCAATCTTTTGAAACCTGCCTGAAAGGGTCGACCCTAGGGTCGACCCCTATAACCCAGAACCAAATGTGGTTCTGGTTGGGTTCTGGAAACACGAGGGTCGACCCTAGGGTCGACCCTGGGGTCAACCCCTGTAGCCCAGAACTCAATATTAGTTCTGTTTGGCTTCTGTTTGCCCGAGGGTTGACCCTGGGGTCGACCCTTCCGATTCGACCTCCAGCCGTGATTTTTGACCGCCGTTTTCTTGCTCCTAAAGTCTTCCAATCCAAGTCCAACTTCCACAAATCACTCCATGACTTGTGGATCTTGTCCCAGGGCTATCTCTTGACCATCCAAACACATATATATACATCTCTTGGGTTGCAAACCCTAAGGAACAAGAAGCTAGATCTGAAATTTGGGTGTTTTCTAACCCTTGTGAGTGCAGGTCGAAGGTAGCAGCTCCATGGCTTCTCCCACGTTCTTCTGAGCTTGTATGTGAAGGGAAGAAGGTGGATTAAAGTCTCCAATCGATCCCCTACTGGAAGCTGCGTGGGAAATCAAGTTACAACTTCGTTTTTGCAAGAATCAATCATCTTTCTTAAAGAACGTTCTTCATCCTGCAGAAGCATTCAAATACGTTTGAAGAAGAGAAAGGGGGAGCTCTAATCACTACAAAATCTTCCTTATTCTGATCTTTGTTGATAGAGATTGAAACTCTTCTTTAAGGCATATTTGGAAGGCTTCATATGTCCTCTCTCTTGCATATATATATGAGCTGCGATTTTTGTGATACAACAATTCTAATGCTTATATACTCGTCTTTCGTATAGGTGAAGAAAATGGAGAAAATGAAGTGAAGCTCCTACCATCGTGAGGATCTGGAACTCGTGGAAGAAAGAAAAGAGGAGCGGCACGAGGAGAGGAAGAACATGATGTTAAAATCATGATCATCCGTCAATGAGCCTAGAAGAATCAGATTTTGTTGAAGAAGGGGGATTCTTACTCTTGATGCATCTTTCTAGTTTTCATCTGTAGAACTTGGTTGGGGGGTCATAGCATATAATTATCCTTGTTTCGTATACATCTCAAAGAATACTTTGTGTGGGTGTTCGGAGAAAGGGTTCTCCGAGTGTTTGTGTTGTCGTGTGTGCGTCGTTTTGTGCGGAGTATATCCGCGTGTGTGCTTGGACGTAACTTGGGGTGTGTTTCCCGTGTGTGGTTGGGAGTTTACTCCCGTGTGGTTGTGTAGGTAGTGCCTACGTATGTGTGGACGGAGTTGTGTCTCCGTGTGAAGTATTCAGTTCGGGGTGTGTTCGCCAACGGTGTGTGTGTGTGTGTGTGTGTGCGTGCTGCTGTGGAAGCAGCTTGAGGCAAGGCCTGGTGTGTGGTTTGCGGCGAAAGCAGCGTGTGTGTTGTTGGGGTTCGTCCCCGTGTTGCTACATTTTGTAGCGTGTAGTGAAGCCTCACCGGTTTGGTGAGGGGTGTACGTAAGGAGCCCGTCGTGGTCCCGAACCACCTTAAAAATCCCCGTGTCTTGTGGTTTGATTCTTGTGATTGTGTGTTCACTATCCTATCTGTTTGTGAAATCGTGTGAGCTCGGTGAGATTGAGTGAATCAAGTTTAAACCTGTTTAGATTAAATTACTCTATCTTGTATATTCCGCTGTGTGTTAGTTGTGTTTTTAATTGGACATAGTTTTTAGTAGTAGGATCTATTCACCCCCCCTCTAGATATGTATTCCTGCACTATGGGACCCAACAAGTTTCTTGACCGATATGATAAGTCCTAGACCATTATCAAGCCACCTAGGAACTTAGAATATCAACCCTTTGGTCAAACCTTGGGTTAAAGAATTTAGAACTGTGACGGTCTTGTACTGGGCCGTTACATAACGTGACGCTCCAGTATTGGGCCGTTACAACGGTCTGAATCTGAAAGAAATAAAGATGGACTCAGTACATGTGAGGGTCGTTTATGGGGCCGTTAGATGAGCCTGCCGGTCCAACCTTGATCCGTTACATATCCGAAAACCAGAAACCATCGATAGTGTTTTCTAATTATTGGGCTTTCATGGTACAACCAACTCAGCATCCTAGTCGGAATCCCAGGCTCGCATAGAATTACAGAGGCCTTGAAACAAGATTTCCTAGTCCATTAGAAGGAATATCCAATAGAGAGGTCATCATATTCAAGAATATGTTCCTATAAGGTAAAGTGTGAACTAATGGTCATATACCGGAATATATGACATGTACTTAAAGAAAATGACTCCATTGATATAGAGAGAATGTGTAGCAACGTGAAACCAAGATAAAACTCCGTCAATACATCATTGAAAATCATGATTTAGGATATAAAGCTATAGAATTTTGACACATGAAATTAACATAACTTAAAATAACTTAAGATACCTTAATCATGTAATTTCTATTATGAATCAGTAACTAAACTTAAAGTCATGATAACTAGTCCAAACTTAGCCATCTAAGCTTATTTATAAGTAAACTTAACCGGTTACCATTCTGTCTCGGGCTGACAGAACACATGGGTCTGACGGTCTAACAATAGCACGTCACAGTAGTTGTGACGGTTGATCGAGGGGCCGTTACAGTAGTGCAACGCTCCTATTATGGTGCGTCAGAGGTAACAGAGCAATTAAAATGCAACAGAGGGTGTGACGGCTTATCGTAAGGCCGTTATAGTGTTGTGACAGTCCTATCCTAATCCGTCAGAGCTTCTGCTGACAGTAATAGATAAAAAGATCCAATATTTCAACTTACATCATGTCTGGAAATCATATACAAACTTTCACATGATAGAATGAAAGGTAAGTTATTAGTATGCATGGGTTTTCTGTGAATTTGACAAGAAAGTTCCTTTTTAACTTAATTAGGGCTAAGAATACTCATGTATGCATGACTCTACTAAAATATGAAATCCATGATCTATAGTGCATGAAATAAAACACAATCAGAGGGCTTTTATCCCTAACAAGATGTTTTTACCAATCATGAGATGACCTAACGCTTAACTGGGCTTTAAACTTTTAATTTGAGTCTGAAAGACGTGCCCTAGTTTTCCCTTTCCAGTGAGTTTCAAGCAACTTCACGCTGCTCTATCTCCTCACCCTCTTGACCTAAGGACGTGAAATTTTGAGGGTAAAAAGATGATACTATTGGGAACAAAAAGTTCTAAATAATCGAACTCTAATTACCTCGTTTAGACGTCCTAATCTCTTGATTTTCAGGGGACTTACGTTCAGTTTCTTGGGTTGCTAAGGTTGAACCAGCAACTTTAGAAGCTTGAACCTCTTTGTTTGGTTGATCTCCTAGCACAAAATTTGGAGAGCTATTAGTCTAATGTATTATAAACAAAAAGTTCTAAGGAACTTACCCGAAACTCTATCTCCTTACCTTGATTCTTCGCAGGCAAATGTAAGGGTCGCTCAGTTCAGAACTGGATCCTATTTATAGGGTTTTGGCTAGGGTTTGAAGATTAGATCGATTCTAGAGTCCTTAATTTGCCAGAACCTGATCCCTAAGAGTCCCTGGTATCCTTACATGTTCTCCTAATTAGGTCTCTTGCAGATAGGATCCCAAAGATCTAATCTTTTTGTAAGTACTTCTATTCACGGAACTGATAGGGTGTAACGCATCAGGACTAGTGCGTTACATGCTGTAGCGGTCGTCCGATAGACCGTTACACCAAACGTGTGCAGAGTTTCAATTTAATAAAACTCTTTTATTCGCTTATCCTTCTAATTATCTATATAAAAGAGTATTTATCTTTAAAATTCGTGAATCGGCTAAATAACCTTCTAGAATATGGGCTAAACTTAATGGGATAGATCCTTAAACCTTTTGGGTCTAAATTGAATAGGCTAGGCTGATTATTTAACACCATTGAACCTTATAACCCATTTATAAATTCAATAATCCATTTATTAATCTATTTAGCCCTTATAAATTCTTAATAATTTCCATGAAATTCCATTTATAATTCAAAAATTATTTATATAAATTCTGGGGCACTACACCCTCCCCCACTTAAAAGAATTTGATCCCCAAATTCAATATATGAATTGTGGAGAGTGTACTTACAGTTGAATAATTCTGGGAATTTCTTCCGCATAGCTTCTTCGGTTTCCCATGTTGCTTCATATGGCCATGTTTTCTTCCATTGTATTTTGACCATAGGTATAACTATATTCCTTAATTGGCGCACTTCTCGTTCCAAAATCTTTATTGGCGTTTACTCGTACGTCATGTCCTTCTGAATTTCTAAGTTATCATAAGTGATAACATGGTCAAGATCATATACATACCTTTTCAGCATAGAGACGTGAAATACATCGTGAACTCTTGCTAATTGTGGAAGTAAAGCCAGTCTATAAGTCACCTCACCGACCCTTTCAAGAATTTCAAATGGACCAATGAATCTTGGAGTTAACTTTCCTTTAATGCCAAATCTTCGAATACCACGACCTGGAGAAACTTTCAGATATACATGATCTCCTACCTGAAACTCCAAGTCACGTCTTCGATTGTCGGCATAAGACTTTTGCCTATCTTGCGCCATCTTCATTCTTTCTTGGATGAGGTTGATCTTTTCTGAAGAATATCTTATAAGATCGGGGCCTAAGAATTACTTTTTCCCCATTTCGTTCCAACATATTGGTGATCTATAGCTTTTTCCATATAAAGCTTCAAAGGGTGCCATTTGTATGCTAGCTTGATAACTGTTGTTATATGCAAATTCTACCAGAGGCAAGTGATCATGCCAACTTCCTCCAAAATCGATAGCACAAGCCCTGAACATATCTTCTACTATTTGATTTGTTCTTTCAGTTTGACCATCAGTTTGTGGATAAAATACTGTACTAAAATTTAATCTAGTCCCTAGTGAGTTTTGTAGACCCTTCCAGAAATGTGATGTGAATCGAGGATCTTTATCAGATATAATAGTGATAGGGACACCATGTAATTTGACAATTTCTTTTATGTATAATGCTGCTAGAATATCCACAGACCATTGACTTTTTATGGGTAGAAAATGTGCAGATTTAGTCAATCGGTCTATGATTACCCATATACCATCGTGTCCTCCTCTGGTCTTAGGTAAACCCATGATGAAATCCATCCCTATACTCTCCCACTTCCATTCGAGAATATTCAAGGGATGCAATTTACCTGCGGGTCTAAAATGCTCTGCCTTTACTTGTTGGCAAGTGAGACAACGGGACACGAAATCAGTTATTTCTCTCTTCATATTGGGCCACCATAAATTTCTTTTAAGATCTTGATACATCTTTGTACCACCTGGATGAATGCTGTACTTGGAATTATGTGCTTCTTCTAAGATCAATTTCTTCGTATATTCATGATCCGGTACACATACTCGGCCCTTAAATAACAATCTTCCGTCATTGGAAACAGAGAAATCCGGTCTTTGTTCAATATTGGCTTTAATTTCTAGTAGTACGGGATCATCATTTTGCAACTTGGCCAGATCCTCTATTAATGTAGGTTGAGCTCGGATATTTGGTATGAAACAATCTTCTTTCTTCATGTCAATATCTAAGTTCAACTGAGCAAATTGAGGAATAAGGTTAGTCATACTAATCATAAGACTTGATAGCATTCCCATTGGTTTCCTGCTGAGTGCATCTGCTACAGCATTCGCCTTGCCAAGATGATATTGAATAGTAAAATCAAAGTCTTTGAGATATTCTAACCATCTCCTCTGCCTCATATTTAACTCCTTTTGAGAAAATAAGTATTTCAAACTTTTGTGATCCAAATAGACCGTGAACTTCTCTCCATAGAGATAATGACGCCAAATTTTCAAGGCGAAGATAACAGCTGCTAGTTCTAAATCATGCACGGGATAATTTTCCTCGTGACGTTTCAATTGTCTTGAAGAATAGCATATTACCTTTCCATTCTGCATGAGGACACATCCTAAGCCAATACCAGACACATCTGTATATACTTCAAATTCACCACCTTCCATAGGTAGTGATAAAATATGAGCTGTAGTGAGATGATTCTTAAGCGTTTAAAAACTCTTTTCACATTCCTCTGACCAAACAAAAGGATTTTCTTTTCTTGTGAGTCTAGTTAAAGGAACTGCAATCTTTGAGAAGTCCTTAATGAACCTCTTATAGTAACCAGCTAAACCCAGAAAGCTTCTCACTTCTGATATAGTCGTTGGTCGGCTCCAATTTCTAACAGCTTCCACTTTCGAAGGATCCACAGTGATACCTTCCTTGGAAATAATGTGGCCTAGGAATGAAACTTCCTTGAGCCAGAATCTACATTTGTTAAGCTTGGCATAAAGTTTATGTTCTCTAAGTATTTACAGAGTTATCCTCAAATGTTCTTCATGTTCTTCATTTGTCTTGGAATATATCAAGATGTCATCGATAAAGACGACAATGAATTGGTCCAGATATGGTTGAAAAATAATGTTCATTAGTTGCATAAATGCTGCTGGGGCATTTGTTAACCCGAACGGCATTACCATGAATTCATTGTGGCCATAACGACTTCAAAAAGCTGATTTATAAATGTCTTCTTCTTTAATTCTAAGCTGATGATATCCTGATCTGAGGTCAATTTTTGAAAAATACACTGCTCCCGAAAGCTGATCGAAGAGCTCATCAATACGCGGCAACGGATACTTATTTTTGATTGTAAGTTGATTCAGTCGCCGGTAGTCTATACATAGCCTGAGAGAGACATCCTTCTTTTTGACAAAAAGAACTGGCGCACCCCAAGGGGATGTGCTAGGTCTAATGAAGCCCTTGTCTAGTAGTTCCTGCAACTGCCTCTTTAGTTCTTTGAGTTCTGTGGGGGATATCCTGTAAGGGGCTATAGAAACAGGTGCTGCTCCTGAAATGAGTTCAATAGTGAAGTTCACTTCCCTTTCAGGCGGTAAACTAGGTAATTTGGATGGAAACACGTCTGGGAACTCATTTGCAATAGGGATGTCTGCTATGATAATTTCCTTGGATTTCGTAATAATGACAGAAGCAAGAAAAGCTTCACATCCTTGCGAAATAAGTTTGTAAGCGTGAAGGAAAGATATGATAGTGAGGTGTTTCTTGTATTTGATGCCAAGGAAAGAGAATCTTAGAAGACCGGGTTTTCGGAAGGATATAATCCTATTTCTGCAGTTGATATAAGCATCATGATCTACAAGCCAATCTACCCCTAAAATGACATCATAACCTTTCATGTTAAGGCATACTAAATTTGCGGAGAGATTATGACCTTCTACTATCACTTTGCTATCAGGATAATAGTCGGTAAGCTTTGTTCCAGAACCTATGGGTGTGGTAATAGCAAGATCTAAAGGTAAGGGAACTGATGCAATTGGTAATGTTTTTGCGAAAGTAGTGGAGATAAAAGAATGAGATGCACCAGTATCAAATAGCACAAATGTAGGACGAGAATAAATTTGAAGAGTACCTTCCATAAGCCCACCATCCCTAGGCGCTTCCTCTTCTTCTATAACGGCATTGAGGCGAGCCTACCTCCTACGTCCTTCACCAGATGACTGGTCTTTCATGAGGGGGTAATCTGGCATGCGATGCTCCCTACTTCCACAACGTAAACAAGCGCCAAGGCGCTTCCAGCATTCATCAGCCGAATGGCCAAAATTTTCACAAAACGTGCAAGCCGTGATGACCTGCTCCTCCTCCTTAATCTTCTTATTCTTCTGAGAACTTCCATCGTTCCCACTCCTAAATTGCTTCTTATTATCACGGCTTTTGTGAGGCTCCGTGATACTGAACCTTTCTTTCTTATAACGCCGATCAGATCGTCGGTGGGACTCTTCTCCTTTCCCCTTCAATTTCTTGACCTTTTTCTAAGGTCCTTTCACATAAGTATGCCCGCTTAACCATTTCCGCATAAGTATGAAGGTTTTGGGTCCCGAGCTGCTGAATGAAACTGGGACGTAACCCATCTATAAATTGATTAACCTTTAATAAATCGGTACTGATTAGGTGCGGTGCATAAGATGCTTGCCTTGAGAATTGTAGTTCATATTCTACAACCGTCATCATTCCTTGTCGAAGAGAGGCAAACTCCATAGCCTTTTGTTCCTTTACGTGCTCAGAGAAATACTTGGCACGGAACAAGGTAAGAAAATCATCCCATGTATGAGGTGCATCGGCCGGAGGTGCCGGAACCGACTTCCACCATGTACGGGCATCCTTGTTGAGTTGAAAAGTTGCAAGTCGCACCTTCTCTTGATCGGTGCATTGGATGACGTCAAAGATACGGTTCATCTCATCAATCCAGTTCTCTACTTCGTCCGGATTAGAAGAACCATAGAAACGCCGAGAGTTTAAACTCCAAAAATTGCGATGTAAGTCACCAGCTCTTGCCCCTGCGCCAGCTTGCGCCATGGTTTGTAATGCCTGAGTAAGGCCGGCAACTGTTTGTTGCATGTCATTCCAATCTACGCGACGAGCCATGGTAATAATAAAGTACCTGTGAGAAATATAACAACTTGTTATTTCTCGTGGAATTCGGAAGAATAAATCTTAAAGCTAATTAACTATCTTATCCCGGGCTCTACCCAATTCTCACATGGTATGGGAATTTCTTCCTTAGTTCATAGGTAGTGGTCCTTAACCTTGGATTTATCCTATGACATGATTCTTATCCCTAAGTCCTGAGACTTAGGCTCTGATACCAACTTAACTGTCACGCCCCGAGCCTTTATTACAGCGGAAGACTCACTCGAGGAACGCGAACAGCCGGCATGGTAAGCCTCTTGCAAGCAAGAACGATCAGAGTGCAAGACAATCACACATAATGCAATTGCACAATATTACTCAAACTTTAACTTTATTTTATTAATAATCAAGTATTCAAGTACAATAACCTTCTTATCTTTTTCCATTCCACTAGACTGAAGAAATAGGAAAATTACATAGACTCAATCTAAACAATGTAGACTTTCCTAAGTCTTCACTCTCAATTTGATATGACTTTCATTCGCTCTCGGACCCGCTACTTGTATAACTCGAATCAGAATTTGTATCACTTCCATCTCTTGAAAAAGATTGGAAATAGGTAATGAGCACACTTGCCCAGTAGGTATCTTCGCATCAACATGATTAGCACTATTAAAGTAATTAACATTTTTACTCTAAAGAATTTAGGTAAAATCATGCGAACGCGATCAATCATGCGAATAACCAAAGTAACAAAGATGATCGTTTAAGATAGAATGAGAATAAGTATGAACTAGCAAGAACATGATATGACCTTTCATGAACAAGAATATATCGAGAATGTACTAGTAAGACCACGTAATCATCATCCAAACATCTTTTACTTATGAGCAAATATTTGGTGAATTTCTGTGGAATATCATGTAATCAAGCAAGAAAGTCATGTATAAGTATTAATCATGCTATATCATGGATTTTCACTTATTTATAGAGAAAGTACTCCCAGCGCACTGCGACGCCAGTAGCATCATACCCCATGGTTTATAATAGTATGTTTTTGACAATCAGCCGAGGGGACTAGCATAGAGCCCTTGAACACAATCAGTGCTCGATCGCATCTTCAAGTATAAATCAAGCTATTTTCATGCATGTAACAATAAAGTATGACCAAGAATATAATAAGTTCAACAAGTTCATGATAACAATAATTCAATGAATGAACACTTCAATTTAGAATATGAGAGATCAAGAATGACTTATACTATGTTATGCTTGTGGAAACAAATCGGCAGCATAACGGTACATTTCTTAACTTCCATTCATTATATTAAGTTTCTTGATCGATATGATAAGTCCTAGACCATTATGAAGCCACCTAGGAACTTAGAATATCAACCCTTGGGTCAAACCTCGGGTTAATGTACTCAAGAACTGTGACGGTCTTGTACTGGACCGTTACATAACGTGACGCTCCAGTATTGGGCCGTTACAACGTCTGAATCCGAAAGAAATAAAGATGGACTCAGTACATGTGACGGTCGTTTATTGGGCAGTTAGATGAGCCTGACGGTCCAACCTTGATCCGTTACATATCCGAAAATCAGAAACCATCGATAGTGTTTTCTAATGATTGGGCTTTTATGGTACAACCAACTCGGCATCCTAGTGGGAATCCCTGGCTCGCAGAGAATTACGGAGGCCTTGAAACAAGATTTTCTAGTCCATTGGAAGGAATATCCAATAGAGAGATCCTCATGTTCAAGAATATGTTTCTATAAGGCAAAGTGTGAACTAATGGTCATATACCGGAATATATGCCTTGTACTTAAAGAAAATGACTCCATTGATATAGAGAGAATGTGTAGCAACGTGAAACCAAGATAAAACTTCGTCAATACATCATTGAAAATCATGATTTAGGATACAAGCTATAGAATTTTGACACATGAAATTAACATAACTTAAAATAACTTAAGATACCTTAATTATGTAATTTCTATTATGAATCAGTAACTAAACATAAAGTTATGATAACAGGTCCAAACTTAGCTACCTAAACTTATTTATAAGTAAACTTAACTGGTTACCATTCTGTCTCGGGCTGACAGAACACAGGGGTCTGACGGTCTAACAAGAGCGCGTCACAGTACTTGTGACGGTTTATCGAAGGGCCGTTACAGTAGTGTCACGCTCCTTTTATGGTGCGTCAGAGACAATAGAGTAATTAAAATGCAACAGAGGGTGTGACGGCTTATCGTAAGGCCGTTACAGTGTTGTGACGGTCCTACCTTAATCCGTCAGAGCTTCTAGTGACAACAATAGATAAAAAGATCTAAGGTTTCAACTTACATCATGTCTGGAAATCATATACAAACTTCCACATGATAGAATGAAGGCTAAGTTACTAGTATGCATGGGTTTTCTGTGAATTTGATAAGAAAGTTTCTTTTTAACTTAATTAGGGCTAAGAATACTCATGTATGCATGACTCTACTAAAACATGAAATCCATGATCTATAGTGCATGAAATCAAACACAATCAGAGGGCTTTTATCCCTAACAAGATGTTTTTGCCAATCATGAGATGACCTATCGCTTAACTGGGCTTTAAACTTCTAATTTGAGTCTGAAAGACGTGCTCTAGTTCTCTCTTTTCAGTGAGTTTCCAGCAACTTCACGCTGCTCTAGCTCCTCACCCTCTTGACCTAAGGACGTGAAATTTTGAGGGTAAGAAGATGACACTATTGGGAACAAAAAGATCTAAATAACTGAACTCTAATTATCTCGTTTAGACGTCCTAATCTCTTGATCTTCAGGGGACTTGCGTTCAGTTTCTTGGGTTGCTAAGGTTGAACCAGCAACTTTGGAAGCTTCAATCTCCTTGTTTGGTTGATCTCCTGGCACGAAATTTGGAGAGCTATTAGTCTAATGTATTATAAACAAAAAGTTCTAAGGAACTTACCCAAAATTCTATCTCCTTACCTTGATTCTTCGCAGGCAAATGTAAGGGTCGCTCAGTTCAGAACTGGGTCCTATTTATAGGGTTTTGACTAGGATTTGAAGATTAGATCGATTCTAGAGTCCTTAATTTGCGAGAACATGATCCCTAAGAGTCCCTAGTATCCTTACATGTTCTTCTAATTAGGTCTCTTGCAGATAGGATCCCAAAGATCTAATCTTTTTGCAAGTTCTTCAATTCACGGAACTGACAGGGTGTAACGCATCAGGACTAGTGCGTTACATGCTGTAGCGGTCGCCCGATAGACCGTTACACCAAACGTGCGCAGAGTTTCAATTTAATAAAACTCTTTTATTCGTTTATCCTTCTAATTATCTACATAAAAGAGTATTTATCTTTAAAATTCGTGAATAGGCTAAATAACCTTCTAGAATATGGGCTAAACTTAATGGGCTAGGTCCTTAAACCTTTTGGGTCTAAATTGAATAGGCTAGACTGATTATTTAACACCATTGGGCCTTATAACCCATTTATAAATTCAATAATCCATTTATTAATCTTTTTAGCCCTTATAAATTTCTAATAATTTCCAGGAAATTACATTTATAATCCAAAAATTATTTATATAAATTCTGGGGCACTACAGTAGGAGTCAGGGTCTCGGGTTGCCACATAGCGTTGGACGCTGCTACGTAGACCGTTGACGAATTTCTTCACCTTTCGATGTGCCTCACCGAATATGTGTGGAGCATACTGACCCAGAGCGGAGAATCTGGCCTCATAGTTTGCTACTAACATGTTTCCTTGTTCGAGGCTCAAGAATTCTTGCTCTTTAGCATCTCGCACATGTTCAGGGAAATACTTTTCTCGGAAGACAGCTAGGAACTCTTCCCATAATATGTCACCATCGTGCCCTGCGAAGGTGGTCCTCATCTTGGCCTTCCACCACAAGTCAGCTTGATCTTGCAATACATAGGCCGCCAGATTCACCCTTTCTTCATCGAGGCATCGCATCGCGCAAAATTTCTTTTCCATTTTGCTGAGTCATGACTCAGCCACCTCTGGACGGCTCTCCCCCTTAAAAAATAGGAGGTGTCAGCCTCAGAAATCAATCAAGCATAGGTAAGTCATGATGCTATGCAGACGCTGGCTGTTGTAACATTTATTGTTACATGGCCTGCATCAGTCCTTGGAAACTCTGCATAAATCCTTCCCGATTGATTCCTACATTGGGCACTTGCCCGCCCCCAACTGCCGAGCATTGATAGCCCCGTCATTCACCATATTGGGGTCATCCACCCCCGATCCTCTCTCATCAGCCTGGGGAAGATCTCTTTACCTTCTCGACGACATAGCTTTGAGAAGACAACAATTATTAAATGTGAGCGTTCATTCTAAGTGGGTTCTAAAATATACTCTACCTTTTTTCACTCTAGCATATCTCTCCTTCTACTATTTGGATAATTAGAATGGTTGTAACCATGGTTTGTCTCTCGTGCTCTGATATCACTCTGTAACGCCTCGAGATCCGATTCCAAATTTATGGGCATATTTTTTTCTTTTCTTCCATCGGACCTCGAGACATTACGTCATACGTATCACGGAAGCACAATTACATATATTTGCATGAGCGAGAGAGAGAGAGAGAGAGAGAGAGAGATAGAGAGAAACCACAATTACAAGAAATATATATAACATCTCAACCATTCATAATTCCAAAGAAAAGTGCATGACTATTCTCCCAAAATATACATGAGTCCATACATGTTCACCATTTCATACTATTCATAATGCGCGATAATTATCCATAGTCTACCTCGACGAAGAGAGGACTAAAACTACTCCCCGGCCACAGCCTCTTCCTCAACCTCCTTCACTATATCTCCCAAAAATTTTGAGTCACAAGGGGGTGAGTGTGATGCTGAGTAGAGAGCCTAAACAAATCGGGGTAACTCTCATTTATATAACCAAATTATACACGTAAGTAAGATGTTAATATTATCATAATCCATTCATTCACACTCGCTTAAAAATAATTGATTCAAAAGGTTAACAACCAAAGAGTGCAAGAGGTCTATCAAAACCTTTCTAAAAGCTTCCAAGGGATGCAATAGGTCTATCAAGAACTCAGGAATAAATGGATGAAAGACAGAACACAACGGATCAAGTTTGATGGATTTCGAAGCTGAAACTACTACCTGACAGAAGCCGGTCGACCGAACTGGGCCATCAGTTGACCGAACTGTAACAAATTCCAGACCGGCCAACGTTGGGAGATTCGGTCGACCGAAATTCTTAGGTCGGTAGACCGAAATTCTCAGGTCGGTCGACCGAACCATGGATAATGAACTGCTGCGTCGATGCAGCCAGCTCGGTGCGTTTACGCAGCAGAGGAAACCGTGCAGTGAAATCCCTATCTAACGGTAGAATACTCATGCATGCACTAAATCCATATGGAATGATTAATTTACACATTTCCATATTTTCATGAGTTACACATCTTACGTTATTCATGGAAACAAACAGCTGTCGTAAACACATGAGGCCCACACACACAACAAACGAAAGAGTACTGCGCAGACCCGAGAGTGAACTCCCACCTAGACTCATGCTGCAAGGGGCATTACGTATCACCGTCCCCTGGGTTCTGTGGCGTTACATATCATCGTCCCACAGAATGAACCAGCCGAATCAATAGGATTTTTGATCAGGGCATTACGTATCGCCATCCCTTGGGTTCTTTTACTTCCGCGACGTTATGTATCGTCGTCCCGCAGAAGGGACCGAAGTCCAACCTCACAGAATGCTGTTATTTTCCATTCATAACATTCACATTGTATATGCATCCACATTCATATTACAAAATCTGAATCATGCTTAATCTTATCATATCATAATGTAAACATGCTTCCACATGGTTTTAGGTGAGCTAATCATAGTTTTAAGTTTACTGTTGTGGATGGGAACATGATTGGGTTACGAGCAAGGTATCTTAATTTCTGAAGGTTTCAGAAATACACATCAATAGGTTTCAGGTTTCTGTAACAGAACAGGTTTATTTCTAGGTTACACATGCGTAGAAAGTCATTCATAATTTCAAGTACAGAATTTCTGTGAGTATGAAATTTTTACAGTTAGTTACTAACTTAGTCCTCTATCTTTTTCAATTTTTCAGATTTTTCTGAATTAGAATAGCCTCTCAAAACTCTCTTATTCTCGGTTTCTGGAAACTGGGACAGAGCCACAGCTGCATCGACCCAGCCAGTGGCTGCCTCGATGTAGGCATCCTTCCAAGGAAGGCTGCGTCGATGCAGCTCTTGGCTGTCTCGACGTAGATCACCCTTCCAAAGGAGGCTGCGTCGATGCAGCTCTTTGGTTGCCTCGACACAGTCAGTGCAGAGACCCTGATTTTCGATAAAAACTCAGAGAAACCTCACGAAAGCTTGCAATTTGATGGAGAAACTAGAAAATAAACATAGTAGTCGATCCTACATACCCTTAGTCCCTCTTTAACTTATAGAAACTAATTCAAAATCGTTCTAATGCTTCGTTGACCCCTAAGATTTGAGGATAGGTGCCTACCTTTGAAATGTTAAACCAACAATCCGGGGATGAGATCCACACCCCAGATACTCCTAAGCTTCTCCTTTCGACCCCGGGCACTGCAGGATCGTCCTCCGTGCGCCGGATCATCCTCCATGCGCTGGATCGTCCACCCACACCCGATCAAGGTCCCACACTCTCTTCTCACGCAAGAAAGATGGAAGATGGTTGAAGAGAATGGTTGCTAAAGGCTTACCACCTATGAAACCCACCTCCTTATATAGTTTTCAAGCCTCCAAGACTTTACCCATGTCCCACAAGGCTCAAATCCGCTCCAAGGTCGCTGGCTTGAAGAAGAGTTAATGCTATGCATCTCTTCGGGTTTGAACAAACGTGACCCTTCGACCATCGGTCATAAAAGCTGTTGGACTTGCTCTTATGTTGGGACATGGGTTGGGACATCTCAAATAAAGTCAAGAGGACTTCCAGATCTAACATTGGGTCGCAGTTTCATCAAATTTCAGTATCCCTAGCATGCGTTATGATTTTTACAAGATTAACATTTAGTTTCCCCCGTTCCAGTCGCGACCTTTCGGTAGCCCGAGGTAATTTGAGTATAACTTTAGTATTTAGGCGGAATTTGACCTCGACCTCAACATAGAAGATGTAGCTGACATGCCATTCGAGATTATGACTTTAATTTTAGGTCGTTTCAATAACTTCAAACGAAGTTATAAATTTTTAATTAATTATGTGTGAATTTCCCAAACTGTCACACCTCTTCTTGATGGTTGGTGACAATGCACTCAGAACCTTGAGTTTTGGTGCGAATTGGGTTTCCATCTCAACAAAAGAGTTTGGTTCAAGGGCCCAACCTTTCTAATGGATCTGGTTTCAGCCCATTTGGATAACTATGGGCCAAGATTTCCTTATTTCAACAGGTGACAATATTTTCTGTAAGTGTTTCGACCTATTTTCATAAACTCCCCCTTAACCCTTATTAGGCCTATTTTTCAAAATTATAATCTTCATTAAATTTGTTCCTTACCCCATGTCCGTCGCATGGGCTTTGGTTTCACCTAATTTTGACCTTCCTAGGTTAAGTTATGAATTCCCTAAGGATCCTTCAATATTCTGTTTAAATTTCTAGTTCATTATGTTGATGGGTCCGAATTGCACCCAATTGGGCCAATGCCCAAATTGGTGGTTCTAACAACTGTGGCTTTTATTGTAGCTAGCTGCTAGTTTTGTTACATTTTATATTAATTGTGGTTGTTGTGGCTTTTGTTACTACATTTGTGTTGAGGTAAGGTTCTGCGGGACTCCTACTGAGCTAATGAGATGAGGCTCACCCCTTTTCTTTTCAAGTCTGGTGCTTTGCGACGTGGACCAGTGGGCAAGAGTTGCGCCTGTGCTGTTGTAGCTACCAATTTCCAGGGCCAGTGTAGGCTCACTCAATGTACGTACTTGCGGCCCTTCGATCTCATTGGTTCAGGCTGGCGGAGGAGTCCCGAGTCTTTGATGTCTTCATAGATCTCGTAGACTGGCGCGGTCAACGGGGTGTATCGCTCATACTTCCGTTTGCGCTCTCCTTCCCGATCACGCTTCTTGCCCGAGCCAGGATTTGGCTCGGAGGCCCGCTTCTTGTCCCCCTCTCGACCCGAGCCGGTTGTGTCTCGGCAAGCGCTGAGTACTTCTTCACACTCGGCGTGGCGCAGTGCCAGAGTCACTAGCTCGGCAAGGGTCGAGGGAGGGTGGAGGACCAGTTCGCGGCGGAGATTCTCGTCCCGGGTGCCCCCGGTCAGAGCGGTCGTGGCCGAGGCCACATCCAGGCGGGGAATTCTGAGGGCTTCCGATTTAAATCGGTGGACATAAGCCTGGAGCCTTTCCCCTTGTGCCTGTTTGAGGGCTAGGAGCCCCGCTACTGACCTTGGGGGGGCGCTCCCGGTGAAGCTCTCCTTGAAGACTCGCCCGAATTGCCTGAAGTCCCGGATGGACCCAGGGGCGAGGGCCCGGAACCATGCCTGAGCGCCTTGGACCAGGGTGGCAGCAAAGGCTCGGCATTTGATAGGATTCGGCGTTCCATGCAGAGTTACCAGGGCGTCGAAGCTGTCGTAGTGGTCGGCTGGGTCGCCCTAGCCATCATAGAGCTTGAAGGGCGGAATGGAGGTTCTGGGAGACACCTCTGCCTTCAAGATGTATTCGGAGAAAGGGGATTTCTCCTCGTCCTCCGGGAAAGAGATTTTCTGCAGGGCGCGGAGGGCGCGCTCTTGCTCTGCAAAACGTCTTTCGAAATCTCTCAGTCGGAGGGATAGTTCCGGCTGCGGTCGTGCCGTGGGACTGGGGGGAGCGTCGTGGCGATCCTCAGGAACGTCAGCGCCCGGGCGCGAAGGCCTCGCCCCCTGTTTCCCTTTTCTGGGTGTGGAGGAAGCCTCTTGCTCCGGGGGCGGAGCTTGCAAGGGTCCTCCAACGTTGTTGCGGATGAGCTGCTGACCGCGGAGGGTGAAGCGGCCCCCAGCGGTATGCTGGGACGCACTTCGAGGGGGGGGGGCTCCCGGACGGGGCGCGGGACCTGGCATCCCTTGCCGCCTGGGCCCTCATGAGCTCCACGAGGACGTCAAGCTTCTTATTGAGGGCCTGGAAGACCTCGTCGCCACCGTTGGGGGGTACCCCTGTCGCCGTCGGAGGGGGCGGCGGCCCGTTGGTGGGGACGCTGGCATTGGAGGGAGGGTTCTGTGAGGTCCTAGAGGGGCCATCTCCTGCCGCCACCACGGCCTTACCCCTCTCGCCGGCGGACCTCCTCCCTGAGCTTCTTCTCACCATCTTGGCTCTTCGTGCGTTTCCCACAGACGGCGCCAGATGAAGAGACGAAATCTCGCGCTATGTCCTGAGCGGGCTGTGGATCACCAGAAGATGAACTGCAAGACAGGGAAACGTATCAGAGGGCCCAGGGGGTTTCCCTGGGGAAAAACCCTCTGATGATTAAGTCAGTAGAGCTGTGGTGGAAGCAATAATGGGGAGGAGAAAAACTAGTGCGCGAGATTCCTCTCCACCAGAGGGGTGAAGCGGATTGTGCTCAGAGTTTGGGTGTATGAGTGCCTTAATGGCCCTTACCTTCCACCGGAGGGTATCCCTAGTTTAAATAGTACGCCGCCTTCAGGAGTCCTGCAAGCTGAGGGGTTTCCGGCGGAAGTTACGTCTTCAACGTGGGGTTTCATGCCCTTATCGTGGGAACGTTATCGCCTCGAAGTCCGACGGCTTCTTGATTCCCCTGTCCGTTGGGAACTCTTAACGGTAGCACGAACGGATAATATCCGGTCTGGCCGAGCTTCTAAAACACCAGCCCTGTCCGGGCGATGAGCGTAGCTCGGCGGAAGAGGGGTTGGATAGGTCGGCGAATGCCTGTCTCTCCCGGGCGGGGAAACGGCTTGGGCCGGACCCTCCTTGTGACCTGACCATTACTCGGGCCCTCCGAGCCTAGGGGCCGCCGGGGAGAGTTGGTTCCTCGAGTGTTTGTTCATTGGGCTTTTCTTTCCTAAGTGGGCCCTGTGGGCTATCACTCAGTGAGCTTGCCTCGTTGGACCCTGTTGGGTCTTGTTGGGCTGCTCTTTGAGTGGGCTGCAGAAATCCCCCTCTCCAGCCATCATGAGGGCGAGCACGTGGTGTTGTAAGAGCGATGCAAGGCATGTTGGGTCTCTGGGTAAATATTTAAACTCATGAATTATGTTCGTTATCTATCCATCAACTATATATATATTTTTTGTTTATCATTTTAACATTTGTAATTGCATGGATAAAGTAGAGCCTAGTGAGGCTTCTCGTTTTATTACTAACATTATTAAGCGACATGTGACCGGCCTATATAAGTCATTTCGAAAGTTTCCTCAAGATATCCGCGATCGATTATATGACAAGTTCCTGGTATACGATTTAATCTTTTAAATTACATATTTCCCAACTCTACAATTTCAATCGATTAACTTATAAAATTTGAATTCTTGACAGCAAGGATATCAATTTGTGAGGCGAACTGACGCCGGATGAGCTCGACGTGTATCGGAGGCCACATGAACTGTAAATTATAAGCATCATTTACACGACTGTCGGTAACGTGCCAAGGCTCTAGTCGGGGGGAGCGAGGACCGTGGCCTTTGGAAGGCACACGGCCCCGCATGGATGAGAAGGGAGCATTGGGAGGACCTCTATGATAGATGGGCCGAGCCTAATTGGATGGCCAAATCCGCAAAAGCCAAAGCCGCACGTGCGTTACATCCAGACATGCATCTCCATACTTTTGGATTCGTTTCCTTCGCGACCCAGAAGGAGAGATTAGTAAGTAATCATCTTAATTTTATTATAATTTATTTCTTATATATCCCTATTTATTCTCTATAACATGTATAATAGGAAAAGAAGATGGGTGGTACGGTCTCGTATCGCGATTTATTTACTACAGTTCACCAAAAGAAGGGGACGGATCAGTATGTGAGTGAGAGAGCTCGCTCGGTAGTGGTAAGATTATATATATGCACATTTCTTTTCTATTTCTATTTTTAAATATGATTGATTAATATGACATTTACAATATTTTTTATTCAATTTGTAGGAGTCATATGACAGGCATATGACTGAAAAGTATGGGGATGAGGAGAAGCAGCGGCCACAACTAGATCTTGAGGCATGGGTAGCAGTAGCCGGCCCACCAAAGAAAGGACGAGTATACGGTTTTGGACAGAGCTTGGACACCCGCCCGATTCTAGCGTCTTCTCCGGGCACAGCTTCGTCCTACCCTGGTAGCAGTTCCTTCTCTACTCCATCCATCGGCACTTCTACGAGCCAGATTACATCCATCGTCGAACATGCGGTAGACCTAGTCGAGGAACGCATGGAGGCACGCTTTACTCGGGTGGTTGCTACCCTTTGGGCCCAGGCGGGGATTTTGTCTCAGGGAGCACCCCCGAGCACACCACAGCCCTCTCATGTGAGTATTTAATTTAATTTTTAATTTCGTAAACTTTAGAGTTATAATAGAGGAGTATCTATGATACCAATGTTGTGTGCTCTATAGGCAAAGCCGGAAGCAAGTATATGAATATGTGTGCGCAGCAGGATCTTGAGGGGAGGTGAATAGATCCTATAAAAATTTTAACCTCAATTTTTAACTCTAAGATAATTTAACACTCAGCTATCAAACCACGAGCTCATATGATATCTTTGAGAACAATATAAATGAAAGTGACAAGAATGTATTAACTAAGAGAATGCTATCTCATAGAATCCACTCAGATCAGACAGATCTAACAGATTGCAATACAACCACTTAGCGCATAGGGAAGATCTGTTCATACGTAAACCTGTGAATGGAGGAAGATGATAAGGGCCAATCACACCAATGCAAATCACAGCACACAAAATTTTTAGGTGATTCGATCTGCCACGCAGATCTATGTCCACCCCACACTCAAAACTGAGTGTGGCTTCCCCTTGCAACAACAATAACCGCAAACTCAGTCTGCAAACAAACGCTGACTTACAGCTTGACCTAGAAGAATACTCTCCTCTCTTCTTCTGATCAAATTAGAAGGAACCGTGAGTAACACCCAGTTACCCACAACCAGAGGACCAGTCCTCTCTTCCTCTGAAGCACAGAGGGAATCATTCTCTTCAACAAGTTTCATCATTCTTCAAATGTCAGAGTCATGAGCCACTTTACACCACTGAACATCCATAATATACTGCTATACAGCCATTTGTCTACTTTGTCCACCCATTTTCACCCTTAATCCGCAGCTAAAATGTAATGCCCCGGATCTTTGTTGGATCCTTAGTGGATCTTTGTCGGATCTTTATCAGGTCTTTCGGATCCTTTTTGGAGAGTTTCGGATCACTTTTGTAGCTCCCGAGTTGATTTTACGATCTGTGTGGGTTTTTCTTTCGTACTAGTTACGGAAGCCTACGGTGAGTTTATTTCTCAATTCATCGACTCGTGGACGCCGTAGTTGCGATGTACTCTTTGAGACGATCGTTTTGACTATTTTTGCGTATTTTTCTGAATTAGTCCATTTTCGACGAATTTTACGGATTTTCGAAAATTAGAAAAAAATTCTAATTTCTCCTTTTCTAACCCACCTCTTTCTCTCATCTCACTCACGCCCTCACTCTCTCTCTCTCCCGTTCTCTCCTGTTCTCTCACCCTCTCGGCTCCGGCTGTGGACGGAGGCGGCCGTGGGTGAGGTGACGACGCTGGGGAGCTGCTGAGGCGCGTGATGGAGCGAGGATTGGTGCGGTTTGGGCACGATCCCGAACGGTGGATTCAAAGCCGACGGTTCGGTTCGTGATGTGATTTTCGGCGTGGTCTAGTCACTTCGGCGCTCGGTTTCTTCGGTGGAGGTAGGGAGATGGACCGCCACTTCGTTCCGCACATTTTCCATGCCTTTGTGCGTTGTTTGGTGCTCGATCGGGGGAGATCGGGCCGGTTAGTGAAAACCGTAGTTTTTGGGATTTTCAGGGTTCGCCGGAAAACGGTAATCATTTGCGGCGTAGTTAGTGTCAAAATGACTGCTGGGATTTAGGGATCCCATTCACGCAAGTTTCGTCGCATTCGGTCGTCATTCGGGGCCGGTAGGAGTCCGGAACCCTGGTGACCCGTTTTGGGTCGATTCGTCAGAATCGCCCCGTTCTTGCATTTTAGCGCGTGCATGTGGGTTTTTTAGTCTCCAGATGTTATTTTTCATCGTTTAGCTTTGTATCCCTTGTGCTTCGGCGTGCATGGGGCGTGGAACGGGCCGATTCGACGTTTCCATTGTTTCCCCGCCGTGGCTTGTGTAGCGATCGTTTCAGAGACCGTCATAGTCTCTGACGGCCCTACGATAGACCGCCACAGGCTCTGGGCGTTTCAGTTTTTGTGAGGCTGTGGGAGTGTGACGGTCCATCATTGGTGCGTCACAGCCCTCTGACGCACCCAGGTAGATGCGTCACAACCATTAGTTTTCTTGAGGTTCTGGTCAGCCGGTTGCCCTGACGGCCCAATCCTCATGCGTCACAGCGCTGTAATGTGCCTTCCTTGGGCCGTTACATGCTGTTTGACCAAATTTGACCGTGTCAGTCAGTTCTTGTAGCGGTCGTTCCCCTGTGCGTCATAGCATTGTAACGCGCCTGTCCTAGGCCGTTACACGCTGTTTGGCCGAGTTGGGTGGCTGTGTCAGTTGGCTCTAACGGCCTTGCCCCCATGCGCCAGGGTGCTGTAACGCGTCCGTGCTGGACCGTTACCTGATGTTCGACCAGTTTTTAAGCTTGGGCCTGTCGGCTCTGACGCACTTGTCCTGGTGCGTCAGGCTCGTGTAACGCGCCTGTGGTGGTGCGTTACAGCCCTGTTGTGGTCGTGATGGCCGTTGGGTGGTTCGGTGTTCGCCCGTGTGTTGGGCAGTCATAGGTTTGTGTTCTAGGGCTTTGTTTGTGTGGCAGTGGTCTTCTGGATCGGTCGGGTTAGGTGACTGGGTGCAGTCTTTTCCCTGACTACGATAGTTCCTTAACGACGCAATCTAGAACTGCCAATGCCCTTGCCTCTGGTTGCATGGCGGCTGTTCCTTGACTGCTGGGTCTGCCTAGTGGTTGAATGACGGTCCGTTTTGCCAGAGCGTTGTTATTGCCGTTTCGGTTTCTGCTTGCCTTGGCTTGGTCTCGTGGTTTGCCCGTGACCCGTGGGTGTCTGTTGATGTCCTATGAGGGCAGTAACTTTGATGGGACAGCCAGGAGTGCTTGTGCTTGCTATGTGTGGGTCTGTGCGTCGGTTGTTTGTGTCGGTGTTGTCTGGCTCCGGTCAACCGGGGGTTACCTAGGGGTTGACAGGTGGCTTTGTGTGTCTCGGCGGTTCTGTCCAGCCTGAGACATTGGTTCTGGATACCTCGAGGTGTTGTCCTACCTCGGTTTGTGTGTCCAGGTGTGCTGAGGGTTCTCGGTGTTCCCTCAGGTCTCCCTGTGTCGTTTTCTTGCGGAGTATGTCATTTTCCCTGGCTTAGGGTTAGACCGATTGGCGGCTTGTTCCGCTGTTCGTGATGATCTTGCCTTTGAGTCGTCCGACTCAAGGATCGTTGCGCTAGTAGGTCTAGTTGCCTTGTCCTGAGTCGGTCGGCAGTTGTCTATACTGCCATTGGTGCTTGGAAGTACGAGTGACAGTGTCTGTTTGACCTGTCTGTACTTTGGCACTTGTGTTTTGGGTCTCTGTGTTCGTGAGCCTCCACTTTCTGTTACCCTCGACTTTCAGTTGTCGACCCACCTCAGGAGTGGTGGGAGGGGTGTTCTCGTTAAACGGTTCCTAAGCTAGTTCCGTGGGCTCCCGGCTCGGTTATCGTAGCGTCCTACAAGGGGAGAATACTAGTTAGAGGTCTGGCTTAGGTGAGAGCCAGTGTGTGCACACGTGGTTAGGGGCTTGTGGACGAGGCGTCGACGGGCGTTCCCCTGACTAGTTACTCGAATTCGGTTGCTGTTCTGGTTTGGGTCCGGTCAGCGTGTACTGGAGTCTCCGCCTGTTTGGTTAGGCGTTGTTAGACTCGGTACATGGAGCGCAGCATAAGACGTCAGTGGACGCAGCTGGCTATGGAGAGGCACTCCCGCCACGTGACATGTGACTCTCGGCGTTTCTGTGCGTCCCGACCTTCCCGGGTTAGCCTTTCTGTGGCTTTACTCGTGGTCAGTGTTCTGTCGCCTCCGCGACGTTCTGGTCGTGCGTGGGGCAGTGTGCACGACGTCCTGGTCGTGTTGTCGGTTGTCGGTCTAGGTTTTCCTAGGCTTTCTTGTTGTCCTTGCGGGTCTTCGCTTTAGGCCTGGCGTTTTGTCGGTAGATCGGCAACTCTTGACTGTGTCAGCTCCGAGTCGCCTTCCTACTGTTGCTTGGAGTAGTTTGGGGTGCCGAGGTTAGTTCGGTAGCCGTTGTTTGGCACGGGCTCTTCCCCCTCTTCCTTAGCTTGCTCCCTACTCCTGCTACCCGTCTGTTCCTTTACTGCGTTCTAGTGTAGACTTGTAACTTTCTAGTGTAGCTTTCCTGTTTGGCTACTGCTGTTGTTTACCCTGCAGTTTTTAGTGTTACTGCGTGTTTTTCAGTGGGGATCCGCGTGACCCCTACTAAGCCAGTGACACGAGGCTCACCCCTACTTTTCAGGTGGGGTGATGTTCGTTCTGCTTCCGTGGCTCTTAGATCTGCGTGCTGTTGTGGCCAGTTGGTACCCTCGCTGGGCTTTCCCCGACTTTCTGGTATGTCTTTCTTCTCTGTCGACTGTACTTGGTAGACTTGCTGTCCTTCCTTTAGACTTGACTCTGGGTATATAATTGTTAATTGTAATCTGTTAATTAAAAAGTAATTTTATTTCTGCTATTTCAGCAACCCGGTCTAATGAAATTTAATTGCTTACTGCTATATCTATCAGTTCAATGTACTACACGATAATCCTTTTTCCTTCGGAGCTTTACCGCTCTTGGGAGGCCTCTCGGGTTCCAAGTGGTATCAGGTGTATTCGATTATCCTATCGGGTATATCTAGTATCCGGGATCCGGGTCGTCACAGTTGGTATCAGAGCGGTGTTCTGAGATGTTCAGAGTTCTTTTCTGAGCTATCAGAGCATTGTCGTGTGAAGTACATGGGAATCTCAGATATACAGTTACCAGAGTCGTTAAAGTCCAGTACAGTCTTCAACTGGCTTCGGTTTTGCGGTTCAGTGTCGCTTGGTTTTTGTGTATTGTCTTGTGTGTGCTGTTCTAGCACTGTGTGCAGTGGTTTTACTCTCATCAGGGTGTGACGAGGTGCCTCTTTACCGTTGTGATGTCTGTCTCGATCATGTCATACTTGGCAGTGTTCGTCGGAAGGCTTGAATCTGCGGTACGTTGTTCGAGGGTTTCTTTGTAAGTTGTTCAGGTTGCTGTTGACCTTTGGCCTTGGTCTGATGACCATACACGTTTCCACGTTATTTTGGTCGTCCCGGCTTGAGTCAGTTTAGCTCCTGATGTGTCCTGCTTCTGTTAAAGTGCTCGATTAGATTCCGTCATTGAGAAGTTGCTCAGGCAAGGTAGGATTTTCCCTTCCTGGTGAGCTTTCGTTGTTGAGCTTGATGCTTCTCGTTCCTTCTGGTGGAGTCTTTTCGAGGTTGGCCTTGGAATTGCTGTCTCAGTGGTGCCTTTGTCCTGTGTCTACTTAAGTGTGGACAACCTTACTCTGAGCCTGATCTGTTCGTCATTTTATGGTTGCTTGGCTTTGGACCTAATCCTTGTGTCGAGAGCTGTCGCGAGCCATATTCTATCATGCCGTGTCCAACGGCCGATGTGTTGTGAGGGCTCATTTATCGTTTCAGGACGTGGAGGTAAGCTGAGATTAGCATTTTCCCTTGTGCCTTGTGCTGAAGCTGCTGCTCTACTTCTGTTGCACTTAGGCTCTTGTGATCGGTTATTCGCTGGGTCGGTACTCGTGGCATGTTAATTGCGATCTCCATAGATTGCGATGGCGCCTGGTGTGTGCTGAGATGCGATTGTCGAGGTTGTTCTGTTGCCTATGTGCGTTCCTTGTGTGCGCGGCGGAAGCGTGTGGGTTGGCTACCCACTGGTCCAGGATCGTTGTTAGATTCTGGCCGGTCGAGAGATTTGCTTCTTCTCGATGTGATTTCGTCTTGGCTTCTTGTGCCTTGACTCTATCTGTTGCCGTGCTGTTGCTGGAGTTATTTTGTTATCGGTATTGGCCTCTGCGAGTGTTGGGGAATTTATCGGCATTCCTGCTGATTGAGTACCCTCTACTCTGCGTTTCTTCTCGTGGGTGTTGTGCTCTCGAGGCATGTCTGTGGTCCTTGAGATGTGTTCCCCGAGATTGTGGCTTTCCGTGTCATTTTGTCGTTGTTGTGGGTCTCCCTTGGTAAGCTGCTCGATGCATGACTTGTTCTCTACAATCGTGTGATCAGCTACTGTTGTGCCTTGATGTGACCCTACTCGCAGTCGTGTTCCATGGTTCTGTGGGCTGTACGGAGCCGGAATCCTGCGAGTACCGACGCTGTGTTGTTTTGTGAGTGCTGTTTCCGTATGATTTTGTGTTTCTGCCTTGGACCATTGTATTGTCGGTAGCTTGCCGTACTCTTCTTTCCTGGTAGAGTAGCTCGCGACTCGATAAGATTGTGTTGTGTGATGAGGACTTACTTGATTGCGCTTGTGGTCCAGTGGTGTTGCTGTCGTTGGCGTCCTGTGTGCCAGGTATTCCCTATCGCCGTTGGCACTGGAGCCAATGATGTGGTCGAGCTATCAGCTGAGAGGACTGTGTCTCCTTGTGTAAGCTGCTGCTTGCCGTGCTGTCGTTGTGTTCCTCGGTTTCAGTTGTCTGTGGTTGTGGCAGTCGTGTCTCTATTTCTGGTGAGACGTGAACGACGTTGCCCTGTTTTGGAGGTGTCGGACTTATGTTCACTTGCGTTGTGCTCTGCCCAAAGCTTGTGCTTGTGATGGTGGTCTGACTGTGTTCGTCTGAGTTGTGTTTCTCGAGATTTGTGTTGTTTTGTGGTCGCATCCGTTGGGTTGTCCGTCCCTGCTTCTTCCTTCTTGTTAGTCCTTAATTTCGAGGATGAAACTTCTTGAAGGAGGGGAGGATGTAATGCCCCGGATCTTTGCTGGATCCTTAGTGGATCTTTGTCGGATCTTTATCAGGTCTTTCGGATCCTTTTTGGAGAGTTTCGGATCACTTTTGTATCTCCCGAGTTGAGTTTTACGATCCGTATGGGTTTTTCCCTCGTACTAGTTACGGAACCCTACGGTGAGTTTATTTCTCAATTCATCGACTCGTGGACGCCGCAGTTGCGATGTAATCTTTGAGCCGATCGTTTCGACTATTTTTACGTATTTTTCTGAATTAGTGTATTTTCGACGCATTTTACGGATTTCCAGAATTTAGAAAAAATTTCTAATTTCTCCTTTTCTAACCCACCTCTTTCTCTCATCTCACTCACGCCCTCACTCTCTCTCTCTCTCCCGTTCTCTCACCCTCTCGCTCCGGCTGTGGACGGAGGAGGCCGTGGGCGAGGTGACGACGCTGGGGAGCTGCTGAGGCGCGTGATGGAGCGAGGATCGGTGCAGTTTGGGCGCAATCCCGAACGGTGGATTCAAAGCCGACGGTTCGGTTCGCGTTGTGGTTTTCGGCGTGGTCTAGTCGCTTCGGCGCTCGGTTTCTTCGGTGGAGGTAGGGAGATGGACCGCCACTTCGTTCCGCACATTTTTCCTGCCTTTGTGCGTTGTTTGGTGCTCGATCGGGGGAGATCGGGCCGGTTTAGTGAAAATCGTAGTTTTTGGAATTTTCAGGGTTCGCCGAAAAATGGTAACCATTTGTGGCGTAGTTAGTGTCAAAATGACTGCTGGGATCTCTGGATCCCATTCACGCAAGTTTCGTCGCATTCGGTCGTCATTCGGGGCCGGTAGGAGTCCGGGAACCCCGGTGACCCGTTTTGGGTCGATTCGTCAGAATCGCCCCGTTCTTGCGTTTTAGCGCATGCCTGTGGGCTTTTTAGCCTCCAGACGTTGTTTTTCGTCGTTTAGCTTTGTATCCCCTGCGCTTCGGCGTGCATGGGGCGTGGAACGGGCCGATTCGGCGTTTCCATTGTTTCCCCGCCGTGGTCGGTGTAGCGGTCGTTTCAGAGGCCGTCACAGTCTCTGACGGCCCTACGATAGACCGCCACAAGCTCTAGGCGTTTCAGTTTTTGTGAGGCTGTGGGAGTGTGACGGTCCATCATTGGTGCGTCATAGCCCTCTGACGCACCCAGGTAGATGCGTCACAGCCATTCATTTTCTTGAGGTTCTAGTCAACCGATTGCCCTGATGGCCCAGTCCTCATGCGTCACAGCCCTGTAACACGCCTTCCTTGGGCCGTTACATGCTGTTTGATCGGATTTGACCGTGTCAGTCAGTACTTGTAGCGATCGTTCCCCTGTGCGTCACAGCATTGTAATGCGTCTGTCCTAGGCCGTTACACGCTGTTTGGCCGAGTTGGGTGGCTGTGTCGGTTGGCTCTAACGGCCTTGCCCCCATGCGCCAGGGTGCTGTAACGCGTCCGTGTTGGACCGTTACCTGCTGTTCGACCAGTTTTTAAGCTTGGGCATGTCGGCTCTGACGCAGTTGTCCTGGTGCGTCAGGCTCGTGTAACGCGCCTGTGGTGGTGCGTTACAGCCCTGTTGTGGTCGTGATGGCCGTTGGGTGGTTCGGTGTTCGCCCGTGTGTTGGGCAGTCATAGGTTTGTGTTCTAGGGCTTTGTTTGTGTGGCAGTGGTCTTCTAGATCGGTCGGGTTAGGTGACTGGGTACAGTCTTTTCCCTGACTGCGACAGTTCCCTAACGACGCAATCTAGAACTGCCAATGCCCTTGCCTCTGGTTGCGTGGCGGCTGTTCCTTGACTGCTGGGTCTGCCCTAGTGGTTGAATGACGATCCGTTTTGCCAGAGCGTTGTTATTGCCGTTTCGATTTCTGCTTGCCTTGGCTTGGTGTCGTGGTTTGCCCGTGACCCGTGGGCATCTGTTGACGTCCTATGAGGGCAGTAACCATGATGGGACAACCAGGAGTGCTTGTTCTTGCTACGTGTGGGTCTGTGCGTCGGTTGTTTGTGTCGGTGTTGTCTGGCTCCGGTCAACCGGGGGTTACCCAGGGGTTGACAGGTGGCTTTGTGTGTCTCGGTGGTTCTGTCCAGCCGAGACATTGGTTCTGGATACTTCGAGGTGTTGTCCTACCTCGGTTTGTGTGTCCAGGTGTGCTGAGGGTTCTCGGTGTTCCCTCAGGTCTCCGTGTGTCGTTTTCTTGCGGAGTATGTCATTTTCCCAGGCTTAGGGTTAGACCGATTGTCGACTTGTTCCGCTGTTCGTGATGATATTGCCTTTGAGTCGTCCGACTCAAGGATCGTTGCGCTGGTAGGTCTAGTTGCCTTGTCCTGAGTCGGTCGGCAGTTATCTGTACTGCCATTGGTGCTTGGAAGTACGAGTGATAGTGTCTGTTTGACCTGTATGTACTTTGGCACTTGTGTTTTGGGTCTCTGTGTTCGTGAGCCTCCACTTTAAGTTACCCTCGACTTTCAGTTGTCGACCCACCTCAGGAGTGGTGGGAGGGGTGTTCCTGTTAAACGGTTCCTAAGCTAGTTCTGTGGGCTCCCGGCTCGATTATCGTAGCGTCCTACGGGGGGAGAATACTAGTTAGAGGTCTGGCTTAGGCAAGAGCCAGTGTGTGAACACATGGTTAGGGGCTTGTGGACGAGGCGTCGACGGGCGTTCCCCTGACTAGTTACTCGAAGTCGGTTATGTTGACACCCGTTTTAGCCCACAAGTTGTGTCATTTCTCTTATTCATCATTTTTGATGTCTCGAATTAGTCATTATTTTGGAGCCTTCCTTGGATGGATTTCAAGCCCATTTTTACCATTCCCTATCCTTTGAGTCTTGGAGATCATGATTTCCTAGTGCCCTGGAGCTTATTTTATCAACTTCTGGCTTCCTTGTCGACTTACGGCCCATTTAGGCCGGCTTCCCTCAAGTAATCGGCTCTCTCTCACTGCACAGTCCTGAAAGTGGTCCTTTTTCATCTCCTTTGGTTCCTCTATTGAAAAAGTTATCTTCATCAAAGTTATTCATCTTTCAAAGATCTACAATTTCTTCTTCTACGCTGTTAGCCAGTTCTGCCCCGATTGTTGGCTATTTGCATTTTTCTGGCGTGCTGTGCTATTCACCTATTTTCCAGAATTTTCCTCTATGTTCTAACCCCATTTTCTCCCTCTTCCAGTCATTTTCTCAAATTTCTTTATTCATGAAAGTTGTTCCTCTCTCAGTTATCTACAATTTCTTCTTCTACCACTTTCGCTAGTTCTGTCCCGTTTGAGAGCTACGCTTCAATTTCTAAAGTCATGCGCAGTCTTCTTAGAATTTTTCCTCCATCAATGTGACGGCCCTACATAGGTGCGGTAGATCAGTGTGACGGTCCTACGATATACCGTCACACCGAAACATGCCCGAAATGACCCTGTTCATCCCCTAGAGCGTGGCGGTCCTACCGTAGACCGTTAGAGCCATGTGACGGTCTAGTATGGGTGCGTTACACCGAAACTTATCCGAAATCGTCCCGTTTGACCCCCAGAGTGTGACGGACCTACCCTAGTCCGTTACATAACTCTAACGCTCGTTCGATAGACCGTTACACACACCTGAGAGTCCAATTCGTACTGGACTCTGCTCCGTTTCTGTGCGTTGTGGTCCTCTTGCAGAGTCCATAACTTCTTGAATTCTACTCCGAATTGAGCGCCGTTTGTTCCTATGGTTTCTCCTTGGTATTATCTTGAATTCAGTCCAAAGAACTCCAAATTTCATTGGCTATCTTGCTCAGGATCTTGGATGAAAATTGGAGGTTTAGGTGTCATGGTTCAACTCAAACTCTGTAGATTAAGCTCCGGGGCTACCTTCCAAGAGCTATATCTTCTAGAATCCTCATCCGAATTGATCCCCGTTCGTTCCTATCTCTTGTCCTTAGTATTATCTCGAGTTTGATCTAGAGAACTTGATTTATCTTGACTCTATCTCTGGGAATCGTGAGAAGAAGATGAGGCTTTCTTATAAAACTCTATAAAAACTGCCCAGTTCGCAGTTGCAAAGGGGGGCTCTTTTCGGACGTGGGGCAAAGCCATGCTGCACTGCCAACTCAGAACTTCGACCTTGGCTTGAAGAGGGAAGTATTGACTTTTCATTCCATCCTTCTGGGCTTGATTTCATGGTCTATACTCTTAGTTCTAGTCCTCTCAAAATCACAAATCATCATAGTTTTCTGTACTTTCTGCTGCACATGCATTTTTTTCCATTTTGCATCATTGATTTCTCTCTATTCTCGCAATCAAATCTCGTGATTTCAAATCTCATGCATGCACAACACACACACCTATCTCTTCCACCCTTCCATAGGGGTTAAAAACCTCCCTCTGGTGAGTTTGCCCTCAATTTCTACCCCTATTCTATCACTGCGGGATTGATACTACACTTCATGTTCTAATGGGTTTTTGCCTTTGTGTTTCATCTTTGTTTTGCAGGAGAGCATGAATACAACGTGAGGCCCTCTTCATCTAGCCGGCTGGAAGGAGAGGAGGTCGATCCCACACCATTCCCCGCATCCCGTTTCAAGCGCGATCAAGTTTTCTTTCCAAGATACACGGCGCTGTTCTTTACACTTCTCCATCCTTTGGTGTTGTTGGAACCTTGGTGGCGATCATGGTTAATATTTCTCATCCTTTTATCTCCCTTGTCTTTGATTCACATGTTTATGCATGCATGTATTTAAAGGGGGCGGGATAGGAATATAATTAAAACAAATCAACAGTTTTTTGGCGATCACGGTGGGACATCAATGCCCATCACGTTTGTTTTCATGCTCTTTTGTGAGTTGGGTGTGTGCATGTGCATGTTTGGGTGATATTTTATCGATTCTTCCACTGTTTGGGGGGTTTTGAGGGCTCTGGTAGTGTGACGGTCCTATAGTAGACCGTCAGAGCAGTGTAACGGTTATTTGGTAGACCGTTACAGATTCTGGCAGTCTTGCGTACATGCTCACAGGGCCGTGTTTGTCGGGGCATAACTTTTGATCCCGGAGTCCGATTGAGCTGATTCTTGTTGCGTTGGATAGTCCTTTGTATTGTCTTTCCATCCATATATCATTTGCATCATTTGGTTAACATTTGCATATTCTAATATTGTCCAACTTTTTGAGTTTTTGCATAAGTTCTGCAGGCAGGCTCAGGGACAGGTTTACAGGTACATCTTTACTCAGTGATTTGACTGCCTTCCCAATGTCTGATTGCACTGATTTTTGTTTCATTGGATAGTTCTTTGTATTGTCTTTCCATCCATATACTACTTGCATCATTTGGGTCACGTTTGCTTAGTTAAAAATTGTCACCATTTTAGCATTTTGTCCATAAAATCTGCATGTGGTCTGCGCATAGGTTCACGGGGGCATCTTTGCTCAGTGATTTGATTGACCTCCCGGGGTCAGATTTATCTGTTCTTGGGCCCGTTGTGTAGACCTTTGTATTGTCTTTCCATCCATATACTATTTGTCTTATTTGGATCATGTTTGCATAGTTTAATTTTGTCTTGATTTTCTAGTTTTAGGCTAGAAATTGCATGCACTCCGGTGCACATAGGGTCATACATTGCATATCATAGTTGCATTTCCTACCTTGGTAAGTGATCCTGTAGCAACCCTGATAAATTTAAAAGGAATAAATAAATCAAAATAGATTAAAAGATTTAGTAAATAAACGAAAGAGCTTGGAATAAAAATAATTAAACCCTGATGAAAATAATGCCTCAGATAAAGGCGCTACTTTACAATAAAACGCCTTCACCTAAGGCGTGTTTTGAATAAAGGACGCCCACACATCAAGGCGTCAAATTTCAAATGACCAAAATAAATAAAAAGGGCAAGTTTGCATAACGTCCTTTGAGTGGACGCGTTTTTAATAAGAAACGACGCTTGACAAGGCGTCAATTTAAATTCGACGCCCTTACTTAGGTCGCTAATTCAGTTTGAGTTTCGTTCGACCCAGGAGTCTATCCAGGGTAAGTTGATAACTATGAGAAAGAGTTCGAATGTAGTAATAACTCTATATGGAAGTGTTACTTCCAATCGAACACTAACTCTATTAGGTTCACCTAAATCCTATAAATAACCTACTGCTTGAACCGAGAACGCTATTTGGCGTTCGGACTCTTCTAAGGTACGTAAAGAACAGCATGATCTTTTTCTTTACTCTGTCTATCGAATTTATGAAGAATACTAATGATTCTTCATCTACTTCTGATTACAGGTTGAAAGCTTCTGTCTTCTGAAGAACAAGTAAGTTCTTTTCCCTTGCTTTCGGTTACGTATAAGAAGACTTATAATATCTTCTTCCTTGTTTTCTTCTTCCTCTCTACAGGTTGCCTGTAGAAAGAAGACGTTCGACTAAAGAACAAGGGTTCTTCGAAGCCTTCTCTTTAACTCTTCAAATCAACCCTGCTCTACTGCTGTCAAACTTCGGAAGACTCTGTTGCAGCAGAGCATCGTTCTGCCATCAAAAGTATTTTCACGTGCCCTTCATCCAGACCATACTAAGGTAGGTTTTCTCAAGCACTGTAGCCCAAATCACCATAATAACTATGTTAAACCATATATATTAGTTCATGCATATAGTTTTCGAGAGTTTTAAATGTTTCTATTGTTGGAAAGAAACGCCCTTTCCACGGGCGCTAATTTTATACGCGACCCAGACTAGGGCGCTATTTAAATAAACGACCCTGACAAGGTCGTCAATTCAAAAGATTTGACGCCTGTACACAGACGTCAATTTAATTAACTGTTAATTACCCATGTTGATTAGTCCATATTCACTTGAATACGATTCTAAATAAATCAGTGCATGATCATTAATCCTGATATTTTCCTGTCATGACCATATCTCGATTTCTGGAAATTTCAATACCTGAAAAATTGTAAATTCTTGAATTCACGACCCTGTATAGGTCGTCTCTCACTTACTAACGCCCCTGTTCAGGACGTGAATTGAAAAGTAACGCCCCTGTCCAGGGCGTGTTTTTGATAAATTTCTGAAAATATATATTCTGTAAAAATAGAAGGAAAGGATGGATGACCACTGATTGTGTCGTCAAATTGTAAATAAACGCCCTTCACCAAGGCGCGTTTTTGGTAAAATACTGAAATATTGAAATCTAGCAAAAATGTAAAATAGATAAACGCCCTTACTGAAGGCGTTAATTACTTGAGTAGTGACTTTACTTAAGTCGTTATTTTCCTGTAAAAATGTTTTTACCTGTTCTGATAACCGATGGTTTCAGTATATCTATATATATGTGTATATCGGCACTATATCTCCACTCCGTGAGTATAGTCCCACGTTTTATGATGTTTTATCGATCACCCTCAACTCTCATTGACATACAAGCTCTCCATTGGACATTCTGTTCCTTTGGACTAGCGAGTTAGTCATAGAGACCTCCGTAAGACTCCTCGTACCTTGGATTCCCTCAAGGTCGAGTGAGCTGGTTGTACCCTAAAAACCCATTACACTATTGAATGCCATGTCACTCTAAAAGGAACATGGTATACCGGCCCTTATGATATACAAAGAGTATATCATGAGAATTCTAAATGGGATGACGATATCATGCCATTTGTTGATGTTCTTGTGGACCTCAATTCTATAATAAGAATGGGGGTATCTTACCTTTGATATACTGTTCATGTGGACCTCAATTCTATATAAAGAATGTCCATACTTGTTTGTCATGGTACCCGAGTTAAGGGAACCTAATTCCACCTAGTTTCATCGTTCATCGTGATTGTACCGTTGTTATCGCCTATCTATGTCCAATGTCGTATTTTTGGATTCCATTCTCTCAAAGTTATCCTACGTGTCTACAAGCTTAAATTGTTGAAATTCCATATTGGCTATATATATATATACAAGAGTGGATGTCAAAAATATACATGATAAATGCCTGCGCATATAGGGCCCGATCTGGTCCTGGGAGGAGCACCCGAAAGTACTTGTGCCCATGGGAGTTGAATGATAAGGTATCTGGCATTATACCGAGTGCATGACTAGCTTGATTGGACATTCCACACAAATCTTGTACTTGACTCGTACTTGACTTGACATGAATTGCGTGACCCGAGAAAGGGTAATTACTTGCTTGCTTGATACATGATAGCCAAAGTTCTTGACATGACTTGCTAAAGAGTACTTGCTTGAATATCTTGTTATCTTTTCTTGAAGCTCATGACTAGTTCATCTTGCTGTCTTATTGATAATTCTCTCTCTATCTTGTCGTTTTATGCGAGCATGCATAGCTACAGTACATACATGAAAGATGTAATTATTTAAACCCCTTGCTAGCGCTTGAGATATAATTTCTTACTGAGCGTTCGCTCACTCCGTGTGTTCCTTACTTTTCAGGTAAGTCCGACGAAGAAGGTCAATCTGATGGGGAAAGTCAAGAGTGAAAGAGCTAGAGCTTTTCCAAGTGTCATCTAGTCTTTTTCCTATTTTCTTGAGTCAACTATGTACTTTTCTTTCTTTTTTGAATAGAGTATTGGATTTGTAATAGTCTATACATTATGAAATAAAGGATTGGGTTATCTTTACTTTTGCGCATCTCTGTTTTGGTGTCGAATACACTACTACTCTGATTGACATGATTGATATAAACTCGTCGCGCATATCCGAGTATCTTCCGCGCTCGGGGCGTGACAGTTTTTGTGGTATCAGAGCCTAGGGTATTCAATTCTTGGGAAAACCCAAGTCCAAGGATAAGTTTTAACCTTCAACCAGTGAGATTGGGTAGAACCAAGGGTTAAAGTTAACATAGTATATCAGTCTTTAAAATACAAGCACATATTAATCTAGTTATTGTAATTGTAGGATAATGGCTGCCGAACGTGCTCAATGGCGCAACATGCAGCGTACCCTTCAAGGCATGACTCAAGTGCTGCAACAAGTAGCACAAGGAGGTGGACAACGAGCAGGAAGTCTCCACCAGACTTTCAAGAACATGAACCCACCCAAGTTCACGGGTTCTACTGATCCAGATGACGCTGAACACTGGATTAGGGAGATAGAACGTATATTCCTTGTTATGCAATGCACGGATCAGGATAAAGTTTTATTAGCTACTTTTCAGTTAGAAAGTGATGCTAGATGCTGGTGGGAATCAATAGAGGCTACTATAAATCAAGATCAGGTTTCGTGGGAAGAATTCGTTGAACACTTCAACGTGAAATATTTCTCGGACCGAGTTCAGGAAAAGAAGGCTGCAGAATTTGCTGCATTAAAGCAACGATCTTTGTCAGTGGCCGAGTATGAGGCCCAATTCTCTAGATTGTCTCGGTATGCCAAGCATCTAGTTAGCACCGAGAAAATGAAAGCTAGGAGGTTTCTTAATGGGCTCAGGCCCCAAGCTATTACTCAACTGGCGCCGATGGACATTCAAGTCTACTCGGAGATAGTACGCCGAGCTCAACTATTAGAAGATGCCACGGAACTGTCTGATAGGATTCGTGGTAAGGATAAGAAGGAACAAGTTACAGGTTTGAGTTCCTTTAAACCCAACTTCAAGAAAAGGCCTAGCAATGGACGAGCATCCTCACAAGACCAAAAGTTCAAGAAGACCAAGCCCTTCTCTATCACCACTACCTCTCCAAATACAGTGTGCAAACATTGTGATAAAGCGGGTCATAGAGTAGAGGAATGCTGGGGGAAACTAGGAGCATGTCTCCGTTGTGGGAGTCGTGAGCATCAGATTCCCGATTGCCCATTACTTATCGATCAAGCCGTTGACGGAA
Organism: Amorphophallus konjac; assembly: GCA_022559845.1. Classification (NCBI taxonomy): domain Eukaryota; kingdom Viridiplantae; phylum Streptophyta; class Magnoliopsida; order Alismatales; family Araceae; genus Amorphophallus; species Amorphophallus konjac. The sequence goes on along the minus strand of CM040125.1, from coordinate 100,048,284 downwards.
AGCGCCTAGTAACCAAGAATGCTCGTCTTCATGCAATCAAGGAGACCGAGCAAGTAGGAGGAGGCGGCTTAGTGGAAGGTACATTGAAAGTTTGTTCCAGGAATGCATATGTCTTAATTGATACTGGTGCATCGCATTCTATTGTTTCTAAGAAGTTTGCTGACCCATTACCCCTAGAACCGGAATGGATAAAGTTAGTTTTGTCTACTCCTCTGGATGATGAGACTGATATTACACATCATTACCAAAACTGCGAGGTATTGATTCATGGTCAAAATCTCCCTATTGATCTCATATGTTTAGATCTGAAAGAGTATGATGTTATACTAGGGGCAGATTGGTTATCCAAGTATCAGGCAACGGTTGATTGCCGCAATAGTAAGGTTACATTCAAGGAATTCCCAGAACTAATATTTACTAGCCCCAAGAGTCGGAGCAAATCCCCTCTTATTTCAGCTCTCCGAGCTAGCAAGCTCATCAGGAAAGGATGTACATCTTTCCTTGCCTTTGTCACAGTTAAAGAAGCTAAGGAAGCTAAGCTAGAAGACATTCCAGTAGTACAAGAATTTCCAGACGTATTTTCGGAAGATTTGCCGGGATTACCCCCGCAAAGAGAAGTGGCCTTCACCATTGACTTAGTCCCTGGTGCTGGTCCGATTTCAAAGGCACCTTATAGGATGTCACCTGCTGAACTCAAGGAATTAAAGGAGCAATTGATGGAACTCATTAAGAAAGGATTCATTAGACCAAGTACTTCCCCGTGGGGAGCGCCTGTATTATTTGTAAAGAAGAAAGACGGATCCATGAGGTTATGCGTCGACTATCGACAGTTGAATCATCTCACTATCAAGAACAAGTATCCACTGCCGAGAATCGATGAATTGTTTGATCAAATTTCAGGGTCCATGTACTTTTCCAAAATTGATCTTAGGTCCGGATATCACCAACTAAGAATCAAAGACGATGACATTCATAAGACTGCGTTCAGAAGCAGGTATGGCCATTATGAATTTGTTGTTATGCCTTTCGGACTAACGAATGCCCCTGCTGCCTTTATGCAGTTAATGAATAGTATATTCAGGCCTTATTTAGATCAATTCGTGGTGGTCTTTATTGATGATATATTGATTTATTCCAAGACCAAGGAAGAGCATGAGGAACATTTGAGGATTGCATTACAAATATTAAGGACAAACCAATTATATGCAAAACTTAGCAAGTGTGAATTCTGGCTTGAAGAAGTGACTTTTCTCGGACATGTTATATCAAAGGATGGCTTGTCTATAAACCCATCAAAGGTTGAAGCTGTAAGGAATTGGGAAAGACTGACCAATGCTAGCGAGATCCGAAGTTTCTTAGGTCTTGCCGGCTATTACAGGCGATTCATCAAGGATTTCTCTAAAATCGTCGTGCCACTTACGAGGTTAACTCGCAAGGAGATCCGTTATGAATGGGATGAGGAATGTGGAAGAAGCTTCCAAACTCTCAAGGATCATCTTACTACAGCTCCTATCTTAGCATTGCCAATTGAAGGAGAAAAGTTCGAGGTATACACTGATGCTTCTGGCATTGGCCTCCGGTGTGTTCTAATGCAACAAGGGAAGGTTATAGCCTACTCTTCTCGTCAATTAAAGAAGCATGAAGAGAACTACCCCGTCCATGACTTAGAATTGGCCGCGGTAGTATTTGCACTCAAAATATGGAGACATTATCTTTATGGAGTACAGTTTACTGTATACTCCGATCACAAAAGTCTCAAATATCTTTTCTCACAGAAGGAGTTAAATATGAGGCAAAGACGATGGCTGGAATATCTCAAGGACTTCGACTTCAATATACAATATCATCCCGGAAAGGGGAATCATGTAGCAGATGCCCTTAGTCGAAAGCCGAGAGCATTGTTAGCCAATTGTCTGATTCAAGAATGGAAATTACTGGAACAATTCTCTAAACTCAATATAAGCATGGACATGGACCCTAGATGTGTCACATTATCTCATGTAAGCATACAGTCAGATTTATTATCTGAAATACAAGCACTTCAGAATGATGATCCTACATTAGTAGAAATCAAGGGCAGATTAGAAGGACAATCGGATTTCCAATTAACTTCTGATGGAAGATTAATGTTCAAGAATAGAACTTGTATACCGGACTGCCCAGAATTGAAGAAGAAGGTCTTAGATGAAGCTTATAGGTCAAGGTATACGATTCATCTTGGATCTACCAAGATGTACTAAGATGTGAAAAGAAATTTTTGGTGGCCCAACATGAAAAGGGAAATAGCAAACTATGTATCACGTTGTCTCACGTGCCAACAAGTCAAGGCGGAACACCAAAAGCCTGCTGAAAAACTACATCCTCTAGATATCCCTAAATGGAATTGAGAGGATATTGGTATGGATTTCATCATGGGTTTATCTAAATCAAAAAGAGGACATGATGGAATATGGGTTATCATTGATCGATTGACTAAATCAGCGCATTTCTTGCCAATCAAGAGTCGATGGTCAGTTGATGTCTTAGCTGCACTATACATCAAGGAAATAGTCAGATTACATGGTATTCCTGTTTCAATCGTGTCTGACAGAGATCCCCGTTTTACTTCTCATTTTTGGAAAGGACTACAACATTCGTTGGGAACGAGACTTAACTTTAGCACAGCTTTTCATCCTCAAACGGATGGTCAGACCGAGAGAACCAATCAAGTAATCGAAGATATGCTAAGAGCATGCATTACTGATTTTGATGAAAACTGGCATGATCACTTGCCTCTGGTCGAATTTGCATACAATAATAGCTATCAGGCAAGTATACAAATGGCACCTTTCGAAGCTTTATACGGAAGGAGTTGCCGATCACCCTTATGCTGGGACGAAGTTGGAGAGAAACAACTGTTAGGTCCAGACATGGTAAGGGATACTACCGAGAAGATACAATTGATCAAAGAAAGACTGCAAGTTGCTCAGTCTAGACAAAAGGCTTATGCCGACACAAGAAGGAGAGATCTTGAATTCCAACTCGGAGAACATGTATTTCTCAAGATATCACCTGGACGTGGAATACGAAGATTTGGTGTTAAGGGCAAGCTTACACCAAGATTTATCGGACCTTTTGAGATACTAGAAAGAGTTGGCGAGGTTGCTTATCGCATCGCATTGCCACCTCAACTGTCCGAAGTACACGATGTGTTCCACATATCTATGTTGAAGAAGTACGTACACGATCCATCACATATTATCGAACATGGAAACCTAGTAATCCAGAAGGATCTCACATATGAGCAGAAGCCTATGAAGATCTTAGATCGAGAAGTACGAACCCTAAGGAATAAGGTTATTCCCATGCTAAAAGTACAATGGAATAAGAATTCAGAACATGAAGCTACATGGGAGACCGAGGAATCTATGAGGAAACAATTTCCAGATTTATTTTAGAAGGTACGTACTCTACACTCTCCAAATGCAAATATATGATATGGAATTTGGGGACCAAATTCTTTTTAAGTGGGGGAGGGTGTAGCAACCCTGATAAATTTAAAAGGAATAAATAAATCAAAATAGATTAAAAGATTTAGTAAATAAACGAAAGAGCTTGGAATAAAAATAATTAAACCCTGATGAAAATAACGCCTCAGATAAAGGCGCTACTTTACAATAAAACGCCTTCACCTAAGGCGTGTTTTGAATAAAGGACGCCCACACATCAAGGCGTCAAATTTTAAACGACCAAAATAAATAAAAAGGGCAAGTTTGCATAACGTCCTTTGAGTGGACGCGTTTTTAACAAGAAACGACGCTTGACAAGACGTCAATTTAAATTCGACGCCCTTACTTAGGTCGCTAATTCAGTTTGAGTTGCGTTCGACCCAGGAGTCTATCCAGGGTAAGTTGATAACTATGAGAAAGAGTTCGAATGTAGTAATAACTCTATATGGAAGTGTTACTTCCAATCGAATACTAACTCTATTAGGTTCACCTAAATCCTATAAATAACCTACTGCTTGAACCGAGAACGCTATTTGGCGTTCGGACTCTTCTAAGGTACGTAAAGAACAGCATGTTCTTTTTCTTTACTCTGTCTATCGAATTTGTGAAGAATACTAATGATTCTTCATCTACTTCTGATTACAGGTTGAAAGCTTCTGTCTTCTGAAGAACAAGTAAGTTCTTTTCCCTTGCTTTCGGTTACGTATAAGAAGACTTATAATATCTTCTTCCTTGTTTTCTTCTTCCTCTCTACAGGTTGCCTGTAGAAAGAAGACGTTCGACTAAAGAACAAGGGTTCTTCGAAGCCTTCTCTTTAACTCTTCAAATCCACCCTGCTCTACTGCTGTCAAACTTCGGAAGACTCTGTTGCAGCAGAGCATCGTTCTGCCATCAAAAGTATTTCCACGTGCCCTTCATCCAGACCATACTAAGGTAGGTTTTCTCAAGCACTGTAGCCAAATCACCATAATAACTATGTTAAACCATATATATTAGTTCATGCATATAGTTTTCGAGAGTTTTAAATGTTTCTATTGTTGGAAAGAAACGCCCTTTCCACGGGCGCTAATTTTATACGCGACCCAGACTAGGGCGCTATTTAAATAAACGACCCGGACAAGGTCGTCAATTCAAAAGATTTGACGCCCTGTACACAGACGTCAATTTAATTAACTGTTAATTACCCATGTTGATTAGTCCATATTCACTTGAATACGATTCTAAATAAATCAGTGCATGATCATTAATCCTGATATTTTCCTGTCATGACCATATCTCGATTTCTGGAAATTTCAATACCTGAAAAATTGTAAATTCTTGAATTCACGACCCTGTATAGGTCGTCTCTCACTTCACTAACGCCCCTGTTCAGGACGTGAATTGAAAAGTAACGCCCCTGTCCAGGGCGTGTTTTTGATAAATTTATGAAAATATATATTCTGTAAAAATAGAAGGAAAGGATGGACGACCACTGATTGTGTCGTCAAATTGTAAATAAACGCCCTTCACCAAGGTGCGTTTTTGGTAAAATACTGAAATATTGAAATCTAGCAAAAATGTAAAATAGATAAACGCCCTTACTGAAGGCGTTAATTACTTGAGTAGTGACTTTACTTAAGTCGTTATTTTCCTGTAAAAATGTTTTTACCTATTCTGATAACCGTTGGTTTCAGTATATCTATATATATGTGTATATCGGCACTATATCTCCACTCCGTGAGTATAGTCCCACGTTTTATGATGTTTTATCGATCACCCTCAACTCTCATTGACATACAAGCTCTCCATTGGACATTCCGTTCTTTTGGACTAGCGAGTTAGTCATAGAGACCTCCGTAAGACTCCTCGTACCTTGGATTCCCTCAAGGTCGAGTGAGCTGGTTGTACCCTGAAAACCCATTACACTATTGAATGCCATGTCACTCTAAAAGGAACATGGTATACCGGCCCTTATGATATGCAAAGAGAATATCATGAGAATTCTAAATGGGATGACGATATCATGCCATTTGTTGATGTTTTTGTGGACCTCAATTCTATAATAAGAATGAGGGTATCTTGCCTTTGATATACTGTTCATGTGGACCTCAATTCTATATAAAGAATGTCCATACTTGTTTGTCATGGTACCCGAGTTAAGGGAACCTAATTCCACCTAGTTTCATCGTTCATCGTGATTGTACCGTTGTTATCGCCTATCTATGTCCAATGTCGTATTTTTGGATTCCATTCTCTCAAAGTTATCATACGTGTCTACAAGCTTAAATTGTTGAAATTCCATATTGGCTATATATATATATACAAGAGTGGATGTCAAAAATATACATGATAAATGCCTGCGCATATAGGGCCCGATCTGGTCCTGGGAGGAGCACCCGAAAGTACTTGTGCCCATGGGAGTTGAATGATAAGGTATCTGACATTATACCGAGTGCATGACTAGCTTGATTGGACATTCCACACAAATCTTGTACTTGACTCGTACTTGACTTGACATGAATTGCGTGACCCGAGAAAGGGTAAATACTTGCTTACTTGATACATGATAGCCAAAGTTCTTGACATGACTTGCTAAAGAGTACTTGCTTGAATATCTTGTTATCTTTTCTTGAAGCTCATGACTAGTTCATCTTGCTGTCTTATTAATAATTCTCTCTCTATCTTGTCGTTTTATGCGAGCATGCATAGCTACAGTACATACATGAAAGATGTAATTATTTAAACCCCTTGCTAGTGCTTGAGATATAATTTCCTACTGAGCGTTCGCTCACTCCGTGTGTTCCCCACTTTTCAGGTAAGTCCGACGAAGAAGGTCAATCTGATGGGGAAAGTCAAGAGTGAAAGAGCTAGAGCTTTTCCAATTGTCATCTAGTCTTTTTCCTATTTTCTTGAGTCAACTATGTACTTTTCTTTCTTTTTTGAATAGAGTATTGGATTTGTAACAGTCTATACATTATGAAATAAAGGATTGGGTTATCTTTACTTTTGCGCATCTCTGTTTTGGTGTCGAATACACTACTACTCTGATTGACATGATTGATATAAACTCGTCGCGCATATCCGAGTATCTTCCGCGCTCGGGGCGTGACAGATCCTCTCGCTCCCATATTTCTTGGGCTCGACTAGGTGATCTTATCCGAGACCTCCATAAGTCCCCGCGAGCCGTGGATTCCCACACGGACGCCGAGCCAGTTGTACCTTTTCACACCTTAGGCTTGCATTTGCATACGTGTGAGGTAGTTAACCTTAATCAACACAAAGTTTAGACCTTATTCCCATAGGATTCATATCTTGAGGGAATTTTTCCTAATTCAAATCATTAAAAGGTCTATTAAAATCCCTAAAATATTTCCCATCATATCAACTTGTTTGACTTGGGTGAAAACTCTCACATTGCATTGTTTGTGTTGTTTGGGCTTGTCCAAGCCCATTAGTGATTTTTGTGTTGCATTCTTTCATCATCCACATGTTTTGTTGTTGTTAGGCCCATTTAGCTTAGCCCATTTTGTGTGTCCATTGTCTAGTCCATTGTCTCGTGGTCCGTTGTCCATTTATCTTTGTATTAGTGGGTCAGCCCCCCTTGTCCTCGAGTCCATTAAGCCATTGCTTCCCCACTTGTATTCTCATTGATATCATTGTATTAAATCTTCATTTGTCCTCATGGAGTATCATTCTAACCCCTTGTATCATTCTTTTTCTCAATCTTCTTTCTATTCCCACGTGGAATCCTCTTCCCACGTGGGCCCATCTTCCCGTGGTCCCTCTGATCCCTCCGAGGAACATGCTAATCTCATGCCCCATCTTTCAAGCCTTGTTCGCCAAATGGATCCGGCCCAGGCCCAACGTCTTATTGCATCTCATCTCTATGGGCATCCTTCTCTTAATGGGCCTTCTTCTCTCTTTAATGGGCCTCATCATCTTAATGGGCCCCATTCTCTTAATGGGCCTTATTTTTCTAATGGGACTCATTCTTCTTCTCCTTATGCTTCCGGCCTAATGGGTCCTTATGCTCATGCTTCTTCCAGGCCCAAATATCATTCCATTCTCGGAATGGGCTCTTCTTCTTCTCAGCCCAGATCCTCTTATCCGGCCCATTACCATCATACTGGTCCTAATTCACAACCTCTTGCTCAAGTTGGCCCATATTCTTCTCGATCTCTCCCTACCCAGGAGATGATTGCTCAAACCCAACGCCAGCTTGATGAGCTTAATGCCGGATCGATCCCAAATCCTCCTTAAGTATTCCATTCGCTTTCCAAGGTCTTCGACTCCCACCTCCATCACAAATTCCCACATATCGCCGTTATAGTGGAGTCAGTGACCCGTATGTGCACTTGAAGGAGTTTGTTTATGAGTCGGCCCAATTTTGACATGACCAACACTTGATGGCTTATCTGTTTGGTCTGTCATTGGAAGGCCCGGCTCGGGATTGGTTCTTCTCTCTTCCGCAAGAGCAAGTTGTAAGTTTTCATGCCGTTCAAGAAAAATTTATACAGCAGTTTCAAGACCAAGTTGGGCCCAAGTATTCTATGGCGGATCTGGCCCATGAGATGATGAAGCCTGACGAGGAGTTTTGTACCTTTGCTGACCGCTGGCGTCGCTTGGTCGCGCAAGTCTCGGGACACATTCCGGAGGGAGAGCAAATCAAGATGCTTATTTCAAATGCAACACCCGAGTACCGCTTTATCTTAACCCTCAACAACATCACCTCCTAGCAACAACTTTACAGCCGAGCCCGCTTCATTCACCAACAAATCCAAGATTCCCTTGACCCCGAGTCTCCACCATCCACTTCCACATATCAACCTTCACCCTCCACGTGCCAACCCTACGCTCCCATGAGTCGGCCCGCCATGAGTCAGCCTTCCGCCACATATCCCTCCACGAGCCAACCTCCCGCCTCTACGTACCCATACGCCTCCGCATATCAACCTTCCATGAGTCAGCCTCCCGCATCCACATACCCGTCTCCATCTCCACTTCCGGTCAAGGGAACACCACATCCCGAGCAAGTAGATGCCGTCTACATACCCCCTCATCCTGTTCCACACATGCCATCACCAAAGCCCTCCACCACTAGCCATGCACTCTTGCCTACGCAACCTCCACTTCCGTCTCCACAACCTTCTCCACCATTACATATCCCTCGGCATCCACCTTGCTCGAAGCAGGCTCCTCATCTTTCGTTGCCGGAGTGTTTCACCGATATATTTCGGGCTTTGATGGCCACTCACGCATTGTCGCTCCCTCCAGTTGTGCCTTACCGACCCGCGGTCGGGGATATGCTTCAGTTCTGTGATTTTCACCGCCAGTAGGGGCATTTGGTTGAGGATTGCCCCGAGTTCCGGGATTATGTTTATGATCTAGAAGCTAAGAAAAGGATTGATTGGGCTGCTATTCACAAAGTCATTCTACATCTTCGCAACCAACAGCAGCAGCAAGAAGTGCCGCAGGGGCAGCCGTCTCTGTTACTTCAAGGCTATGGGCACCCCTGTGATTCCTCGTCTAGTGCTGCACTCACTCCACCACCTACTCCGTTACCTCCACCATCTCTTAACCCGGCTCCATCGCCGCCACAAACCCAAGCCTCTGCTCATGCTAGTGCCACCCCTTCTTCTCCCGCCGCCACTACCACTACTTCTATCCCTAACACCGCTCGACGTGTTGTGTCGACACGTCGACAGTGGACACCACAACCTCCCTCTTCACCCTTTCTATCTCCATGTCCACTACCCCCATTGCCTTCATCACTATCCTCACCATCTCCATTGCCATCACCACCTCCATCTCCACCCTCGCCTCTATCTCTGCCATCACCTTTGCCTGAGCCTGAGCAAGCCACACCTTTGCCTTTACCTTTACCCTCAGCCACGCCTTCACCTTCACCTTTGTCGCCACCCGAGCCTATCATCGCCACATCACCTGCGCCTTCAATTTACATCACCACTCCCGTTGGAGCCTCCATGCCTTACAAACCTTCACGTGTTCCACCCAAACATATTCCCTTTTACTTCTCCAACCACTTCCACCCCACGGAGCGGGTGTGCGCTTCCTTTGGTGCCCCTCGGGTCTAATTCCCAGGGAGACAATAAGCCAAGTCAGGATGATTCAGTGCCGGCCGTGCATTTCAAGATTCAGGATTTTATCTGTCGGATGCCGATCCGTGTCCTCATCCCTGGTTATTTTGGGGATGATGTGTCTCTACTTTCAAAGATGACAGTTGCTAAGAAGAGTTCCCTTGAGTTGATGCCAGTTTTTTCCCGAGCAAGGCCTGTGGCAATCTCTTTGCTTGCCAGAGAGTTCACCGTTGATGCAATTATTTCTCCTCGCTCTATTGCCATTCAGATGATAGGCCAAGAAGGGTTCTCTACCCGTGTTTTTCTAACGCATACGGCCGCCAAGCAGATTATGGATTCTATGTTTAAGGGGCAATTGGCCGTATCTTCTACACTTTCCAAGGATATTCTGCACTTGTTATGTAATCTTCTTCGGTTTATTAGCAAACCGGCCATGTCAACGCCGTGTATTACTCTCCCTCAGCTTCACCCGTCTCTTCTATCAAAGGAGTTGTGCTTCAAGGTTGAGTTCCGAGTGGAGTTGTCGAATCTCATGCTTCTAGTGCCGAGAGACAAAACCCCGTGGGTTTGTGATATTCATCACTCTGAAGGGTTACTTGCTCAAGAATGTCCGCATATTGCTAGCACCGGGTGTCTAGGGGCAACCGCACCGATGAAGTTGCATGTTCACAGTCGGGCCAGGCCATCTGCTAGGTGGGCCCGTTATTTGAGAAGGTATTATAGATTAAGAAGCCCGAAGGTCCAAGCCCGCACCAGGTGGGTCCATTTTCAAGAGATTTCTGTCAAGAAGAGGCGGCGACGCAAACTCAATGGCCGTCGGTTGTGCATTCAGGGGTCCACCTCTTCCTCCCTTTCTTTTCATTCATCCTTCCTTCTACTCAGTTCCCACCCGTGGGTGGTGTATCTTCCTCCATCTGATCCTATCTCCATCATTTTCTCCTCCTTCCGTAGGTCAGTGCGTCCCCGTTCTCTCTCATTCTCTCACCCTCTCGGCTCCGGCTGTGGACGGAGGCGGCCGTGGGCGAGGTGACGACGCTGGGGAGATGCTGAGGCGCGTGATGGAGCGAGGATCGGTGCGGTTTGGGCGCGATCCCTAACGGTGGATTCAAAGCCGGCGGTTCGGTTCGCGTTGTGGTTTTCGGCGTGGTCTAGTCGCTTCGGCGGTCGGTTTCTTCGGTGGAGGTAGGGAGATGGACCGCCACTTCGTTCCGCACATTTTTCCTGCCTTTGTGCGTTGTTTGGTGCTCGATCGGGGGAGATCGGGCCGGTTTAGTGAAAATCGTAGTTTTTGGGATTTTCAGGGTTCGCCGAAAAATGGTAACCATTTGCGGCGTAGTTAGTGTCAAAATGACCGTTGGGATGTCTGGATCCCATTCACGCAAGTTTCGTCGCATTCGGTCGTCATTCGGGGCCGGTAGGAGTCCGGGAACCCCGATGACCCGTTTTGGGTCGATTCGTCAGAATCGCCCCGTTCTTGCGTTTTAGCGCGTGCATGTGGGCTTTTTAGCCTCCAGACGTTGTTTTTCGTCGTTTAGCTTTGTATCCCCTGCGCTTCGGCGTGCATGGGGCGTGGAACGGGCCGATTCGACGTTTCCATTGTTTCCCCGCCGTGGCCGGTGTAGCGGTCGTTTCAGAGACCGTCACAGCCTCTGACGGCCTTACGATAGACCGCCACAGGCTCTGGGCGTTTCAGTTTTTGTGAGGCTATGGGAGTGTGACGGTCCATCATTGGTGCGTCATAGCCCTCTGACGCACCTAGGTAGATGCGTCACAACCATTCATTTTCTTGAGGTTCTAGTCAGCCGGTTGCCCTGGCGGCCCAGTCCTCATGCGTCACAGCCCTGTAACGCGCCTTCCTTGGGCCATTACATGCTGTTTGACCGGATTTGACCGTGTCAGTCAGTACTTGTAGCGGTCGTTCCCCAGTGCGTCACAGCATTGTAACACGCCTGTCCTAGGCCGTTACACACTGTTTGGCCGAGTTGGGTGGCTGTGTCGGTTGGCTCTAACGGCCTTGCCCCCATGCGCCAGGGTGCTTTAACGCGTCTGTGCTGGACCGTTACCTGCTGTTCGACCAGTTTTTAAGCTTGGGCCTGTCGGCTCTGACGCACTTGTCCTGGTGCGTCAGGCTCGTGTAACACGCCTGTGGTGGTGCGTTACAGCCCTGTTGTGGTCGTGATGGCCGTTGGGTGGTTCGGTGTTCGCCCGTGTGTTGGGCAGTCATAGGTTTGTGTTCTAGGGCTTTGTTTGTGTGGCAGTGGTCTTCTAGATCGATCAGGTTAGGTGACTGGGTACAGTCTTTTCCCTGACTGCGACGGTTCCCTAACGACGCAATCTAGAACTACTAATGCTCTTGCCTCTGGTTGCGTGGCGGCTGTTCCTTGACTGCTGGGTCTGCCCTAGTGGTTGAATGATGGTCCGTTTTGCCAGAGCGTTGTTATTGCTGTTTCGGTTTCTGCTTGCCTTGGCTTGGTCTCGTGGTTTACCCGTGACCCGTGGGTATCTATTGACGTCCTATGAGGGCAGTAACCATGATGGGACAACCAGGAGTGCTTGTGCTTGCTACGTGTGGGTCTGTGCGTCGGTTGTTTGTGTCGGTGTTGTCTGGCTCCGGTCAACCGGGGGTTACCCAGGGGTTGACAGGTGGCTTTGCATGTCTCGGCGATTCTGTCCAGCCCGAGACATTGGTTCTGGATACCTCGAGGTGTTGTCCTACCTCAGTTTGTGTGTCCAGGTGTGCTGAGGGTTCTCGGTGTTCCCTCAGGTCTCCGTGCGTCATTTTCTTGCAGAGTATGTCGTTTTCCCTAGCTTAGGGTTAGACCGATTGGCAGCTTGTTCCGCTGTTCGTGACGATCTTGCCTGAGTCGTCCGACTCAAGGATCGTTATGCTGGTAGGTCTAGTTTCCTTGTCCTGAGTTGGTCGGCAGTTGTCTGTACTGCCATTGGTGCTTGGAAGTACGAGTGACAGTGTCTGTTTGACCTGTCTGTACTTCGGCACATGTGTTTTGGGTCTCTGTGTTCGTGAGCCTCCACTTTCTGTTACCCTCGACTTTCAGTTGTCGACCCACCTCAGGAGTGGTGGGAGGGGTGTTCCCGTTAAACGGTTCCTAAGCTAGTTCCGTGGGCTCCCGGATCGGTTACCGTTGCGTCCTACGGGGGGAGAATACTAGTTAGAGGCCTGGCTTAGGCAAGAGCCAATGTGTGCACACTTGGTTAGGGGCTTGTGGACGATGCGCCGACAGGCGTTCCCCTAACTAGTTACTCGAATTCGGTTGCTGTTCTGGTTTGGGTCCAGTCAGCGTGTACTGGAGTCTCCGCCTGTTTGGTTAGGCATTGTTAGACTCGGTACGTGGAGCGCAGCATAAGACGTCAGTGGACGCAGCTGGCTATGGAGAGGCACTCCCGCCACGTGACACGTGACTCTCGGCGTTTCTGTGCGTCGCGACCTTCCCGGGTTAGCCTTTCTGTGGCTGTACGCGAGGTCAGTGTTCTGTCGCCTCCGCGACGTTCTGGTCGTGCGTGGGGCAGTGTGCACGACGTCCTGGTCATGTTGTCGGTTGTCGGTCTAGGTTTTCCTAGGTTTTCTTGTTGTCCTTGCGGGTCTTCGCTTTAGGCCTGGCGTTTTGTCAGTAGATCGGCAACTCCTGACTGTGTCAGCTCCGAGTCGCCTTACTGCTGTTGCTTGGAGTAGTTTGGGGTGCCGAGGTTAGTTCGGTAGCCGTTGTTTGGCACGGGCTCTTCCCCCTCTTCCTTAGCTTGCTCCATACTCCTGCTACCCGTCTGTTCCTTTACTGCGATCTAGTGTAGACTTGCAGCCTTCTAGTGTAGCTTTCCTGTTTGGCTACTACTGTTGTTTACCCTGCAGTTTTTAGTGTGTTACTACGTGTTTTTCAGTGGGGATCCGCGTGGCCCCTACTGAGCCAGTGACACGAGGCTCACCCCTACTTTTCAGGTGGGGTGACGTTCGTTCTGCTTCCGTGGCTCCTGGATCTGCGTGCTGTCGTGGCCAGCTGGTACCCTCGTCGGACTTTCCCCGACTTTCTGGTACATCTTTCTTCTCTATCGACTGTACTTGGTAGACTTGCTGTCCTTCCTTTGGACTTGACTCTGGGTATATAATTGTTAATTGTAATCTATTAATTAAAAAGTAATTTTATTTCTGCTATTTCAGCAACCCGGTCTAATGAAATTTAATTGTTTACTGCTATATTTGTAAGTTCAATGTACTACACGACAATCCTTTTTCCCTTTGGAGCTTTACCGCTGTTGGGAGGCCTCACGGGTTCCAAGTGGTATCAGGTGTATTCGATTATCCTATCGGGTATATCTGGTATCCGGGATCCGGGTCGTCACATAAAAAGTCTTCTTTCATTCTGTGAATTCTTCTATTAGAAGTCGACTTGTAAGCCCTCCCGAGTCGACTTGAGGTTCTTGGTTTTCAGCTGTTTCACACCTGCTGCCTATTATTCACCTTTGCACTGCTATTTGTCATAATTGTTGCCTATTTTTCACCTAGTCCATCCATTTGTTACCCTTAAGTTAGTATCTGTCACCCGTAATGCACATTTGTTAGTCTTAAGGGATATTTTTCACCCTTATTCTTCAGCGGGTACAGAGTCTATCTTAAGGTGATATATCAGCTTGTTTCTTCAGCGATTGGAGGATTCTTCTGCAGAGTTGTTTCTAGGGCTGCTGTGACACTGCCATGCTTATGCTTACCTGAATTCTTCAGATATTACAGTTCTTCAAACAGACATTCTTCAAGCATACCGACATAACAGTTCAAACATTCGTAGCATTGACATTACAACTCTTCAAGCCTTCATATGAAAATATTGCTCAAGGCATTAGAAAACATATCGACATTAGCCAGCACACATCAAATTCATGATATAAAAAAATCATTATCATAATATGATTCATAGTGTTAGACATCATCAAAACCACAGGGCACAACAATAACACTACTACTTAGTTCAAAGAATTCACCTTTGAGAGTGAAAGAAATCTTCATGTTATCTACTTTCAAATTTAGAAAATTAAAAAGATATTTAACTAGATTTATTAATAATTATATTTTTAAAATATATTTATTATTAAGTTTTTGTGATGTAGGATCCTCCTGCAGTTGGTGATGGTGGAGATGCTACGAATGACGAATGAGGATGATGCAGCGGATATCTCTTGATTTTTTTAATGATATTATGAAAAAATGATACATTTTAATTAATGTAACTATAACTTTTTTTATTCAAATATTTATGTGTTCTGAACATTCTTTATTGTAATTTACAATAGGATTTTATCATATTGTGTGTTGTATATGTTGTTTATTGCGTGTTTTATGTTGAGTTGTGTCGATTGTGGTATATAATAGTAACTTTAAACAGGTTTTTAAAATTTTAAAATATATAAAAAAATATGTGGAGAAAGTTTTCGACGGAATTTCAACCAACTAACAATTCGTCGGAATCAATTTCACGCACTTATTTCCTGACATATTTATTTTCCAGCGTAAATCGGTCGAAAGGTTCAGACGTATTTTCGACCAACTAAATGTTCGTCAGAACAAATTTGATCCACATTAGTTCTGACGTATTAATTATCCGTCTCAAATACGTCGAACATTAACGACGTCTTTTCGACCCAAGGTAGTTTCGTCGGAAGTAATTTGATCCACATTAGTTCCGACGTTTTAACTATCCGTCTCAAATTCGTCGAGCATTAACGACGTATTTTCGACACAATAATAGTTCGTCGGAACTAATTTGACCCACATGTTTTCAACGTATTATTTATCTGATAGAAATATGTCAAAAAATAACGACTCATTTCCCACCAAAATAACTTTCGTCGGAACTAATTTAACACATGTTTGCGACGACATAATATATCTGTCGAAAATACGTTGAAATTTTTAGACCTATTTTCAACTAAATTATGTTCCGTCGCAATGACTAATTAATTTTCATATTATTAATTACCGACATATATAGCCACCATAATTTTGATGATATAGTTTCATCGATAATTTCGGACGCATTGGCGACGCTATTTTAGTACGTCGGAAATTTGCGACGTAAGAGTTCCGACGTCCATATTCCGTCGCAAATACGTCGAAAATATGTCGAAAATTCACATTGCGACGTATCTCCGACGTATTTGCGACGGCAAATGGACGTCGGAATTTCTCATTTTTCTTGTAGTGTCCTAAGGCAATTTCAAAATTAATACTACACTCACTCACAAAAGAATTTTAAATCCAAGTAGAGTGGTGAATACAGGTCGATCCCACGAGGCGGAAGATCTTTTTATTAAGTTGGAAAACCCTTGTATTGTGAGATCAACATCGTGGAGTGAGCTTTGAATAAAAGAAAAATTAAGATTGCTCGAAATAAAATCTAACTAAGAATGTGGGAGGGTTAGAGAAGAGAAATTGGAAGATATGGAGAGAAAAAGAGAAAGACAATTGCGTGAAATTAAATCTAACTAAAGAAATTTGGAGGGTTGAAGAAGAGACAATTAGAAGAGACAAGGAGAGAAAGAGAGAGAGACAACTGGCATGAATGTAATTTTTATTACTAGGAATTGAAAGTACAAGATCTATGAAAACTTAAATTACAACTCCAAATAAACTAAGAAGAAGAGGAAGAAATGGAGCCGAAGTGTAGGAGAATAGTGTCATCCAATCCTCACTGAGCCTTGGAGAAGATCACCCCGCCTTGATGTAGGTGTCGCCGTGAGAGGGAATGGATGAAGAAATCGCCGTTGTCCACGCCGCCGAGCCTTTGATTGTCGTCCCGCCTTGGAGTGTACATCGTCGTGAAAGGGAAGTTGTGGAGGAGAGATCTAGGAGAGAAATAGGGAGAGATGTGCAAAAAATAATGGTGAAAGTAAGAAAAACAACAAGAAAGGCTACCTATCTGTGTGAATGGAGAAGAAGAAGGGAGATGAAGAGAGAGGTGAGGGCGCCCTTAGGTGTGAGGAAGAAGAAGAAGAAGGTGAAGAGAAGGGGGAGGGTGCACCAAGGAGAGAGAGGGAGAGAAGAGGGGGCAACCTGTGCTAGAAAAAAAGAGAAAATTCTAAAAAGAAAAGAACTCCATCCTCATCAATTTTTTGGGCTATTTATAGGAGAAATAAGTTGAATAGAGGGTGGAGATTGTGTTAAAAGATGATGAAGGGATAGGATTGAAGGAGAATATGATGGAAGATGGGGAGAGAGGGAAGGGCGCCACCTTCTAGGGCTAGGGTTTGGGGCGCCCCCCTTGGGTTTTCTAATAGGGAGAGGATCTCCTCCTATTTTCTCTCCTAGAGTTTCTCTCCAAATTTAATCCTTTCTTAATATTTTTCTCCCACAAAAATAGATGGTGGCTGCTCCCTGACTTGGTCAAAGGTGGAGGGGGTGCCTTAGGGCATCCCATGCCCTACTCTTGTGACGACTTTGCCCCTAACCCTTCTAGCAATTGTCTTGGATATCCTGCATATGCAAAATTTGAATTAAGTCCATAGAAATTATTGCATTGTGCTTATAAATCTCAAATGCTCTCAATTATGCAATGGGAAATTAATTCTCATGACCCTCATCCTCTTTTCATTGAATAATTATCCACAAATTAAGTTAATTTGCGTGGAAGGTCTGATTTATGTGAAGTTGAGGTTAACTGTAAAATATGCATAATTGTCTAATTATGTGCATGTGAAATGGTGTGTTTGATATGAATTATCATAGAGAAATGAACACTCATCATGAGTTTGCCTTTGATGCTAAATCTGTAAATACCTCAACCTGGGAAAACCTTGAGAAACACGTGATCTCTCACTTAGAATTCTAGGTCTCGCCTTCTTGTATCAGCATATGTTTTCTGCCTTGATTGAGTAATCTGGAGTCTCTCCCTGATCAACTTAATCTTCTTAGTTGTATCACGGACTAGCTCCAAGCCTAGAAGTTGTCTTTCCCCAACTTCACTCCAGCAGATAGGTGAGTGGCAATTCCTTCCATATAATACCTCGAATGGTGCCATTTGGATACTAGCTTGATAGCTATTGTTGTAGGCAAATTCCACTAGAGGTAAGTGGTCGTGCCAACTCCTACCAAAGTCAATTGCACATGCCATGAGCATATCTTCTATCACCTGGTTCATTCTCTCAGTTTGACCATCTGTTTGCGGATGGAAAGTAGTGCTAAAATTGAGTCCGGTCCCCAAGGAATGTTGTAGACCCTTCCAGAATTGTGATGTAAAACGAGGGTCATGGTCAGATATAATCGTAACAGCGACTCCATGTAGTTTAACAATTTCTTTCATGTATAAGGCTGCTAGAATATCCACAGACCATTTGCTTTTAATTGGTAGAAAGTGTGCAGATTTTGTCAATCGGTCAACGATCATCCATATACCATCATGTCCACCTCTTGTTTTAGGCAGACCCATGATGAAATCCATCCCTATACTCTCACATTTTCACTCGAGAATTTCCAAGGGATGTAATTTACTAGCGGGCCTTAAGTGTTCCGCCTTAACTTGCTGACAAGTGAGGCAGCGAGATACAAAGTCTGCTACTTCTCTCTTCATGTTGGGCCACTCGAAAATTCTTTTCAAATCTTGGTACATTTTGGTAACACCACGGTGAATGTCATACTTTGACTTGTGAGCTTCTTCCATAATCAACTTCTTAGTGTCGACATGATCCGACATACAAATCCGATCTTTGAATAATAACCTACCATCGGTTGAGAGAAAAATCTGGCCATTGGTCTAGATTGGTTTTGATTTCCACCAACATGGGGTCATTCTCTTGCAACTTAACTAGATCCTCTATGAATGTGGGTTGAGACCAGATATTGGCAATCATACACCCTTCATATTCTGAGTTAATATTTAAGTTCAATTGTGCAAAATCTTCAATAAGATAGGTCATACCTTTCTTGAGACTTGATAGAGTTGTCATTGTCTTTCTGCTGAGGGCATCGACTACAGCATTCACCTTACAAGGATGGTATTGTATAGTAAAGTCCAAGTCTTTGAGGTATTCTTGTCATCTTCGTTGCCTCATGTTTTAACTCCTTTTGGGTAAAAAGGTACTTTAGACTTTTGTGGTCCGAAAATATAGTGAATTTTCCCCCATAGAGATAATGTTGTCATATTTTTAAGGCAAACATAACAACAGCTAACTCCAGATAATGCACGAGATAGTTTTCCTCATGACGCTTCAATTGTCTCGAGACATAACAAATTACTTTGCCATGTTGCATAAGGACACAACCAAGGCCAATGCCTGATGCGTCCGTGTAGACTTCAAATCCACTACCTTCGATAGGTAGTGACAATATGAGTGCCGTAGTGAGATATCCCTTGAGAGTAAAGAAACTATCTTCACAATCCTTCGACCATATACATGGATTCTCCTTTCTTGTGAGTCGGGTCAAAGGGATGGCAATTTTTGAAAAATCCTTTAGAAATCGCCTATAGTAACTAGTTAGACCGAGAAAACTCCTGACTTCGGATACGGTCGTTGGTCGGCTCCAATTCTTGACAGCTTCGACCTTAGAAGGATCTACAGTGATACCTTCCTTTAATATGATGTGGCCAAGGAATGAGACCTCAGTTAGCCAAAATTCACACTTGTTGAGCTTCGCGTAGAGTTGATGTTTTCTTAAGGTTTGCAAAGCTATTATTAAGTGCTCTTCATGTTCTTCCTTGGTCTTGGAGTATATGAGAATATCATCAATGAAGACGACCATGAACCGATCGAGATAAGGCCTGAAGACATTGTTCATGAGTTGCATGAAAGTTGCACGAGCATTGGTTAACCCGAACGGCATTACCACAAACTCAGAGTGCCCATATCTGCTACGGAAAGCCGTCTTGTAAATATCTTCATCTTTGATCCTTAGCTGATGGTAACCCGAGCTGAAGTCTATCTTAGAGAAATATTCTACTCCTGAGATTTGATCAAATAGTTCAGTGATACGTGGCAGTGGATATTTGTTCTTGATTGTGAGTTGATGTAACTGCCGATAATCGATAAAGAGCCAGAGGGATCCATCCTTCTTCCTGACGAATAAGACCAGCGCACCCCAGGGGGGATGTACTTGGTCGAATAAATCCCTTCTCCAACAACTCCTGAAGTTGCCTTTTCAATTCCTTAAGCTCCGTCGGGGACATCCCGTAGGGAGCCTTTGAATCAGGTGCTGCTCTAGGAATGAGTTCAATGGAGAAGTTTACTTCCCTTTCGGGCGGTAAATCAGGTAGTTCGGATGGAAAGACATCAGAGAACTCTTTTACAATGGGGATTTCTTCTAGGATGATTTTCTTGGACTCGGTAATAATTATGGAAGCAAGGAAAGCTTCACAACCTTACGAGATAAGCTTGCAGGCGTGAAGAGAAAAAATAAGAATGGAGTGCATCCTATATTTAATGTCAAGGAAAGAAAATCTTGGAAGATCCAGTTTGTGAAAGGAAATTCTCCTATTGTGACAGTTGATGTCGGCATAATGATCGCATAACCAGTCTACACCTAGGATGGCGTCGTAGCCTTCCATGTCAAGGCATCCGAGGTTTGCAAGGAGATTATGGCCTTCAAGAGCTCCGTGCTGATAAGATGTGGAGCATACGGTGCTAGTCTTGAGAATTGGAGCTCATACTCTGCCACTGACATCATGCCATACCTCAGAGAGACAAATTTCACAGCCTTCTGCTCGCATACATGCTCGGATAAGTATTTCTCTCAGAAGAGTTCAAGAAACTCCTCCCAAGTGATTTGGGCATTATGAAGATGGGCCAAGGTGGCCTTCCACCATGTGTGCACGTCCTTATTAAGTTGAAATGTTGCAAGAAGGACCTTCTCTTGGTCCGTGCATTGCATAACATTAAAGATCCGGTCCATTTCATCAATCCAGTTCTCTGCCTCATCCGGATTTGACGATCTAGAGAACCGCGGAGGGTTTAGGCTCCAAAAATTTCGGTGTAGGTTACCAGCGCCTGCCCGCGCGCCAGCTTGAGCCACAGTTTGGAGGGCCTGGGTAAGACCTACAACAGTTTGTTGCATAGCTTCCCAGTCCGCACGATTACCAACCATTGTAAGAATGAGGTGTTGATGAGGACATCACCGGCACTTTCATATGATTGAGGATCCCGATGCTCGCCACCTATACTACATCTTGTTCACCACTTTATTTCGAGTCATATGATGTAATTTTTATTTTCTTATCATGTCCTTTTCCTTTTATTTGAGTCCAATACCTAGGTTAGGTAGCTATTTACCTAAGTCTTAAGTCATTATGTGTGTTATTGGGCCCAATTATATGGGCTAGGCCCAGGGGCACCCCCTTCCCCTTGGTTTAGTGTTAGAAGTTCAAAAGTTAGGGACTTAAGTTAAATTGTGGGGTTCCTATAAATAGGACCCCAATCCCTCATTTGTAAGCTAATGAAGTATTGATAAAAGTTTGCCAAAGTATTTGTGCATCTCTGTCCCTCTCTCTCTAGCTCTATTTCTCTCTCTCTCTCTAAAGGGGGCGAACCCCATTCTCTCTCCTCCTCTCTCCAAATTTCGAAATTCACTCTCTCTCCTCCCTATTCACCTCTAATTAAGACCCCTCCCCCTTCCCCATACCTCTCATTTAATCCCCCTCCAACCCCTAGGTGGAATCCCCTTCTCCTAGGCACCTCTCCCTCCTCCCAAGCAACCTTTCCCCTTCCCTATACAACCTTTCATTTTCCCAAGGGAGAATCCCATCTCCCAAGCACCCATTCACATCCCCAAGACACCCCTTCCTATTCCCTAGACCAGAATTAAACCCTCCATTAACCACACATTCAAACCAAAGGAGAGATCTCTCCTCCCTCTCTCATTCCCAACCCAAATTCGCAGCTCCCCCTTCCTCCACTTGCTAGACCACCTCCCAGCCCCCTTTCTGTCTCTCCCACTTCTTGGAACACCCCCTCCCAGACCCCATCATAGCCAAGGGTCATCCCCATACCCATCCACCTCACTTCCCCTCCCATAAACCCCATTTTCCCCCATCTTCTTCAAATTACAGCTCTCAATCCGAGTGTAGCAGAAAGAGTCCGACTTGCAGAAACGTTCACGGATTCATACGGCGACGTCTGAAGGCATACCATACCATTCTGGAAAGGTCGTCCAATCAGCTTTGCAGGCGAGGTGATCCCATCCTGTTCTGAGTTCAGGGCTGTCCGGGAGAACCATTCTTCCCCGACTACGCTGGGCTCCCTCTGCAGAGTACCTGAACCCGGTTAGAAGCTGCACTACGACAAACGGCGGAAGATTCAGACTACGAGCCCTTCTAAAATGTTCTTCCTCCTCCAGTCCTCTATCAGAATCAAGAAGCAGAACCGCGTTCGGTGTCCGGAGGCCAAAGTTCTCATTTTTCTCCCTCGGCTGCGCGGGTCTGCCTCCCACAGTCTGCAACGACCTGCCTCTGCTCTTCTGAGTCTCCCCGTCCTCTCCGACATCAGACGGCTTCCCCGTCGGTTTTTCTGCGTAGAGGGCTTGTCCCCGGTTCCATAAAATCTGCCGGTTCATGATTCGGAGTCTAGAAGCGGTCGGGGCACTCTCTGCAACCTGTTGTGTGAGATCAGAAGCTGCCTATCCCAGATTCTGCCCCTCTGTTCGAACCTCCACCACGGCCACATACTTCAACTTCTAGAGGCACCACTTGGCCGAGAGCTGCAACCACGCGTCTTCCACCACCACCAACAAGCGCCGTCCCTTTTGGCATCAGGAAGTGCCTTTTCCATTTTTTCTCCCCCGGGCGCGCAGACAGTCCGTTTAGGTCCTGCCCCGACAGTGCCTCACTCAACGGACTCCTCCTCACCGCCCCGACATCCTCTGGTGCTGTTCTTGGTTGCTGCTCGAAGAAGACTCATCCACGGACGTCCTCGACTTGGTCTCGCCTCATTTGGACGTTGGGAGCTGCCGTGGTGACTTCGGCCATCCGCTGCTGCCCCTGGGAATAGTCTACTTCTGCACGCAGAGGACCTGTTCCAGAGCCCGTTCCCGCCAGCGACGACTTCGGGACCGCCCACAAAAAAATCACAGTCATACCTGGGTACGTCGGCGACATTTTGGCGCAAGTCTCATCAAGTTCTGAGTCCGGGAGAGCTCACAGCGGCGACTACATCGACCCCCTATCTTGCTGTCCCCGACCCGGGCAGATCCGGCCGGGTGCTCCGTCGGCGCGAGCGAGCTTATCTCCCCTCCCCGCCTGGCTGGTTTAACGCCCCTCCCTGTACGGAGGTAGTGTTTGACTTGTACTTTGAAATCTCCACCCCAAGTCCACCCTCCTGTGTGAGGTGTAGTGATTGTAATCTTTAAACAGGTCAAGCTTCATCGGCGCAGTGTGCGGGGAATCCACACTTCCCTGCTCGCCCTCGTCTCTGACCGGGATCGGTGTCTTCACACCGATCAGGTGAGCCTCGGGTTGCCCTACTCTACTGGAATTACTTTGCATGTTTAGTATTGCTTCTTAGTGCCGTCGGTCGGTGAGTGAGAGCCCGATCTCAAATCATCATCAATTTGAGTGCCACCGCGGAGCGAGTTGAGAGAGAACCACTACATCCCACGCCCTTGGCGTGCTGGCCGCCCACGGAATTGGGGCATCCCGGACCCTTAGGGGTACAGCCCAAGCTAGTCAAACCTCCGGAAAGGCGAGGTCCATCCTCGGACCCTCACCACTATCGCCGGTCCACCTACGGACCCGGGTGTGCGTGACGCGAGTGAGTCCGCTAGTGTGACGCTGCCAACTTGTTGATTGCTTGCAAATTTCAGGTCCAAGGGGTCGTGTCACATCAAATTGGTATCAGAGCAAGTTCACAACTTGTCTCTCTACAAGTTGGTCCTAGGGCGCATTCGCATTTAGAGTCTTTATCGGGCCACCCAGTGCATCATCATGTACACTCCACATTGGTTAAGTCCCCTCAACACGGCCTTGCCCAAGAGCCCAATTGACCCCCTCCTCATGGACATCATCCTAGAAGGGGACCTTAGTTTTGACAGATCTAGTCCTAATGCCTACCTAAAGTGGGAGGCTACCATGGATAAACACTTTGATAGGACTATGGTCCATGGACACGCTAGAGTCCGCAGAGCCACAGGGTGGCTTCGGGGACAAGCTAAGAAGGAGTGGGAACGCATAGTGAGCTTAAGAAGGATTTGGAGGCAAGAACCCGTAGGATCATGGGAAGAGATGAAGATCGAGCTTAGGAAGATCTACGCTCCCCGACCTTCCTACTCCTACCATGAGAATCATAACCCGAGGAGCACTCCCACTCCTCCTTTTTCTCCCAGTCAACCCAAGACCACCCGTAAGGCCCAAACTCCACCACCCCAAATGATTCCAATCCCGATCACCACCACCACTCAAACCAAATTGGCCCCCACCCAACCCAAAACTCTCCATCAAACCCACACCCTACAAGCTTCCACAAATCCTCCTCCGACAAGGGTCACCCCTAGTCAAAACATACCCCAGCAAGAAGGGAGTTCCAATGGGCCAAGTGTGGGTGAGACCGCTCAGGGAAATAGACAACAATGCTCTAAGTGTAGAGGCTTTGGACACTTCATCCATCAATGCCCTTCACGAGAGATGTCCAACACACTAACTGAAGAAATAGTTACCCCCATCCAAAGGGAACTTGAGGAGGTGATTGAAGTCAATGAGGCACCCCTAGAATGGGAGGAGGAATATGAAGCCCAATGTCAAGAGTTGGGTCAAGAGAACCCATCCCTACCCAAAGAAAACCCATTGAGCCTAACTGGGTACACCCTCCCTCATGAGTTACATGATGACCAACCAAGTTCCCCCACCCCTCCCTCCATGAGAATTGTGATTCTTGGGGAACCCCTCATTGAGTGGCTTAAGCAAGACCTCCTCCTCCACATCATGCGCCCCCCCATAGATAAACATAACCCAATCGTGCCCACCCTACCATTCCACACAACCTATCATTCGTTTTGCTTTGTAGGAGCCATGAGGGACTTGATTAAAGGCATATTAAGGCAAATAGAGGTGACACACATGTTGGCCTTAGGAGTGAGTGATACGGGGTACCTTAGTTTCTCATACCCCTCTATCAGGTCCATCATCTCCATTTACACCAAGGGTCCTTGCATGAGTGAGCTCGTATTGTTTCTACCCGAGCCCGATGAGTTTAACACCACCCCCCTACCACAAGAAAAGGGCACTCAACCTAGGGAATCCGCTTTGATACTTACCCCATTAGGAGACGAGTGCCTAGCCCACACTAGGGAGTGTATGCTTTGGAGTGCTCCAGGTCTAAGATGGGAAGAAGCCTCAATCCCCTCAACCCAAGTCCTCCTAGATCCACATGATCCCTTCCCACTAGCCCTTCTTTGCCAACCCACCTCCTTACCCTCCTACATCTTTCCCTACCCCTCGTCCCTTTGCAAGGAACATTACGATAGGTCCCACCAGGTTCATGATTCCCACTTCCCTATGTGTACTAGGGACCCTAGGACGACCACTTGGATTAAAGCCCACCTCCACATCACCCACCCCTTAACCCATCTCGAACCTTTTGGCCACTTCCTATGGGCTTCCGAGTACTCATCACTCACCACCCACTCCCTCCTACCCTCACCCACTCATTCCAAAACTTAGCCCACACTATGAGAGCCATGACCATGGGTGACATCCACCTAGGAAATGAGGAATTGACCCATCCCAAGATGTCCACTTTCTTGGGCCCCTTCGACCCCCATGAGTGGAAACCCCCAAATCAACCCCCACCTAAAGATGTGACCATTTTGATGGGAATGCATGTGCCACTACATTTTGCATCATTTGGTAGGGCTAGTAAGCCCAGTCATCTCATACATGTCACACACACTTTAGGCCCAATGCAGGACTGGCTCACATTTGGATGTGCTGGTCCTCCATCATTCATCATTGATCATATACATGTTAGGAGCCTCTACGGGTGTCCGGGTCCCCTGGCATTCATCAGCACTTTGAGTGATAGGTTTCCCTACAGATACCATGGCCCTCCAACCATTGTTATGCAGCCCATGCATGATAGGGCCACTTGTGGCTGCCCCGGTCCACCCAAGTTCATCAAGGTCCACATGGCATCACAGAATGATAGGTCAATTTACGGTTGCGCCGGTCCACCTTTGCATGCTGTCCTCTTTCACACCCACTCACCGCATTATGATGCATGGCATGAGCATACACGCAAGCAATTCTTGACGAACGGTGAGGTTCACAAAGAGCGGACAAGAGCTCGCGAGCGCCACTTGGAATTCCAAGTAGGCAATCTGGTGATGATGGCATTGGAGTGGCTCTACCCTAGGGTCACCTCCAATTCGAGGGCACGAGGACTTGGACCTTCCCAAGTTCCGAGTGACTTTGGCAACCCGGCCATCGGGTTGGACTTACTAATGGGTTTTGGGATTCACCCCATTTTCCACGTGGCGGATCCGGCACCCTATATGGGCACCGCGGTGGATCCTAGTGAGTGCCTCGAGCCTTTATCTTCCTTTGAGAGGGACACCCTCGGAGAGCCACCAAAAATCGGCCTGAGAACCCGACGTGTGCACACGGAGGCAATACTAGGCAAGCAGGGTTCCATCGCCAGCAAGAGGGTGCGCCTGAGCCACCTCGAGAGGATGAAGGACCGTCCCCTGGTTGCGGACGCAGGGTTGAGTTTGGAGGTTGAGGTTCACTCTGAGCTATTTAAGAGGACCACTTCCCCGGTGGGACCATACTCGACGGAGTCGAGTTTTCCGCACCCCGAGGGTATGATGAGGACATCACCGGCACTTGCATATGATCGAGGATCCCGATGCTCGCCACCTATGCTACATCTTGTTCACCACTTTATTTCGAGTCATATGATGTAATTTTTATTTTCTTATCATGTCCTTTTCCTTTTATTTGAGTCCAATACCTAGGTTAGGTAGCTATTTACCTAAGTCTTAAGTCATTATGTGTGTTATTGGGCCCAATTATATGGGCTAGGCCCAGGGGCACCCCCTTCCCCTTGGTTTAGTATTAGAAGTCCAAAAGTTAGGGACTTAAGTTAAATTATGGGGTTCCTATAAATAGGACCCCAATCCCTCATTTGTAAGCTAATGAAGTATTGATAAAAGTTTGCCAAAGCATTTGTGCATCTCTCTAGCTCTATTTCTCTCTCTCTCTCTCTCTAAAGGGGGCGAACCCCATTCTCTCTCCTCCTCTCTCCAAATTTCAAAATTTACTCTCTCTCCTCCCTATTCACCTCTAATTAAGACCCCTCCCCCTTCCCCATACCTCTCATTTAATCCCCCTCCAACCCCTAGGTGGAATCCCCTTCTCCTAGGCACCTCTCCCTCCTCCCAAGCAACCTTTCCCCTTCCCCATACAACCTTTCATTTTCCCAAGGGAGAATCCCATCTCCCAAGCACCCATTCAAATCCCCAAGACACCCCTTCCTATTCCCTAGACCAGAATTAAACCCTCCATTAACCACACATTCAAACCAAAGGAGAGATCTCTCCTCCCTCTCTCATTCCCAACCCAAATTCGCAGCTCCCCCTTCCTCCACTTGCTAGACCACCTCCCAGCCCCCTTTCTGCCTCTCCCACTTCTTGGAACACCCCCTCCCAGACCCCATCAAAGCCAAGGGTCATCCCCATACCCATCCACCTCACTTCCCCTCCCATAAACCCCATTTTCCCCCATCTTCTTCAAATTACAGCTCTCAGTCCGAGTGTAGCAAAAAGAGTCCGACTTGCAGAAGGGTTCACGGATTCATACGGCGACGTCTGAAGGCATACCATACCATTCTGGAAAGGTCGTCCAATCATCTTTGCAGGCGAGGTGATCCCATCCCGTTCTGAGTTTGGGGCTGTCCGGGAGAACCATTCTTCCTCGACTGCGCTGGGCTCCCTCTGGAGAGTACCTGAACCCGGTTAGAAGCTGCACCACGACAAACGGCGGAAGATTCAGACTACGATCCCTTCTAAAACGTTCTTCCTCCTCCAGTCCTCTATCAGAATCAAGAAGCAGAACCACGTTCGGCGTCCGGAGGCCAAAGTTCTCCTTTTTCTCCCTCGGCTGCGCGGGTCTGCCTCCCACAGTCTACAACGACCTGCCTCTGCTCTACTGAGTCTCCCCGTCCTCTCCAACATCATACGGCTTCCCCGTCAGTTTTGCTGCGTAGAGGGCTCGTCCTCGGTTCCAGAAAATCTGGCGGTTCGTGATTCGGAGTCCAGAAGCGGTTGGGGCACTCTCTGCAACCTGCTGCGTGAGATCAGAAGCTACCTATCCCAGATTCTACCCCTCTATTCGAACCTCCACCACGGCCACATACTTCAACTTCTGGAGGCGCCACTTGGCCGAGAGCTGCAACCACGAGTCTTCCACCACCACCAACAAGCGGCGTCCCTTTCGGCATCAGGAAGTGCCTTTTCCATTTTTTCTCCCCCGGGCGCGCAGACAGTCCGTTTAGGTCCTGCCGCGATAGTGCCTCACTCAACGGACTCCTCCTCACCGCCCCGACATCCTCTGGTGCTGTTCTTGGTTGCTGCTCGAAGAAGACTCATCCACGGACGTCCTCGACTTGGTCTCGCCTCATTTGGACGTTGGGAGCTGCCGTGGTGACTTCGGCCATCCGCTGCTGCCCCTGGGAATAGTCTGCTTCTGCACGCAGAGGACCTGTTCCAGAGCCCGTTCCCGCCAGCGACGACTTCGGGACCGCCCACAAAAAAATCACAGCCGTACCTGGGTATGTCGGCGACATTTTGGCGCAAGTCTCATCAAGTTCTGAGTCCGGGAGAGCTCACAGCGGCGACTACATCGACCCCCTGTCTTGCTGTCCCCGACCCGGGCAGATCCGGCCGGGTGCTCCGTCGGCGCGAGCGAGCTTATCTCCCCTCCCCGCCTGGCTGGCTTAACGCCCCTCCCTGTGCGGAGGTAGTGTTTGACTTGTACTTTGAAATCCCCACCCCAAGTCCACCCTCCTGTGTGAGGTGTAGTGATTGTAATCTTTAAACAGGTCAAGCTTCATCGGCGCAGTGTGCGGGGAATCCACACTTCCCTGCTCGCCCTCGTCTCCGACCGGGATCGGTGTCTTCACACCGATCAGGTGAGCCTCGGGTTGCCCTACTCTACTGGAATTGCTTTGCTTGTTTAGTATTGCTTCTTAGTGCCGTCGGTCGGTGAGTGAGAGCCCGATCTCAAATCATCATCAATTTGAGTGCCACCGCGGAGCGAGTTGAGAGAGAACCACTACATCCCACGCCCTTGGCGTGCTGGCCGCCCACGTAATTGGGACATCCCGGACCCTTAGGGGTACAGCCCAAGCTAGTCAAACCTCCGGAAAGGCGAGGTCCATCCTCGGACCCTCACCACTATCGCCGGTCCACCTACGGACCCGGGTGTGCGCGACGCGAGTGAGTCCGCTAGTGTGACGCTGCCAACTTGTTGATTGCTTGCAAATTTCAGGTCCAAGGGGTCGTGTCACATCAAGTGTTTAAGAAAATAAACAATTAGTTATTCTCTTTAGAATTTATAGGGGTTAATTTAT
Organism: Amorphophallus konjac; assembly: GCA_022559845.1. Taxonomy (NCBI): domain Eukaryota; kingdom Viridiplantae; phylum Streptophyta; class Magnoliopsida; order Alismatales; family Araceae; genus Amorphophallus; species Amorphophallus konjac. The sequence goes on along the minus strand of CM040125.1, from coordinate 100,019,174 downwards.
AGATAATTTCTATATATCTATCTTATCCCGGGCTCTACCCAATCTCACATGGGTTTGGAAATTTCTTTCCTAGTTCGTAGGTGTGAGTTCTTAAACCTTGGACTTAACCCATGACATGACATTTTCTTAGGACTTACTTAAGCCTAGGCTCTGATACCAACTTAACTGTCACGCCCCGAGATATGCAGCGGAATTAAGTCGAGAACGTGAACAATCGGTAATACACCTCAAGCTAGCAAGACAATCAGAGCGCTAAACATTCACACATAAAAGATGAATGCACAAGGTTATATACTCAATAATTCCAACTTTATTAAATAATAATCAAGGTTACAAAAGACACTTAACTTTGACTCTCTTTGACTACTAGACTCAATAAAAAGAAAATTACATAACATGATCAACTTCACCGCCTAATTACAGTGAATGAACTTAGCTATAACAAGACTCATGACACATGTACTATATATGGCTTCTCTCGTCCATCAATCGCTCTCGCCCTCGGATCCATCATTGGAGTAATCCGAATCCGATCCACTAGAGTTTCCTAAAAAGATTGAAAAAGTAGGGAATGAGCACACTCGTCCAGTAGGTATCTTCGTATCAACATGATTACATAATTTAAGTGATTAACATTTTAGCTCTAGAAGGTAAGATAAAAGAAAATGTGATAACACCATAGTGACAACAAGTATCAAGATATAAATAAGATAGAAGATGTGGAAGTATGATCAGATAAGATTATAATGTGGCCTTTCATGAACGAGAATGTACTATCATGTAACGCGAATGTACTTTTCATAACTATAAAGGCTATGCACTAGAAAGTCATGTAACAAGAATGTAATAATGAGATTTCGTGAGAATTCATGGATTTCACCTGTCTATAAAAAAGTACTCCCGACACAATACAACGTCAGTGTTCATCATACCCCATAGTTTACATTATATTTCCGGCCATCCATCGAGGGGGCTAGCGTGGAGCCCTTGGACACTGTCCGTGCCCGCTCTTGCATCTTCAAGTTATAAATCAAGGTACTTCCACGAGAAATATAAATATGGCCGATAATATCAACTTTAAAAATAGTTTCATGATAACAACAACTAAGGTGAGAACATACCAAAACGGAATCATGAGATCAAGGATGATTAATTGGATATTATGCTACGGAGGAATTCCGGCAGCATAACGGTACATTCATAGATTTAGATAGCTTATGAATGACTTAATGAATAAGGTTTGGGTTCTAGACAATCAGATGATCACCTAAGAACAGAGTTTAACCAACCCTTGGGTCAAACCACGGGTTGGGACACAAGATAGAAGAAGATGGTCATCAGGAGGTCACCTTTTATGAGAAGACGGTCCTGTGAAGACCACAGTCTGGCTGCGTCGACTCCAAAAGATGAGCGGGGTCGACTCAAGCAAGCTGAAACCTGAAGGCAGTCGTGGCCTGGCCGTATCTTGAAAGTGGCGGTCACGAAATGGCCACAATCAAGGCAGCGTGCAGAAAATGCAGAAAACTCAAGTGCTCTCTAGACTTTTGGGCGTTAGAGGTACAACCGGTTCGGTGTCCTAGTGGGAATCTCAGACTCGCTGAGACTTACGGAGGCCTTGAAACATGATCACCTAGTCCGGCAGAAGGAATATCCGACGGAGAGGATCTCAAGTCCAAGAGAGTGTTCCTACTAAGTGCATGTGATCTAATAGCAATGTATCGGAATACTTGCTATATGTGAACTTAATAAAATAGAAATAGAGATGAGAAGGGACGCGTTCAAGAATCAAATCAAATGTAGAAACTTGCATAAATTCCTTTGATACAAAACTATAAGAGTTGGGCATGAAAGTAGCATATATGAAAATAAGCTTTAGAATCATGACATGGTAATAGAACATGAAACTCTTAAAATATGATATGGCGGAAGCATAATCACAATGAAATAGTCTGAAACATGACTTAGATAGCATATATATATAACATGGTTTATGAGGGTTAATCAGGTTGCTGATGTGGTGAACAACAGGAAAGTAGCGATCATCTGGAGATCGCCGTCTGGAAATAGCGGTCAGGGTAAGACCGCCGTCTGATGGTAGCGATCTCTGGGCTGGCCGCTATCATCCTGTCATCTGATAGACACAAAACCCCGTTTGCAGAAGATATATTAACGGCTAATCATCATGCTATGAGCATAAAACTGAAGTGAGAACATTCTAACATGAATCTAATGCATGAAAAGGGCAAATTAATCCAAGGTTTATTATGTTTTCATGAGTTATTGTAGGGACATCATGCAGATAAGACCTACTGCGCAATTATGGAAAAACATGAAATACTCCGTGTAGAAAGCATGAAAACGAGCAAGAGTAGAGGGCTTTTAATCCTAACTTGTTATTTGAGCCATTCATGAGATAACCTACCTCTGATTTGATCCCTAAACTAAGAATTTCTTGCCGGAATACGGTGCTGGTTCCTGCATGTCCTGCGTAGAAACTGTAACTTCTAGACCTCCTAACTTCTCGACAGCTTGTTCTCCTAGCACGGGTTTTAGAAGGAAGTTAGAAGACATTCAGGAGAATAATAAACCCTAAAGGAAGATTTCAAAATAATGACACCATACCTCTACTTCGTGCGATCCAAAAGCTAGGGTTCGCGCAGAGTAGATCTGAGTCTTATTTATAGGGTTTGGCCTAGGATTAAGAGATTAGATCGAATTAGAGTCCTAACTTTGAGTAGAATTGATCCCTAGGAGTCTTAGATAGATTTCCATGCCAGATCACATCGATCCTTGGCATTTAGGTTGGATAAAAATTCAGATTTTCTATGGTTTATCACTTCTCGTTTCTGATAGGAAGTGGCGATCTAGTGTGGACCGCCTTCATAAGGTGGCAGTCTTGCGATAGATCGCCATTTGTCTGGCTTGCCCCAAATTTTGAATTTTATTTAAATTCAAACTCTAATATTCCTATTATCTCCTTATTTTTCCTTTTAATTTAGGAAATTATCCCTATTACGTTTCTAGGGTTGGGCTTGGGCCTAAAAATCTTGGGATTGAGTTTATGGGCTTATTTAAAATGAGCTTATATATCAGGTTAATAATTGAACTTCAAATTAATTTACTTAACCCATAATTCATTAAATAGCCCATTAAGCCTTTTAAATGTTTAATACTTAATTTCTGAAAAATTAGGGGTGTTACAGTGTGACCTTGTCCCTGCTGGAGAAGAGGCCTGTAATGGTGGGAGCAACGTTCGATTACTGGAGAGTCGTCCAGCGCCCGGGATGCCCGTATTGATGCGTCCTATGGGCCAGCAAATCCTCGCTATGGTCTTATTGGGCCGTCAGATGTTGAGCTGTCAATCGGCCTACATCGGTCTCAACTGGACTGGGCTGTAGCGGGCCCAATACTGGTGGGCCGCAATGGGCCTCGCGGATTTTACCCTCCCTCCTCAAGAGTCATGTGAAAAAAATATATATCTCATGTGAATAGTGCAGAACAAGATTTTCACTATTCATAGGATCCCATTTTTTAATGTGATTCTCGTCTCACATTATCTGATGACGTGACACTCACTCCCAAATAACTTAGGGTGAGTGCCACTAAAAAAAAATTGCATATGTACCACCAGCCAGCGTGTAATTATCCGAGATATTGTACAAAGAATTTTTTTTTTCAAAAAAGTACCGTGTTATAATTATAAATCAGTCATTGAGACCTTTATTGAAAGTTCTGAGATCTTCTCGAAACGTATACATGCAGAAAATGGTAAGTGGCCAGTTGAGATAAAAGGAGTGTCCTAATTAAGGGAGTACGATGATTACAAGCAGCATTCTCCTTCCCCTTATTTTACATGCGACATCACAAAGTACGTCCACACAAAATTCAACATAAAATCAACGATGATACATCCCAAAAGAGAGGAAGAGGTGCATAGAAAACACACTCCACTTCTGGTGAGACGCCTAGCTAGAATCCAAACAAATGTCTAGCCACCTCACCAGGAAGAGATTAAGGGGTTCTCGCAAGATTGATTACTCGTCAGAAGAAGAGGACATTTTATAGATTTTACTTGATTACCGAAAAAAAAAAATAAAACGGCCCACTTGGGGGGAAGCGGTTACCATCTACTTCTCATCCAATGCTTTTACCAACCGCTCCAGAGACTTGTAGGACGATCCGTCCAACTTCTGCGCCGCCGTCGCGGCCTCCCTGGCAGCGGACGTCCTTGCCCGTAAGGCCTGCCCTCCCTCCGACTGCATCAGCCACCGGACGCGGTCCTCCACCTCCGCCGCGGTGACCATCTCCTTGTCGTAGCCCACCATGACAGTCGCCAGGTTCAGATCGTCCGCCACGAGAACCTTGTTCATCCACTGCTCCGCGTACAATGGCCACCCCACCATGGGAACCCCAGCACAGATGGCCTCCAATATCGAGTTCCAGCCCATGTGAGTTACAAACCCGCCCACCGACTCGTGCGCCAGCACCGATGCCTGAGGCGCCCAAGACTTCACCACCATGCCCCTCTCCCTGGTTCGGTCCAGGAATCCCGCCGGCAGCAGCGAGTCCAGATCAGGATCGGATGGCTTCTCCAAGCGCTTCGATGGGTCGTCGCTCGGCGGGCTCCGAACCACCCACAGGAACCTCTGCCCGCTGTTCTCTAGACCGGTCGCCATTTCCTTGAGCTGCTCAGCGGAGAAACGCCCCTGGCTCCCGAAACTGAGGAACACCACGCTCGCCCTGGGTTGCGAGTCCAGCCACTCGAGGCACTCCGCCCTGTGGTCCTTCGCATCCCGCTCCTCCTCCGTCGATATCAAAGGCCCGACGCAGTAGATGGGAGGAGTGCTGGTGCCCCGAGGGGCGCAAACACCGTCCCGGATGGCCTTCGCTGCCACCGGCTCAAGCTCCTCGTATGTGTTGACGATGAGTCCATCCGCTTCCGTCAAGCGCCTGGTTAAATAGAGGAACTCTGTGTAGGACCTTTCCCGTCGGTCAAGTATGGGCTTCGGCATGTGGCTGGCGGGGATCGGCAGGACGCCGGGGATGTGGACCGGGGTGCTGCCCATGTCACGGAAATTCTCGGTGTAGACCTCATGGAGGGCAGGCGTGTAGAGGGCGCCTGTCAGGGCGCCGGCGCCGGAAGTGAAGAAGAGGAAGACGGGGACACCCACCTCGGCAGCGACGTCGATCGTGGTGGCGCAGAGGAAGTCGACGACGAGGGCAGTCGGGGAGGCGTCCCTGAGGTAGCGGAGGAGGTTAGGGTCGCTGAGCCGGATGAGCGCAAACTTCGGGTCCACCTCGTTGGGCGCGTCCACAGGTGGAAGCGCTACGGCCGGGAGGCGGTGGAAGGAGATGCTGGGATCGTCCGCGGAAGTGCGGTCGATGAACGCAGCGATGGAGCCTGCGTCGTAGGGAGGGACAACGGTAGCGACGGTCACGGTGAGACCGTGGCGGACGAGGGCCTTAGCGAGCGCCACCATGGGCACAAGGTGGCCCATCCCTGGGGATGGGTAGAGGATGATGTTTCTCCGGGTGTTCGCCGGCACCGACATGGTTTCGCTTCACGAATTACTCCCCGTGGACGGCAACTCTAGATCTGCAACAAAGGGAAACACGCACGGCTCTAGCTATCTTATATTTAAATAATTAAAATTAAAGAACAAGTATCCAACACAGCCACGCAGGACGCGAGGGAAAAAAAATATATATATCTCACACAGACACGCCAGACACAAGGCAAACAAAAAAAGAGGTTATTTAATAGGTACAACTGTACAAGTGAGATTATTTAATAAGGTAGGTTACCTGAAAAATATGAAACCTTCTCCGTCTCTCTTTCAAGCCAACTCTCACCCAACCCTCGACCCAACTCTGCCCTAACCCTAATAGAATTAAACATGCAAGATTTCTAACTCCCAAGACTTGATCATCTTCGGAAGATAACTATTCATTTTAATTAATAAATAAGAACTTTAAATTTGTTTCCCCAGCATGTCCCCTCAAACTTGAAGTATCATTTTTGTCAAGTATGTCTTTGAACGAGACAATTTTGCCACTAGGTTGGGGTGCCTTAGTGAAAATATCTACTGTAGAGACGGAAAAATGGTTCCTAATCCTCGTACAACACTTTTAAGATTTATTTGTTGGGGAAGGATCGTCTGGCCACCCATGAAAGCCTGCAAATACTAGAGAAACGACGTCAGAAGGAGTCCCGGACGTTACCCTAGGGGACAACTCTCCAATGCTTAAGTCAGAGCCTTGGAAGATGATGATTAAGGAGAAGCATTGGAGAGTGAGAGAGATGAAAGGAGATTGAGCAAGCATGGAGGGGTGGTCGATCTTCCACAGGAGTGCTCACCGAATCCAGTGAACACTCAGGGAGTGCTCGCTGGGCGGTAAGGGTGCTCAGAAGGCGGCCGGAACTCAACCTCAAGGCTTCGCAGTCGGAGACTCTTTTGCCGTGTCCGTAGATCTATATTCTCGTGTCTTCTCTCTATGTGTGTGTTCTTCCCTTCCTCTCTCGCTTGTGGGCGAAGGTCCATTTATAGGGGTTGTCCTAGTGGTGAGGGCCTATCCCTTAGCAGGGAAGGGCACAAGTAGTGGGATAACGTCTCTCCTTGATCGTGAGGGGCAAGTAGTGGAATAACGCCTCTCCGTGATCGTGGGGAGTTTTTCGTTAATGATCCGTTCCTCCGGAGTCGGGCGGTTCTCAGGCTAGTCTTACGACGCCTGTAAGGCGTGCTCGCCTTTAGTGGAGTTGAGGTCGACGTCGTCGGAGGTAACGGTCTGTCGCCGAAGGGTCGTCTAGTGTCTGTTGCGCCTGGGCCTATGCCCTGTGTGACCAGGCGAATCCGAGGGTTGTCTGCCCAGGGTCGCATGTTGCGGGCTGCTATTGTCAGGGGCCCGTTATGCGTATTGTAGATCTCTGGTCGAAGCAGGCCTGTCATAATGGGCCTTACATGGGCCATACCGATTTTACCCTCCTCACTAGCCCCCCACTCTTAGATGCCAAGCACTTTTCGGGATCTGAGAGATAGTTTGAGAGGGTCTGTAGAAGGGGAGTCTCTAGGAGAACTTCCACGTATCGGTAGGGCTGGTGGGCCCAGTCATTTGTTGGGCTTCTTTGCGCGCAAGGCACCTCTGGCCGAGGTGGCAGGCAGCGTCACTGTCATCATGAAGCAGCCATTTTTGTCTTGGAGTGCGGGCACGAACGGTCGCCTGAGTTCAGCAGTCGTACCTTGATGGTGATAAGTGCATTTTCCCTCCCGCGTGGTTTCGAAGTGGTCGCTTCATCTTCGAAGTTCATATATACCGCGCTCAAAGTTGCCTGAGGATTCTCATTCGCTTCTTTTGGTATTCGCCATGGTTGTCGGTTGCTCTGAGTGTCTTCCTCCTTCTCTGGTGAGGATTCTTCCTTCTCTCTTGGCCTTCTGGGTCCATGGCGCCCCGTAGGAGGATTCTTCGTGTTGATCCCACATCTTCCATGGAAGAGGAGGGAGTGAGTCGCGCTAGCCTCCCAAGCACTTCGGGGGCCGGTCCCAGTCGTCTTCGCTCCCCACAGCTAGTAGCTTATAGGGTAGTCCATGTCCTGCGCGAGGCCTTTCAAATCCCTGCTGATTTTGACATCGTCTTCCTGACCGTTGATGACAGTCTGTGGAGTCACATTTCTGATAACATTAGGGTTCCCATAGAGTCTTTACGGGCTGGCTTTTGTCGCGCTGTGCATCCCTTCATCGAGTCAGTCCTCCACTTCTATGGTAGGTACCCGGGGGACCTTTCCCCCAATTCCTGGTGCATCTTATGCAGTTTCATCTTCATCTGTAACCAAGTCTCAGTTGCGCCCAATGTCTTCCTCTCCAGGCAGTTCTATAGCCTCTAGTGCTGTCATGCCGACACGTCGTCTTTTTATTTCCTGGCCAGGAAGGATATGAGCATTATCTGCGTCACTTCCATGGTCTCTAACATCAAACGTTGGTCAGAGCTTTTCATCTTTATCATGAAGGTAGGTGGTAGTGGTCACCCAAGTGATTGGAGCTTCGATGCGAGCTCCCATTCTCTTAGGGCAGACAGGCTGCCTACGCCTACTACTGAGGAGGATAGGGCGATTAAAGCCCTTCTTCGCTATCCCCTTGGTGATGCCGACACCAGGTTGACCCCGGCGGTGCTCCGACAGCTGGGGTTAAGCCCCCCATTGCCCCATGGTACTAACCTCGTTACTTCTTCTGCATTTCTGTCATTCATCGTACTGACCTCCTTAGCGTTGCTCCGCAGGGGTGCTGGAATCGTCGGAGCTATGGTACGAGACGGTCGAGCTGCCGTTCGCCCCTCGCCCCGTCAATCACATAGAGCTGGGCACCGATTAGGTGATCGTCACTGCTCCCCGTGAGGCGATTGCCCTTCAGCTGGGGCACTTGCCGTGTCCTCTCCAGGCGGCGCTTCCGGTGGAGTGCTCGCGCCCTCTTCCTGCACCGATGTCTGCCATGCCGACGGCCAGCACTGGCTCGGAAGCTCACACGGTTGGTGGACAAGAAGTTTCCAAGGGCATGTCGAGCACACCTGTGGAGGTTTCCATCATGTCGAGCGGACAACGCCGTCGGGTGGAGTTGTGTGTGGTGGAGGCGCTGGATAGCCAGCGTTGCCAAGGGAAGAGAAAGAGGTCCACTGTTAGGATTCGTAGCCAAACACCTCCTCTTCCCAGTCTGTGATTCCTCCGGCACCGGCATCAGATGAGTTGCCGGTTGCTACGTCGGGCACTGCTGCTCGCTCGCAACAGGTGGAGGAAGCCACGCCAGAGATCATCCTGTCGGTTTCTCCATCAAATTACGTGCTTTCGTGAGGTTCCTCATAGTTTTTTTACCAAAAATCAGGGTCTCTGCGCTGACAGCGTCGATGCAGCACTTGGATGCATCGATGTAGTCTCTTCAGAATGCTGACTGCATCGAGGCATCCACTGGCTGGGTCGATGCATCTAGGACTCTGTCTTAGTTTCCAAACTTCAGAATGCTGACTGCATTGAGGCATCCATTGGTTGGGTCGATGCATTCAGGGCTCTGTCCTAGTTCCAGACTTCAGAATGAAGACTGCATCGAGGCATCCACTGGCTGGGTCGAGGCATCTAGGGCTCTGTCTCAGTTTCCAGAAACTAAGAATACGGGAGTTTTGAAGGGCCATTCTAATTCAGAAAAATCTGAAAAATTAGAAAGTGGTAGAAGGCTAAGTTAGCAATCCACTATGAAAATTTCGTGCTCACAGAAATTCCGCACTTGTGGTTATGGTTCTTTTCCTATACATGTGTAACCTAGAAATAAACATGTTTTCTTTTATACGGAAACCTTGCTGATAACCTGATCATGTTTTGTTCCACAACAGTAAGTTTATAAGTATGATTAGCCCACTTAAACCATATGGAAACATGCTTATGTTATGATAAGATAAGAGTAAAGTGTGATACGAATATTGTAATATGAATATGAATGTGAATGCGAATACGATGTGAATGTTATGCATGGAAAATAGCAGCATTCTGTGAGGTTGGACTTCGGTCCCTGAAGAGGGGCGATCTCGCGCTACTCCTGAGCGGGGAAGAGGATGACCACATATGCTTGAAGTATGAACTGCAAGAAGGGAAACAAGTCAGAGGTGTCCAAGGATGGATCCTCGGGGAAGACCCTCCGATGCTTAAGTTAGCAAATGTAGTAAAGCACTAGTGCGAAGGAAGGAATTAGGAGGAATATGGGGGCACGAGATCCCTCTCCACCAAAAGATGAAGTGGTTCCTGCTCAGGATTTTTTGGCTTACCTTCTCATAGGAGGGTTCTTCCAGTTTAAATAGTGACTCGTTGAGTGAATTATCCCTGTAACATGAGGAGTTTCGGGGAGAGATTACGTCCTCCTTGCGGGCTCTTTATAGCATACGGACTCTTGATCTCCCTTATCCCTTTGAGCTCCTAGCTTTTAAGGGACGCGTAATGGCCGTACAGATAAGCTTCCATCAGCCGACCCGAGCATGAGGCACTGCCCTAGGAGATGCTTCCTGAGCGATGAGTGCATGGATTGGGCAGGGAATACTTGGGCTCCGAAGGAGCTTTCCCGATCGAACTGATGCTCGGACTTCTCAACCCGAAGGCCGCCTAGGAAGTGCTTGATCCGAGCAAGTTATTAGGCTTATAATAAGTGGGCCCTGGAGCTACCACTTCAAGGAGTTGGGCCTCGCTGGGTCAAATTAGACCTCGTTTGGCCTCTCCGTTTAGGCGATTAGATTTCCCCTCTCCACTTGTCCCCCTCCTACTCTCGAGCCAAAATTTGGCTCGGATGAGTAGCATCTGGGCTGGACTTTTCGTGGCTCTAGCTGGGTGGAGATCTCTCTCTACAGGGGCCACATGATGCGGCTTGCCCTGAAAATACGCTTGTCATGATGATAATTCTGAGAATTTTTGCAGGAAGGCCCCTCTATGGAAGATCGGAACGCCGTGCCGCTTCCAGCTTGGGGTTATAAGCATTGCACGTTGTTTGCATCCCTTTATCTCCGGAGTTTAGGGGTTTACCTTCTATTGCATTTATATTTAAGGGGGGCTCATGCGCCGTGAGAGCAGTTCGGAAGAGCGGAGAATCGCAGCGGCCTTCGCGGACCTGGAAGAGATTACCGCGGCGGCGATCCGTCAACTTCCTTCTCCTCCAGAGTCCTCTAGTCCAGAGCTTTCCCCTTCTTCTTCCAGTTCTTCTTGTTCCATGGCGGACCAAAATCCTGAGGCCGAGGGGCGAGGGGAAGGACAGGCCCCAAGGTCTTTTTGGTACCGTCGGAGCCTCTTTGCAGTGAACTGGGCGAGGCTGGTGTGAAGCGACTGGAGAACTAGTACGGGCTGCCTTGGCAGTTTCAGTTCTTCACGCCTGAACCTCATGAGTCTAGCTTGGCCACTCGTTCTAGCCTCTTCTGTTCCTTCCTCTTGGCTTGGAAGTGCGGCTTTCGCCTACCCCTCCATTCCTTTGTCACCGATTTGCTTCGGTTCTACTGGCTGGCTCCTGTCCAGCTGGTCTCCAACTCTTATACCCTTATCTTCTCCTTCATTTTCCTCTTTGGCCAGAGTGGGGTGAGCACCTCGCTGAACCTCTTCCATTATTTTTTCGAGCTGAAAAAGAATCTTCATGCGAGGAAGGGCTTCTTCTTTGTCCAAGCGAAGCGAAAAAGGAGTTGCGTGTCCCTTTCTATGAAGGACTCCTCTCACAAGGGGTGGAAGACCCAATATTTCTGGGTGGGCACGTTCGCGGTCGGTGTGGTCTAGGATTTCCCTACGGTGCCCAATTTTCACCCGAACATTCCTCCGAAGTAAACAGAGGTCGCCTCGGAGGTGGAGAGGGATGCTGCTATGCTTCTGCAGAATCGCCGGCCGACTGTTGAGTTGTTGACCCCGTCCAACATCGAGGAGTACCTTTCTCGAGCGCTGTTGCCGATAGGTAAGGGTCTCATGGGCTTGTTATCTTCTTATCAGGTGAGTGTCTTCCTTCTCTCAAATTGCTCTTCTTCGTTCAGACCTGAGGCGAGCGGCTGAGGAGGGGGCACCACCGACCGAGCTGGAGGTCATCGACGTGGATGATACGTTGGTTCCGAGTGATCTTCAAGCTTCGGAGGGTTCCTCCCGGGCCCGAGATAAGGGCAAGCGGGTCGCCCGGGACGATGCTTCAGAACGCCGGGGGGTCAAGCGCAAGGATCCCGTGACGAAGTTGCTAAGGTCTTCCTTGCAGGCCTTGTCTGCTGAGAAGAAACGGGCGAGAAAGGCGGAGGTCGCCTGCTCGATGAGGTTCCCCTGTTGCCTTCTCTCTCTCTAGAGCAAGAGGGAGCAGATGTCAGAGGGACCGTGGCTGATGTTGCGGCGCCGAGCGGAATAGAGGGGGCGCCAGACGGAGGAGTCCGATCCGAGCCGGTCGAGGCTGGAGGGTCGCAGGGTGAAGCGACTCAGTTGCAGCCGACCGAGGCCGGGGAGGTACTCGGTGAGGCAGCCCAACCCGAGCTAACCGGTGGGGCCCCTGAGGCAGGGATGCTCGGGGGAGGTGTCCCAGTCCCGGTAGCCCTGGAGAGGGTCTCTCCTCCCTCAACCAGTACCTTCAGCATCCGGGCTCCTTTATACCGGAGGTGCCACTCCATAGCTTCGGGAGCCGTGCGAGGAGAACTCAGGAAAAATCCCCCCTTCGCGCTTCTCGAGCGGATTATGGAGGGTGGTCTGGTCTTGGCCCAGCTGGGGGCCGAGACAGTGGACGCGTACGCTCGGGCGGAGTCGGAGCGTGAGGCTCTCTCATGGGCCCGCGGTGCGCTTGATCGGAAGGTCAAGCATTTGACCCTCGATATTGGGGATCTTCGTCGGGAAGTGGCCCCGCTCCGGGCACATGTGCATAAGTATTCTACCGGTTAGATAGGGATTTCACTACATAGTTTCTTCTGCTGCATCGACGCACTGGGCTGGTTGCGTCGACTCAGTAGTTCAATCTGGTCAAACGGGCTTTCTGGAATGAGCCATTGCGTCGACGCAATGATCTGGCTACCTCGACGCAGCAGCCCATTTCTGTCCAATTGGGGTTCTGGAAGAACCACTGCGTCAACACATTGATCAGGCTACGTCGACGCAGCAGTTCATTATCCAGGGTTCGGTCGACCGACCTAAGAATTCCGGTCGACCGAATCTCCCAGTGTTGGCCGGTCTGGAATTCGTTACGGTTCGGTTGACCGATGGCCCAGTTCGGTCGACCGACTTCTGTCAGGTAGCAGATCCAACTTCGAAATCCATCAAACTTGATCCGTTTGTGTTCCGTCTTTTGCCCATTTATCCTTAGATTTCTGATAAACCTATTAGGTCCCCTGGAAGGTTCTAGAAGGGTTATATGGTTTTCTTGGGCTCTTTCTTTGCTAACATTTGAATCAATTACCTTTAAGCAAATGTGAATGAATGTACTAGGATATTGTTAACATTTGAATTATGCATACAATTTGGTTATATGAATGTGAGTTACCCCGATTTGTTTAGGCTGCATACTGAGCGTCACACTCACCCCTTGTGACTCAAAATTTTCAGGAGACATAATGAAGGAGGTCGACGAATAGGCTGCAATCGAGGAGTAGTTTTAGTCCTCTCATCGTCAGGGTAGGCTATGGAAATTTATTGCGCAGTATGGATAGTATGGAACGATGAACATGTATGGACTCGTGTGTATTTTGGGTCAATGGACATGTACTCTTCTTTGAGATTATGAATGGTTGGGATGTTATATACATTTCTTGTAATTGTGGTTTGTAATGCCCCAGGTTTTTTTTCGGATCTTTTAGTGGGTCTCGGAGTGTATTTTATGCTTTACACGTGTTTTTCCCTGATGTGTCTTCGGAACTCTGTGCAGGGCGAACCGTGACGTTCTTCGACTCCGGGACAATACCACTGCGTTGTGTTCCTTCCGAGGATCGCGGAGGTAATTTTTCATAATTTTCTGAATTTTTTGAATTTTTGGGTTTTTCTATATATTAACCCTTTTCTCTCTCCCCCTCCCATTCTCTCTTTCTCACTCTCTCTCACCTCTTTCTCTCCCGCTCTCCCCGGGCGGCCGACGGTGGCGGAGGAGGGTGAGGCGGCGATGGCGGGAGGCGAGGAACGGGGAACGGGTCGAGGATCGAGGGCCGGTGACGCGTGGAAGCTCGGCCGCGGGTTCGTGAAGCGACGAGGGTTTCACAGCGTTTTCTTCGTGGATCGGCGAGCTCGGGGAGCGAAATCTTCGGTGGAGGTAGGGAGATGGACCCCCAGCTCGTGCTCTTCCTTTCTCGCGAGTTTTGTAGGCCGTGGTGAGCTGAGCGGGCGTGTTTGGGGATTTTGGGAAAAATCCATGTTTTTGGGGTTGAGCGTCGATCTGCCGTTTCATTGTGTTTTTGGCCGACCCGAGGCCGTAGATGCATGCTAGGGGCTATTTGGGGGCTTCCCCCTTATTTTCCCCCTCTCCCTTGGAGGTATGGGGGCGTGGGACGAGTTTTGGGTCGTTTCCCACCGTAGCGTTCTCGGGACGGTGTGACGGTCCTTCTAGTGACCGTCACAGTCTGTGACGCACCAGGGTGGGTGCGTTACGTCCTGTGACGCGTCAGGGTGAGCGCGTCACAGGGTCCTATTTTGTCGGCAGGGCGTCGGTGGCTCTGGCGATCTTACGATAAACCGCCAAAGGGTGTGACGCGCCTGGGTTCGACCGCTACGTGCCTTCTCATGTTTTCAGACCATTGGGGTCACGAGTCTTCTGACGCACCTTGGTAGGACCGTCAGAGACTGTGATGCGCCCGAATGGGAGCGTCAGAGTTGACGCAGCCCATTCTTCTGACGCACCCAGGTAGATCGTCAGACGCTGTGACGCGCCAAGGGGTGAGCGTCACAGCCTGTGTTGTTATGTCTTCTAACACACCAGGCTTGGTCCGTTAGAGACTGTGACGCCCCAGGGTGGGTGCATCACAGCCGTTGTTTCCCCTCTCGTGTGGCGCTCCTGCGTTGGACCGCCAGTGTCACGCCCCAAGCACGGAAGGAACTCGGAGACGCGTGACGAGTTTATATCGATCATGTCAATCAGAGCGTTAGTGTATTCAACACAAAGACAGAGTGCGCAAAGTAAAGATAATCCAATCCTTTATTCAATCACAACCTCAAAGGTACTTCTATTACAATCCACTTAATGAAAGTGCTAAGACTCAATAAAGGGAAAAGTACAACGATTGACTCAAAAACATAGAAAGATAAGACTAGTAGACGCTTGCATAGACGGAGAGCTTTAATCTCTTCACTCTTGACCTTCCCCATCTGATTGAGTCTCGTCATCGGACTTACCTGAAAAATAGGGGAAAACACTAGATGAGCGAACGCTCAGTAGGAATTATATCTCAAGAGCTAGCTTGATTTAAGTAAATTACATGTTACATGAATGCAATAAAGCTATGCATGTTTGCGTAAAATGACAAGAGAGAGAAAATATAACAGGAGATAATTGAGTGAACTAGCATGTCTTTCAAGAAATTATATCAACAAATGTCAAGATATTCAAGCAAGTATATTCATCATGTCATGTCGGGAATTGGCCATCACGTTTCAAGTAAGTATATAAATACCCTTTTCGGGTCACGCAAGTCAGGTCATGTCAAGTCGAGGATGAGATTATGGAATGTCTAATCAAGCTAGTCATGCACTTCGGTGCAATGTCACATCGTGATCATTACAACTCCCATAGGCACTAGTACTTTCGGGTGCTCCTCCCAAGACCAGATCGGGCCCTTATATGCGCAGGCATTGATCGTGTATTTTTCGACATCCACTATGGTTATAGCCAATATAGAGTTTCAATGGAATAAGCTTGTAGGGACTTTAAGGTAGATCTTGTGGAATAGAATTTCAAGGATTGAACATGATGTATAAAGACAACAATAACGGTACAACCACGATTAACGATAAAATTAGGTGGAATCGACTCCCTAATTGGGTGCCATGATAATAAGAATAAGCGCTCATATAGCGATGGTCGCTCGTTCTTGGACATGATAAGCTAGATAGAATTGAGGTCCACAAGTATGGCACCTAATTCATAAGAACACTAATGGCATGGTTTCCCAGTCCATTAATTTAGAGTATTCTCATGACATCCTCTTAGTAAGTCATGAGGGCCGGTATACCATGTTTCTTTAGAGTGATATGGTAATCAAATAGTGACATAGGTTTTAAGGGTACAACCAGCTCGGCTGCCTAGAGGGAATCCAAGACTAGCGGAGTCTTACGGAGGTCTCTATGATAAAGTCACTGGTCCAAAGGAACGAAATGTCCTATGGAGAGTTCGTCTATCACCGAGAAATAGTGGGTAATCGATAAAACAATGTGAAACATGGGACTATATTCACGGAATGGAATATAGTGCCTAATAACTAACCCATTTACAGTGGGTCACAGAAAACCACGAAAATCAGGAAAACAGGAATTGACGCCCTAGGTCACGTCTTCATTTCATGAAATGGCGCCCTTATTAGGGTCGTCAGTTCAATAAGTGACGACTGTTCACGCAGTCGTTGTATCCAGGTCTTGTTAATATTAAAATCTATAAATATTCTAAAATTTCAGATATTATATAAATGACATCTTACATTAAGGCTTCAATTTCGTAAATAGCGCCCTAGTTAGGGGCGTCATATATCAAAAGGACGGCATGGTGCATGTCGTTATTTCAATTTCCAAGAAATTATAAATATTTTCATAATTTTAAAATTTCTTAATTCATCACTAATTGACGCCTGCGTACAGGGGCGTTCATTCAATTGACGACCTAGAAGGGGTCGTTAATTATTTGTTGTATGATTTGCACCAGCAGGTACAATCCTAGACACAAGGATTTTGGAGTATGTCCATTCAAGGAACTAAGGATAAGTTCTGGTAGAGAAAAATAATAGGAATCTGACAATATAATCATGCATTAAATTAGATGCCAGGGTTCAAAGTTATTAAATTTTGAACATTCGGCATTATTAATTAACTAGACAATTGACGCATGTTTTCACGGGCGTTAAATAAAAACAACGCCTTGATCTAGTGCGTCATTTTCAGTAAAATGATGAAATCATGAAAACTCATATGGTAGTCAGTCGCAGCACTAACAACCTACATGCATGCAATTGGCCTAATATCCGTAAAATTTTGCTTAACACTTGAGAAAACCTACCTTGGATTGATGATGTTTGATTGAACGTGCAGAAGATGAACCGCAACCGATTCACTAGATATCAGGAAGAAGATGATAGAATCAAGAACGATACTCTGTTTCAAACAGAGTTACTGGAATATAACAAGAGCAGCAGCTCTTATTAAACGCAACAACAGCAACCCTTGTATGAAGTTGCAGAAGGGTGAAGAGCAACAACGCAGCAGCCGCGGCCCCTTCTTGGCGCAGGTAATCCGCAGGAAGAAGAGGAAGAAGTCGACGAAGAACACCCACGTTCCTCTCGTATCCACGGCAGGTGCTGTCTGCCCTTCGAATGCAGCAGTATGAAAAAGGGAAGAAGTTGAAGAACCTTCTTGTGTTCTTTACGAACGGAGTAACAGCTGTTTGTTGAAGAAAAGAGCCTAGTATGTTGGCTCGATGGGAAGGGGTATTTATAGGGAAGGAATACTACTGGGTTCTAGGAGTTTGATTAGAATTGATACTTCCTACGTAGATTCCTAATTAAACATAGACATCCACGTGTTCAACCTTTCCCTAATCAACACTTACCCAGATAACATCCTTGTTCGAACCAAACACTAACGGGTTCTGTTTGGAAATGACGCCTAAGGTTGGGGCGTTATTTAAAAATGACGTCTCTGTCACAGTCTTCAATTCTTCATATGACACCTGTCAAAGGGGCGTCAATTGTTGAATTAGCGCCCGTTTGAACAGTCTTCAATTAAATAGCGACTTGATCGGAGGCGTTAATCACTTTTGGCTTATATGTTTTAAGTGTATATGAGTTGGGCCTTTATCTTTAGTTTAATCTTTTAATCTATTTAAGATTTTATTCTTTGATTTACCAGGGTTGCTACACCCTCCCCCACTTAGAAGAATTTGGTCTCCAAATTCAATTGCACAAATTTACGGAGGGTGCAAGACATATACCTTTTTAGAATAAATATGGGAATCGCTTCCTTATGGACTCCTCAGTCTCCCATGTGGCTTCGTGCTCTGAGCATTTACTCCATTACACTTTTAGCATGGGAATTATTTTATTCCTTAGAGTACGAATCTCTCGAGGATCTTCATGGGATTTTGTTCATATGTGAGATCCTTTTGAATCACCAGGTCACCATGATCGATGATATGTGCCGGATCGTGCACATACTTCTTCAACATGGATACGTGAAATACATTATGAACTTCGGACAATTGAGGAGGTAAAGCGACGCGGTAAGTAACCTCGCCAACTCTTTCTAGTATCTCAAAAGGTCCGATAAACTTTGGTATAAGCTTGCCCTTAATACCAAATCTCCTTATTCCACGTCCATGTGATATCTTGAGAAATACATGATCTCCGACTTGGACTTCGAGATCTCTTCTTCTTGTGTCAGCATAAGCCTTCTATCTAGACTGAGCAACTTGTAGTTTTTCTCTAATCAACTGAATCTTTTCGGTGGTATCCCTTACCATGTCTGGACCTAATAGTTGTTTCTCGCCAACTTCGTCCCAACACAAAGGTGATCGGTAACTCCTTCCGTATAAAGCTTCGAAAGGTGCCATTTGTATACTTACATGGTAGCTGTTATTGTATGCAAATTCAACCAAAGGTAAGTGATCATGTCAACTTTCACCAAAATCAATGATGCAAGCTCTGAGCATATCTTCAACTACCTGATTGGTTCTCTCGGTCTGACCATCCGTTTGAGGATGAAAAGCTGTACTAAAGTTAAGTCTCGTCCCCAACGAATGTTGTAGACCCTTCCAAAAGTGAGAAGTAAAACGAGGGTCTGTATCAGACATGATTGAGACAGGTACTCCATGTAACCTGACTATCTCCTTAATGTATAATGCAGGCTCTTGATTGGCAAGAAGTGTGCCGATTTGATCAATCGATCGATGATAATCCATATTCCATCATGTCCTCATTTTGATTTAGACAGACCCATAATGAAGTACATACTGATATCTTCCCATTTTCACTTGGAAATATTAAGAGGATGTAGCTTACCGGCAGGCTTTTGGTGTTCCGCCTTGACTTGTTGGCATGTGAGACAGTGAGACACAAAGTCTGCTACTTCTCTTTTCATATTGGACCACCAGAAGGTCCTTTTCAAATCTTGGTACATTTTGGTAGACCCTGGATGAATCGTATACCTTGATCTGTGAGCTTCATCTAAGATTTTCTTCTTTAGCTCTGGACAATCCGGTATACATGTTCTATTCCTGAACATCAATCTTCCATCCGAGGCTATCTTGAAATCAGGTTGTTCTTCCATTTTGCCCTTGATTTCTACTAGTACGGGGTCACTATCTTGAAGTCCTTGTATTTCGGATAGCAAGTCTGGCTGTATGCTCATATGAGATAATGTGACACACCTACTGTCCTTGTCTATGCTTATATTAAGTTTAGAGAATTGTTCTAGCAACTTCCACTCTTGAATCATACAATTGGCTAATAGTGCTCTCGGCTTCCGACTGAGGGCATCGGCTACAGGATTACCCTTTCCAGGATGATATTGTATATTGAAGTCAAAGTCCTTGAGATATTCTAGCCAACATCTTTACCTCATATTCAATTCCTTCTGAGAGAAGAGATACTTAAGACTTTTATGGTCAGAGTATACAGTAAACTGCACTCCGTATAGGTAATGTCTCCATATCTTCAGTGCAAACACTATCGCCGCCAATTCTAAGTCATGGCCCGGGTAGTTCTCCTCGTGCTTCTTCAATTGGCGAGAAGAGTAGGCTATAACTTTCCCTTGTTGCATTAAAACACATCCGAGGCCAATGCTAGATGCATCGGTGTATACTTCAAATTTCACGCCTTCAATTGGTAAAGCTAAGACCGGGGCAGTAGTTAGGTGATCTTTGAGAGCTTGAAAGCTTCTTTCACATTCCTCGCTCCATTCATAACGGATCTCCTTGTGAGTTAGCCTTGTGAGTGGTACGACTATCTTGGAGAAATCCTTAATGAATCACCGATAATAACCTGCAAGACCCAGAAAACTTCGGATCTCGCTAGCGTTGGTCGGTCTTTCCCAATTCCGTACAGCTTCAACCTTTGATGGATCTACGGATAAACCATCCTTTGATATAACATGACCCAAGAAAGATACTTCTTCTAACCAGAATTCACATTTACTGACCTTTGCATATAACTGATTCATCCTTAATATCTGTAATGCAATCCTCAAATGCTCCTCATGCTCTTCCTTGGTCTTTGAATAGATCAGTATATCATCAATAAAAACCACTATGAATTGATCTAGATGAGGCCTGAAGATACTATTCATCAACTGCATAAAGGCTACAGGGGCATTTGTTAGTCCAAAAGGCATAACAACAAATTCATAATGCCCATACCTACTTCTGAACGCTGTCTTATAAATGTCCTCATCCTTGATCCTTAATTGGTGATATCCCGACCGGAGATCAATCTTTGAGAAATACTTGGATCCAGATATTTGATCAAATAACTCATCGATTCTCGGTAGTGGATACTTGTTCTTGATAATGAGATGATTCAACTGTCGATAGTCGATGCATAACCTCATAGATCCATCCTTCTTCTTTACAAACAGCAGGTGCTCCCCACGGGGAAGTGCTTGGTCTGATAAAACCCTTCTTAAGAAGCTCCATCAATTGTTCCTTTAACTCCTTGAGTTTGGCAGGGGACATCCTATATGGTGCCTTAGAAACTGGACTAGCACCAGGGATCAAATCGATGGTGAAGGCCACTTCTCGTTGTGGAGGTAATCCAGGCAAATCTTCCGGAAACACGTCCGGAAATTCTTGCATAACTGGGATGTCTTCCATCTTAGTCTCCTTAATAGTGACAAACATAAGGAAGGATACACATCCTTTCCTTATTAGCTTGCTAGCTCGGAGAGCCGAAATAAGAGACGACTTGCCCCGACTCTTAGGGCTAGTATAGATCAATTCCGGGAATTCCTTGAAAGTAACTTTTTTGTTACGGCAATCAACAGTTGCCTGGTATTTTGATAACCAATCGGCTCCTAATATGACATCATATTCCTTTAGGTCTAAACATATGAGGTCGATAGGAAGATTTCTTCCCTTTACCAATACTTCACCGTTTTGATAATGGTGAGTAAGGTCAACTTCGCTTCCGAGAGGAGTTGAAAGAACTAATTTCATCCATTCCGATTCCATGGGTAATGGATTAGCAAACTTCTTAGAAATAAAAGAATGCGATGCACCAGTATCAAATAAGACATATGTAGACTTGGAACAAACTTTCAATGTACCTTCCACTAGTCCGCCTTCATCTTATTCTATCTCCTTAATAGCTTGGAGACGTGCATTCTTTGTCACCGGGCGCTTTCTGTCATCGGCTTGATCATTGAGTAGGGGACAGTCAGGAATCTGATGATCACGGCTCCCACAACGGAGACAAGCTCCTAGTTTTCTCCAACATTCTTCGGCCTTATGTCCGGCCTTGTCACAGTGTTTACACACCACTTTAGAAGGTGTAGTGGTGATGGAGAAAGGTTTGGTCTTCTTGAACTTTTGCTCTTGGGAGGGAGTACCTCCATTACTCGGCCTCTTCTTGAAATTGGGTTTGAAGGAACCCGAACTAGTGACTTGTTCCCTCTTATCCTTCCCACGGATCCTATCAGATAGCTCCGTGGCATCTTCTAGTAACTGAGCTCGGCGTACCATCTCCGAATAGACCTGTATGTCCATCGGCGCCAGCTGTGTGACATATTGGGGTCTGAGCCCATTTAGGAATCTCCTAGCTTTCATCTTATCGGTACTAATTAGATGTTTAGCATATCGAGATAACATGGAAAATTGTGCCTCATACTCAGCCACCGACAAAGATCGTTGTTTAAGTGCGACGAACTCGACGGCCTTCTTATCCTGGACTCGGTCTGAAAAATATTTAGTGTTGAAATGTTCAACAAACGCCTCCCAAGTAACTTGTCCTTGATCTAATGTGGCTTCTACCGACTCCCACCAGCAGTGGGCGTCCCTTTCCAATTGAAACGTTGCTAACAAGACCTTCTCTTGGTCCGTGCATTGCATAACTCGAAAGATACGTTCGGTCTCCCGGATCCAGTGCTCGGCATCATCCGGATCAGTGGATCCCATGAACTTAGGAGGGTTCATGTTCTTGAAACTTTGGTGGAGATTTCTGGCTCCACGATGTGCACCTCCTTGTGCCACCTGTTGAAGTGCCTGGGTCATGCCTTGCAGAGTGCGTTGCATGTTGCGCCACTGGGCACGTTCGGCAGCCATTGTCCTACAATTACAATAACTATATTAATATGTGATTATGTTCAAAGGCTTTGATTCTAAGTTAACTTAACCCTTGGTTCTACCCAATCTCACCGGTTAAAGGTTTTAAACCTATCCTTGGACTTGGGTTTCCTAGGAATTGAATATCATAGGCTCTGATACCACAAAAACTGTCACGCCCCGAGCGCGGAAGGAACTCGGAGACGCGTGATGAGTTTATATCAATCATGTCAATCAGAGCGTTAGTGTACTCAACACAAAGACAGAGTGCGCAAAGTAAAGATAACCCAATCCTTTATTCAATCACAACCTCAAATGTACTTCTATTACAATCCACTTAATGAAAGTACTAAGACTCAATAAAGGGAAAAGTACAACGATTGACTCAAAAATATAGAAAGATAAGACTAGTAGACACTTGGATAGACGGAGAGCTCTAATCTCTTCACTCTTGACCTTCCCCATCCGATTGAGTCTCGTCATCGGACTTACCTGAAAAATAGGGGAAAACACTGGATGAGCGAACGCTCAGTAAGAATTATATCTCAAGAGCTAGCTTGCTTTAAGTAAATTACATGTTATATGAATGCAATAAAGCTATGCATGTTTGCATAAAATGATAAGAGAGAGAAAATATAACAAGAGATAATTGAGTGAACTAGCATGTCTTTCAAGAAATTATATCAACAAGTGTCAAGATATTCGAGCAAGTATATTCATCATGTCATGTCGGGAATTGGCCATCATGTTTCAAGCAAGTATATAAATACCCTTTCTGGGTCACGCAAGTCAGGTCATGTCAAGTAGAGGATGAGATTGTGGAATGTTTAATCAAGCTAGTCATGCACTTCGATGCAATGCCACACCGTGATCATTACAACTCCTATGGGCACTAGTACTTTTGGGTGCTCCTCCCAGGACCAGATCGGGCCCTTATATGCGTAGGCATTGGTCGTGTATTTTTCGACATCCACTGTGGTTATAGCCAATATAGAGTTTCAATGGAATGAGCTTGTAGGGACTTTAAGGTAGATCTTGTGGAATAGAATTTCAAGGATTGAACATGATGTATAAAGACAACAATAACGGTACAACCACGATTAATGATAAAACTAGGTGGAATCGGCTCCCTAATTGGGTGCCATGATAATAAGAATAAGCGCTCATATAGCGATGGTCGCTCGTTCTTGGACATGATAAGCTAGATAGAATTGAGGTCCACAAGTATGGCACCTAATTCATAAGAACACTAATGGCATGGTTTCCCATTCCATTAATTTAGAGTATTCTCATGACATCCTCTTAGTAAGTCATGAGGGCCGGTATACCATGTTTCTTTAGAGTGACATGGTAATCAAATAGTGACATAGGTTTTAAGGGTACAACCAGCTCGGCTGCCTCGAGGGAATCCAAGGCTAGCGGAGTCTTACGGAGGTCTCTATGATAAAGGAACTGGTCCAAAGGAACGGAATGTCCTATGGAGAGTTCGTCTATCACCGAGAAATAGTGGGTAATCGATAAAACAACGTGAAACATGGGACTATATTCACGGAATGGAATATAGTGCCTAATAACTAACCCATTTACAGTGGGTCACAGAAAACCACGAAAATCAGGAAAACAGGAATTGACGCCCTAGGTCACGTCTTCATTTCATGAAATGGCACCCTTGTTAGGGTCGTCAGTTCAATAAGTGACGACTGTTCACGCAGTCGTTGTATCCAGGTCTTGTTAATATTAAAATCTATAAATATTCTAAAATTTCATATATTATGTAAATGACGTCTTACATTAAGGCTTCAATTTCGTAAACATCGCCCTAGTTAGGGGCGTCATATATCAAAAGCACGGCATTGTGCATGTCGTTATTTCAATTTCTAGGAAATTATAAACATTTTCATAATTTCAAAAGTTCTCAATTCATCACTAATTGACGCCAACGTACAGGGGCGTTCATTCAATTGATGACCTAGAAGGGGTCGTTAATTATTTGTCGTATGATTTGCACCAGCAGGTACAATCCTAGACACAAGGATTTTGGAGTATGTCCATTCAAGGAACTAAGGATAAGTTCTGGTAGGGAAAATAATAGGAATCTAACAATATAATCATGCATTAAATTAGATGTCAGGGTTCAAAGTTATTAAATTTTGAACATTTGACATTATTAATTTACTAGACAATTGACGCCTATTTTCACGGGCGTTAAATAAAAACAACACCTCGATCTAGGGCGTCATTTTCAGTAAAATGATGAAATCATGAAAACTCATATGGCAGTCAGTCGCAGCACTAACAACCTACATGCATGCAATTGGCCTAATATCCGTAAAATTTTACTTAACACTTGAGAAAACCTACCTTGGATTGATGATGTTTGATTGAACGTGCAGAAGAAGAACCACAACCGATTCACTAGATATCAGGAAGAAGATGATAGAATCAAGAACGATACTCTGTTTCAAACAGAGTTACTGGAATATAACAAGAGCAGCAGCTCTTATTAAACGCAACAACATCAACCCTTGTATGAAGTTGCAGAAGGGTGAAGAGCAACAACGCAGCAGCCGCGGCCCCTTCTTGGCGTAGGTAATCCGCAGGAAGAAGAGGAAGAAGTCGATGAAGAACACCCACGTTCCTCTCGTATCCACGGCAGGTGCCGTCTGCCCTTCGAACGCAGCAGTATGAAAAAGGGAAGAAGTTGAAGAACCTTCTTGTGTTCTTTACGCACGGAGTAACAGCAGTTTGTTGAAGAAAAGAGCCTAGCAGGTTGGCTCGATGGGAAGGGGTATTTATAGGGAAGGAATACTACTGGGTTCTAGGAGTTTGATTAGAATTGAAACTTCCTACGCAGACTCCTGATTAAACTTAGACATCCACGTGTTCAACCTTTCCCTAATCAACACTTACCCAGATAACATCCTTGTTCGAACCAAACACCAACGGGTTCTGTTTGGAAATGACGCCTAAGATTGGGGCGTTATTTAAAAATGACGTCTCTGTCACAGTCTTCAATTCTTCATATGACGCCTGTCAAAGGGGCGTCGATTATTGAATTAGCGCCTGTTTGAACAGTCTTCAATTAAATAGCGACTTGATCGGAGGCGTTAATCACTTTTGGCTTATATGTTTTAAGTGTATATGAGTTGGGCCTTTATCTTTAGTTTAATCTTTTAATCTATTTAAGATTTTAATCTTTGATTTACCAGGGTTGCTACAGCCAGAGTGCTGTGACGGTCTAGCATTGACCGTTACAGGCTGTGACGGCCCAAGGTTAGACCGTCAGGCTCTCTATTGCACCGAGGTGTATTTTCATGTTCTCCGCGATCGTTTCGTGTTGTGTCGGTCCCTAGTCTACCCGGTCGTGACCCAGTGGTCGACTTGCAGTCTTGCGAGTGCCCCAGACACCCATGGGATTCTGTGTCTGTGTTTTGAGGGTGTCGGGAGGACCGTGCTACCTCGTTTAGCGTGCCCATGGGTTTGAGAGTCCGGGTGGCTTCTCGCGTGTCGGGCTTTCGTGTTATGCTAGATCGGGTCACCGTGTGTCAGTGGGGTGCGGTGGCGTCTCCCCCGCATGCCGTGAGTTTTTCTGAAAGATGATTCCCGAGTGGGCCACGTGTTTGGCCTTGGACTGTGAGTCTGAATCATGCTTCAGTGCTTTCCGCGTAGGCCACACGTATGGCCTTGGACTGCAAGTCCAATTGCCCAGCCTGGGGCTAGAGTGTTCCCGCCTTTCCCTGAGAGTGGGATTCGGTTTGGCAGCCTGTGAGCTGCCTTGGGGATCGTGTTTCTGCGTTTCTGTGTGGCCGTGCATGCGGCCCGTGGACTGTGAGTCCCATTTCTTCTCCGACCGTGGTCACCGTGCGACGGTGCTGGTACGTGGGATGGTCCCCGTATTTCGTCGGGTTCGGATGTTGTTTTCCGTTGTCTTGAGAGTCCACTCTCTCAGTGACCTGTCCACTAGTCGTAGCTTCCTACGCACGCGGGTGCGGACCCACCTGGGAGTGGTGGAGAGCGAGACCCGGTGAGAGATGATTTTTTGGCTGGTTACCGTAGGGCCCCTTGCCTTTGCCAAACAGAGTCCAGTGGGGGTGAAAACCAGCTAGAGGACCCGACCTAGAGTAGATGGTCTGTGTGTGCACACGTAGTTGGGGGCTTAGGACACGCGCTGACGAGCGTGATCCCAGCTAGTCCTTGTTGTGGTACTTGTTGCGTGTCTGAGTCTCACGCCAGGTGCGTTGTAGCTAGACACTTGTGACGTGGTGTAAGATGTCAGGGGACACTTCCGGTCGTTCTTCTAGTGGGAGGTACTCCTGTTCTGGACAGAGAGTGTCAGACTGTCAGTTTCCGTGACTTTGACCTTCGGGTTTTCGGTCGTGTCAACCGTTGAGTTTTCGGTTGTTTTGCCGTGGCGCGTGTGTTAGTTTTCGCGCCGTGAGACTAGTGCTAGTGGCTTTACCGAGGTCGCGTCTTGTCGTGCGGTACCCGTGACCAGGTGTCAGGGTTACACTTTGGACATCGTGTCCATGTTGGCCGTGTCCTGGGAGACAGGCCTCTACGGCGTGGTTGCCGTGGGTTTTTACTTCGATAAGCGGTATTAGTGTTGTTCGGTAGCCCCCGACCGTGAGTCTGGGGTGTGTTTCTGGTACAGTAGGAGTAGCTGTAGTGCCGAGTTTTAACCGGCCACCGGTTCACTGTTCCTGCTGTAGTTGTAGCTCTCCTTTCCGCTACCGTCGTTGTTTCCGGTTGGGGTTCCGCGGGATCCCTGCTGAGGGGACTCATTCTCTACTTTTCAGGTATGGCGGTTCTTCTTCCTCGAGGTTCGAGGGCACGGTGCGGAGGTTCTCAGTTGTCGGCTCGTCGGGCCGAGTGTTCACTCGGCATGTGGTACGCTTTTACTGTTTTAGACTGTACTTTCTGTTGGACTGGACTCTGTTGTAGCTGTAGTTGTTTATTTATTTCTACTTATTGTTGAATTATCCTACTTTATTTCCTATTTCTTTGTGCCTCCACACTCCTTTTAGCCCTTCCGAGCCCTCCCGGCTCGTGGGCGGCGGTTCGAGTCTCGGGTTATCGGGTCTCTCCCGGTAATCGGATTCTCGGGTCGCTACAGATGGTATCAGAGCGAGGTTGTTGTGGACGTAGATAGGAATTCAAAATATTGCAGTAATTAGAGTCCATAATGTCCAGTACAGTCGGCAGCTGGCTTAGGGTTTTGTGTTAGCTTTTCGCCTAGTTTCTCACTCGAGAGCTTGAGTGCGTTGTGCTGCACTGTGAAGGTGGTTACTCTCCGCGGCTTTTGTGCTAGCATGGGGTCTAAGGATCGAGGTCGAGAGCTTTCTCCCTCATCGGTGGTGGCCCCGGTTGTGCTGCGTTGGGCAGAGGTTGCCGGCGGGTGTGTCGCTGCGGTGCTGCGATCGAGGGGTCTACAGCGTGGTCAGGTGGCTGGAGAGGATTGGTCGTGGATAAGTGACCGTGCGCGTGCTCTGAGGGAGCTGCTGTGGGTTATGCCACTCTAGCTTGAGTTTTGTCCTACCCCTGAGGTGGTTAGATCGTGGTTTAAGGTGGCAGAGTGGGTGTTTTGATCGAGAAGTGTGCTCGGGTGAGCGGAAGATCTTCTCGGTGAGGTGCTGTCTCGTCCAGCCTAGTGTTCTTGTCGTGCTTTGTGGCATCAGAAATGACGTGTCGGTCCCGATTGTTCTGCGGATTTTGAGGCATGATTTGGCAGAGATGTCTCGGTAAGTCTTTGCTCCTGCGTTTCTGTCAGTGGATGAGTTGTGTTCGTCCTGGGTTGGCTTGAGATGTGAAGGCTCCACGGTGAGTTCGGGACTCGAGGATGAGCGTCGGCGGTTGTCGTCATGGCTCGTGTAGCGGCTCTTGGTGTGGTGCGCTGCAGTTCGAGGAATTGCAGTGGTGGTGCATCGAAAGATGCTGTGATTGTGGTCTGACGTGACACTCGTTGAGTGTGTCGGAGACGTTGACCTGATGAAAGTGATGGTTTTCCTTGGTGCTAGATGGTGCTGTTTCCAGCGTGCGCGAGGTTCAAGATCAGGTTGAGCGTGGAGTTCTTCTATTGGTCGGAAGTACGTTTGGGTTCTCCTTTGGTTGGAGAGATTGTGTTGGGCTAAGGTTCGTCGTCTTGCATTGTGTGTTCGGATTGGTTGGCCTTGTGTTCCATGAAGTCCGTGCGAGACGTGCTCCTTGTCTTGGGAAGGTGGTTGCCCGTGAGAAGTCGTGCCCATTCCCTTGTCGTGTAAGGGTGCTGGCGCTGTTTCGGAAGGACGAGTGCCGGTTGGGCGGTGTTTGCTTTCTCGGCTGTGCACGCGTGGATCAGAGTGCGCAGTGGAAGTGTGGTGGGCTTGTGACCCACTGGTTCAGGATCGTAGCGTTGGTTGCTACGGGCGGATTCCTGAGTTTGCGTTGAGCATCGGAGGATTGGTTCCTCGGTGTGAAACGTGTTGTTGCCGTGCCGTTGCTCAAGGTATTATGATTCTTGGCACTGGCAGGATGGAGTGTTGGGGAATGTGCTGGCTAGTGCACCGCATGAGTACCCTATTCCTGTGATGGAAGCCGTGTCAGGCGTCGGTGTTGGACCCGGATGGGGTTATTGAGGATGTCGCCTGACGATGGTCGAGGACGTGTTGGTCAGAGTTGGTGGCTTGGTGCCCGACTTGTGCTCCCAGTCGTGTCCTCGGATGAGATCATTTTGGAGAAGTGATCTCTAGTAGGCTGTGGGTTCCTATTGGTGGCTGCGAGTGACTGGTAAGGCTAGTCTCGTAGCCGACCACGGTGAGATGTATGTTGCTTGGGGACCCATGAGCATTGTTCAGGTGGTATCCCGTGGCTCTGTGGTAAGGGCGGAGTCGGGATTGGCAGGTGTCCACTCGGATTAGTGGAGTAATTTGATGAGACCAGACGAAAGAGTGACGCCGGAGGGCGGAGGCCTTTTGTGAGATTGGCGTCAGATGGTGGTCCTTGACGGGACGTTGGTGTCGCAATGGTTATCCCTGGCTTGGCGACCAGCATGGGATGGTTCCCCTGTTAGCCTGAGTCGAGTGAGGTGACGACTGAGGACACCAGGATCTTGTCATCTGGTTTTATCGTGCTCCCCGAGAGGGTCAAGTTGGCACGATGTTCGAGCTCGGATGTGGAGTCCGAGAGGAGTGTAACTCGAGGTGTGGCATTGGTCTATGTGTGAGTCAGCGGATGACCTGCTGTGGGGCTGGATCGTGCCCGTTGGGCAGGTGGAGGTTTCCCGTTGACGTGTATCTGGCGACCAGTGGATGGTCTTGTCACAGACAGAAGATGCTGGTTGTCGGGGCTCGAGCGTGGCGAGAGCCGTGTGCCAGCGATACCTTTGGTGGTCGTTTCTGTGATGTGCCTTTCTGGACAGGATCTGGGCTTTGTCGAAGTTTATCTTCTAACATGAGTTGGCTCAGTGATATGTCTGGCTTTCAGCTTGCCAGGTGTGAGGTGATTCTTGGTGCTGAGCCGATGTCCTGGTTGCGATCTGTCGAGATGGCTGCGTGAGCCGATGCAGGCTCTATGTTGGTTGTTCCCTTGCGAAGGGTGTGCGACCTGTCAGCTAGTTGTGAAGCTGATGTGTGTTTTGTCTGCCGACCATAGGATGGATCGATAGCTGTTTCTCGTGTCGAGGGTGTGTTTCCTTGGTGGGCGAGATGGTGGTAGCGGTGCCATGTTGGTTTTCGTGGTGTCTGAGGTGATGCCGAACTGTGTCCTCTGGTATATGCCTGTTCTGATGGCCGGTGTGCACGGCGCGCGGAGCGAGGTGTTGTTTGTGATTGTAAGTCTGGCTGTGTCCCTTAGGATCGGTGTTTTCATGAGAATCGAGGTTTTCTGTGCTGGGGCTCTGACAGCGTTGTCAGTTGGTTCAGTGTTCTTCCCCTGTCACTTTGTGCTAGGTCCTGAATTTTGAGGATGAAATTCCTTTAAGGGGGGAGGGCTGTAATGCCCCAGGTTTTTTTTCAGATCTTTTAGTGGGTCTCGGAGTGTATTTTGTGCTTTACACGTGTTTTTCCCTGATGTGCCTTCGGAACTCTGTGCAGGGCGAACCGTGGCGTTCTTCGACTCCGGGACAGTACCACTGCGTTGTGTTCCTTCCGAGGATCGCGGAGGTAATTTTTCGTAATTT
Organism: Amorphophallus konjac; assembly: GCA_022559845.1. Lineage (NCBI taxonomy): Eukaryota > Viridiplantae > Streptophyta > Magnoliopsida > Alismatales > Araceae > Amorphophallus > Amorphophallus konjac. Next base: position 99,989,069 of record CM040125.1, on the reverse strand, counting down.
TCTGAATTTCTTTAATTTTTGGGTTTTTCTATATATTAACCATTTTCTCTCTCCCCCTCTCATTCTCTCTTTCTCACTCTCTCTCATCTCTTTCTCTCCCCCTCTCCCCGGGCAGCCGACGGTGGTGGAGGAGGGCGAGGCGGCGATGGCGGGAGGCGAGGAACGGGGAACGGGTCGAGGATCGAGGGCCGGTGGCACGTGGAAGCTCGGTCGCGAGTTCGTGAAGCGGCGAGGGTTTCACGGCATTTTCTTCGTGGATCAGCGAGCTCGGGGCGCGAAATCTTCGGTGGAGGTAGGGAGATGGACCCCCAGCTCGTGCTCTTCCTTTCCCGTGAGTTTTGTAGGCCGTGGTGAGCCGAGCGGGCGTGTTTGGGGATTTTGGGAAAAATCCATATTTTTGGGGTTAAGCGTCGATCCGCCGTTTCATTGCATTTTTGGCCGATCCGAGGCCGTAGATACATGCTAGGGGCTATTTGGGGGCTTCCCCCTTTAATTTCCCCCTCTCCCGTGGAGGTATGGGGGCGTGGGACGAGTTTTGGGTCGTTTCCCGCCGTAGCGTTCTCGGGACGGTGTGACGGTCCTTCCAGTGACCGTCACAGTCTGTGACGCACTAGGGTGGGTGCGTTATGTCCTGTGACGCGCCAGGGTGAGCGCGTCACAGGGTCCTGTTTTGTCGACAGGGCGTCGGTGGCTCTAGCGGTCTTACGATAAACTGCCAGAGGGTGTGACGCGCCTGGGTTCGACCGCTACGTGCCTTCTCGTGTTTTCAGACCGTTGGGGTCACGAGTCTTCTGACGCGCCTAGGTAGGACCGTCAAAGACCGTGACGTGCCCGAATGGGAGCGTTAGAGTTGACGTAGCCCATTCTTCTGACGCACCCAGGTAGGATCGTCAGACGCTGTGACGCGCCGAGGGGTGAGCGTCACAGCCTGTGTTGTTATGTCTTCTAACGCACCAGGCTTGGTCCGTTAGAGACTGTGACGCCCCAGGGTGGGTGCATCACAGCCGTTGTTTCCCCTCTCGTGTGGCGCTCCTGCGTTGGACCGCCAGAGTGCTGTGACGGTCCAGCATTGACCGTTACAGACTGTGACAGCCCAAGGTTAGACCGTCAGGCTCTGTGTTGCACCGAGGTGTATTTTCGTGTTCTCCGCGATCGTTTCGCGCTGTGTCGGTCCCTAGTCGACCCGGTCGTGACCCAGTGGTCGACTTGCGGTCTTGCGATTCCCCCAGACACCGTGGGATTCTGTGTCCGTGTTTTGAGGGTGTCGGGAGGACCGTGCTACCTCGTTTAGCGTGCCTATGGGTTTGAGAGTCCGGGTGGCTTCTCGCGTGTCGGGCTTTCGTGTTATGCTAGACCGAGTCACCGTGTGTCAGTGGGGGTGCGGTGGGGTCTCCCCCGCATGCCGTGAGTTTTCCTGGAAGATGATTCCCGAGTGGGCCACGTGTTTGGCATTGGACTGTGAGTCCAGTTATCGGCGTGGCAGCTTGTGCGTTGCCCTGGGAATCATGCTTCAGTGCTTTCCGCGTAGGCCACACGTATGGCCTTGGACTGCGAGTCCAATTGCCCAGCCTGGGGCTGGAGGGTTCTCGCCTTTCCCTGAGAGTGGGATTTGGTTTGGCGACCTATGAGCTACCTTGGGAACCGTGTTTTCACATTTCTGTGTGGCCGGGCGTGCGGCCCATGGACTGTGAGTCCGGTTTCTTCTCCGACCGTTGTCATCGTGCAACGGTGCTGGTACGTGGGATGGTCCCGGTACTTCATCGGATTCGGACGTTGTTTTCTGTTGTCTTGAGAGTCCACTCTCTCAGTGACCTGTCCACTAGTCGTAGCTTCCTGCGCACGCGGGTGCGGACCCACCTGGGAGTGGTGGAGAGCGAGACCCGGTGAGAGGCAGTTTTTAGGCTGGTTACCGTAGGGCCCCTTGCCTTTACCACCAGAGTCCGGTGGGGGGGAAAAACCAGCTAGAGGACCCGACCAAGAGTAGATGGTCTATGTGTGCACACGTAGTTGGGGGCTTAGGACACGCGCTGACGAGTGTGACCCCAGCTAGTCCTTGTTGTGGTACTTGTTGCGTGTCTGAGTCTCACGCCCGGGGCGTTGTAGCTAGACACTTGTGACGGGGTGTAAGATGTCAGGGGATGCTTCCAGTCGTTCTTCTAGTGGGAGGTACTCCTGTTCTGGACAGAGAGTGTCAGACTGTCAGTTTCCGTGACTTGGACCTTCGGGTTTTCGGTCGTGTCGACCATTGAGTTTTCGGTTGTTTCGCCATGGCGCGTGTGTTGGTTTTCGCGCCGTGAGACTAGTGCTAGTGGCTTTACCGAGGTCGCGTCTTGTCGTGCGGTACCCGTGACCAGGTGTCAGGGCTGCACTTTGGACAGCGTGTCCATGTTGGCCGTGTCTTGGGAGACAGGCCTCTACGGTGTGGTTGCCATGGGTTTTTACTTCGGTAAGTGGTATTAGTGTTGTTTGGTAGCCCCCGACCGTGAGTCCGGGGTGTGTTTCTGGTACAGTAGGAGTAGCTGTAGTGCCGAGTTTTGACCGGCCACCGGTTCGCTGTTCTGCTGTAGTTGTAACTCTCCTTTCCCCTACCGCCGTTATTTCCGGTTGGGGTTCCGCGAGATCCCTGCTGAGTCTCTGTTTTGGAGACTCATTCCCTACTTTTCAGGTGTGGCGGTTCTTCTTCCTCGAGGTTCGAGGGCGCGATGCGGAGGTTCTCAGTTGCCAGCTCGCCGGGCCGAGTGTTCACTCGGCATGTGGTACGCTTTTACTATTTTAGACTGTACTTTCTGTTGGACTAGACTCTGTTGTAGCTGTAGTTGTTTATTTATTTCTGTTAATTGTTGAATTGTCCTGCTTTATTTCCTATTTACTGACAGTTAAACACGGTCACAGGAGGGCTGTTCAAACAGTCTGGCGGTCATGACTGGACCACTTACTGACAAAAACGGTCTCAGGAGGGCCGCCATCAACAAAACAGTCCCTATTCCGGGATTTAGTAAAAATACACGATTCGATCGAGTCAAAAAGGTTCAGGCTTGTGGGTACAACCCGCCCGGCGTCCTATTGGGAATCCCAGGCTCGTGGGGGCTTACGGAGGCCTCAAAACATGAACACCTAGTCTGACGGAAGGAATATCCGACGGAGAGGTAATTCGATGCCCAAGAATAAAGGTTCAACCCATCGAAAACTATGTATATTCGGTCCCGTCGCCACCACCGGAGTGGCACGACCTTAAAACAAGTTTTAACTATACAACTAAGTTGCAACTAATCACTTGATCAAGCATATTAGTCTACTTTCTTTTCAATTAAACTAGGATACATGAATGGTGGACATGGAAAGGATAACATAATTGGATGAGAATTAGACCTTAGATCAAATATTTCATGAATCCTAGTTTAATTGATGTGTTGGGCCGGTTAAACACGGTCACAGGAGGGCTGTTCAAACAGTCTGGCGGTCATGACTGGATCACTTACTGACAGAAACGGTCTCAGGAGGGCCGCCATCAACAGAACAGTCCCTATTCCGGGATTTAGCAAAAATACACGATTCGATCGAGTCAAAAAGGTTCAGGCTTGTGGGTACAACCCGCCCGGCGTCCTAGTGGGAATCCCAAGCTCGCGGGGGCTTACGGAGGCCTCGGAACATGAACACCTAGTCCGACGGAAGGAATATCCGACGGAGAGATAATTCGATGCCCAAGAATAAAGGTTCAACACATCGAAAACCATGTATATTCGGTCCCGTCGCCACCACCGGAGTGGCACGACCTTAAAACACGTTTTAACTATACAACTGAATTGCAACTAATCACTTGATCAAGCATATTAGTCTGCTTTCTTTTCAATTAAACTAGGATACATGAAAGGTGAACATGGAAAGGATAACATAACTGGATGAGAATTAGACCTTAGATCAAATATTTCATGAATCCTAGTCATTAGTGTGTTCATACTATAAATTTAAGCCCTAAAATCATATTATCTAATTAAGAAAAATAGAACAACATGCTGGAAACGAGTAACATTTTACTGAAACATGGTTAAAAATGGTCTATATATGGACCGCTCAATGCATTCGACGGTCAGAGGAGGACCGCTCAGAACCAACGCAACTCCTCTTTTCATTTGAAACCCGCCGCCATAACACGGTCTATCGAGGGGCCGTTCCATTCTTTAGACGGTCATTTGAGGGCCTCTCCACTTGGAACCCCGCCGTATAATGACGGTCAATCTCGTGGCCACTTGACATATAAGCGGTCTAACTGGAGGCCGCTCAGTCCAAATAAACGGTCTGTCGTGCGACCGCAGAACAATAAGCGGTATCTGTTAGGGCCGTTCAATGCTCGCCATGCCCATAACGGTGACAAAACCTGATACATGTCAAATGAAAATCTTAATTTGATCTATATACTTCATAAAAATTGGGCAAACTACTATCAATCGAAAGAGAACTTAAAAACAAACAAGAAGGCATGATCAATCTCAAAGATTTGACTTCGATTAGCCTACATAAATCAGACGAAAAAGGAATGTATAAAAATCCTAATCATATGCTCACAATGAAACGATGAATTCGCACGATATAGATCATAAAAATTGGACAAAACATGATCAAATAAAAGAGGACTTCGAGGTGCATGTCATGGTATGGTTTAATTAAGGTTGGACCTGAGAGAAACCTACCTAAATCGAAGAAGAAAGGGGAAGACGCCAAAACCCTAATCCACGAATACCCGACGATCCTTGCCATAATACACCGTCGCTCGACCACCACAAGTCACGTCGTCTATTGGAGAAGCAAAAGGAGGTCTAGGGCTGCAAAAGCCCTCAACTTATAGCGTCCAAGGAGGCTTCTAGAGGTCGAATTGGACTCAAGAGTCCAAGGAAGAAAAACCGGCGAAAATCTCGCACCTTGATCAAATCCGCACCGCCGCCGTCAAGAGAATCATCTAGAGGCCAGGGTTTTTAGAGGGGAAACGTTCTACTAGGGTTAACCTATCATTTGGGACCGGTTTGGGCTCGATTGGTTGAGAATTGGGCTCTAATTTGGTCGATTAAGGTTGATCTATTAAGAATAGCGATTTTGACTAAAAACTCCTTAGTTTAGCCTAATTAAATTTTTATTTGGGGTCGGCCCAGTTGACATTATGGTTAAACACTTTGTTCTCTACAAGATATGATTTTTCCATATTTTTAGAAAGTAATCGAAACTTTGGCCTACGGGTGAGATTTAATTAATTTAATTTATACCTATTAAATTCAATTCATCGTAGAAAAATTCGATTGTGTCTTGGAATATGAAGGTCTCTTTATGGTGATTGTAGAAAAATAATCATTGATATAATTTGGTCACTTTCAAAAATAAATAATATTCTTTAATTAAGAAAATTATTGAAGTCATTAAATAGTAAGGAAATAGCCTTAATTCCAATACATATTTTAAAATTTTACTTTTATATTTTATTATTTAACCGGGGTGTTACAAAATATGTATATATATACATGCAATGTAGCTCCCTCTTTTTATTTAAAAAGATGGGATATGTGTATGAAAAATACAGATGAGTCAATACAACCAATATGATCATGTGCAACACTTGAGGTTTGTGCAATCGTATAGGAAGATCAAGCATGAGTCAATGCAATCATTCAATTTTCTGAATACATGTTAAATCAAATTACCAAGTGTATAAGTGAATAACATGAAAATAGATTGTAGCAATATATATATTCAGATTTTCAGATCAACACAATGAGAGATTATACAGACTGCACTTTATTTTATGAGAACAACGTATTGGAGGCTACGCTCTGCCACAATGATTTTTCACCAAAATTTTCAACTCAAAAATGTTCACAATGACAATATGAATTTTTTAAGAGTAATCAATTTCAAATATTCCTTTTTACGCGAGTAGACACATGGAGCTCATGCCAGACTCCCTAGTTACTCAAAATATTGACCATTTCACTTCATTTTGAGGAGAGATACTATAGTACAATATCTTTCTGAAATGAACCACATCACATCTTAGGTGAGATGTGCCGAATTTACTCAGTGAGACTAAGTATTACTCTGTCTTTCATTTTTCATTTTCTTTCAACAAAAATTAGGCAGGCTACTTTTTTCTCAACTGTCTCTTCAACATACATGCAGCAAGTTTAACATATCTAGAGTGTTGAAAAGAAATTCCTATATGCTTATCTTTAACACTCATTTTTACATTTTGTGCATGAAGTGTGTGAATTTGATTCATCATGTATACTAAAAATTTATGAACACATAATAATGCAGCTCCCCCTAAATAGATGCACTTGTCAAATATTTACTCCCCTTGAGTGTGTGGCATGAAACACATCAGTGATGACTCAAATGTAATATTATTTAGCAAGAAAGCATAAGGTCATAGAAATTCCAAGGATGAGGGTTATTTACCATATAGATAAACATGCAGGCACACAATTCGGAAGATATGCAATGTGTAATGTAGAATGCAGAATGCATTACGAATGCAAACTTCAGATTTTATTTGAATGTTCCAAGCACATTTCAAAATTTAATATGGGTGTTAGAATGTAATTTTTCAGTTTTTCATTTTAATGATCTAAATGAACCTAATGCATTTTCTAATGCATGCAACCTATAACAATATGAAAATGCAATGCAAGATGCAAAAGTAAGATGCAAGAGCTTGATTTTCAGAATATCATGACAGATTGTACAAGAAAGTATTCACATTCAAATGATGAACAACACGCATTTTCCATGACATGGCCTTTATGAATAAGAGTGTAAAAATGATCAAAATTAAACAATGCAACCTAATTGTTTTAGATTTCGTAATTCCAAATCATTCATTCAAAAACAAACTCCCCCTTTCTATGTGCATAAATTTCACAATTGACATTTTCTAAAAATCATGCAACCTATGACCAATATGAACAAGTGACTCATGGTACGAGGCAGAGGCAGATTCTCACGCATGGTGATAGATTTCAGACAAGAATGACCTGCCCTTCCTCAAGTCACCATTTAATATACCATATAGTCATGTAACAATGAACAGATAGATACAATACAAACTCATAAGAAAAACATATTTTTCTTGATTATCATGAATGGATATTCGAATAAAATAAATTTTAAATTTTCAAAGACAATTCAGAAATTTATTTTCAAAAATCTGTGCCTTGAGTTACCATTATTTTCCAAGCCTTCCATATTGTAATGTCCCGGATCTTTCGGATCCTTCCTTGTGGGTCCCAGATCTGGTTTACCGGAGTGTCTGGCCCTGTTGTGTCCGAAATTTCGTTTTGGACATCTTTCGTGTTCGGATCGGCGCGATCCGGAGTCGTTTCGGAGGCCCGGAGTGTGTCCGCGACTTTTCCGTGCGTGTTTTCCGATTTTCGCGTACGGGTTTCGGCGAATCCTTCGGAACCCTGTAGCGGGTGAACCGGGTCGTTCACCAACCCGCGAGTGGTACCGTTGCGATCAGCGCTTCGAGACGGTCGAGGAGGTGTATTTTTCTATTTTTCAGGTTTTTTCTGATTTTCCGGATTTTCTATATATATCAATTCTTTTTCTTTTCTTTTTACCTTTTTCTTTTCTTCTTCTTCCCCCTTCCTTCCACCGTGAGAGCCCCCCCTCTCCCCCCGTGGCCGATCTTCTTCCCCCCGGGCGACCGAGACGCGGCCCCTCTCACTCCGGCAACGGCGGCGGCGGCGAGGTGGTCCCGGTGGCGTGCTTTTCGCGGCGAGAGGCGGGGCGTTCGTGGGAGTAAAAGCTTCATCCTTGATTTCGGCGGTGATTCGGCGGAGCTTTCGCTCCATTGTGGTAGGGAGACGAACCCCCATGCTCATCCCATCGTTCCCCGTGCTTTGTAGGCCGAGGGGAGGTCGAGAGGGGTGTTTTTGAGCGGGTTTGGGTGAAACCATGTTTTTGGGGTTTGTGAGCCGATCCGCCGTTCCTTCACGTTTTTGACCGATCCGAGGCGGCAGATGCATGCTAGGAGGGTTGGGGAGGGTTCCCCCTTTGTTTCCCCATCATCGGGGGGTGATTGGGGCGTGGAATGGAGTTTTCGGCCATTTCCCGTCGTTCTCGGTTTTCCGGGGTGATCGCGGTTCACCAGTAACCGCTATCAATGGTAGCGGTCAGGTGAGGACCGCCTTCATCGGATTTTTGACCGTTAGGCCTTAGAGTGTCGGTGGCTGGTCGCGGTCTTGCGACAGACCGCGACTGTTGATCGCGGTCTTGAGACGACCGCTATCACAGTGGGGATCGACACGGGCCTCGAGGCATTTTTTTACCGTTGGTTCCTGGTCGCGGTCCCCTAGGGACCGCTACTGTGTGAAGGCGATCATCAGGCGACCGCCTTCATCTTTCTGGTGCCAGGGTGGTCGCGGTCCCAAGAGGACCGCTACCATGTGGTTGCGGTCCAGGGCAGACCGCTACCACCGGAGGCGGTCCTCCGGTGACCTCGTTTGCCATTCCGTGCCGATCAAGCCCGGGTGAGTGGGTTCTGACCCCTTTGTGTTGTCTTACGGTCCGACTGATGCTTGGCATGGTGTGGGGACTGTACGAGGGTGCCGCGGGGATCCCGGGATGTGATGCGTCGGCTGGTGCTACCGAGAGTCGGTGTGGTACAGAGGATGACCTCTGCACCTTGCTAGTGTTTAGTCGGTGGTTTCCGAGAGTTAGTCCTTACTTCCAGTGACCTGTTCACTAGTCGTAGCTCCCTGCGCACGCGTGTGTGGACCCACCTGGGAGTGGTGGAGGGCGAGACCCAGTGTGACGCGGTTTTTAGGCTGGTTACCGTAGGGCCCCTTGCCTTTGCCACCAGAGTCCGGTGGGGGGGGGGGGGAAACCAGCTAGAGGACCCGACCTAGAGCAGATGGTCTGTGTGTGCACACGTAGTTGGGGGCTTAGGGCGCGCGCTGACGAGCGCGACCCCAGCTAGTCCTTGTTGTGGTACTTGTTGTGTGTCTGAGTCTCACGCCCGGGGCGTAGTAGCTAGACACTTGTGACGCGGTGTAAGACGTCAGGGGACGCATCCGGTCGTTCTTCTTGTGGATAGTGCTCCTGTTCACTGGCAGGTGTGGACTCGTGTTTTATTAGACCGAGGTTCAGTAGTACGGTGTTGTTAGAGTAGACGGCTTTTCCGTTTATTTACTTTAGCTTGTTGGCTTTACCGTGCTCTTGTTAGGTAGGGTTACCTTCTACTTTCTCGTTTCTCGTGCGAGGTGGGGATTCGCGGGATCCCTACTGGGCCAATGAAATGAGGCTCACCCCAACTTTTCAGGTGAGACGGGGTCTTCGAGAGGCGCGGCCGAGTTTCAGCGTGGTTCTTCTAGTCAGGGTTAGTCGCCAGTCTGCCAGAGCCGAGGGATGCCCCGTGTAGTTGTACTCCGGGGGATGCCCCGTGTAGTTGTACTTTCTTTCCTGTTGACTGTACTTTCTTTTGGACATGAGACACTGTGGACCTTGTAGCAGTTTATTTATTTATATTATTATGTGCATTTTATTTTGGATTATTGTGCTATCTCTGTGGTCGTTGCAGCTTCTCTTGTACCCCCACACCACTCCTTTCTACCCTTCCGAGTCTCCAGACTCGTGGGTTGGCGGGCCGAGATTCGAGACGCGCCGGTTCCTTTCCGATACTCGGATCCTCGGGTCGTCACAGCTGGTATCAGAGCGAGGTTGTGGAGGTGCATCAGAACTTGGAACGAATTGCAGTGGTCCAGAAGGTCTATGAATGTCCTGTATAGTCGGCGACTGGCTTAGGGTCGTGTGTTTTATTGATTTCCGGTTGCTTTTCTTTGATGCCAGGTGTGTTATGGCGCCACGGAGGAGGACTCGTGCCCAGCAGGGAGAGTCTAGTGGTGGTCCAGAGGAGCAGAGCAGGGCTTCAGTTTTCGAGAGTGTACCTGGAGATGCGAGAGCTCCAGGGATGGACGATTTCTTCCGAGGCATGTTTGAGTATGTGTTTCAGCGGCAGCAGGGAGATCATCAGCAGCAGGGTGGCGATGGTGGTGAGGACCGGACTCGTGGTGGTCATGGTCGTGTGCTGAAGGAGTTTTTACTGTTCCAGCCTCCTTCTTTCGGTGGGCAGCCAGATCCTGAGGTGGCCAGAGAGTGGCTGGATGATATCTGGCGGATTTTCAGTGCGATGGAGTGTCCCGAGGAGGAGCAGGTAGCGTTGGCTACTCATCGTCTTCAGGGACCGGCCCGTACTTGGTGGACGTCAGAGTGGGGTTCAGTGTTCCAGTCTCGTCCTCTTCGACAGATTGCGTGGCAGGAGTTCGTCACGGCTTTTGAGCGTGCCTTCTGTCCGTCCTTTGTCAGGTCGTAGAGGTTGCTTGAGTTCATGGAGCTGACTCAGGGTGACATGTCGGTGATGCAGTACTGTGCCAGGTTTATCGAGTTGGGCCGTTATGCTCCTCATATCATGGCAGATGAGGAGGTGAAGACCGATCAGTTTGTTGGTGGTCTGAGGCTAGAGCTGAGGCATCATCTTCTTGCGTCGGGTTTGACCAGTTTGGATGGGGCATGTAAGGCAGCAGCGGCGCTGGAGAGAGATTTGCAGAAGGTTCGAGGGTAGGGCAGTGCTAGTCAGGTGCAGGCAGATTTCAGCCAGCCAACGGGGATGCAGCAACAGGGTACCGTCCAGCTCTCAACAGGCGGATCAGTGGCGACGCAGACTGCGGCTCCTGCGCCAGGTTGATCCTTCAAGTCGAAGCTTAAGAAGTTGCTTAAGGAAGCTGGTTTTGGCAAGAGGCGTCAGGATCGTAAGGAGTCGAGACAGGAGTCGATGGGCAGTGTTCAGCAGCCGGTGACTTTCCAGCGTCAGGGTTCGGTGTCAGGTGCTCGGGGCGGTTGTCCCAAGTGCGGTGGTTCTCATCCAGGCAGACCGTGTTCGGCGCCCGTGATTTGCTTCAGGTGCGACCAGCCGGGGCACATGGCACGTGACTGTCCGCAGAGACCGCGCCAGCCACACGAGTTTCAGCAGCAGTTTCGACCCCAGCAGTCGTCAGCACAGCCGCAGCAGTACCAGCAGTAGGGACAGTTTCCTCAGTTGTCGCGGTCAGCTACTGTGGGGAGGTAGAGATCTCGAGGCAGAGTGACTCACATGACCAGAGCAGAGGCTGAGGCGTCGCACCTGGTGGAAGGTACTCTTTTGATTTTGGGTTGTGCGGCTCGTGTTTTGTTCGATTCAGGTGCTTCTCATTCGTTCATCTCGGAGGATTTTGCTCAGAGCGTAGAGGACCCGGTGACCGAGGTGTCCTGTGACTTGGCGGTAGAGTTGCCTACAGGTGACTTCATGATCACCCCGTACTGCTTCGAGAAGGTACCTGTATGGGTGGAAGGGCGAAACTTGCCGGCTAGACTCTACGCGTTACCGCTTCAGGACTTTGATGTGATTTTAGGCATGGATTGGCTCGAGGCTTATCATGCCTTGGTGGATTGCGGCTTGAAGAAGGTCTACTTCCCACAGCTTCGTGGACCCACCTTCTATTTCCAAGGTATTCGGTCTTCCTCTTCTCGCTTGTTTATTTTGGCTATCCGTGCGCGTCGTTTGCTTGATGCAGGTTGTCAGGGCTTTCTCGCATCTGCGGTTTTGGTCGAGCGACAGGGTCCGGAGGTGGAGGACATTCCTGTCGTGTGCGAGTTTCCTGACATTTTTCCCGAGGAGCTACCAGGGTTGCCACCGCAGCGAGAGATTGATTTCATGATTGAGGTGGTGCCGGGCACGGCACCTATGTCGAAGGCCCCTTATCGGATGGCGCCTGTCGAGTTGCGAGAGCTGAAGGCGCAGTTGCAGAAATTGCTGGCCAAGGGGTATATTCATCCTAGTTATTCCCAGTGGGGTGCGCCGGTGTTGTTTGTGAAGAAGAAGGACGGTAGTTTGAGGCTGTGCATCGACTACCGTCAGTTGAACCAGGCGACTGTTAAGAACAAGTATCCGTTGCCTCGAATTGATGACTTGTTCGATCAGCTTCAGTCGGCCCGAGTGTTTTCGAGGATCGATTTGAGATCGGGCTACTATCAGCTGCGGATCCGAGAGTCGGACGTGGAGAAGACAGCGTTTCGGTCGAGGTATGGGCATTATGAGTTCTTGGTGATGCCGTTTGGGCTCACCAATGCCCCCGCAGCGTTTATGGACTTGATGCATAGGGTGTTTCATCCGTACTTGGACCAGTTTGTGGTCGTGTTCGTGGACGATATCCTTGTGTATTCGCGGTCTACTGAGGAGCATGTGCATCACTTGAGGGTGGTGTTGCAGACCCTGCGTGGTCACCAGTTGTATGCGAAGCTCAGTAAGTGCGAGTTCTGGCTTCGTGAGGTGCACTTTTTGGGACACGTGATTTCTGGTGATGGTGTTTCCGTGGACCCGGCCAAGGTCGAGGCGGTGGTGCAGTGGCCGAGGCCGAGTTCTGTCACGGAGATTCGGAGTTTCTTGGGGCTCGCAGGTTATTATCGACGGTTTATTCAGGATTTCTCTCGTATTGCAGCCTCGATGACCAGGCTTACGCAGAAGGACGTGCCGTTCGTCTGGACAGAGGAGTGTGAGCGGAGCTTCATGGAGCTGAAGAGATTGCTTACCACTGCTCTGGTTTTGGTGTTGCCATCTGGCTCGGGTGGTTTCGTGGTGTGTACAGATGCTTCCGGGGTAGGCCTCGGTGCTGTGTTGATGCAGCATGGGAGAGTTGTGGCGTATGCATCGTGGCAGTTGAAGCCACATGAGGTGAACTACCCTACTCATGATCTTGAGTTGGCAGCGGTGATCTTCGCTCTGAAGATCTGGAGGCATTATTTTTACGGCGAGAGGTTTGAGCTTTTCACTGACCATCAGAGTTTGAGGTATGTGTTCATGCAGAAGGATGTTAACCTCAGGCAGAGGAGGTGGGTGGAATACATGAAGGATTATGATGTTACTCTATCTTATCAGCATGGCAGGATGAACGTCGTGGCTGATGCCCTGAGTAGGAGGGTATCGGTCAGTCGGTTGTTGTTGAGGAAGTGGAAGCTTTGGGAGCAGGTTCCGGCCATGACTTTTAGACTCAAGGTCCCGCAGGACCATGGCTTGGCTGTCCTTGCGAGTCTGACTGTCATGCCCGCGGTACGTCGACAGGTGACTGAGGCTCAGCGAGCGGACCCCGAGCTACCCCGTATTCTGTCGATGGCCGAGGTGGAGCTTGGCGAGGATGGAGCTGTGAGGTTCAGGGGTAGATTGTATGTGCTGTCCGAGGGGCAGGTGCGGCGTACTGTATTGCGTGAGGCTCACGGGAGTCGGTATGCCGTGCACCCCGGATCAGCTAAGATGTACCAGAACCTGAAGAGGCAGTTTTGGTGGCCTGGTATGAAGAGAGATGTTGCAGAGTTTGTGGCCAGGTGTTTGACCTGTCAGCAGGTGAAGGCTGAGCACCAGCGACCAGGAGGCACACTTCAGCCCTTGGACATTCCTGCGTGGAAGTGGGACCACGTCACCACTGATTTCGTGGTTGGATTGCCGAGGACGTCCAGTGGGGAAGATAGTATCTGGTTGCTAGTGGATAGACTAACGAAGACGGCGCGGTTGCTGCCGGTCAAGGTCAGTTGGAGCGTGCAGCGTTTGGCTCGTCTGTACGTGGAGCGGATAGTCCCGTTGCATGGGGTCCCTATCTCCATTGTATCGGATCGTGATCCCCGTTTCACTTCTGGGTTCTGGAGGAGTTTCCAGAGGGCTCTAGGCACTGAGTTGGCATTCAGCTCGGCCTATCATCCTCAGTCGGACGGTCAGTCTGAGCGGACCATCCAGACTTTGGAGGACATGCTGCGAGCGTGTTCCTTGGAATGGCAGGGGAGTTGGACCCACCATTTGCCATTAGTGGAGTTTGCCTATAACAACAGCTATCATTCGAGCATCGGTATGGCTCCCTATGAGGCGTTGTATGGGCGACCTTGTCGAACTCCGCTTGATTGGTTCGAGGTAGGCGAGCGTGCCTTGACCGGACCAGATCTGGTGCAACAGTGTGTTGAGGTGGTGCATCTCGTTCGACAGAAGATGTTGGCAGCTCAGAGCCGACAGAAGAGTTATGTCGATCGGAGGAGGCGACCTCTCAGCTTTGCTGTGGGAGATCGAGTTTTCTTGAGAGTATCTCCCATGAAGGGCGTGATGCGCTTCGATAGGCGTGGGAAGCTGAGTCCCCGCTACATTGGTCCCTTTCCCATCGTTGAGCCCGTTGGGGAAGTTGCTTATCGGTTGCAGCTACCTCCGGAGCTTTTCGCGGTGCATGATGTGTTCCACGTGTCGATGCTTCGGAAGTATATGCCCGATGACTCTCATGTTATCGAGGATGCCGTTTGGCCTGATGTGACCCCAGATCTGTCCCTTCCGGAGTTTCCTGTTCGCATTGAGGATCGGCGAGAGCAGCGCCTGCGAAACAAGGTTACCCCTCTGGTTAAGGTGGTCTGGCAGCGTCATTCTGGCGGCGAGGCGTCTTGGGAACGCGAGGATGAGATGCGAGAGTTATATCTGTATTTGTTTGTGTGAGTTTGTCCCCCGTCCTTATGCTTTGTTCTTGAATTTCGAGGATGAAATTCCTTTAAGGGGGGAGGGCTGTAATGTCCCGGATCTTTCGGATCCTTCCTTGTGGGTCCCGGATCTGGTTTATCGGAGTGTCCGACCCTGTTGTGTCCGAAATTTCGTTTCGGACATCTTTCGTGTTCGGATCGGCGCGATCCGGAGTCATTTTGGAGGCCCGGAGTGTGTCCGCGGCTTTTCCGTGCGTGTTTTCCGATTTCCGCGTACGGGTTTCGGCGAATCCTTCGGAACACTGTAGCGGGTGAACCGGGTCGTTCACCAACCCGCGAGTGGTACCGTTGCGATCAGCGCTTCGAGACGGTCGATGAGGTGTATTTTTATATTTTTTGGGTTTTTTCCGATTTTCTGGATTTTCTATATATATCAATTCTTTTTCTTTTCTTTTTACCTTTTTCTTTTCTTCTTCTTCCCCCTTCCTTCCACCGTGAGAGCTCCCCCTCTCCCCCCACGGCCGATCTTCTTCCCCCCGGGCGACCGAGACGCGACCCCTCTCACTCCGGCAACGGCGTGGCAGCGGCGGCGGCGGCGAGGCGGTCCCGGTGGCGTGCTTTTCGCGGCGAGAGGCGGGGCGTTCGTGGGAGTAAAAGCTTCATTCTTGATTTCTGCGGTGATTCGGCGGAGCTTTCGCTCCATTGAGGTAGGGAGACGAACCCCCATGCTCATCCCATCGTTCCCCGTGCTTTGTAGGCCGAGGGGAGGTCGAGAGGGGCGTTTTTGAGCGGGTTTGGGTGAAACCATGTTTTTGGGGTTTGTGAGCCGATCCGCCGTTCCTTCGCGTTTTTGGCCGATCCGAGGCGGCAGATGCATGCTAGGAGGGTTGGGGAGGGTTCCCCCTTTGTTTCCCCATCATCGGGGGGTGATTGGGGCGTGGAATGGAGTTTTCGGCCATTTCCCGTTGTTCTCGGTTTTCCGGGGTGATCGCGGTTCACCAGTAACCGCTATCAATGGTAGCAGTCAGGTGAGGACCACCTTCATCGGATTTTTGACGGTTAGGCCTTAGAGTGTCGGTGGCTGGTCGCGGTCTTGCGACAGACCGCGACTGTTGGTCGCGGTCTTGAGACGACCGCTATCACAGTGGGGACCGACACGGGTCTCGAGGTATTTTTTGACCGTTGGTTCCTGGTCGCGGTCCCCTAGGGACCGCTACTGTGTGAAAGCGGTCATCAGGCGATCGCCTTCATCTTTCTGGTGCCAGGGTGGTCGCGGTCCCAAGAGGACCGCTACCATGTGGTTGCGGTCCAAGGTAAACCGCTACCACCGGAGGCGGTCCTCCGGTGACCGCGTCTGCCGTTCCGTGCTGATCAAGCCCGGGTGAGTGGGTTCTGACCCCTTTGTGTTGTCTTAGGGTTCGACTGATGCTTGGCATCGTGTGGGGACTGTACGAGGGTGCCGCGGGGATCCCGGGATGTGATGCGTCGGCTGGTGCTACCGAGAGTCGATGTGGTACAGAGGATGACCTCTGCACCATGCTAGTGTTTAGTCGGTGGTTTCCTAGAGTTAGTCCTTACTTTCAGTGACCTGTCCACTAGTCGTAGCTCCCTGCGCACGCGTGTGTGGACCCATCTGGGAGTGGTGGAGAGCGAGACCCAGTGTGATGCGGTTTTTTGGCTGGTTACCGTAGGGCCCCTTGCCTTTGCCACCAGAGTCCGGTGGGGGGGAAAACCAGCTAGAGGACCCGACCTAGAGCAGATGGTCTGTGTGTGCACACGTAGTTGGGGGCTTAGGACTCGCGCTGACGAGCGCGACCCCAGCTAGTCCTTGTTGTGGTACTTGTTGCGTGTCTGAGTCTCACGCCCGGGGCGTAGTAGCTAGACACTTTTGACGCGGTGTAATACGTCAGGGGACGCATCCGGTCATTCTTCTTGTGGATAGTGCTCCTGTTCACTGGCAGGCGTGGACTCGTGTTTTATTAGACCGAGGTTCAGTAGTACGGTGTTGTTAGAGTAGACGGCTTTTCCGTTTATTTACTTTAGCTTGTTGGCTTTACCGTGCTCTTGTTAGGTAGGGTTACCTTCTGCTTTCTCGTTTCTCGTGCGCGGTGGGGATTCGCGGGATCCCTACTGGGCCAATGAAATGAGGCTCACCCCTGCTTTTCAAGTGAGGCGGGGTCTTCGAGAGGCGCGGCCGAGTTTCAGCGTGGTTCTTCTAGTCAGGGTTAGTCGCCAGTCTGCCAGAGCCGGGGGATACCCCGTGTAGTTGTACTCCGGGGGATGCCCCATGTAGTTGTACTTTCTTTCCTGTTGACTGTACTTTCTTTTGGACATGAGACACTATGGACCTTGTAGCAGTTTATTTATTTATATTATTATGTACATTTTATTTTGGATTATTGTGCTATCTCTGTGGTCGTTGCAGCTTCTCTTGTACCCCCACACCACTCCTTTCTACCCTTCCGAGTCTCCGGGCTCGTGGGTTGGCGGGCCGAGATTCGAGACGCACCGGTTCCTTTCCAGTACTCGGATCCTCGGGTCGTCACACATATGGTCTCAAGGCAACCCTACACCAAAAATTCTCATTTGGATGTTTTGGATACCCAAGTATTCTTTTAAGTCCTAGATGGTTAGTTGCACCTCTATTGGGTGTCTTCCACAATTTTTTGGTAAGTATATCATCAAAATTCATCAAATCACAATCATGCATCGTATGTCCAAACTTTCCACAGTAATGACAACATTTTGAAGACTTCACAGAATTCTTATAAACATGATCATTAAATTTCTGTGATTTAACAAAGGTGTTGTCATTATAGGCATGAAAGTTTTTCTTCTTGATAGCATGAATGACATCATTCTTCTTTTGAAAATAAGATTTCATTGTATGACCATATTTCCCACCGTGATGACAATGCAATGGAACGATTCTTCCATATGGTCTCTTCGCATGAATATGTGAATTTTCAAATCCATTACTTCTTGAAAATTTTCTTGACTTTTTGGAATCATTCGTTCTATTGCACGCTTTCAATTCATCATTTTTTAAAACAAAATAATCATTCATCATATGTCCAAGCACTACACAATAGAAACAAAAACACTTCTTCTTTTGGAAACAAAATTGTTTTCACATGCTTTCAAATCATCGGATTTCATGACAAAACAATCATGCATCATATGGCCAATTTTACCACAATAAAAATATGAGATTTTATTTGTGGATGCACGTGTGTGTGCAACATGATTTTTCTTGGCATTCACCGTGACACCAACAATATTTTTAGCCTTTTGATGCATGTTTTCTTTCTTTTTAAGATTTTCCTTTGATTTCTTATTTATCTGAGAGGCAGATTGATTTGGAGACCCATGTGATGTGCTGACTATGTTTGAACTGTGGACAAATGATGTATAGACTTTATTTTCAAAATTCTTTTTGTTCACAGGATTATAGCCTAGCCCCTCTATTTGGAAATTCACCTTAGTCTATAATATCTTGTTCAAATTTTCTTTCCCATTCATAAACTTAGACAAAGATGCATTCAAGTCAATAATTTCATTTTCAAGGGAAGTAATGTGCAATTCATAGCTAGCTATTTCATGTTCACTACAAATAACACATTCATTCAACACTTTATTTGTAATTTTATAGTTATCAATTTCTTGTTCTAGCACATGCACTTTTTCACATTCATCAACAATCACAGATTTCACTTTTTCAAAATTTTCAAGATTTTTCAATCTACCTTCAAGCAAGAAAGTTTGAATCAATAGAACATTGTTTTCTTTTTTAAGTTCTTCTTTTTCATTTTCTAAACATGAAAGGGTTTCTTTAAGCACATCAACTTCATATATGAAAGATTTATTCAGACTTTCAAGTTCAGAACATTTAGCACAGGAGGCATTATCATGAAAAGCATGTTCAGGTTTCTTTTTAAGTTTTCTATTTTCAGATTTAACCTTCTTATACTTTTCAACCAGCTCTTCATAAGCATTCATCAATTCTTCATAAAAAAATTTATCTTCATTATCAGAATCAGAATTTACCTTTAAGTTTTCCATGCTCGATGTATCCACCTTTTCACCCATGAAGCACAGATCGTCCAGCTTTATCTCTTGAGCCTTGATCAATCCATCCACGACTTCCTTCGCCATTTCACATGAAGAAACAAATGGATATATATCAGTATTCACGGCAGCTTTTAATAATCTAAAAACTGTAACATTATCATGGTTTTTCAATTCATCTTCATAAGACCATCTAGTCTCATCCAAAGGCAATTTATTGGGACCAGAGTATATCAAATTCCATAGTTTAGGATTAACAGAGTTAATAACCCCACACAATTTGCCTAGCCATGAATCAAAACCAGAACCAGTAAAGACAGGTAAACAATTCATAGAGATTTGATCAACAGAAAAATTCATGATTGTGCCCGCACTCGGATCTCTCTGAAGATCGTTAGATCTTGAAATAGTAGTGCTTCGCCCTGATACCAATTATTGGCCCCCCGGTAGGCGAGCAGACAAGAGGGGGGGGTTGAATTATCCTCCACGCGCTATGGTAAATTAAAAGACTTACGTAGCAGAATTAACAAATTTGACGAGATTGGAGAAATTAAACTAAACAGGGTAAACAAGTTCTATCAATCTCACCATACTCACTCGATCATAAAGATGGATTTATCAATTAAACACACAACCACAAGGCAAACCATACGACAAGGGGATTTTTAAGGTGGTTTGGGACTACGACGGGCTCTCTACGTCTACCCCTCACCAAATCCGGTGAGGCTTCACTCGCTGGATACACCAGCACGGGGATAAATCCCCAAACGGAGACAACGCTCCAACAACACACGGGGACACGCCCCAACACACATACACATGGAGACAGAGTCTCAAACACGATCCGACCACGGATCAAACAAACACACACACACACTTGCTGCAATACGTAGCCCAATAAATCCACAACCGTACGCAGATGGTTCAACACACGACCATACACCAACTGTCCACACACAATATTTCACATTTCATAAAAATCAAGAACAATATCTAAACATGCTCAACCCACAATATAGTCTATTAAAAATAGCATAAACAAGATATAGAAGATGTAGAAATAATCCCCCTTTGTAGACTCTTCAAATCCCCAAGTCGATGTCGACGGATGCTCGAGATTTTGACATCACCGGAATCTTCTCTTCAATCCGCTATACTTTCTCTTCTTGCTCTAACTTCAAAAACCCATGGATGGAGATCAAATCTTCTCTTCAAGTGCTCCTCCTTCCTTTCTCCCCTTTCTTCACCTACAAGATAGAAAACAATGAGCACAATAGGTTTTTCTTTTCAAATTCGGAGTTCATATAAGTGTCTATATATGAGAACGCAAAAGACCAATAAACCCATGCAAAACCCTTGCAAAAGCCCTCTAATATGTCTATCAATAACCTAGGGGCATTAGGGTAAAATTTTAGCACCAAAGGTGGCCATTTGGTATGGTTCCGGTGGCCAACGAAATAGACGCCCAAGGCTGCAAAACAAAGTGGGTCGACCCATCTGGGCAGACAACTTCTATCTGGGCTATCCAGGTTGCAAGGGTCGACCCATCTGCAGAGGGGGTCGACCTATCTTGTAAGCAGAACACTGTTTGGCAATTTTTAGCCCAGGGGTCGACCCATTGAGTAGGGGGGGTCGACCCATTCATCTTGAAACCTTGTAAAATGATTTTTAGTGATGATCTAATGATCTAAACATGCAACCCAATGAATTCAAATATTCATACATGAATTTATATGAAGAAAAATAAGTTAAATCAAATGGTTTGGATGACAATAAAGGATTATGAAAGGAACCATAAAGATAATGCATGACAGCATGAACTAAGCCCGATTTTCATCATTTCAAGATTCACGAACTATTATCCATGCATTTAACCAAGATGTAAAGGCCAAGCAAAATGCCACTTCAAGAAATCTTTGGAAAATATACATGTAAGTGAATTCAAGACATTAAAAACCAATGAAAGATAAGCATGAGAACTCATTTTTCACCCATCAGTCTATTGACCAAAAAATCACTCCATTTCACACCTGCAAAGGCGCAATAGAATCAACTTAGTATTGATTTGAAGATTAAGCATTTCCAGTCTATGTTCTTTATACAATATGCACACATTCACAACCATCAACATGCTTATAATACAATGTAACCATGTTAACATTGAATTGATAATCAAGCATTTCAACCCTTTATTACTAGATGATTCCTTCAAGAAAATGCGCCCTTTCACATGTAGTTCAAGCTAAAACTCAAACAACCCAATGTTATAGACTCAAGAGGGGAATCATGAGATTTGAGTTTATGCAAAAGAATACTTGCACAATTATAGTTTTATCATGTTTGGATTTCAAGCATTCTATGAACAATGAGAGTTAAGCCCCTTTACAACACAAATTCCACCATTAACATTTGATGTCAAATAACCGTGCATCCATATCATGAATGAGCATCATTCACCTCAAACTCATCAAACTCATGTGAATAGTTAAACACCATACAAGTTTATTTCATCAAGGAATATTATGTATTCAACCACATGAGCATGAATATAAACATTAAAGCATGTGAATTCTAAACCATATGAATTAACACAATGGCCATCAATGCACACTCATACAGAAAGTTTGGATATCAACAAAATCATATACATAAAGTTTAGTTATCATCAAAATCATATGCAAAGTACACAACAATATCCCCCTTTTTGTTGTGTGCTTTGCATATGGTTTTGATGATAACTAAACTTTATGTATATGGTTTTATTGATATCCAAACTTTTTGTATGAGTGTGCATTGATGGCCATTGTGTTGATTCATATGGTTCAGAATTCACATGTTTCACATGCTTTAATGTTTATATTCATGCTCATGTGGTTGAATACATAATATTCCTTGATGAAATAAACTAGTATGGTGTTTAACCATTCACATGAGTTTGAGGAGTTTCAGGGGAATGATGCTCATTCATGATATGGATGCATGGTTATTTGGCATCAAATGTTAATGGTGGAATTTGTGTTGTAAAGGGGCTTAACTCTCATTATTCATAGAATGCTTGAAATCCAAACTTGATAAAACTATGATTGTGCAATTATTCATTTGCATAAACTCAAATCTCATGATTCCCCTCTTGAGTCTATAACATTGGGTTGTTTGAGTTTTAGCTTGAACTACATGTGAAATGTCGCATTTTCTTGAAGGAATCATCTAGTGATAAAGGGTTGAAATACTTGATTATCAACTCAATGTTAACATGGTTACATTGTATTATAAGCATGCTGATGGTTGTGAATGTGTGCATATTGTATAAAGAACATAGACTGGAAATGTCACGTCCCGAACCGATAGCAGCGGGAAGCGATGCTCGGAACGTGGCAGCGAAACAGTCATGATAATTAGAGTAGAAAATAAATAAACATAATAAATAATATTCAAACACATGGAGACCATTGATTTGAGAAAAATATAGTTTGATTGATATTTGGAAATTGAATTTCAAATTTGACTCAATAAAAGAAATAAAGAAGAGAAAATAGCAAGACCCACTATATTAACTAGACTCAAGCAAATAAAAGACTCCGGTCTCTAAGTTCCAGGTTCACTCGATCACGCTGGCCCGATCCCAATTGTAAAAGTTCCATCTACAGCGTTACCTAAAAAAGATGAAAATAAGGGGGGGGGGTGAGCGAAAAGCTCAGTAGGAATTATACTCTATCATCATGTAAATTTAAGTAATTAATCATTTTCAGGAATGTATAAATAATGCGAGAAACTCAAATAAAGCAAACTAAGTAACCAACAAGATCAGAAGATAATCGATAGATAAACGAAAAGGGATCTTGCAAGTCTAGATGTCAAGCACCACTATCAAGAAATTTTCCATGATTGGCCATTTCAAGTCAAGTCATGTCATGGCAAGTCATGCAAGCAAGTACTTTACGCATTCAAGCATGAATAGCAAGTATCACGAGAGAGTGGAATGTCGTAGACCCAACACACTAGATAGTACTGGTGCCAAATGCCACACCTAGTTATTCACCTCCCCGGGGATCAAGTACTTTTCGAGTGCTCCTCCCAGGACCAGACTGGGCCCTTTAATATGTTTGCCTTGGCATTGATTTGCTTGGATCATAGATCCCACGAAATCTAGACATTCACGAATAACATGGCCAAGAGTTCCAAGATCAAGCTCATGTAATCAAGGTAGAATGTGTAAGAATATTGATTTTCTTGAGATTCCAACAACAAGCTCATTAATCGTGAGTAATTAGTCATTTAAAGAAATGACTCTTGAATGGACAATGTCGGCAATAGACCTAACAATAGGTCAAAAATCGAGGTTCAATAGCCTAGTTAGGCTAGAGTAGCTCACACGTATCAAAACCATGAAATTCTCAAATTCTGGAAAACTGGAAGGTGAAACGGTCAACAAAGGACTGCTAATATAGGTACACGGTCTAAGCAAGACCGTTTGAAAAATATAAACGGTCTAAGAAGGACCGCTAAAAGCTAGCTGGGTCAAAGATCCAACCCAAAGTGAACTAGTATAAAACGGTCGAAGGTGGGCCGTTCAAGAAATCGGGCGGTCATGACTGAACCGCTTAATGACAGAACAGTCTCAGAAGGGCCGCGATCAAACGGGCAGTCCCGATTCTAGGATTTAGCAAAAATATGCAATTCGATTGAGTCAAAAAGGTTCAGGCTTGTGGGTACAACCCGCCCGACGTCCTAGTGGGAATCCCAAGCTCGCGGGGGCTTACGGAGGCCTCGGAACATGAACACCTAGTCCGGCGGAAGGAATGTCCGACGGAGAGGCACTCGATGTCCAAGAATTAAGGGCACACAGTCAACGAAAAATTGGATATTCGGTCCAGCCGTCACCACCGGAGTGGCACGACCTTAAAACAAAACTAATAAGATAACAAGGTGATAATGGAACAAATGAGACTAACATTAATTACTCTACTCATTTTCAATCAAGTGACGATATGTGAAAGATAATCATGAAAGGACAATAATTTGGAAGAGGATTATACTTAGATCAATTATTTCACAAACCTAATCATTTAGTGGGTTTTTATCACGAAATTAGCCCTACTATCATGTTGTTAAACTAACATATCAGACCGGAAACAAAACAATACTTTTACTGTAACAGGAACAAACATGGTCTAGAGATAGACCGCCCAATATCTGAGACGGTCAGAAGGGAACCGCTCAGAACCAGTGGAATCATCTTTTCTTTTCAAAATCCACCGCCATGAAGCGGTCTATCGAGGGGCCGTGTAAGTTATAGACGGTCATTGGAGGGCTGTCGCACCTTTCAAACCCCGCTAAAAAGGCGGTCTATCGCGCGACCTCTCTTGGCTGTGCGGTCCCTGTTAGGACGTTTATTCAAGTCCGAACCTAGAACATAAAAACCCAAGACCTCGTGATGGGAATCAACACCGGGCACGAACCTTTTTAGTTTGCATTTGTGTCCTTTTATTTACTTTTATATCCTTGGGAAAGTAGGTTTGTAATTGTAAGGTTTTATAAGCCAATTTATTATTCCTTAAGGATCTTTGGGTTTTTGTGTAAAAGTCCATTAGGACCAGCAAGGGGCCCCCATCTCCTTCCTCATTGGTCCACCTAAGCTCTAGGTCCCATGTGGGGCTGGTCAAAGGTCTAAGGTGGACTTCTAGAAGCTTGACCATTCAAGGGGACAAGGTGTAAAAAAATTCCAAGTTGGAAGCCAAATGGTCAAGGGGGCGCCCCCCTCCACTAAGCATTGTTTAATGTAATTTGTTTGACCACATGGGGATTCATGTGTTATCCCTTGAATACCCCTCCCTAATCCTAGATCTGATGTTATTTAGGGTCATTTTGTATTTCATATAAATAGCTTGTATTTCCCATTTTAGAAGAATTAATGATGAAAAATTTGTGAAATTGCCAAGCAATGCCCAAGGGCGCCCTTTGTCTCTCTCCTCTCTCCCCCTTGCAGATGGATTTCTACAGATCTTCTGACGTGTGAAACCTCCCTTCCAACCCCCTTCCTGAGTGTGAAGTTCAGCGCCGCCGCCGCCGCCACCGCCACCATCGAGCTGCCATCGCTGGAGTTCTGTCCAAATCAAGGCAGAGCCCCCTTGTCCGAATTTTAGCTCCCAATCCCCGGATCTTATGGATCCCAAATTTTGAGGGTAGGTTCCCCACGCAAATACCCTCTCCCAAATTTTTTTTCCTATTTTCCAGCCTTTGTTTTCTATTTTTCCCATTTCGTGTTCCCCAGCCTTCCAGATCTGCCTGTGTTCTATTTTGTGTCACAACAACTCTATGTTTTCATAGTTCGACCCCCTTTCCCTTGATTGTTTGAGTTTCTAATTTAATTGGAATTTCTGTCCACCCAAACCTTCTTCCACGAATTTTTCTGAGAATTTTAGATCTCGTTTATATTGTCTAAAAATCACTGTCAAATCCCAAATCAGTTCTGTCCCTGCTGTCCAGATCCGACCACCCAGTGTTAGAAATTCCGTTTCCCCTATCAAACCACCTCTAGAAAATCCACAACAAATATTCCCGTCTTCCTTACTTCCCCCTATCCAACTTTCATGAAGAGCCCAACTTCCAGATCCGAAGTTTTCCCTTCGGTCAACCCTTATTCTTAGGAAAATTCAAATCTGTCCTGCCAGATCTGGTCCTGTGAACCAACAGGTTGTAAATTCGACCAAGGCCACTACAAGGATAGACAAAATTCTTTATCTGGCCATAGGTCGTAGCCCTCTCAGATAACTTTCCAACGGCGCCAGTCTCGTGTCAATCAGAGGTCGGGGCTGTTCGCAGCAGCCGTTCTCATCGGGTCACGCACTGTAGAATAGAAGTACAAGCCCGTGGACAGCAAGCTGCACCGACCGCCCGACCGGCCGACTCGCCTTCCACAAGGTGAACCAGCACGTCACCTTCCTAGGGAACGTCCCTCCAGGAGCCACCGTCACAGCAGTACCATCCCTGGCCCACTCGGCCCACCAGCCAGCACGTGGGCCCCACAACCCGCAGCACGCGTCATCCGGATGGCACCGACGGAGCTGTCCAACACATTGCCCGTCAACCCAAGATCGGTCCTCCCGGGCCCATAGTGTAGCCCTTTATCTCCCTATGTGGAGTGGGCAGTAAATTCATTTGCTGTAATTATTGTAATATTTTTATCGGGAGTTACCGTACTTGGCCGGGGTCGTCTTCCCTACGCCCTGCGGTTGGAGGTATCGTGTCCGCTCCCCATCTCGGCATTTGCTTTACTTGTATTTATTTGTATATGTCGCTGCGAGTGATAGGATTATTAGCCCGATATATTGTTATCACCGCTACGAGAGAGTGAGTGTGACCCATCCCATGACTCAATCCGAGTATACGCGGAAGAGCCGAGTACCCTTGACTCATTGCAAGTTCCTCAACCGCGCACGATCCCGCGTTTCCCTCGCTTAGGGACTAGTTGCGAGCTAGAGTCCCAGGTTCGCTGGTCCGTCCCACATCAAATTGGTATCAGAGAGGAAGGTTGAGTCTAGGGTAGTATTTGGTTCAAAATAAAAAAAAAGTGTCTAAGTCTAGGTGTCGCATTGTATACCTTTATTCGGTATATAAAAAGGTGTTGTCCGAATGGTAGGTTATGCCTATCGGGAAGGCCGCACACTTGTGTTGAGAGGATCTTCGGGTCCCGCAACTCCGCCAGGTACCGAGTCTTGGTTGTGTCTAGTCAAGTCGGCATTCCAACTTGCATTGTCGTTTAGGGTCGTGTCTAGTCGATTTGTCTTGTCTCTTTGTGTCGGCATGTCCACCTTGTAGTTCCCTAGTTTCCTATGGACTCCCGGTCGCCCAGGCGATATAGCCGTTGGCACTCCCATGGGCTTGGAAACCATCCTATCCCCTTCATTCAGCCAGAAGCCTTGGACTTTTATGGCTCCAAAGTCCCGAGCGACTACCTACATTGGGAAACCGCCATGGATAAATATTTCGATTATTACATCATGTCTGAGGCGCAGGAATTCTCTTTTGCCAAGGATAGGCTTCTTCACAAGGTTGCCGAGAAGTGGAGAGACATTGAATGCTTGAGGCAGGTTAGGAGACAATGGCCCATCGAATCATGGTGGGACATGAAGAGAGAGCTTAGGAGGGCCTACCTTCCCCACCCAGTCCCCTCCAACCCATCCCACCCAATCACCTCCAACCGACCCTACCCATTTACTTCCAACCACGAGGGCCACACCACCAACCAACCCCGCCCATTCACCCCCAACCAATCTCACCCAAGCACTTCCAATCAAGTGGGTCATAGGCGGAGGCAATAAACCCCTTATATAGTCGAGCCTAGGAGGCCGAGAGATGATGAGCTAGTCCACCACGAGGCAATAAAAAATTAGTGTTATTTCAATATCTGGCCGATAAGGGCTATGCAAAATTGTGGTTGAAGACACAAAGCCCCGGCGCAACAGACCTACTCTTTGAAGGGTGGTGCCCTGGAAGAAATTCGAGCCTTGATATCTCCCGTCTTGCACGAAGCTTGTCTCCAATTTTTCTTCTATTTCTCCCTCTTAGGCTGTATTATATCCCGTGTATGGCCTTAGTAGGGGCACCGTTCTCTAGAAGCGGTTGGTTGTGGTAAGCCACTCTCACACGCACGCCCTGCTTAAGGGAAGCTTTTAATGAAAGGGGTAGAAACGACGATCCCTGGCCAGTAGTTCGAGCCTGTCTTTGGGTGCTGCGGATTGCTGTTGCCAAAAATAAAAAAAAATCAAATATTATCAAAAAAATCTATAAAAAAAATCAGATATTGTCAAAATTCTAAAAAATCAAATATTTTCAAAGTCCTGACAAAAAAATCAAATATTTTCAAAATCTAAAAAAATCAAGAAAATTGAAAAATCAAAACAAAAATATATATTTATCCTTTCTGTCTATTTGTTTTGAGGACAGATACGTAATATGTTTGCTAAGTGTGCATGTTACAAGTACTCAGGCATTTCTTGCTATATCTTTGTGCTCTGCCTCCTGTCCACATCTTTGATCTGTTCTTTCCTTCTTCAATCATATCTCTCGATCTGTTCTGAAGCTCATGTCCTTCTCAGTTGCAATAATTATGTCTATGTGAGAAGGCCTTGCCCCACGATTATGAACCTGGCGGTTCTGCTTCATTTTGATCTTGGGTTCTGATTGAAGTGCGTATTTTGTTCATGTCTTTTTGTCCCGCCGTGTCCTTGTCTCGTGTCTATGTCCCACCGTGTCGTCCCACACATGTTATTTTGCCCATCACCACATGTTGTTAGTTGTCTTGCATATGTTGGTAGTCGTCCTTCTATGTTCCGTGTGTTGTCCCAACCATGTAATCATCTATCATGTTCTTATCCCAACCGTGTATTGTCCCACCGCGTTGTTATCTTGTCACACCGTGATCATGCATGCGTATTGTCCGTTTATGCCTTTACGTATGTGCTCGTTTGCCTTTGTTATGTTATGTTGCATGGTCTCCCATTTTGTCTGATCATCATGTTATGTCATGTTGTTTGTCGTTCAGTTAATCATTGTGTTGTCTTTGTTATGCTTATCTTATTTGTCTTGTTCATGAAAATCCATAAAAATCTAAAAATGAAAATCCAAAAAGCATGCCGTTTCACCTGCACAAGTAAGTCAGGGATGACTTTCTATCCTTACATCTCTTATTGCATTACTATATGGTATTGTGTTATATTATCTCGAGAACCAGTTGGTTACTCGCGCGTTCCAAGATCTGATGTTCCTCTTCAACAAAAATGATGATGATCCAGGTTCACGTGTTTAATCTTTGGTAGGCCGTTAGGTTGGGAAAGCCTAGGGAGGGTGGTTCTATCCTGCACGCTGTGGTTGCGGATGGTATCTTTACTCTGATTCTCCCAACTTAGCAATATTATTCTCGAGTATTTTATATTTTAATCTTTCTTTGCATTTGTTTTAACGATTTCTTTTATTTTAGCCCAGCATGAATCATACGCATCTTTTGAGCTTTCATGCCCCATGGTTTGCCTGTAAAATGTCTGACCAGTGATGGTTGGCTGTGCGTTCAGTGTTTGGGTAAGAGGAACTAATTCCACTATGAATTGGAAGGTTCTCTTTCGTCAATTCGCTTGGATTGGTTGATTAAGAGGTCCCCATCTGGAGCTTTAGCATGTTTCTTTACTTTTACCACCTGCATTTGGCATCCTCATTGGACTGCAGGATTATGTCCCCCATGAGGTTGGTCTTATCGATTTGTTTCATTTCGTTTAGTATAGTTCCTCTAGACTAGTGTCGCTTTTGGTTTAATCATTCCTTACGTTTGGTTCAGAGTTTTCCGAAAAATTCCTGTCGCTTGTTAGTAAAAACGGGTGTCGTTTTGCCTTAACGCCCGCTTTCCAGTCCGCTCCGCTGCATTTCCGCTTCATCTCCATATTCTATGTCACTTTGGCTTCACCTCCGCTCGCTCCCCTACAAAGTGGACGTTAAGGATGGGCATCTGTTGACACCCATTTTTTGCCGATAAGTTGACTCATTTCTCTTACTCCCATTTTGGTGATGCCTCAAGGTGTCCATCACTCGCTGGGTTATTTTCTAGCACGTTTTGGGCTTATTTTATGGGTGACCTCCCTCCCTGGCTAGGTCCGAGTTGATTCAGGGTTGAATGGGCCTTGGCTTTGATTAAACGAGCTTTTCTATGAATTTCAAGCGCCCATATACATGTGCGGTCAACCTCCAGCTGTTCAACCATATGTGCGGTTGATACTGGGCCGTTCATATGTTTATGGGATATTTAGCTGATTTTCTGAATTATCACCGACAAGCATATATACGGCCTAAATAGAGCCGCATAAGACCATTGTGCGGTACATACTAAGCCATCTATCTCTCCAAAGTCCTAACATCGTTGGTTTTCAGATAATTATCTAATTATCTTATTTATGTTGATTTATCATCGACAGGGATGAGCGGTTGACTCTTGGCCGCTCTTGTAGATGAAAGGTCTACTATTAGCCGTTCATCTATCAGAGTCCAACGGTGAGATTTTCGGTCAGTTCGATGGATAGTTGGATCATATTTATAATTTATTTGAATTTCCACCGACAGGGTTGAACGGCCTATAGGATGGCCGCACATCCCGTTGAGTGGTCTATCGTACGACCGTTCATCTGCTCGATTCCTGAAAGATCAACAGATTTTTCTCTCTCTATCAGTGGTTTTATCCCAACTTCTCCCGTCATTTTCTCCGCGGATATTGAGTCATTTCGAGTGATGTTTCTTCCGGATGAGAGATAATTTGATTATTTATGACTTTCCTTTGATTATCTCGACCTGAAAATATCTAAAAACCCTAATTTTGGGGCTGGCTTCCTAGGCTCTATAAATAGACCCTAGAGGCTACCTTTGAAAGGGGGGGGGGGGGGAGATTTCAGGTCACCGCGAAGCCCTGCCGAATCCTTGAGTGACCTACGACCAGGGAGGGAGACCTCTACGTCCATACAGGTCTCCGGTCCAGGGAGTAACTTTCGTTTTAAGTCTTTTTATATTTTGATAGTCCGTCATTCTCTTTTGGTTGCATGCATCATTCTCCATGTTTTTCTTCACTTGCACGATCAATCACACACCCTCCCACATTTTTTGACGCCCCCAGGAGTTTAAAACCCCCCAGGTATCCTCCACTTCATTTAGCTATATTTATTTCTTTCCATTTTAGCAACTTCTACACTTCACAGTTCTGATATCAGGTTTTTCTTTGTGTTCTACACTTTGTTTCGCAGGTCAGCAACACACTAACACGAGGCCCATCATTTCTGGCCGGCCGGAAAGGGTGGAGGTTGGACCCTTGCAACTTCTGGCATGGTGGTTTTGCGCGGCTTCTTCCAGACCGTTCAGGGATATATGCAGTGGATCCAAAGCCGTTCTTCCTCTCCTGCGGTCAACATCAAGCCGTTCATCCTCCATCCATCTTCGTCCCGCGTTCTACCTCAGCACCGACGAGCGGCCTATCGTGAGACCGCGCGTACCTACAGGCGGCCCCTAAGCAGCCGTTCAATGCGCCAATGCGGATTTTAAGGCGAGTACCTCCCTCTTTCCAAGGTACGGTGTGCGTTCATCGCATGTCCGGCATCTTGGTGGTGATCACACTTATTTACACCCTTCTGTTCTCCTTCTACTGCATATTTATATTTTCTCATATCGATTTAGTAGAAGGGATAGGGAGGAAAACATGTCAACACTCATAACAACCATGAGAACTTCTTCCTTAGCATTGTTGATTATTGTTTTCATGATGTATACCATGGTTGTAATTTCAACTCATCTACTCATGATAGCATTGTTTAAAGGAGGAGTTTAGCATTGGGCCACATTATTTTGCATTCAGTTCAGAATTTATTGTAGATAATGTATGCTTGCATCATTTTGTGAGCTCATGTACCTCAGAGCACATCATGATAAGGAGACTCAAAAATGCATAATCATGTTGCAGCATCTTCACTGTGTTGAGCATTCATATAGGTCATAGGCTTTACACATCATAGCCAACCCATCCATGTAGTCAGAGGAAGTCAACTTTAAATTCAGTGTTCAACATCTCTCATCTTGCTGATATCCTCGCATGGATTGCATCTTCTCAGGGGGAGCTTGTTTCTCTCGAGAACATCCAATAGAGGGAGTAGGCAGCATGTATGCATATGCACACTGAAGCATCCAGTCTACATTACTGTTCAGAATACATTGCACATCATCCATGATTGCATCACATTGTGGTCTCATTCATGCCAATACAAACCATGTTAGAAGGGACCCAACAATGGTATCATTTTTGATGCATCATGTGCTCACCTTAGTCATAGGTTGCATATTCTATTGTAAACTCATGCACATGTTTAGTGGGAGCATGTTCAACTCTTGAAAATCCTTGAAAATTCTTTTATGTTGACCTCAGACCTTTTATGGTCAAACACTCTGCTAGTTCAGTTTGTTAACTGCTCTCTGTCTGAGCTTAGGGTGTCGACACCATGACAGCAAATGTCGACACCATCCAAGGTAAGTGTCGTCACTTCCTTGCACATGATTGCATAAATCTCATCCATTCCAGTCTGAGCTCAATCGATTATCTCAGGGTGAGTGTTCACCATCCATTCTGGATTTATAATCAAACAACACTCTTTTCTTCAACCAAGCCACTACTCGATATTGCTTATATCCTTTTGTTGTTCAACTTGAAATTGAATTGCCTTGAACTTCTTGGAGGATCATCTATTTGTTGTTAAGTTTGCTTATCAGAGTGCATCTTCAAGAAGAATCCTCTTTTATAAAGTTTTGTGGCTGCCTTGACATGAAAGCCGTTGGTTTAAAACTAATGAGTCTTCAAGCCTTATTGATTAACAATCTTGAAAATGTTTGTGTTCAGGCTTAATAGACTTAAACTAGCCGTTCATGTTTTGATATATTGTGCCTTCTTAAATCTGCAAGTTTATTTTAAGTACAAAGGCATTTCTTGATTGAGAAACTTCTGACTAAATATTGTTTTTAAACAATCTGATTTTGTGGAATTCATAATGGCTAAAATTGTGTCAGAGCAATGACATTGGTTCACTGAGAAATATGTCTCCTCATAAATGAATTGAGGTAAGATATGTCATGAAGTGCCCTTGTTAACTCTGTAGTGTTATAAAAGAAAAATCAAGGCAGAGCATTGGCAAAGTTGTTGAGAAATATGTCCCCTCATAAACAATATGAGGTACCACATGTCATGATGTGACAATGATATCTCTGTTCTATTTGAGGCATGCCAGTCAATCTTACCGAGTACCTAGGGATACTTGCGTCTAAACAGCGTGTGTCCTTACGGATATAAGGCATGTACTAGACTTAAATACTCGTAAAATTTCTCTTGTGCTCAATGAAAGTTATGAGTGAGATAGCAAAAGGTTAAAAGCCTATCTATTGAAATTCTAAAAATCCATTTGGTCTACATGTCTATTTAATCTCAATACTTTTTAGAGTATCTCTCAAAGGAGCCATTGGAATTGAATAAGTAAGATGCGAGGAGGTCAAACATATTTCAAGTATGTATTTCTGGTTCACTTCTATTAATATTGAATGCAGATGTCTTCGAGCTGGTTTGTTGAGAGGCTTAGAACTCATAAGTGTTAAACCAATCCAGAAATAAGGGCTGCATCATTAGAATTTTATAACTGGAGATTCTGAAACATCTATAACTATGCATTTATAAACTTGATTTCAGATTTAAGAACCTCCATCTCTTGTAAAGACAAACTATCTTTTGATGTCCCTTGACGTTTGCCCTCACTATACAAATGGTATCATTGCCCTCCTATTCATGTATATCAGGATATCTCTGCTCCATACTCTCCATGCAACTACCTTGAGTCTGCACATACATGGGTGGTCTGCATTCTTCATGCATTGCATAGAAAATCTTAAAAATTTGAAAAATACAAAACACCAGAAAATGGCTGAGAAATATGAAAAGCCTAAACATCTGAAAAATCAGAAAATCAAGTCTGTTGTGTGGCTGCTGTATTATTCTCAGAACTGGATCATGGTGCATGATTAATCTTCTTGCATGATTGAGTCCTTGTTGCGTTTATAACTGTTAACGGCCATTTGTTTCCTGTTTGGCCATGAAACCCAACATCAACTTGGACGACAACAGATCTACTCTTGTACATAGTTGCTCTATGTCTCTTGTACGGCACCATATTGTCATGATTAAATGTTATGCATACATTTGTCTCTCATGGCTCAGTCAGGTTATCTTGCTATCATTATGTTGCCATTAACAATTGGTATCACTTGCTTACTGAACATTGATCATCACTCACTAACAAGTGGTATCAACTCCTAATTTGCGTGATCTTCTCTCTACATCACTTTTGTCCTACTTTCATTTGCGGGAGACCATGCATCACCTCGAGGACTCAACAGTTGGCATAATAAGTGTACAACCATTGGTATGTATTTCCACATCAATTTCTGAGAAGATGTCTCAGGTTGACTGCACTTAGTTGTACCCTCCAGGTAAATAGTCATTTTTCTATTGTACATCCTGTACTAATAATCTCCCTTACTCCCACCTTCCTAATTATGCCATATATACTCTCTCTAGTATTTTTTGATGATGTCAAAGGGGGAGAGATTATATGTGTCATTAACTAGGGCATGCATAAGGGGGAGAGACTTGATCATTTGCATGAAGGGGAGAGAATTATCTGGGGAGAAAATGTCATTGAAAGTCTTTGTGCTTCAAATTCATGATTACATTTCATGGCACCTTGACTTACAATGTATTCTTAATAACTCATAGTTGTCATCATCAAAAAGGGGGAGAATGTTGGGCATGTATGTAACATGCTTTAATTCCATTGTTTTGATGATGCCTGACTATGACTCATTAATATGTTTGACCTGCTGTAACACCCGGTAATTTTAGGAAGAAAATATTCATGAGAAAAGATAATATACACATGATGATAGTTACACATTCCTCTAAATAGTTAATATTATTGAATAGATAAATATTTAGGTATAATGTTCTTAGAATAAATAAGTGGCTAATTAATATTTTTTTAAAAAAAGAAAAAGAAAATTAATAATTTTACTAGGATCGAACCTGCCTCTGATACCCAGAACAATGACTAATAAAAGTAAATGAAATTATGAGGAATAAAATCCGTATATGAAGTATTACTAAGATCTTAATGTATGTTGGGACCAACCACACCAAATTAATGAAGTATATAAAACAGAAATGGTAAACCTGATAGCCGTATGGGCCTTGCATATGAATATAAAAGCTAATGGGCCTTAACTATATATGCATATATATATATATATATATATACATACAAATTATTAATAGATATAAGCCGCGTATATGAGGGTTAATAAATAACAAATGGGTTTAGTTATATATATATCAAGATATATGAATAATAAATAAAACTCTTAGACCAAGAGATGCATAGTACTCGAAGGCCAAGAGATGCATAGTACTCGAAGGGGGCCTTAAACCCTTAAACCATAAAGACAAAACCCTTACAAATATATGAGAAGGCCAAAAGAAAATACATAACTGATAACCTTATATATATGTGTGTATTTGTATATATATATATATGTCAACTGGGTCAAACCCACATACACACGCAGGGCTCTCACCCATGCACGTACTGACGCCCAAAACCATTGCATACTCATAAGGCCTCAAACCACACCCATTATAGCCTGTACAGCCCCTACGAGAAACAACCCCACCTAATGGACAAGTCATATATATATGTAAGTAACATTTTATTATTAAACCAACCCAAAATTCATGTTCACATATATCCAAAGTAAAGCCTACAAAGTGAATATAGGCTTTAAACTCAAAACCCATTTGCTTGCCTCACATACCCATTCGAACACTACCGTTAGCCAACCCAAAGCCCATGCACCCGACCAAGTCAGCCCACTCTTTTGGGTTTTATCACCATCGGACAACCTACTATTAACCCAAGCCAACCGACGTTGCATGCGTTGGCAGCTTTAGGGTTCCACAAAGTGAAAGTATAGTACGCGGCTGCGAAAACGGTAGGGGTATTGTGTATACAGAGTAACCCTTCCCTCCGTTGGCATTCGAACCCTCTAGAACCCCTCGCCATTATATAAAGCAACCCCTTCTCCAATGAGCAGTGTTGGCTGCTGCGTTCGATCAAGTCTTTGGCGGATCGTCATCGTCCCCTGCTTCCTCCTCTCAACGTGATTCCCTACTGCTGCAGACGAGCAGACGTGAGAGGAGTTACTGAGTACGTGAAGGGGAGTTCTTCCATCTTCTTCCTGCTATTTCCATATCCCCGTGCAACGTCCTGTACCTCGTACTTCATACAAAGGTAAGTTTTTTCAAAGAATTGAAGCCCAAGATCGTAGTAATTAGATTGCATGTTTAAAATTTATGTTTTCGTTTTCCTTGGTCATCGTTTTGCATAAATTTTTAATTTATTATTTGATTATCTTAATTAATTAAATAATCACGTCATGTTAAAATTTTATATATCTATATAATCTCTTTTCTAAAAATCACAAAGTGCATATAAATTGAATCCCCGTGATTTCTCCTAAATTTCTATATGATTACATGAGTATTTACTACTAACATCAACTAGTTAGTAATTTTAATAGGTTTTGTATAGTTATACGGCGAATCTGAAATCTTACCGTAGCATGTTAGTTGTAGTGTTTTATGTTGATGACCCATTCTAGGTCGTCGGAGTATCCTTTGACTATGAAATTTTACAGAGGTATTATTGGGGTGGAGACCGAGGTAGTGAGGGTGGTACCACCATTTTTCGAGCCCCCTATCTCAAGATCTCCCATCTCAACGAAATTTTTTTGTGAACACTTGGTTAGATTGAGTTTTTCGAACCCGTCATTTCGATATATTGAACGCGCGATTCTGACGTGGTTACGTCGAGAAACGCGTGATTTTAAAAAGTTGACAATTTTACTATTTAAACTACGTCATCCGTGACGACCGCTCTTTCTTTTAATATATATATATATATATATATATATATAACTTTTGATTATATCTTTAAAAATCTATATCTACTAAACTATGTAGTATAAAATTATAAAAATTATATAGTTGGAATCCTTATATTTTTTTCCTAATTATCATATATTATATTCCTCTAAATTTTTTATATAAAAAAATGTGTCTTTGAATGTATATTTTGAAATTATTCAATTAAATAGATATTGACGTGAAATCTTGTTAAATAAATTAAGTTAAAAATTATAAAATTAACGTCCTTCCAAGTGGACGCTAATTAATGAACGACGCTACACACGGGCGTCAATTAAAGTAAGTTTAATTAATTATGGTTAATTTTAGAATTAACGTCCCTCTTAATAGACGCAAATTATTTAATTAACACTTTCTTGTTCTCATAGTTTTCCTCTGGTTTTGACCCATACCGCGGGTCTTTTGGCACTCTCATCTCATATCCATAGATGGAGTCCCTGTTTCATGATTGGTTCACCTTATACACCTCAACTCTCGGTGACCTACGAGCCCTCCGTTGGACATTCCGCTCTTTCGGACTGGTAAGTTAGTCATTGGGACCTCTGTAAGTCTCCTCGTAGCCTTGGATTCCCTCAAGGCCGACTGAGTTGGTTGTACCTTAAACACCTTGTACCCTTTTTAATGCCACATCACTCTGGAGGAACATGGTGACCTGGCCCTTTCATGGTGCTATTCTTGGCCCATGAGAGAATTCTCTTATCCGGGAAATGAGTGATCATTCCACTAGGTGATATATTGAATTGGGTATCCTATTACTAGGAACCAATTCTTCAGCTTGTTTCATGTCCATTGAATTGGTGACTATCTTGATAGTCATCTCTTCAAGTATTCGTGGCTACCTATTTAGGTGCCAATTCCACCCAGTTTATCGTCATGGTTTTCTTTGTTTTACGTAGATTTTCATCGCAAGTTTGTCCTTACTCAAGGGTCTTGCCCTTGAATCCCATGAAATCTTACCTTATCATTCTAGTAAAGCTTGTTCTTGAAACTCCTTATTGGCTATGAACAATGGTGGATGTCTAGATCTTTCTTTAATGCTGTGCATATAGGGCCCGATATGGTCTTAGGAGAAGCACCCAAAAATATTTGTGCCCATGGGAGTTATATTGATCACGGTGTCTAGCATTACACCGAAGTACTTGTCTCTCTTGATCTTTGGCATTCCACACTCTCTCTTTCTCTTGTGACTTGCGTACATGACTTGACTTGCGTAACTCGACCTGCGTGGCCCGGAACGGGCAAGTACTTGCGTGAAATATCCAATAATCTATAAATTCTCTCATGAATATCTCTTGTTTAAGACTCGCTTGGAAGTTTTGCATACCGTTGTTAATCTCCTGCTAGTTTTGTTTCACTTACTCGGTTAGCTCTGCATGCATACTTTTACCTACATTTACATGTGAAAATGTAATTTCTTAAACCAATTGCTTGTTCTTGAGATATAATTCCTACTGAGCTTTCGCTCACCCAATTTGTTCTAGCATTTTTCAGGTAATCAAGTGGCTAGCGAGACCGAGACTCACATGGGAGGGACAAGTGTGCAAGCGAGCTTTGGCAAATAGTGAACCCGAGTCTTTTATCTTTCTTGAGTCTAGTTGTTGTTTCCTGTTAGTTTGTCATGTCTAAGTCTGTTAGTATGTCATTTCCTTTTCATTCATAGTGATGTAGTTGAGTCTTCAAGTTGGAAATTTGAAATTGTAAGAGACTTATATTTGGAATAAAATTTTTATTTATTGCCTCAAATTAGTTGGGGTCATGTTTCATGCTCTTGATTATTCACGACTGTTAACTGCCACGTTCCGAGCAAACGACACATTCCACTACTATCGGTTCGGTATGTGACACCTGCATTTGATAAATGTTAACATTCGTGCATTTCAGGTCAAGCTAGCTTTGGCAACAAAGAAAGAAATAAATTAAGTAAGGCACAGAAAACGAGGCGTGTGGTTACACAAGAATCAAGGTAGAATTTAAGATTCATGGTTGCACAAAAACCAAGGCACAGGCAACACAAGGCAAATTGTTTCTCAGAAATCCATACAGATAAGATCAGTGCAACTGTTGAAGTTGATGCACATGCTGAAGAGAGAAGCGTCGACACATACTACTAAAAGTGTCGACACCAACCACAGTAGTGTCGACACCAGAACCATTTCTCAGCCAACTAAGGTCAATGCACAACACTGCTCACATGCATGCAATGTCGGTGCATCTTTTTGGTAACATCAGGTCGATGCACATTTCTCTCATGCCTTATAAGGTCTACACGCATGCAACAAACCAAGTCTGTATACATCTGCAAGTAAGGTCGATGCAGTCCCTCTCTAGAGCAGAGCAAGGTCAATGCAATCCTTTTCTAAAGTACAGTAGGGTCAGTGCACATCTACTACAAGGTCAGTGCATGCTTCGTCAGCGTAACATAGAAGTTCGGTGCACAACCTAGACTTGCACGAACCAAGGTCGGTGCATGTCCTGCCTCAGTGCAAGACCAGGTCGGTGCAGGTCCTACCTCCAACACAAGACTAGGTCGGTGCAAGTCCTGCTTTCAACTCAAGACAAGTTCGGTGTAGGTTTTTGTTCTTATGAATCAAGGTCTAAGCACTTATAAAGATCAAGGTTGGTGCAGGTTTCTATTCCTATGAACTAAGGTCTGAGCACTTCTGAAGATCAAGGTCCGCGCAACCTCTGGCCAGTAGATAACCAGGTCTGTGCACATTCTCTATTTGATAAATCAAGGTCTACAACACTAGAAGGTCCGTGCACATACGAAGACAAAGTCTAAGCACGATGATGAAGGTCTGTGCAATGCTTCCTTCGAACAAATACAGAAGAAATTCTCTTGTGTTGTCTCGACACCGCCTTGTGATGTCCCGACACATCTTGAAGAGAGTGTGTTGAATTTCGAACGGTTAAGCACCGGCATAAAAACATGTGTCGACACATCTGACAAATGTCTCGACACCTCTAGAAGAAATCAAGCTGAAATCATTCTGTCTGGCCTCTAATTTTATCAATATCTTGACATAGTCTTGTGAAGTCTCGACACATCAGTCATGGGCCTTCAAGATATTCAAAGGATGTCTCGACACGCGTCATGCCTCACTTCTCTATGGCTGACTTGTCTCGATACCTTGGATTCCTTCAAGAAGTGCTCTACTTGCTATCTTTACTAAGATGTGTCGACTCTTTTCATGCAGGAGGTCGACACCCTTGTTCTTCCAAGAATCCTCAAGCCAATAAACTATCAGATCAGTGGGTCATAGAGAGAGAGAAAAAGGAACCACAAATCATTAAAATTAAGTATTTTGGGGTCTGGACCACGTCCCGAGGTCTGACCCTTGCTCTACCATCTTATCACTCATTTGTCTACCTTTTGGAGATGATTTTGTCAGAAATCTAGCTGGAAGAGCCACTTCTGTTTGCCACGATGTATGTCTTATCTGTCTGCATGTCCAGACTGTCTACTGTTGGAAATAGGACACTCTGCAGTCTGCCATCATCTTGCTGTCGACCAATGGGCTGTCCAACCAGCCATTGTACGCAGAAGAGTCCATTTGAGCAGAATGAGAAGAATGCATATCTGAGGGAGATTTAATGTGAAGATTTGAGACTGACCAAAGGGAGATTTAGTCCGCCTCTTCACACAAGTCTCTTATCGTACTATTCTTGTACTAAAAGCAATTTAACTCACGCCAAATCTTGCAGAGCATCTTCTTCAAAGTAAAGAAAGCACTTGGCGGGAAAACTTGGCGGGAAAAGGTTCGTCACCGAGTGACCGCGTGGCACGCTGTATATATGTATAATATCTAGCTTCCCATGAAGCTGCTGCTGCTGCTGTCCACAAGTGCCACGCTCTAGACTATCTACCAAGAAGATCCCGTAGAAGCGTGAGAGCAGCCTTAGTAGGTAGTCTAGCTGGATATGGCTAAGGCATATGATCGAATGGAGTGGGGTTTCCTATTCTTGGCCCTCAAAAATTTGGCTTCTGCAACAGGTTTATCTCATTAATTTCACAGTTGTTGGTTAATTGTTGGTTCTCTGTTTCTTTCAATGGCCAAATTCGTGGCTACTTTAAATCATCAAGAGGGATTAGACAAGGGGATCCCCTTGCCCCGGCTTTATTCATTATTTTAGAGGAGATATTGAGCAGGGGCCTTCATCATATTTTTTCTGTTAGTCTTTGTAAGTATTACCACCTCCCTCGCAGAGTGCAGCCTATTTCTCACATTCTATATGCAGATGATACTCTGATCTTTATGAGTGGTGGAGTATCATCTTTTAAACAACTGCTCTTTTTCTTGGGGAGGTATGAGTCTTCCTCGGGGCAACGGATTAATGCTCACAAAAGTTGCTTTATTGCTGCAAAGCAAATGCCACATAGAACTATTGCTCATATCAATCAGATTTCTGACTTTCATCATAGAAGTGGAAGCATCACTTATTTAGGCATTCCTCTCTTTAAGGGCAGAGCCAAGATTCCACATGTTAAGTATCTGATTGATAAGGTAAATAATAAACTTGCTAGCTGGCAGAGTAAACTTTTATCTCAGGCGGGAAGATTGGTTTTAATCCGTTCTATTTTGACCACCATTCCTTTATATACTGCTGCAGCTGCATCTATTCCTTACACAATTATAAAGCATATTGGGAGAGTTTGTTCCAATTTCTTTTGGCAGGGATTGGAAACGATGAACAAAAAACACTGGGTGTCTGTTGACACCTTGAAAATGAGCAAGGGCAGAAACAGAATTGAAAGGAAGATCAGACCAATAGTAAAAGATCAATGACGAGGTTCGTCAACCATCTGCCTGGCTGAAGCCTTTTCCCGACCAAGCTGATGTCCGATGCCATTGTCAGTTAGACGACGGCACTGATGAAATAGCAGTCACCTGGCTGAAGTCTTTCCAGGCTAAAGCTGATGTCCGGTCTTGTCACCGTTCCAGTGACGATACCAATGAAATGATGTCCGATTTTGTCATCATTCAGATGGCAACGCCGATGAAACCCCGGTCTACCGACTGATGAAAAGCCTTTAATGATCTCAATAGAAACTATGTCACCAATGGAGGGCCCTTTCGGGTGCTGATGTACTTGAAGGACCAATAAGAGGCCTAGTCTAAAAGCCCTAAATGGGCCTATAAAAGTGGCGCCGGGATCCCCTTGTCAAGGCCAACAGGCCGCGCCGAGAAGCTTGAGCCCCGCACGCCGGGAGCTCCGCCTACAGTTGAGGCGCGCCGGGACGAGCCTGCCGAGAGGACACCAATGAAGGATATAAAACCCCCTCATTCGAAGAGACAACACACAGCACACAAGGTGATCGGGGGAGACACACCGAAGAAACCTGCAACCTCGTCCACAAGAAGAGAAAGAGAGCTGAAGAAGAAAAGAGGGAAGAGAGAGAGAGATCTCCCAAAAGCTGAGCGAAGGTGGGCAACGGGGAGGGAGAGGAGTCAATGCTCCGCCCTCCCCCCCATTTCTATAGTTCGTCTTTTTTTTATTTCGATGGTCTCTCTTCTTTCCTCTTCTGATGTAGCCTGCAATGCTGTAGCCGGTTTCACACCGATGCAGTGATGTATTCCCCCTGCTTCCTCATTATGTATCTTACCCAATGAATGTTATCGAATGGATAAATATGGTGGGCTGCAGTCCATCCCTGCTTTGGTTTCTCTGAAGTTCTATGCTCATCCTCCGTGTTGTCTGTCTCTTCTTAAGACTCAATAGCATGCTATCCCCCTCCCCAGGTCGATTGATCGCCTGTTTATTCGCCCGTTTCCTGAGTGCTCCTCATGCTTGCTTCCGAGCCAGGGACAGACTATCCCTTGGCCTCTGAAGCAAAGCATGGATACATAGCAATTGCCTCTCGGTCTTAGGTGTTGCATTCATGCTCATCGGCTTTGCCGAAGTCATCCCCGGGGCCAGAGACAGTCATCTCTTGGCCCCCAGATGATGGTGAGTATATTGAAATCATCCTCACGGATCATGAGGAACGCTGGTGACAGAGATACCCTAAACCGCGTTTCCCCCAAATAGCTCTCCGCCTCCGGCCTTCCCTTTGAAATCCAAGCCAAAGCCAATTGTAGTCTGATGAATTGAGCCCTTTGATTTCCTAAGGCCCGTCTATCTTGGCCTGAATCACCAGGAAAACCCCTGGATCCTCAACAGATTCAAGAACAGAGTACCATAAACCTCTGTTCTTACCCGGCGCCCTCAGACCTCTCGGCCCCGCATACAGTAAACTGGATGAACAGCTCTCGGCGCTATCCTTCAGGCGCCGAGAACCGTCTTGGCCTTCTGGCCTCCGCACCGGGAGACCCCCCTTTAACAATTGCGCTTCGCGCCGGGAGCCTTGCACCTTGGCCACGCCGGGAAGCTCCCTTGGCTGTTTTGCATCGCGCCGGGAAGCCATCCGATGGCTTTCTCCCCTGCGCGCCGGGAACCCCCCCCCTTTTAACAATTGCCCTTCGCGCCGACAACCTCCTCTGGCCATTTGGCCCTTGCGCCGAGAGCTTACATCCTGGCCTCTTCCCCGTCGCGCCGGGAGCTCTCCATGTTGAACCCGCCGAGAACACTCACCTCTGGCACCCTTCTGACGCCGAGAGCCCTAATTACTTGGCCTCCTTGCTTGCGCCGGGAGCCTAACACCTTCACCCTTCTGCCTTGGCGCCGTGAGACCCCCTTGGCTTCCCTGCTTGCCTGCGCCGAGAACTCCACTAACGCTAGCTTCCCGGCGCCCCAAATGGTGCCTTGCAAAGAACCCTTCTCGGTGCAGTGGTCTTCATGCCGAGAACCCATATATCCAGTCAAATCCATGCCGAGAGGCTGTCCTGCCACCCAATGAGCCTCCAACACTTCTATCAAAATCACCTAGGGATGTCCATGAGTCACCAGAACTGTCCCGAGGATAAAATCAAAGGGAGTCAGACTCCCTTACTTTCCACTGATCCGTATCGGGTTTATGAGCAACCCCTTTAGCTAAGGTGAGCTCTGCCACTGCACGAGTGTCACCGGCTCCTATAAGGGAAGAATCGAACATTGCCCCAGGGCATACATGTACAATGTGGGAGGTTCGCTCCCTCCTTTTTCACGGTTTTCATCCCGGCATTCCGTGGGTGATAGCCTATTCTCCCCTGGGCATAATCCAGATTATGGGGAGATGCTGTCGAAATGTCGATAGATATTTTAACCCCGATAAGTCCCGGGAGGTGCACGTCACACGCCCCTCGTCCGGCTCAATCTTCCGGGGAATATGTATGCTGCGAGGCCCTTGGCTGGATGAGAAATATGAAAGGGGACATCTCCCCGATGATGGTCCAGATTCCGTCCCGCCATTGCGTGAACGGTGTCCTATTCCTACCCGGCACGACCCACATAAGAGATGGTCATGTCGGTGTAGTAATCTACTGTGCACTAAATTGTCTGCCCAGAATAACAATATCTTCAATATCACGCACTGTTATTTTTTCTTTTATTACCGCCCCGAGCGGCCTCCTATTTTGGCGTTTAATCAAGGGTTGTCCTTCTTAGGAAGGGCATAATTAACGTCATAGCTTTTATGGTATGACAGACTTTTGGTCCTGACTCGGACTTCACAATCGACTGACCAAGTCAGATCGAGCGCATAATAAAAAATTGTCACCATGGTGACTGGCACGCCAATAAATCAATAAATAAACAAATAAAATTAAATAAGATAAAAGAGGAAAAAAAATCCCGCGTCCACAAGTCTGGCACGCCCGGTGGGACGTAGTCTCCCTTCATCTCTACGCCAAAATAGGAGGCCCAGCGGGCCCCCCCTCAAATTTCTGATTCCGTGCCTTCTCTATTTTCAGGAAACTACAATGACGGCTGGAATCATCTCTGTACACTTTGATCAACAAGTGGTCGATGTACATGTTCGAGAGGGATACCTAGCGGTACCTCTTGCATTCGGATCGATGCCGCCTGCTGTCGGGATGCCCAACTGCTTGGGCCTCATCTTCACTGACTTGCTCGAGATTGACAACCAGGAGCAAAAGACTGTTGTCGAGACATTGACACAAGCTACCAGCCCCAAAATGAGCCAGGTGATGCAGGATACTCCTGAGGTCGTGGCCTGCTTCATCCATCACGAGGCGAGAAGGGGCACTTCCTCTGCTGCTGGAAGAAGGAGGAGATCCGACAGGAGAGCCCGATCCACTGCTGTGGGTCATCGGATATCCAGCTCAGGAAAGACAATGCCGATTGGAGATGTCCGGGTAAACCTCAGTGGTCGCCCAAGGGCGGTCAAGCCAGACACGATCGTCCCGATGGTGCCTACTA
Source organism: Amorphophallus konjac (assembly GCA_022559845.1). Lineage (NCBI taxonomy): Eukaryota > Viridiplantae > Streptophyta > Magnoliopsida > Alismatales > Araceae > Amorphophallus > Amorphophallus konjac. The sequence continues at coordinate 99,944,590 of CM040125.1, read as the reverse complement.
CCAACAGGTTCCGGGTACTAGCTGCCAGGAGGGTCGACACGAAAGAGGAGGATAGAAGGCCACTGGCACCGAAGCCGCCCAAGTTCAGGCAGATCTGGCGGCCGAAGAAGATCCAGATCTGGGTCCCAGCTCGAGAGGAAGAAAACATTGTTGATGCCACTGTTGCCCGCTGCAGGGCAGGAAGCAGAAGAGAAGAAGTAAGAGACATAAGAAATGCTGTTGCTGTTCACCCCAGGGCTCGGGGTAGGAGAGATGAGAAAGGGAATGAAGGGAGGAATCTGACTACTATTCACCCCAGGATGAGGGGCAGAAGATATGAGCAGAAGGAAGACCTAACGGTCACCCACCCCATGGCTGGGGGCAAAAGATTGGAAAGAAAGAATTATGCTGCTACTGCCAACTGCTGCCAAGATGGGGTAGAAGGTTCAGGGAGGAAGAGGAAATGAGAATAAGCGAACCAGTCGCTGCTGCCACTCTAAGCAGACCAAGAGCCTGTGCCAGACAGGCCGATATATTCAAATACTGCAGAGCCGAGCACTTGACTGCTCAGGTGGAGAGACTGGCTTATCAGCAGAAGAGCCAGGAAAGGTTGATGCTCCAACCAGAGCCACGAAGGCACAATCAAGAGAAGTTGAAACAAGTGGCTCAAGACTACTTTCACTACATGGGGAACTCCGCTCTCGGGCAGCAAAGATTATCCCGTGCCTTGGGCACCATGGATGAAGAAGAAGAAGAAACCCTTCAAGAAGTGATGCTCGGAGTCTCCTCCTCCGATTCCAATGACTATGAAGAAGGCCACAGAGCCGGATATGGGAAAGAAGACCTGCATGGGGAAGAAGATAGAGAAAGAATATCAGTCTTTGACCGGCTCAAATACCCCGATCAGATGAGAAGGAAAGTCTACAGGCAGAGGGAAAAGATGCAGATCATTGACTGTAATATGGCCGGGCTTGTCAAAGGGCAGGATATGTTACCAACACAGCCAGATGAACTGCTCAGACTGGCAACCAGACCAGGCCCCGTCACAAGAGAAGTCAGGCGGCCAAAGATAAGATGAAGACTAATGATGAAGCCTGCAAGATCACCACTATGACAGTTAATGTGGTGACAGCGGAAGAGGAAGACAATCCCTTCGTTGATGATGCTGAAGGGACTTCAGAAGATCTACAGATCCCGTCAACCCTGGATCCCATGATCCAGATGATGTTTAGAAGATATCAACAAGAGATCAATGCTCTCAGAAGACAGCTAAATGAGAGGCATGAAGTCACACCGATCTCCAAGCAAGCCGAGCATGTGGGGCAGACTGCCAGCTCAACAGAAATGGCTATCCAGCTAATCCTCTCCGGCTGATAAGGGCAAAGCACCGAGCCAACCCGTTCTGCAGCAGACGGTAGCTCAGCCCTCTGTATCTCAAACGCAGCCTGCCGCGCCGGCCTTGCGCGCAACTGTGATGACAACTCCTTACAGTCAGCAACAAGCTCACTTCTTCCCGGAAAACATAGATCCAGCCATAGCCCAGAAGCTGATGATTGAAAAGATTATGGAGATGAAGCTGTCCGAAAAGACTGGTGATAATGCTAGTACCTACGATGTGTACAAGGTACCATATCCTCCCCAGTATGCTGCTAAGAGACTACCTCCAGGCGTCAGTAAGCCGCCGAAGTTTGAAAAATTTAATGGCCAGGGCTCTCCCAGGGAGCACATAGCTTACTATACCACAATCATGGGTGACTTGGCAGCTGATGAAGCTTATCTGCTTAAGTTCTTCGGCTCATCCCTCACCGGGATAGCCTTTGAATGGTATTCAAGCCTGCCGGCTGGGTCAGTGACCGATTGGCCTGATATGCAAAGAAAGTTCCGCGACAGATTTCACGTCACGGAAAGAGAATTACAATAGCAGAACTATATGCAACCAGGCAAAAGCAAGATGAAACAGCACTGGACTACATCAAAAGGTGGAGGAACTTAGCTATGAGATGCAGAAGACCTCCTCATCAAGAAGATGCAGTGCAAATATGTAAGCAGAGCCTCAGGAGAGAGGTACTGGAAAAGATGATTGGTGCAGATGTCAGAACATTTGACCGACTGAACAATATAGTGGCGGAGGTCGAGACGTTCCTGTCTAAGCGTCCGACGGCCAATGCTCCAACTGTGCCGAAAGGGAAATCTAATGATCGACGACCATCGCACTCTGAGGCTAACACCGTCGATTTCAGAACCTTCGAGCAACAGAAAGGGAAGAAGGGGGCAGATGAAGCTCCCCCGCCAGCAGACACAGCAGAAAGAAAAGATAAGGTCTCTCTGAGAAATAAAATGAGAAAGCCATACTCTTTCCCGAAAGATAAGACAGCTGCACTATTCAACTGGGCATACAAGTTCAACAAGGTAACATTGCCTGAACCAAAGAGACCCGATGACGCGGCGAAGAAAGGTGATCCACTGTTCTGTCCATATCACCGCGCGCTGGGGCACGCAATTGAAGATTGCTACGTCTTCAAAGATATTATGGAAGGCATGGTCAAAAAGGGCGAGCTACAGCTGGGAGATTACCAGGTAGAGCCACCTCGTCCACATGAGCCTCCGGCATTAAAAATGGCCGCCAATATGATTTCAATCTACCAGCAGCTGCCTAAGGAGGCCGTTGAAGAATGTACTAGGCATACTTATGAAGCTTGCTTCCTCACCCCACTGAAGGATCAGGAAGGATGGCAGATGAAACCCATAAAGAACAGAAAGAAGACTCCCGCAGCCAAAACCAATGGAGCAGTTATCCGCGGTGTCACACCAAGACCTGAACCGCCTCCAGTAAAGCCAGTATGGCGCACAGCTGAGACAGGGCCAGTCATCCGGATCCCCACTCATAACCGGAGAAGACAAGTCCCCCTACCTGCACATAAGGAAGTAAGTCCTGTAGCCAGGCGTTTACAGCAGTATATTAATGGGCTCGATGAATATGAACAGAAAAAGCCCGGGCACCTGCTGGTGAAAGACTGTATACTCTGGGAACAGCTCGAAGAATTGAAAATTAAAGAGCAGTCAGAGGCAGAACAAGAAAAGCTGAGACTGAACCCTTCTGGGGGCAGGGGCCAATAAAGCCAAATCTCCAGAAAAAGAAGAGACGGCCCAAGTCCAAGAAGGGAAAGAGGGTCGTGACAGTACAATGTAACACCCTGTCAGCACTCTTTACCTCGCCCGGGGAGGATGATGAGGATGAAACATCAAATGCCCCGCTAGAAGCCAACCATGCCGAGGCCTCAACCTCAGCACATGCAACACGCTCCGGAAGAAGGTGGGGGCGCCCACCACCAGCTAATCATAACATTATGTTCAGAGGGGAACAACCCTACCAGATTCCTGAACCAGAGGTACGAGGTGTCCAGGTTCCTCCCCCTGCCAGCTTGTACCAAGAAAAGAAGAAGGAGGTCAAACTCCAACATTTCTGGAATTTCTGTCTAGTCTAGAAAATGGGCAGTCGATACAGGCTGGGCCAGATAAAGGCAAGAGACCTCAGCAATCGGCGTCTGTAGCCTACAAGCAGAATGAGAAAGAAGGGGATAACCCTCTGACGGCACCAGGGGCCGTTGCTATAGAAGAAGCCTCCCAAGAAGTCAGTCCAGAGGTTGAAGCCAGCACTGGGCAGCAGAGGCCACGGGCACCACATGAACCTCCAAAACCCCGATGGGCGGAAGAAATGAGACTGTCTAATGTCAGGGTGGGCAGCCGGATCATGAAAATGCTAAAGAAGCTCCCTACCAGATTCTCCATCTGGGAGATTCTCTCTCTGAGTGAAGAGGCTCGCCAAGCAATTGTTGATGCCTTGCAGTCGCCGGCACAATATGAAGCACTCTTGACAGAAGTGAATTCTGGGCCGTCAGTTACATTCACAGAGATGACATGCTGATTCCGAATTCCGGCCATAACAGACCGCTGTATATGAGGGGCTCCCTGAACTGTCAGCCACTGAACAGGATACTGATAGATCCCGGGGCTGCCGTGAACATTCTCCCATACCGCATCTACCAAAAATATTACTTTGATCTGTAGCTTACCAAGGTCAGAGACATGAAAATTGCGGGATTCAACCAGAAATGTGAGACGCCCCTTGGGGTGGCTGATTTTAACCTCACATTGGGGGATCTCACTACCGTGGTACGATTCTATGTAATCGACTCCAACACCACATATAAGGCCCTGCTGGGGAGACCGTGGCTGCATGAATATCAGATAGTGCCGTCCACGCTGCATCAGTGTATTAAATACTGCCATGAAGGAAAAGAAGAGAGGGTGTTTGCGGATCTGCATCCCTTCGAAGTATTCGAGTGCCATATGCTCGATGCATCCTACTACACGGAGGTGTCGCAAAAGGGTGAAGAGAAAGAGGCTGGGGTCAGCCAGAAAAAGCCGGCGACGAAGGCAAGAAACTGGTCTCCCCCGCCACCAAAGGGCTATATTAAAAAGCATGAGGTATTTCACATCTCTTATGCTGGTGACTTTGCTCGGATCACCCCTCCTAGCATTCACCCGGATGATATCGATGAAGAAATGAAAGAAAAGTACACAGGTGGAGGTTCCGCAGGGTTTAGTCAAGCCCATCGCCAGCCTAGAGTACCAGACGGTGCTACCACTGAAGACTATGGAAGTCCCTCGCTTCTGCGAGCCTCCTACCATATTCTACACCGGGGAGCCAGTCGAGGAAGATGATCAAGACTGCATGGTCCCTGAAGAGGCTGTAAACCGGATGGTGCCGATTACAGGCTTGGACTATACTACCCAGCGGGTTTCGCAGATGTTCTCTAAAATGCAGATGCCATCACTACAACCTGTTGCCCAGAAGAAGGAGTTCCAGGAGCTATGGGATCCGCCCCGGGATAATAAAGAACTGAGGAAGATCACTCAGCACCCGGGATTGGGTTATACCCTTCAAGAATACTATGAAGCTGAAGTGGACGTCATCTCTGTCTCCTACCAGCATGAAGGCCCTTCCGAGGTGGGATATGACAAGTACCCCTCGGAAGATGAAGAAATCATTTATCAATCCATAATGAACAATGAAGCCCCGGACAGTCAGCCGGAGACGGGGACGTCTGATGAAGCAAAGAAAGATTGGTGCTGGGAAGACCTACCTTGCAAAGAGGATCTGTTCCATGCTGAAGCAAAGTTTGATACGGGAACCCCGGATGAAGACCAAGTAGCCAAAGAGCTGAGGGAATGCCTGGAGTTTGAGCGCATCCTGGAAGAAGTCCGGGCTCTACGGAATGATGATCTCTCAAGGGAGTCTGCATCAGAAGAGCCTCTAAGGGCGGAAGACTCCATTTTTGAGTTTCCTGCTGATCCAGTTACGTCCTCGGGGCAGACTGAACAGAATACAACAATATTGGCCGTATATGATGAGCCAACACCCGCTGATGACCAGTATGATGAAACAGAAAATCATGAAACTGAAGAAGATTATATTCCGGGAGGCTTCATTGACTTGCAAGAAGCCCCGCCCGAGGTCGAAGATGGAGGTCAGGCCACCGTCGATGAGCTTGTGGAAATAAATCTGGGGACCGCAGATGAGCCAAGGCCGACATTCCTCAGTGCACTGTTGGAGCCAGCTACCAGGGAACAGTATATACAATTCTTGAAAGAATTCCGAGACTGCTTTGCATGGACATATGATGAAATGCCGGGACTAAGTTCTGATGTGGCACAGCACCGATTGGCAATAAACTCAGAGGCTAGCCCTGTAAAGCAGCCTTCCAGGAGAATGCGCCCTGAATTAATAAATCAGATTAACAAGCTGATTGATGTAGGCTTTGTTGAAGAAAATCAGTATACTACATGGTTAGCCAACATAGTGCCCGTAAAGAAGAAGAATGGGCAGATCAGAATATGTGTTGATTTCCGGGACCTTAATAAGGCTTGCCCGAAAGATGACTTTCCAGTGCCAATCATTGAAGTGATGATCGATGCGACTACTGGTCATGAGGCTCTATCATTTATGGATGGGTCATCCGGATACAACCAAATCTGGATTGCTGAGGAAGACAGAGTGCACACTGCATTCCGTACCCTGAAGGGGATATTCCACTACAAAAGGATGCCGTTTGGCCTCAAGAATGCCGGCGCTACCTACAAAGAGCTATGACCAAGATCTTTGATGATTTGCTCTTCAAGAAAGTAGAGTGCTACATTGATGATTTGGTAGTAAAAACTAAAAGAAGAGAAGACCATTTGCAAGACCTGAGAGTAGTATTCCAGAGGCTGCGCAAATATGAAATCAAGATGAATCCCATGAAATGCGCCTTCGGCGTGTCCAGTGGAAAATTCCTCGGGTTTATTGTCTGTCATAGGGGCATTGAAATTGACCCATCCAAGATTAAGGCTATCCAGGAGCTCCCTCCACCAAGGAATCTGTTCGAGCTAAGATCTCTGCAAGGGCGTCTGGCCTATATCCGACGATTTATATCAAATCTGTCGGGAAGATGCCACCCCTTTCACAAGCTCATGATGAAAGATGTGCCGTTCCTCTGGGACGATGGCTGTCAGGAAGCCTTTGAGAAGCTGAAAGAATATCTCAAGACCCCTCCGGTGCTGGGGGCACCAATTAAGGGTAGGCCCTTAATACTATACATCGCAGCCACATACTGTTCCCTGGGGGCAATGCTGGCACAGATAAATGAAGAAGGCAAAGAACAAGCCTTATACTATCTGAGTAGGAGGCTGATTAGAACTGAAGAAAGCTATAGCTACATAGAAAAGACCTGCTTGGCACTAGTCTTTGCTGTCAAAAAGCTCCGACACTATATGTTGTCACATGAAGTCAGATTGATATCTGCAGCAGATCCGCTCAAATACATATTGACTCAGCCAATACTGAAGGGCCGATTGGGCAAATGGGCAGTGATCCTGATGGAATTTGATATTACCTATACACCCCAGCGGGCGATAAAAGAACAGGCCGTGGTTGATTTCTTCGCAGAGCATCCTGTGCCGGAAAATGATATGCTAGGGACTGAGTTACCCGATGATGAGACACTCGAGGCCTGCCAGACCCAGTCAGTTATGTGGCAACTATTCTTTGATGGAGCATCCAGAACAGAGACAGACTCCGATGGAAAGACCAGAATACAGGCTGGAGCCGGTATTGTGCTGAAATCACCAGAAGGGGAGGTCGTGCATACTTCCTGTTCTATAAACAAGCCCTGCACCAATAATGAGCCTGAGTATGAAGCTCTGATAATCGGGCTATATATAAGCCTCAACATGGGTATCCAAATGCTTCAAGTGTTCGGGGATTCGATGTTGATAATAAAACAGGTCCAAGGGGAGTTCGAAGTGCGGAAGCCAGAACTGAATCCCTACCACCAAAGAGCTGTGCGCCTCATGGCGAAATTCTACCATATTGAGCTCAAGCATGTGGGCCGTGGACACAATGCCCAGGCTGATGCACTCGCGAAGCTGGCCAGCTCACTAGCAGTCCCACCAAATAAGACACTGAACATTGTCGTTATGAACCGATGGCAAGTCCCCAGTGTGAGCGACGTCACGCGGTTCGGAGTTCGATGGTGCGGGGAAGAGGATGCGGAGAGCGCGCGGGCTCTTCTTTTTGTTTGTTTTGCTGTTTGCTGCAACACAGAGATGAGAGAAGAGAGAGAAGGGGCCACCACGGGAGATTGCTCCGGCGGGGCGAGCGGGACAAGTATAATATAACAAGATATGGGGTTCAAACGGCCATAGCGGGAAGTGACTCGCCGCGACCTCGGGGGGACGGGAATGGTGCAGAAATTAAATAACAAAAATTGAAACGGCCATTGGGGAAGTGACTCGCCGCGGCCTCGAGAATATGAGCAGAATATAGCAGAATATAAAAGAGAATATAAGAACAGAGATTTAAACGGCCATTGGGGAAGTGACTCGCCGCGGCCTCGAGAATATGAGCAGAATATAACAGAATATAGAGAGAGTATAAGAACGGAAATTTAAACGGCCATTGGGGAAGTGACTCGCCGCGGCCTCGATGATATGAGCAGAATATAACAGAATATAGAGAGAATGTAAGAACGGAAATTTAAACGGCCATTGGGGAAGTGACTCGCCGCGGCCTCGATGATATGAGCAGAATATAACAGGATATAAAGAGAATATGAGAACAGAAATTTAAACGGCCATTGGGGAAGTGACTCACCGCGGGCTCGATGATATAAATGAAATATAACAGGATATAAAGAGAATATGAGAACAGAAATTTAAACGGCCATTGGGGAAGTGACTCGCCGCGGCCTCGATGAAAAGATGTGATCGCCAGGGGCCGAAAGACCCCAAAATAAGAAAGTGATCGCGCCTACCTCAAGAGCGGGAGATGGCGGGTTGCTTCTTCCTCTCCTTCGGCCGGCCGACGGAGAGGGCTTTCCTCGGGTACCCTTGCAAAACAACGACAAATAAATGACAAGTGGATTAGAAAGATGGAGGTGTAGTATTCAAATCCTTGCGATAAAAATAACGAAATGATGGCAAGACACACACCTGGTTGGTGTTATCTTTTAAACCCCTCTCGGACTCGAGTAGGAGGAAAATGAGATGATGGATGCAAGAAGTATAAGAGAAGAGGCGCCCTTGTGAAGGGGGATAGAGGATGCAATATGATGAATGTAAAGAACTATGGAGAAAAAGGGAAGAAAAGGCTTATTGGATGAGCCGAGGGTGAAATCCGGCGGAGCTCCGGCAGCGTGGGGACGACGTGGAAGCGCGGTGGATGAAGACGACCTTCCTCTCGCGAGCGTGAGCACCCGAGAAGCCGGCAGAACCTCCACCTACAAAAGAACCCACGGGTTAGAAAATGACTCCGTAGCCTCTGGGCTCCGGCAGCCTATCGGATCACTTAGAAGCTCCTCCAGAACTGAGGGGGTGGGCTCTATTTATAGAGCTCCGGAGGGTGGAGGCGTCCAAGACCCTGGACACCTCCATCAGGGCCGAAATAATATTTTATTCTATTTTTATTGATTTTTTTGGAATACTTTTGTGGAGGCGTCCAGGGCCCCGGACGCCTCAAGCAGGTCCACCGAAAACCGACGACGGCCGCACGCGGTTTGGCACAACGCGTGGTTTTGTGAGCGGCGCCTCGTGATTCAGAAATGGGCGCGTCCAGCTGAACGGACGTCCCTATATTTGGCTTTTTTCACACACGACAAACCGTCGTTCGGTGGCCGGCGCCCGTGAGGGAGTTGATGGAGGCGTCCAGAGGCTAGGACGCCTCCAAAAATATGTTATTTTATTGGTTTTCTTGTCTTTTATGATAGGGCTGGCATTTTTAATTTTTAATTTGTTTTTTATAGAGGCGTCCAGAGGCCTGGACGCCTCTATTAATATATATATATATTTATTTATTTTTTTTGTTTTTGTATGCCAACTGGCATTTTATACTTTTTTTATATTTTGTTTTTATGGAGGCGTCCAGGGGCCTGGACGCCTCCATTAATTATTTTTATTTTTATTTATTTTTTTATTTTTTCTATGCCAACTGGCATTTTAGACATTTTTTATTTTTGTTTTTTTATGGAGGCGTCCAGGGGCCTGGACGCCTCCATTAATATATATATATTTTATTTAATTTTGGGCCCTGAGAAAAATAATAAAATAAATTAAAATTATGGGGGCGTCCAGGGGCCTGGACGCCCCCATTAAGACCCACCCGGGTCCTCGGATTAGGCGTCGGCAGCCGCCCGGTAGACACCCTTCTTGGTTCCGGAACCTTTTGATGCGTCTGACTGGTGTTGATGCCGTCCGAATGCCGTGATGAGACGATTCCGGATGCCGAAAAGGGCGGAAGAAGACTCAAGAAAAGGAAGTACTCAAGTGATTCGAAATGCGTAAGCCGTCGCGGGGCGTCGTATAGTAATATGAGACTTCCTCAGGAGACGTCAGGAATGGCGTGTCTACAGCTGCCCCGCCTTGGCGTCTGCTTTGCAAGGGAGCGACACGTAGTGGAATGGTATCGAAGTGGAGTGAGTGAAGTGGGAGCGGACTGATAAGTTGATGCCAAGGTGTGATGAGACACGCTTTTGACGTTACTGTTTGGAATCTTTCCTGGAGTTTCAATGAGGCGACCTTGAAGAAGGTCTTTCAAATATTGACGATTGCTTGGACGGAGATCAAATAAGGGAGGGTGAGATGTGCGCTCAGGCACGAAACAAAAGGAGACCAACTTCTCGGTGTGGAAGTACCTGGGTCATAAACCGGAGGTTTCACCTTTGGGGAGCGGTTACCAGCCAATGTGGAAGTGCTGCGGCCAAGGTGGGTCAAAAAAGGTAAAGGAATATCTGAGGGTCTGTCCAAACAAGGGTCTCCTTTGGAAGAGCAGCGTAGGGCTGTCTCAAGGAAACTCAGTATTTCATTCGGAGTGGAATATCTCATATTTGTGGGAATTGAACACAACGGCTTTCACAATCGAATCACTTGAATGATCTTCCGCAATAAATCAAAGTCCTATATGAATGCATGCTGGGTTCAAAGAAAAATTTAAAACAAACTAAAATAGAAAATAGCCAAGGATAATATTGTCAACTTGTGAAGAACGGGTCAGGATACCGATCCGGTGAGCTGATACTGGGCTGGGGCCCGTTTATCCACGCACCAACTCACTGAATGGAACCGTCGTCCCCATGCTACCACAAATTGACGGCCTATCCGTACAACCCAAATTCTTCCGGGATCATCACCGTTTTTGTTGAAGGGGAACTCAGATCCAGATTCGTTCGGGCCGCAAGGTCCTTGACATGTTCTAGTAGCGTAGGTATCATATACTACGATGCATGACATGGTGGGACCAACCAATGAAAGGTGGGACAGGAGATAGGACAAAGACGTCCGTTAGTAAAACCTGCACAGGCCAGCAAAGGTTAGCAACATCAAAAGGTAGCAGAATCGCACCACAGTTCAAAGGAGATCTAGACAAAATCTTGACAATGACCACTGATGTGACATGTTCTGTCCTGTAGCACCCTTCCCTTCCTATAAGAACTCCCCTTAGGCTAGTTCATTCAAATGCACCAAGGTGGGTTTTGGAAGCTCAGGAGAGGAAGGAGAGGAGAATTAGAGATTTCAGGATGGAAGGAGAGTCTTCCCGCGTTATGAAGAGGAGCAAGCCTAGCAGCGAGATTAGGCGACTTTCCGACCTCGAGGGTCATCTGAGTGGGACGATCATGTCGCATATGGTAAGCCGACTCTTTTCAAATTTCTGCACGTGAACCTTCTTCTTACTTCCTTCATTTCTTCTTCTTTCCTCTCCCAGCCATATCCACTCTTCCCAGGCCCGAGGAAGTTTTCCAAGCTGCCATGGCTTTCAAAGCTGACTTCCAATATCTCCATTGGCATGAGGGCCATACTCTCGAAGTGGCATCTGCAGGGGCTCCTTATTCACGCCAAGCATTACGAGAAGATTCGTATGGACTGGGCGGCTATGGGCGCGCTAGTGGAGGTCTGGCATCCCCAGACCCACACTTTTATCTTCCCGACCTTCGAGGTGACCATCCTCCTCGAGGAGGTGGAACTTCTGCTTGGTTTGAAGAAATTCAAGAGTGACGGGAAGGTGAAGGCTATGCGGATGCTGACACGGGGTACTTCTGAAAGCGTCCTTGGAAGCTTCATGCCGCCCGACGCAGCTAGAAAGGTCCGTACTCAGAAGGGGATCGATCTCCAAAAGCTCGCGGAGTGGGTCATGACGCCCTGAGAGGGTCACCAGACGATGACTATTTGGAGGGAATCATGAAGGGGTTCACCATTTGTCTGGCGGGTGCTCTCTTGTTCCCTTATACCGACAACATAGTGGAGGAAGACCAACTGGGTGCTATCTGCGGGATCTGGCGTGGAAAGAGGGTGGGACCCGCCGTCCTCGCCTATCTTTACAGCGGCCTTACTGCCTCGAGCATGGGTAAGCCTCCATTTGGTTGTGCACTTGTCTTGAATTGCTGGCTGGATTTGCATTTCAAATTCGACCACCGCGAGGGAATGCCAACCGCTTCGAAGCTCTTCCAACAAAGCCCGCTTCACCACATAGCCGACGTGTTAGGCTTTGGTGGTACTGTAGTGAACCGCGTTCCGTGGCTGAAGAAACGTGAAGACTGGCGGTCTCACTTCCGCACCGTGACACAAGGCTTCTTCACTTGCGCACCGGCATGTTTGCTTTCGCTTGATCTCCTCATGAGGCCTTCTCCCGAAGTTGATCTTCAACTGATCGGCGCGACCGAGTTTGTTCTTTACAACGCGCATCGGTGCTGCCTCCAGATTGGCATCCCACGCCATTCGTTCCCGCCACCGACTGACATTGTTCCTTTGAAGAAAAGGGAGTTGGGCACTGAAGCGGACGCGAAGGAAGCGAAGGCCATTAAAGCTCCCTGGAAGACAAGTGTTGCGGGAAAGGCCTTAGCGCACGTGGTGGAAGAATGCGAGCCGTGGAGGGCTTATGTAACCGAACTGGGGAAGTTAAGGCCTAAAGCGGCCTAAGCCCCTGATGTAGTGCACTTTGCTTTTCTGATGGAATAAAATTTGGCATTTGGATGTTTCGGACCCCCGTCCCCTTAATTATTATCTTTTTTATGAATTTTCTTTTTCTTTGTGTTTTTTTTATTTTGTTTGGATTATATACATATTCTTATATAAATATATTATATTTTTTTTTGTTGAAAAATTTTTATTATGGGGGGGGCGTCCAGGGCCAGGGCGCCCCTATTATTTTTATTTTATTTAAATTTTTTTTTTGTTTTGGGGGCGTCCAACTGTCTGGACGCCCCTAATTTTTATTTTTATTTTTATTTTTATTTTTTTGTTTTGGGGGCGTCCAGGGTCCTGGACGCCCCAACTATTATTTTTTATTTTATTTTATTTTTTTTGTTTTAGGGGCGTCCAGGCGCCTGGACGCCCCCATAAATTTTTTTAAATTTTGAAATAAAAAAAAGATGGGGGCGTCCAGGCGCCTGGACGCCCCAAAGAAGCTAATTCCTATTTAAGGGCTGCCCCCCCCTTTTGCTCATTTACTGTTCAATCTGACGACCCAGTCACCCTAGACGACCTATTCTTAGTCCCCATGGAGCGAGGAGGATCGAGCCAGGGTCCAAGGAAGCGAAAATGACTGGCTCGTCGTGCGAGGAGGTTGAGGGATGATGCCGAGGAGGCTGCAGCAGAGGAGATTGCTGCGGAGGAGGGGATGGAGGTGCCTCTCCTGGCCGCGGAGGCTGCTGCGGATGCTGGTGACGCGGGAGAGGACGATCACGACCCGGTAAGTACTTCGGAATCCTCACTCTGTGGTTTAATAGGCTAAAACGGGCGTGCGAGAGGCTGTGAGAGAAGGCCGGGTAGTGAGAGAAGGAGGCGTCCAGGGGCCTGGACGCCTCCACGTTTTCTTTTTCTTTTTGTTTATTTATTTATTTACGTAAATAATAAAATAAATTTAAAAAATAAGGAGGCGTCCAAGGCCTAGGACGCCTCCATAATAATATATATATTATATATATTTTTTTTATTTTTGGTTCTTGGATTTTTTTTTCGAAAAAAGAAATAAAGAAAATAGGAAGGAGGCGTCCAGGGGCCTGGACGCCTCCAAAAAAAATATATATGTATTTTTTTTTAAAAAAAATAAAATAAAATAGTATATACAGTGTTATTGTTGATTACTGTTCATGATGCTGATGTGTTCTTTGTTGGTTTTGTGGCTTGCAGGGCGTGATGAAGGGCCGGATCAGCTGGTCCTTGGTGGTGGCAGCATACCGTGGGCTGCCGGATTTCAGAGGGCGCGTGTGGACGCCATGGGCTTTGGAGCTTTCCTTAGGATCGAGCCCTTCCGGCTCGACCTTCCTCTTATCCAGGCACTGAGGGAGCGGTGGCACGCACCGAGCCGGGCGTTTCTGATGCCCTGGGGGCACATGGTGCCGTCACTGGAGGACGTGGCTCGGATCACCGGGCTACGAGTTGACGGAGAGGCAGTCAGCGGGGTCACCTACCCCGACTACCGAGAGAGTGCCCTGGACCTGCTGTGGTTAGAGACGAGCGTGACTGATAGAGACAGCAGGGTAGTCGGCCGAGTGGAGATCATGGAGGCGCTCGGATTCGTCGACCCGCGTCAGCGGGTTAGCGAGACTGGAGCAGAGTTCTTGGCTCGACTGGAGGGGGATGCTCGTGCTGCTTTCACCCAGGACCCGAGCGAGCGGGAGCTGGTGGATCTAGACCTTCGGAGGTTTCTTTTCTTCTTCCTGGGCCGCCTTCTGCTGGGGACGAAGGGGGATGGCATCCACTGCCGTTTCCTCGGGATCTTGGCGGATCTGGACAGAGTGGGACACTATGCGTGGGGAGCGGCTCTGCTTGCCCATTTGATTGCTGATCTCTCCCAGACTTCGGAGAAGGAGACGACAGTCAGTGGCTTCGCACCTTTCCTCCAGGTAAACATTTTATTTATGCATTCCCACAGTTAAATATGCAATTATTGTACTAATGATGTATGATGGATGCAGGTGTGGAGCTATTACTATTTCCCGATGGGGAGGGCTAGGCATGGGAACAGGAGGGCCGTGCCTCTGGCGCGGCAGTGGAGGCCGGTCGTGGTTGCAGCACCCCACGGCTACCAGCTGGCGTCACTTCGTCGAGAGCTGAGCGAGTATCCCGAGGCCATGGTATGATGCGTATGATTTTTTTTGTGTTTATGCATGTGACTGAATGGTAACTAACATGATGTATGTATGGTGATGCAGGTGGTGTGGAGGCCCTACCTGGGCATGGGCGATGCTGGCCAGCCCTGGGTTGTAGCGGGTCTTCCTCGCTTCAGGCGGGACGTGTGGGTCCATTGCCTGAACGAGATTGAGCCGCTGCGGCTTAGACTGGTCATGAGGACGTTGGGGCTGGCCCAGGAGTGGGTAGACGTAGATGCGCCGGCCCGCATTGGGCGGAAGACCAAGGGGAAGGCGAAGATCGTGGACTGGCGTACGCGCTTCCCAGCACAGTACCAGGACTGGCAGCAGGGCGGGGTCCCAGTAGTGTCCCACGTACAGGACAGCACAGACTACATGAGACGGTACCGAGCTACGTACGGGGACCGCCTCTCCTTGGGTGGTATGGCAGGGGTAAGTGAAATGAAACTGCTCCACCTTTCTATATGTATATGCATGGGATACTAACTTATGTGTAATGCAGGATGCTCGTGATACCATGATTGCCGACCTGCGGGCCCAGTTGGCGGACGCCAGGCGACAGTTGGTGGCCATCCGACAGGAGTTGGAGATCCTGGTGAGTTTATGCAATGCATTTTTTTGTGACCTGGATTTTTGATGCTTAGCCTTTGACTGACGTTTGCCCCGTGTTTCAGCGGGCCCACCAGACAGCGGCAGCCGCGATGGCTGGTGGAGCGGGTTCCAGTTCGCGGGGCCCTCCTCCGGAGGTTTCTGCCCTCCAGGAGCAGCTGGCGTACGCGGTGGCTCGGGCTGAGGAGGCCGAGCGTGACCGCGAGACTCGAGTGAGTGCTTGCTTGGCCGCGACCCTTTTCTAGCTACTTTCCTTCTATCACTGTTCTCTTACGGTGCATGCGTGTCTTGACAGGTGGCCGAGATCCGAGAGGCCCTGGCGCGTGCTGTTCGTGCTGAGCAGGAGCGCGATGCCCGGGTGGCAGAGCGTGACGCCCGGATTGCGGAGCTAGAGGAGGAGCGGCGACGGGAGGCTGAGGAGCTTCCTCGCGACGTAGTGGATCTGCGGATCGCCCTCGAGCTGTCGAGGAGAGAGGCGATGAGGGAGAGAGAGGAGAGGGAGAGGGATAGGGAGAGCGTGGAGAGAGAGAGGGAGAGGGATAGGGAGAGAGAGAGAGGGAGGAGCGACAGCGGGATCAGACCGAGAGGAGGGCTCTAGAGGCCCAGCTGCTGGAGCTCCGATTGAGTCTTGGCACGGCGGAGGGGAGGCTTCGGGAGAGCGAGGAGCGGTACCAGAGGGCGAAGGAACGCGGGGCGCGACTTCGTCAGTCTGGTTCTTTTTCCATGGGCAGCTACCTGGTTTCTTCGGCCGAGGAGCGTCGTCGCGCCTTCGAGGCTGGAGTGCCACCGCAGGGCGAGGCGAGCACGGCTTCTCAGGGTTCACAGAGGTCGCGGAGGCCCCCTAGGGATCTCCGTCAGAGGAGGGAGGAAGGAGATGACCAGGAGGGTGACGGTGAGAGTTAGAGAGTTGCTTGTACGTCACCCTTCTCACTGTATGATGTACTTTCGGCTATTATATGAAATGGAAATGGCTTTTGTGTTGTGTGTACTTTTCTCTCTCCCACACTTTCTTTTTTTGCACTGAGTTGTCCCTTGAGGCACGCTCCGCGAGACCTTGCCCTGAACAGCGGGGAACTATGTTTTGCACGGGGGGATTTTGTTTCCTTTCCCCCTTTTGGGCGCGTCCAGGCGCGAGGACGCGTCTTAATCCTTGATTTTAAATTTAAAGCGACGGGTGGTCCTTTCTTCTCCCGTGCCTTACCCGCAAACGAGCCCGCCTTCCGCCGAAACGCGCTTGCCCCCTTTTCGTCTTCCTCCTCTTTTGATCGATGGAGTTCGGTGGGCCCGACCGTGGTGAAGGTGGAGAGGGACGAGGAACTCCTCGCCCAAGGAGGGACGCGCCCGAGCACGGAACGGCGTCCATGGAGGAGGAAGGGCCGCTTCGGGCCCCCGAGGGACCCGAGGGGCCCGATGGCGTGGGAGGAGGTGAACACGGTCCGGTAGGTCCTCCGATCTCTTCCTCTTTTAATTCATTTTGGGTTTTGAAGCGAGCCGCGCGAGGAGGAAAGGGTTCGGCGAGTGTTGCACTCAAATGATGGACGCGTCCTAGACAGGGGACGCGTTCCTTTTGACTGATATGGGACCCCTTTCTTGGTGCAGGACATGGCAAGGACGCTGGGCCTGGCCGATGAGTGGGCGAGTGCGGACGAGCCGAGCCGCGTCAGGAAGGAGAGTCGCGGCAAGGCGAGGCTCGAGGACTGGCCCGTACGTCTCCCTGGACAGCAAGGGGGTGTACTGGTGCAGGACAGTGCCGACTTCCTGCGGCGGCAGAGAGAGAGTTACGCGGGGCTTCCCCAAGCTGGGGACACGCGTGGCATCGGCGGCTCGCGCGCCCAGCTGTCAGAGACTAGGCGGCAACTGGCCGTCGCTCAACATGAGCTGTCGCTCCTGGTAAGTTACGTGCCGCCCTTTTAACTTCAGATTTTGGAGTTTCACTGACGGCCGTTGTTTATTTTGTTCCAGCGTGCCCAGCAGACAGCGACGGTGGGAGTGGCTGGCGGATCTTCCAGTTCCTCGGCCCCTTTTCTCGAGATTGCTTCCCTCCGGGAGCAACTTGCCGGTGCGGTGGCCCGTGCGACCCGGGCGGAAGAGGAGCGTGACGCCTGGGTGGCGACTGTAGCGGAGCTGCGGCATCGTGGTGAGGAGAGACCTTCTCCAGACATCCTGGAGTTAAGGGTTCTTCTGCAGATGATGAGGAGAGAGGTAGAGAGAGAGAAAGCCGAGAGAAGGTCCGAGCGACAGCGGGATCTGACCGAGAGGAGGGCCTTGGAGGCCCAAGTGAGGGAGCTCCAGCTGGGCCTTCAGGCCGTCGTGCAGAGGCTAGGAGGGATGGAGACGCGCTACGAGAGAGCGCGAGAGTTCGGGGAGCGACTCCGCCAGTCCGGTCGCTTTGCCGCCAGTGGCTTCTTCGCCACGCCAGGGGAGGAGCAGCGAGTCACTGCTGCGGAGCAGGCGCCCAGAGGCGAGGCAGGTGCTACTGCACGGGGATCCCGGAGGCTTCTGAGGGACCCTCACCTCGGGGGAGAGGAGGAGAGTGCCCGGAGAGATGAGTGATGGTGAGGATTGGCGGGCTAGTGGACCCGTCACCTCTTTATGTTTATGATGTTTTTGACAGCTTATGTAGAATTATGAATGGAGTGATTTGATTTTCTGATGCTTGTTTATCTCTTGTGCGTTCCTTCTTCCCTACACTTCTTCTCCTTTGCACTGTTCCCATGTGACGGATCTGTCGAGACTCCGCCTCGAGCGGAGAATCACGTCTTGTTGTGACCATTTTCCACGGGAATCTGCCGTCGAAGTCAATACTGACGGCCCTAGTTCCTTTTCCCGGATGTTGTGCCAAATTTTGCGGGCGTCCTCCAAAACATGATAGGGTATCCCTAGACAACATAGGGGCTATTCGTCCTATTCTTCGTCCAGTCAATCACCCTGTGCGAGCGGTGAAGCGACACATGGGGCCGCTTGGCCGGTGTCTTATTGCGAGGGCTATCATCGACAGGTGATGGAGGCAATCTTGGCCCGCACTCCTTCCATTTCTATAAATTCTTGTCCCTTTTATCTTCCCAGGTATATCGAGGAATAACTCGAGGAGCACAAGTTCTTACGGGAGAGGAGGAGTTCAAAATTCTGAGAGTTGGATGGAGGGCGAATCTTCCCATTCCTCGAAGAGAAGCAGGTCCAGTGGTAGTAGTTCCAGGAGGCTTTCAGACTTGAAGGGCACTTCAGCGAAAGGGCCCAATCACAACTCGTAAGCCAAGTTTTCTTGCCCTTTTCTCATTTTTTCTTCCTTTCTTCTGACCAAACCTCACCCCCATTCCTTGTATGTGTAGGTTGTGATGAAATCACAAATCTTATGGGAGTTGGTAGTAGCAGCGTACAGGGGCCTCCCAGATTTTCAGAAGGCGAGGCTAGACGTGATGGGATTTGGTACCTTCCTTCGGATCGAGCCGATCCAACTTGACCTAGTCCTGATCCAAGCCTTGTGTGAGAGATGGGACCCAGTGAGCCGGGCATTCCTGATGCCCTGGGGGCACATGGTGCCCAGCTTGGAGGATGTGGTCCGGATCACAAGCCTGAAGGTAGAAGGCGAGGCAGTGACCGGAGTCACTTACGCGGACTACAGAGAAGGTGCCCAGAAGTTACTGGGTTTGGACCTAGATGGTCGGAAGAACAGGTCGGTAGCTAGGGCGTCCCTCATGGATGCATTAGGGCTCACCGACACTCGTCGGTGGGACGACGAATCCTCAGAAGAGTTCATGGAAAGGATGGAAATAGGATGCCGTGCCGTGTACTGCACAGATTTCGGCAACTAGGAAAGATGTAACATAGATTTGAGGAGATTTCTCCTCTTCCTTTTGGGGAGATTGGTACTGAGCTCGAAAGGGGATGGTATCCAATGTTGCTTCCTGGAGCTGCTGTCAGACCTTGAAAGAGTAGGGTATTATGCCTAGGGAGCCGCCATGCTGGCACACTTGTTTGCAGGCCTATTCCAAGAAACGGATCGTGAGATGACTGTGAGTGGTTTCACACCATTCATCCAGGTATTTTTTTGGTTTTGCTTGTTTTGTATTTTTTTTGTTGTTTTCGCAAGGTGCTGATGACCTGCGCCGAGCAGTTATGGAGCTATTATTACCTCCCTATGGGGAGAGCTCGACATTGGCGACCCGTGATGGTGCCGCTAGCCAGGCGGTGGGAACCCGTCATGAGTGCGGCACCCCTAACCTACCAACTGATGGTGTTAAGGCGGGAGCTACAGGAGTTCCCTATGGCGATGGTAAACTGGAGACCCTACTCAGACATGGTCGATGCCAACCAGCCGTGGGTTCTAGCAAGTCGTGCCCGGTTCGGACGGGAACTATGGATGCACTGCCTGAATGAAATCGAGCCGCTTCGGCTACGATTAGTTATGAGGACTTTAGGACTGGCTCAAGAATGGGTGGATTCAGCTGCGCCACCTCGTGTCGGGAGAAAGACGCGGGGACCGGCGACTTGCATTGACTGGCGCGTGCGATTCCCCGAACAGTATGAGGACTGGCAACGGGGTGGCACGATTGTAGAATCACAGGCGCGGGACAGCGAGGACTACTTGCGTCTATATAGGACAAAGTACGCAGAACGGTTCCAACCCGGGGACTTGTGGAGGTAGGTTTCCCCTTTTTCTCTTCTCTTCTTTCTCCTTTTCTTGTTTTTTTCTGGTGAAAAATGCTGACTTGTAAGGCTGCAGGATGTCCGGGATGCCATGATAGCGAATTTACGAACTCGCTTGGCAGAGATGGAACAACAGTTGGGCGATGCCCGCGGAGCTACGAGCGCCTTGGTAGGTGTACAGTACGTTCCTAGTTAAAACCCCAGATTCCAGATGTTGGCTGCTAATTCACATGGTCGTAGCATGCCCAGATTGGCGCAGCCTCCCCAGCGATGGGAGTAGGTGGTGCCTCTTCCAGCTTGTGGATTCCCTACCTCAGAACTTGACTCGCTTCATGAGCAACTTGCTCACGCCACGCAGCGTGCTGCGGAGGCAGAAGGATGCTCCGTATACAGGTAAAAGTTTCAGCGTTGAGTTCTCTTTGTTTACGCCTTATCGCGTATCTGAGATGGTACACTCGGCAGGAAAAGGAGACGGAAGAAGCGCTTGCCCAAGCTGCGCAGAAGGAGGCTAGGATAGCAGAACTGGAGAGGGAACTGCGGCGTCATCCTGATGACGACTCATCCAGGGATGCTATGGAACTGAGGATCACTCTCCAGTTGGAGAGGGAAGACCGTGAGAGAGAACGGGCAGAGAGAGAAAGAGACGCAGAGAGAGAAAGAGCCAACAGTTTGGCTGAAAGGGAGGAGCGAAGGGCCATGGAGGCCCAACTATTCGAACTCCGAATCAGGCCTTGGTCTTGCTGAACAGTGGCTGAGAGATGGTGAGGAGCGCTACCGAAGAGCACGAGAGCGTGGCTTTCGTGTTGGTAGCTTCTCTGCTGCTTCCGTGGATCAACGCCGGGATGTGGGAATAGGAAGAGGAGTACAGAGCGGCAGGAGTACCGCTTTTCGTAGTTGGGTAGCACCTTTGAGAGTGTTTTGCCCGGAGAGTAGTGGGACGAGTAATGCAGAGAGAGAGGGCGGAACTTGATGTAATTTTTTTGGTTTTTGGAATAAAACACAAGGTTTGGTTTGTTTGTTTTTCACCTTTGCTTCAGTTACCTGAATCCCTGCACATATCACTGAAACAAACAAATCAGAATTTCTGTTCTGACTTGGCCCCTTGCTCAATAAGCAAATGGTCACTGTGACTGTCCTTGATAACTGGTCAAGGGGCCAAGCCTTTATTTAACGAAGGCAAGGGAAAGATACGGTGATGATAAATGCGACAGGCAAGCACACGAATGCAAGCGGTATTAAAAGTGAGATGCTGCACGCAAATGTAATCATGCAAAATTGATTTGTTTTCTTTTTTATATTTGACATTTTTTTTTGTTTTATCATAAAAAGATTTTTTTTGTTTGCAAATATGTACATTTCTCTTTTCCATTTTTTTGTGCTTTTATCATTTCAATTTTTTTATTGCTAACGCCCGGCAAGCACCCAAATGGCACCTAACCTACGTGAGACAGGGGTTTCTTACTAACCTCCCAGGTATCTAAGTGCACATCTAGGTTGATTTGGGCCTCTAGACCCCTCGAATGACGATCCCGCCGGCTAAGACTTACCCTGATGACAATACCGTCATGCCATGCTTAGGCTCCCAGTTGCTTCCGACCACAGGGATTCACCCAAAAGGTGTTTGAGGTAGATGATTTGCCCGACCCGGGTCTGTTTCCTCACAACTCTAGATGGTATAAGATGGAACACCCTGGAACCCTAACGACCAACCGCGCGACGCTGACCCGGAATCAGACGCCGTCGCACCCATAGGTGACGCGCTTGCATTGGCCTAAGCCCGAGGTTAAACAAGAAGACATCAAGGTGGTAAACAGGGGTCTTGACCAGCCAGAAACACAGAGACTCCTTCGCAGCGATAGCTTTTGCTTTTCAAAGTAGGCAACCAAAATGTGTATATTAAAATAAGGTCGCAGACCCTGGGCAGTTTTCACCTTTCAGAAACTCCATCGAACCTTCATCTTTAGAGGGAGAAGGAAGAGCGTAGGGGATAAACCTCCTGAGAGGACCGGCAAAGCCGTTAACCCGGCGAGCGAATAAGGGCCCATTAACTCTTTCCTTTCGGACAACTTCGGACCAAATCTCGAGCATTTACATTCCACGGCCCCCCTTTGTGGATTCAGACTTTTGCTTTGAGGGGTTCCGTTTATCGCACCAGGCACGGTCACGACCAGGCTTTTCTCTTGATTTTGATTTTGTATTTCTTTCTGTGAGGGAGATATAGTCGTTTGACGTTGGTGGGCTCCCTCTTCGTATGCCTGCGGGGACACTGCCCTCTTCTCGTGCTCTGATCGATGCTCGAGGAAATGGGTCCTACTCTTGCCTTTGGGGTTTGAGTTTCGGTTTCTCATGCTCAGCGTTTTAAGGGCGCCGACTGTCTCATTTGGTCGAAGAGAAAAGAATAAAGATTACAGCTTCCGGAGATCTTCTAGGTGTGGCCCTACCGTAGGTGATGCTACCGATTTTTTTGAATAAAATACATAAGTGAGCACATGTTAGCTTCCTTCGAGCGAGCATAGGCCGACGTGGCCGGACAGGGATCTCCACGGTTCTGGCAAACCAAGACCCGGTGCCTACCAAGCCTTAATGGGCCCTATCCTAACATGAAGGTTAGATGCAGGGACTTAACTACATGGTGCCTGCCAGGCATCGGCATTTTGAATTTTCCATATTTTTAGTGGTTTTCAATATTTCCTTGTTTTTGATGTTTTTTATCTTTTCATCATTTTTTTTTGTTTTGTGCTAAGGGTAGTATTTCTTAAGATAAAGCCCATTCCAAGGGTGGGATAACTCGGTCCCTTCGGCGTTGATTAGCTTGTAGGCGTTGCCAGGGTACACGGCTTGAATTACAAATGGTCCTTCCCAATTGGGTTGGAGCTTAGAACGCGGCCCTCCAGGTTTGACAAAAATTCTTTTTACGACCATCTCACCGACTTTGAATTTTCTCTCAACGACTTTCTTTTGGTAAAAGCGAGCGAGTCTATTTTGATACACACGCGCGTGTTCGGCGGCGGCCAGCCGCTTCTCATCCAAGAGTTCCAACTGGGCGAGGAGTGAATTACGACGATCGTCGAGGGGAAATTCCTCATCCAATTGTACCCTGAGAGAAGGGATCAGAGTCTCGTACGGGACTACCGCTTCCATACCATAAGTGAGGGCAAATGGAGTCTGCCCGGTGGGGGTACGGATTGAGGTGCGATAGGCCCATAGGGCTTCGATAAGCTTTTCTGGCCAGTCTGAAAACTTACTAGACTCGCAGGTTTTTTTGATGATTTTGAGCAATGTTTTATTGGTGGCCTCCGCTTGGCCGTTACCTTGTGGGTAATAAGGCGATGAATGATGCAATGCAATTGCGTACCTTTTGCAGAGGTCCTGTAGGTCCTGAGAAATGAATTGTGGCCCATTGTCGGTGACGATCGTGCTTGGGATGCCGAATCTGGCGAGAATGTTCTTCATGATGAACTTGCAGACTGTTGACGCCTTGATTTCCGCGTAAGCTTCGGCTTCGGCCCATTTGGTGAAGTATTCCGTCGCAGTAAGGATGAAAGATTTCTGCTTGGTGAGGGAATTGGGATCACCTAGGGACCAATGATGTCGAATGCCCACATGGAGAAAGGCCATGGGGAGGATATTGGATGAAGTGAGGAAGATGGTGAATGGATTTTATCGGCGTGAAGTTGACACTTGACACACCTACGGACATAGACAGCACAATCCTCTTCCATAGTGGGCCAATAAAAGCCTTGACGAATGATCTTCTTGGCGAGCATCTGACTATTCACGTGGCCACCGCACACACCCGAGTGCGTCTCTTCTACACATTTCCAAACCTCATCGTCACCAAGACATCTTAACAGAATACCAGTAAGGCTCCTCCTATAGAGTAGACCTCCAATCAATGTGTATTTCTGAGCCACCCTTCTTATGGCTTTCTTGTCCTCTGTGGTGGCCCCTTCAGGATAAGACTGATCTTGGCAATATTTGACAATTTCATAGAACCATGGTTTCTCTTCATCAGCCAGTTCTTCTTCGGCCTCTGCCAACATGAGCTCCCTCTTCTCAAGGATATCTTCCTGCAGGATCTTCCTTGCTATCCTGTCTTTGATGTTTACGTAGGAAGCATCATCGATTGCAGGGGCGTGAAGTTTGTAGATGGAAATGGACTTAAACCATCTTCCTAGAGGGAACCTTATGGATGATGCCAATGAGGCGAGGGCATCGGCGAGAATATTCTGATGACGAGGGATATGAACAAAGATCAGTTTTGTGAACAGTTTGGCAAAGGCAGCAGTGAGTTCTTGGTATGGCTTGAGTTTGGGATCGCGAGTGCGATACTTAGTGAGTACCTGGCGAAGGATGAGTTGACTATCACCTACGACTCGCAACTCAGTGATACGAAAAGAATGAGCGAGTCCTAGGCCAGCTAGAAGAGCTTCATATTCGGCTATATTGTTGGTGACTGGAAATTTGAGCTGGTATGCCAATGGGAATGTGAGGCCTTCCGGCGACAGGAGGGCGATGCCGATTCCTCTCCCTTGAGAATTCAGAGCTCCATCAAAATATAGTGTCCACATTGGCTCATCTGATTGGTTGATGGACATTAGTTCCTCATCTGGAAACTCTGATTGGACGGGATCGAACTTGGGAAGAGGATGGTGAGCGAGATGCTCGGCTATGGCATAACCTTTAATCGCCTTTTGCTGGATGTAGGTGATGTCGAACTGAGAGAGAAAACTTTGCCAGCGTGCTAGCCTATCCGTAAGGACGGCTTTCTCCAGAAGGAATTTGATAGGATTCATTCGAGCAATCAAGTGGACTTCGTGAGCCAAGAAGTAGTGCTTCAATTTCTGCACTACCCAAACGAGGGCAGCACAGGTTTTCTCCATGCCGGTGTACTTCTGCTCACAGGGATTGAGAAGTTTGGACAAGTAATAGGTTGCCCGTTCCTTGCCTTCTTCATCAGCTTGTGCGAGGACGGCTCCCACGGAGTCATCCAAGACTGAGATGTAAAGGATCAGAGGTTTTTCTGGTTTAGGTGGAATGAGAACGGGTGGACTAGCCAGATATTCCTTCAACCCTTCAAAAGCTTTCTGACATTTAGAATTCCAGTGGAATTCTACTCCTGGCTTGGTCAACTCGTAGAGAGGTCTACACCTTTGTGAATGTTGAGACACAAACCGACGAATAAACTGCAGCCTGCCGATTAAACCTCGGACTTCCCTCAAATTCTTGGGAGGCGGCATATCCCTGATAGCCTTGGCTTTGTCGGGATCTATCTCGATCCCTCTTTTACTCACAATGAACCCCAGCAATTTACCTGACGACACACCAAACACACACTTTTTCGGGTTCATTTTCAATTGGAATTCTCTTGACCTTTGCAAGACCTTAGCCAAAACTTCTGGATGTTCCATCCTGGTCCTTGATTTCACCAATAAGTCATCCACATACACTTCCAGATATATGTGCATCATGTCATGAAATATGGCCATCATCGCTCTTTGGTAAGTAGCTCCAGCATTCTTTAACCCAAACGGCATGACCACGTAACAATATGTTCCCCAAGGGGTAGTGAATGACGTCTTTTCCTGATCCTCTTCTGCCAAACGAATTTGATTGTATCCTGAAAATCCATCCATGAAAGAGAGGGTTTCAAAACCTGCCGTGTTATCAATCAACACATCAATGTGAGGTAAGGGAAAATCATCCTTTGGACACGCGCGGTTAAGGTCCCGGAAGTCGATGCAAATCCTGACTTTCCCATCTTTCTTCATGACCGGGACAATGTTCGCCACCCATTGAGGATAAAGAACGACTCTAATGAACCTGGCTTTGTGGAGCTTATCGACCTCTTCTTTCATTTTCAAAGCCATCTGAGGGTGGAAACGCCTTAACCTTTGTTTTACCGAGATGGACCCTGGTTTTAGGGTTAAACGGTGTTCGACCAAGGTTGAATCCAGACCCGGCATATCCTCGTAGCTCCATGCAAACGTGTCCTTATATTCCTTGAGGACCTCAATTAATGCCTCTTCTTCAGAGGGTGGTAGGTTGTCACTTATGAGGATGATCCTAGGGTCTTCCTCAGTCCCCAAGTTGACTTCTTTGGTGGATTCTTCTACGGCGGTTGACGGCTCGTCGAATCTCCTCATTCCGCTAGCGTATGCGCCCGCCGCATCCTCATATTCTTCACCCTCATCTTCAGTGGGGCATTCTTCATTCGTGATCTCGTAGACTCCATACCCTTCATCAGATGCACAGTCGCCCTCGCATTCTATTTCGGGTAGCTGGATGGGATTTTCTAACAACTGGGGGATGGCAAGAAGGGCCTGACACCTGGCGGCCAAATCCAGAAGGAATCGACGAGGGATCTGCCTACCCTTGGATTTCTTCCTAGGTACTACCCTTGGCCTATCATTCCTAGATTGACTGACAATATTTACAGACGAAGAGGAAGATGAGGAGGATGGTGTAGAATGTACAGGAGAAGACCCCTCAGAGGAGGGGTAGAGAAGGTCGCTCATCGGACCTTGGACGGGTGGTCCGCAAGGCGGTACGCACCCGTGGGAGATGTAGGAGGTTTCCTCAACGAAGATGTGTTGTTGGAGAGTTTGAAAATTGACGTTTTTTTTTCGTTTTCATTTTTAATGACAAAGCAGTGAAAAGAGATTGGAGGAGAGAGGAAAGTGGTTATGGCTAGAGGATTGTGGGGCTCGTAGAGCAGATCATGGTTGAAGACCTGGCGCGGGTTGAAAAGCCCGCGTAGGTATGTAAGCAAAGAAGGGGACCTGGGAAGATCATCAGACAATTGTCTGGCCCAGGAAGAAGATATCAGCAAAGGCTGAGACGAGTGGATGGAGAGGATGGCGGCTAATGAGCCGTCGACGGCAATGTTGAGGACGGATGAAGATCCGTCGATGACAGAGTCCTTCTGGCGAGGACGAGGATAGTTTGGAACCTTGGCAAGAGTGGTAATATTCTCTGGTATTTCGGAGATCAATGGTGGTCCTTCAAGCTGTGGAGATGAGAACATCCTTTCCAGTGCAACGGAAATGTCCCATATGTCGAACCATTTGTCCCACTCGCATTCCGGATCTTTGATCTTGCCTCTTTTGGTGATCCTCGGACATTTTTCAGCCAAATATACAGCATGTGATCCTCCATATGCTTCTCGTGGGTGATCTCCCATCTGAACAACGGGCCCTCTGTTGAAGTGGTTTGATAGAGTCCACGTGAGGGGCTTCCAATCTGCCTTGAACGGTCCTTTGAAGCCTAGGCCAAACCTACGGTTCGGCCTAATTTCTTTTGGCGGCTTGAGCATACCCTGTAACTGTGCGCCCAGACCTTTTCCTGTTGATAGCCGATGTTCCTCATAATCTCCCAACCTTTGGAGTGAAAAGGGAGACAGGATGTTGCGGTTGCCCTGACCGGCTCCTTTGGTGCTAGTGGAACATGAGATGGATCACGTACGTCCAGAGTGACAATATGGGCCGATGAGACGGCCAAACAGAAGGCAGAGAGGTGTTGATAGCATCCACTGTGTGAAGGACAGGTGTACTGACCACTTTAATAATTCTCCCATTGTAAGGAAACTTCAGGCACTGATGGTTGGTGGATGGCACAGCGTCCATGGCTTCGATGTAAGGGCGACCCAGTATAGCCTTAAATGTGGGGTCCATGTCGAGGACATGGAATTCCGTGGAGATTGCCATGGGGCCTAGTTCTGCCTTCAGAATAATCATCCCCTGCGGCGGCCTTTTGCTATTGTCATAAGCCGTGACCGTGATCGAGGAAGGTCTTATTTGTTCCTCGTTGACCCCACACAACTGAAGAGTGCTCATGGAGATCACATTTATGGATGCACCCGTGTCCACAAGACACGGGTTTATGGATACCCCATTAATTTTTATTGAAATGCACAATGCATATTTCCGAGATTCCTTGGGAGCGAGCTCGTAGTTGTGAAACATGATGACTGGTTGTGTGTCTGTTGGGGTTAGGACGGTCGAAATCTTCTCCACGGGGAGGTCTTCATTAACCATGACCTTTTGAAGATATTCCATCAAGGCCGCCTGGTGGGATGTGGATCTTTGAAGTAGCTCTAGGATGGAGATCCGGGCAGGCGTCTTGTCCAAGTGTTTCAGTAGATCATACTGTGTTCCAGGGATAGCTCTTTCTGGTTGTTCTGCATCATCCTTCTCTGGCTGAGATTGCTCGGGATTCTGACTGTTGTGGGGGAAAACCCTGTGGAAAATCCTTCCACTCCGGAGCACCATTGCCTGCGGCTTTTGTACCTCTGTGGGGGTAGCAGTGGGTTTTAACAGGGGTTTGAGGGGTAGTAGTGGAGGAATGGTTGATGAAGCAGGGGTGATGACGGGAGCAGGGATTCTGATGAGGGGTTTGTTAGGTGGAGGCATGGCGGAGGTAGAGGGGATATCGCGCGGATTATGAAGGATAAGGGGTTTGGAAGGTGGAGGTGGAGGTAAGGTTTGAAACGGGTAAAGGTTTTGAGGCGGATGGTGGGTGATGAGTGGTTTTGAAGGCATTAGTGGTGATGTGGTGGAGAAAGACGGGGTTATGTATGGTGGACGGATGATAAGGGGTTTAGAAGGCGTAGGGGTAAATGTGGTAGAGGTGGATGGTAAAGTGGGGGAGTGGGAGAAGGTGAGAGGGTGTGAAGGCGTAGTAGAGAGTGTCGGTTGATAGGAGGTCGGGGTGCGGATGAGAGGGCGTAATGGTAGTGGAAATGGTGAAGGCGATACCGATGCGGGTTGATGAGAGAGAGGTGCTACCCGGGCAAGGTGAGGGGGTTGCATGACGATAGGGTTGGAGGTATAAAGAATGGAGGTACTTTCCTGGTGCCACACCTGCTCTCTCCCGACTTCTGGGAAGGAGGAGATGGGGTTAACCTGATGATTGGGCTGTTGGTGCTCCGGTAGTGGATTCTGGATTATGCCCATGTCGGGCTGTTGTTGTGGGGCCTGCTGAGGCTGCTGTTGTTGTTGTGGTTGCTGCTGCTGCTGCTGTTGTAACTGCTGCTGTGGCCTCTGAGGAGGTCTCCTAGCCTTGAGAGCCGCGACGTACTGTCTCATCTCATCCCAATCTATTTGATGTTCATCATTCATATCATGGATGTAATCTTTGAAATGGAAGCAGTAATCCACTGTGTGTCCCGGCTGCCTGTGGTAGACGCAGTATTTGGAGGTATCAACATTTGGGGGCCAGGCGGGCCTTTCTCTGGGTAGGGCGAGTTGGTTTGATGCCATGAGGGCATTAAAAATATCTGCTAAGGTTTCTGGCAATGGTGGATAGTAGGCTCTCTTAGGACCGAGCGGCCTCCTTTGTTGCTGTTGGGGACCATAGTTCCCCGGGGGTGGAACTTGGTTGTACTGAAGCGGTGGTTGTTGTTGTTGAGGTTGTGGTTGTTGTTGCTGGGGTTGGCGTAATGGAGGCATATTATCCTGGGGTGGATTATTTTGGGGTGGAGGACGGAGAGGGAAAGGACCTGATTGAAGGGGTAGTCGGGGCATTTGTTGAGGCCTTGGGTTGACTGCATAGTTGGCATTGTTGACCGCACTGACTTGCTCATTTGTCACGACCCCTTCTGTGGCTCCGCCCGGGACACCAGCGCCTGTCTTTCTGACCACTTTGGGCTTCGGCGACTCAAACATGTTCATGATGGGGGAGTCTTTTAGCTGGGTTTGGATGTATCGGGCCCTTTCATAGAGTTCCTCCATTGTAGTAAGTTTATTCATGGCGAGGACGTGTCTGAACTGCGGGGTTGCATTAGACACAATCATCTTCACTTGTTCGGGCTCAGAGAGGGTATCCCTTATTCTTTCCGCCAGAGACCTCCATCTATCAGCATATCGGACAAAATCCTCGTCGGGTTTCATCTTTTCGGCCACTAGGTCGGTAATGGAGAGTGAGGGACCGACCCTATCCCTATATTTCTGCAAGAACCTTCTCTGCACTATTTCAAAATTCTCGGCCTCGCGGGGCTCCAGAGAATAGAACCACTCAAGCGCGGGACCATCCAATGATCTCCGAAAGAGGTATGCCAGGGACCTCTGATCGTTTTGCCAATAGGAGGACTCATACATGAAGTCCTTGAGGTGAATGAAGGGGTTGCCGCTACCATTGTATCTGCGGTACGTGGGCATTTCGGAGGGAGGGAGATGAATGACGGGGAGGATTGGCAAAGCAACCTCCGGGGTGGCTTTCACGTCCACCATTCTTCTCAGATTTTGAAACTGCTCGTCCATGCGATTGAACCTATTGAGGAGCGATTGGGCGAGCTCCTCTGGGGGTGAAGGTGGCACTTGCCATTGGGGGAGAAACTGTCTCCCGGAGACTTGAGGGGGAAACCCGGAATGAGAGGGAACTGTCGGACCACCGACAGTTGGCCCTGGCTGAAATGGTGTGTGAGGAACACCGGGAGTTTGAGATTGTGACGGGAATTGGAATGAGGGAGGTTGTTGGCTCGCTTGTCCTTGAAGCGAGGGAGACTGGATGGCTTGCGCCAATGAAGGAGATGGAATGGCCTGCACGGACTCGTGGAGAGGTGCGATAGCCGGAGTTGACTCCTGGGGCGTGGGGGAAACAGATTTCCCCTTTAGAATGGCCTGGAAGGCCCGGAGCTGTTCAGAGGTAAGCTCCGTGTTGGCGAGGACGCCCAGTAAGGAAGTGATATCCTGTGGCGGGGACGTGTCCCCGGCAATAACCTGCACCTCATGCGAGGGGTCATGAGAAGGACCCGAGTCCATAGCATGGACTCGCGGGTCGGCTGTCAAACCACGGCTAGGGTGGTTCTCCTCAGAAGACTCGTGAGACATGCTCACAGTTCTCCCAGAACGCAAAAACATACACTAGCAAGTAGGTAGCAGAGATTATCAAACAAGTGGATGCCTTTACGCCCCTTTTTTTTGTTTTGATTTTGATGATTTTTTTTTGTGTGTTTTTAGCGAGATCCGAAGTTCACACAAGATAGGGACCCTAGTTTATTTTTGTTTCACCGCCGTGTCAGCTAGGGTCTCTCGTCTCACCACGAATGAAATGACTAACTTCGGGGAACTTCAATGGTACAACCAGCCCAGTGAACGAAGAGGAGATTCTTCGATGTCGGGGACTTACGGAGGTCCCAGTGTAGGAGATTCTAGTCCGTTGAGAGGAATTCCCAAACGGAGAGTCCTTCCTTCACCGGGAAAGGGTGATCCTCAAAAAAAATGAAAAAAAGGATAGAAAAGAGGAATGGATGTATGCAATGGAATGCTAACAGATATATGGAGTGGGAAAACAACAGAAATAACAAACATGTAATAAACAAAGAACCAATCAGAACTGACGGTGCTGCCGTGAGCACAACGGGGGCGCGCGTGGGCGCCAAGGTGGAGAGGCACGGGTGGTGCCGAACTTGCAAGGGTAGCCGGAGGAAGCAGTAGAGGTCCCACCGTGATCGCCAATCTGTGAGCGACGTCACGCGGTTCGGAGTTCGATGGTGCGGGGAAGAGGATGCGGAGAGCGCGCGGGCTCTTCTTTTTGTTTGTTTTGCTGTTTGCTGCAACACAGAGATGAGAGAAGAGAGAAGGGGCCACCACGGGAGATTGCTCCGGCGGGGCGAGCGGGACAAGTATAATATAACAAGATATGGGGTTCAAACGGCCATAGCGGGAAGTGACTCGCCGCGACCTCGGGGGGACGGGAATGGTGCAGAAATTAAATAACAAAAATTGAAACGGCCATTGGGGAAGTGACTCGCCGCGGCCTCGAGAATATGAGCAGAATATAGCAGAATATAAAAGAGAATATAAGAACAGAGATTTAAACGGCCATTGGGGAAGTGACTCGCCGCGGCCTCGAGAATATGAGCAGAATATAACAGAATATAGAGAGAGTATAAGAACGAAAATTTAAACGGCCATTGGGGAAGTGACTCGCCGCGGCCTCGATGATATGAGCAGAATATAACAGAATATAGAGAGAATGTAAGAACGGAAATTTAAACGGCCATTGGGGAAGTGACTCGCCGCGGCCTCGATGATATGAGCAGAATATAACAGGATATAAAGAGAATATGAGAACAGAAATTTAAACGTCCATTGGGGAAGTGACTCGCCGCGGCCTCGATGATATAAACGAAATATAACAAGATATAAAGAGAATATGAGAACAGAAATTTAAACGGCCATTGGGGAAGTGACTCGCCGCGGCCTCGATGAAAAGATGTGATCGCCAGGGGCCGAAAGACCCCAAAATAAGAAAGTGATCGCGCCTACCTCAAGAGCGGGAGATGGCGGGTTGCTTCTTCCTCTCCTTCCGGCCGGCCGACGGAGAGGGCTTTCCTCGGCTACCCTTGCAAAACAATGACAAACAAATGACAAGTGGCTTAGAAAGATGAATGTGTAGTATTCATATCCTTGCAAAAAAAATGACGAAATAACGGGAAGACACACACCTGGTTGGTGTTATCTTTTAAACCCCTCTCGGACTCGAGTAGGAGGAAAATGAGATGATGGATGCGAGATGATGAATGCAAAGAACTACGAAGAAAAGGAAAGAGTTGGCTTATTGGATGTGCTGGTGGTGAAATTCGGCGGAGCTCCGGCAGCGTGGGGACGACGTAGAAGCGCGGTGGATGAAGACGACCTTCCTCTCGCGAGCGTGGGCACCCGAGAAGCCGGCAGAACCTCCACCTACAAAAGACCCCACGGGTTAGAAAAATGACTCCGTAGCCTCTGGGCTCCGGCAGCCTATCGGATCACTGCTTAGCTCCCCTAGAACTGAGGGGGTGGGCCTCTATTTATAGAGCTCCGGAGGGTGGAGGCGTCCAAGACCCTGGACACCTCCATCAGGGCCGAAATAATATTTTATTCTATTTTTATTGATTTTTTTGGAATACTTTTGTGGAGGCGTCCAGGGCCCCGGACGCCTCAAGCAGGTCCACCGAAAACCGACGACGGCCGCACGCGGTTTGGCACAACGCGTGGTTTTGTGAGCGGCGCCTCGTGATTCAGAAATGGGCGCGTCCAGCTGACCGGACGTCCCTATATTTGGCTTTTTTCACACACGACAAACCGTCGTTCGGTGGCCGGCGCCCGTGAGGGAGTTGATGGAGGCGTCCAGAGGCCAGGACGCCTCCAAAAATATGTTATTTTATTGGTTTTCTTGTCGTTTTATGATAGGGCTGGCATTTTTAATTTTTTATTTGTTTTTTATAGAGGCGTCCAGAGGCCTGGACGCCTCTATTAATATATATATATTTTTATTTATTTTTTTTGTTTTTGTATGCCAACTGGCATTTTATACTTTTTTTATATTTTGTTTTTATGGAGGCGTCCAGGGGCCTGGACGCCTCCATTAATTATTTTTATTTTTATTTATTTTTTTATTTTTTCTATGCCAACTGGCATTTTAGACATTTTTTATTTTTGTTTTTTTATGGAGGCGTCCAGGGGCCTGGACGCCTCCATTAATATATATATATTTTATTTAATTTTGGGCCCTGAGAAAAATAATAAAATAAATTAAAATTATGGGGGCGTCCAGGGGCCTGGACGCCCCCATTAAGACCCACCCGGGTCCTAGGATTAGGCGTCGGCAGCCGCCCGGTAGACACCCTTCTTGGTTCCGGAACCTTTTGATGCGTCTGACTGGTGTTGATGCCGTCCGAATGCCGTGATGAGACGATTCCGGATGCCGAAAAGGGCGGAAGAAGACTCAAGAAAAGGAAGTACTCAAGTGATTCGAAATGCGTAAGCCGTCGCGGGGCGTCATATAGTAATCTGAGACTTCCTCAGGAGACGTCAGGAATGGCGTGTCTACAATTCATGCAGAGACAAATTATCACATGTGAGGAAGACATGACTAATTCAGAACTCAAAATTTGTTCTCTCCAATCTGAAATAAGTAAACTGTTCGTTCCATGTCTAAATCTATCAAGGTAAAAGAGAAAAATGAATGTTCCTTTGTGTGATAACGCCACAAATCAAGTGGAGAGCAAGGATGCAAATCCCAAATTGAAAAATCTGTTTAAGAAAAAGTTGTACACTACTCTTGCTCGCAGCTCTGACATTGCAAGCTGCTCTGGGCTCCTAAAACATCTACATCATCTGTTTTCCAATTCAAGGCCCAGAAAAATGAAGAATCAAATAAAAGTTGTGAACAAGGGTAAACAAATGAGCAAAATGGTAATAAAAACACGGATAAACATGTCCCTACTTGTGTCTTCAAATCTACTACCCATACTGCATCTGATGACTCAATGCATACCACTCATAGCTCAATTAATTATCCGTATGCATCTGATAAAGTGTTTTCATGCCCATTATTGTGGCAAGGTAGGCCATGTAATGGATGATTGCAGATTATTGACTGAAGATGGGCATGCAAGTGAAACATTGCATTCGAGAAATTCATTTGGTAGAAATCATGCTACAGGAAGTCTGATACATCTTGTCATTACTGTGGTAGCATATCATTTCCTGGATGCCTGTTTCATCAGAAACAAGATGATAAAATGCATGCTAGGTCCTTCCTGTTCATCATCACCCCAAAAGAAACATGTATGCTTCAAACCAACACATCATTTTGTTATAACTGTAACAAAACGTGGTCATAAAGCTGTTGAGTGTTGGTTTAGGACTTCATGGGATATAATGGTTCAAGAGGTAAGCACCTAAGGTGTTCTGAATGTGGCAAGTATGGGCATGCAGTCAAGACTGCTGGCATGCTCAGGGAAAACATCTTAATCCAAATTTGATAAATTCCCTGAAAATGGAAACTTTCTTGGCTGAAATGAACCTATTTTTACAATAAAGATTCTTGTATGTTTTGAATGTGAAAAACCTGGCCACCGAGCTTCTGAAAGCTTGTGGGCAGCAATGCTAAAATCAAAACCTCATGCAAGTAACAAAAATTTTCATACAAATTCACATATTCCATGATGATAAAAATGTCCACAAAAAGAATTCAAGGTTTGCTACATCATGTAGAGATTGTGGAAAATTTGGTCATCCCATGGATAACTGTTACCTGATGGATCATGATGATAATACTGCTAAGAAATTGTTTAGAACACCTGTTAGGGCTTATACAGGACCCAAGGCAGCTTGGGTTCCTGCAAGATCAAATTGATTGACTTGCTGCAGGTGTGCCTGGAAGGAGAAATAAAAGGGGTTAACCAAGGCACTCAAAAAGAAAACCCCAGGACTCAATCAGCCAGTTCTGAAATCTTGTTTTAAATTCATTATCTAAATTTGTGAGTATGAAAAAATGTGAATTTCATGTTGATCTGCTTGTCTGAATTTTGATGATCTCTTCACTGAATTCAATCTGAATATATTTGATGCTCTCTCATGCTGTTTGTTTGCACTAAATGAATAAGATGCTAGATGCACTGCATTTTGCACTAAGCTAAACGGTTCTTTAAATGTATACAGTCAATGCATGTGTCAAATGTCTGCATACATCATTTGCATGACTGTCAATGAAGTTGTTCAATGCATGTAGGATTGCGTTATGTTGTCATAGCATTCAGTGTTGAGTCCTTGCATGCATGTAATTAATTGCATTGCACATTACTGCATTGAAAATACCAAAAAGGGAGTTTGAATGTATATTGTGAGGGGGAGTCCATTGCATGCATATAGGTTGTCAAATGCATACATGGGTCAGAACTCATTGCATATCCCTCTTACTGATTTTGTTGACAAACCTTAATCATATTCTGAAAACCTTGAGCTTCACAATCTCTCTTAACAATTGGTATTCTACATCAATTTGGTATCATTTGGCTTCAGAATTCTATCAGTCTTTCAGAAGAATTTCAATGGCAGCTATCTCGATCATAAATCTGAAAACTCTTGAACTAGAAATCTTCTATTATACGTTTTATAATGACTGAAATAACTCATGTGGTTTAAGTTTAATGTATTCAATGAGTTTGGCTTTAAAATCTTTTAAAAATAACTGAAGCATGTTTAATAAACCTTAACCATCTGTTTCATGCTATGTCTTTTAAAATCTTCTGAAATCTGCACTTTTCAATATATGACTTTAATTGGTTAAGTACATGAAACTATTATTGATTTGAAGCAAATGAATGTCCTCTGAAAT